>CM074145.1:0-1294981 GCA_037178625.1 Skeletonema tropicum | reverse complement strand
TGAAAGAGGCCGCCATAAAGGCCGCCAAAGATCCTCGAATCTCTAAATCTATCCAAAACCAACGTACCAAATCCCCTACATCCTCCTCCACCAACAACACTCCGGCATACACCGGTGGTGAATATTCACCCACCCGAGGACAAAACCACTCCAACCCCACCACCAATTCCCAAATGCCCGAAATGCCACCTGATCTCATCCAATTCCTTAACGACGCAGGGCCACTCCAACGCACCATCGATAAAGAATTAACCTCCACCAAAGTATACGATGCGCTTGTTACAGATGAAAATGCGCGGGAGGAGCATACGAAGCAGGCGAATTTAAGGGTGAGGAGGAGGATGCCGATTGTTTCGTATAGGGATCATGATGATTTGATTAAGAATGATGAACGGAGGAATAATAATATGGGGGATGTGGAGGATGGGACCATGGTTACGAGGACAACTAATTTTTCAACAAGGGAAAGATCAACGAATGTGATGGAGTTCGGATTGGATCGAATGGAAATGTTTCGGTTGGCATTGAAATTGAGAGAGTTGAAGGTGAATTCTAAGGAGTGGAAGGAGGAGGTGGAGAAGGAGTTTCAACAAATTCGTAGAAAAAAGATATTGTCGAGTAAGGGCGATGATGTGAAGGACTTTGGTCAATTGAAAGATTTTGCACTGTTTGAGAATTCAATGCGGTTTATTGGTGTTCCTGTGTTGATGAAAGATGAAGAAGATGATATCCTTGGGGTCAAGTTGGGGAGGGTGGAGGATTTGAAATTCTCGAATCTTAAGGAGGTCCCGGAAGAGAAGGCAATCTTTGTAATGAAAGCAGAGGTGAGGAAAGAGTCAAACTCATCTACACAATAACATCTTTTGGACAAACAGATATATATTTATGTATATGCATCCTTATTTCGTACGCAACAAGGAGAAGTCTTTGTCGTCATCTTCAAGTGTCACAACCCCGTTGGTGGAGCCAGCATCATTCGCGATGACTTCTTTGAGCAGGACTCATCGCCGTTTACAACAATTGAAGAGAGTATTTGTTTTAGAGAATGAAAATGATTGAATGTATCATATCCATTGACAAAGGAGCTGACGTTGCTTCACAAGCAATCTCTGGAGGAGGAGTGAATGAGCAAGTAATATGGCTATGAAAGCTTTACTTTAATCAAGAGACAATCTACATTTGCTGCAGAACCGCAAGGTCGCTTAAAAGGCCATCATCAATCTGTGCATAATATTCTTCTTCTCTGCGCTCCTGATTTTCCTCAGGAAGTTGGAAATTGCTAAACATGTTATCTTCTTCATGTACCTCTGCATTCGCACAACCAAAGTCGCAAAATCTTTGAGACTCGCTGCCCGTTTGTTGATTGAATGAGGAGTCGAAGTCTGCCGGATCAAATGGCACAGTATGATGTGTTGGTTGAAACAGAGAGGGTTCAATCGGATACTGCTCTTCCCCATAATCACGTTCGTATGTAGTCGCAGTTGCTTCAATGCTGCCATCTTCTACAAACAAATTATCATATGCTTCCTTTGGACGTGTAGAGGATAAGTCCTGAGGCTCTGCGGTGACTGTAGTGTAGGCACCCGTGTAAGAGCTGTCAGAGTGTAGAGGCTGTTTAAGCTTGTCTTGATTAAAGTCAAAGAAGGAATAAGAAGATTGATGGTGTGCCGAGGAAGCGTCGCCAACATAGTCTGAGTACTGCGATTGCTCCATATGCTGGTCGTCAAACACGAAGGGAGAAGAAGACGGTGGATGTTGACGATGATATTCCTGGGAAGAGTCATCGGCTGCATAGCTCTCATTGTAAAGACGGTCCCAACAGTGTCCACTCTCAAAATCACACTCGCCAGTCTCAAGATTACCGGAGCGCTGTTGATTTGCTACTGTCGTATGCTTCTGAAAGAAGCTAACACCTTGATCGTCACTCACTTCTGCACCTGCACTGTTACCGTCATCAGCTACAGCCTCGACAGCGTGAAGAGTTTCAGCATGATTGGGTTGGGCTTTAGACTTCTCCCAAATCTTCTGTACGCATCGAGAAGACTTTGATCCGAAATTAGTTTCCTTCCTGCGCTTCCTAGACATTGGCTTGAACGACTTGCCAACAAGTCGAGAGGAATATTCATGAAAATGAATAGGAACATCCTTGTGTGAAGCTGGTGGGACATACTTGGATTTGTTCTTAGAATTGGAGTTACCTCTGTCCAATCCTCCGAGATAAATTTCCGTGAGGGGAGGTCGCGCATCATCGGTGTTATCGTCTCTGCTCCTCTTTTTCCTGTCATCTCTATCCTTCTTCTTATTCCTTGCAGGGAAGAAGCTGAACATGTCATTCTTTGTCGATTCAACTCCTTTAGATTGTTTGTTGCAATCTTTCCCAAACGGTGCATAATCTTTATCGTGACGGTCCTTCGAGCCGTAGACCAGCGAATGCCAGATGTTTTCCTTTCCGTCGGAGGTGGAACGATGGTCGCGGCTGGCTTCATTGCGACTGGACTTTCGATAATGAATCTCCCCTACACTGTATTCATTCGAGTGCCTGTCGCCAACATTTTGCTTCCGATGAAGAGCACTGCTCCAGTCCGTCTTCGTGGCAGGATGCAGTGTTCCATTGGCAATTCTGGAAGCGATGCGAGGATCGATATGTTCACCAAGAAAAGGCCACACTTCATTTGGATTGACGTTGTGATTTGACCCAACAATCGGCCATAGTGTTTCAATCATTTGCTTTGAGGGACAATAGACTCTCTGATGACGAAAGGTACGGAATGCAATCCAAAACTTATCCTCAAATTCCCGTGTCATTCGACCTGCAACACGCAAAGCAGTAAATATCTTCGAGGGAGTACGATGAACCCTTACAATCTTGTGGGCGAGCTTAATGCCAATGCCAGGAATACCATCGCAGTAATCACAACCCGACAAAATGCACATAAACACAAACATGTCGTGCGTGAAGTTTTTGAAGGACGGGGATTCGTTCTTGCCCAAGTCTCTCATGAGCTGGATCTCTTCGCCTTGGTTGTTATCAAAATTGATCTTGAATAATACTCTTGGACATCCATAGACAAGAGTATCCGAGTCTTCAGTAATAACTAAATCAACCAAGCCCGTGTGTGCCATCCTCGCCATTTGCGCATCAGCCTCATACGGAGCAACCAAAAATGCTACGCCAGCCTGCTTGCAAGCCTTGATCAGCTCGTACCTTATTTGGTGGGTAACAGAGCACGACTGTGCATAAAACCGACGAGCTGCTCGACTATCACCACCTTGTTCAGCAGCGACAGCCTTTTGGAAGGCAGCATCTCGCTCGGCACGACGCTTCTCGTTCTCTTCCTTCTTGCAGGGCAAGGAATCGCCATCTATCACCAAAATTACCTCCATACCGAAGTTATTTCGCAGATTCTCCGCCTTCCGCATGGTAAAATTAATGCACTTCATGTCAGCTGAGAATGACGATGACGATGACGATGATTCAGATCGACCTCTTTGGCTTTTGGCAAGCGATTTCACATCACATGCGAAGATCCCCTTGTGAAGCCATGACATGGCATCGACGGCAACTGTCAAACCGCGATAGCGCTCGAGCGAGACTGAGCGCGTGATTGATTGGAGACATGGCAAGAGACCTTTTACCCCCATTGTCAGAATAAGAACTGAGCGAATGGAACGAAGAGGTGGTTACTTATTGTATTGTATGTTGAGAGGATTCGTTCCATCATCTTCTTCATTAGCTCGCTCAAAAGATGAGCTGAAAATTTTTGTCTCTCCTCGCTCGGGCGCGCCACTTTGCTCCATAACCGATGGGCTTTGTCAGGATATATCCCAACCATTTTGAAATATCCTTTTAAAAGGATATTTGCTGTCGGGCTCAGTACCCAAACGACCTGAAATATCCTTTTTAAAGGATATTTGCTACTCCGACTTGTTAGTGATTAAAGCTAGCGAGTAGAGTACAGCTCCTTTTGTGTTTCCCCTCAAAAACCTGTAGCCCTTCTACTCGATAAAGTGACCTAAAGGCCACACATGGCACTGATATTTACCAACAACAAGGTACTTATTTGCACGAGGCCTATGGGTATCCTTCAAAAAGGATATTTGCCTCCCACGTAGAAACATACCAGAGCTCTACGTAAATATCCTTTTAAAAGGATATTTCAAAAAATGGTTGGGATATACCTACCTACCTCAGCCTACTGCCTTTTAAATTAAGTTACACACACACATCACAGGTAGACTTGGCCCGCACGAAATCGGATCTCGTCACACCTGTCTTTCTCCTTCTCTTTCTTCCGGCTTCTCGCATCGCTCTGGTCGTTAGGGACAGACAGAAGGGATGTTGAGAGAGAGAGAACAGCCATGGACATTGTTCATCAAGCACCAATATCGTGTAGAACAATCCTATAGCTGTTCATCTTTTTTATTGCTACCATGTCGGTCCGTACCAGCAGTAGTCATTTAAAAGTCAGCATAGTAAATCTGGCCTCTATCAGCCAATCCCTATCGGTCTTTACGGCCCCAATATCTTGGCATTCTGCCAATGGCCTCTATCAGCCAACCCCTATCGGTCTATAACGGCCCCAATATCTTGGCATTCTGCCAATGGCCTCTATCAGCCAACCCCTATCGGTCTATAACGGCCCCAATATCTTGGCATTCTGCCAATGGCCTCTATCAGCCAACCCCTATCGGTCTATAACGGCCCCAATATCTTGGCAGTCTGCCAATGGCCTCTATCAGCCAACCCCTATCGGTCTATAACGGCCCCAACATCTCGATCAGCCTGGTCAGGCTTTTTTCTCGGCATGATATCTGCCAATTCTCTATCGGTCCGTGAGACCAGCTCTTTCTGACCTTTCGGTCTTTTTTTAATTCGTCGGGGGGGACTGCAGCGACCCTTAGGGGTTGGGGGCGCCCAGAATATATATCAAGGGGGATGTTTCAGCGTCTAAAAATCACGATCATATGCCCTAACTTGACCATATCCATAAGAAATATTTTCTCACCTCTTCTTCTCTACCAACTTTTCATCGGCTAAAATTTTTATTCTTCAGCCATTTCTACTATCGGAGCGGGAGGTTCCCTCACGGCTTCCAAAGACACATTGTCAACCCCTGCCTTCAAGAAAGCAGTTCTCCGCCAGTTTGGAGGGACGGATAAGGGACGCCTCGCAACCATGACCGATCACTCATTGGTTTGTGGCATCTCCTTGATCACTATGTCACCCGATGGTTCGTTCGAATTAACTCATGGCACCCTCCCCTTTTACGATCCAGAGGGCGACCAGTTCGTGGGAAACTTAAGCACACGGGCTACTAAGGATCAACCAGCGGTGGCACCTGTCAATATTTGCAACCTCTTCTACACTGTCGTGGATAAGAAGGATTGGGATGATGATAGCGAGTTTCCATTCGGTCCGCCATTCTTGGGGAATAAATTTCCTTGTTTGGCTTCTCATCTAGATGGGGGAAAGACGTACGTTATTGTTGCAGCTAATATCGGTTTTATTACTGGTTGGGGAGCGAAGTTTGTCGTCACGGGGAAGTTGTCTGATGATGTTACTCAGTTTCTGACGACCATTCATCCTTTGGCACCAAAGTGGAAGAAGTTAGTCTCAAACCACAAGAAGGTGTTGGGGGAGGCGGTTCTTGCTAACTTGAAGGAGTTGGCCTCTGTTCTTCCCACTCTTCCGTCCAACGTCACGGTGGAATCCCACCCCTTTTATGCGTGGTCCTTTCTTAGCCCCGCAGATCAGCAGAGGTATGAGGATGCGTGTACTCGAAACACTGATAACTTGGCGCCTTTTTTGGTCCCTACTAATCCTTTGGGGGGAACCATCACCTTGGGAGGAGCAGTAGGCATAAAGCAGTTCTCCGCCCGTTCGGAGGGACGGATAAGGGGCGCCTCGCCACCATGACTGATTATTCATTGATTTGCTTTGTGGCATCTCCTTGATCACTATGTTATCCGACGGTTCGCTCGAATTAACTCATGGCACCCTCCCCTTTTACGATCCGGAGGGCGACCAGTTCGTGGGAAACTTAAGCACACGGGCTAAAAAGGATCAACCAGCGGTGGCACCTGTCAATATTTGCAACCTCTTCTACGTTGGGATGATGATAGCGAGTTTCCATTGGGTTCGCCGTTCTTGGGGAATAAATTTCCTTGTTTGGCTTCTCATCTCGATGGGGGAAAGATGTACGTTATTGTTGTCGCTAATATCGGTTTTATTACTGGTTGGGGAGCGGAGTTTGTCGTCACGGGGAAGTTGTCTGATGATGTTACTGAGTTTCTGCCAACATCGGCCTAAATGGCCCCAATATCTCGGCATCTATATGTCAACATCGGCCTAAACGGCCCCAGTATCTCGGCACTATGGCCCCAGTCTCGGCACGTTCTAATGAACAGTCTGCACTCTCTCGGCCTGGTTTGGCCATCAATCTATCTCGACTACCTGCCAAGAGGGCAATATTACGGGTCGTGATATCGATGATTAAGTTGAGGTGTCTTTTTGGATTTTCGACCATAACAATTATCATGGACGGTGTTTTTCGTTGACAAGTGTTTTTTGCGAGGGCGGCCGAGTTGTGGTTATATCGAACGGAATTGGTGGTCTCATTGTTATGGTTTGTTACCCCCTCTGGAAAAAATTGGATTGGGATTTGGAGCTCGACCCCTAAAAATCATTCATCTGAAAATCAATCGTCAAAAACATCTATCATCTGAAATAAATCAGTGGCCTTATGGCAATACATATCACGGTCGCACGACCAATCGTCCATCGAGTTAATTCTCAGCAATTCATTCGCTCTGCTCAATTTAGTTGACTGGCCTGACGTGGGCTAGTCTTCTATCGTTCTCCCTCTGTGGGACTTTTCTCCGCCCCCTCGGGGGATTTTACTCTATCCATCCTCTTCGGTCTTTTATCTGGTTCTCGATTCATTGCTCGGCAATTAATTCGACATGATTTTAGTGTCTCTATGGGCAATTCTTCTATCTATCCCTCTTCGGACTTCACTCAATGCGGGGCAAGTCATCTATCTGCACCTCTGGAAACATGACCTTATCATCAGGGCATCATTCCTTTGGCTCTCTTCAGCACTTATCCGCACGCTGGAACGGATCAGAGGCCTGGCACTTTTACTTTATCCCATGACTCCCTGGGAGTTATATCTCGCTCTTTGACGGGCCTATCTATTTCTCGGTTGTTCAGCGCTCAGCGTCTCCTCTAGATCTTCAATCCACTCTCATCGAATTCAGACTCTTTATCCTCCCCTCCCGGGGTGGTCTCTCTTTCTCTTGCGATTATCCATACCACAATCGGCCCATGGTGAGGTGCCATTTGCCGCAAACTTCGCAGTAAAATCTTCCTTCCAGACGGCGACGATATTTTACTCTCCCTCATCATCTTCACTCTCATACATTTTCGGGTGTGTGAGGCGTTGAACCAGGGCGTCCCTGCTGGGATCTCTCTCTGAGTCTGTGGTCGTATGTACCTTGCTAGGGCTAGGGCACCTCGGTCTCTCTCAGGATCCCTCCCGGCAGCTCTGCTTCTCACCTTCTGGGCCTCTAACCATATCCCAGTTCAGGGATTGGCTGAACTTTCTGTCGTCTTGTACGACCTCTTTATATCACCTGGTCTCTTTATCAACCACAGACGATAGTCTCGATAATTCCCTCTTGGCTAATGTCAAACTAGGGTTGGGACAGTTCATTGAATTCTTCTGCGGTCAAGTGCTCGTTCAGCACTGCAATCTTGGCTGGGGTGACCCTGTACTTGTATAGCCTCTTGGCCCACCACAGCTTCCGCTTGCACCTGCATATGGGAGTGGAACCGATGATATCGGGGTAAGCGACAGCTGTACCTTGGGCGCATCATTGGCGCTTGCGGATTAAATACAACCCCCGATTGTAGGAAGGATATCTTCATCTCGGCGCCTTTATCGGCACCATCCGACATTGCACACGCAATACTTATTCTCGCATCATTCAGCCAGCAAGCTATGTTTACGTCTACATATGATCGGGTTCCATGATGGCTTTGTTTTTCTCGCATCATTCGGCATTTATTGTCTACTCGCAACTCGATTGCATGGGAAGGAAACTTCTCCCTCTCTTCATCTCGTTCTTCATCGGACCTATCAACTTATTCGCTGTACAATTCACATTGGGTGGAGTACAGTATCGCACTCTCTGCTTCGCTTCGCTCCTGCCTTTCTGGTGGTGGGCTCTTGCCACAATTGTCTCTATTCTTCAATCCCTATCTCGCTCGTTGTCTCGCGTTCCGGCCTTGACATTTGTATTCTCTTCGGAGACTTTCCTCTTCCCTCTGCGTACAGCTCTCTCGCGGCTCTACCGCCTCCTGGCGCATTCAACACAATCCGCTGGATCCTCTCTGCTCGACTTGACCAACTCCAAGTCATTCCCCTAATCAATAGTACTGGGTCATCCGTGCTTGTGATGTTTCTCCGCTATATTTGTCCCGACACTCTCTTGTCATCACAATTCCTCACACCTCTCTCGACTGTCGACTCCAAGTGTTTCAATGTAGTCGTCATTCCCACTCTTAACGCCCTCCACATACTGTGATCGCAGGTGGATCGATTCTCAATCACACATCCCCCTGTTTGTACGAGCCACAACAGCTCCCTTTTTTTTTCGCTCACATTCTCAGTCCCAACTGCCAATCGTTGAAACCGGTTTGGCGTTGTTCGGCATGTCAAACGTACATATTTCTCTTCCACTTTGATCACTCGATCGCACACAGCGCACGTGTTATCTCTCATCATTTATATTTGTCTCTCCTCCGACGAGTGGGGGCCTTTAGCTACACTATATTCTCTCAGCATTGGGTTCAAATTGGTTGCACTTTTCTGTTCTGGTGTCTCTCCTGCGAATTGGAAGAACTAGTTCAAGGGTTGTTTCAAGATACAACTCTTCGCGACTAGCATCGTAAATATTTGGACCCTTTTCGGTGGGATGTCTCTTTAGAGTCGTCAAACACCACGCGATTCGTCCCGAGTCGGGAATTCCGGTCGGTACTCCACATGGCTGTTCGTATATAGATATAGGTGTACTGTTGGATCCGCATTGAACAGGCCATTGCAGCGTCTATTGAGTTTATGTTCATCCCGTGAGGAAAATCTGACCTTTCTCGACACAGTCTCTTGGGATAAGGTGATACGTTTGATGATTTGATGAGGCCTCTTTATCAGCCGAGGAAGCCCTACTATTGGACTCACACAGCCAAAGAATGGATAGTGGTTTCGGAACCCGCGCAGCTCTTCGGTCATCATCCATCTTCCCCTAGTAGTCTTGATCCAACCTTTCTGGCATGGAGCGACGAAATTTGGGTGTGTTTTCTATCATAATCATCCGGATCCGGATCTCATCCGCATCAATGTTTTCGAGTTTTCAGCCAGGTCAAGAGCGTCTCTCCGTCATTACAGAGACATTATCGACAGGGCAACTATTGAAAGGGAAACTCGTCGATCCACTGCGTCTAAACCGCATCGTACTCGAAAATCCAGGATCATTCACTACCTGAAGTTTTGTGAAATGGTCGATGTTAAGGATCCATGCATGGAATCGGCCCCTCTTGAGGCTCGCCATCTCCTCCTTGCATGTTATACCGTCCATCTTATCCAAGGCAATACCATCAAGTCTATTCGCATCAAGCACGCTACCCTTCGCGGATATCTCTCTGCTGCGATCGGTCTTCACAGTAATAGAAATCTACCTGACCCAACGGACCCAATCTTCGTGAAGGAGGACTTGGTCACTCCTCTTCTGCAAGCTGTCAAGTCATACGAATCTGTCAAGAATCGGAAAGAGACGATTTACGACTCTATGCTAGCCAATATGTTGAAGTTAGTCCGTCTCCAGCAACCTCATTCGTTAGAGTCCTCTATACTGGATTGGATTTTGCTTGGCCGCTTCACGGGGGCACGTCGCAGTGAGTGGTGTCAGGACGGTCCAGGCATCGAAATGACCGAACCCACAATTGCTCAGGACACACCTCAACCAAAGGCATTTATAGGGGAGGATTTTCGATTCTTTGATAAGTCTGGCCATCGCATTTATAATTTGACTCCGGCTCACGTTACTGTGGTGGACGGAGTCAAGATTTGTTGGCGTTTTCAAACGAACAAGGACAATGGCCAAGTTATTCCTTACAAACGAGATTATGAACGTCCTTCAGTTTGTCCGGTTCTAGCAGCATTTCGTATTGCGCTTCGAGCGTTTGCTCTCAACGTCTCTGCTTCTATCCCATTAGCAGTGTACGCAGACCCTTCCTCTCCTACGGGTTATGCCCTTATCAGGGCTTCACAAGTGGCGAAATTCATTCGGGGTTCCGCTCAAACAACCTTCAACCTTAGTCCTACCGACAAATCTCTCCTTAACTGGACGTGTCATTCTATTCGTGTCACGGCAGCGAATATTCTTCACAGGGCCAATATGTCCGATTCCTACATCCAAACCCGCCTTCGCTGGAAAGGCAACACATTCCTGATGTATCTCCGCAATTCATTCTACTCAGCAGATCAACATACTGCTGCAATGCAGATATCTAATATCAATCTCCCTCCTCTGCCTACTACGGACGGCAAACGCTATCGAGATCCCGAACCTCATGAGCTGGCTTATACCAAACACTCTGCTCTAACCCGAGCGGAATGAGGTGCGCTTCTTTTTTTACACCATGTTCCTCTGTGTGGTCATTTCACGCCTATTCCCTACGTTCATTCGTCGTCTTTGTGTTGACACGAAGTATTCGACATTCTTCACACCTCGTGTCATCACATCTCTCATGGTGGCTGACACTGCCGAATTTACTTCGGCTTTCGAGGCTGGGTCCAAACTTAGAGTAGTTTGTACCTGATTACTAGAGACATCTTTGCATACACATAACGTAGTCTGCAATAAGCAGCTCTAGTACCTCTTTTTCTAGCGTGACAGACCACACAGGAGGACCAAGGCGCGACGCCGGTTTTCCGCAGGAAAATCACAGGTAGACTTGGCCCGCACGAAATCGGATCTCGTCACACCTGTCTTTCTCCTTCTCTTTCTTCCGGCTTCTCGCATCGCTCTGGTCGTTAGGGACAGACAGAAGGGATGTTGAGAGAGAGAGAACAGCCATGGACATTGTTCATCAAGCACCAATATCGTGTAGAACAATCCTATAGCTGTTCATCTTTTTTTTCCCACCCACCCGACCCGGCTGACACTGCCGAATTTACTTCGGCTTTCGAGGCTGGGTCCAAACTTAGAGTAGTTTGTACCTGATTACTAGAGACATCTTTGCATACACATAACGTAGTCTGCAATAAGCAGCTCTAGTACCTCTTTTTCTAGCGTGACAGACCACACAGGAGGACCAAGGCGCGACGCCGGTTTTCCGCAGGAAAACACACACACACACACACACACACACACACACACACACACACACACACACACACACACACACACACACACACACACACACTATCATCTAAGGCATCGAAAGGAATCTAAATAATTTTAGAGGAGGAATGTGTGTCTGTGTTAAGTGTTAACCCATCCCTGCCGCAGTGCTCGTTCGGTGCTCGTTTCGACTTCTAGCCATAACTACGTCAATAATAGTCCGATTCTTATGGTTCAAAGACCAATAACTTTCCATTTACTGAGTTTAGAACGCCTCTGCAACGTGCCATGGTGGTATTCCAACCATTCCCCGAGATATTGGGGGTACTAATTCAGTATCACTGACATCGGCCGGCGGCGGTGCTGGGCCATCACGCATCACACACTAACAAAAAACATCTCCACCATGACGAATCCGACGGCAAACCATGGTAATATCGGACCGACACCCCCATAATCATAACTTACAACACTGTGTCCAACCCATTTTTTTGTGCAGATTCCGATTCTGTAAGCGGCGGCGGCCGAATCGAAGTCGTTGTGATGGTATACGGCTCTAACCTACGCAGACATGAAATCCGCACATGCCGGGCAACATCATAATATACTCATATTTAATACAATTCGGTAATTTAATAGCCATGGTGCATGACACACTCCTTCTATATATTATGGTAATAGATATATATCATCAGTTTTATTGATTACATGCCAATTTCACGTAATAATGGAGTAGTAGGTCGAATCGTCCTCTGTTGTTTTGATGCCATCCGTTAGGAATGGTGTTGTTAGCAGTCGTATAATACCCTGAAACCACTCTATAACGCTCACAACAGATGGCTATTGGTGTTGTGTGGTGAAAGTGTCCCCAACTTACAGGGTGAATACACTTAATATCACTTCAAATACTCGTGTTTGTGTGGCATAGGGCTCCTCATTTCCCCCAAAAAAATGCTATTTCCCTACTAGTCTAATGTTGTTGTAGCCGCAATGAAATGGAGATATCTAGACCAACCACGTTGATTGTTATATTATAGTCATCACCTCACTGACTTTTGGCACCATTTCATTTCATTTTCTGTCAGATATATGCATTCTCCTTTTTGATGTATTTTGTGGAAAATATCCATTTTCACCCTCTATATTCACCATGCCACTGCATGCTTCAGAGAAAGCCTTCACACGCTATCAAAGGGATAGATCGCCGCCTAATAGTATAATGTTGGCGTCTGCAAACCAGTTCGGTGGCGAAGCAACTCCAACTATTCACCTGAAGACCATGACGGAAGTACATCATCACACTGATGTCAACATGCCATTTTCCGGCACCTCTACTTTGGTGCCATGACATGTAGCGATGGCGTCGGCCGAAAAAGAATCAAGGGCACCACTTCATAGAAATGCTATTGGAGAGTGAGTTGCTGCAGCGGGGCCGTCTCAATTTATGTTTACGTAGTGTATTATGGTGTCGGCATGTAGGGGGTGGAGGTGCACCATGGTGTTGGACGAAAAAAAAAGAGGCGCGCGCGCGGCAGGGATGGGTTAAAGTATGTAGGTATGATTTGTTGCTTGAAGCAAGCTCGAGATTAGTTCATTAAAGCCTAACTTGCTTGTGGCTTGAAGGCTCGAGACAATAAGTAGAAGTTTATTTCGTTTGAAGAGAATGAGTGGAAGTAAGGTGGGAAAAGGCGTGCACGATACCAATACCATACTGCTCAGGCAGGAGAGAGCGATGTATAGTTAGAAGAGGGTCGTTTTGAGGCGTCTATTCCAAATGATGAGGAGGTGAATCTTCCCGGAACGTTCTTACGTGAGTTTCATGAAAGAGGTTATAAGGCAGTAAATATGTCATATGGAGGCGATCCTTGCTTCAAAGCTATCTCGTTTCAGGTGTTGATTAATAGCGGTGCGGTTTACACGGGGGAAGAATTAAAAGCAGATTTGATTGAGTTTAAGAGGAGACATGCGGATTTTCTAACAATACTTCAGTTATGTGCTTATCTAGTGTTGAAAGGAAAGATGACATTAGCTATTTTAGGGGAATGACTACGGGATCTCGAGAACAACTCAAGGGCGGCAGATTTGTTTGATATTTGTTGCATGACTTTGTTTCTGCGTGGAGATCCTTGTTCATTATCCGGGCATAATTGACAAAACTGTGTCTGTGTGCGTGTACGTACAATGAGAGTGGCGTGACAGGCTTCGTCTGTGTTGGTAAATGATGGCTGGCGACAGTATAATTATGCAGTTCTCCCTATAGAAAATTGGGTTTTGAATCCAAAGTTGCATCGTCGGGCATGCTGAAGAAGAAAGGAAGCGTAGGGCAGGGTTGCTATTGCACATGAGAAGCGTTGCCCAGCCATATCTCCAGAAGATAAGTCTCAAGCCAAACAGAAGTATGCTGAAACAACGGAATGCTCAAGCCAAACAGAAGAAAGCTAATGCACAGACAAAGCGTTGAGCTGAACATGAAGGAGCAGGGGCAGGTAGCTTAACAACAAACATTCCTCTCCATGATTAGTTGCGTTGCATACACAATACTTTAACACTACTTACATTGAACAAATCATCCCTCCTTTCTTTCCCCATTATTTAGACAAAAACTCGCGCAGTGACTAGAGCACAGACAGCGAGGCTCTCTACTAGAGAGAGAGAGTAAAGATAAATGGACAATTTTTCATTCGATTGTTTCATTTTCATTCGCGCAATTCTAAAGCTCTAGAGTGTCGCCACTAGTCAATGTTGTCCACATACGACCCCCGCTATTCACGAAGAAGTCGGACCTATCACCGAAATCAGACGTAGATTCGATTCTACAACTCCTTGGGATCATGTAGATGTATCGTGCGCAGAAACTGCATTGGCACTTTGGTGTAATGCATCTTATCAGGCGTCAGCCAATACTGAACCACATGTTTGTTGAAGTCTTGTCGAAGCCTTTTGATAAAGAGGTCGGTTGTCAGATGACTGTGCACTGACAAGATCATTTCACGTTTCTTGTCTTGTCTACACTGTCTTCCTCAAAATTTCAGGAGGTGATCTTGAATTCATCAGAGACAGCATCGCCTTTGCAATTTTTTGACGGGTAGGTCTGCGATGACTTACTCTTCAAAATTACAACACAGAAGAAATAGTTGACCACGAAGAAGCGAAGGAATGGTCTGCACAAGCATCAGTTGCTATCAGTTGTTTGCCACCCCGAAAAGACTGGGTCTCGGATGTTCTTTGGGTATTCGGTGGTCATCTTCAATAGCAATAGCTCCTCTTCGGTCTTTTTTGCTTCTTCCGTATCCCCAGCTGTATTGAGCTCTGCAATACGTTCCTCGAGAGTCAAGGGCTTTCCAAAACGACACTTATCGCCGTCATTGGACGGCTAGAAGATAAGTTATCGATTATCGGCAGATTGCAACATCATGATCTCTGATGAGAAGTGAGAAGTAAGTGGCGTGTGGACTTTTTGATGCGACAAAGATGCCCGTCTTCTTTGAAGATGTTGCACGTGCTTCGATATCTTTGAGACCTGCAGTGGCTCTTACGTTCACCATTGTGGGAATTCGTAGCACTCTACAATAGAGGACACAAAGGCCACGTGTCATGGCAATCACCCATCTTCTCCAAGCGTTGATTGTGAAGCCTCACACACCGATCGACAACAACCAAGCCAATCTTGATGTGCTCCTACCGATCCTGTACTCTGGCTCTCTATCATATTTCTCTCAGCTCACATTGTAGCTGCCATACTCAAAATAGAAATGAACAACCAACATGAAAGCCGGCGACGACACTATCCATTCGCCGCCATAATCGGCCAAGAAGATCTCAAACTATGCCTCATCCTCTGCGCCATTGACCCAGGAATTGGCGGAGTACTCATCAAAGGCGACAAGGGCACGGCCAAGAGTACAGCCGCTAGAGGTATTGCTCATTTAATGTCGAAGATTGAAGTTGGATTTGACCCTGTCAAGGAAGTGTTGGATCCGTATAATCGCTGCTGTGCTACTGCTGTTTGTGACGACGACACGTCATCTACTTCTAATTACAGCGAAAACAAATCGATCGCCACCCCATTCGTCGACCTACCCCTCGGCGCCACAGAAGATCGCATCCTCGGCTCCATCGACTTCTCCTCCACGCTCCAAAACGGCGGCAAACCCGTCTTTTCACCTGGACTCCTCGCCTCGGCCAACCGGGGCATACTCTACATTGACGAAGTGAATTTACTCTCGGCACATTTAGTCGATGTCATTTTGGATGCTGCTGCCAGCGGTGTCAATACGGTCCAACGAGAGGGCATGACGAAAATCCACCCAGCGAAATTCATGTTGATTGGAACGATGAATCCAGAGGAGGGGGAATTACGGCCACAATTGTTGGATCGATTTGGTCTCATGGTGGATGTTGTGGCGCCGACGGATGTTAAGGAGAGATGTGAGGTTGTCAGGCAGAGAATGCAGTATGAACGGCACCCTGATGAGTTTGGTGCAGCTTGGGTTGATGCGGAGAGGGAGTTGACGGAGAAGATTAAGGCGGCACAAGAGCGTTTACCACGTGTTGTTCTTGGGGATGACTTGCTCTTACTTATTAGCCAAATTTGTACCCAATTTAATGTTGGGAGTTTACGAGCGGATCTAACCATGTATCGATCTGCCTGTGCCTTGGCTGCCTACAGGGGACGGATTGATGTACTGCCAGAAGATGTTAAGGATGTGGCGGAGTGGGTATTGGCACATCGGAGGAGGAGGCAGCCATTTGAATCACCAATGGATGGACCGAATATGGATGATTTGCTGGATGAGCTCATGAATTCTCAACATCCTGAGAATAACAATAATAATCAGACGAAAAAGAATGATAAAGAGTCGAACCAACAACAAAATGGCGACGACAAGTCGACAGAAGAAGGAACTCACAATCATGACAAAGACAGCACTACAGGAGATGATGAGCCAACATCACCTCAGGATGACGACGGCCAATCTTCCCAACAAAACAAGCAAAATAATGCTCAAAATGATGAAACAAACAATAATCGGAACAACAATGATGATCAAATGCAGACCTTCACAGCTAGCAAACCAAGTCAAATCAAACAACTTCGACTCGGTCAAAAACAGAATGGTCAAACAGGTTCAGGCCGCCGCAACAATTCCACAAGTTCACAGCAAAAAACTCGGTACATCAGATCAACACCAACAGACAAGGCTGTGGATTTGGCAGTAGATGCCACGCTTCGGGCTGCAGCTTCAAATGGCCTATCGGACAATGGCCAACCAATCATCCTCCCCGAAAACTACCGCAAAAAGGTCTACAGTAGTACCACAGACACACTCATCCTATTCGTGGTCGATGCATCTGGATCAATGTCCGCACGAAAACGAATGGAAACGGTCAAAGGAGCAGTGATTAGTTTACTAATGGATGCTTATCAACAACGAGATAAGGTTGGTGTCATTGCATTCCGTGGGACAAAGGCAGAAGTACTTCTTGAACCTACCCGGAGTGTGGAGTTGGCGGAGAAGCAGTTGCATCGATTGCCTACTGGTGGGAGGACTCCATTAGCGCATGCATTGTCACTCACGGTTGATATGATTCATCGTTTACGGAGGAACGAACCTGATCAGGCGTTGTTGCTTATAGTTCTCAGTGATGGCAAGGCAAATGTTCCACTGCCAACAATAACAACAACAGACTCTGGTGAGAGTGTCGGTGATGCCTGGAAGCAGACTGAACAGATGGCAACACAACTTGGACAGCTGGATGTACCTACAATACTTTTAGATACTGATTCGGGACATGTTCGAGTTGGTCGTGGTAAGGAGTTGAGTCAGTTGCTAAGAGCTGACTATATGTTGCTAGAAGATATTACTGCTGATGGCTTGGTTCATACAATTCGTCAGGCGGTTGGATGAAGTAATGTTTCATACTGCCACGGCACTGCAGATGCGATATTGCTAAAGAAAGACTACTATTTGATCATCTGGTTGATTATGAGCTCTGTATTAGCTGTTGCTGGCTGAACCGTGAAAACAGGGCTGCAGTGTGCCGCTTGACAAAAGTGACGAACGGTCACTGCAATGCCACAACGGGACTTAGTAGTGATGCTCGGGAAAGGCCTTCGCTTGCGATACATGTAAATAGGCATCTAAGCTTTTGTTTGAGATGAATCAATTACAGTATGGATTTTATGGCTGCTTTGTACTATCATGGTGAAAACGAGTGGCTCTTATGATGCAGAATTTGTGTCGATCGAACAAGAAAGGATCTCGGATTCGTAGAGGGTCAGAGTTTCACTTTATCCAAGTGGTAAACGGTGAAACTACCATAGCAAGTCCGAGATGCAAACTATTCCTGTCGAAATGTCGGTTATCTAGGTTAGTTGACGATTACTTATTCACTCCACTGGTGGATAGCAAAGTCAAGATGATTGTCTTGGTCATGGACACATAAATGACCGTGCTTGCTAAAGCTTTTATTGCCATTCGGTCGTGAAAAATCTAAAAGCCATTCATTTTTTAGTTTTCTTGTTATTAATAATGATGAATAATTTGTGGCAATGGCAATGGCAATGGTTCAAGGTGTAAGTCTTCAGCTTTTAATATCTAATACTATAGTAAGCCCATAGTAATAGCAATGGTGGTTGCATGTTTGAAAGAACATGGCTGGCTACTGCGTAGCGATAATCTCGTTGCGGCGCCGCACAAAAGACGATGAGGGGAAGAGGCGTTATGGTAAGGAGAAGACTTTAACTTCCTGTTGATGTCGGGTGAGGCCTTTCTTATATGAAAGAAAAGGTACCGAAAACCAGTGCCGACAAGACTCGGCTCATCGGTGTGTTCAAAGAAAAAGGGCAAAATATTCATCGCTTTCATGCAAAAGCAAGCTATGATCATCACGATTGGAGAGCACTACAGTAATAAAGAACAGAAGTCATGGGAGGCAATCCATTAGCCAACGCCACGTCTTATTTATCAGTAGTACTATGCGATGGAAGTAGTCGGAAATTAATTGCGGGATGGTGGTGAGTACATCGATTGTAGGAAGGGCGTCATTGGAAGTTACAAGTTGTGTGCATCAATCAATTGGATGGAGATCCATTGTGGTTTTCAAATAAATATTGTACACGATAAATATGAAGTATGCGACTGCCGTATTAGAGTTCGGCATTGTGGCTGCTGTTATGAGCGGGTCAAAAAAATAGATGCTACGACGGAGAGACAAGACGGCATGATACATGATCATAATAATATTATTATTGTGATGCTCTTCGGTGCAGCTCCGAATCCGTTAAATTTACAGCGAAAAGAACGTCGATTGCAAATGCATTCTTCCAGCGGCGCTTGCAGTGATTTGATGGCTATTTTCCAGTAGCGATTGACCGCAAACACATCATATAATATAATTCTTCAAATGGTGTGCTCACAATTTATAATCACCAACTTCTTCAATATATACACAACAAAACACGCAAACTCAGGTACTTCATCCTCAGCATAGCAATAATCCAAGTCCTCATCTCAATTTTCGCCATGTCCAACCGAGGCGGCACAGAAGCCTTTATCTCCCTCTGGTCCTCCATCGTCCTCCTCTCTCTCTGTATTGGCGGGACCATCATCATGCGCAAATTTCAAACTTCGGTAGCCGTCGGATTCTTCATGGGAGCCGTCTGCGCGGCTAGTCAAATGTTCTTTTTACTATTTTTGATAATTTTGGGATATATTGATGATCGGCAGGCAGAGGGGATGAGTGTGCATGGAGAGCGGTTTACGAGTTTTGTTTGTTTGGTGCAGAGTGTGTTGTTGGGGGCGTTTGCGGCGACGTTGGCGAGTCATCGGAGTGAGATTTTGGATCAGAAGGTGCCGATGGGGGTTTATAATGAGGATAATGCCGATAGGGGAAGGGGGAGTTATGAGGCTCCAAAGGATAGGGGGACGGTGGTGTAGATTAATAAATGATAGATAGATCGATGTAGGTTGAGAGAGAGAGAGTGTGTGTGTGCGTGTTGAGTGTGGACAAAGATGGTCTTTGATTGATAGTTTGTATTGTTTATTGTCGAACGGAGTGATGGGTTGATTGAAAGGATTTCATTAGGGGACAGATGATTGTGAGATTCATACTGCAATACGAAGCAATGGAGTGTTAAACGGAAAGCAAAAATTGTCAAGGAGGGGGGGGAACACTGAATTCGGCAAAAAGGTCAACATTTACAGCGACTGAATAACTATGCATGATTTTAACTTCTTGTCTGAGATTTGAGTATCTTAGATACTTGTTTGAAACTACTGCAGCAAATTGTTGTACGTGTTTTCCCACATCACTTCAGCATCACTCTTCGACTCTTTACAGAGAGACTGTACACTGTACTCAGTTAAGTACTTAAATACTCAGTGAGCCGTGGACGTGAAACTCTGTTGAACAACACACTCTCGATGGGATTATGTTACAAGAGCAAATGGATTGCTTGCATGAAACTTGTTACCTCAGCGAACGCCCCCTTTGACAATGATGGGAGAGAGAGCCTCCAGCTCCAGCTCCAGGGCGAATATCCCCTCAACTGCGGTTCAAAGTTAAAAGTCTAAATGCTCCAAACGTGGAAAGTCGGCTAGATCTAGTATTGCGACAGTCGTGAATGATCACCTTCTCAAAATTGTGTATCTTTTCGCTCTCAACTTCTTGATGCTGCCTGTCAGGCGACAATATGCTTACACCAACCAGTTCCAATTTGAGTTAGAGTTGAAGTAAGGGCAATCTCCCTCTAGCATTTCAAGATCCCATATCAAACCGTCACACTTTCATATGCTCAACTTTTCAAAGAGTAAAGTTCAAGATGTCATATGTTCCGTTCAAAACCGCAATGTACCAGATAGCTGCGTAATTATGAAGCGGTGGCGTAGGCTGCTTATCCGTCGGATCTTGTTGGATACAGGATGCGCATCTGACTCCGCTTTTTGCAGTTTGGCTATGTGAAAGTTGTGGCTGAACTTCTTTGAACCGATGGGAACGCTTGTATGCGGAGGCCATCCGTGACTTTGACTGGGAAGCCTTTGTTCTCCTAGAATTGGTTGAGATGGCTTGTGAGAGGGAGGAGGATGCAGGAAGGGCTTCATATTGGAGTCTTTGGAGAGGGGATGCTTTTATTGTTTTTGGATATAAGTGTATGTTCAGCTGATCACTTGGTTTTGCTCTTCTACGTCTGCAAATGTTCAATTCAAAGCGTTGGCTACAAAAAAAGCTATCACACCACATTCATGCCCATCTACCGATAATACTATCTACTTTCTCGACCGCGAGTGCAGCTAGCAATGGAAAGCTTTGGTAGAGCTAGGGATATACAACAGTCTACCAGAAGAGACTACGTTGCTAAAGGATGCTGTGACGAGGTGTTGTTGGATCAAATTATCGACTTGGGTTGTTTGAATTTACATTGCCAAATCCTCTAGTTCTCTTATTCATCATAATCTTCAAAAGAGTAATCATCGTCACCATAATCACTGTACACATCACCATCCTCAGATGCATACTCCCAGTGTTGTTATTTGTCGTTGTCATACCTCGCCTGCTCTTCTGCTTCCTCCGTCTTGATACGATATTGTTCTTCATATTCTTCATGCTCATATCTCGCCTGCTCTTACTCGTCAGTAAATCTCATGGAAATCTGTGTGTTTTCAATCGAAGATGAGGCAGTGAATATTTATTGATATCATGACGTTACAAGAGGCTACACTACCAAGCGGTTCTACTCACCGCTGGTTGAGATTCTCCCGCCCATTTCCAGTGCACTTCCTTGCTGGCCGTCATTATCGTCATTTGCAGCCATATCATTATCTCGTTGCATCCACAACAGAGATCCATAATCAACAACATCACCAACAAACTCAACTAATCAGCACGACAAGGGGAGTGGTTTGAGGTGGTGAGTTCTGAGCAATGGATGGTACCGATACGACACACAGCGGTGCTCAACGTCTCGTGAGAATGCTACTATGTTCTCCTTCCTTGATCAGTCTCTCGGAGCACGAAGTAAATGCACGAGTAAGTCGCTTCTTAATTACGACAAAATTCCAAATGGCTTCCAATACTCGACAAGAGATTGTATTTTGACCATCTGCAAGTGGTGAGATTATCACAGTTATAGGGCGGAGATCTCTTCGCGAGGGCGAGTTAGTAGTTCATCTCAGTCTAGAAGATACTAATGATGATAAAAATTGCATCGCATGCATTGCAAAGCTTCCAACACTTGGGACGATAAATGACTGAATGCATCTTCCGGAATTTTCTGTTATATTATTATCATCTTCCGGATAGTCAATGGAGTCATGATCATGCAATGAAAATGTATGTGTTGTTGAAGAGATGACGAGCTGAAAATTTTCAATTATGTCTCTCCTCGCTCGGGCGCGCCACTTTGATTCATAACCGATGGGCTTTATCAGGATACCTTCATTTTCCTGCCATCGCGCGGTGTTCCGTCTTCTGTCCCTACAGATTAGTTAGATAGCATGTGTGGGATCGATCTGCCAGCATTCTTTCCTAGTTCGTATTTCCAAGAAAATCATTAGCGAGGGCGAAGCGCGTTGAACCACGCACTTCAAGTACAACCACACCACAAGAACCCTAGCTGATCACTTCTTCATTTCTTCACCATGATGATCTTTTGTACCCTACTTCTCAGCAGCATTTCTGCTTCGGCTGCCTCGGTATATGACGCTGTAGATGTCAACATGACGATGACGGAGAAGAAAAAGAAACCAAGCAAGAACGGATTTCCTCTCCTGCCGGCTGGTGTCTCTATCTTTAACATAGACAGCGCTGGGGGACATGGTCCACCACTACAGATTGTTAACGGTACCGAAACTGAAGGTCCAGTGGATTACATGGTCGCTCTGGGATCCGGTGCTAAGGGAAGAACTTCTAATGCCCCGTATTGCGGCGGCTCTCTCATCGCACCACGCATCGTGCTCACAGCAGCGCATTGTATGTCAAGCCGACAAGTTGACCTTTATAGAGTGATCGTCAACATGCATGACATTACTAATACCAGTGGAGTAGAATCTATTCTTTTGAACCGCGGCGTGCGTGGAGAAGACATTATCGTTCATCACAGTTACGATGATGATACTTTGGAAAATGATGTCGCGTTGATGATTCTACCAAATGAAGTGCCGGATATTACCTATGCAAGAATTAACGAGGATACCAACGTCCCAGGTCAGGCTGGCGACAGGCTGCGTGTGATTGGATGGGGTACCACTTCTTCTGGGGGAGAATTGAGTGACATTCTTCTTGAAGCTGAAGTCGAATATCAGATGAATGAGCAATGTAATGATGCGTATTCCGAGGATGGGGAAGATGTCATCACAGATGGCATGATGTGTGCAGCTAGCGATGGTATTGACACATGCCAAGGCGATTCTGGGGGACCGATGATGCTTGCATCGGATGAAGGTGATCCAGTTCAGGTAGGCATTGTATCCTGGGGATACGGATGTGCTCATCCAGACTATCCTGGAGTTTACACTCGTGTGAGTTACTACGCGGATTGGATCAAAGAGACGGCATGTGCATTTACTGGAGACTTTTGTCCTACTTGCCAAGCCTCGCAAAAACTAATGAAAGTGATAATCCACACGGACGCATGGCCCGGCGAAACGACTTGGAAAGTGACTAATAAATGCGGATCTTCTTCCGATCCCATCATGTCGGGTGGTCCTTACTCCTCAAGATTTGCCACCCAAGTCACAGTGGATTGCGTCCCAGAAGGAGAATATGAGTTTACTATCGAGGTGAGTGCACTTGGTGAATTTTCTCCACATATTTGTAGACTTTTTCCTAACACTCCACTTTGCGACTCTCTGTGCGCACGCATAACTTCAGGACTTTTATGGCGACGGGAATTGCTGTAATGAGGGGTATGGTTACTACAGCTTTAAGTACGGTGATGAAGAAGCAATCGGTGGCGATTTTGGATTTTCTGCAACTGAAAGCCTGGGATCGTGCACAAGTTCTTCTCCCACTTCTCAGCCTACGCACACCCCTACTCACCAGGTTACTTCCGCTCCTCAGCCCCCGCCCACGAATGTAACTGGAAGCCCCACAGCTGGGCCTACGCAGGTTACTCCTCCGACAAACGCCCCCACTCCTCAGCCTACGCACCCCCCTACTCACCAGGTTACTTCTGCACCTCAGCCCCTGCCCACGAATGAAACTGGAAGTCCCACAGCTGGGCCTACGCAGGTTACTCCTCCGACAAACGCCCCCACTCCTCAGCCTACGCACCCCCCTACTCACCAGGTCACTTCCGCTCCTCAGCCCCCGCCCACGAATGTAACTGGAAGTCCCACAGCTTGGCCTACGCAGGTTACTCCTCCGACAAACGCCCCCACTCGTCAGCCTACGCACCCCCCTACTCACCAGGTCACTTCCGCTCCTCAGCCCCAGCCCACGAATGTAACTGAAAGTCCCACAGCTGGGCCTACGGTGGTTTCTACCTCTACCACCCTTCAGCCTACGCAGGTTACTCCTCCGACAAAAGCTCCGACTCCGACTTCGACAAACGCTCCGACTTCGTCACAAAATCTAAGGCATTGAAAGTAATAAGAGAGATGGACATGACTGTTCAAGTTCCTGGCGAGGTAAGTTTGAGTAGAGATAGAGATAGCGATGATAGAAGAAGTAGAAGAATAGTTCTACAGGGTCGAGCTACTTCTACTTGCGCAAGAGCAGTTCCTCTTTGCATGTGTATGTATGCTAGTGCTTGTAAAGTAGTAAACACAGAAATTTTAGTTGTTACTGCTTCTAAAGGTAGGCAAGTATTATTTAGTGGTATGACTTCGCTTATTTTAGCAGGGTGATCGTGACTGTGAGGTAGAGCAGGAAGAATTATCACCTTGGAAAATAACGACGGTCCAAGCTCATCTCCTTTGACTGATGATACTTCTGCAGATTGCAATGAATGAAATGGGTGGGGGTGTTAAGCAAATGGATGAACAAATGTGTCCACAGGATGACGAGAATTTGCAGCAGCGATTTGTTGGACTTGGACCCCCGGACTTCAACCGCTCACTCTTACGAATGCTCTGCATGCTAACAGCGAAGTACTCAAAGCGCTAATTATTCAGTACGTGTGAGGACGTTTGTGGCGCACTTGTTACTATATTGTTGTAACCTATGGATGTAGATGGCCGATTGGATCTTGGTGCTGTTGATGACGTAAACAACATACAAAGCTTATTTGAAGGTCTGAAGGTCTTAGTCTTTTTGACGAAAACGTCTGAATGGAATATGGTAAAGGTACAGGTGCGAGTCGAATGTTCTGGGGGTCTGGGGAACTTCATCATTCAACAGGATTATTTTCGTGGAACACGGTTGCAGTGGCGGATGAACATGTCATCAGTAACAACAATGGAAGTCATGCCCCATAAAGCATCATCCATTCGTTTTGGAACACAGCTGTAGTGACTAATATGATTTTCATGCTTTCTGAAGCATCATCCATTGAGGGCGACGTCTCGTTTTGGAAGACGGCTGCGGTTACTGGTATGGGAGCAATATGTTCGATGGAGCAAAAGACTTTGAGATATTGAATGATGTGTCGTCTTGGAACACGGGAGATAAATGTTCAATGGACAACATCATTCAACGAGAGTACGTGTGGTTGGAAGGATATAGTTTTCCATACGGCGAAACAATCTATTGCAGATTTCAATACGTTCCGCAGATAGAGCAGAGAGGGCCATTCTGTTGTTCTTCCTGCTCCGATTATCTATGAGAGGCAATGGGGGAGCATCGGTACGAATGAATAATGAACTCCTTCTATTAATACTTTGCTTCTAGCAGTGTATCTTGTTCTTGTATCTGTCTCAATCTTTCTCCAAAAAGACTCACTGTTACAATTCATCCTCGGAATCTTCTTCCTCTTCTTTCAATGACGCTTGATCCGAAACTTCAGCAGTCGCAACACCTTCCTTACCAGACACAATCCCTTTCTCCTTCAAACCACTCTCCTCATCACTAGCAGCAGCAGCAGCAGCAGCAGCAGCAGCAGCAGCAGTAACAACAACAAAGTTTGGACTCTTCCTCAAAGTCCTCAACCAATTAAAATCCTTCACATCCCAATACATATTCTTCCCACCACCACCACCACCATTTTCATCTCCCCCCAAGTAGTAATAATCACCCTCAAACACCATCTCCTTACAATTCTCAATAATTGGTCCACTCCGTACCCAAACATGAAACTTGACATGGATTGAATCATGGATGCGAAGTTGATAGCAACTGCATCGGATGTGAGATGAGTGGCAGTTGGTCAAGTGGACAGGACCCAATGTAGGTTCTGTGACGTAGATATGACAGTTATGAATGTTCTTGATGTGGAGTGTTGGACGTGAGCCGTGGAGAAGGATTGTAACGTTGGTTAGATTTTGGAGGAGGTAGGACATGCTACTACCCGATGATGACGATGATGACGAAGTATTATTGTGATGTTGAGTGTTGCTGCTGTTGTTGAATGTCGGTGGGTGCAATGAATGCATGCTTCTCGGAAGACTGTAATATTGTATTTGACTTTGTGTCGCTTTATTCGTTTGGATGTTGCCATCTGGGAATATTTCAATGATGCAGTCGCTTTTATTTTCCAGCACTCCCCCGTCATGATGGATTGTCTCCTTATCTTCACCATCATCATCATCATTATCCACAACACTCGATTCGTTGTGAATGTCACCACCATCAATCTTACTTGGCTGTAAACCAGAAGACGACACTCGCTCACTCCCCCCCAACAACAATCTCTTCTCCTCCATCGCCTTCCGATATCGATTGAACACAAACTTTTCCTTGGGAGAAATAATATCACGTGCCGCATCTATACACTTCAACAATCGATCAATTTCTTCCGATAGTAATCTCACATCTGTCTGTGTCATTTCCGGCATTGGCGTTGAGAGTATCATGGATGATAACAACAATAATTGATTATTGGCTGTGGTTGTGGTGTCATTGTCATTGTTGGATGCTGAAACGGTAGTGGTAGTGGTTGGTAGTAGCACCGATGATGAAGAAGAAGAAAGACAGTGTCTCCGTAATAAACGAACATTCTCCAAAATACAGTCCAGTTTGGTGCGTCCCTCGTTCCTTCGTGCAGCTGTGGAGTAGTATGCTTTGGCAGTCTCATGGTGGTTGTTGTTGAAAACTCCTCCTCCGACATTATTATCAGCTGCTGCACCGCCCTCATCATCATCAGGTGTCACCACTACTAGCAGCAAGGAATCAATCTGCATTTGCAGCTCGGAACATAATTTACGAAAGTTCATCCAAAAGCGATGTCCTTCCTCCTTTTGACTGTAACGATGATGCTGGTCATCATTGTTTGAATTTGTAGTGTCAACGATTTTGTCCTTAGTTTCATCCTTATCCTCGCCGCAGAGATTTGGAGCATCGTCTAGAAAATAATTATCTTTCGTCGAAGTAGATTGTTGATGATCATTGCCATGACTACTGCTGCTCAGCCGCTTCTCACGAGACTTTTGGAGTCGCCTTTTGTTGTCGGCTAGGCGTTCTGCCTGCGAGGCTAGGAAGCGTGCCTCCATCGTCGTTTTGTAAAATAAATAATGAGGAAAAATGAAAGGTGAAAAAAATGAAGGTGCGACTTTGAGTGCCGCTCCACGAGAAAACCTACCAAAGATCCAAAAATGAGCAGATGATGGAGCAGATGGTGCAACCTCTGGCAGAACTTTATCCATCACGTCAAACAGGGCATCCAACGGAACCATCCACAGCCACAAATACATACCGGCAGCAATGCTGCAGTCTCTACCAACAGCCCCATCATGATGGCCACTCCGTCTATCCTCCCACCATCATGGGAGCAGAAAATAAAGCAAGCCCAAGAAGTAAGAAGTGGCGAAAACATCTTCATCTACAGGGGTGGACGGGCTCCTCGACATGTAACTCATGTCATCATTGATAAATCCATCAAAATCATCCCCTTTCGTGCGTTTTGCTGCTGTGAAGGTCTACGATATGTTGAGATGCATGATAAGATTGAACGCATTGGAAAAGAGGCCTTTTTGAATTGTATATCTTTACCTGTATTAGATATTACCAATGTTAGAGTGGTTGGTGAAATGGCATTCTCTCATTGTTGCAATCTGATGGCATTGGATAATAGTGAGCTATTGGCGAAGATTGGAGTACAAGCGTTTCTCGACTGTAGTTCGCTGGGTCACATTCATCTTCCTTCGGTACTTGTCATTGAAGCATCCGGATTTGCCGGATGTACCAACATGACCGATGCAACTCTGGGCGGACACATTGAGTCAATTGAGATATCTGCTTTCTATTACTGCACCTCTCTAAGACGACTCAGGTTCAAATTAGGTGACAACGGAATCTCTATTGCCAGTGATGCATTTGACTGCTGCCGGCAACTAACCTTCATAGAGCTTGTTGGGAACATACACAAGGCCATCTCCTCTTTGGGGTTGAAACAATGGCAAGATGATATGAACCGAGAGATTGATCGAATCAATCATCTCCTCCCAAATATCCATGCGTCGGAAAAGACTGCAGAACTTAGTCAATGGGTTGACACTATCCAAAGTAAAATTGAATGTTACAAATTGATGGAGAATACGTCATTACTGGAGCTGGCCCTTTGGAAGGCATCACAGCTTGATATAGGCGAGGGGGCCAATGTGTGGGAAAGGCAGGTATGTAGAATGAGTTGCGGTGCAGCAGTTGTGATTCCGAATGTACTGGCTTTCATTAAAGCAGCAGACTTGTAGCATGTCCTTAATATGTTGGAAAGTATTGTAATTATCGTGTTCATCATCGTGTTTGTTTCATTTCACAATACAACGTCTCTATCGTGCATTTGATTAATTTCAACACATCTGCATTAGTCATTCTCCTCTGAGTGATAATGTATCGATAATTTCCTTTAATATTGGACCAAATTTGTTCACGAATGTATTGAATATATAAATTTCTCTCCTCTCCAAACCAACATTACTAAAAGCTCTCCTCCCCACCCAACTGCACCAAAGCCCCTTGCCTCACCAAATGCTCCACATCCGACCTCGGCAAATAATGCATACTCCCCACCTCCAACTCCACAACCCCACACATCTCCGTCTCAATCTTCCCCAACCCCGGCTGTACCACTCTCACCTGAATAAAATTCTCTTCGGGAGGGTTCTGATCCGCATTCCAATCCAATCCCCCCATCGACCCCCCAATAGCATGCCTCGATGCTAATTTATCATATTCATGAAAGAAATCTACCTCTGCTTCACTTAAAACGAATTTCATGGGGGTGGCTAAATTACCGGCAGTTTCCCACCGTAACGCACGTAATTTGTCAATACGATGGGCATGATAGGCCAGTAAGCACCGTTTATTCCTCTTTATCGATACTTCATGAAGTAACATTACTGGACGCATTTCAATTGGAACTGATGGTGCACTACCACCGCCGGTGGAAGTGTCGTTAGCAACACGATTATTTGCACGGACAATATCTTGTAGTTCGGCGGTGTGTAAATTAATTTCTTGGATGGTGGCTCGAACGCTGTCTTCGTTGTAGGAGGGGAGCCAGTCGGATCTTTTGAGTTCTCGGAGGAGATCTACTCCTCTTTGACCGTAATTCATTTTGGTAGTTGTGTTGCTGGTTTATTGTTTTATGGCACATAAAATTTTGAATTTCGAGTCTTGAGCTGATGGTATTTACGAAGTCGAGTCAAAAGGCATCACTCCTCTCCGACTCTCCCGACTCTCGAAGCAGCAACCAGCAGCTCATCTTCTACTCTGAGCTAGAACACGAGCAGCTCATCATCCTCTGATCCACCTTCCTACTGCACGTCCCTTGGCGGAGCACTGTGCTGGATCTGCCTCAAGGAGAGGCCGGACGATTCGGGAGCGCCGCTCGTCCGAGAATGCTCTTGCCGTGGACCGTGGACACAGCGGCTTTGCTCACCTACCACCTGCCTCCAGTGCCTCATCCGAAAGCAAGTTCAAGGCCTTTGTTGAGAAAAAAGGCGCGCGTAGAAGGTCGGATATATTTGACGAAAGATTCTTTGAATACTTTGAACAAAGTCCCAACTGTAAGCAATTATATTTCAGGGAGGCATTCGCCACGATATGACAGAAGCTCAGTTGTCATTTATTGAGAGGGAGTTCAAAAATGACGGAGCAAGTTAGCATCTTTTCGCACTGATCAGAAGGATTGCCGCCCTCGATGGAACGAGGGAGGCAGATTTAATGGAAGGAGAAGAGATTTGTGACAAGGTGATCACTCTTGACACTATGGGCGTCGCAGCGCTGGCTTTGGCATACCAGAAACTTGAGAAATTCAATTCCGTCATTGGCACTAAGCAATGTTTCGAAAAGGCCAAGGATTATTTGGAAAAAGGGAGAGATATTATTATTGCATTGGGTAATCACAACATGCAACGGCTGTCGAGCAGATTGAGACCAACCTTGCCAAAGTTGAAGCGAAGCTCAGTGGTGACAGGCTTTCAAATAAACAGATGATTAGTATTTTGAGCAGATTACAATTACTTGCTCCAAAATATGGCGAGCATGCTATTCTAACAATAGGGAACGGTGTAAATCTTGTAGAAACGCTCTATTTGATGAGTCACACGGTTGAAGCTTTGAGATTACCCGAGAGGTTAAGATCATCAGCCGCCGCGTGCATGGATTGGATCACAACCTAAATAAATAAATAAATACAAAATTAATCAGATTAGATATCTACACGAGTATAATCTGGACCTGCTTAGGTACAATGTACGGTCTTTTACTGCCGAAAGGCTTACCAGACAGCAAGACGGGTGCCCCCGTAGGAGCCGGGTGCTCCTCTTAAACGCCGGAGCGTTCGAAACCAGGTGAGAGTGCATCTGCTAACACGAAGGGAAATAGCCTGCATGTGGCCTCAGGTTGGCAGCTTCCGTTTCTTCCGCTTGGGAGGTGCGTGTCTTTGGGTAGTGGCCTGAAGTGTTGAATCCCCAACAGCGAGCGATGCAGCGCTCCTTTTCTGATTAAGGAGGGACTCTGTCTGCTGCATTGGAGTTGGGTCGTCCCCGTGGACTTTACCTCTAGTTTTGGGGCCGCCTGGGATAATCCGCTTGTCCTTTCTCCGTCGTTTATTGCGCTCCTTGCACGATGAACCTGAGCCAGCCGTCTTTACCCTGACCGGCTTGGGGATAGGCTTGCCCGCTGCGAGGTGACCACTCTTGCGCTTGCCACCCGTTGAATTCGATCGGCTAGGCAGTCTTGCTGCGGCAGGAGCTCTTGGTTGATTCCTGCTGCTAGACCACAGCAACATTGCGATCCTCATCCTAGTCTCTTTGAGGAGGAAGTCCGCCTGGTTGTAGGAATTCTCACACAGAGGGATGTTTTGTGCCAGTAGGGTTGCGTTGACGAGGACAAAGAGACCACAATCATATCCGTTGGTCTGCCGTGGAGAGTCATTGAGTCATCGATGAGTCGCCAAGAGTTGTCCCAATCAGCGTTCGCCTCCCCATGTATTTCTCGATACTTATCCTTGAGATACTGCAGCATAGCCCTTAGGTACCGCTGGTTATACTCCTTCCTGCCCTGGGAATCCCACAGTTTAATCTCCTTGAGGACGGTGTCGGCTCTGAGGAGCAACCAATGGCGATTACCCCGGTTAATCGGCACGTATATCTCCCGCACCCCCAAGATCCCGTTCTTCCGTCTCAACGTATTGCCCCAGGAGCGCACATTGTTGTAGTTGTAGATGGGTATTGATTGCCCGTCTGTCCCAGTCTGAAGGAGTGCTGACATGAAGAAGGAGGTGAAGAAGTAGACCCGTTGGGAGTTCACCTTTGGAAAGAGAACCCTGCGGAGGAAACTGTTGATGATTTCGTCGTTTAGCCATTGTGGTGGTCGCAGTGAGAGCATTGCTTCCCGGTGAACCTTATCTCCTCCTGCCATGTCAAGGGTGAAAGTCTCGGGGACCGCTCTGAAGAGGTCCCTTGGGGAGAATGTCCTTGTCTCTTCATCCGTATTACGTCGTAGCAGCTCCAGACAATCGGTGCGTTGCGTCCCTAGGTCTGGCGGTAGCCTTGGCCTCTGCCGGGTGGAGGAGGCCCGAGCTTCTGCCCGAAGTTGCTGCTGAAAGATAGGGGCAAAACGCAAAGGAGCCTTCGTGGCAGTCGTCTTGTCGGTGCTAGTGGCTGCTGTCACGTCTGTTTCCTGTGGAGCGGTCCTTGGTTGAGCCATCGACGGATTTTCATTGTCCAGTCTACCTCCCGTGAGGTCTCCGGCCGCTTCTCTACTCGCCACCGCCGCATTCAACCAATACTGTTGTTGCTCAGTGCTCTTGGCAAAAAGTTCCTCCGGTTGGATTTCCAGCAGACATCTAGCTTCTTCCGGCAGGCCGTCAGTTCCTAAACTAAGTTGGTGCTCTATTTCTTTCTGGATTTGTTCTCTCGAAGCCAGGACCTTCGTGCCTTTGGTTTTGTGGTGTTTGGTGAGGTTCCTGCAAATCCATTGGGTGTGCGTGAGGGAGAGTAGCTGGTCCAGGAAGCCCATCGTCCAACTGTCGATGGTCAGCCGGAGCCGCATGCCCAGAAGATAATTTTGTTGCAGTTGTAGAAGCCCGACGGACACTTTTCCCTCCGTGAAATGTCTCCATCCGATTCTATCCAAACTATTACCAACTTGTCTCGTTTCCTGGGACATACTGTCGCCATACTTGTCCGGCAGGTCCACAAACAATCGCTTGCCTTGGGCTGCAATAAACCTTGGGATCCAAATCATTAGGTCGGGGTGGGTGTGGTGGTCTCTCATCCAGTCCAATAAATTCTCAATGCAGTCGCTGAGTAATCCCCGTCTAATGTCACTTGTACACCGATTCAGGTGGTCAGCCGTTTCGTAACACCCGCAGTTGGGACACAACGCTGAGGCTTCCTTGTCCCATCTAGTAATCATTTGGCCAGTGCCGCAGAAACCAGAACACTGCTTGGCGTACCAAAGTCTGAACATCTGAGGCCGACGCCCTAGAAGATCCCGCAGGGGCTCCCATGCCACGGTGTCGAAGATAGAGGGTGACATGAGTCCTTCATCGGAGTAGAACTGTTTTGCTCTTTCTTTGCCAATGTAGTAACGGAGTTCTTTGGCCATATCCGCGGTTTGCTTCTCATTGCCGATAATTACCACCGCTGACTCGAGAGGTAGCGATAGCGTTGCAGGGTGGGCTGCCGTCGTATTCACTGCCCGCCGCAAAGCCCGTTTGGCTCTGTCATCACAGATAACATTGAGCTGTGCCTCTATCGACAATGCATCGTAGCCCACTATGTCGTCCTGATGTGCCTTAACGTGAGACAGTCTGTGAACCAGTTTGGAGCGAGACTGTATCTTCCGCAGTACCCGTAGAATATCGTTGTTCTTGGCCGCAGCTGCGATCCTGGCATACTTCGTCGAAAAGGTGTGGATTGTCCCTAGATTGTCGCAGAAAATGTTGGCGTTGGAAAGAATCTCGTAATGCTCCTCGGCCGTCAGCAGTAAGATGTGGATGGCTAACATTCCCAGCTGCTCCCCTCTATAGCTGCCTGCCCATTTGGATCTCTCCGTAAAATCACCTTGCAAAGACTTCCCCGTCTCCTCGCAGTACATAATCCAGGCCGCCCCGCAGACGTCCACTGAAAGCTCTTTGATATAAGAACCATCCGTGCAGCAGAAGAGAGATCCTCTGTGGATGGCCTCCACTATCCATGCTGGATCTTCCTGACACGCCAACTCCTGCCACATCCATGTGCCTCCTTTGCTGAATAGCCTCTCCCAGAATGAAGCAAAAATTGTATGGGCTGGTGCTGCCACTAGAGGTGGGCCTCTTTGCATCAGTCTAACTGAGCCATTGTCGTATTCGAGGATGGTAGCTGGAGCCAGTGTGGCGGAGGGTCCATCTAGTTGTCTTGACGGGTGAAGCACGTGTGATCTATCTCCGGAGTCCCTATCGTGCACGTATTCCCGGATCGTGCTGTCAGTATGTATCTCCACTGCGCAGGTTTCGGTGTTCCAGAAATGCCTCCATTTTCTATGGGAGGGATGTAGCCATTCCCTCAACGGCTCCTCCAGCATCAGATTGAGCGGTGCGATCTGGAGCAGATATTTTTTCCAGAGTTTGAAATCTGCCGCGGTTGGAAATTCAGGGCCGAATAGCAGTCCAGACCTATGCTTCCCTAACAGCCCTTCTTCGGAGTCCATCCAATGCCCGTCCAGTAAGTGATTCTCCAGGTATTTACCATTGGCCGAAGTGATGTCAGAGAGGAAGAGTGCCTCTTGTGCCTTTCTGACTCTGTTGACACGCAACAGATCTTTCCCTCGTAGGCCCATTTCAACCATCATGTGCATGATGACCTTATCCCCTCTCCTAGGGAGAGGGATATCGTCACACCGCAAGTCAAGAGTAATCCCCAGCTCGTCAAGTTTTTCCCAAAATGATTTGATCCACGAGTCGGTTGCAAGATGCCCCCACGTACGGAAGTCATAGCTAAAAGGACAGTCCGGTACCCCCAATTCAATTTGCAGATGACGAATGACCACGCTCAACGTAAATCCAAGATGACGGTCCTTCACCGCTGGATGGGGTTTGTCATCGTAATGCTGAAGGAAAGATGCGAGTGTAGCGGCCGTTGTCTCGATTGTCAGATCATTGAGGCCCATGCCTCCAAATGCTGGTGGGAGATACCGCCATTCTCTGGTGATAGAACGGGTAACCCCGAGGCTGCTGAGTAGATAGAAATCCGCAGAAGACAATCCCTTTTTTAGCTCAGCAATAGGGGCCGAGCATGCCCCAAGACCGTAGCGCAATCCTGACCACAGTTGGCAGGAGTAGCTCATCCAGACCGACCGAACCGGGATGTGCCCACTTTTAATCTGAGCAGTCCACGTTGTCACTCTTTCTTTCATCTGTTCGAAATGCTGATCCGCCTTCCCATCTGGTCTGGCAAATAATCCGAGGTTGTTGTCTGCCTTATTGGTAGGAAGTTTGTCGATTGGCTCCGTAGCTCCTGAGGTTGTCAGGACATGGAAGGCTAGCGAGGACAGATCATTATCCTCCATCTCGGCCCCGTCTGGCTCTCCCTGCCGTCGCTGTTGCTGATCAGTATACACCCATCCCCCTTTGCCGTCCGCTGACTGATGATGGATAGTTACCCCACACTTCTCGCCTTTCAACGCACCCCCTGTCGCTCCGAGTAATCCCCCCCAATCCGAGATTGAGGCTTGGCCTTTAGCTGCTGTCGAGAACAGGTCATCGTCTTCGTCCAAACCAGCCCAAAGGTTGGTGTCATCAACGTACAGGATCCCCACCTGCCGGACAGATTTCCTAGTTATCGGGCATTCAATCGTGACACCGTGTCCGCTCCTACGTTGCGCATTTACTATCGTGGTACTCGTCTGGTGCCAAGTGGCAGGAGCCGCGCCATTGCCTTGAGCGAGCCCATGCTTGCCGTCCTCTTTCCCGCCGAAGTAGGATTCCGATTGGCCGTAGCCTGTACGCAGGAAGAACTCCATGTTGTGCAGGGGACGTAGCATCGACATTACTGCACATTGTGGAACGTTGAACGCTTGGAGGGTGAGACTAGCGGCTGGGAGGGCCACTCTGTCATAGCACTGTGCCGCATCGACTTGAGCGACTAGGAGCGGGCGTTTGGTGACTCTGGCGATGTCATAAAGTAAAACCTGCTGCAGAATGGCGTCCTCTGCGGTTTTCCCTTTGGAGCTGAAGATCTCCTCTGGGATCATGCCTTCCTCTCTCGCAGAATTGATCATCCTGTGTCCGAAAATGAGTTTGTTGCAGAAGTTGAAGTCAGCTTCCAGGAGGAGGATGGCCCGCAATTTGTTCACCACAGCTACCCCTGCGATTTTTTCCAGCATTACAGACAGTCCTCTAGCCCATCTATCAGGACTTGCTCCAGTTGTGGTGGTCAAAGACAATTTCCTAGCCATCAGCTGTGACAAGTTGTCATCATGTGCCATCGACTTGTAGTGCCCAAAATGAATCCCTGATAAGGAGGAAGAAGTTCTTTCCTTCACGCGTCGCCAGTAGTACTGAAAGTCTTCTTGTGACACCGAGATCGAGATCTCCCCGTTTCCCATCCTGGACCAGATCGAGGCCATTTCATCGAATAAGAGGAGAGTCCGAGGATCCGTGTCTGGTGGTGGCACAAACGTACCTTCCAGAATCTCTACTGCGGCAGATGTGTCTGCAAAATTACCTAGTAGTTCAAATAGAGCACCTTGACAAATCGGTGCAGAGGTGGCTCGTCCGAATCTTGTTCGCAGCTCTGTCTTCAGTGCCTCCTCAATCGACTCTTTGGCCGTATGCTCCACCACTGAACCATCGTCCTGCACGACCTCCACTCTTGTTACACTCATCACGTCCTTAGCCTTTGTGGCTCTTTTGATGCCTTGCCAACACTTGCGCTGTGCCTCACCTCTGAGGATGGCTTTCACTCTGACTGCCTCTTCTTCCCTCTCATTTGCTATTGCCTCGTTGAGTTTCTCATTTAAGAAGTGCTTCCGCAAGTAGGGAGAATCCGCCAGTAGCTGTCTCGTATGCTCTTTTGTGCTGCGATACAAGTCCACCAGTTCCTGAACGGGGGTAGACAGCCACTGTTCCAGACCCCTCCTTTTTGCGAATCTCCGCATATTCCCCTTATTGACCTGCTTTCCTTGATGATGACGAAGTATCCATTTCAGGAGGTGGCGCTTGTCGAGCCAAGACTGTATCGCTGGGGAGTATTCGTAATGGGCTGGATAGAGGACTCTGCACTTGGACTCCGCGTACACTAGTACTGATTCGACCATATTGTCCAGGGCCTCCATCTGAGCAATGAAGGGTGCAGTCGGTGGAAAGGAGGCGAGTGCCTCCAGCTCTGAGAGTTTCTGGTCAATGTGCTTTTCCCGGAATCCCTTTCTCACTAGCTCGAGATATCTGTCCCGTACCCGCGGCACTTTTGAATTCAATTTCCTGGCCTTTGGAGGCACAATACGGCAGAGAGCGGTGCCCAGAACGGATCTGGTTTGTACATCTACCACCACCGGCCGATGATCTCCCAGGTCTGGATCAAAGGGGAGGTAACAAGCGCTGATTAGTTCGATATCGTCTGACACCCAGATCCCGTCGATTGCCCCGTTTCCATTGTCGTTACCTCTGAAGTGGGTGAATGGCCCTTTCTGCCCGGGCATGATTCTGTGAACGGCCTCTCGCATGTTGATGTCATTGCCTGCCAGCCGTCTGCTCAATTCGCCGTCCAGTGCATTCTCATTGGCATCCATCATTAGTACCACTCGGTCTCCTAGCGTCCTCCACTTTTTAATGGCCGCAACAAGCTCTCGACGAAATAGATCTTTTGGGTTTGTATCGAAGTGATTGGACTGGATGTACCGCACAATGTGTTGGTAGTAGGTACCAACCCCTTCCGAGCGGCAGGGGGCATACGCAGAGATGAACACCGTTCCCACTCCATTTGTCGGTTCGGTGCGGAACCAGCAGAACATACCTAGCTCTGTTTCATCCTGCCCCCTAGTGGTAGGTAGACCCGCCAATTCCTCTCTCAGCACCACCGCTGTCCCCCCTGCTTGGAAGTTCCCGATGTTGTGGAGTTCCCGCGTATTATGCGCATGAACCGATGCTATTCTATCGTCTCCGTGCCTAAGGGTGTGAGCAATCTGTAGGGATGGATTTACTGCCCGAAAATTGGTGTTGGTTTCTTGGAGCCCCAACACGTCGACCCTGTAGTCTCTTAGCACATGCTTCAATCGTTCCATCTTGGTGTTGTTGGGCTGCCACAATCTGAGGCCATTGATGTTCAGGGATAACACCCGAATCGTCTCGTGACCTTTGTGGGCAACCCGGAGCGGTCCGTACACCGGCACTTTTGTGCTACTCACTGAGCAGGTGTCTGCCTTGTCCGCAGGCCTTCCATCTCCGTAGACCTACTCTGCTGTGACTCCAGCAACTCCGCCAGCTCCCTGTTGGATGGATCATCATTACGTTTGGTCCGTTCTGCAAGTAACTGCCTCATTGTATTGGTATCTAACTCTGTATTAGTATTATTCGACTCCCTAAAGTTCCGCGTCCTACTGTTGTTGTCGTGTTTGTGGGACCTGCGAAAATTATTCGCCCGCCTAGCTGACCTCCCTTGTCGATTGGTAGTTGCAGTGGCAGCGAAGTTGTCACGTTGCCTCTTTGATGAATGGCTCACCTCATCTCCCCGGGCAAAGGGAGGAAGAGGCTGCCTCTGGGCCATTACTCTCCCTGCCCCACAACACGCTGGTCTTCGCGTGGAGGGGCATGAGGGTCAGCAGCTGAGGCTTGAGAGGCCGCAGCAGCAGCGGTGGTAGGACGTGCAGACATGACTTCACCAAAGAGACGACCGTGGCGTCTATTGTTGAAGGCCGTAGTGTTGACACTCGCTACATCAGATGATTCATCAAAGTCAAAGAGTTGACCATTCTCTCGGGCATTGTTACGGTTCAGTTGTTGGGATACAGCCTTTGCGTCCTGCATCCAATCTAGTTCCAAAATTTCCGTCTCCTCTTCATTTGCGGCGTTGTCCTCCTCCATGTCAAATGAGAGGTGAAGTAATCCTTCGTCATCAAAACGTACAAAGTTGCAGGCGGTGCGAATGTCCTCCGCATCAAACACTCTGGCCGCAGCAGCAAGTAAAGATTCCATAGTGGCGTCCTTCTCCAGGGCCAAGTGATATAGAAACCACCCGGCGGGGCAGACAGCAATATTCCTAGCTGCCTCACGGTAATCTTCTCCATTAGGGATTACTGCGTCAACTCCTCCACCGGAGTTTTCCAGAAGGGCAAGGAAGAGAGGGCGAGGGCGGTGGGTCCGACTTGGTAGCTGTACATCCATAAAGATCCGGCGGGCGGTGGTAGTAATTCCATTCCCCTCTAGCGTCTCAAATGAGATACTCATGTCCAATCCTGCAGGCGAGGGCCTGAAACCCCTGTAGGAGACATGGATCGTGGAGTCAAGGTACTCGCTATGGAGACCTGCTCGACCTTTGCAGTCGGTCTTCTTGGATTCGGGAACGTTACGATCATTCATATCGGGGGCAAGGTAGGGGTAGGTATGGATTCCCATGAAATTGCGCAGACCGCTTCTCCAAGGCCTGAAGACTGACTTGATGAGCTGTTCGTCCTTCGCATCAAACTCAATCTTAATGACTTGCTTGCTCGAGAGATTCTTGAGATGTGACTTTCCCGACTCATAGATCTGATCCGGGTAGCCGACCGAAATCACCAAAACCGGTTCTTCGGGGAAGAGCTCCGAGGAGTTTGCGATAGCTTCCTTCAAGGTCTGATTGATCTTTGCATCCATGTATTCTTGGGAGGCTTTGCTGATGGCGTGGAAGAGTACCAAATTCTTCTTCGACAACGGAGCCGGATGTGCCTTCAAACTCAACCGAATATTGGCCAAAGCCAATTTGTGGAAGATAGTACCCCAAGTTACTGCATCCATCTCATTGTGACCAACAATTACCACGAAAGTGAATTGCACCGACTTGCCTCTAAGTTGTTCATGGAGGACTTTCAAGGACTGTTCGAGTTCTTTTTGAGATTTGGTCCCGTCCAAATCAAAGGAATGGCTAGCTGCGTATTTCAACACCGTGGTGAAGGCCTCATCTTTGGAGATTGGCGTAGGGATGAGGGGAGGACCTGAGTCATCTTTCACAGGCAACAGGGCGACGTTGTCCGGACCAACTGTACTCTTCATGGCATTCAGGGTCGTCTCCAATACCCTGGTTATGTCCTGCAGCAACGAATTGAACTTTACACGGTTGAATGAGACTTCACACGCACGTTTGTGAAGTGGGGTAAAGGCCGCCCCGTTCCTCTTTCCTGCAGACGTGGCATGAGCAAAGGAGAGCTTCTTCCCCGAGGAAGGAGTGCTACCCTTCTTGCCCTTGCTCGTCCTCAAAGCAGAGGCCGACTTCCAAAAGTAATCCTTTTGTAGAGGTGGAGTTGCCGCATTGTCCTTTTCCTCCGAGTTGTTGGTCTTTGACACCTCGACGTCCATCATCTCCTCAGTTTCCGTCTCCTTCTCGGCCGCCGTGGCACCCTCTGCCATCGACTCGCCTGTGAGATCCATGGCGGTGGTGGCTGCGTATTCCCGTTTCTTTGGTGTTGATGTCATTGTTGCACAGATTGTGTCGAGAGGATGCAGCCACCGGAGTTGGCCGGTGGGTGGGTGATCCCGGAAGCAAAAACTGATTCCAGGTGGAGTACGCGCAACGCCAGACCGTCCCAGTCGGACGCCCATCTGACCTGAGGGCTTGCCATGAGGCGGCTGGATTACTCCCCGAACTCCAATCCCTTTCCGAAAGACGAGGACTGCTTGGTTGCCAGTGATGCCTCCTATAGAAACCCAGGCTAGGAGCCGACCGAAAGATAGTTGCCGCTGCCCTATTCGTAGGAGTGATTGATTGGTGTTGCGTCCCTCCTTATCAATAAGCCTCTTCTCCCCTCCGAAGGATCTGCCTATAAAAGTTTCGGAATGTTGTATTACCTCTGTACTGTAGGAGCCCAAAGAAGGGTGGTGGTCAAAATTGTAATTACTAGTCCTGTACTGAACAGGTGGTTTGAACCTGCCTGCTACGTAATCCTGGAGACACAGGAACCGTTTGTTGTGTGTTCCGAAATTCTCCCCCCCCTCCAAGCATTCCTCCCGTTGAGGGAGGTTCCGTCCACCTAGTGCCGGGGGCGGCCAGGGTGGTTTGGGAATGGGATCTGGTAGCCAAGCGCTGCAATCTTCTTGTACCGTCCAGGTCCTGTCAAGATTAATTGTTTGTTGTGTCACCTTCCGTGTAGCGGTTCCCCCCTCCACGGGAGCGCCGTAGAGATCTATCTGCTGTTTCCAGGCCTCCTTAATTATTTTGTCCCCTTTCCTCATCGTCAGGGGCGAATTATCATGTGCCTCCGCCTCAAATGGCAACGATAACTTCTCCACATGTCGTCCATTACTCCGCATCCCGGCCTGTGGTGGCGTCGGGATGGTTGATTTTCCGTCCGTCTTCTCTAACTCAGTGACATGATAGCTTCTGTTGTCACGCATTGGATCCTGGATTCTCATCGCCATAATGAGCTCACCTGTCCCTTCATTTCCTCTTACTTGTTCCTCCTCTGTTGGTATATGGTAGTGGTTCGTGGCTGTTTCGGCCGCCATGGTTCTAGTTGGTCGTCGTACGTCAAGTACTAATTCCTACGTAGGTTTTATTTGTTCATTTTGTGTTGTTGATTCGACAATTCAGCGCGGATTGTGGATTGGATCACAACCTGACGAAGACTGTGGTAACGTGCCAGCAGAGACTAAAAGTACGATACGTTTCTGTTGAGCAACAGCGTTATCAGGCTTTGAGGTACGATAATGGTGCCAGTAGCTGTATCACTCAGGGCCCAGTTCCCCCGACCATGAATGTACTTAGTGAGCCAAGAAATGTTGACGACGAGAAGAAGTTCTCCGTTCCAAATGCGCACATTACATTTTCAAGTGGAACACCAGTAATGCTCCACGTGCTCGGCTGAAGAAGGCTGTTCATCTAAATGGGAAAATTGGAGATGTTAGAGATTTTTGCAATCTCAGTCAACGCATGATAGTACATTTCGAAGGCAAAGGTCTGAAGCCCGTCAAAGTCCAAGCACGGGAATTTGCGCATGGTCTTTGATCTACCCGATCCAAAGAATCATCACTTAACTTGCGTACAAATGTGATATTTGACAGTAAAAGAAGATATAGCAAGAGTTCTTTCTTCTACTTCTACTTCTGCATTGTGTCAGTTTCAGTTCTACCTTATAATTTCATACTTCCCCTTAACAGAAGCTCTTCCCCACACATCCCAAAGCCTAAAGAATTATGTCTGAAAGCAATGGCAGCTGCATCTTGGCTGGATGACTGTACTTACTCGGAACGTCTTCTTCTATCCCGTCACGCTTCATCTTCGTCTAATGCTCCCCATTCACAACTAGCTTGCAGCACTTCTGAATACTTCCTGTCTCTCTAGCTCTCTGGAGCTAGAGCCAGCGAGAGAGAGAGAGAGCTGTATCATAGCATCCTGGATTGAAGATATTGGTTAGTACTTATGAACTCTCGCTCTACACTCGAAAAATGGCGCGCTATTTGGAATTTCTCCTCACTCAACAAGCTCGCTTGCTGTGGCTTGCTCCCACTTCTCTTCCCACCACTGCTCTCCTCCTAAAACGCCTAAAATGAGCAGCGCATCCTCACCCTCTGAAACACCTTCCTGCACGCCGCCCGACGGAGCATCGTGCTGGCTCTGCCTCGAGGAAGGGCCGGACGATTCGGGAGCGCCGCTTGTCCGAGATTGCTCCTGCCGTGGACACAGCGGCTTTGCTCACGTGCTCTGCCTCATCCAATACGCTGAGAGCAGGAGTAGGGACTTAGTCGAGAGAGGATTACACACCAGGTCGGATATATTTGACGAAGGGTTCTTTGAGAGATGTCCGAACTGTAAGCAACCATTTCAGGGAGGCATTCGCCACGATATGATTGAAGCGCAGTTGTCGTTTATTGAGAGGGAGTTCAAGGGGGTATACGATTGGCATCTGAACGCACTGGTAACAAGGATTGATTCCCTTGATGGAAAAGTAGAGGCGGATAGGATCGAAGCAGAAGGGATAATTGCCAAGTTGCTGACGATGGTTGAGGAGAATAAGGGGGATTGTCTTCGTTCATTGAATAACATGACATTGGCCATTGTTTACCAGAATATTGGGACATTCTATTTCAGAAATGCCGCAAGTCCCGAAAAGGCCAAGTATTACTTTGAAAAATCCAGAATTATTCTTGCAGCATCCGGGGATCAGGATGCGCAATGGATGGCCAAATTAATTGATACGAAGCTTTCCCAAGTTGAAGCGAAGCTCAGCGGCGACGGCGACAGTCTTAAAAAAAACACTGTGATTGTGATTGATTTGAGCAGTACACGAGCAGCTTATGATAGCTTTCTCCGGCTCTACGGAGAAACTGACTTGAAATCAATTCAGTTGGGTGTAGCCTTTGCGAGAGAGCTTCTCTTGGCGTTTCATACGATTGAAGCTCAGCGGTTGCTCAATAAGTTGGTGGCGAGCAGTCGCCGTGTCCATGGATCAAGTCATGAGCAGACTAAAAGAGCTTCAGCAATGTGGAAACGTTCAAAACTACGATATGTGTTGATTCGCAAAGCTCTTTACCTAGAGTATTGAGGTATGAGAATGATAAAAACATGTACGTCGTCAATGGTCCAATGTCCATGACCACAGACTTGCTTGATGAGCTCGAAAATTTGGACAGCAAGAAGACATTCTCCGTTCCAAGTGCATACGTTACTTTTGCAAGTGGAACACCAGTCATGCTTCACGGGTTGAAGAAGGCTGCTCATCTCAATGGTGAAATTGGAGACGTAAGAGGATATTGCGATCTAAGTCATCGCATGGTAGTGCATTTGGAAGCCAAAGCTCTGAAGCCCATCAAAGTCAAACATGAGAATTTACGCATGGTCTTTGATCTACCTGACCTAAAGGAAGAATCTTGTTGACTGAAAAGTTGATGCATACATCAATTACATAACAACATTGAAAGAGTAAGGGGCTGTCCGAGCAAACCAAATTGTGCGTACGATTTCGCTTTTCCTAGGTTAAATCGATACCCCTACGTACAATCGTGCAGTTCTCGGATTTTACTAAGTTTCAACAAAAACAAAATCATGCGTATGATTGCACGATCATGCAGAAAGCCAACTCGATTTCTGCATGATCGTACGCTCACAACTCACAAGCACATCAAAAAAAAAGATGCCATGACAATGGCACCCCAAGTAAGGCCGCCTATCTCAGTCCATGACTATATATATTTCACAAGGTATCGATGGCCTATCTCTTAGAAGACATATATGGCGACGTATTCGCAGCAGGGTGGCGTTTCGGCTGCTGTAGGGGCGGTGATAATATCATTGTAATCCACTTCATTGAGATTTGAAATTAAAACAACCACCTTCCCTGCACCCATAGAAGAAGATAAACAATAATATGCACTACCCCTCCGCTACCCGTCGCTGATGATGATATGTAGTGAGAATCCGGCTGCTCGGAGTGACCATTCAAGCCCCCCCACACCTCCAAAACACCAAGAACACAAGATGTGCACAAAATGGCAAAAATAATACGATACTCAGACACAACAATAAGCCTGTAGACGGCGGATCGAGCGGCTGTAAAGAAGTGATCTTATCAATATTATTATACATAAGAAGTGGCGGCTATTTATTGTCCAAAATATTACAATAGGGTGGATAAAAATAGCAACATCATAGACAGAAATGATATTTATGTAGCATGTATTAGTCATTTATTTATGCGGTGTAGGCAGTAGTAATAATAATACCCTGCGGCTGAATCGTTGTATAAGGTGTTGCCTGCGATATAATTCACTGGATATTACTATTGGTAGGGTTTGGGCAACGTGGTGGCTATGAGAGTAGCGGCTATCATGGTCGATACGGATTGTCGAATCCGCCGCTGTCGTAAGGAAAAAAACGTGCAGAACGTGCAGTTGCTCGGACAGCGCTGCATGTTTTTTTGTAGCGGCTATCAAAATGATACGTACGATGCAATTTTGCTCGGACCGCACCTAAGACCCTATAGTTTATTCCGATCAATCCATTATACTTTACCCAACACATTTAATTTTCGACAATCCTTAATTTGCCACCTCGCGCTTCAACATTGTGCATTGTAATTCCCAACTCTTCTGCCAACCTCCTCGGTACACCCTTCTCCCTCCCATCACATGTAATAGATACTGATACACCAGGTCGACCACCCCTACCGCACCTCCCTGCACGGTGAGCATAATGCGAGGCATCGGTGGGCAAGTCGAGATTGATCACATGAGTCAAGTATGGAGCATCGATACCTCTCGCGGCGATTTCTGTACAAACAACACAACCGACGTAACCCTCTCGTAGAGCCTTGTTGACTTCTGCCCGATCACCCTTTCCACTAGAAGCACCTCCATGGAGAGGAGCTGCAATAATATCCATCTTGGCAAGCTTCTCAATAACAATATCAGCTCTGCGAGGACTGTCAACGAATATCAATGCCTGTTGAGGCATTGGATCTGTATTTAATATCTTTCGCACAGCATCCAATGCGAATCTTTGGTGAGGGACGTGAAGCGCTCCATGTATCGTTGTTCGGCTAACCCTGGGAGATGTTTTTGTTCGTCCTTTTGCCTTGGATGTGACACCTTTTGTCACGAGCACATCACTTTCATCAACCGACGCATGGGCATATCCTGGACGCAAGTATGTCTCAACATTATTCGATCCCTGTTTCTCTCCCATCATATCCAATGCAGTTGCAGAACATAACACCCTCTGGAGGGAGTCACCATGTTGTCGATCCATTGCCTCCATTATGGCAACAGTAGGCTCCTTGTGCACGTCATATTGAAGGAGGGCATCAAATTCATCCAACACGATTGTTTGAACACCCGAAATATTCATTTTGCCCTTCCGTTCTCCAGCACGTCCCAGCACCAATTCGGCAATCCGTCCAGGTGTACCAACAACAATGTCAGGTTTGCGTTTACGTAGATTTTCCACATTCCTATTAAAGGGAGTTCCCCCGATGGCAAGTGAAATGGTCAAGTCGGTCCCAGCAAAGAGATTTTGTCCGACGGAAACAATTTGACTCGCCAATTCTCTTCCAGGTGCAACGATAATTGCCTTGGGGAAGGCAGACGAACCCTTAATGTTGGTTGTATCCATGAGTAGACTCTGTGCAATTGGCGCTAGGAATGCCAATGTTTTACCCGAGCCAGTATGTGTCGACACGAGTACATCATTGCCTACAAGGATGGGAGGGCACGACTTCTCCTGAACTGGTAAAGGAGTGAGGCAGGACATTTGGGATGATTGAAGGTTGGACAATAATGTCGCGTCTGTGATACCAATATCTTCCCATTCGGCGTTGCTCATTGAATAATCGTCACTAATGTCATCATCTCCATCTTCCTTGGAAGAGAGAATATTTTGCACAATTTTATCTGCCTGTTCCAATGTGAGGAACATTTCATTCCCATCTTTATCCAATAGAGGCTTTAATTGTGGCTCCTTTCGCTTTGGCTTCTTCTTCTTCTTCTCTTCCACATTTTCACGATCACTACTGTTATCATTCCTCTTTCCACGAGGCTGGTCATCTACCGAACGGCCAGAGAAGATACCACCCGCCAATGAAGATGCCGATGCCGTTGACGAAGATGATTTCATCGATCCCTTCCCCCCAACTGGCTTTGGTGCAATAAGATTACTGCTACTCTTCCTCTGCCTAGATGATCGAGACTCATATCCCTCATCATCTTCATCATAAAAATCTCTCGAAATGTCCACGGGTACATCAAACGTTTTATTCCCATCACCACCCCTACAATTACTTCCACCACGTTTCGTCTTTAACCGATCTTGATTGGAACGAACCCTATTCAACAATGCATCTTGCTTATTGTACCGTTGTTGCTTCTTTTTCTTCGACATAATTCCCTCATTATTCACATCTTCAATATTCGTCTTTTTCTTTTCATCACCAACCGAATCATACAGTCCCTCCTCCTCTGCCCAAGGATCCACCACACGCTTGGATCGAAATGTTGCTGCTGCCACCTGCACTACTTGCACCTCCTCCTTTTAATACCGCAGCACCCTTGACAGTAGGTGTATCATCATCATCATCATATACATCATCATCATTCCCAAAGGATAATACAAAATCGGTATCATCACCACCACCACCACGAGAAGAAGATTTGGACGATGATTGCGCAGTCCCCCATCTCTTTTCAAGAATGGCTTCCAAATCTTCAATGGATTTGTTGGTTTGGAGTGGTGGTCCGATTCGTTTATTGTTGTTGTTGCCACTACTACCGCCACCACGTCGGTTAGTAGTTTTGTTGGTGAGACTCCCTAAATTTGATGTAGTAGTGACATCATTGTCATTCGGAACAACAACCTTTGGCCGCCGCTTCTGCTGCTTCTGCTGCTGCTGAGGTTGTGACGGAGTGGCATCTGGATGAATATGTTGTACAAATCGTCGTTTCTTTTGTTGTTGTTGTCCACCCTTCTTTTTGTTTTGGGCTGCTCCTGCCATTCGAAGAAGTGATGATGATGTGTGCCGTGGCGATGTGTGGCTGGAGGAGGAGAATTGAAGTCGATGGGATGTTGAGGAGAACCCATTGGATGAGGATGCTGCTAGAGCTAATATTATTGCTACCAGCATGGTTGCTGGGACTTGGTTCATCTTCGTTGCCATGGTGTTGATAATATTGTATCGTACTACTACTTAGTGCGTCATCAGGGCTTACAGGGTGTTGCGAGTTGCGAGCTCGGACGATGAGTTCGTGGTTGTGAGACGGGAAGCCTCTCTCATACTATTCCTACGTAGATTTCTACGTAGAAGGCTGATTTTGAAAGAAAAAATCCAGCTCCGTGCTCGTGCTATTGTTATGCTACATGAAGAAGTGAATGACGAAGTGCGCTGCCATAGCAGTTATCGTACCCAGCGAGGGCAAGAAGTGCAGCAGTAGTATGGTCTTGCAGCGATGAAGGCGGAAAGTGGCGGCTTTTGATATCCAACATCTTATTTTGATGCCTCCAAAGCAAAAGACAAAATTAACCCGCAAAAAATAATGGCCGATACCATGATGGACCAATTGGACGATAATAATATGCTTGCAACTATATTCGGATGCCTCGACCTAAAAGATATAATGCCTATGCGTCTAGTGTGCACAAAATGGAAAGAGGCGGCAAAGCAAACAATTGTTCCAATGACGGAGGACTTACTTCTTTAGTGTTCACAACTACGTTACATACAAAGCCATATCTATAATGACGACAGCACTACCAAACTTACAGCAGTTGGCAATCTACAATCCTGATTGGGAATTTACCGTACTTTGACGGTGAGGATCCAACAGTGCGACGTATCCCAGGGCATAATAATGTCCTAGTCAGTGGCGGGGGGCAACGACGTGATATTACTATCATATCCAACTTTACCAAGTTGCAAAGTTTGACTATTGAGCCTCTCGATTCTCTGAATGGAAGGTATCCTTCTCTCTTCAATAATTTTCCTCTACTCACAAGGGTGGAGATGACACGTGTTTTCTATATGAAGTGGGAATTAGATATGCTATCAGCAGGCTTTCCTTCGCTTCGAGAGTTGCAGGTTAGTTTCAGTCCATTTTTGAGCGGGGAGTGTTGGCAGTTTGAGAGCACTGAAACTTACTCTTGAACAAGTGATTATCACCGACTGCAATAATATCAGGGGTAACTTTATGGACCTGGCTGACTTTCCACGTTTGACTCATTTGAATTTGAAGAATACTTCCGTGACCGGGGATATTAGGGAGATTAGTGAAAACGATTTTTTACGTCTGAAATGTATCATTCTCCCCAAGACAGTAGTTGGTGGATGGGGCTATCAGTTTCAGCAAATCTCAGACGTACCTAGCGTTATCAATGCACTTTATCAATGTATGAGACGTGATGAGGATCGGAAACTATTTCATGGGTGGACTGGGTATCTTTCACGAGAGTCTCCAGATTGGTATGATGGCTACCATGATTATAACTGTCCTGACCACCCATTTACTATCAACATTCTCAAAACGAGAGGAGCAAGAGTAGGGTGGCGATGGACGAACGAGGAAGGTGATTCTTGCGAAATTAATTGGCTCGACCCAGAGTACTGAAGTCAAAACGAAGAGTAACTTACTTAGAAGAATTGCAGTGTATCCAAAAAGAAATTGATTTTTACAAAGGATATTACGAGCCACCTACAGAGTTGGAATACAATCGTCTGTGTGAAGAATATGATGAAGCACTACGATGATTTTTATTTGCCGGAGTGGTTTCTGAACACTCATACGCATTAAGTATCTGCACCGATCAGCACAAATAACTTCAAACTTCAATTTAAGTATTAAAGTCCACCATAAACAATCCTTGCTGCTTCGAGAAGGCCAAACTGCATTCCTGCCTCTCCTAAATTACCTGTGAAAGTGTTAATATTGCCTGGCAAAGCATTTCCAACGAGAGCACTCAAACCTGCGAATGCCATCCACTTTCCTACTTCAGGGTCAACTCCTGCCTTGATTGCAACAATACCAACGATGAGATTGGCTAGGGACAAGAGAATCGCAGGAATGACATAGGCAAAATCCGGCTCAACATAACCAAATTTCACGAGATCACGCTCCAAAGCACCAAACGGAGGTTTGTCCCAGATTGTCTGCTCGATCCCAGGGCTTCTGGCAAACTTGAGACGATCTGCAATGGCCTAAGAAAATATTATTATTGTGTAGAGAAGTGCATTGTCAGTTTCATGTTTCATACACATCAATATATTTCAAAAATATTATGTCTGATGCAGCCCATCACAATACTTACCAGCCCAGAAGACGCAATGACGATCCCAATCTGCACAATATCACTCTGCAAGAAATCCACACCAGCAAACTTCCCCATCTCTGCAACAGTGACAAGTTGGAGAGGCACTCCAATCGCATGGAAAGTAAATCTCGGATACGACAGCCACTTCAAAATCTTGTACTTCTGTGGGTTGGTGTCAATGTCCTTGAAGAAGAAGCTGCCGATAGAAATGATCAAATTATCCCAAATAAGAGCACCGGTAACAAAAGCCAACGCAGTGGAACCCAGAGTCTTCGTAACGATTGCATCACGAAGCTGGTAGATGATAACAATCAAAGCAGCCGTGTATGCCGCATAGATACTCGGGGCAATGAGATCATTTTTACCGTTGTCAATATCTGCAGGGTTCTCCACTGCTTTTAGCGAAGGTTGGGCTTCGGCTTCGGCTTCGGTCGTCGCAATATCTTTTTTCAACAGCTGCAGAGGAGTGGAGACAAAAGGCGCCCTCGGTTGAAGGACGGGAAGAACGCAAATGGACGTCGGACTGAAGGAAGTTCTGGGTGTTGTGAACGCTCCAACTGCAACAGCGGAGGAAGCAACGAGTGCTAGAGTAATGTTAATGTATTTCGGTGTGAACATGTTAGTAAATTATGGGAAGATTGCAACTTCGCTTACTTTTTGCATGATCTTGACAGCATGCATCTTGCGCAGCTTGGATTTGGATCTTTTTGTAGCTTGGGTCTTGGGTCTTGGCGGGCTCACGACACACGACATAGTATACACGAAAGCATCTTTCGTCTTTCGTCTGCCTCGTTTGTATGTGTCTCACCGCTTCAATGCAAAATCTGATACGAGTTCTTACGAACGGTTTGACTCGACCAATTATCGTTGAGAAAGCATCCTTTGTGATAGGGGTATCTTGAAGTTGTAAAGGGTATTTTGAACTTTTGAATGCAGGATGCATGCAGGCTCCTCCATCTTGCATCTTGCATTAGCTATCCTGCATGCAAACATCTTTATGACATCCTGCATCCTTGCATCCTGCATCCTGTTCGCATAATTCAATTCCATCCACTAATCATTTATTGTACGCCATGTTTATCACAAGATCCCTCATCCCTCGCATTGGTTGCTTCTTCGGCTGCCCACGTTGGCGCTTTCATGCCACCGAAGACTAATGTTGTTCCTACCAGAAAGTTTGTCGATTTTCAGCCTCAGTCCTCCCCACACACTCTTTTCGTGCACTCCCTCGATTGGTTCGGCAAGAACGATGCCACTGCCACTCCTGTTCCTGTCGATGTCTACATAGACGAAACTATGGGGACGAAGAATGATGTGCCAACGAGCACCATCGCCTTCATTGGGTCCTCACTGCTTTGCTTTTCATACGTGATGCAAAGGCTGCAGATTTATCTGAACACACCGTGCCTTAATGCAGGTCCAGGAGGAAGAGTTGGCCATGTGCGACGAATCATACTATGCCTTCGCGACGTTTTTCAGGGATAATGGAAGCCCTTTCATTTCTGCTTGTATTGACGCATGTCATTCCATTTGTCCTCTTGCCATGGGTCTCTAAGCAGGTCAGTGAAGTCGGACCAACCATCCAGAAAGATTTCGAGGGTTTCAACCCCTTTATCAGTAAGTATTTGTATTGATTTTTCTTTGCATGTTGTTTCTAACAATCGAGAGCTCATGGATTTTACTTCATTCTATCTACATATTCGATATAGTGCAAATGGCGATGGCATGCATAGGATTCGGCTTGTCTTTGGAGTTCGGATGGCATGTTGCCGATAGTTGGTAAGGAAAAAGAAGATGATGATTAAAGGCTGCTGAGATGCGTAGTGTGCTGTGCCCGTCTCATCTAACTCTACTTCTTGTTGACCTTTTCAGGTATTATGAGAACAACTTCCATGTGCTGAACTTCGGGTTTTACTTTTTCTTGATCTCTGGATTTGCTCTTTGGGCCGACGGCTTGAGGAATATTGCCATCGTTGACTTGATTTTCGGAGGCATCCTAGCAGGTGCAACCGTGCTATACCCATTCGGAAACGCAGCGCAAGTGGTAAGTTATGCATTTCCTGTACACAAAAAGTTAATAAAAATCGTCACGGGACCTAACATCTGTTCATTCTATCTGCGCAAATGTAGGGCGAGCCATTCCCCGCCTTCCTTGAAGAATTTTTTAAAGATGGTGCATCGAGTGCAAAGATTCCTCTTTACATCGGCATGAGTGCCACCTTCCTGGAGATCACTCGCCGCGGAAAAGAGATTTTCGGCAACAAAATGCTCTGGGTTCCTTTCTTTTGCATCGGAGTCAATCTTGGCTTCATTGCTTTGCTTGACGGTGTCCAGTACGGAAATGCTGAGGTAATTGATGGCGCCAAGCAATTGACCAATCTCAACTACATCTACCACATCTGTCACGATGTACTCGGAACTGAATTGGGCGTTCTTGTCTTTGGATTGCTCATCAAGAACTATGTGCCTCTTGCTGAAAGGGCTGAAGTTGAAGCGAAGAATGCCTATATTGATAACACACAGAGGAGGTTTGCTGAAAGGTCTGAAGTTGAAGCGAAGAATGCCTATATTGATAACACACAGAGGAGGTAAACAGTGTTTGATCAGTGATCATGATCACGGGAACTGTGTGATGATGACGTGGGGCCATGATTAGTACCACTTGACTCTGACTCGACTCTAATCGCCAAACATCACTAAATGGTGAAAATCGGCCCCCTACGACTAGCCATAACTCTGTAACTACATTGTTGTTGTCTATTTCAAAGCGTAAATTTATTCAGTTGGACGTTAGAATTGATACGTTACTTGTGCGCTAACTCCAAAAATTATTGAACACAAGGGTGGGTTTTGAAGGCAATCGTAATCGTATCAGCACCGCTCCAGCATATTATTAACAATGGTGAAGGCATCAGCAGCAGCTGCTGCTGATGACAATCAATCAATCCCTTTCTTCGTGATCAAATCCATCATTGGATATTGCTACTACCAATGGCTACATGCCTCCAACCTTACAGCTCCTAAAGCACGGTGGCTCACATTTCAACTCATCTCGCCATTAATCAAATTACATCACCTACACAAGACCAACCGGTATTCTCAAAAGGCATTCCTATTCTCAATTGGACATGATCTAATCACATCAAGTATTTACTACTTCATTGCGATTCATCTCAAGGGTATTTGGTATTCATTGGGTGCACTTCCATTGTTGTTTCCGCCAATTGCAATTCTTGAATATATCTTTGGATTCAAAGTGTTGCGATTGACTGAGGAAGCATATGTAGTGAAGCCATTGAGATGGGTCGATCCGGCGGCGTTCTTTGGACTTGGTATGGCAATGTTCACGTTGTTGGGGTTGACTGCAGATGATAGTTACAACAATATTGATTCTTCTACGCAACAGCAACAGGAGATGATGCCACTCCACCACGACTTTGTAACATTCATCTGTCTCCTCCTCTGGACCGATTTCCAATTTGGAGTTACTCATTATATCAGTCATCGTATACCATGGCTATGGAAGAAGCATAAAATACATCACGAGTATGGAAGAGGCACTCTCAACGGTTGGAGTAACCTTCACGGAGAGGCATTGGACAACATACAAATGAATGGAGTTTTACTACTGCCCATTTTTTTGCTTGCTGGATATGGACAACTTCACCCATCATTGCAACCTTTTACAGAATGGTTGTACTTGATCCCATTCACTCATCTACGATTTCAACCACTGGTGTGTAATTTAATGACATTCTTTGAGTTTGATTTGCTGGATATGTTGCTACAAACGAATAGACTTGGTTCGTATCATAGCATTCATCATGAAACTGTGAGTAGGAATTTTTCGATATTTGGGATATGGCCTGACACTGTTTGTAAATCTGTTGGCATCTTCTTAGTTGGTGGTGATAGAAAGCCAGCAAAAGATGCGTAATGGCAATTAGTAGGTCTCTTTTTGTTCAATAAAAGATCCATTCTTTAATTGCTTAATCTCTCTTGCCTCTTGCCCTATCTTAAATACAATACTTGGGCAATCATGCACATGCCACCAAGTCACTTATGCCAACATTGGTATACATCGCATCATTGCTAAATCACACCAGTCCCCCACCCCGCTTCTCTCAATCCTCAACCAAATTAATAACTCACGATATCACACACTGACTCGTACTAGCATCATTCGCCTTCTCAATGTGTTTCAACCCAGTCGCCGTATTATCCTTTGCACCCTCCATCTGAGTTTCAATCTGATCCACACCCTCCTGTTGATTGTCTACCAAATGAGCTAAATCTTTGTAAATTTCATTGACTGTGTGCATACCCTTGTGTATGTTGCGGATTTCTTCTTCTCGTTCACGCATGATTTCTTCATTGATTCGCTGTATTTATTGTTGTTTTGTTGTTATTGATATACACATGTTGATTTGGTGAATATAAAGCTGCTGACAAAAACAATAACAATTGATGATCAATTGCACCGAATAAACAAAACAACAAATGATCACTCACATCTTCCTGAATCTGCATCTGCCATCTCCTCCCCTCCTCACTCAAATCCCCTCCCCCCATCACACCACCCCCACCATTCAAATCCACACCCCCACTTATCCCCCTATTATATTGACTCGTCCCATTATTCTCCAACACCCTCCGTTCCTCCTCCATCCTCCTCTCTCTATTCTTCGCCTCGGCCAAACTCTTCTTCTTCCTCACATCCAACATGACATTTTTAAACTTTTGTTCCACCATTCGATAATCTCGATTAAGTTTCACATGAGTTGTTCGACACCCCGCCGCCTCCACTCGACTCATTTGAGACAATCGTTTGTCTGCCGCGGCTAATTGAGTTTCGATCCGTGCGCCGAGTTGAGTAATGACATCGATTTGTAGTGTGTATTGTGTTTGAAGGACGGGGGTTTCGTCGGGGGTGTGGAGTTTGATGGACATGCGTTCGAGGAGGCCGACATTTTTTTGGTATTGGACGATTGAATCGGATATTTGATCGTAGCCGCTGTTATTAGATGATGATGATGCGGGTGTGTTGTTGTTGGTATTGGTGTAGTTGGAGGAGGAGGGTGGTGTTCGAGTTCGACCGTTACCTGCCGCCGCGGTGGAAAATGCTCCTCCGGTGGAATAGCCCTGTTGTGGACCGCGGCGTTGGGGTGGGCGGGTGGAGCGGCCTCCTCTGCCTACGTCTTGGAATGACATGGTGGTGGTATTTAAATTGGTATTGTTGTTGTTGACTAACTTTGGTTAGCGTAGTGAGATCTTTGGGCACGTTGAGATCATGGTCAAGCAACGTCTTCATTCTGTTCGTTTGGGTAGAAAGTTAAATCGTGATCAGCGAGTCACTTGCAGTGAGTATGTAGCATGCGTCATGCTTGGATCGGAATCTTTACCCTCCCCTTCCAACTACTTTAGCTTACCGACCGACCATCAGCCAGCAGTCGAGCTTATCTGGGGCCAGGAGATACAAAAGGGATTGAAGTATGGAAAATTCCGAATGCTGCAAGATAAGTTTGAATGGATTGGGCCCTCGAGAATCAAGGTGATCCATGCTGGATAAACGAATGCAGTTACCCAAACCCAAACCCACGATGCAGCTGTCATTGCATTCAGACAAGATTCTTTGGGGCATATGGGAAGAGTTTCCGGAAGGGTGAAGTATAAGTCGTAAGGAAGATCTGAAAAGGTGCAATGTAAAAGAAAAGAAGAACATACTATATATCATTTTTTTACTATCAAATTCAAATAGGTATTATAGTGTCGATTAGGGCAGATAGTATGCAAGTTTCAGTCAAGACTTTCCACCGATGATGGACAGATATGGACAAGTACTATTTCTACAACAATACTTTGGTACCAAACAGTGATATCAACACAAAATGAGTTGCTAGTTTCCAATTTCAGTTCCAAACTGAGATTGTGCCATTCCTCTAAATGTTGCAATATCTCTCCCAGAATGCAAGAAGTTTCAGTGATGATTCTTTGGATCTGGTAGATCAAAGACCATGCGCATATTCTCGTGCTTGACTTTGACGGGCTTCAGACCTTTGCCTTCTAAATGTACTATCATGCGATGACTGAGATCGCAATATTCTCTAACGTCTCCGATTTCACCATTGAGATGGGCAGCCTTCTTCAACCCGTGAAGCATGACTGGTGTTCAACTTGCAAAAGCAACGTCTGCACCTGGAACGGAGAGCGTCTTCTTGCTGTCCAAATTTCCGAGCTCATCAAGCAAGTCTGTGGTCATGGACATTGGACCATTGACGACGTAAATGTTTTTATCATTCTCTTACCTCAACACTAGGTAAAGAGCTTTGCGAATCAAAACGCATCGTAGTTTTGAACGTTTCCACATTGTCGTAGCATTTTTAGTCTGCTCATGACTTGATCCATGGACACGCCGGCTGATGACAACCAACTTATTGAGCAACCGCTGAGCTTCAATAGTATGATTCGCCATGAAAAGATCTCTCGCAAAAACCACACCCAACTGAATTGTTCTCAGGTCAGTTTCTTCGTAGAGACGGAGAAAGTTATTATAAACTGCTCGTGTACTGCTCAAATCATTCGCTGCGTTTTTTGGAAGACTGTCGCCGTCGCCACTGAGTTTCGCTTCAACAGCGGAAAGGTGCGCATCAATTATTTTGGCCATCCACATTGCGCATCCTGATCCCCGGATGCTGCAAGAATATTTCTGGATTTTTCAAAGTAATACTTGGCTTTTCCGAGGCTTGTGTTTGTGACATCAGTGAAAAAGAATGTCCCAATACTCTGGTAAACAATGGCCAATGTCATGTTATTCAATGAACGAAGACAATCCCCCTTATTCTCCTCAATCATCTTCAGCAACTCTTGGCAATTATCCCTTCTCCGTTGATCCTATCTGCCTTTACTCCCCCATCAAGAGAAATTATCCTTTTTATCAGTGCTTTCAGATGCCAATCGTTTACCCCCTTGAACTCCCTCTCAATAAATGACAACTGTGCTTCAATCATGTCGTGAAGAACGCCTCCCTGAAATGGCTGCTTACAGTTGGGACATTGGTCGAAGAATGCTTCATCTTCATCAAATAAATCTGACCTGGTGTGCAATCCTCTCTCGACTAAGTCCCTACTCCTGCTCTCAGCGTATTGGATGAGGCATGGCACGTGAGCAAAGCCGCTGTGTCCACGGCAGGAGCAATCTCGGACAAGCGGCGCTCCCGAATCGTCCGGCCCTTCCTCGAGGCAGAGCCAGCACGATGCTCCGTCGGGCGGCGTGCAGGAAGGTGGGTCAGAGTCAGAGGGTGATGGAGATGCGCTGTTCATGATGTACTCTATCTGGTGTAAGGGCGGTGCTACCAAGCCAAGACAGCAGTAGTAGGAGTGGGCGGGATACAAAGGCAGCGAGTAAGTTGTTTGGAAAACAATACGGTGTTCCTTTGAAAAGTCGACTGTAAAATCGACCAAGTTAGTACCACTCTAAGTGGGACTCCGAAGTAACTGACAGCTGTACGCGTGATAGAGTCACACATCAGTTTTTTTTGGATAAGACAAAAATCAAGAAAAGCATCGTTATCCGTAGTAGTAGTTGCTTTGCTATGAAAAGGGCAATGATTAAAACAATTAATATGGTTTGCACAATAGTAATGTCATGTACATAGTTGTGAGCTGCCGCCTGCGTTGCATCTGCTTCCAACGTATCATCTAATCAACATCCTTGGGGCCGACACCGACAAGTAAGCTATCATCAGAAAGACACTATATCATATCTCATGCACGGACAGGATGGGTGTCGCAACCCGGCTCCCGCCAAAATATGCGAGGGGCGGACAGAATTGATGACACCCGTCGGCAGCCCCGTAGAATCGAATCGAATCGTTATAGTTCGGCGACGAAACGATTGAGCTTTGGTTCTTTTGACGAATTCGAATCGCTGTAATTCCGTGTCATTCGAATTCGTTCGACCATGGGCATATCATGTCCTCTCCAACGTAACAGAGGTAGAATCAAATGATTTTTGCTTTTCGAATGTATCCATGGACGTAAGTTGGGTGAAATGGAATGATTACGGCGATGTTATTGGTGTCAATCGTCGATCGATTGCGATTTATTCGATTTATTAGTGCTCTCTATCTAGACGCAGACGGGTGTCAAGGGGCGGGCCTGGCGGCACCTACAGGGCTGCCGACGGGTGTCATCAATTCTGTCCGCCCCTCGCATATTTTGGCGGGAGCCGGGTTGCGACACCCATTCTGTCCGTGTCTCATGCCTGTGTGTGAATGAAGTACACCCCGCACGTTCCGCTTGCTGACAACACCCCAACAGACGTCCTGTTATATATTATGCGCTTCTAGCCACCTCGTTGTCGCATTTTGAAGCATTAACGAACGACGAACCAGCGTCGCATTCGCTCCAGAGCGAGTAAACTATTCTTAGACTTGCAATAGATAACGGCAAGCTTCATAATAATTGGTCTCAATTCATTGTCAGATGGTTTGTCTTCCAAAGCAAACCCTGGATCCTCAACCGCAGCTGTATGCCTATTGACCGGACTATGAGTTAATCTTTTGACGTGTTTTGTATCTTTTCCCTTTTCCACTAGCAGAGTACCATCATCAGAAGCTCAACCCGCTTCAACACTCCCTAAAAGCCATGGATCTTCCGACGGAGTTATCAACTTTCGAAATTCTTCGCCGGGACATCCTTGCTGGCAGTGAACCACTTGGTTCGGCAGTCGGCAGCAACTTCTCCACATCAGATGTTGATGGTTCATATGTGCCCTCTTTCTCCTCCTCCTTCTCATCACCATCGATCCAAATGCGGACCCTAATGCATCTAGAGCATCGCAAGCCTACTAATGCTGCTATCGATGACCTACTGGTAGCCATTGTTTGTGTATCGAGTAGTAATGGATATGATGTCGGCGGTGGGGGTGTCATGGTCGACTGGTCGATTTTGAGTGGTGTTTGGGCGGCTCGGTGCGAAGCGTGGTGGGGTTCCCAATTTTGGAGCGGTACTCAGTCGATTTTCTGCAGTTTTGCTAGCTAGCAAAAGCGCGTAGTCGATAATCGACTGAAAAATCGACTGCCGGGCAAGTTCGATACCCCCAGACACCCCTAAGTGTCAAGATTTCTACTAGCTAAGTTGAGGGTGTCGCTACTTAAATCGACCTCGGTCGATTTTTCGGGATAACACCAGGGGACGAAAAATGAGACGCGCCATTAGGCGGGGACAATTTAATCTTTGAGTTACTATTAATACCCCCCCCACCTAGACACCGGTTTCAGGGCTAGTGGTTCCCCCGAGGGGATTTTTACCCCCGCTGTGAGGACCACTAACAAACCTCCAACAAGATGGCATCGGACACAACACCAACACAATGGTACAATGGTAGTACTACCCTCTAACAACACTATTAGTTGAGTTATTTTTTACATCGCTTAGTTCTAAACTCATCGGCTGCCGCCCCCCAGCATCGCCATGGTGCTCATTGACGTGCATTTCTATCGGAGCACGAAAACATTTAATGCATAATGATCCGCACGAAGGTGCGGGCAAATGATGACCATTCGGAGTCAAAAAGCTCTTTGAAAAGGAAGGAAAAGATGTGACGGACGATGCTCTAGATGCCGCCATCGGGCGTATTGAGACAATCACTGCAGATGCGTCTGACCCAGGTGCATGCAATCTTGTTGAATTTCTCCATGAGGGTGATACGTGATACGTGCGATAATGCAACATTTACCTAATTTCCTAAGTGATATGATATGATACGTTGAAGGATTTACACTCTGACTCCACTCCCATCGTTACGAAAGGGATTTACATTCTTCTCCCAGACGAAAATATCAATGTCGATGTTATCAATGTTGATCTTCCAACAGAGCCTGCAAAGAAAAAACAAAAAACATGTGCATTCAAGGCGGGCGATGATGGGCAAGGACTACAAGTTTGTTGAATACCTCCGTTACGAAACAGATCTTGACGAAGAGACGCGCATCGACACTCAAATCTTGCACTATCTGTATGATTACCTCGAGGAAATTAAACTCGGATATCGTGATGAAAAGCAAAAAATAAACTGATGACCAATATACAAAAGATCAAAAGTACTCTGTGTGCTTTGTGCTGAAGTATTGGAAAGTCCTCCTTCGAGCAGAGTTTCCTACCCTCCCCGACAACACAGAAATGAAGAGAACGGGCACAAAGTAAGTTTATTGTTCAGTTATATCTATATTCCTCCTAACTTACCAGTTTTGTTGTCACGAAGAAAATATAATGAGCAAACCAGCCGTGATGACATAGATAGCAAAATCGCGACCATGAGCAATCTACGCTGGAGTGAGTTTGCTGTGCCCGTATTTGAAGAGGCCGTTGCTGCCATCAAGAAAGAAACTCAGCATATTGGCGATCTGCTTCATCGTCACAAGGACTTTTTAGCTGGAAAGGCTTCATCTATGAGGAAAATAAGATCTGGATCGAAGAAGAAAGTTGTGAGAGGCACTGTTGCGGCTTTTTCGAACGCTTTAAATCCTGTCCAGATCAGCGATGATGAATTTTATGCCGTCATAGACTCTGGAAAGAAGAGCAGCCGACCCAAGGGCAAAGGCTAAATGGATGGGTTCGCCGGTTGTGTTGCGGCTGCTGTCTAGGTTGTTCTATGTCAAATGCTTACCCATTTGTACCATGTGCCTTCAGAGTGGCAAGAAGGTTGTCAAGGGGAAGTCGAAAGATAAATTGGAAGCACGAGCGGAGCAGGCACATGGAGCGATCTCACGATCAGCTGACGGGCGCGCTTCAATTTCATCTTTTCTCGAAAAAAAGAAATTTCGCACGAGACCTTTAAAATTAAAATATTAACTAGAGGGACTACTAGCTAATTGGGACCCCCTGCGACAGCCGAACTAACCCACCCGCTCGAGACACCAGTGGCCAAACTTGATGCTACAACACCATACGAATAACTTTGGCCCCATGGTGACTCGAGCGGGTGGAATCGGGAGTTAGTAATCGACATCGCAGTACGTGCCCGCCCCAGCAGTGTCCTCTTGCGCATATAATCTTTGTGGGTCTGCAGTGCGGCTGTGTCTACTTCTTCAATCAAATTAATACACTGGCCGGTGCCGTTTTCGAGACACTACGGCCGAAGATAGATGGAGCAATAGGGGGTTCTCCCCCTTAAGGGTGGTCATTGCTCTTATTTTGTTGGAAAAGGAAAGTAATAGGACGGATATGTTCTTCTCTTATGGACAATTGGCAAAGCCGCTGAATGATTACCTTGCAACCAACGATAGCACCAGCGGCATGGCAATTGTGGACGAAAATTTAATCAATTCGGCATTTCAGACGCCAAAGAAGGCATCACCTTACCTCTCTTGCAGCACAATATTTGAGGGGCTTGATGGATATGAGGATTACTCCCAACATTATGTCATTCACATTGATAAAAAGAATCGTAAAGTTGCTTGCAACAAACTGCGCCAACTTTCGAAGTGTCGACGACGATGAAGCTAATCAACTGTTGCTCAACTTGGTATTAGAGGAAGAGGTGCGTGGGAAGGTGAAAAACTTCTCACGAGATAAAAAGAGTAGAGGGCATAAACAGAAAAAGAAGAAGCGCCCTCAATCGCAAAACTCAACAAGAGCGGCGGCAGCGGCAACAAATAGAGGAACAACACCGTCCTCTGGGACACGTCAACCCATGTTGGCTCCTACTCCACCCGCTCATCCACAGAAGAAGAAGCAAAATACTCAGCCTACTCCAAACAAAAGTGGCCCTGAATTGCAATCTATACTTTCGGCTGTGAGCAATGATGAGCATGATACTCTCCAACAACAGCAGCCATCCGTTTTGCCACGTACCCCAGAATCAATTAAGCAATTCCTCTACGATGATAATGGGAAACTCAGTGCTGATATTATTTCCGTCATCGGTGAAGATAAGAATTATATGCTTCTTGAAAGAAAAGGGACACGTGAAGAAAAGGTCTCCGCTGTTATGGAATTCATTGCTCCTAGATCCCAATCAATCACAAAAACACTCACTGGCTTACAATGCGCATCAACATCATTGAAAAGATTATATCTCTTTGGGACTCACAAGGCGTGAAGGAGGAGAATGTACTGTACACCAATGCTGCACTTCGATATCTTGGGGATGAGTACAGGAAGGCACATCCCGACAAGAACTTGATGGAGTGGTTGGGTGCTTGGAAGATTGAAGATTTGTCGGACGAAAGTCCTCAACAAGCAAATGACTTTGACTGCGGCATATTTACTCTACTCAATCTTTGTCTGTTAGTCGAAGAAGGATCCATTACGAAAGATTCATACTCACAAGCATCTATCTACACAAAGGAAGTGAGGAATGCATTCGCACACATTCTTTGGAATGCAAGTTCCAATCGTCCAGAGGTTTAGACATGATGTTATAAGCGAGTCGTAGTCATATATTCACATTAATAGAATGAATTATTGCATAACACTTCCTTTTACTTCGTGTAGGTCATCGAGATGGGGCCCGAAAATTTTAAACTGCATTTTTTTGAGCAAGAGAAAATCGAATGAATCGAAAATCTGAAATTGAAGCGAGAACGCTCATTCGAGTCAGCTGATCGTGAGATCGCTCCATGCAAAGCAACGAGTAACAACTAAGATCACAACCATGCCCACACTACATACTTACGACCTAATAGGTACTCTACTACAGCCTCTACACCGGGGGTAAAAATTACGGGGGTAGAAAAGTTGACCCCCCCCCCCTCACCACAGCAAGCTGCGCTTAAGGTCGAACACAAGTAAAAAATCACTAATAAAATTTGGCCGTTTGTTAGGCAAAATGGGCTGGTAGGTCTACGATAGGAATTAGTATACCCCCTTGCGAACTCAAAAACGGCCGTTTCAAGTCACGCCCCACCTCGCCCAACGACTTCGGACTGCACTGTCTCACACTTTTTCACCGCGATAAACGGCCAAATACACAACCACAGCACAACCACCATGATGCCATTGTGGACTGCCCAGTAATACAAAATCGACAGTTTACCAAGCAATACTTTTGATACTGGAGGCGGAGAAGTCTATTTGTAGATCACCTTCGAAAAAGTATTGCTTGGTTCGACATATCCTACGAGAAACAATTTTTGCCCCGCGACGTAACGGAAATTGATGGATGCAACTGATGTTGTCGACTAATGCCTTGGGTAATCATCGTTGCCACCATTTACGAAGCCACCACGACGCAACAATCGATACTATATATCCATAGGGAGGCATCAGTGTCTTGGTAGCCGCATCTTCGCCCGATTACGTCGTCCGGAACGTCGGTTACTTGGTGTCGACATATTTTATATAATATTTTATATCGGCGGTGCTGTGCAGTAAAGAGGGGCGATAAACCATTCCTAAAGGCAACCAACCCGCTCCCTCGACTCTACTATGCTATAAATACAACGGCTTGGCACTCTGGAGCGGAAGTAATGACTGCACAACGTCGCCTACGTGGTGAAAAAAATACACAATTTGTCGTTTCCGTCGAATCAACAATCAACTGACAATTAATGCAAACGGCGTAGGTATCGACCAAACAAGTATCAATAGATCATTACTATGATAGTATGCATCCATGAGAGTAATATCAATAGTGGATATTGTGGACAACATCATATTTATCAAGTATTACATCTAGAATAATTTACGTAAAATACCAACAAATAATAACATAGTTTATCTGATATTAAACTCTACCTTGATGCTCCACCAACACACAGAAGTCTTCTATTCGATTATATGAACGTGTGATACAAAGAAAACCACCCATCTTCTGTCATGGGCTCTTTAGAAAGTTGATCATTGCATACACTCTGGCTAGAAAAATAAATTACCTCTCACTGATAAAATGTACATTATCACGTACTAGTTGATGTTTGAAAACACTCCAAGTATCCAAAGACGCCTTCCATGTAACATATATCGATTTTACACGAGGAAACCCTCTCTTTAGTCGTATATCACCACGGAAATGTCGATGGGAGGGGTGACGGGAGGTAAAAGTTGTGGATTTTATGCCGTTGATGGCGACGTTAATTTATTAGTTTTCGGTAAATCAACTGGGTATTGTGGTCGGTGACGCTTAGATTATTATGTATAAGATTGGATGAGCCAAGTATAATGGGTGTTTTTATTAGATGTGCATAACTGTGGCCATAGGAGTGGAGGACATCATGGTGAGGGTGTAAAAGATGATATTTGGAGGGTGGATTTTGAGTGGTACCGGTTAGCGACGGTCTCTGTACGAAGGAATCGAACCCCCTAGCTACGGCCAAAATAGCGATTGTACAGTAGGAATAATATTCAAAAACACTTGTGTTCCACCTTAAGTTTAAAAATTATCTCTACTTACAGTCTCTCGGGGAATAATTAAGACCGGCGCAAACAAAATGTGCTAGGGTAAATTTTGTTCTGCAGGCTTGGCGCTAGATATTTTTAAATTACCCTAGCTCATTTTATTTGCGCCTGTCTTAATTTATCTTGATTTTGTTCTTCCAATGGAGCTTGCTAGTCGTCGCGCCACGCGCCATGCGACGCATGCGTCGATGCGTCGACGATCGGATAGAAAATCCAATATCGAACACAACAAGTGATATTATGGATTTTTATAGGTATTTTTCTCCCCACCACCCAGCCAAATCTTGTTGCGTCGCAGAAACTCTGGCATTACTACGCCAATATTGGCCAATAATATGCCGATGCTTTAAGTTGAAAGACTAATAACTTTCTATTTATACTGTTTGGAATGCATATTCGATGTGTGGTGGTGGTGCTCCGTTGAATTGCCTCGATATTTGAGGTACTTACGCACGAACAGTAAAAAAATCTTGAAAAAGTGCATCTGCCATGACGAATCCGAAGGCAAACCATAGCATTATCGATCCCATACACCCTCCACCAACACTAAGAAGACACTCCCAAACCCAATTTTTCACGCTGATTCCGATTATGTAAGCTGTAGCGTCTAATTCAAAGTGGATTTGATGATATTTGCAGGTGACGCACACACACATGAAAATCTGCACATACCGGGCATGTCAAAAGATGCTCATGATTATGTAATTTAGACAACAGAATAGTAGTAGATCATTAATAACTCCATCTGTTGAGCTATGATAATTGTTTAGCTTACTCGGATGTATTAATTACACGCAACATCTACGCAATCATGGAGTTTTATGTCGATCATTCGGCCTCTCATTCCATGAGATTTTGTAGGAAAGGCACTGATAACAGTTGTAACATTGTCTCCAACGACAGCAAAAGGCGCACAATAGATGGCTGTTGATTTGATGAGGCGAAAGGTTCCCAATTGCACATGGAGGAGACGTCATTATCATGCCACAATACTCGTGTAGGCGTCTTCGGATGGGCTTCTCATAACCCACAATCAGTAGTTGTCGAGGAAACCGAGGATTGCAGTAGTCACTGTGGTAAGATGGAGCAGTCCACCTCAACAATCTTGATTATCATATAGTAGACAAGACAACTATGATCCATGGTGTGGTTTCAACATGTTTTGTGTCAGATATATACCCACTATTGATGGAGATAAATTGTGGAGATCTTTCTAAATCGACTTCATAGATTTGGTAGGTTGGATAGGCGTTGCATGAGACCCACACCCGGTTAATTAGCGCATATTTCATCCATATATATAATATTGGTCGCCCCTACAACCTTACTTGCTGTTTAATGGACCGAAACAACGCCTTTATGCTACTGGCAACAGGTGCTCTGCGGCGGAGGGGATGAAAATCACCACCGCTATTGTGGCGGTCAAACGTCTCTTTGTGCTGAATATGGCGAGCCACTGATAAAACCATTGAATTCAGCGTCAAAAAATGGTCAAGACTGTACATTGTTACTTCGGAATGTCGACATTTAGTTGGGTAATGAGGGTAGTAGGATGGGATGCCGTCATGGTGCAGCTCTTTTTTGTCGAAAAGAGGGAAGTTGCGTCGTGCGTCTCATGGCGCCGGTGCGTCGCATGGCGCGCCGACTAGCTTGGGTATTTTGAGCTATTGGCCTGCGCGCTCCTCCCGCTCTTTTTTTTGTGAAAAACCACATCTCACGAAGACCTCTGCCTCGACATCATGGAGCAGAGAGTCCGTATCAAATTATTTGTGGATATAATTCATCGGTAATACTCTTTCTAGACCATGTTTTGATGCAGAATCCATTGGTGTTTTCGGAAGTTTGCCAAATCTCTTAGTAACAAACGTATTTGCGGCCAGATCGTAGGCATCGATTTTTGGTCTATTTGGGTGGAAGCTGCAAATATTGTCGTAGGGGGAATAAAATAATCGATTCATAAGGCCCCCCGCGGCACTCCCTGCTTTATATTGATATAGATGACCGATATGGGTGGTCATAACGCCATGGTATTTGCCTCGGCATTGCTAATAGGCCATGTCTCTTGAGGGTGTCATATTATTTTTATGATAGTGACCAGATTCATGTGTGGGCATGAAACCTCAATTGATGGTATTAACCTATGCAAGTACACATAATATTGCATTCTCCTAAGTTAACAACAATATAGTGTCTAGTGTCTATGTGATAACGCAAGGTTAAAGCCACCTTGCTCTTTATTATCTGCTGCGGCCTGTAACATATTATATATTAGTATCAACGTGTAACATAGAAGACAAGGTAAGTGCTTGGTGAGGGTTGCGTCTACAATGATAATACAACCATTAAAATTAGGTTTATTACATGAATGTTGTTCTACATTGTTATTATTATGTTGATTGTTGAATAGGTCGACAGGAAGACACATGTTACACCCCAGATGCGTCCAATAGACTATCTTTTCTTCTAGCTGACAAACCTCCTTCGATAATGTCGCCACACCCTCCATCCAGTGCAGTATTTCTCAACAAACGATTGAAAACTCTAGTTCCAAATTGATACCTTCTACCAGCGGTTGCGTGTATTGTTTGTTTGAGACCCTATTCATCTTATTTCAACAGCAGATTCGTTCCGTAGTGGATGCACAGAATGCCGCCTCTCTGACTCGATGATAGCAATGGAAATAGCAATGGAAATTACCGACTCCTTGCGAAGAGATGGCGCAGTTGTCAACACTCACGTTGCCGCTGCTGCTGAATTGTAAGTCACCCGACACCTCAGATTGATTGTAAGCACCAAAGCCGTAGTATTGGAGTGATGATGAAAGGAGTACCAGCAAGAGACAGCATCAATGACAGCCCATTAAAGAATAATCCTCCTCACAAGCTTATCAAAATATTGTTGCGTGTTCCCGCAGTGCTGATCATTATCCCCTCCGCCGCTCAAAGTATAATGCCCTCCCTCAAAGTGTTGTGTAAGAAGTAATAATTACTGACATAAGCTACCACAACATGGCCATAACGTCACCTGAGCCGCACCATATGGAGACGAGACGCCACCAGGTCCATCAAACCCACTATTTTTCGTGTTGTAAATATAATCTCGCTCTATTTGTTGTATCATCCCCACACCTCTCCTCTTGTACGTTGTGCTGTATTTTTGCGATAAGCCACGCTGTATCGTTGGACTATCAAGGGGTCTCATATCGGCGGTTCCTCACGGATTAAAACGAAACCAACACGTCAATTATTGTTACATCATCACTTCTATCGAATAGGGTAGTAATGGAAGAGTGAATATGGCCAAAAGGTCCTCTGTTCATGAGGGGGGCGGTGCAGTTGTTGCATTGGTTGCAAAATAACGGTCACTTTGGGTATGGTAGGCGACACCCAAAATAAAGGCTCTGGGCGCTCTGGCAGAAATTCCTTCACGTCATGAGGTCATATCGGTCCACTGAGGACATCTCCGCCGGCATTTAGTGATGACGACCGACGTTCCGCTCCATACCATAGCCGCCGCCTTCGCCATGGTTCTGGTGTGCAAAGTGATCAAATTTTGAAAAGTGTGTGAAACGGCTAGAAAAATGATGGAGGGGGCGCCCCGATTCCCCGCTGGAGTGACCCCTGGAAAAGGCGCGCAGGCCAAGAAACCGAAAATACCCAAGCTCCATACTTTAGGAGTCTTTCGTCTTTCTGTCAATTTTGATCCAGCAAGATCCTGAATCAGTACATAATTATTGAAAGATACTAGTATGTACTTATGCGTACCGTAGGTAACGTGTGTTGAGTCATCGCCAAAACTGATGTGCTTTCTTGTGCTTTTTCGTGCTAGCACAAAAAAACATATGCTAGCACAAACTAGCACAGTGCTAGCACAAACTAGCACAAACTAGCACAGTGCTAGCACAAACTAGCACAGTGCTAGCACAAACTAGCACAGTGCTAGCACAAATCAGCACATCGATAGCACAAACCAACATGAAGGCCAGCACATCGCTCTAGCATGAAAACCTCCTGTTCTCTAGACGGCAGCATGCTTATTAGTCATCTTGCAGCGCAGACTGCCAACCGGGGGATTAGTGATATTGGATACACCATCGCTGCATAAGATGATGATCGCGAGCACAAAAAAAGCACATACTCAGGAGTAGTTAGTGCAGCAGCAATCCATGCAAGCGTTGCTGTTCTAGAGAGAGACTGCTGCTGTTGGTATGTCTTCAAAACTGCATATCTGCGCTTACGCAACCGTAGATTATTCACGATAATTATGGGCACACGACGCTGCGTACAATTTCAGCTGCCTCAAATCATACACAACTTTCTTCGGCACATACCAAGTCGATAAAGATTATTGGCGCTGCATAATGTTTTAATGTTTTGTAAAGAAATAGATGCGAGCTGTTGCTTCATGGCCCAAGGGCTGAATAGATCCGTCATGTCAGGAAATAAACATGTCCTTCGTTTCGTGAGACGAGATCGAAAAGATAAGGATAAGCCGAATCAACACACTGCTTGTTAGTCACTGCGCATGTCGAGATAAAGGAATGACTAAGCTTAAGAAATTCTAAATTACTAATAAGTAACATCTGACCTATCAACATCAAAGAGAGGGTATTCTTCGTTTGACTTCAGCGTAGAGATGCCGCTTGAAGATTTCTACATCCTTCTTCTTCACAAATCCATTCTCCATGCACTCATCGAAACGGTCGTCTTGACGAACATCATCTTCTAACCCGATGACCATAGCACGTAACAGATGAATGTGTTCATGTGTTCTCTCTCTGAGAACGGAGCCATGGCGCTTTTCGTGTAAATAGATTTGCTTTGCACTGCCAACATCTGCCTCGTTGGTGCTCTCATCGGAGCTACTTTCTTCGTTGCACTTTTGATGCCCAACCCCATCTCCATCCAAAGAAGCATTAGTAGACTCATCACTACTGCTTGAGGAGTAGTCATTCTCTCTGTAGTGATTCATCGAGGCAGGGTGGTGGTCCAGAACAGATCCGCATCAATATCATTTTCAGAATAACTGTCACTACTCTCCTCTCCAGAACAGGAATTAACACTGTCCTCCTCTTCTGAAGATAAAGATTCCTCTTCACTACAGGCGGAAGAACACTCTTCCTCTCCAGAGGAAGAACTACCGGCGGAATAGTCATCGCTCAAATCCAAATCCAGATTGCAAGAGACATCATCACCGTCCTCAACGCATACTGATGTACAGGAAGACGGTACTGATGATTCGCTGTCATCATCATATCGTCTTCTGCTAGAAGTCGGCGTGGCATAATTATGAGAGATGAAATAGCAGATTATGTTGTGTTAGTAGGTTGTGATGGTTTGTGTTGATGTGCTGGTTTGTGCTAATCTTCATGCTTGATTTTGTGCTGGTTTGTGCTATCGATGTGCTGGTTTGTGCTGGTGTGCTGGTTTGTGCTAGCACTGTGCTAGTTTGTGTTTGTATGTGCTAGTTTGTGCTCTGTCTTGTGCTGACACAAGAAAGCAATGAGCACATTTTTGGCGATGACTCAACGTAGGTTACCTTTAGTACGTATATGTACATACCAGTATCTAGGATCTTGCAGGCGATGGTAAAGCATTAACCCCCATTAACCCTACATGCCCACACCCACGTGTATGTAAAAGGGCCCCCTCGGGGGCAAAAATGGGACGCGCCATTTTCGAGTTGCAAAGATCAAAGATCCAAGATCCAAGATCCAAGATCGATCCGATCCATATTTACCATGGCGAAGCTCATCCTACTACCCACCATCACAGCCGTCCTAGTAGCCGTCTGGTTGGGGTACTTCATACCCAAAATGCACGAGATGGATGAGGCATACCAAAAATGGAACGAGGAAGAATGGCGCATTGATAAATATTTCTCAAGGCCGGCACCATTTTTTCGCTTCATCAACACAAAATGTTTTGGTGACGGATCTGCATTACTCTACTTCATGCGTGTTGTATTCGTATCCCCAGCTCTAAAGAGAGTCTTGCAACTGATGGAAACGGCAGATAAGGATGAGGAGGAGGGGATCAGGTTTCCAAAGATTTTATGTAATGAACGAGCTAGAATGAGTCTAACTGAGCGTGTCGATGAATTTTACATGGATGTCAAAAGCAGCACCACTCTCACGGTGACAGCGAAATTGTTTCTATACCTCGGGTCATATACAGGTCTTATGAATCATCATGGACTCCTTGAAATGGGGATGAATGCACAAGTACAAAATGAAGTAATCAAAGAGCCTGTCTTCATTGTATCTCCACCCCGTACTGCAACTACGATATTACATAGGACTATGTCTCTGGATCGCAAGAGGTTTAGAAGCTTTGATTTCTCAGAAATGACAGTACCATCACCCAATAATTTGGTTCCTCGATGGGATGAAGAAGGTCGAAGACAGAAATGGGAGGAAGGGGAAAAATTTCTTCGTCAATATGAATTTGTTTATCCCGGTATAGTCAAAACCATTGGATCCATGCACACCATAGGCCCCACGGAGGCAGATGAAGACTTGAACTGGCTTGATCATGGTCTTGGACATCGTTATAGAACTCTATTCAAGCTTTATCCTGTATATCGCAGTAAGAATAAAAAGAAGCAAAATAATGATGATTCAAGTGATATGCAGGAGGATGATGGCTCGTGGGGTAATGTAGAGAGCAACGAGGTGATAGAGTATCGCTATGCGTGGCTCTCTATGATCATGAGGATACATCAACATGTCGATAAGGAGAAATGGGAAGAGAAATCAGCCGATGAAGATGATGCGTCATCAAGCAATGAACATCCAACAAGTGGTCTGCCCTGGATAATGAAAGATCCTAATCACGCTCCCCACCTCAACGAGTTGCTAGCTCAGTTTCCCGATGCAAAGCTCATCTTCATCCATCGAAACCCTGCTGACATTGTTACATCCCTTGCCAAACTGTACATTGTATGTATATCAATGGACTTTCTGCCCGGATCAAGAGGAGCGTCGGCAAAAGAGATTGGCGAGGAGGCAGTTCTACGAATGAAATACTATAGCAAAGGTATGGTTGATTTTACAATGGAACAGAATAGCAAAACCCCCTCAAGTCCTTACTCGTTACAACAACAACATGGAAATAGCACGTCACGGATAGATCTACATTTTGTGGACGTAGTACGAGATGTTCCTGGGAGCATTACAAAGATTTATCAGCAATTTTATCCGGAGCAAGGTGGACCCTCTGTTGAGGCCATGGAAGCAATCCAAGACTATTTGAAAAAGGACAAGAAAGAGAAGCAAATACGTCAACCAAGGAGTCTAGAAGATTTCCACTTGACCAAGGACGATGTTACTTTCCCAGAATACAATCAACTATTTTTATCATGAAAATGGAGAATTAAAATGTACCTCTTATTATTACTACAACAGCAAATATCACACAAAGTGTGCTTATTAAAAATGCCTCACTCTACCCAACCCCACCGAATCCCAATTAGGAGGAGTCGTATGATGCTCCTGCAGTGACATCCTCGCAAATCTCCTTGAAGATTGTCTCGAATAATTATTATTCGAAGCAGCAGCACGACGCATCGCCGCCATGGACTGTGATCGTTCCAACAAAATGATCGATCTCCTATACTGTTCCAATCGATTATCTTCCTCGTCATTTTCTGCATCGGTTGTCTCTGCATTCAATGCCGATGTGGACACAAATTCTCTACGGCAGCAGGGACACAGTGGTTCTTCCTTTTTCAATAACCAAACCAAGATACAATCGCGATGGAAGACGTGGATGCATTCGGGGTTGGAGGACCATGTGACGTAACATCCGGGTGAGTAGGATAGTAGACAAATAGCACATGTGGGTGGTACGAGTCGGGTAGAGGATGATTCGTTGTCAGTTATTGATTGGGGTGGAGGTGCAGATCGAGTCACTGGAACTGTTGTTGTAGTCGTTATTGCATCATTGTGGGTAGGTGAGCAAGGTAGACAAAGTGCTGTATACTTGTTATCATCATCGTCATCATCAAGATATAGATCATCTGTTTGATATAATGATAATATATTGTTGTTGCTGCTCATGGTTGCTGAGTTGTCAGCGGTAGTAGTAGTAGATGGAAGTAAGGAAGATGATGATGATTGGGTGTTGGTGGTGGCATCAATTGCCGCCTGATTTGTTGTAGCAGATTCTGCTGCATTACTCACAGTAGTAGTAGTTGTTTCTGTTGCTGCTGCCTCGTCATTCGTTCCATCTGCATTAGCAGCTTGTTGACAAGACTCTTCCTCATCCATTCGTGACGACGACTCTACATCATCTACATTACTGTTTCCAACAATTTGTGATCCCTCATCAACAATTGTATCTGTATTTGATTTCAATGCCTCATCAATGATATCCTCCTCCTCCTCACCTTTCTTTTCTACATCGTTATTGTGATCATCATCATCATCAGTTACATTTTGTACAGTAGTAAAAACAGTTCCAAGTTCAATATCTCCATCCTCCTCTCCCCCCGCCTCAAGAGTATTATTTCCACCATTATACCCTCCTCCTCCTCCCCCCACTAAACCTCCCTCAACAACACCACCACCACTACTTCCACCACCACCACTACTTCCACCACCACCACCCTCCTTGAGAATCAAATGACTCTCCTTCACCCACAAACTACACTCCTTCAATAAACTTACCAATCTCCGTCCCCGTTCCCTTTTACGTCGTTGTTCCCGTTCCATAACATTCCGTACACTCATCCCCCCCAATAATATATCCGACATGATTTGTCGTCGTCGATCGGCATTATCAGTGTCATTCCCTTCCATTAGACCGAGTGTAGCAATTGTAACTGCGGCACTTGCCCGGTCTATATTGGTTTGACCAGTCGAATTTTGTGTGACGTTGGGATTTTGATTACCAAAGAGGGATTCTAATACCTCCCAATCTTGATTCCCCTCCCCTACTAATCTCAAGACACTTCCTCCTGAGGCACCACCACCTCCAACAAAACTTGCATTCCCACCTCCACCATCACCATGATGCTGCTGGGTATGATTATACCGTTCCATCTCCTCCAACCTCAATCGAATACTACTAATATTCTCATTTAACAAATAGGCATTCCGACGACGTTTGTAGTACGTACAGATTGTGGGGAGGATGCAGCAGAGGATTAAAAAGGCGTACCATCCGACGAAGGCGATGAACTCTTTGATTTCTGTCTCGTCGAAATCGGAGGATGCTGTGTTGGTGGATGATGGAGAGGGGGTTGTTTGAACGGTGGAGGGTGGTGGTGGTGGTGGTTTGATCATTATTGTAGTGTCGGTAGGTTGAGGTGAATCGGTGGGGGGAGGGGAGGTGGTAGGTGAGACTGTTGTTGTTGTGATGGGTTGGTTGATGGTGTGTGTCGTGTTGATAAAGTCGTGTACGTTGGATGTGAAGGGATCTTCCGTGTAGGGTTCCAGTAGTGGTAGTGAAGATGTGGAGTTGTCATCATCATCATCATTATTGGTGGTGGTGTCGAATAATATGTTGGGACGGAGTACTGGAGAGGAAGGTTCCCTTTGCTGTTGCCGTAATCTATTGCCGCCGCGAAGGAAGTTGGTTGGTTGGATTGTATCTTCATGTGTATTGGATGCGGTAACGATTGTGATGGGTTTGATAGTAGAGCAGACTGAAAAGAGGATGTAGAAATTGAACTGCTTCATTTTGAACATCATGTTGAGATAAATAATTTCGACCAATGACTATTATTGGAAAGCTGCTCTCAATAAGTATCAGATAAAATAGACTTCCAACGCCAGCAGACAAGAGTGTCAATAAAATCTCTGACGGATGCTCTCTGCTGATGTAGTAATTAATGATGTTATGTGTTTTGATGCACTCCTTATCAACTTGAATCCCATTACTTATTACTTCCCCTCAAAACCTCATCATCAGAGGAGTGTCCTGCTAGCAAACAAACTTCGTGCTTCTTTTTTGTGTGTGGGTTTTTACATAGGAATAATCTAATCTTGGAACGAACGTAAATCATGTAAGAGAGTTTGTAAATGCCGCTAAGAAGTAATAAAGTTCTGGCAGTTTCAAGATTCCAGATTCCGATAAGTGCAGCCGCTCGGTGATGAAGTGTCCGTGAGACGATGACCCCTGCTTCGGATAAAATGACCTGGATGGGATGGATGGAGTGCACGGCTCTCTAGAGCTGACGTGGTCGTGGACCTTTTTTGACAACAACTTTCCTCACCAATAGCAAGCCAAGCAAAACCAGTCAGCATAAAGCCAGGTATTCTTTACGAAGAACACATGTCAGCTTTGCTTGTCAACACATTCTTTTGAAAGCATTGATACTTAATTTGTGTAAAGCGTCCTCGAAAGCGAAGCAGTTCAAATATGACACTCACAGTTTGCGTAGGAGCCAGTGGTAGCGGTAAGTAGTTCCCTTCGTCTTGTGTGTGTGTCAAACTTGTTGCAGACAAGAGACGTCGGCGTCCGTCAGGTCAATCATCGGCAAGCACCATCTGAGCGACGCAAAATAGTCGCTCACTGATGACTCGCATTCATCATCAATGTTTCAAACTTGAGGCTCATCATTCCATCTCTCATCCTCCATATCCACAACATACAACTTGACATCCTACCCTCTACAGGCAAAACCACCTTTCTCAACGATGTACACAAATCACACAAATGCACCTACATCCGCCAATACCACAATCTCCGTCCCTACATCAAAGTCTCCTCCATACCCGCATTCGACCCCACCCAACTGCCCTACTGGGACATTTACACCAAAGAAAAGAAGGACAAATCTATTCTAGTCGGTGGAACAATTGCCGGACAATTCATGGCAGGACTATCAGGTGGACAACGCAAGTTACTATTATTCGAATTGATCTTTCAACGAACATCCTCGCAGGATAATTTGTTGATTGTGTTGGATGAGCCGTTTGCAGGTGTCACCGATGACTTTGTACCCTTCATCGTCGATCGGTTAAATGAAATGAGAAAGAAGCATAATATACTATTGGTAACGAATGATCACGTCGAGACGTTGAAAACAATGGCAGATAATACTGTGGTTGTTAGTGCAATTGATACGTCACCCGTCACCAAAGTTTGCGTAGTAAGTACGATAAGTAGGATTGAAGCAGCAGGTAGAGGTAAGAGATAACCCATAGTCTTGCTAACACGGTACTGATTAGTCTCGCTAACGGTACTGATACTATCTGCGAACACAGTTTTCAATTGCTGGGCATGTGTGTGTGTTGTGAGTTGATGATGCGTGGCGGGCAAAAAAAATTTGAGCGTTGAAGCGGTTAAGTGCGAGCGTTGTGTGAGAAAGGGCAACCTTACGTATGTAGGAATTACATACATGTACCTGGCGCTATATGATTATTGAGAAACGGCGCTATATGATTATGGCTGCGTGCGTGTGACATATTAGGTACATATCCCTGATCCCACTTCGTGTGGCACAGAAGACAAGATCCCGGTCAAATGTGGCAGCGATGCCACATTTGTGTAGAGCTACAGAAATTTTCTGGTACATGAATCGCTAAACTAATTCCTACCGCCGGTCCACCTCGGAATCTAACGAAGCCAAAATGCGCCCATCAGCTGGCAGCGCGAGTCAAGCAGTAATAACGTAGGAATTGGTACGCTCAAACAAAAAGTCAAATGTGGCAGCTGTGCCGCATTTCAATGGCTCAAATTTGACATATAGCTGTCTCATCTCCTCGACTCCGTCAAATTGATTCCTACGTATATGTCATACAAGATAGATAACGGCACTCCCTTTCCGCCGAAATTAGAAAAATAAAATATTTCACAAAAAATCCCGCCTCTTTTGCTCCATGCACGATTTCGCAGCAAAAACATCATCACACATCATGAGGAAGTGAACCAAAACACCATGTTGATGGCATAGCGGTAAAAATCGTATCTCCTGAAGTACACAGATTTGCATTTCGTGCTATATAACCGTATGCAGCTGAAGCTATGAGGAAACTTACTGGCTAGGGCACGTAATGCACTTTTTGGTACCCCATCTAAGCGTCACATGAGAAAAAGTCAACCAGAAGAAGCCGAATCTCCCGATGTGTCGTCCGATACTACGCCTGTAACACCTCGGAGATCGTCCTCTCTCCGCCAATTATCACCGCTACTTCTACATATAGACATCTAGTGTCGGTGTGGTTCATTGTTAGTGACTTCATATGGCCATAGCACTCCGTCGGGCACCAACATTGCTGCTACACATCACATCATCAATTACAAACAAATGTCACCCATTTCGTTGTTCTATTCCGACCTCTAATCATGACGAGACAACTAAACACGACAAATGAGCTCTCAATAATATGTAAGGATCGCTTTGTACCGTGAAGTTGACAATTGAGATCGATTTCACTGCCTACACCACCATCGGCGAACTCAGCCTTGGTATCACCATCGCCCAACACATGGCCATTCCTCGAACAAATTCCAATGGATTCGTTATTCAAATCAACATTACCATCTGACAACAATGACACAACAACTATTGTATTTGATTGAAGAGATAAGGTCGTAGTTGGGTGACTTAAAGCTCGATTAGGGTGGAATAGGTGCACATTTTGTCTCCGAAGAAGGCTATTGTTACGGCGCTACATTGCTCTGAATTGATCGGAGTGGAATCTTCAACGACTTGTTAAGGCCCTTTGGTTTCAATGAAGTAATGTTCGACGGATAGAGCTGCATATGATCACTACTGACATCATTGGAATGCACAAAGTGATTCTCTTGTAGTAGATGGATGTGCATACAGAAGTGTTTGTGTTGAATGACAAGGATCTGTGGGCCTCATAAATTATTATTACCGCATTAAAAAGATGCAAACATTCTTTTCATAACTCTACAAGCGTTATTTTAGCAGTGTTTGGTGTCGTTAGTGCCGAAATATTTGATATAACACCATCGTTCATTGCTCATGAGAGTTGAGGATACACATTCATGTGCACAAATTGGCTTTTATTTTACATCATTTGTAAAAATTAGTACATATAAAGTTGCTACATGCAATCATATGTGTCTATATAAACGTCTCGAGCATTGTATCTTTTATATAACGGCACCACGCTCAGTACAGTACGCTACTCGGGCGGAAATCCCATGGTGGTGATGTGCTCGATGATCGTTGGCGCCACTTTGGTACCGCTTCTTGGACGATTCCTACGTAGACAAAAAAATCCACGTCATGGAGTCAAGGAGATGAGACAGCTATAATCTTGGAACGAACGTAAATCATGTAAGAGAGTTTGTAAATGCCGCTAAGAAGTAATAAAGTTCTGGCAGTTTCAAGATTCCAGATTCCGATAAGTGCAGCCGCTCGGTGATGAAGTGTCCGTGACACGATGACCCCTGCTTCGGATAAAATGACCTGGATGGGATGGATGGAGTGCACGGCTCTCTAGAGCTGACGTGGTCGTGGACCTTTTTTGACAACAACTTTCCTCACCAAGCAAGCCAAGCAAAACCAGTCAAACCAAGCCAAACAAAGCAAGCATAAAGCCAGGTATTCTTTACGAAGAACACCTGTCAGCTTTGCTTGTCAACACATTCTTTTGAAAGCATTGATACTTAATTTGTGTAAAGCGTCCTCGAAAGCGAAGCAGTTCAAATATGACACTCACAGTTTGCGTAGGAGCCAGTGGTAGCGGTAAGTAGTTCCCTTCGTCTTGTGTGTGTGTCAAACTTGTTGCAGACAAGAGACGTCGGCGTCCGTCAGGTCAATCATCGGCAAGCACCATCTGAGCGACGCAAAAATAGTCGCTCACTGATGACTCGCATTCATCATCAATGTTTCAAACTTGAGGCTCATCATTCCATCTCTCATCCTCCATATCCACAACATACAACTTGACATCCTACCCTCTACAGGCAAAACCACCTTTCTCAACGATGTACACAAATCACACAAATGAACCTACATCCGCCAATACCACAATCTCCGTCCCTACATCAAAGTCTCCTCCATACCCGCATTCGACCCCACCCAACTGCCCTACTGGGACATTTACACCAAAGAAAAGAAGGACAAATCTATTCTAGTCGGTGGAACAATTGCCGGACAATTCATGGCAGGACTATCAGGTGGACAACGCAAGTTACTATTATTCGAATTGATCTTTCAACGAACATCCTCGCAGGATAATTTGTTGATTGTGTTGGATGAGCCGTTTGCAGGTGTCACCGATGACTTTGTACCCTTCATCGTCGATCGATTAAATGAAATGAGAAAGAAGCATAATATACTATTGGTAACGAATGATCACGTCGAGACGTTGAAAACAATGGCAGATAATACTGTGGTTGTTAGTGCAATTGATCGGACGAAAGTGACGATTAATGAGAAGGGGGGTGTGGATCGTGATACTGCACTGTTGGCAATGAGTATTGGAGATGAGTATACACAAAATTCGAATAATCAAGACTTGAAATTCTTTTTGGATGTGGAGTTGAGTAAGAATGGTGGTTTGTTTGGTGTGGCTGGCTTTGCCGTGTTTTCATTTGGGTTGTTTTTGTTGACGTTTTGGAATTCGAATGGAGGGAGTGAACCGTTGGTGCTGATTGCTGCGGGGATCGTAAGTTTCTTTACTGCCAATCCATACTTCTTGCAGTTGACGGATTGGAGGATCTACCAGAATGAGGAGGCTGAAGCGCTGTTGCATTCTTCAAAGATGATGAATAAGATGCTGAAATTTGGGCTGACGATGACTCTTTTGGTGATTATTTGTTCTTGTCAGTACGGAGTTATCAATGCATGTCTCACTGTAGACACATTGGCTGGGGCCAACTTTTATTTTGGAATTCTGTTTGATTCACTTTCGCTGCTGATTACCATAGCTCTCCTGGGTCTGTTTACGAATATGTCGTTTGAAGCAGTGCAGATCTTTGGAGGCATGCCCTTTCTGTTAATGATGTGAGTACCAAAGGTTGTGTATTGAACATGAAACAGCGAAGACATCCTTATTCTGTTATGTACTAACGTTGCGCTTCTCTCTATCTCCGTGCAGCTTCTTCTCGACAACATTTAGCCCTGGTGCCGGTATAAAGGGCTTGAAGAATATGCGTTACCTCTTCGCTAGATACTATCTGTGGTGCATGGTCCCTGGGTACGGAGAGCTGATGGAGGGATGCCCAGAAAACAACACCGTGTTGTATCTTATCCTTGCCTCCTTAACAGTTCCAATCTTGTTTGCATGCTACAAAGGAGTAAAGGCATTGTGCAATAAGGCCAAAGGTGCAAAGGCAATGACAAGTAGACGTGAGTCAATGAAGACATATGAATTTGCTGAGCTCCAGCTGGAGCTGTTTGGTCAGAAAGCGCTCAGAAACCTCAAACATATTGGTAGCGTGGCCGATCTTGAAAAGCTAGCAGGGTCGCTTCATTCTCATTCTACTGAGAAAAATGGAGAAATGGTAGCAGAAATAGATGGTGACGAAGAGAAGAAATCCGATTATTCTGATTCTGTATGAGGAGAATTCATAGTCTGAACTCTCTCTAGAGAGAGAGGTACATTGCCATGACGCAGATAGATACATATTACAATTTCGAGATCATTTGATTTTTACCCCCCCAACTATAAAATCTTCCTATTGAATTCCTACGCTAAAATTCTACAGAAAATTATTAATTTTCACCCGATAATTTTTTTCTACGTGTCGATACGAAGGAATTCAATAGGAAAATTTTTTAGTTGCAGGGGGTAAAAATTCAACACAAGCACTTTGGATGATGGTTCAATTTGGTATTTGCTACGCACGTGCGTCACATTCTATCCACTTTGTTTCGAAAAGGTCCGAATATTACCAACAACTGCTCAAAGTGGTGAGCTGTTAAAAGCTTTTTGAGCTTTTAAAGGTTTTCAGCGGGCTGCCCGTCGCCCGCTGGGCGTGGGTCGGAGCTTTATATGTACATGTAACAGAAATTTTAAAGTACGTCTGGTGGGCCCTCAAGAGGCGACATTATCTACGCTAAGTGATAACGAACATGTGCTGCAGTAGCTATTATTTCCCAGATCGCACCCCACGTGGGGCGGAGCTTTTAACATTCTATCCACTTTGTCTCCGAAAAGATCCGAATATTACCCTCAAACGCTCAAAGTGGTGAGCTATTAAAAGCTTTTAGAGCTTTTAAGCCCGCTGAAAATGATACTATTCAACGTGGGAATTAGTATCCCAGGTTGTTAAAAGCTCCACACCTACTTATGAACCCAAAGCCAGTACACATACAGGTGGATAAAATTCCTGTGTAAAAGTTACACCGGGTACAAAAGGCCCTGTCAACGGGGTATAATTTGCCTCCAAGGTGTCCGCTCGTGCCCTCAAGACCGCCCACTCCAGACCACGCAAAGTTACGAATGAGGTTGTTGATGTTAAAATGTTCATTATTTAATGTAGACCTACACAAGATTATCATCTGCCTATTGCTGTTGTTTTGTAATCTCCAAAACTTTGGAATGCGCTCTTTCAGCCAGCGGTCAGCTTTGGCCATTGCCATTGCCGCAAGCTTGCTTCTTGGTCCAAGTCCGAACAGTTGAAATATGGCGGCGATATCCATAATATGTCGTCTCGATATCGAGACAGGCAGCTCTTCTTACCACATTCAAATTACCTGCGTCTTGACGAAAGTGATACATCTCCGTCACACCTCCAAGCTTCCAGCCCGCTCGTAGACACAAGGCAACAATCGATGGGCCCACAGTGCTGGCATTGGCGACCATAATTCCGACGCCTTTCAAGTAGAATGAGTACCAAGTTCTTGCCAGTTGATCCCAATGTCGTAAAAATCATCCTTGATTTCCTCAACGAGATAATGCATTCGACTACTCTACCTAGTATACTGCTTGGTGCCAGAAAACACGCAAAGATCTACCTTGGGAACAGCACGAGACAGATGTGAGGCTTTTCTTGATTGGCGAAGCAGTGCTATGGACCGTGCATGCCTCACGCTGCTTAGCCTTCTCCTTCTCGAATACAAACAATTCAAGTAAACTTCCTCGAAGTCAATGCGTATCATTTTCACATTCAAACAGTTCTCACTGCTCTTCATCAACAATCAAGTTCCAGTCCAAAAGAAGCATGAGATGATTGAAAATATCTTTCTCTCCACTTTCAAATGCTCTGCAATTATCTCGTATGCTTCGGATTTCATCACGTCTTTGCCCTTCGTGAGCTTGAGACCGAGTTGCTGCTTTGCTGCGGCAACGTGGCGTGTCATTAATGTAGGTCCCAATATCTTGCGCAATCTCCGCTCTTGTTGAAAATAGTGCTGGGGGATACGTGCGGGGACGCCCTCAATGGCTCTTGCTACTGCTACTTTGTAGACCCAAGCAATTGCACTGCGTATTCCATTGTAGGTATTGCTTACATACCGATCGGAAGACTCTACCATCTTCGACTACAGTGAGCAGATGGGCATCTGAAATGAATAAGAAAAATCGCTAAAACTCACTAATTCTTTCCTGGGACAGCCGTGATTTTCGGACAATGAAAATGAATTTCTATTGATGTTGAAGTCGAAAATGAAGTTGAAGTTTTAGTAAGGAGAGACACCTCGCATCGTTGCGAGAAACTCCGACACTAATGCCTCTCTGATACATATAAGGCCTTTTCACACGAACATTGACAGATACATAGAGGGAGCGGAGTATCAGATGAATGAGACATGAGACAACAGCTGCGCAGCAGAACACGACTTCACGGTTCCGGTGCTTGCTAGTCGGCGCGCTATTCGCCGCACCGGCGCCATTCGCCGCAAATCCAAAATCACGCACAATTTGCGACACAAATAAGAGCCGCACCATGACGGCCTCCCTCCTACTACCCTCATTACACACCTAAATTTCGACATTCCAAAGTAACAATGTAGGTTCTAGACCATTTTTTGACGCTGAAATCAATGGTTCTATCGGCGGCTCGCCATATTCAGCAGAAAGAGACGTTTGACCGCCACAATAGCAATGGTGATTTTCATCCCCTCCGCCGCAGAGCACATGTAGCCAGTAGCACCAAGGCGTCGTTTCGGTCAATGAAACAGCAAGTAAGGTTGTAGGGGCGACCAATATTACATATATGGGCGGAATATGCGCTAAATGACCGGTTGTGGGTCTCATGCAACGCCTATCCAACATATCAAATCTATGAAGTCGAGTTAGAAAGATTTCCACAATGTATCTCCATCAATAGTGGGTATATATCTGACACAAAACATGCTGGAACCACACCATGGATCATAGAGGTCTTGTCTACTATATGATAATCAAGATTGTGAAGCTGAACTGCTCCATATCACCACAGTGACTACTGCAACTCTTGGTTTCCTGGGAAACTACTGATTGTGGGTTATGAGAAGCCCACCTGCAGTCGCCTACACGAGTGTTGTGGCATGATATTGACGTCTCCTCCATGTACAATTGGGAATCTGTCACCTCATCAAATCAACAGCCATCTATTGTGCGCCTTTTGCTGTGGTTGGAGACAACGTTATAACTGTTATCAGTGCCTTTCCTACAAAGTCTCATGAAATGAGAGGCTGGATGATCGACATAAAACTCCATGATGGCGTAGATATTGCGTGCAATTAATAAATCCGAGTGAAGTGAACAAGTATCATAGCATATAGAAGGAGTTATTAATGATCTGCTACTATTATGTTGTCTAAATTACATAAACACGAGCATCTTATGACATGCCTGGTATGTGTAGATTTTCATGTGTGTGTGCGTCACCCGCAATTATCATCAAAACTACTTTGAGCTTGAGGCTCTCAAAAGACAAAGTCAAGCAAAGCAAAACTAAAGTACGACATGCCTCCTTGCCACAACTGACGCCAAATAAAATTTACCTGATTGATCGAAACGATGTCTAATACAAGTAATACAAATAGAAGCGCTTTTGGCCTGCGCACACCACTCTCGGAGTGGATTCCCTCCTTCAAAACGAACATATTCGGTAAACAGCAGCCTTCAGGTGGGGAAAAAGCCACGCTTACAACGTTGCCCGATGATTACTTACTTTCAGCACTGCAGATTGCCGTCTCACTTGCTGATCAACTTTGCAAAGCCGAAGAAGATAGTGGCCAATCGCTTACGCCTACGCCGGGCGCGGAAGATTGGATTGATAGTATTGTAGTCATGGCAAATGGTGATGACAGCAATAATAATATTCGAGCAGAAATATTGCCGTCTTTATTGTCCAATACGACCGATAATAATGATTCGGGACGATCAAGAGATAATGGAATATTATATTCACTCGGGCTTGTCTTTTATGAAATATTCTCAAGGGGGGAACGGCCTGCTGCTGCTGAGATTGAACCAAAACGAATAGTAGGAGATAGACTTGACGCTGTCGGGTCTCAAATTCAAACTGGGGCGACGAATGAATTGTTAGAGAGCTTGGACCCACTTCCCTTTGATCAAGGTGACGGAGTCATTGATCTAGAAGCCTGCGACAGAGTTGATATTAACGGCGTTGGACTTCTCGCAATTGATGATCTACATCGCGATGATTCTCTCGCAATGGATTATCTTCAAGATGAATATAATGATCTTTGGGGAAATGGTGACACTGACGGGTCCCTGCACCTGCACGGCCAAAATCCAAGAAAGAAAGAATCGGCAAGTAATAAGAACGTTATGTATGCGATGTCGGTTGAGACATTGAAAGATAAAGGAGTTCCGATATCTCTGTGTGATTTGATTTCTAATATGATTGACATAGCAGATGACAGGCACGGGGGAGAGGATGCGTATCGATGTATGTCAGATGTGAGGGATGACTTGCAGCTCATGCTTGATAAACCTTCGATCTATCTCTACGATCAGGATATGGGGAGTTTATCAAAGACTGGATTAAAATTTGATGGCACTCTCTACGGTAGAAAAGCTGAGCTGTCCACTATTATCGATGCCTACCGGCGGTCAGCGGTCGGTGAAAGCGAGTCGGTAGTAATATCCGGCAAATCAGGAACGGGCAAGTCAGTTTTAGCGGTTGAAGTCGGGAAGTATGTGCTTTCAAACAGAGGAATATTGTTAACTGGGAAGTTTGATCAACTACAACAGGGCAAACCATTCAGTGCATTGGCGTCGGCTTTTAACCACTTTTGTGATTATCTGGTACACGATCGTACCCCTGCCCTTGCTTCAGCGAAGCAAAAATTGGTCCATCAGATGCGTCTCATACTTGGAAGGGATGCATATTACTTGACCAAGCTTATACCTACGTTGGCAATCCTTCTGGGGTTGGAAGGAATTGGCTGTAATCAGGATGGAGACAACATCAACGCCAAGAAGCGACTTCAAACGCTGCTATGTCAATTTGTACAGGTGATATCCAATTCCTTTGCTGCCCCTGTAACTTTATTCCTCGATGACTTGCAGTGGGCAGATTCAGCATCTATCGCAGCTGTGAACCAACTCTTATTCGGTGGCGGCCTCAACTCGCAGGATGTACATTTTTTCTTTTTGGGATGTTACCGGAAAGGAGAGGTCAACGGCGGAGTAAACGATGACGTTATTCCTTCGACAAACGTCAAACTTGATTCTATTGATGAAGAGACTTTGGGAACGATGATCTCGGAAACTTTGCGCCTATCGCCGCGTCTCACGCGGACTTTGTCTAGTATAATTTACCACAAAACGAAGGGGAATCCACTTTTCGTCACTCTTTTGATGATTTCGCTGAGCAAGGATGGTATACTACATCCAAGCTTGCGACGGCGACGTTGGGAGTGGGACGAAGAAAAGATCTTATGCCAGAAGCTGTCCGACGATGTGGCCGAGTTCCTATCGCATACGATTCTTTCGTTGCCCACTAATGTGAAATCAACACTGAACATTTTGTCTTGTTTTGGATCATCGGTGAATAGTGCCTTCGTCGAGACACTTGAGAGGGTTCTCAACAAAACCTTACGTGACGGCATAGAGACAGCTGTTGCCGAAGGATTACTCGACAAGACAGACGATCAATATCGTTTCAGTCATGACCGCATCCAAGAGGCTGCTTACAACATGATGAATTACCTGGATCGGTGCCGCTTTCATTTCTGCTATGGTATGGCTTTGGCTCCTAAGCATGATGAAGAGGACGGCTTCCTCTTCACTTCTGTAATTCAACTCAATTTAGCGGGTCCTGAAGCTGTTGAAGATGAAAGGCAATATGCCATTGTTGCAAATCTTAATCTCAGTGCCGGTAAGAAGGCAATGGAGATGTCCGATTTTGAAGCAGCTTACTCATATTTTGATAACGGGATAACGTTTCTGCGGAGAAAGCACTGGGAGGAGCACTACACGTTGAGTTTAGAGTTGTTTAACTTGGCTGCAAACTGTGCCTTCGCTAATGGCGATACCATCAGCTTGAAACTTTTATCCCAACAAGTTATGAAAAAGGCTCAGTCATTTGAGGACACACTCAACGTAACATATTTCATTACATGTTCTCTGGCATGGTCATCAGGGCTACCAGTATCCGTTGAAAAGGGGCTTGATATTTTGTTGAAGCTGGGTATTGATTTGCGAGGGTGTGGGTCGAGTATAGAAGCTTGCGTGAAAGAAACAAAAGATCTGCTTTCGCCGTACACTTATGATGAATTATTGAATACCAGAAGAATGACTGACTCAACATTGACTATGGCAATGAAGTTCCTGAGCAAATTGATGATAGGAATGAATCAAACGAAGCCTCAATCAGCGCCGTATGTGGCGAAAGAAATTATTCAACTGTCTGTTGAGCACGGCATGAATCCTGTGTCTGCATTAGGGTTTGCGCACTTAGGCTCGTATACAGCAAAGCTTGGAGATATCAGCGGAGGATACAACTACGTAAAACTGGCTTTGTCGTTGCTGGACAAATTAGGGTCAAGAGAAAACGCTGGTGAGATAATATGTTTACGAACACAAGTCCTTTCATACATGGAACCGCTTCAAGCTACATTAGAATATCATAATGAGGGATATGCTGCTGCAATAGCATCTGGTGATATCATCCAAGCAGCTCTCAACTTGTATACAGGTTATTTACGCATTTTCTATGCTGGTGTGAAGTTACAAACCACAAGAGAAAAAGGTGACGAAGTAATTAACTTCATACGAGGAAAAAAGATGGTGATATTCGTGCTACAAATGCAACTCGTGCAGCATTCTGTACTCAAGTTGATTGGAATAGATGAAGAATTAGAGCACAGTTTGGCCGACGAAAAGAACATTCTCGCGACAAAGGAAGGTAGCGTCAAGATGAGACACTTCTTTCAGAAGTCGTATATCAGCTTTATGTTTCGATTGTACGATGATACCAAAGACTACGCAGAGAAGTTCTTAGGTTGCGTCACTAGCAGCGCTTTTGCCAATTTGCTAGTCATGCAATCTTTTAATGCATTTTATATTGGTCTCATTTCATTCTGGGTGGCTAGAAACTCGAGAGATGGAGACAAATGGCACGAAAGAGGCATCAAATTCAAACAGGCATTGAAGAAATGGGCAGAAACATCCCAGTGGACATTTGAGAATAAATGGTACTTATTGGAGGCAGAGGAAGCATTTTCTAACAGCAACTTTGATGACGCTAAAATGTTCTACGAGAAGGCTGTATCATCAGCCAAATCTCACAAGGTAAGATGAAATTGAAAAGAATGGGTATGCTTTCATATTAGCTCATACCATGGTGTCGTATATTCACTTGTTTGCTGGTTTATTCACTTGTTTGCTGGTTTCTGGTATGTATGTATTGTATTATTTAGTTCTTACACGAAGAAGCCTTGGCCTGTGAGTTGGCAGCGTATTTCTACTTGGATAGAGGGGAGGTCAACATTGCAACTGATTACTGTATGCTTGCACATGAGAGGTATCACGAATGGGTAAGTCTTTCAGACTGACATTGATTTCTATCATTATATCTGTCAATCAATTGTTGATTTTGTCTCAAATCTTTGCCGACCTCTTCACAGGGTGCAATTGGGAAGTGTACAAGTCTGTTCAAGTTCTTTGGTAGTATCATCATGAACGATTTTGTGGGTTCAAGCTCGGCAATCGCTGTTGGTGTTCAGTCTGATCCTCAAGAGCAAGAGCAGATAGTGTACGTCTGACCTTCAAATAGGACTAGCTTCATCATAGTTGTTAGTAGAATAGCATATATCATCTTGGACCATCTATTCTTCTCTTGGCGCGTCTTGTCCATTTCCTTTGTCTGCATCACACTGCGATTCTTTGGTAGTTCCGGAGGGGAGGATAAGTCACCATTGATAGCTCAAGTTGAGTACTTTCTGCGATGCATTGCTCTTGGAACGACATGCTCAATTCTTGCCGCTGTTTACGTCACTCTCCATCCACCATTGAGAGCAGTCAAGATCAGAGTAGAATTTTGTTAGCTTCTGCACTTGCAGGAGCATCAGTACCTCTAGCGCTCTCAACAGTCTCCAAAATTTGCGTCAAATGTCATATTACAGCAACAATGACAAATATCGTTTGTGTAGGAGGAGTTAGGATGATGGTGGGCATGATTATGCACTTATATTATGCACTATTGCCGTATTGGTTGACTCTCCTGTCGTGGCTGTTCGTTGGAGGATCCTTGGCTCCCGGATCAGTCTTTGTGCTGGTGAGATTCATGCGTTTTGAGAAATATACCAAAGCATTCACTAGCTTTGATGACGTGCTACGCGATAACTTGGATGTGCTTGCAATGACTGGTTTCTCCGCCCTTTTGCTGTGGATCTTCTTCAGTTCGTTACTATATCTAACTGAGCGTGATAGTCTGGACACGGAAATGGCAAACTATTACAAGTCTGTTCCGCATGCAATGTGGATAACGCTATTGAATCTTAGTGGCGAGTGTCCATTAGCTAACTATTCGGCATTCGGGAAGATTATTCTCGGATTTATTGCTGCTTACAGAAACTATTTCGAGTTTACTTTTTCTTCTTCTTCTTCTTTTTATTCTTCTTCTTCTTCAGCTTCAACCGACCTTTCCGTTTCAGTTCTTCGCTGAAGCAGTTCTTCACTGAAGAAGTTCATTCTCGTATCCTCGTTCGTTGCGTGCGTGCCACTGATGATACAGGATCTTCAGATACCTGTTTGAGTCACTTGAGAGGACTCATTCAGGACTCAGGACGGAATGTTTTCGGAAATCAAGCAGAAAGAAGCTGATGACTGGGTTGCACCTAATCATAATCCACCTTCCAATGATGCGAATTCTGGACGTCGAGAACTACCTACCTCAGCTGGGGATCGCTCGGCAAACCCAAAGAAATATCGTCCTGGAACTGCTGATACTATTGCAAGTATTGCTGGGAGTATTGCTTCTGTAGCTTCTGCATTGAGCTGCGCCACCATGCTATGTGGTTCCAAGAAAACTCCAGCAACCGAAGCTCTTCCTTTTGATGATGAAGATGTCAACTACGTAATTACTCACGAAGACACAGATGATGATGACATCAGTCTTATTGTGGATGAGTGTGAACTTGAAACTGCGATCGACAGAGAAGGAGATGATACTCATAAGTCTCCCATCCTCCAAAATGTCACGACGAATTTCGAGTCCTTGGATGACACACTAGAAGGACGTTTTGCTAGTACCTATCGTCGCCTACGTGATAGTAATGACAATGATATTGCCTTGACTGGTCTGACAAAGGATATTGCTGATTTGATCCGTGTTGCTAATGATAATGTCGATGACTTGAATCGTACTTTGGAAGAACTGGAAGCATTTTTCAATTGCTCGCGTGAGAAATTTGGAGAGTTAATGGCCAAGGCATTGATAGACAATGGCCATGAGGACCTGGTTCCATACATCAACTTGGGAACTAAGTTCTCATGTGCTGTTGCCATTGTATTTTTTTTGCACTATGCCCCCGCAGGAAGTGAAGTCATGGATGACGACAAGTTTAACTACTGTCGCCTGGATCAGTGCTGCATTGCCTTGATGACAACAGGGCTCCTTTCTTTCCTGGTCAATGAATCAAGGTACGGTTCAAAACAAATGGAAGAATGGTCCTTTGGTGGAAGAACTGATATTGATGAGAGCTCAAAGATGGCTTGTGTTGATCTCTTTCCATTCCTCCTTGAGAAGAAAGATAGCAAGGCTGACATGGAGAGGCAGTACAAAGACATTGCTACCAAGTTTGGGGTGAAGTCGTACTATGAACTCATGATTGTACCATTCTGTTTGTTGAAGATGCATATGCGATTGGCAAACAAGCGACAAGCTCAAATCAAGGATGGGAAGAAGTGTCGAGTACATGTGTGCAGTGCTTTTACATCAAGTCATATTTGGGGATATGGTCAAGGCGTTCAGAAATATCTACAATCTATCGTTACTCCGACAAGTATAGTCTCCTTTGGTGTGCACCCCCAATCTCTCATGATGGGGATCTGTAAGAATGATTCAATATACTCGGCCGAATTGAGGTCTCTGATGAGTGACACTCTTGTTAGTCTATTCAGTGCCGTGCATGACTTTCCGGATCACTTCAAATCTAATATCATGGCTATTATCGGGGCGAAATATGCTGGAATTGATTTGGGATTGTATAGTCATCTTGCAAAATTGCTTGCTGATGCTAATGCACTTCATTTGGATACCGTGGTGCTTAGATCAAATTTAGTTGGGGCGGAGGAACGTGTGGCATTCGTGAAGGATTTTCTTGCCAAGATTGGAATCAGTCAAATTAAGATCTCCATTTTTCTGGAAGAGATGCAAAGCAATACCATTGAAAAGATAATGCAACGAATGAGGAAGTTCAAAGCAGGTGCTAGGATGAGCTTCGTTGCATCTCAGCTCCCTCCGAATACGACTTTTTCGAGATTAGACAAATGCATGAAGAAAATGATCCAAGAACTATCAACGACTCTTGGGTGTGATCCTTCTGTAACGTTCCGAAAGCTGGTGAATATCAAACGTGCACAGGATGGCCAGAAATTACGCCATCGATTAGCCAAGGTATATGGTGAGGCAGGTGGTGGTGACAATGGGATTGATGCGATTAGAAAGGAATCTGGATTGAAAGAGTTTGCATCAATTTGTGGCAAATCCATTGACGATGCAATTGAGGCTGTGAGATCTACATCCAATTCCTATGATAGCCAGAAATTACGCCATCGATTAGCCAAGGTATATGGTGAGGCAGGTGGTGGTGACAATGGGATTGATGCGATTAGAAAGGATTCCGGATTGAAAGAGTTTGCATCAATTTGTGGCAAATCCATTGACGATGCAATTGAGGCTGTGAGATCTACATCCAATTCCTATGATAGCCAGAAATTACGCCATCGATTAGCCAAGGTATATGGTGAGGCAGGTGGTGGTGACAATGGGATTGATGCGATTAGAAAGGATTCCGGATTGAAAGAGTTTGCATCAATTTGTGGCAAATCCATTGACGATGCAATTGAGGCTGTGAGATCTACATCCAATTCCTATGATCTTACTTTTTGGTCACATCTGCTGGATTTGGAGAAGTATCGGAAAGATTTTCCAGCAGATACAGTTCGTGTTGGTGAAGTTGATGTCCTCACGATAGACAGAAACAGGGATGGCACGAAGTATGCTTATCTCGACGATTGGATGAAAGCAATGATTGGCTATTCGAACTATGCACATGAGGAGAGGGTGTCTCGATATGGAATTTATGCTTACAAGATGAGCGGAAGTGTTGAACAAAGGGCGTTAGAGGCCCTTGATGTTTGCTTCATCCCGGAACTGTTCCAAATGGCAACTGAGGAACGCTCAAAGCAGAGATGTGCGAGTACAACTATAGGACAGAGGAGATCTGCCTTATTTGCTATGGTTGGCTTGTAATTCATATATTTAGATACAGATACATACTCAGATTTTAAAAATATTTTCCAGCAGCATTGCTCATAAATTTTCCTTCCAGCATTGCTCATAAATTTTCCTTCCAGCATTGCAGCTAGAACTCTCGACATCATGGTAACATCTGCGCAGTTAGAAGCGAGAAGGGTAAGTGTATTCGTTTCAATTCACCTTGGAATGATTTTGAAACCTACTGATTTTGTTCGCACCGATTCCTTCCTTCAGGATACTATTATTAACTATAACGAACTTCGTCGTAATGAAATTGGGACGCTTCTCATTTCTTTCTTCGGAGTATGCAGATTGTATCATCGCAATATCATCCTGCCCCCTGATCTGCATGATGTCATTATTGAGTCCGAACGGGTTGGTAATCGGTTGCTTCATAAAATCCAAGGCTGGGAGTCGTTGGCACATTTTCTCTTGGATGAAGATTCCATTTCTGTATCACTTTCCACCGGATCAATTGGAGGCATTTTTATGTCCTCCCTGTGTAAACTAGGTATGGTCCAATATATTTTGAGCGCTGGGTTTGATTCCAACGTTCATGTTGTAAACGCAGCTTACAGGGATCCCAGTTCGATCATTATTGTCTTTCATGATGATGTCAACGATCTTGATGATGATGCAGCAATTCGAAATCTTCCAACTTCAGCTTTGAGCAGTAACAGGAACGCAGAGTACCGCAGTCGTAACATCATTGGATGGTTCGTTGGACGTGGAAGCACTACTAAACTATCCCTCCATAAGGCAAGAAAGAAACTGGGAGGAGATAGCGTGGCAACAGGTGCCCTTCTCAATGAATTGAAACGCCGTTTCATTCAGCAAGGGGCAACTGTACCTGTCCGTGCAACCATTCGAAGGCAAAGTGTGGTTTGCGGCATCTAAGAGATCGTATGATGATGTCAATGGAGGAGCAGTTACATTATGTCCAGGCACCTGCAAAAAATGAGCACCCTTGCATCGGAGGGTGCGCCATCGATAGGAGTGGATTATTCAGCTGCGCATAAAAATAATATTATCAATTTTCACCAAGACAAATTGTAATTATATATTGAATGACAATCGAGTTCACGAAGCTCACTCTACAGTGGATTCGGTATGATAGAGACGTAAGCAAGTTTCCATTAGAGATGGACTCCCAAATCCTGATATGGTACCTACCAGCTGACCCACCGGGCCTCCAACCTCCAACCTCTGACCGCCCCGCCTCACGCGCAGCAATCGCCGCATCCTCCGCCGCTGCCAGCAATTAGTGCAACGGGAGCACCAACAGCGGAGAGTTCTAATTCACAGTAACCATGTCGACATCCAATCATAACACCCAATTGACAAAGGATGAGAAGAAAAGATACATGCTTGGCTAATATTCCTTTGAGAGAAAGTGCTGCATATATCTTTAGCATACTTACTGGTTTGGTCCGCTGTTTAATTCAGTTGAGAAGAATATCTGTACCCGAAACAAACGCTCATGTTAGGATTTTGGCTAATATCTTTACGCACTTACAGAAGATGTGGAATTATTATGCATCAAGGACATACATGTCGAAGTTTGTTTATGCTCAAGATTTTTTTGCCAATCCCCCGATCTTCGTTTACGGGTCCAAAATAGGCTGTTATCATTAAATGTTTTTGCCATTGATAATGCTAGAAATGGATTCTAGTAGTGGACAGAACGCAGCAAGTTTACTTGGTGCTATTGAATGCACACTGGCAATGGTCTCTGTGCTGGCATATGTGCTGGCAATTTGATATTTCCCCACCACAGATTAGTTTGAAGCACATCGTTATCTTGACAAGCGTTGAAAACTAGTTTGTGGGGCCTTCATTGAGGCGTGTTATCCATATCCATCAATAGAGAGATCAAGACTGATTAATATCGCTGCTTACTTGGCAGCTGTTGCTTCCACTGAAGTCATAGTTCGTCAAAGATTGCTGAGTTCGGCATATATGCCCTTGCCTTTCTCTATCTTGATATCTAATGATAGATGGGGCATGATTGCCGCTTCGTCAATTGCGTTTGGTATCTCTTTTGTTGGGACTATTACTAATGGCAAATCAGCTTGACTTGATGACGAAGAAAAGGAGCGAGGAGAAAAAAGACTGGACCGCGAAGAGATTGCACATTATGCTTAGATCATTGGATGTTAGTATTAATATTTAGTACCAAAAGCACGAGCTCAAAAGCACGGCAAAAACTAAAGAAGGCACGATAAGCTGTGACCTACCAGCTGCAGAGTTTCGTGCCTTCCCTTCAACTTTACCAAAGTTTGGATCATCAATTGTTGGGCTCTGTGTTGGTGCAGGTGTAAGTGTAGGTTCAAAAGACGGAGGAGACGCCTGCTCCAAGCTGTAAGTAGGTCGAGAGGAAGGCATGGGTTCAACGATCATCATCGACATTATTTGTACATCTAGCACTTGCTGTTTCCTCTCGACGTTCAAATTTTCTACTTCTACCAGCCCGATATACGGATCAAAGAGCTCGGAAGATTCGTTCGGCTGAAATGGTTTTGCCGTCTCATTCCGCAGCCTCTTAGGCTTTAAAGACTGCCTTGCCACAGATGGAGAGGAAGAGGCTGAAACATAGGGTACAGAGAGGCAGAGTACAGGCGTAACCAACGCTGCCAAGGATAACAGCGCTTTCATTCTGCTGAGATTTCGTTTGAAGGTAAAATAGAGCTGCTTAGAAATTGCCACAGTATTATTGTTATGGGCAGAATTCACTCTGATCAATGGTTGCTTTATTAAGTAATTCAAGACTCAATCAAGCAAGTAGGTACTTAGGTGTGAATCACTCCGACTCCTCTATCTGGTCGTGCAGCTGACCTTGGGAAAAATATATTGTTAAAAAATAATTGCAATATAATTGCCCCAATATTTTATTGTTATTTATTGCTAATTATTGATAAATATTGCTGCGACCTTGACATATTGCAGTAGTTATTGTAATCATTCCCAATATTGCCAATTTATTGCCAATATTTGAGATATACATCTTGGTAGGTAGGTACCTTGTATGGCTGTGTGAGTGGAAGGCTGAACATAGTAAGCTTGGCAACAAGCATGAGACCGACAAGCACTTCTGTTCTGGACTATTCAAGTTCAAGATTCAGACTGGTAAAGAGAGTAATTTATCTGCTCTCGAGAAGGCTGCTTGTCAATGGTTGCTGAAGGAGAACAACCCTGCTTATAAAGATGATGAGGCGGCGGGGATGTGTCCATTGTTGACCGAGGCTATTCTTTTTCTGAAGGAAAACATTGATTTGTGGAGTATTGCAGATATTCGCGAGGCGCTTCGTAGGGTGAAGAACAATGAGAGGCTCCAACGTGCACTGAAGAATTTGCAGGAACTGAATGGACAGGAAGCCAACATTGCAGCTCAGGCAGATGTATTGGGGATTCAGACAGTGCTTCCTCCCGTGAACGTGACCCAAGATGAATTATACAACTAGACTTGTCGTTACTGAGTACATTAGGAGTTACTACTAATTGCAATATATTGCAATATATTGCAATATAATATTATTGATAAATATTGCACAGACGCCCGATATTGCAGTACATATTGCTCAGACACCCGATATTGCAGTAAACATTGACCCCAGATGAAATTTCGCAGTAAAAATTGGGGGCAAAAAAATTTTCCAATAAAATTGCAGTATATTTTTCCCAAGGTCAGTCGTGCAGAGTGGTGGCATTTTCTCAGGCTGTGGGCTTCGCCTGAGTTGGGGGCGAGAAAGAGGAGAGAAAAAGAGGAGGAAAGTTCGTGGTCGCAGCTCATCTGCAACAATTCTATCACAGAATGCAATGAATCGTCACCATTCTTCTCGAATAGGTGACTGAAGTATCATGTAATTCAACTAGAGTCTACGACTAGATTTAATACCCAAAGCAAGAGTCGATAAAAGAGGAGTTTGCGTAGTATTTCGCATCCAACAGGGACTCAAACTACTGTAGTAAGGCTTGAACTTTGTTACATTTCTATCAGCATCGCCTGCAATTGGCTTGCATGATCCTCTAATCTATTGCCGCGAATGGAGACTCTGTTTGCTGTTGACTCTTCAATGAGTTGTACACTGCTGCCCGTCAAGAATTGAAAAGTATGTGTATTGCTTTCATCGCTCAAATATTATGCATCGGTATAGTACCTCTTGAACCTTCCCCGTCGCCACCAAGACTCCAAATAGCATAAATATACTATTCTCTTATATTGTTGGTGTTGGTGTTCATAGAAGATGCTGCTTGTTATGAGAGAAGAAAGTTAAAGTACCTAACATTAATACAAATACAAATACAAATGTTTACCAGTATATTATCAATGTATATATGTATCTACATTCCTGCACTCAGCTCGCGATTATGAGAACAGTTTTTTGTCTCGTACCTGGCCCTGCTTTCTTGAAAACTTCCTTTCCTATATATATGTAACAGAAATTTTAAAGTACGTCTGGTGGGAAAGACGACATTGTCAATCTCTGAGCGTCAGTCCATCGTTTCTAGCTCATAATCAAACGCGCTCGATAATCTACAGGTAGACTCGATTTTATGTGCTTCCGCTGAGTATCCTCGAACTGCGAACCTTTCTCACATTTTCACTTTTTGAATTTTTGATGCGCCCTGCCTTGCGCCTCCCAAACGGGCAACACAACGGCCGGCATTTCCATTCATTTGATAGCTCTCACACCACCTTTTACGATTCAAAGTGGGACGGCGGACAGACGGATCACGCATCATCATCCACCTTCTCATTCTTTTTTTAGAGGGGCAAAATCGACCTAAACCATGGGATTATTGCCGTAGTAATGATACTACACACCCAAAATTTACCTAAATGTGTGCCTTTCTTGATATGTTCCTGTTAACACTATATCGAATCACATATCCAGAAAGGCACACATTTGGGGTAAAATAGATAGTGATTTATGGCACCACTAAGATGAGAGCTGCCACTTGCACAGGACCCTCATCCCCACCTTATCCTTGTAAATAACAATCTGTTGTGAGTGAACACATGTCAAATAGCCCATATTCTGCTTCTATCTTACTTTATAAAACGTGTGACTACCCAATAAGTCTGTGGTTCTTAGTATTCATGCCAAAGGGGGGTATAAGCGGGGCAAAAATCTACATAAAATTGTCAATTCGCAATGATACAGAAGTCTCCTGACATTGTACCAGATTCCACCCCCATCGACTTTAGTTTATCTCATCTTTCGTCCAGTTAGTATCACGGTTCATCTGCATTTATCGGCGAAAAGTCAGAGTACCCCCACATAATGGCGATTAGCATCCCAAAGTATTAGCTCCAATTAGAACTTGTATTGTTGTCTGATCCGGTCTCTATCCAACAATATCTCTGATACGGATCAATCCTCTGCGCTATCAGTTGCACATAAGCAATATAGAGGCGACGGGGATGAAATAAATGATGTTTGGATCATGTCATCGCATTGTAACACCGTCGTATGAAACGTTATCAAAATTCGATGACCCGTCGGTGGTGCATGTTGAACCCAGTGGAGTGTATTCAGAGTTGTCGACCCGGAAATCAGCCAAGACGACTCCGTTATACTCTTGGATGAAGTTGCCGTCGATGAATGGTGTTTGTATGACTTCTCTACATCACTATATCCCCGATCATCAGGACCGGCGACACGATGATATGCCGATAAAAAGGCCGCTGCCAGGGACTGTATATTATGCACCTATCTCATACTCCAATGTAACCATGTTGTCAATTCATATTTCAAAGACATGATAGAAGAGATATTCCTCGAAGTATAGAAGCGATGTCGTCGAAGTGGCAGTGATTTTGATAGGGCGAAGTGACGGCTGTCATCGTGGTGAACTACTAGCTTGGGTGGAGGTGGAAAAATCTTTCCTCATTTTTTGTCTGACCGCGTTTTATTGTCAAGTAGGAATTCAGTATGTTTAATTCCTACGTACCCCATGTAAGGACCTTGTCAAATTTCCACATTTTGGAGGATGGTGCTCAATCTCTAGCTAGAAAGAGTTTATTTCTGAGCGACAACATTACTTATCACCGGAAACCCTGCCGGAATAACCCAGCGAAGATTACTTGCATTACATTGCTTATTGATAATGATGTCCCCCAGCTCCTACCAAGGGAGTACTAGCAACTACTCAAAGAGTAATAGTAACGTTTCCTACCATTACGATGATGACATTAGCGTCGACAATCAAGGCACCCATCCGACGGGATGCACAGCATGTGCAACAGCAGCGTGGGTTGACACTCTTCGCTTTATTCAATACCTGTGTATGTAAATGGAGAGCTGCATATCCTTTACGTTGTATTATATTCATCAATCTCCCGAATAAAAGGAGTGTGGAACTATTTTGTTGAAGCATGTATCTTAGATTGATGTTCGGTCTTCCGTGTGTGGGTGGGGAGCTAATCAAAATTAGCTCAAGGCGTCTAATTCCATTCTGCTCTATTTATATTTTTCTGGAGCAACGATTCATTCTGTTCATTCCGTTTCAGATACACGAAGAAGTGGGAGGGAGGGGGAGGTTGTTTCGGTCGAAGATAGATGGGGGGACGGGCATCAGAATTAATTAATCCGAGTAACTCTTAGTAACTCTTATTATTTAAACGTGGAAGTTACACACAAGAAGGAATATTTACAGCTTTTAGCACATGAAAATGAAGAATATTTACAAATTATTCACATCTTTACATGGTAATTTTCGACCTACCCTCCTACCTTTCACTCTTTGCTAGAACCTCGGGGAATTACTTTTGATAGACAAGTGCTGCAGTTGATTCGAGAAGGATGGAACTCGGTGCGGTTGCTGCTGACTCCGTTGGCTCTCACTTAAGTGGAAAGCGTAGTCACGTGTTACCATTTGTGAAATGTCTGCTCTCGACCGCCCAGCCTTCAAGTAGGAACTAAACAGCAAAAGGATAGAGTCAACAAGTTGTTCTTCTTCAGGCTTCCGAATTGATTTCAGTAGCACGAGACGGAGACTCATCATATCATTAATTTGTGGACCGAGGGGAGAGGAATAGTCGGAGGGCATGTTTTCACCCAGGATTGAAATTAACTCCTTGATTTGACTTGACTTGATAATGTTGGCTTCGTTGAATTCTCCTTGGGCGGGCTTTTGAGGGGATGCTTGAACTGCATGTGAGGTACCCTGTTGCGCAGAATCATTGGTAGGACCTCCCAGGTCTACAACAAGTTTCCATCGAGGGCAAGGGTTAAGTTTCTGCAGGTCGTTGATAATATTTGCAACAAGATAGTCGTCCTTCACCCTGTCCTGGGCAGAGTACATAACTAACACAATACGACCAACATTAGTGCTCTCAATTGGCAGTCCTAACGCTGTATTGATACCAAACTGCATGGCACCCCCACGACGCTCGAATAGATGAGATGGAGCGTTAGTAATGAACTGCTCCCAGGCGGGGACAGCAGACTCATAAACTCTGCCAGGTAGACCACATCCACTGCTAAAGGAGAACTTCTCAGAATAACTCCCAAAGAGCAACAGATTGTAGACGCTTTCTTGTGATAGGCTCGTCTGCTTGAGAGTGGATGTCTGAGGATCGTTCACCATGTGCACATCGAGAGAATAGCTCCCAGCGAAGCACAACCTACCCGGTCGCCCATCAAGTGCTCCCGATCCGAGGCATGGTTGAAGGGACGTGGCACCTGATGGGTCATCTAGCGAAGTCGTCATGGTTGGTACCCAGATATCAATGTGCTCGAAAGGCAATTGATTGTGCTCAACGTAGGACGCAGCCCTTGAAAGGAACGGGGCAGCAAATTTGAAGTTTGGTGCGGCTGATGACATGAGCAGACCCTTTCTCCCTAAGGGCGACTTCTGTAGTGAAACCTTCGTGGGGTCATCGTTGGTATGCTGAGAGCTATTATCCGATACGGCAGCAGTAGGCGTAGGGTCATCCACCAACGATAGATACAGATTACGAAAATCTGTGTCATCATAATCGTTGGTTTCAATAGCAGATGCAAGGACATCAAAGTCAACTTCTTCCTGAGGCTGCCTATGATCAATGAATACGCCCGGGGTAGACTCTGCAGCACCGGCATCAGTCTCAATTGCCCTGCCCATCATGAGACGCCTCTTTACGGAACGGTCTCTCGTCTTTGCCAAAGCAATCCTATTCTCCATATTTTCAATCGATTTCAACCACTCACTCCCCTCAAACCGTACGTTCAAAACAGTGCAACGAGCAGCAAGGTAATCCCTCCATTCACGCTGCATGTGAAATTTAATCTCCGACCGCTCCACTGGCTCCACAATTGAGTTGACGAAACCAAGCTCCAATCTAGACAACTCTTTGGCCAACTCCACATCTTCAATATACGTCGAATTACCAACGAAGTGCCTTGTGGATAAATTAGCCTTCTTCATCTTCTTGGTAAGTCTTGACGGCTTACTTTTGAGAATTTTGGAGAGAAACTCGCACAGCTTCAATTCATTTGGTAGGGGCAGCGATCCCGATACAAAATGTGTCACCAAATTATCACGAAAGGCAATTTCCTCATCCGCCCACTTCCCCGCTCGCGGGACGGCGGGATCATACACATCCCCGCTGCCAGTCTGGGCACCGCCACTGTTCACCACCCCAAACGATCGTTTGGAGGACGACCCCGATGCACCTACTAGCCTACGCGCCTGATCAATCTCTTCAAAGGACAGTGGCAATATTTCCATGCCCGTTGCAGGGGTGGCACATCGGGGACACTGCGTCACGGCACAGACATCAGCTGATGATGGAGGCGACAGCTCCCGGATCTTCTTCAAATCCAAACAGCGTGCGTGATAACAACAGCCGTTGGCGCATCCCAAAATACGCACATCTGGTGTCGAGTGCGCACAGTGGACACATTTAGCCGAGTCCGCCTGCATCATATTATTATTGTGCAGTTGCTTGATAGATTCTGTGGTTGTTATTACCTATTGAAGGGCTACACCAGACGTACTTTAAAATTTCTGAGTACCATCCATACCGCCATGCAATAAGTAAGAAGGAATACGAACCCCTCCAGCTTGCAGAATAAAAGTGCTGGCAGAAACTGCGAAAATATGACGTCAGAAACTTCAAAGTTCCTCAATTTTGAGTGGATGAGGTGAGAACAAAGTGCCGTATGACGTGTTTTTACGGACGGAAAACAATGTGTTGACGAATTCACGATCTGATACTGTACATCACGATCAGATAGACGGATCACTGGCACTTAAACTGGGAATTTTGATGCTTTCGGGTGCCGTTCTGAAGGAACTTCCAGTGTCTACGTATTCCTCGGTGTACATCAGGTCGTGGTTTTTGTCTCAGGCAGGTTTCAGACGGTACCCATCAGAGACAGACAAAAATTCGCAACACGTTCTTTCATTTCACTGAGGTAATTTTCTTTCCTCACAGTTGCGGCTATCTTCCGGCTTTTTCAAAGAACAAAGAAACGATACACTTCTTTGCGTCGAGTTTGTTGAATTTTAAGTAGTTCTCTATTTGGAGAGATAAGTAAGTGTAGAGAGGAACTTCCTTCTTACTTCAGCATCTTGCTAAGTACTCCGGTAGGAGTACTTTTCGTTTGCTTTTCCTTGTATTTTGCGCAGCTACCAGACTAGAGGGACACTCTCTTCCTCTGGCTAGGTAGAGTGGAACGATCTGATCTGTCAAGTGTATGGATGAATCACATTGAAAAATTGTCTTTTTTATTTACATCGATTATCTACATACAAGAGAGGAACAAATACTTTTAATACCCGAAGACTGTATAGCAGAACATGAAATAGCAGAACAATAATCACGCTCATGCTCCGTTGAGAGAAGCATTCGAAGCAGATGTAGCCATCTCACCGCTGTTGTTACGCCCATCGTTCTGCAGTGAAGAACCAAACTGTGGATTCCCCTGTAGATTGCCTTGATGACTGAGGCTTTGCATTTGTGGCAATTGATTATTTTGTCCAGGAAGGTATTGTGGCGGCGGCGGCGGAGCTTGGTACCCTCCCATTCCTACAGGAAAAAATGATCTGTTGCCATCAAAGGAAGAGTGATTGAAAGTTTGCATTCCTTGGAGGCCCCCGCCTCCGTGAAGCATGGGCCCTGGGATGGCATGCATAGGTGGGGACATTGACATTATCATCGGCGATGACGAGTGCTGTTGCTGCACGATGTTAGATACTCGTTGATTGTGTTTCGTGTGAAAGTCATAATCACGCGTCACCAGAAGAATCGTGTCTTCCTTTGATCGTCCAGCACTCATATATGATTCAAAGAGAACCAAAAGAGTGTCAACAAGCTGCTCTTCCTCGGGTGATCGTTTTGGTCGAAGTAAAGTAAGACGCAGATTCATGATAGTGTCAACCTTTTGACCAAGGAGTGAGCTCGAATCATTGGCCGAAGGCATGTTTTCCCCGAGTAGTGAGATCAGTTGTTTGATCTGGTTTTCCTTCGGAGACACAACACCGTTGACGTTCTCGAGCTTTGAAGGTGGCGCAGAAGACAATGATGTCTGGTTCTCTCCATTGGGAGGGCTCACGCTAACAACGAGCTTCCATCGGGGACAAGGATTGAACAATCTCATATCCTTTACCACACGATTTACAAGGTCTTCGTCCTTCTCTCGGTTGTGCCTGGAGTACATAACCAGCACGATACGGCCAACGTTTGGGCTCTCAATGGGCAAGCCCAGCGCTGTCTTGACCCCAAACTGCATGGCACCACCCCGACGTTCGAACATGTGAGATGGAGCATTCGACACAAACTGTTCCCAAGCTGCAATCCCTGTTTTAAAGACTCTTCCAGGAAGGCCGCATCCGACATTAAAGGAGAACTTTTCAGAGTAATCACCATAGAGGGAGAAGTTGAAAATCTCATCAGCAGTCAAAGGCGAGACAGCCTTGAGAACATCTTGCTGCTTCTCTTCCAAACTTGCTAGTGAACTTGTTGATGAATTGGAAGAGTCAACAACTTGAACGTTTAAGGTCGCACTCCCCGCAAAGCAGAGACGACAAGAATCATTATTGTCCGATCCTTTTGCCATAGCAGCAAGGTTGGCACCCGATCCCATATGAGCCATTTGCGGAGCCGATCCCAACTCTTTATCCAATGTTGGTGGTACGTACGACGGCACCCAAAGGTCGACATGTTCAAATGGGATACCATTGCGCTCCATGTAAGATGTGACGGCAGCTAGAAAAGGTGCCGCATAGCGGAAGTTCGGATCGGACGCTTGAGACTCTGACTTCTTGCCATGATTTGATGATCCCTTATCTTCCATCATACTCATCAAGAACTCTCCAAAGTCACCATTCTCTCTATTCGAATCCGCATTTTTCAATCTCTCCTTCAAACCATCCCCATCATCAGCAAAAAGAGAATCATCCGTCTGATTCTCATGACTTATAAAAACTCCCGGAATCGAATCCGTCACATCCGTCTCCAACGCTTTACCCATCAACATACGTCGTTTGTGCATCCTACTCCGATTCTTCTCCAACACCACCCGTCTATCCATCTGATCCACACTCTGCAACCATTTATCCGCATCGAACACGATGCGCAAATACGTGCACCGCTCTGCCAAATGCTCCCTCCATTCCTTCTGCATGTGGAATTGAATCTCGGATCGTTCCACTGGGTCACTGACACAGGTGACAAAGTTAAACTCCAGCTCCGAAAACTCTTTGGCCTTGGCAGCATCTTTTAAATAACCATCTTTGAGGCGAAAGTACTTGGTGGATAATTTGGCGTGTTTCATCTTTTTGGTGAGACGACTCTGCTTCGACTTCAAGATGCTGGACAGGAAGTCGTTCAACTTTAACCCGTTCGATAGAGGTAGAGATCCTTCGAGAAACAGACCAATAATGGTATCTCTAAATGCCAATTCTTCATCAGTCCATCTACCCGTACGGGGAATGGATGGATCATAACATTTACTAGTGGACATGGCAGCCATTGAGGATATTTCACTTAACTCCAATTCACTACTCGATCGTTTCTTTCCCGTTTCTTGAGGAAGTTCTCCTCCTCCATTATTCTCACCTAGTAATCCATTCGTCCTCATCATCCGGACCTTTTGTGACACCGACCTCTGCACCCGATCCAACTCCACAAAACTCAATGGGATAATCTCCAACCCAGCCGCTCGTGTGTTACACGATGGGCAAACCTGAATACGAATGTAGTCATCCTCTCCGTGATGACCCGATGAAGAGAGTGCCAACAGATCAATACAACGGGCATGGAAAGCGCAGCCCCGTGAACAACCCTTGATACGGACATCGGCTCCGGCGTATCCGCATCGGGAGCAGAGTATGGCGTCTGAGGAGAGTTGGTGTGGGTGCATTGCCGAACTGATTCTCGTTGGAGGTTGTTGTGGCTGTTGTTGTTGATATTGTTGTACATGTTGTGCCTGCTGTTGTTGCTGCGGTTGTTGTTGAGGCACCACAACATCAGCCGCCACTGCGGCCGCATCAAACCCACCCGCTTGTGCCGTGGACGCTGCGGCCAACCAGTCATTAGTACCGTCAGCAGCAGCAGCAGCTGCAGAGGGCAATTCATGAGCTATGGCAGAACTGGCTGACATAAGTACTTCCATGGGGTCGTCTGCCGCCTCCTCTTTGACACCATCGGGTGGATGCATCGTAGGTTGATGGATATATTAGCCCGAGTAGATCATGAATCCGTTAATTCGTTGATGGCAGGCCCCATAAAGTAGCATGCAGTTACTTACCTCAGCGTCGTTTTCAGACGGATTCAGGAGCCAGTTTGTCGGGATCGAAAGGTCAGGAAGTGATGTGAAGAAGGACGGGAATCTGGGAAGAAAACAGGAGGTTTAGTCGTATCTAAGGTCACAACACCTAAATGCCACGTCAAATATTTGAAACTCCGACTTTGGTTCAACTAAATCTGTTCGCTTCGAACCGGTTCCCATGATTTTGTTGAGACAGTGCAGAAGTATGATGTCAGATAGAATGACGTACATCCATACAGGTATGTACTGTTCCACGTAGCGTACTTAGGTACTTTATCGGGAGGGGGAAAGAAAAAAGAGGAGCACCCAAGTGTTTAGAATGGGGGCTAAGATACATAGGAATTAATATTGCTTACCAGCAAAGAAATTGCTGTTAAGGGATTTTTAGATTTTTACTGATGTAGAAGTAGCCTGGTATCGTACAATACTGTACTTATTTCTACGTACGGTTACCAGCGAAATTGCTGGTAAGAAATTATTTATGACCGCCTTTCAAAAAATATTGTAAAAACTGCATGCAGGATCCTACATTCACTAGGAATCTTCTTTTACTGTGGTTTATTTATGTATGTAATGATGTATGATGATAGATTATTTTAGTCCATCATGTATGATGTACTTATGGCCTTTAGTCCTCTCCGCTTACTATGGTATGCTTCTAATAAGTACTTATTATTTAGAGTCGAGTGTCCACACAAAGCTATTCATAACACTACCACTAATATTTTTGCATTGCTTGGCTGAAGAGCATATGAAATGTGTTGCAGAATGGCTTCTCCTGGAGATAATGGTGGAAAATGGATCTCCATAGGAATGGATGACTTTGTTTAATTTAGCATGGCTGCATTCATCAGCTGTACTACCTCTCTCGGATCATCCGCTTGCATAACCGTACGAATCGCAGCCGCTCCATCAGCGCCAAATTTCACTGGCTCATTGCAATTTTTCTCATCAATGCCACCAATTGCAAATATAATTGGAGGTTTCTTAGGTACTGCTGACAAATTGGAATCACCATTACCAGATCTATTATCATCATTGAATGACTGAACCAATTTATCACGAATACTGCCTGGCAGTGTTGGTCCTTCCAATTGATCAAGGGATGTCTTCTCTGGATGACTCTGAGTTAAATAGCATGTTCCCACGAAGAGATAATCTGGTCCTTGTGGAGTAAGGTTGTAGGAGTCCAACGCTGATTGTATCGAGTGACAAGAAGTCCCAATGATGATGCCTTGTTGTTGGTTTATTTCATTACTTGTCGATGCAATTGCATCTTCCAATGCATTCTGCAATGTTTGACGAATATCTGGAATCATGTGTGCATTGTACTCCTTCACATGAACTCCATCAACACGTATCTTGTTGGATATTGCTCGAAGCACAAGCTCCACATCATTATTTACGACTAGTAAGAAGTCTCGGTTACCTTCTCCTATTCGTTGCAGTTTCAATTCCGATAATCGTTTCAGTAGGTTCCACTTGTTATCACTTATTCCATCATCATCATCGCTGTTGATGCGGACGACTACTAGTGTTACACCTCCGTCAACAGTAGCCCTTTCTATTGCATGTATTGTCTCATCTATGCGCTTTTCCGAGGCGCAAGCATCTGGCTCTGTCAATACGGCAAGAAACGGAGGATCACCGCACAATTTATCTCTTGACATCGATAGATGATTGGATTTGGATGTTGTGCATCTCGAAGATCTGCTCCTCGCAACTGTATCGCATAACGTCAAAGAGGATGGGAGCGTCGGAGGAGGAGCGAAGCACACAACTTCGATGGCAATCCAGGACAGCAGAAAGGTTGCTACCAGTGGTGCCCGATAGAGCCGCACGATCATCTGATGTGGAAAGTGGATAGGAGGCGGAGCGGCTGGTTGATTGGTGTATGTGCGCTGTGATGTGGCTGTGCTTTTTTTGTTCGAAGTGCGAAGTGGGGAGTGGGCCACGTGGAACCTTTTCTCTCCTAAGAGCAAACTCATCATGTTGATATTCGCATTTTGGTACTTAGTGACCTGGATGCCTGCTCTCAGCCTGGCAAGTGTCATAGTAGACGCATGCACGCCAAGTTGTGATGGGCATTACTTGCTGTGATACTGACTGAACCTACTTTATAACTACAGCTCTTGTGGTGCAATGATTATTGGCTCAGACCTGTAGCATCTTTTACAGTAGAGTCAAAGTTATGGTGTTGGAGTGATCATAACATCTGCTAAGTTAACGGATTCAACATCTAAACAAGTTGACGCATTCAACATCTAAACAATTAACACATTTAAGACTTGTCTCTTGCTCTTGGTCTTAGCTGCATAATCAACATACAACATACTGGTTCCATCTCCCGCAGCTTTGCACACTTGATATCTTCACAATGACAGCAATTCTCGAGGTAACAATTCTCGTATTCACATATCTCAATATTCGCATTTAAAACACTGTAAATATCATGCACGCTATACTATACAGAAACTGAATCATTTGTAGGAGCTAAACGCAACCACATGTTATCAGTAAGATATATTCAGCAATCAGCAATCATCCCAACTAGTTACATAAATTGCTGTTCTCATTCATGACAGAACTGCTTCCATCCCAGGTCTACCCCCAGGCACAAGCATGACGTGCATCGCTCTCGCAAGAAACATCGTAACGTTCGCTCGTCGGCATTGAACAAATCACGGATGAGATTCCAATCGATTGCGTACTGGTTGTTGTGCAACTTCAACGCTATCCATTGCTCGAAAAAGCTAGCAAAAGAGGTACAGACACCGGCAGCTGCAACATCGACGGTATTGCCGCTGAGGAGACACTGAGTTGCATGAGCCGCAAGAGCCGATACAATCCATTCCATCTTTTCTGAATCCTTCCAGACTTCGGCATGGCTTTTCCTTGTAGCAAATATTGCTGCCTGAAAACAGTCTGATATAGATCCTTGAGCTACGGAAAAAGCAGCGTTGAATGTTGCCACAATCTCTTCACATTCTGATGCGGCATGAAATGGAAGAATTAGTCCATGTCTGCATGTACCGCTGCCAATCTGCAGCCGCTGCATTTGTTGGTCAAGCGAGTCCGATACTGTCTGTGACTCCGACACGCCTTCTGCCGGCTCTCTCGCCTCGTTAGACCCTCTGTCTTCATCCATTACCATCTTTTAGCTGGTTGTTCTTTGATGGTTCGTTCTTCTTGAAAGATGGCCGCCCGCCAACCATCGGCATCTCATCGAATTCGAGTATCGAGTGCGTCGCATCGGGCAATTCTTGATGATAGATGTGACATCACAATCCACACCTCACACATCATGTCCACTTATCACAGATGGGAGTCCTCGACATCATATTTAAATCATTCAAAATGGATGTTTTCTCGGCACCTTTCTCGTCGAAATTTTGGTAAAACTTGGCGCCCAAGATATCCGTTCGCCGTGATGTGATGGCCAAAAAAGTTGGGCTACCCCATTCTATCTCTGATCTGTACGGGTTTGCCATTAATCCAACAAGACATCTGCTCCTCAGTTTCTCCGCCTCGGCATTGGTCCGCTCTCATAATATCATCAACTCAATACTTCTAACTCTTACACGATGCAATTCACAACTCTCGCCATCACACTCGCCCTCGCCGTCACTGCTTCGGCTGAGACCCTCCGCGGAGCCACCAACACCGCCACCCTCGATCAACTCAGAAGCCCTGATCTTCACTGCAACAAAAAGAGCCACACCGCCGACGATTGTTCCGATAACGTCTCCTCTGATGGATCCAGCTGCGTGTGGTGCCAGACTTCAGAAGAAGAAGGCGCCTGCCTGTCTAGATCTGATGCGGACACTGTGCTTAGCTTGTTCAATCTACCCTGCCCGGCTTACAGTGCCCTTTTGGAGGAGGAAGAGAGCGAGGACTCTATGGATGAAGAGGAAGACTCCATGGACGAGGAAGAAGAGGACGTTGAAGTGAGTCTTTAGGCTTCTTTCATCCGGTCAGATCAAAAACTTAATTCACGTGTAGCAAAAGTAGAGAGAGATGTCAGCCAATGACATGTCTTATGTCACCACGCTGCGCTGTTGTGAGAGTGGTGTTGTATAGTAATGTCGTGCTTAGAGTAAGACGATAACATAGTAAAGATTTCGATAACATTACAACGCTACTCATGACTTCTTCCTTGCCGCCTAAAGCGTATTCCCCGTCCGTCACAACACCTTCACACAAGATGATGTCTTGCTTTGCGTGGACTTGGTGAACTCGCCATTTTTGGTGAACATCATTCGACATCCGCCATCTTCGTTCACACCGCAGCGTCTCTGCTCAATAGAGGAGCCTATCCCGCAAATGCAAACGGCAACAAATGAGCAGCGGGACCGCGGCAGGTTTCATCTACGCACGTGTCATTATTTGTTCTGCAAAACACCTCTTTAGCCCACACAATGTCCAGTATTCCAATCTAGCTAACAATTGAGCTTATTATTGATCAATAGATGTAACGAATAGAATTATTATAACTTAAAATATAAAGGAAACGATCAACGTTTTTGGATTCGGTTGCTTTCATTGGCGATGGAGGATTACGAAACATATTGAGAAACGAGAAACCAGATAAAGCATTCCGAAACATATTGAGAAACGAGAAACCAGATAACATAAATATGAATTTGATTGATGTCCGACACTACGTAGGTGTGACACACAATCAATTCAAACATGCTCTTCTCTAAGGCCGCACTTGCTATTGCCCTCGCTACTACTGCCACAACTGTGGCAGCAGAATCTCTTCGTGGCCCAGTAGTCCAAAGCACTATCGACCAACTTTCATCGCCAGACGTTCACTGCAACAAGAAGTCGCACGACTCTTCGAATTGCAGCAGTGCCAAATCATCCAACGGAGATAACTGCGTGTGGTGTCAAGTCAAGGAGAATGAAGGCGCTTGCGTTTCTCAAGACGATGCTGGATATGTCATGAATCTATTCAACTTGCCCTGCCCTGGCTATGATCAACTATTGGAAGAACAGAAGGATATGCAGTTGAATGGTGACACTCCTGATTTCATGTGCATGCTCGCGACTATCGGCGGAGAGCCGGCTTGCGAACAAATCACTGATTCGGATGGATCGAACTGTGTCTGGTGTACTGGATCCCATGCTCCTGATGCTTGCTTGTCTAAAAAGGATGCTGTATTTGCGAACGATAAATTCGGTCTTAGTTGCCCCACTGTCGACGAAGATGTCGCTACTGAGGAGGTCGAGGTATCAGACATTGATCCTGATATGCTTGACTTTACTTGTTTTATGGCTGCATGGAATGCAGAAAACGCCGAAGAAGCTTGCGGAACTACAGAAGCTAGTGATGGATCTCAATGTGTGTGGTGCGCAACTCAGGGAGATACAATGGGTGCGTGTCTTCAAGAAAAGCAGGCCGAGATTGCTGATGGAAAGTATGGACTGTCTTGTCCAAGTGAGGAGGTTGACACATATGTTGACACTGATAGGGATTAGATATTGTGAATCAAATCTCTTCTTTAGTGTTACCCACCCCAACTTCGTAGGAGTGGCTTGTTTGTATAGCTTGTAGTGAGTAAAACGATGAAATAGTAAAATTATTTGCAATGAATGATGACACATCGCTTAGGAATCCTGATCTTGCAGCTTGCAGTACTCCTCATCAATCAACTTGAGAGATGCCAAACCTTTTTCCATAATGCTTATGACGTTATCCTCAACAATTGGATTATCAGACTCAGGATGGGCAGGATTAATCCGCACTAAAGTGGCATCTCCACCAAGAGAGGTAAGTTTTGAGACAATGCTCTCGGATATTGCTCGACAGGTGGGCACGTTGTAACCGCATCCAATCTCTAGTATGCAAACTTTCAATGGACTTGGGGAGGTTGGCTCTGGTGAATTCCTATTTTCAATCTCCTCGTCTTCTTCGCTTTTCAGTGAGTTGGTGTCACCACCTGAAAATGCAAGTGGAGTTGTTGCACGCGGTACTCGTGAGGTTCTATCCTCGGAACTTTTGGCTTCATCACCACGATCTTCGTCGAACACATTCTCCCATCCACCCTCACTCATGTCCGATCCACTCCTAGCAGTACTGGCACTACTCAAGCTCAGCTGATCGCAATCATCCCCACGAGCACGATGTTTGCAAATCTTAAGCAAGGACTGACACCAATTCTGCCATCTACTTTCCTGCTGTTTGTTATAAACCCAATCCAAATCCTCGAACATGAGCACTGCAGGTCTAGCAGCTTCGTTGCATCGTGGACACTTCGGCCAGTTGGATGTTATGGGGAGATAGTATGATTCTGGTGCTCCTTGTTGGCCATTAGGTGATTGCATGTGTTTCAAAGGATAGATGCGCGGATTCCCGTGGACGTCACCAATATGTGCAGGGGGCAAATCATCCGAGCTCATGACACCAGCTTCATCGCCACCAGAGTCAAGATGTCTTTGCACTGTGTTTGCCATCAGAGCTCCCAGAGCATTAGCTGTGTCATCGTCGTCCATCTCGTCCGCCTCTGATATCGACTTTTGCCGCTTTGGTGCAGGTTCTTCAGCGGCTACCTTTCTTCCAGGCTCTGTCGAGTAAGGAGAAGCCATGGTTTCTTGGCAGACGACGAATTGGTGATTATCTGGGATGCGCCATAGTCTTCTACCCCAACCTTTCTTCTTTGGTTTCTCCCCTTCGATGCAATTTTCATCACCCCCATTTTGAAAAGACGAATCATTTGTTCCACACGCGAAATTGTGACATTGCCATAGCTCGACATTGCCATGGCATTCTCTGATTTCGTGGGATTTAAAAATATCAAAACTGTGTGCATCAACGTTCGATGTAAACAGGTAAAATGCCCCAGCTCTTTCCTCTGATACATAGTAAGGTTCATCATTTTCTCCACTGCAACAGCTATCGTTGTCGTTCATTGATTCTAACTTCTCTAATTTGTTTGTGATGTTGCGAATCTGCTTTGCTACAATTGATTCTTCATCCCTGTCCACTACTGCACTGCATTCATCCTGCTCCTCCTTCTTAGCATGATTCTTGTGGTGAGCCCATCTTGCAATGATATCATATCCATCATGAGGACCCACCCTCCTATAATCGTTGTAGCATTGTCCCCAAAAGCCGTAGAACCACTGTGGATGATTAATGTTGTCTGAGTTGGGCAGGACAGATCTATCAAAGTGAACGTCTGAATCTGAATCTGAGTTTGATTTTGGATCAGCGTTGTTGAATGACCCATGTAAGCTATTATTGTCATCAATATCATTATCGCACCCATTGTTATCATTATCTCCTCCGTTGTCATGGTTGCTCGAACCATCATCGGTATTAGACACATCTTGTGTGTCGTTTATCTGTTCCATTTCTATTTCCGTTTCATGATGACTCGATTCATCACTTTTTTGTACACTCTCCTTCTTATCCAAACTAGAAAAATCGGTATACATCAAAGGTGTGCATAAATCTCTATACCTCCATCCTCTACTCCGATACGCGTCAATATTGGCAACACAGTCATAGGTAGCTAATCCAGAATCTGCAGAGAATCCGGCCCCCGTCACCGCGAGGAGGATATCCGCTTCCAATACTTTCCGAGCAGCTTGGTTACAATTCGTTTCAATGTTGGCTTTAAGATGAGACACAATATCGGGATGTGTCGAGAAGGGATCGTTGAGGGCGTGGTCAAGAATGTTTTGTAGTTCTCTCATGTCATTGTTTTGTGGTGAGGAGGGAGCTGACGGCCATTGAGTTGATGTTGATCCCGCAGATGACACGCCGCTGCCCTCCTCCTCGCCATTTTCAACGCTATTTGCGCTACTATTTCCACCGGATGAAGATGAATTCATGTTAGGAAGCTACTGTAATGGCAACAACAACGACGCAACAACGATAACATTGTGAAGTAAGCGATAAGGGGGATAACGGGATAATCCAAAATTGCACGGGCCGGGGGCCGGGCATGCATTGTCTTGGATTATTTCTCCAAATACGTACGATTAGGATGAAATGTGAGACTCACATCTACCACAACTCAACACCCACTACTGCAAGTATCTCCCACCCCATACAATGAAGAAAGAAGACAGTATTTCACTTCATTGGCTATCTCTGCTGCTTGATGTTCAAGTCACTACCTTGGTGACATGAAGAAGTAGGGTAACTCGATAGTGTTAGTAATATTGTCGTCTTGAGGAGACATACCATACCTTGAAGAAAGAACGCAAACAGGCATAGTTGTCAACTGCTTTCTAGTTGAACATTGTGCTCTAGTCATATCGTTCAAGGACTCTCTATCTCTCTATTAATAAGAATTCAATCTTTCCTACTGACTGTAAACACCCTCTTTCAACACTCCCTTAGTCAAAAAGTCATAATGAATCAAAACTCGTCCAACCGCACAAAGTGTTCTCCATTCCAAATTCTCCAAACTTTTCGTCCCGCTTCCACCACTCTCCTTCTCTCGTTGCAACTTTTCTTCCTTGACTCGTACCGACTCTCGTCCATACAAATCAATTACTACATCCCATGCACTCTTGAAGGATTCTTCATCTTCCATTGGATCGGGTAGTAATTGTTCTATTTGATTCAATATTGATACTGCAGCTTCATCTAGTTGTACTTCTTCTAGTTGTGATTGCTTTCCCTCTCGGTCCTCATCATCGACATCAATTGTCAAAGTGGCATAATCAATCTGTGGTAAAACCAACAAATGCAAAAATCGACTATCCCCAATCCCATCACTCACAGCCACAATCTCCTCAACCACGCCACTCATAATCTGCCTCTGCTCTTCAGTTAACACCGGACTTGCATTCCCACCATTCTCATCCTTGTTATTGTAACTTTTTGGACCTGGGCCATGTTGCAGATATGCCGAGAGGGAGAGTAATAGCACGTCTTCGATGTCAGAGTGGGCGAGTTCATTCTCGAGTAGTTGTTGGAGGAATTTCCATCTTGAGAATTTTTCAGTTAGTTCGAGTCTTTCTATTACGTCACTTTCTATTACGTTTGCTGATTGTGAGGATAGGTTTAGTCGGGTGGAGTGATGTTGATTATTTGATAATGAGAGAAGTGATGATGACGCTTGATGTGACGATGGAAGAATGAATGCACGTGATGTGCACACCAATGCTGCTAGCTGAGCAGTCGCCAGTAATATCGTCATACCAGTGGTGGGTAGCGTTCTTTTGGTCGTCATCGTAGTGGAGAGGGCGGCAATAAATAATGAATGGTTCGGTTGTGGAGTGGAAAGTGGAAAGTGGAAAGGAGTTTTTTTGGGAGTGAATCAGTTCCACGTGGCCAAGATACAGAGGAATTAATAGCTATCCCCTGCGAATTCGATGAACCCTACAATACTATAATATACTAACGACCCGCCCATTCGGACAGGCTTATTGATCGATACTTTAAGCCTACTGCAAACGAGATATATAAATAATACTTAGTTGCTCACCTCCAAGAAAAATAGTGTAGTTTGCTTGCATTTTACTCGCTTTGTCTGTCTTCTTCACCTTCCGGACGGAATATTCTTCAGCTCGCGATTTCATGTAAAACATGTCCACATCAGGTGTGCAGCTGCTGACTGCTTGGCTTGGGCTTGGGGCTTGGGCTGGCGGAGATGAGTACTTCTAGAGTACGGACATACTACGGACATTTAAGATATCTGAATCTATCTGAATGTAATATTACTTATGGTGTGGGTTGTATGAAGTATCCAGCAATTCACAAGTGACTAAGTTGCTTCAGCCTCACATCAAACAGATGTCAATCAACAAATACATGATACTTTGCTTCACGCTTCACCCACATATAATATTCTCTTTCAGAAATAAATGCAAGCCAAGGCAACTCAAATGGAATGGATCTCGCCGTCCAATCATTGCCAAGAAGTTGAACACCAAAAGATAGCACAAGCGCCGAACAACAATACAATGGCTTATGAACTCATCGTAGACTTCCCTGAACATTCGCACAGATATGTACTACATGATGTGTCATCAGGATCTCAAGTGCGCGTGCGAGTACAAGAACCATGCTGTCAGCCAAGGGAGCAGCCCACATCAAGATCAAACCTCTTCTCTTGGTCACAGTCAGGAACGATGCCATCGTCATCGACAGCCAAAAATGAGCATCCTTCGCTCAAGCTCAGAGAGCTGGAAAAATGACTCCTCCAACGCTGGTGGTCGCAGCGGCAGCGGTCCTTCTCTAGCTGGAGCTGAAAGATCTGTTCGCATTGCTGAAACATCGTTGCTTAAATTCGTCGCTAAGCTCGAAGACAGGGAAGACGTTGATCGTCAAGATCTCTGGTACAGTAAGGCAGACCTCAAGCTCATGAAGCTTGCTGCCCTGAAGGATGTTTTGGAAGTTCGTGGCCGGGTGGCTTCTGGAGTTCCTCTTGGTTACTTCTTGAAAGAGAACGATGACAGCATCGTGTGCCTTATGGGCATCGAAGATCATTGTTCTAATGCCCACGTCAAAGCGAAGGCGCGCAGAGAACGATGTGTTCATGCAGTCCTCCAGGAGCAACGGAGGCAACAGATGATGAATACTTCTTCTCCTCTTACCGATTGGCAGAGGCAGGATTTGATTGCACATGCTTCGTTCTCACAGACGAAGAATGCTGCAACGAGAGCACGTCAGCTTGGTTTGCTTCACCAAGCGTGATATTGATTGATGTGATTTTGTGCACATCAGTCGAAAGATTTAAAATGAGATAAAATAGATGATTAGAATACTACTGAGTACATTATGCGGTCCTTTATCCGCCTTCTCTTTGAAAAGTCTATATCCTTGCTTATCAAAGGATGGGGCGAGAAGCTTGCTTAAGAGCGCAACTCTTGCACTACACTAAAGTTATTTTAAGTTAGACTGCTCCCTCGAGGCATCCTACCTCCTACTCCTCCCTCTTCATCTTTCAAGGTTGTTGCGTACCATGCATCACAATAATATCATCGACGGTTGCCCTGCCTTCACTCCTTTTCTGCTGACACTTGATATCCAAGCTTCGGTAGAAGATTAGAGCTGTAGTATCTTTTGATTATGGTGGTGATGGATAGAGAGAGGTGGGCTCAAATTTTGCTGCGGTGTTTCTCCTCCTCCTCCTCCTCCTCCTCCTCCTCCTCCTCCTCCTCCTCCTCCTCCTCCTCCTCGCTCCTCCTCCTCCTCCTCCTCCTTCGTCAGATAATTTTTGAATTTGGGAGTCCGTCTCTCTGGAGGTTAGAGCCGAAGCTTGCTGCTGCCGCACATAAGTATTACTCCCTCTGTCCCAAAAAAAATGAGCTATTTGAAGTTAATCGTAGTCCCACAAAAAACTAGCTCTTTGGCGTACTTATTCCTACGTCAGGTCCTACACAAGTGTCCGAGAGGCCTCTTCAGTTTCACATTAGGGTTAGATTTTAAGGATATTTTAACGCCTTTTGTCACAATATCATAAAAAATACTTGCTTAACAACCTCCAACCTCCATATAATTGTAACCGGCGTGAAATAAGCTTTCCAACGATGTGCAACAGCAATTTTTTGGACGAAAATTGACCAAATTTTAACTATTTTAAATCAAAAAGCTCATTTTTTGTGGGACAGAGGGAGTATTTGATTGGCGGACACCCCTACCACCGGGGACTGGGCCGCACAAGAGAGAAGAGAGAAGCTAGGAGTGCGCTTCTCTGGTCTTCTCTCGTCTCGCCCAGCCCCCGGTGGTAGGGGTGATTGGCGGAGGTTAATGGTATGTTACATGTTACATGTTTTACGTGTTACATGTTACTGGCACTGGCTGTAAGAAACTAACTACATATGGTATGGATGATTTGGTGCAATCATTGATCGATCGATTGGATGAGGTTTTTACAGCGGTAGATTGTGTTCAATTGAATAGAACATACTGCTTCGTGGGCCAGCAGTACTACCATGACCAAGGCAGCCATGGATTCTCGGGGTCGGAAATGTCACGAAAGAGGGATCATATTCCAGAAATTACAAGGCTGTCAAGGCAGGATGAAAGAAGTCTCTGAAGATGGAAGCTCTCGGTAGATTAGAAGTTAATCCTACATATTACCAGTGCATCACCCGGCCGAGCAGGAAACGTACTGGCAGTGAAGGATAGTGAACATTTCACAGTCAACGATGATGCAATTTTCGATGAAGAGAGTTGCATCTAAGCCGAAATAGAAGTTGAGATCAATAATGATTTACTCTTATTACATTGGCTTACAGTTCTACATACAAATGAAACAAGGGTTGGCTGTGAGAATTACGAGATGCGACTCTGTACGAACCAATTATCGGAGTCGGTTGTGTGAATTCTTAGATCTTCATCGAGATATTTCAAGCTAAGGTAAGGCGCATTCCGCTCATCTTCAGGTCTATTCCTTGCAGCCAGCCAGCGAATCAATCTACTTGGTAGTCGGATCGAGATCTCTCCAAATAACTTTGGGAAGCGAGATTTGCGTAAGAGTTTGACACTTTTAAATGCCAATTGAATGTCAGTATTAGACAAGGGCTTGCCATTCACAATCACACGAAAGCCACGTAACTTTCCCTTCTCGAAGTCTACTACATTTGTGAATGTGCCCTTCTCGGCATCGATCACTTGGGAGGTAATCGCCACTCCTCTCTCCTTTGACGCAGCAAACGACGCATCTGCTGCTGTTGTGAAGCGAAGTTTCCACTGCCCATCGAGCATATTATCTTTTGCTGAGACTCCGCCATATCCCTTGAAACCCAAGGTAGGATTTGGGTTAGGATTGAGAAGAGACAACTGCTCTGCCAGTTCGATTACTTTGTTTCCCGTTACACCTACATCAAGTTTCATCTGCTTAAACGAATCCGAGGCGAGAATGCCTTTTGACTGAGATAGAGTCTTTCCCTCGCTCTTCTTATTGCGTTTGCGTCTTGAGATTTTGCGGACAATCTTCCTCAGCAATCTTGGAACGATCCTTTGCTCTGTGGCAGATGCATCACTGCTGGTTTGTTCTTCGAATTCTTTGGCTCTGAGCACAAGTTCATCCGTCTTAGCTCTTAGAGCAGCATAGTCGTCAGCTGCATTGAGAAGACGTGCTTTCAGCTCACTTCTCAGCATATGCACCGTTGCACCAGTTGCATCATTTGCATAAATGTCATTGTTGAACTTTTCGAGATCAGGTTCATTGGTGTCAGCGTCGATTCTACTGGAAAGGACGGAACTTTTGGTGCAAGGAGATGGCAGCGGCACCGTAACAAAGGCCGGCTTGAAGCTACTGGCAGCTGACGCCCGAAGTAGTAGTAGGACTGATAGGAATAGAATTGCTTTCATTGTTCTTTTGACGATAAGAAGTAGATAATAATATGGGCATAGAGTAATTGGGCATGTTGTGTGCATGCGCGGCTCGCCTTGTCGTGATGGGGTATGGTAGGGTGGAAGTAGGGTGGAGCAAAGATGACTCAAGATTTCCGAACCTTTCTACAGAACTCTGTTCAAAGAGAACACAAGTAGTGTCTTATTTACGACTTACGTGTCAGCTCGGACATCACAAGTACTTATTCCTCTCGTAGTAAGTATCGGCATTTTTGAACACATCCACCCTTGTAATCTACAAAATCCTTCTTCATTTTTTACAATACCCTCGCTCGCCGGATTGTGCCCGCTGCCGTTCTTTGACAGTTCCATCACGCATTTATGATGGTCTGCAGATGTGACATATGAATGAAGATTTGCACCATTCTTCATGTATCTTTGTTTATGTTTATCCACTCTATTATTTACAATGTGCTTCACTCCCCCATTTCATTTCAGGTAAGAAAGTCTATCTGATACTTCACAATCTAATAAACGTACTCAAGTACTCACTCAAAGTAACATTCTTCTTCGTTTCCATGCCAAATTCCTGAAAACGAGTCAGTTTTACCTTCGTTCCATTCATCCAAAAAAGTATCCTGAGTAACCTCTAAACACCTTTTGATGTAATCTGTTTGCTCGTTCACGTGAGCATCCAATCCAGGAGCGGCCATTCCAAGTCCAGCAGTTAATGACGTGCCTCCTCCCTCTCGGAGCATTTTGAGAGTCAACTCTGGTGAGGGCCTACCGAAAAATATCTGATGCTCAAGCGGGATCCATGCAAAGGAGAAGTAATCTCCTTCTCCAATCACAACAAGTTGTCCCTCCAAGTATTGATTGTTCACGTAGCCTGGTTCGGCGGCATGTCCTTCACCAGAGAATCGCGGTAGTTTCTTGGTGCCCCACTTCTTTGCAGAATTTTCAGACAACACAATCGGATCGAGCGTGTTAGGCGATTCTTCGAACTGTGGTGTTAGATCAGCAGTGAATGAGATTTCGCCACGAGGAATGTTTTTATCGCCAGTGACCTTGTACGCTATTAACGTATCTCCACTGTATGTGACGCTTTGAGAAGAGCAGTGGTCAAAGTATTGTTTTGAGATTAGTCCAAATCAATGTTGAAGATAACACAAATCTTAACAAAATTTCACATGAACTCACTTGATCATTTCAAAGCCATGTGTACCATACTTTCCAACCCACAATCCTTCCAGATTGAACCAAGGAAGCATCTTCCTAGCCTTCAAGCTCTCCTGTCGGTACTTCTCACTCTCCTCCATCCTTCCCATCCTCTCCGCTGCCTGTGCCGCTGCACTAGTTATTCTATAGACATGCTCAGGGTCCTTACTTTGCGCCTTCCTCAACAAATTCCTCACTGCAGACACAGCTTCATCTGAAATACCTACATCTTTACCAGCCTCGAGGTCAGCTTCCAATTGAATGATTTCATCACGGAGTGCCCAATATGGATCTGTCCCAGCGGTTGTGTAGATTGCACGGAGGCGATTTTCAGCGTCAAGACGAGATGACCGTGTTTCAGAGTGCGCGAGCGGTTCGAGGTCGGCAAACTCGGATGAGCGTAGAAAGTTGTCGACATGTTTGTCGTTGTTTAAGTCTTTAGAGACATCCATCATTTTAGGGTGCTGCTGCTCGTAGATTCCATCTTGTGCAGCGGCTGCGGAGATGTCAGAAGGCTCGACTTGACCGGCTTCCTGGAACGAAGGACGCCGTTGTGGATCATCCGCAGATGCTGCTGCCTGGAGAGTGGACGACCAGGATGACGAATGGCTTGTCACGTCATGTTTGATTGGTAGTGTAAACGAATATGTGCGAGAAGCCAAAAGCAGCGCTGCAAATGCTGCTGATTGCAAAGGGAAGGATGACATCATTGTTGTTGTTTAAGTAATCCGATGAACAGATTATGGGAGAATCTACGATGCAATAATTTGTTGTATGAGTTGCTGCACGAACTTAGGATTATGCCGGCAACCGTTGCATAAATGCCAATAGAATAATGGTCGATTTGAAAACATAGTGTCAAGTATGTGGTCCATCGTGACATCGGTCACTCAAAGAACAAAAATCGTTGGAGGCAGCGCGTTGGCGGAACATTTCTCAAGTCGCAGGCGTCAAGCTGACGTGGTGCAAAATAGTGGATCGTACCTAGGAAGAGTCGATTGAAAAATAATGACACCACGAAAGATATTATGATGATTGAGTCTGTGTGGAAAGGTAGGAAAAGCGCAGAAGTACTTTCATATTAATTCCTACATGCCTATTAAAATGTGACTGTAACCTTTAGTTTGGGTAGGATTGGGAAACTTTTCTCAATTGATAGCTTATGGCGATCGAGTGGCGATGATTTTCAAGCCGTTACTAGCCGTTGGCGTTCCGTTGGCATCAAAATTCAAATTTATGAAGAAGTGACAGTTGGGAGTTAGCTTTAGTTGGGATATCACAAAGTAGGTACATAAGGGGATGGAAAGTACTAATAAGTAGAATGATTCCTTCTCGAAACCCCGCCCGCCCGACTCAAACGTATGTCATTACTTCTTGAGTCTAATCATCTCAATCACACCTTTCATGGCTTCGCTTGTTGAGAACTGTAGGTAGCAACAGCGAAATTTTGGGCGAGCAGAAATAATAGCATAGAAGCCTGTTGCGCTGAAATGGTTTGAATTGTGCGCCATTCCATTCTTTCTGTCCTGTTTCTGTTGGGAACACAAATCGTGTTCTGATGAAAAACAAAGAAGCTCTGCATCAAACAACGGAATTGACTGACGCCTAAGTATGCGGTCTATATCGTTTTGCTTCTATCCTATATATGATCTTCTGGTATGCATTTGATTGTAACATCATGAATAGCAGCACTTCATTTGCCTTACCTACATATTCACGCCAGCGCCACATCGTAACATCAAGAGCATCTCCACAGTCAACAGCATGACGAAATACAAAGACATCTACTCCGTTGTAATTTTTGCAATTGTTGTACACACTGCACTCACAGCATCGCTAGTAAACATGTTCATGACTCTAAGCTATGTCAAGAGCGATGTCGCCTTCCAGTACGGAGGGCCAATTGACCTTGCTCCGATCGTCGGCGCAGAAGATTCGAACTGGGCTGTGGGAAGTAACACCGATGTAATAGGAAGAAAATATGAACCCAATCTTTCTCTTGATAGCTACAGAGCACCCATGGCTACGAATGAATCTCATATGAACACAAAATCAAACAAAGCTGAAACACTGCGCTACATGATGTGGTAGTGGGTCGAGATTCTTAACAACAAAATGTACATAACAAACATATATGTAACAGTACTTAGATAAAGAGAAAAATATCGCAACATACAAGTTACAAGTCAAACAATGTTACATCTTTATTCATCTACTGCTTCTTGGAGGCAAGATGAATGATCACACGCCAAGACACATGCTTCAACTCTGTGAGGAGCCCATCTCCTCCTCCTACAAATGTCTTGGCAGCCTTCGATTGCGGTCAGATTCTTGTAACATGATAAATTCACCAAGCAATCCTCATCTACGTCACAAACCTCTTGTTCTTTTTGAAGCAGACCATTCCCAGATACCTTGTAGTAGTCTCCATCCATTGGGTCAAAGTGAATACTTTCACCATTGTTCTCCAAAGTAGATTTATCAAATTCGTTGAATTCTACATTTGTAGAGCTTGAGCAAATGTTGATAGACTTCACGTGCCCATTGGAGAATGTGCGTTCTACATTCACAGTCCTACCAGTGAGACACTTGTAGAACATGGATTTGATGACGTTTTCGGGCACACTCAAGTATGAGTCTGTGACACAATTTAGCTCGCTATCTCCTTCTACACATAAGGAGGAGGCACGCTCGACTTCAATAGAATCATTCGCCGTTTGTGTGCCGACCGTCTCTTTACTCTTCTTGTCAATGAGGTCAGCACCAAACTCTTCGCCTTCAATGGTTTCTTCAACCTTGGTGACAGTGTCCTTACTCAAGATTGCAGCAGCAAAGGATGTCCCAAGATTACTCAGAGCTAGGATCACAACTAGCACTGCGAGTCCTATGATAATCTTCTTGAACTGGAACAGCTTCCTTTGAGTGTGAACGTGATCTTGCATCAATTCGTAAACCTTGTCATTCGTGAGGTATCCGCGCCCAGATTTGTCCATCTGGCGCATAGCTAGTTCAGCCTCATCCAATTCACCGTCGCCTCTGATGTCGTACATTTTAGAGACGACCGATAGCTTGCGGTCGACATGTGTGTTGTTCGATGGTGCTCTATCGTCTTGAGGAGCGGACGCAGCATCAGGTGAAATAGAGGAGGTCATATTCATGATGTGTATTATTTATGTGAATGAACGGATAGTACAATACATAGCTTGGTTAGGATTGGAATTGGGATTGTTCGTTCGAGCAAGAGACAAGAGAACAAGAACCTACAAGAACGCTTTGAAGGATGGGATTGCTTTTTTGCATGCTATGCAGTGTCTTGTGTCTTGACAGCCGATTTAAGACAAAAGCGATACCGGTGTGACTTGTGCTTGCTATCAATATTTTTGACTGATAGGTTACGTGGCGGACGTGGCGGAAGTTGTCAAAACGATCGTCGAAATTCGCTCGACACGCCATCCAATGCATGCAAGATGCAAGTCATGGAATGGAAGCGCTTCATTCAGCGCGAGGCGCGAGTGCGCTTGCATGACTGGAGGCCAGGGTATTATTAGTCTCCATGGAATTCGCTTCGTACTTGCACTTGCGTTGCATGGAATTCGCTTCCTACTGTTGACAATTGCATGGAAAATTCTTTAACTACTTATCCTATGGAGAGCAGGACAACCGTGGCAATCAGCTGATATATAACTTGATAATTACTGCAGAAGAGTGATCGACACATCATAGCAATTGAACAGCAGCGAACACACTCACGTACAACACATTCAACGCGAAGAACAACAACAGACAAACATGCCGAAGTTAACCTGGGGAACAGTCGACTACTACATATCCCGTCTAACCTCCACTGAAAACAACCCACCACAACGAATAGACATATGCAATCAAAATCTCACTGACAATGATGCCATTCGTCTTGCCGATGCTCTCCTCCACTGCAGCGAGGACAGCAGCAGCAGCAGAAGGCGTGGATCAACATTAAAAATGCTACGTCTGAGAGGCAACAACATCACCAGCAAGGGATTCTTGGCCATATGCGAGGCTATTGGTGGAGTTGCTGATTCTACCTCCGCACTAGAGGAGTTGGACATGGGGTATAATGCAGTGGTATCCAATATGGATGACTTTGCTTTTGCAATGTACCTCCTCTTCTCAGCAGCACCAAACTTGAAGCATTTAGACTTGACTGGTAACAAAATTGGATTGTTAAATGATGGAGGTATGAATCTTATTGGAGAGATATTGTCGCTGAATACGCATTATGGTGGTGGTGGACTGGAGACTTTGAATTTAAGTCACAACTTTTTATGTGATAGAGCTGCTATTCACCTAGCAGAGGCAATGATGATATTGGACTTTGAATCGTTGACGAGATTGAATTTGAGTTTGAATTATATTGGAGTGAGAGGTGCAGAAGCGCTGGCGAAGGTGGTGGCTTCAAATGTACCATTAGAACATTTACTTTTGACGTATAATAGTCTTGGAGATTCAGGAGCTGAATTATTTGCTTCTGCGTTGAAGACCAACGATACGTTGCTGGAGCTCAATCTTGGATACAATAGAATTACATCGGTTGGAATGAAAGCTTTACGAATGGCAGTGTACGATACCACAAGTCTCAATTCTCTCGTGACATCGAACCACACTGTATCCATCTTCTTTTACGGATACTGTGTCGACGAAGACTTTAATTATCAGGGATGCACAAAAGATCAACTGCATGAAATGGACCAAATTCTGCGAATCAATGCATTACCAAAGCATTATCCTGGCTTGCCACCGGTTCCTCAGTTGAAATTGGCATTCCGTCTCAGACAAAGCTTCGATATGAAATACTTTCAGCACATTGATCGAAAGCATATGCCGGAGGTCTTGAAGTTTGTTTCGGCCCATGTTGGAGGTGATAAGTTGTTTCAAATCACAAAAGAGATGCCACTTGCTGTCTGTGCTAACTAGAAGACATCTGCAACAATAGGTGATAATGAGGATAATGAGCAAACTTCAACAGAATACATCATTTACTAGTCTATTTGAACCTAAATATATCTACCCGAATCAATTTTGACGACACTCTAGCACACAAGTGCTCCTCTGCAGTTGCTCTCACCACAGTTGCAGACAAATGACGATGTACCCATATTCTTCTGTTTCGCTACACTATTCTCTAGGAAGCCGTAATCACAAGTGATCTTGTCTCCAGGCAAAATGACCTTCTTTGCACGCACCACATATTCGTGCTTGGTGATGTACTCTTGCTCAGTTGAAGGTGAGCAGCTGTGGTCCATGAAAGAATCAAAGCCCAGCATCTCAGCATAACTGTCACGGTAGATGAAGTGATGCTCTTTGTCTAGAAGAATATACTCCCCATCAACGTCTACTACGAATTGTTTGTAGATCAAGTCGTCCAGTGGGATCAACGTTGCACTATTTATGAAGAGCGGCTGGCCAATTTCAAATCTGCGAGTAGCTACGAGATGACTGCCATCTTTATTGCTCGTGACGAGGCCAATACCTTGCGGAAGATAGCTTTGGTGTACTACAACATTTTCTTCTCGGAAGAATTTATCTTTGATCTCTTCTTCCACCATCCCTAACCCTAGAAGTCCAACCTTGGTTTGAAGTGGCAATCCTGTGGCGAGTCAGAACAAGATGTAAAGGTTGAGATGAGAAGGAGAAGCAATGTGTGTGTGATCTCCGAACTAAGATGAGCTGCCTTACCTTGGAACCCCATCATCTTTCCACGACACTTCGTAGATCCACACGCACATACTTCGATCTGATGGCCAGAACAGTCGTAGTCAAATAAAGCATAGTCACAAGTAATTTCATCTCCGACATCAATGTCACACAACGCTACTGCTTTATAACACATTTCCGTAGGGGTACGATAGAGAAGGGCTGTAAGAGAGATAGATTTAGGATTCAGTGAGGGTCAAGGCATAGTTAGAAAGTGTGTATAATCTTGACAAAGCAAAGCAAAGTCATAACTTACGAAAGTAGGTGTTGGCATCGCACGAATGATTCATGAATCCGTCCCATCCATAAACTTGCCGCTTGCTCTCACTACCAGTCTTGGATCCAGGGGCGTGATCATCAACCGAGTGAGTATCATCGTTGCAGTGCTTGCTCAATAGCTGCCGGTCTTCAGAGTAAATTTTTACCTCGAACACTTGACCAATCGATGAAAGATCAAGCATAGCAGCATATCCAGTGTACATGACGCTGCCCTTCCTGAAAGACTCCGTCGCTACGATCTTCTTTCCCTCGAATTTTTCATTGTCCACGACAGCAAACCCGTTCGGGATGATCGATATGAGAACCATGCCACTATCAGTTTGCCTAACTTCCAAGGGTTTATGTATCCTGGTCGGGTTGGGATGGCTATTTTCGGCACCGATGGTAAAGTGCGGAATCGAGACAGTTTCAGACATGGTAACAGCCTTCAAATGCTGGTGAGACGATAGCATTATCCTGTTGGACAAAGGAGATGCAAACGCCGCTGTCGGTGTTGGAGAGGCGAGATGGATTGATTCGTTGTTGCCCATTGTTATCATGGTGATTGTTGTTGGGAGATGCGCTAAGAGAATAATGAGATGTGCGGTAAAAGTGAAAATGATGGCTTGAGTGAGCTAAAAAATTCTTGTTCATCTTCATGCACGATACCAGCCTTCAACTCCCACCAGTCCAACCAAGCAGCAAAGATCTCTATTGAATTCTGCAACGTACACAAAAAAGAAGCTTGTTCGGATCAATCTCTTGATTGGAGAAGACGCTTGAAGGAATTACGCCGCGAGGAATCGTAAAGAAAACGAGAACGCTTCATTCACTCTCTCTAGCTATTCCATCTAGACAAGAAAGGAATTTGCAGATACCAGAACATGAGATTCCGTCAATAAATTTTACATCGATTTATTTTTACATCACTGCGACATTACACAATGGCTGAAATCATCTCCAGAGATTCATCATGATGAGCACCAGACTCCCCACGCAAATTGAACAAGCACGAATAGCACTTATCGATCAGACAAGAAGTACATCTCGTACATCCTCTTTCTTCCATGCCACCATTATCGTCGATGGTGGGCTTGACATACGTGCGAAGTAGCAATGAACTCATTACTACGCTAACGGAGCTAAATGCCATCATTAGACCTGCAAACGCAGGCGGAAGGGTCCAATCGGTAAATGGGTAAAGAAACCCAGCAGCGAAGGGGATTGCAAGGAGATTGTATGCCATTGCCCATACAAAATTGAGTCGTATGCGATCAAAAACAACGCGACTCAGGTGTAGTGACACCACAACATCGTGTAGTTGGGAACGAACAAGCACTATGTCTGCAGCTTCTACAGCAACCTCTGTTCCAGCCCCAATTGCGATACCTACATCAGATCTAGCTAATGCTACAGCATCATTAATCCCATCCCCTACAAATGCTACACGATTCTCAACAAGCCGTCCGTGTTTTCCTTTTACCCTCCTCTTTTGTAACCTACGAATTAGATCTGCTTTGCCCTCTGGAGAGACACTCGAGCAAACATTTTCTTCGTCAATCCCGATTTTACGAGCAACAGCATTAGCAGTAAGTTCGTGGTCGCCAGTGCACATCCAAACATCCACGCCAAGATTCTTCAACGCAGCAATGGTAGACCTGGCCTCATTCTTCAATGGATCAACAATACCGATTACTCCGATTATGTGAAATGTGTCCATTGTAGTTGTTTTGGCACTGACATACACTCCAATCTGACCTCCTGTCCTAAGTGAGCGAACATCATCATCTGATTGACTGGTAATATCTCCTGACGAGAGAGAATTTACATCTACATCATCAGTAACCCAAGATCGACTGCCTACTCGTACTTGACACGAAGAGTTGCGGCCAATGTTGTTGATAGTGCATTCAACTCCTCTCCCTGGTACAACTTGAAATTCAGATATTGTCCTCTCCTCTGTTTGATTGGCAGCTGCGCTATCCCTCGAAACAGGCTTCAGGATATCATGCCCCCAAATCTCTCTGCCTGCATTAATGATAGCATGACCCAGAGGATGTTCGCTACGAAGTTCGGCGCAACAAGCAAACCAAAGTGCAGCATCTGATAGCTTTACGGCGGCAGGTAATTCACGTAGCAATTGTTTCGGCCAACCTTCATTATCTCCACTCTCTTTCAGAAGCTGACTGACGTACTCAATTTTGCTTCCAACCACAGCTCGACCGGTAGTGATGGTTCCCGTTTTGTCGACGACCACTGTTTTCACATTAAACGCACTTTCAAGCACGGCGCCTCCTTTTATAAGCAAACCGTTCACTGCGCCAACTCCTGTGCCAACCATCACTGCTGTTGGAGTTGCAAGCCCAAGAGCACATGGACATGCCACAACGACTACACTTATTGCTGACATCAATGCCTGGACATATCTATCTCCAAGAGTTCCCTTTGATGAATCTAGGAATACTGCCCAACATACAAAAGTAACAACCGCAAGCATCATCACACAGGGCGCAAAAATTGAAGCAATACGATCTGCCTGAGCTTGTATCGGGGCACGATTTCCTTGTGCTTCGTCTACCAAACGAACGATACGTGATAACACAGTCTCTGAACCTGTTGCAGTAACCTGAATGAGTATCACTGATAGCTGGTTGACACTGGCACCATATAGCGAATCACCAGGACGCTTGGCTACAGGAAAGGGCTCCCCTGAGAATGCTGATTCATCTATGTAGGCACAGCCATCGTTCTTTTCGGATGCATCCGTTTTACTCTTCCCTTCTCTTGCCACAAGCATTCCATCAGTGGGTATGCGCCCGCCAGGCAGAACCAAAAGAAAGTCACCAATACGAATCTCGGAGATATCTTTCTCTTCTGTAGGGAGCGAATTCACATGAACCTTGGAGAAGATTTTTGTAATGTTATCATTCTTCTCTTCCGCATCCATGTCCTCTGACGATTGCACCTCCTTCATCATTTTCAATACATCGTCGGGCAATATCGCCCTTGTAGCCGAAACAGGTTGCAATTCCATCAATGTCTGCAGTGCACCAGCCGTCTTCCCCCTCGCATACGCTTCCAAATATTTACCCAGCGTCACAAACGTAATCAACCACGCTCCCGTTTCAAATGTCGGCATAAGATCCATGATAGGTGCATCATACTCTGCATTATTCTTTGCAATAAGCTGAAGTACAAAGACAATAATCGAGTAAAGATAAGCCGATGATGTTCCCATGGCTACCAAAAAGTCCATCCCCATAGTACACCCATGGACAAGACCACGATAGGCACTGACGTAAAATCGCTTCCCCACACCAAATTGAACGGGTGTTGCCAATAATAGCATCAACCATTCCATACGCGTAGGTGGTACGGCGATCAAGGATGGTGAACCATCCGTCATATCATTCTCCATACCATCGTGCGGCATTGACGAATGCATTGATATCAAATGACAAACGAACAGAGGAATAGTGAACAACAACGAAACAATCAGGGAACATTTCCATTCGTATAATTCTTCCTGTCGAGAACGTTCCATTCTAGCAGCACTATCAATAAGTGATGTGCCTCCTCCACCTCCTCCATTTGCTTGTTGAGAGGATGATTCTCCATGGGGCAATGACAAATTTAATAATTCACATGCGTATCCCCCCCTGGTAACTGTGGTGGCACACTCTTCTGCCAAATCTTGATAGACTTTCGAGACATAGTCATGATCCTCACTCAATTGAGGATTTGTTATTGATGAAAATGTAACTCGAGCAGTGTTCGTAGGTAGACTTACAGCAGCAGTTGTTACGTGTGGCCTTTCCTCCTCCTCATCATCATTATTACTACCTCCACCCACAGATAGAAGGAATCGTTCCACGCTACCCGTACAAACTGCACAACTCATTCCACCCACATGAAATGTTGCCGTGACAGTTCCTCCAGCAGCAGCGGCAGCTGCTGCAATTTCCTCATTATCCAAAACAACATCTTTAAAAGATACAGAATTATGATCCACCTTCTTCTGTTCCTTCTCCCGTGCCAAACGCGCACTATTCCGATGTGTCTCCACATCATCATCCGATGATAACCACGCTGCATCAAATCCAACACATTCCACTTCATCAATGGCAAGGTTGGACAGTACCTTGATAAATTGTGCCTGTACTTCAGGTGTAGATACGACGGTGGTCAATTTGTGTTGTAGTGTGTCGATAGTATCATTCATGGTTTGGTTGGACTCATCAGCTTCATTATAATCCAACAAATCATTATTCTGACTCTGTTTTGAAACTAGGCTCCATTGAATCACCACGCTAGCAAACGAAGTAGCAAAATCAGCTTGGGCACTGGCCACTGTTACATCCACTGCAATGGCAGCAGCATCGTACTGTTGTGTATCATTATCAATCGCCTGCAGTTGCCGTTGTAAAAATGAACGAGCGGGGTCCAACTCCATATTAAGTAGGGCGGATTGAACAGTGGACCCACAGTTTTTTTGGCACATCATTCCCTCTACGGAGAGATTGATTGTGGTGGAGGATGTTGGTTCGGAATTGGCCATCATGGTTTGGAGTTTATATTATTTGGAGTTAAGTTGGAGTAGGTATTTTGCTTGCGGATGATAAGTGTGACTTCGGTGGTATCAATTATCAATTAAACGTGAGATAATGATGCTCAGTTATGTACTCCGGCCGTTGTTTCATGCACTGCCTTGGTCTCGAATGCAGTCGTCTTCTTGTTGTTGTTGGGTAGTAGTAGTGCCTGCGCTGGGTAATGATTTTTTGTTGCAAGCGCTTTGGTTGCTTCTTGGGCTAAGATAACTGCTTCGCGGGCAGATCAAGTTCAACATCCAACGTGTCCCTCTGTCACGACCGGTACCCGATTTTGTCGTGTCTGAGACAATTAATGAATGCATGCCAGGATGGAGCTTTTTAGAGAAGTGAATGAAACTGTCACGTTGAGGAGCTTCCATTATTTTGTTGCAATAGGTAGTATGTTCCATCATGGCGGCCGAGGGCGGTAATATTGTACGGTTTACTTACACGAGCGAGGACGGTGAAATTATTCCTCGAGATGCCACTCATGTCTTCGTGGATGTCACAATCATTCCGGCGTGGGCGTTCGATCGACACCAAAATATCGTTGAGGTCATTTGTCATGAGGAAGTCGAAAAGATTGAGAGACACGCGTTCAATTGTTGCCCTTCGTTGAGACGAGTAATCATGCCGGGCGTCAAAATTGCTGAGTGGCGTGCATTCTATAATTGTACAGCTCTGGAGGATGTAGAATGTGGCAAGCTGGAAATAATTGAACAATCGGCATTTTATGGCTGCAAATCTCTGAGGAGTATCAACCTGCCATCCGCCGAAATCGTTGAGGTGGTTGCATTCTATTATTGTATAGCCCTGAAGGACGCGAAATTTGGTAGCGACCTGCAAAGATTTGATCAGAGGGCATTTTGGGATTGCACCTCTTTGGAACGAATCACGATTCCATTGAAAGATGGCATGTTTGCTGACGATAACATATTCCTAGAATGTGGTAATTTGAAGCATGTTGATCTAGTTGAGGTCGAAGAATTACGTGAAACTATCGCCGCTTTAAATTTTGAGGAATGGAGAAATGATATGAATGGAGAAATCACTTCAATCACCCAAATTCTTCCCAATGCATCTGCTGGCGGATGGGATTATGATATCGATGATGACGATGCAGGAGAAAAGGCCTTGGTGATACGAGGGTGGATCAGAACAGTTCTTGACAAAATGATTCACTACCAAGTAAGGCATCAACGAATATTGGATGAGGCTACAACTGCAATCCAGCAAGCTTTACCTCAAGATCTTGTGATGAATAATGTCCTCTCTTTTCTCGCATTGCCACCGCATAGGTTTGGAGTGGAGGATCACCATGACGATGGTGAAGAAGATGATTACCTCTCTGTCTCTGGTACATAGCGTTAAGTATTTACTCCTACTTAATCAATGCAAGGAATGGATGGAGCTTTGTTCTGGTGATTGATTTATGTAGTTATTGTGCGTGCGGCGGCGGGAACAAGCTTCTTACTTCTAACGCTTATATGGATATAAATAACAACATAAACATCCATTTTGGATAAGCACGCTAATCGAACTAACCAAAGGTGAGTCACGAATATACGGGACTAGAACCGCTCCGAGGACGGATAACTCTAGCCTTCTGAAGAAGCTTGGATAAGTAGATATTTACGATATATCGTTGGATACTGACTTCTGAACACAGCTGCAACTACTTTCAATATGGAGTAGACTTCTCTTAGTAACGACACAAATTCTTTTCGTCACTTTTGGTAATGCTGATAGTCAAATCTAACTAAACATCATTGCAGTGCAACCGTGCTAGAAACACAGCACGGCACCATAACACCAAAATATTATCCAGCCAGTTTGCGTTCCACAAGTATTGATACTCTTCATCACTCAAATATTCTCTAGCATTCGAGTTCCGTATCTTTCCTTCTGTAACAATGTGTCCACCCTCTCTATCTCCTCGTCCTTTCCCTTCATGGATTGCAACTTCGTTCCATCCGAGTAAACGTCGCAATGCCTCTTGTCCTTCCTCTTTGGACATGATATCCATGGGCAATATCAAATCTTGTTGAGACAATGCACGTATTGCCGCTTCAAATGGATCCCTCCAAAGCGTTTCATCCGCCATTGGAAGAGGAAATTGGGATTTTGGTTGTAGTCTTGACGGTTCCGACACAGGCTGCTCAAGATTTCCTCCTGAATATCTCCATACGATTACATTGTATCTCGCAATATTGGATCGGAACGGACCCTTTTCACCAATTTTAAATCCAGACATACGCACAATGTTTCGTTTCATCCACACTCCAAAGTCAGCAGGTGACTCTCCTGCTCCGAAGAAGAGATACGTCGACAAGAGACGATCCAATGGATCACGTAGTGTTGTTACAAAGAGAAGTCGAGGACTCGTGTGTTGTGGATCCAAAGGAAGCTTTTTACCATCCAACGTCCGGCCCGATAGTTGCAATTTGTCATGGTTGAAGGGATCCCATTCGTTTGCAACTAGGAGGTGACTCTGCCTTTTCGTATATCCGGTCAGTTCCTCATTGGTCCATGATCCAACCCTACCATCCATAAGATCTGAACCTAGTCTCTTTGGCATGCAATAGTACCTTGGTACAAGTTTTTGTCCAAGATTTGTCTTGGCTAGTCCACAGAATGTTGTTCCACCAGCTTTCGATATGTGCTCGATATGAGTTAGGAGAGAGGATGCAGTGTTCTATCAAGGGATGTACCAAACCTACTAACTCACCTTTCGATATGTGCTCGTACCAAATCAAAACTGATTGATCGTTTCTTGCCTCTTGTCCCGTCTTCAATTTCTCAACCCCACTTTGGAACATTGTTGATAACTCTTCTGAATTCCATGGTCGCGGCGGTAACCACTCAGCGGTGCTCAAATCCGAAGGACATTTTCCCTGTTCTAAGTCTTGTAATGAAAACGGATCTTTTCCGTAACCTTTCACTTCATCATTACTTCCATTATTTTCATCCATACCAAACGTCTTCCATAGCTGTTGCGGAGGAAGCTTGGCAAGATTCATAAGATATGCAACTACCGAATCTATTCTTACATCGGGTTCATTGGACTCATGATGTATAATACTTTTAGACACATCTTTTTCTACACCGGCGGCTTTTTCAGCAAATGACCTGACGGCTTTTTCAGCAAATGACGAAGGATGATCTTCATCTCTATCAACGACCTCCACAGCCACTGATTGATCACTCCAATCCAGAGAATCTCCACCATTCAGCCCGGTCGCAAAATGAATCCAAAACCATGCCAGTATACAGAAGGTGATGACAAGTAACAGTGTAATTTGGATGACAAAATAATGCCTATCTAGAAGTACGGAACTTAGAGCACTCCGCCCTTGCTGTTGTCTGTTAAGTCGGCGGCGGCGGTTTAATCTATTGCTGATTGGGCTGTTGATATTCATTTCTGTATTATCTTCATGTTGTATTGTAGCGAAGGCAATAACCAATAACGGAAGATAGATATCATCAGAAGATGATATCATCGCCAAAGAAGATTCATTAAAAGAGGCTAGAGGGCGTGCCCTCCTTTCATTAACTATTATTGAACCAATAGAAGTAGGCACAAATTGTGTTAGTAGCCCCCTTTTCTGCGTCATGACTCTCTCTACCCTATGTCTATGTACTCTCTACTCCTTCGACTCGCTGGGCTCCACACATCGTTGCCCTCGCCCTGTTGCCGAACATAATAATATTATGATAAGTAGCGGTGATAAAAAGTATATCATTACTGCAACACAACATGTCAATCTCTCCCGAGCTAGCTCTAGCCGCAGCTGCGGCCATTGGCGACAAGGCGTTACAAGAGCAGACAAAAGAGCTATTAGAACTCAAACGACAGTTAGCAGAATCCAGAAAAGTCGAAATAACCGGCAGTGGAGGAAGGCCGGTCTATGCCAGAGGACAATTTGAAGATGGCAAGTTATTCAATTCCTCGAGGAGCTGGTGGGATGTTCCATTGACAATATGTGAAGGAAACGATGGCATATTATTGACAAATTTACAACATCTGGAGATAAGGTTAGGAGGGATAGTTTATGCTACACTGTCTGAAGATGAAGTTCAAGGGCACGATATTGTAATATTAGACAACAATAGCAACGGCAGGAGTGACAATATTATTCTCAACAGGTGCAGAAATATGTTAATCCCTATAGAATCAGGAGGAGGATGTCGGATTGCAACGATACAGATTGATCTAAGAGACATGCCCGAACCGCCATGGAAGTTACTGAAATCGTCGATCTCTTACAATCTAACAGAGAGCAATGTCAGTGCTTTGATTGATGTTTTTGATATTTTGACAGGCCCACGACAGTTACCGGTGAGATTACCCAATCAGGTTGTTGATTTGATTAGTATCTCCTTTGATGTCAGTAGTGTTCAGTCGATGTTGTCGTGCATGCTTGATGGATCAAAGAAATCCGACGTAAGCGAGTGACAGCAAAAATGATTCATCTGCAGCATGAAGATTGGTAGAAAGCAGGTCAAAGTTTTCAATATGGGGATGAGAAAATGTGGTTTTCTTGACAACTCTTGATCTAAGTACTTAGATCTGAACGATAATACCCTTGATCAAAGCAGACCTTGATCAAAGCAGACCTTGATCAAAACGGACCTTGATCAAAGCAGCAAACAGATACATTGAGGAGAGCTGTATTATACATGAACTATTATCTATCAGAGCAACACTGGATCCTTTGTAATTGTCCTGATGGTGTCTATTTGGTCTGGGGCTTGCTGCGTGGCACGCTTTATCTGGCAGTACAGCACTCTGGACCACCTTGCACAGTTCTGGCACCGCTCAGAGCAGTGAGTACACTGTCTGATATAGTCAGTATACAATTATGCTCCTACAAGCTAATCTGCAGACCCATGGCTCAACAGTGAGTGGGGATGCGTCAATTCAACTAAAGAATTGAATGCTGACAGATCTTGCATACGACAAGCTGGCTGGCAGTCCAGCCGCGGGCGATAAATTACTGGGAGTGAATCTAGATGAGAGATCTTACAAACGCTGCAAATAGTGCAGCGATAATTATTAGCACTTACTCATCGTATCATAAGGAGTAATAAACAGCTAAAGGAGAATCAAAACCAATGCAGCTGAAGTAATAAAAGCAAGGAGGGCAAGATAAAAAATACATCATATCAATAGATATATCCAAGCTTCGACAAAGCTTAGAGTTATTGCGGAAATCTGACGAGCTCTAGCGTACAGGGACCTACCGCGAACTATACCCCCCCCTGGGTATAAAAATTTTGGCTAGCCTGCTCTAGGTGGGTATAACTTGAGTTTTCACCCAAGAGACCCCGCCACCCCTCCACAATCCACGACATCATGATGTTGTGTCTTGATGCAGTGCTGGATCGAATTGTGCAGTCGTTGGATCTTGTTGCGATGATATACGAAGGTTGACTCTACTAGCCTCGAGGTGAACACAATCAAGTGCAGCAACTTGAGCCCACTACTCTAGTTGAATCCGGAGGAGGTGGGTATAAATATTTTGGCTAGGCTGTGATTTGGAGGGTGGATAAGCCGAGTAGGTGGATAGTTCGCGGTAGGTCCCTGTATGTAGCGGGCGTGGTCTCATGTATGTAACGTTTCTGTACGTGGGCTGTACATGGGTAGGAATCAGAGCACGAAAGCCGGGAGAAGCTTGCCCTGCTGCCGCCGCGCGCACGCCAAAATAGAAATATGTATGTAGCAGGCAAGCAAGGCAGTCTGTCTTCGTTCGCCTCCTGAAAAAGATTCAATCGAAAAAGATCCAAAATCCAAATCCACAAGCAAAAAAAACATCTCATGGAAATGATAATGGACTCACTCCACTCCCCGCCGGCCCCTCCATTACCATTGTACTCCTCTCGCCCAACACTAACTCAAGCATGTTCTCTTCAGCAAGCTCAAGACTGCTTCTCAGGCGGCTGCCTACGCCTCTTCTCTCCCAAGCGGTTGCTGGGTCGAGGATGAGCCGAGAAGGAGTCACTTCGAACTTTTCACGTGCACTAGCCAAACACCACACACGTTTTCTTTCGACTGCATCGCCACCACCACCACCAGGTGCACAAACCATGGCCAACGCAAACGATCCTCCACCAGAACAGATTACACCCGAGGCAGGACTTGGCGCACAAGATGCCATGAAACTTTTCATCCAACACGGAGTTGGGAGGAGAAAATTAAATGAAATTGCCGCCCAGAAAGGAAAAACACCTCTTGTAGACAGATGGCAAGCGATGGTTGCAACATACATTGAGACACAATGTCACGTGATAACCCTACTTGGGTATACCCCAGATGAGCGTGGGATTGGATTGTACACTCAACACTTACAACAAGCACTGGCATCCGCTTCCCCCGAAATTCAAGATATGCTCCGAATCGCTGGTCGTGACACATACAGAATGGTCTTGGCAAATGCATTTGACTTACCTCTAATGGAAGAACAAGAAAGTAAGGGTGAATTGAGTATTGTAGATGCTAGAAATATTATGCACAAGGTATCACTTCGGATGCAAGCACCTGAAGTATTGGAAAAGGTAGCCAAGATTTGTTCGACATCTGTAGTCATGAATGATAGCCCAGAGGCTCAACAGATTGACATGGCAAGAAAGCACACTGTGATCCAACAAGTCATGGTGGACGACGTCTACCTCGCTGGAGGGAGCAGCAGTTTGGTTAGTGAATGTGGCTTTGGTGACGGGGAGGATGGATATGTAAAGCTTCAGTTCCAACTTGCAGAACACCAGGGAGACCCATTGATATCTCAGTATGTGGGGGCGGCAATGTTAAAGTTGATGGAATCAGCAGGGATTGATGTGGCTGCACTGCAGCAGCAGGCTCAAGCGCAGGCATAGATAACATAATTGCAAGAGGAAGTGATGGGAACGGGAGTGGAAGCGTGAAACGACTGGTGGAAAAGTGAAAAGTTAAAGATAAATGATGGGCCCTCTCAGAGTCAGAGGCTTCTTTGTTGTAATCAATGAATGTGCCTGTTAGCGATTGATTATATTTATTTATTTCTATAACAGCAGAGAAATAGATTAAGTAGCAAAGTCATCGATTTGTTGTAGCAGTAGCGCTGCGCGAAGCTGAATTGTCAGATTCATTTCCCTCCCAATCATCAACAACACGAATCCTTACACCACATTTACCAACCTCACTTCCATAATCAAACTCTGATCAAACCTTTGGGCCATCCTCCTCTCCTGAGCATACGTCGTCGGAAAAGGCAATTTATTCTTATCAAAACAAGCCTCCTGTTCCACCATCGTGGCAGTCGGAACAACAACATAATCAGTCTTCAACTCTCCTCCCGCACCTGATCCCCCAGGTCCACCATCACAAGCCCTTGTGTTTTTCTCCCAACCATTTTGTGGTGTGACACTAATCCTTCGTAGGCCACCCACTGCCATGCCGGGAACAGCATCATTTAATGCTGAAATAACTTGGTTGTCTCCAATGGTAAACTTGAAGGAGTGATCACCAATCACCTTTTCATCATCTTCAAGTGCATATCCACGTGAAAAGACGACGGTACCCTCTCCACTAAGTCCATCATATGATCGTTTCCCAAGTTTCAAAACTTTGTAGTGTACCTCGACAGTATCCCCCTCCTTGGCAACCTTATCCGAAGTTGATGTTGTTGCCCCCTCCTCCACAACATCCAAATACTTGGTCCCCCGTGAAGTTAATTTCGGTGGGTTTGCCGCTGCCCGTTCGGCATCCTGCTGTGCTTTCAAAGCTTCTGCTCGTTCCGCCTGTTCTTGACACTCTTCGACGTTACGACATGTTCGTTCTGCGGATGATTTCTTTGGTGGAGGTGCGTTGCCTTTGACTAATGCATTGGATGGTTGAGCTGAATTTATCCAGAGTGCTGCTGATGATGTGAGTGTGGTGGTGAGGAATTTTGCTCGGCTTATTGATGATTGAGTTTCTTCGGGTTGATGATGATTGAGAGAGGATGTTGTTGTTTTCACTCTGCTCTGAGCCGGTGTTCTTGATGGAGAAAAGGCCGATACGGGTGAGGAACAATTGCTCAAAGTAAGAGCAGCGAAGGCGAATGCTTTGGTGATCATGCTATTGTACTTCCGCTAAGATACTTATGGAGAAGTAGTGACACCTATTTGTTCATCGTTCATATCATCTTATATCATCTTCCTCGATGTCATGATTATGCGATGATCGATGATTCAGAGCTGTGTCGTAAAAAGGGGGAAGGGGCAAGAAAAGGGGGCGATTGAATCCGATGAGAACCCCTCTCACAACCGCACATCCAAATCCAAAAAGATATCGGCCTCCGGCACATCTCGCTGAATCCATCCACCACTATCCAACCATCTTCGTCATTGCATTGAGCACATAATTCTAGTACGTATTATAGCAACAACCAATAACCAGCCACCATGTCTCTCAACAAGGTAACCGTCAACGACATCGATTTCACCGGCAAGCGTGTCCTCATGCGCGTCGACTTCAACGTCCCCCAAGACAAAAAGACCGGAGAGATCACAAACACTCAACGTATCGTTGGAGCTATGCCCACCATCCAACTCGTCCTCGACAAGGGAGCCAAGTCAGTTGTCCTCATGTCCCACCTTGGACGTCCTGACGGGAACAAGAATCCCAAGTTCACTTTGAAACCTGTTGCAGAAAAGTTGGGAGAGCTTATGGGAAAGGAAGTTACCTTCTTGACGGATTGTGTTGGAGCGGAGGTTGAGAAGGCATGTGCTGATCCTGAGAATGGATCCATCATTGTTCTTGAGAATATGCGTTTCTATGCCGAAGAGGAGGGTAAGGGTGTCAAGGACGGTGAAAAGTTCAAGCCCTCTGCCGAGGATGTGACCGCATTCCGTGACTCTCTTGCCAAGCTTGGAGATATCTACGTCTGTGATGCTTTCGGAACTGCTCACCGTGCGCATTCCTCCATGGTTGGCATGCAAGGAAAGATGCCCTGCGTTTCTGGTCTTTTGGTAGCCAAGGAGCTTGAGGCATTCAGCAAAGTTTTGAACCCTGAGTTGAAGAAGACCCCCTTGACTTCCATTGTTGGTGGTGCCAAGATCTCTGATAAAGTGCTTGTTATTGATAACCTTATTGATCAGTCCGACAACATTATCATTTGCGGAGGAATGGCCTACACATTTTTGAAGACATGCTTTGGTATGGAGATTGGAAAGTCCCTCTTCGATAAGAAGGGTGCCGAGTTGGCCCCCGGTCTCTTGGAGAAGGCCAAGGAGAAGAAATGCAAAATCGTCTTGCCCTGTGATTGGCTTTGCGGACAGGACTTCTGCAATGATCAGGAGACCAAGTTGGTATCACAAGAGGAGGGTATTCCCGATGGATGGGAGGGCATGGATTGCGGTCCCAAGAGTATGGAGCTCTTCAGAGAGACTGTGTTGGCATCGGCCACTGTTATCTGGAACGGACCCGCTGGTGTGTTTGAATTTGACAACTTCAGCAAGGGTACCAAGGCGTTGTTAGAGGCTGTTGCTGAGACTACCGCAGCTGGAAATGTTGGTATTATTGGAGGAGGAGACTCTGCTACTGCTGCCGCCAAGTGGAATATGGAAGATAAGGTAACATTCGTTTCAACTGGAGGTGGAGCTTCCCTTGAATTGCTTGAGGGCAAGGTCCTTCCTGGAGTTGCTGCTTTGGATGACAAATAAAAAATAATGTCGTGCTGATTAACAACTAGTTGGAGCTAATCGGAGGCAGGTAGCTAGAGAAGACACTTAAAAACTATTTGCTTAATAGATGGTGAAGTGATTCAGAACCTTATCTCTTGCTTAGCAGATTCAAATAGTATCAGCAATTGGTCCCGATGTTTTAAATTGTTGTCATACCAACTGCCTGCTGACTTAGCATATTGCATCAATGACTTCACTTCTTGGCTTGCATGGCTGTATTGTGGTGTGATTTTGTTGATTGGATTTTTGTCGTGTTTTGAAGGATTTTTGAAGGATTTTTGAAGGATTTTTGAAGGTCACGCTCAGTCACGCTAAAAGTCACGCTCAATCACGCTCAAAGTCACGCTCAATCACGTTCAATCACGCTCAATCACGCTCAATCACGCTCAATCACGCTCAAAAATTTTACTAGCAGCTTGTATGGTCACGCTCCTCACTTGAGCGTGATTGAGCGTGATTGAGCGTGATTGAGCGTGATTGAGCGTGACCGTGACTCACGCCTCCACTAGTCTCGCTGTTTCACTTCAACGCCACCATGGGCCTCTCTAGTGGTTACCCGTCGAGACTATAGGACTATGAGGACTATGAATATCTCCACGAATTCCTCTGTGGCCTTGGTACCCAAAAAAATGGACTATGATTTGGACTATGAATCTTCAGAGCGGCAATCGTACATAGGAATTAGTAATATTTAATGCCGTCATCCATCATCAAAACTTTTCTCACCATGGTATCATAGTCCCTCCTACGGTGGCTGATACATCAACACGGAAGATAATTTATTGACAAAACCTCTGTAGACAATAGCGGTATTGGTGTTCTATTGAATAGTGTCATTTGCTAGAAACGATTATTAGATTATCCACAGAAAATGAATGACTCCCTACATATAAAAATGAACGACCCTATCCCATATCGAACGACTATTTCAAACTTGCATTCCTCCTAGGTCTTCTTTTGTGGAGAAGGAGACTCTTCCTTCGACGCATTTCTCTTGCGTCTCTGCGGTGTTGAAGGAGACTCTTGCACTTGCTCCTCCTTCCACAATTTCAACTCTTTGGCATCGTCATGTGCTCTGCGCTCCTTTCCGTCAAGCCTCCCAAACAATCATCCAAACCCTTTACATGGTTGGAGCCACAGCACTATTTTGGCATTAATTACCTCCCAAACAACCATCCAAACTCTTTACGTTCCAACCATGTTAATATTCTAGCAAAATATTAACATTGAACTTCAACCATCGACGTATAACTTGTTTTGACGTATCATTGCCTGGGACGATGATCCGGAATGTCAACTGAGCACATAGCATTATGCACAGATCGATAATATTCATTGTTTGATATCATTGATTTGTAGTTGACACGCAGATAACGATAAATTGTATCCCCTATCACATTGAAAAACACATATCCCATCTCCCACAGGTATGGGCGGAATGCGCAATGTCGTGCCATCACGTCTACCTCCAAACCACCCAATCATTTGCTCGTCAATTGAAATCGTATTCTCGGTGGTGTTCGATTCATCAATAACAGTGTCTGTGGCCATCTCCACCATTTCGTCGTCCTCCATCTCCATTTGCGATGACACATCGCTGACGCTGACGGACATCGCAATTGACGACACATCATCATCAGTGCCGTTGTTCGTGCCATGATCATTACCTACCACAACTTTCCGCCCGTCTTGCCCTTCTTCATAACCGATACCCGTCAATGGTCTTGGAGTTAGTAGAAAGTTGTCTTCGTTGTTCGATTTGTCGACCGCAGGGGTGGTGTTGGTTGGAGGATTGGTGCTGCGAGGTGATAATATGGGCTGATGGATGGACGCCAAGAAGCCGGGCGATCGCTGCTGCGGCTGCGGCGGCTGCGGCGGCTGAGTGGCTGCTTCACGTTTGGCTGTAGCTGTAGTAGTCATCGTAAGCAATGGTAAGGACTATGACTATGAATAATGAGATAAATGGTGGTGATGATGGATCGCGCCAAAAAGTCACGAATTCCTACGTAGTGTTCTCATACTCATCTCTGACTTTTTTTTTCAACAATGGCGAATTTACCACCACGTTTGGGCGGCCCTACTGAGTCAACGAGTGGCTCCCCGGGAAAAACAACACCACGCCCCAACACGTCAGGTGATGCTCTGACAGAAATCTACCAGCTACGCCTCGTAGGAACTGGTTCAAACAACTTTTTACCCTATCGAAATTAGCCTATTTTGGACTATGAGTTGGACTATGAATCACGATGCGCTCATAGTCTCGACGGGTAACCACTAGACACTGTTTCACACCCCAGTCACACCCCTATGACCGGATTTTAGTTTGCGGTTTGCGGTTTGCGGTAGCGTAATGGAATTTCAAAAGGGTGAAATTTCACTACTGCAACTTTCGTGAAATTTACAGGGTGAAAGTTGCACCAATTTTGGCCAACAATGAAATTTCACAAAAATTCTGGCGCGAACGGATGGTACTGAACCAACACGTAGCACAAAAATAACCTAAGACCCTTCATTCCACCAACCACCAAACCCCAAAGAACACCACGCACCATCCAGATGATGAGTTTGTCAACTCAGCGGAGAGTAACTCTTCACCAAAATGCTGGCGACTAACAATGCAGTATTACTTATTCCTTCGTAGTAATTCAGCTTACATGCGTGTTCCTGCATTGGCATGTACCAGATGATTTTGGGCGCGGATGGCTCTTATTTTGGGTGCGGGTATGTGCACAAATCAACTTTTTGTTCACTCTGCCGTCTACCACGCTGTCATAGTTTGCCTGGCAATAACAACAACAATTCAATAATCTTCAACAATAATGCTTTTGACATGCGCCGCCAACGCCCTTTGTGGCATGAAGAACTCCCCCCTCAACAACCCGGCTGATCATCAGTGCATGATGTGTGAAGGACGAAGGATCCAACTGGTGTTGCACTTCTTCGAGGGAAGGAAAACCTCCGTCATATCATGGATGCGAAGAAGATGCTTGGAAAGAAGCTTGCTGACAGTCTCTCTTAGAGTGATGTGTTGACTGCAGAGTGCAAAGTATTACGACTATCTCAGGATAAGCTAGAGTGAAATTTAATCCCTTGAAATTTCTGAAATTTCTGAAATTTCAACCTGCAATTTTCAACCCCCTCCAAAAATGGTGAAATTCCATTACGCTAGTTTGCGGTGTGGGTCTGTCCTCTGAATGAGAGAGAAGAAAACCTCCTACTCTTTTTTGCCTCGGGCCTAGGCGTGCCGGGATAGTGGGCGCTTTTCATGGTATGTTGTGGGCGGCGCCCACGTTGGGCCCACAACTACACATAATCGGGTACAAATGAGCTCAAATTGCCCGAATTGAACCCTTATATCGACCAAAAATCCCCAATATTCCCCGTTCAAGCCTCTCCTTCAACCATGGTGTGTTGTGGGCACGCCCATGCGCCCACTATCCCGGTTTGCCTACTCGGGCCTCGGCTCGGGCGGCGGGCGAAGAAATAAACGCAAGTTCCAACAACGCAGGCAGGAAGAAGAACATAGAGGCGTTGCAGTGGTTGGTAGCAAGAGTCCAGGCATCGACTGATCCATGCCAACATTATTCTTCACAATGCCTCGTAGAATCATTATTTCTTCTTTTGTCCTCCTGCATATCGTCCTTCTCTGCGCCACTTGCTCCAGTGCATTCCACAGCAAAGCTACCATTTTTCGTTTCTCCAGAGCAATTCCTAAGGCAGCAGCAACAGCTGCGTCTTCAAGAATACTTGTATCCATGTCGATGTCAACAAATAGCAATGGGAACGGGGAATGCATTCGAACGAAAAAAATTGGAATCATCGGCGGTGGAGCCGCAGGTTTAGCAACTGCAAGAGCGTTTCTTCGTGAAAACGAGCACAACCAAAACACCCAATACGATGTAACTGTATTGGAATCACGTCATTCAATAGGAGGGATTTGGAGATATGAAGATCAGACAACAAAGACAGAAAAGAAGAATCGACCAATGTATCGCAATCTACGCACAAATCTACCCAAGGAACTTATGGCTTATAGAGAATTGCCTTGGGGGAGCGATGGAGAAGCATCGTATGTTACGCATAAGGATGTGCTGCAATACTTGGAGGCGTACGCCAACAAATTCGACTTATTAAAGTGTATCAAATTTGGATCATCTGTGAAGCAGCTAACAGTTTTGGATGATGACCAAATATCTCTCGAGTGGACAACTAACATTGGTGAAAATGGAAGTGTAGAAAAAGAAACTCACACAGAAACATTTGATAACATATGTGTGTGCAATGGTCACTACGCACGACCTGCTGTTCCCAGACTGAAAGGACTTGATACCTTCAATGGTGAAATCATTCATGCCATAGAATATGACAACGCTCAACCCTACACTGGAAAAACGGTTCTCTGTGTAGGAGCCAAGCCGTCAGGATTGGACATATCTAGAGAGATTGGACTAGTTGCAAAGCATGTATATTTGAGTGATTCCGCATGTGATGAGATGCAAACGTTTGGGAATGTCTCTCTCATGCCTAGGATGCAATCAATCGATGAAAATGGTGCGGTGCACTTTTCTTCTCAACGTTGTCCTGAAGAGCATGTCGCAGATGATATCGATGCTATTGTATTTTGTTCGGGCTATGATTACGATTTCCCATTTATCAACGATGCATCTAATTTGGAACTTCAATTTACTCCTGGGGAAAGACGTGTGCAACCACTTTATGAACAAACTTGGCATGCTCGTTATCCGTCTGTCTCATTCATTGGGATTCCTCACTCTATTGTACCTTTTCCATTGTGCGAGATACAAGCTGCAGCGGTAGTATCACAGACTAGACAACAAATTCATGGCATTCCATTGCCATGCTTGTCGGATAGACTAGCCGCAGCAAGTGAAGATGCTGCATCCGGAGGTCCAAATGGTGCAAGGGTACAAGATACCCACAATCTAGCTTCACATCAGTGGGATTTCTGTCGGAAATTGGCAAAGATCAGCGGTGATTATGATGAGGAAATGGAGAAGTTCATTGCAACAAACAAGGCAATTTATGAGCAATCAGGGAGAGAGAGAAAATCAATGATTCCAGGAGGAGAAGATGTGTATCGTGAAACTAGATTCAGTAGAGATGATGAGAATCAATCCTATCAAATTCTGCACAGTGAAATGGGTGCAAAGTCCACTGTGTAGACACTGAAGTGTTGCGTAACATGTAAAGTAACACAAACACAGTAACTTTGTGCCATATTATAATATGATATGCACTACTCATTAAATAGTTACTCGAAATGTAAACTTAGGCCTTTGATGCCTTGTAAGCCGCAACCTTTGGATGCTCTGCCACCCGTTTCAAAAAGCCCAGAACTTCCGGATACGGTTCCAAACAATCGGCAGGAACATAATCAGCTACTCCCCTGGTGTAATATGTGATACCTTGGTACGCAGCAATATCAGCAATCGTGAGATCTTCTCCCAACAAAAAGGCATTACCACCCGCTTCTTTGATCAGGTTGGTGTAATATCCCATGTACCTGGGCAATTCATTTGCAAGAAATGTCTCCCGAAGCTTCTTGACAGTGGCATCCTTCTCGGCCCAATCAGCACCCTTGGGATATCCGAATCTCTCAGGTCTCATGCTAAAGCGAAGAGAGTACCTATTGTGAGTAAATGCGGGGCAGAACGATAAAATACAAGCAATACAATCAGTGACTTACCCAATATACAAGCAAGGATTCCAAGCCCTCGCAAGATCTGCAGTAAGCCCAAGCGCCTCTTCAATCCGAAGACGCATGCCAACATCATCAGCAGGGTACAATTTTCCTTCCGGATCAGCCTCTCCAGCAAGGCGCAACATCGCCATACTCTCCGTGATTAATTGGCCATTAGGCAAGATCATCTCGGGTAGCTGACCGTACTTGGTGGTTGGCTTTTTTGTTTGCCATTCTGAAAACGGGACGCGGACGTCTTCAAAAGGGATGCCGGCCACGGAGAGTGTGATGCGTACTTGCTCGGCTACTCCTTCGATGGAGAAGTAGTGTAGGCTGAGCTTGCCGTCACCGGCAGTTAGAAGATCATGTGCTGATTGAGTCATAGTGGCGGAGTGGTAAGCAATGATGGTTATGCAGCCAATCGTTGAATGCAATGAGATGGCAGAAAATGAAATCGAAGTCGATCGAAGTTCGCTTCTCGTGCTTTGATTTTCGGTGCTTTGCTTGATTTTCGGCTTATGCTCGGCTCCATTCGCTCGCGGCTGTGCATTTTTGCACTTCGCAAAAGATACGTGTCTCCTTTCATAACAATGTGACAGCAAATCCGATTGCAGGACAATAACAAGCTGTACAATACAAATACTTCTCTAGCAAACTACTTAGAAGTTTGAAGTTGAGGTGGATTGGGAATAAATATCTTCTATTCCATTATTACTTATCAAAGTCAAAAAGGATGCCTACAATTCAACAGATATCTATCAAAGTTCAAACAATGCCTACAATTCAATCAGCGATCCAAGTTGTAAATTCATCATCAACGCAGCTTCCAGCTCCAGCGTCTCCTTTTTCGGATTCCTATGTCTGAGACGTCTACCTCTAGCCTCGGTGGTGCGTGAAGCATACGATTGGGCATGACTTCCCTTGGACTTGGAGCGTCTGGACGACTTTTCCAGGTATTCAGTTCGTCGTCTGCAATTGGAATCCCATTGAAAACTGCTATTGCAGTCGCACTGTGCTTAACAATGAATTCATCACGCTCTTCCTTCGTGAGAACGTGAAGGAAAACAAACTGATCAATTGCGCCAGCATACATTTCAGTAATAAGCTCTGCTATTTCTTGACAATCTTTCATTGTATAATTGCTTGGATCATCCAGGATTTCACCGGTCGGTGTCCCACGGATGATATCAAAATACTGCTCAACCCGTCGATCTGGATCTTGAGTTTGGTACTGGATTGACTTCTCGACTCTGTTGACAATGCTTGATTTGAAAGCTCCGTGTAGGCCACCGCCATAATCACTTGCCAAGTGAGCTACCTTCTTGTCTCCACCGCCAATTGTCGTAGCCGTAGAAGGAGTAGCTAAAGGGGACCCGGACTATATGTATATGAAGACAGAAGCAGAAGAGAATAGCATTAGCACCCAGCCTGGATAAAAGACGCAATCGTAGTATAGGTATAGGTATTAGTAGAGATGTATTCTATCACACATTTAAACTCACCACCTCCGACCCAGGCCCAAGAACTACATATGCAGCAATGAAAGCTAAATGCATTAGATTCATATTTTATCTGTTTCTGTTGTTGTATTGTACTGACGTCGTTTCTCTGTCAATTGTCTATTATCATTATGATGATGCTATGCTGTTGTTTCTGACAGCAACTTGCTGACATAGGAGCATGAATTCATTGTTTTGAAGTTTGAATTCTCGAATTGACCGGGTTCGGTTCTCATATCCACTTATGCCAGGAAGAAAGTTAGTCGCCTATGAAAAGTGTTTGTTATGGAGGTCTGTGAGTATATCTCAAACGTCTTCTATCTACTCTCCAGCAGTCTTCAAAGGGGAATGATATATGTCAAATACTTCTCGCTAGGCAGGTCGGTAATCTACGTTGTAAATCAGCACGTGGCTACGCTGCCCGCCTTATCACAGCCAAACGCAAAACGCGAGCATGAAGATCTTGAGTGAGTTCTGAGTTCGCTTTATGCCTGTGTCTTTCGACCCTCTGACCTCTTGAGCACCAACCCATTTTTTTCACTTCCACCATGGCAACCTACGTTCGAAGATCATTTGCTGATGGTAACAATCAACAATAATGAGGCGCAGCCAATCGATTAAGTAATGAAATCGGTGGAGATCGAACGAAGCTTTGATCTTCAGTGCTTTTGCACTTCCTGCACGCACTTGAACTTAGAAAAAGATACATGTCTCCTCTCATAAAAAAGCAAGCTCTCATCAAGCAAGCGCAAATGAATGTTGATGTGTTTTGTTCCTCTCTCCAAACCAACTAACTCCCAATAGCTTCGTCCTCAACAACATAAAGAGTCAATATGGCCAATATCTTCCGCTCTGACAGCATCAGATGTTGCATCAGCTTGCTCTTCTTTGCCTTCATGGTATATATGTAGGTCGGCTGTGCGTTGCATTTTTGCACTTCGCAAAAGATACGTGTCTTCTCTACACATTGAAAGCAAATACACTTGTGTATTGGCATTGCATGGATACTGTCTACAACTTACAAATTCTTGTCGCCTCTTGAGGGCCCACCAGACGTACTTTAAAATTTCTGTTACATATAGAACTGAAAGATGTCATGGACGTGAGGTGTATAATGAAAGTCAAATGATGCCTACAATTCAACCAGATTATCTATCAACTATCAAAGTTCAAAGACATTTCCTACAATTCAATCAGCGATCTACAATTCAACAGCAACAATACAGCTTTCTATCTCCCGCTTGGGTTTGCGGAACAACAAGCTTGTCCATTCTATCTAGTCTCTAATATTTCTCTTTCGGTTCTATAGGTGTCCACTGTCTCATTTCTACTTCTTTAAAACAGTCCTTCTTCCGAGTCTCGTTATAGTTTACTCGTCGCTTAATGATCCAGAATGTTCATCTTTGGAATGTCAGTCTTTGAGATGTCTATCTTTGGGATATCTAAATTTGAAACGTCTATCTTTGGCGGCGCCGGTGGTGCCCGAATGATAGGAGTTGGAGTTAGGATGTCAGTCTTTGACGTGTCTATCTTTGGGATGACTATCTTTGAGACGTCTATCTTTGGCGGCGGTGGTGCTCGAAGTATAGGAGTGGGCTTCTTAGGCTTGGGCTTGACGTCGCTTGGAGCATTATGTTCTCTCTTACTTTTCCAGGCGCCCAGCTCGTCGTCTGCAATTGGAATACCATTGAATACTTCTTTTGCAGTCACGTTGTGCCTTTTAATGAATGCGTCACGCTCTTCCTTCTTGAGAATGTGAAGGAAAACGAACTGATCAATTGTGCCAGCATACATCTCAGCAATATATTGTCCTAGGTCTTCATAATCATTCAATGTAGAGTCGCTTGGATCATCCATCTTTCCCAAACTTTCATCGAAGTGCTCAGATACAATACCGCGATTTGTGCGGTATTGAATTCTCAGATAGGCATTATCACGCCCAGCAAGAGAAAAAAGAGTGCGTAGGTTAGTATGTGCAATCATCTGTAAGTTATCCATCAGAAGGCTGATAAGATTTCCTGACTGCGCTCCTTGTTTGATCCACCATAGCTCACTATCGCCCATGGAATCAACATCCGCGTTTTCAAAAGTTGAACCACTTCCGATTGAAAGCAGCGCATAATTGTCTAGTGTGTTGGGGAGAGCAATCTTGTTGTATTCCTCCCAATCCTCGGGTAAATCTTGTAGTAATCTCCTATCGCAATCAACCTTCTCACTGCTCTCGTACTTGGCATTGGCTTTATCTTTTGTTCTCTTTTTAGTGTCCGCAGACATACTTTGATCGCGTGCCATGAGATAAAGAAGAGCTTGTAAGCCTGGGTTGTTGGCGACAATGCCTCCGTCGCAAAAGAAGCCGGGCTCCATTTGTTCAGTATTGTCACAGTACTCATTGGCATTGAGCTTGTCCCAATCCCTTCGATAAAAATTATCAATCTTCATGGCAGGAAGAAAAGTAGGTGCACTGCTTGACGCTCGGGCCGCCCTCCACACCTCCACGTCTTTCAAATTGGTTTGGGCAAAGCTCACATAGTTCTCTGTCATCACATCGGCATCGGGCTTCTCTCCGTTCAATTTTTTGATCTTGTTAAAAGTCTCATTCTGCAATTTTTGCCACTTTTCAGCGACTTCATCTCGTAAGATTTGGACATCACCCAAAAAGCTGATAGGGCCGTACTCGAAACCTTCTGTGCAGCTTCCGCTCTCATTGAATCTACTAATCCAACGCTCGACGACACTGTGGCGCCTATTCTCATCACCAGGAAAGAGTTGAGTAAAGTTGTCACTTGTCGACTCAAATGGTGGAGAGAAGGGTGCACTTAGGGGCTCCTGACGTAGGAAGAATGTCGTGTTATCATATCTGTCCGCAACAAACGCTACTGGGCGGCGATATTTGACATCATACGAAACTAAGAGAAGTGAAGGGTTCCTTCCTTTGGCTGAATGGGGCCAGCTTGCGAGCTCGCTGAAAGTAAGGTTTGGAAGAGTCTCGCTAAGAGCTGCATCCAGGCCTGAACCTGAATGCCTGGGCATCCCTTTAACATTACGATATGCAAGATCAAGAAGTTCTGCAAGAGCATCTACGGGTAGTTTGTACCCCAAAAACTTCACATTGCGAAGTGTCCTCATGACTAGATCTAGAATAGGCGGTTTTCCAAATATTTTCTGAGCATTCTTTTTGTAGAAGTCAATGGCGCCAGCCGCAGTGCCGTTGAGTTCGTTGTTGAGTTCTGACAGTGGCGCAGAGAAGTATGTTGCCAGGATCCCACCAGTCGATGTCCCAGCAATGATATCAAATGACTCCCCAATCCGTCGATGTGGATCTTGAGTTTGGTACTGGATTGACTTCTCGACTCTCTTGAGAATACTTGCACTGAGAATTCCACGTAGGCCACCGCCATCGATTGCAAGAGCTACCTTCCTGTCCCCACCGCTATCAATTGCAAGAGCTGCCTTATTGTTCCAACTGCCGAATGTCGTAGGCGGAGTAGCTATGGAGAAACCAGACTATAATATGAGACAGAAGAGAATAGCATTAGTATGACCCAGTCTCAGACAATTGAAGAGTCAATCACAGTAGAGATGTTTACTATCACACACTTGAACTCACCACATCTGGTCCATGCCCAAGAACTGCCAATGCAGCAATGAAAGCTGAATGCATTAGCATTAGATTCATATTTTATCTGTTGTTGTATTACACTGATGTCACTTCTCTGTCAATTGTCTATTATGAAATAGATGAAAAACCATTGCTTGCTAACTGCAACTTGCTGACATAGGAGCATGAATTCATTGCTTCGGAATTTAGTCTTCTTGAATTGATCGGGTTCGGTTCTCATATCCACTTTTGTAGGAAGAAAGTTAGTCGCCCTTCGATGAAAAGGGTTTTGTCATGTGGGTCTGTTAGTGTACTGTCTCTAACGTCTATCAAATATTAGCCATTCCCCGATACTATTCGTTAGCTTGTAAGGGTACGTTGGTGATCTACATGATAAACAAGCACGTGGCTGCTACTGCCCGCCTGATCACAGCCAAGCGCCAAACGCGTGCATGAAGATCTTGAGTGAGTTCTGAGTTCGCTTTATGCCTCTGTCGTGTCTACCGACCGCTCTGTACACAAAACCATATTTCTTACACTTCCACCGTGTGGCAGCCAAGTATCGAATACCATTGTGCTGTTGAGTGATACTGTTAAGTGGTGTGTGTGTAACTTGGCCTTCGGGCATTACACGTCTTTCCCAACGAATGGACTAACAAGTCCGCGGGCAGTGCTCATGCAACCCCTAGGCGCTTGCTGTTATAGAAATAAAAGACTATACTAAACCCCACACGTGAAGATCCAGCTAGCCAACCCCTTTATGCACTATCCTCGACAGACAACAGAGATTCCACCTCAGACGCGGCTCCAGATACAATAGAAGAGGCATCCTCTTCCCTCTCCGGGTCCGCCTCATATGGCTGCTCCCACCACCATCGGTGTTTGCTGGTACCACGTTGTCTCTCACCATCCCTACAAAGATCCAGAATCGGGCGGTCCCTGATGTATGCCCCAATAGACTATTCGTTAGCTTGTAAGGGTACGTTGGTGATCTACATGATAAACAAGCACGTGGCTGCTACTGCCCGCCTGATCACAGCCAAGCGCCAAACGCGTGCATGAAGATCTTGAGTGAGTTCTGAGTTCGCTTTATGCCTCTGTCGTGTCTACCGACCGCTCTGTACACAAAACCATATTTCTTCCACTTCCACCGTGTGGCAGCCAAGTATCGAATACCATTGTGCTGTTGAGTGATACTGTTAAGTGGTAACAATTAACAATGATGAGGCAGCCAATCGATAGTCGATAACGATGGAAATAATGTAGTCGATGGAATGGACGGAGCGAGATCGCTTTGCTTTTGATCTTCAATCTGCGGCTCGCGGCGTTAGAAAAGATACGTGTCTCCTCCATCAGAAATGCAAGATGCAAGCGCAGCAACAGAGCACGATGATGTGTTCCAGGGCACATAAGAATGGGCTGCGTATCGCAGACATACCTACCACTCATATCATCCCGTTTGTTCTTCTTCTATGTACGAGAGGTACAGTAGATTCGAAGTACGTACAGTTAGCTAGTAGCAAAATTCAAAATTCAAAATCGGTCGCATGTCGGAAGGCTTGCCGCACTCTCTTTTGTACAAACATTTATGACAATGCCAACGGCTCTTACACATCGAGCCAGCATCAAACACTGCACAAGTAATTCGCCGACGTCAATCCTGCCTGTGCGTCAATATGGCGGTCACACCCGAGCCGTCGATATGTCCGATGGGGGTCTGGATGACAGAGGAAGATGTCATGGAACGTCATAACATCAATGCAAGAGTGATGAGAGTTTACAGAAACGAATCACCCCCGGGAAATATGCACTTTGAAACTGGTGTGAAAGTGGGTGCTCCTAATCCCTACAACCAGCACCGGTTTGTCTACATATCACCAGAGGGCACCAAAGCACACTATGGTAACATAACGTTACTGATTTGGTCAAGAATGTGTCATTACTTTAGCAACAGGCAAGATGCGATAGAGGAAGTGTACCAAATTATTCTTCGGAAGATGATCCACTCTAGGTTTGCAGTTGTATTTCGTCGGTGGAAGGAACAACATTGTCAAAAGCATGACATGTCTCTGCGATCAAATTTGAAAGCATGCGTGGACAAGAACAAGAAGAGCAAAGAGACCAAACAACCGGCAACCCCACATCCCGCAGGCGTTGAGAGGAAGCTAAGCAACGATACTAAGAGACCAGCAACACCGCATCCCGCTCCAGCAGGCGTCGACAAGAACAAGAAGAGCAGAGAGACCAAGCGAGAGGCAACCCCAAATCCCGCAGGGTCGAAGACGAGCAACGATACGAAGAGACCAGCAGCACCACACCCCAATGCTCAAATTGATGTTAAAAGATTGAAAACAAGTTAGTGATTACAATAACACAAGTGGCATTGCGTCATGTACACTCTTGAACTCACCCTCTCTCTAAGTATTATCTTGTGTTCAAAATTAGTTTTACGGAATACCCACTGCAATGAACACCCCCCCCCCCCTCTTCAAGGCACTAACGCAGATTCGCTACTCTCCAATACTAAGTAATGAAGAACCAGTCATTAGTTGTTGCTGGGATGCGTCAACATGGGCTGTACAAATAATAATGATCCCAACACCCACACATTATTTTTGCACCATTACTTGTCACTGTAAACGGCCGCCATTAATAAATAACAAGCCTTGTCGAGCAGAATATTTCACCAATAGTGGATATTATTTTTGATGTCGGTTCGGCGGAGTTGTTCTGTGTTCGTCGACGGCGATGGTGTTGTCGTTGACATGGTAGGAATATAATTGCATCATCCGACCAACTCGACGATGATGGTTATGTTCATAGTCATTTTCACAACAGACGATGCCCAATTAGGAAAATAAACGGCAGTTCGGAGATCCTATGCCATAATAGGGGAGGGGAATGTCGATTATTAGCCTAATAGAAGCATATTCATTGACCTCATTTTTACTAGTAGTCCACCATGGTGAAGGCATTTTGATGGATTTTCAGAGGTGGGGGGCCTCATGGGTGATGTGATTGAAGAACAAACAACTTACTATTAGGGGATCACCCAAAACAGCCTTTCTTGCATTGCATATCTAGATTTTTCTTCTACCAAAATCAAATAGGGGATAACCTAATCAAATCGATACGCAGCCCATTCTTTTATGTGCCCTGATGTGTTCTGTGTTTTTTTCTCCCCACCCAAAACCACTTGCAAAAGATACGTGTCTTCTCTACACATCGAAAGCATAAGTACACTAGTGCATTGGCATTGCATGGATACTGTCTACAACACAAACCTGAAAGATGTCATGGATGTAAGGTGTATAATCAAAGTCAAACTCCTGTCCGTGGTCAAACGATGCGTACAAGTCAATCAGATTATCTATCAAAGTTCAAAGACATTTCCTACAATTCAATCAGCGATCTACAATTCAACAGCAACAGCAACAATACAGCTTTCTATCTCCCGCATGGGCTTGCGGAACAACCAAGCTGGTTCATTCTATCTTTTCTCTAATATTTCTCTAATAGTTCGAAAGGTGTCCACATTTCTCCAAACGCAGTAGAGCAGTCTTCATTGATTGATGTTGATTCAGTCAATTGAAGACTAAAGCCTCACCGCACACACCCTCCTTTTTCATCTATCTTTGGCCCCGGTGGTGCGTGACGTAGGCTTGCGCTTCTTAGGCTTGGGATAACGATTGGGCTGAACTTTCCTTGGACTTGGATCGTCTGGATGCGAGTAAAGAAGGAATTCTCTCTTACTTTTCCAGGTGTTCAGTTCGTCGTCTGAAATTGGAATACCATTGAAGACTTCTTTTGCAGTCGCACTGTGCTTAGCAATGAATTCATCACGCTCTTCCTTCTTGAGAATGTGAAGGAAAACGAACTGATCTATTGTGCCAGCATAAATCTCAGCAATATGTATAATCTCCTAGGTCTTCATAATCTTTCATTGTAGAGTCGCTTGGATCATCCATCTTTCCCAAACTTTCATCGAAGTGCTCAGACAAAATACCGCGTTTTGTGCGGTATTGAATTCTCAAATAGGCATTTTCACGTCCCGCAAGGGAAAAAAGAGTACGTAAATTAAAATGTGCAATCATCTGCAAGTTATCCATCAGAAGGCTGATAAGATTTCCTGACTGCGCTCCTTGTTTGATCCACCATAGCTCACTTCCAGCCATGGAATCAACATTGGCGTCTTCAAAAGTCGAACCACTTCCAATAGAAAGTAGCGCAAAATTGTCCAGTGGATTGGGGAGAGTTATCTTGTTGTATTCCTCCCAATCCTTGGGCAACTCTTGTAAACTTCCATCGCAATCAACCTCCTCACTGATGTCGCACTCGTACTTGGCATTGGTATTGTCTGTTGTTTTACATTCAGTATCATTATTCACAGGCATACTTTGATCGCGTGCCATGAGATAAAGAAGAGCATGCAAGCCTGGATTGTTGGCGACAATACCTCCGTCGCAAAAGAAGCCAGGCTCCAGTTGTTCAGTATTGTCACAGAAATAATTTTGCTTGTCCCAACCCCTTCGATAAAAATTATCAATCTTCATTGCAGGAAGATAAGTAGGTGCACTGCTTGATGCTCGGGCCGCCTGCCAGACTTCCAAGTCATCCAAATTGGTTTTCGCGAAGTTTACATGGATCTCTTTCGATATCGCATCGTCTCCGTTCAATTCGATCATGTCAAAAATCCTGTTCTGCAAGACTTGCCACTTGTCAGCTACTTCATCTCGTAAGATTTGGACATCACCCAAAAAGCTGATAGGGCCGTACTCGAAACCTTCCGTGCAGCTTCCGCAACCATTGAATCTATTAATCCATTGATCGACGACACTGTGGCACCTATTCTTATCACCGGGAAAGAGACGTGTCGACTCAAATGGTGGAGAGAATGGTACACCTAAACCCTCCTGACGTAGAAAGAATGTCTTGTTCATAGATCTGTCCGCAACAAACATTACTGGACGGCGATATTTGATATCGTACGAAAGTAATAAAAGTGAAGGGTTCCTGCCAACGTCCGAATGCGGCTCGTTTGCGAGCTTGCTGAAAGTAAGGTCTGGAAGAGTCTCGCGAAGAGCTGTTTCCAGGCCTTTACCTGAATGCCTGGGCTGCCCATTAAGAGCACGTGCAAGAAGACCAAAAAGTCCTGGGCCGCCAAATGGGCTACCAAATATCTTCTGAGCATTCTTCTTGTAGAAGTCAATGGCGCCAGCCGCAGTGCCTTCGAGTTCTGGCGCAGATAAGCAACTTGCCAGGATTCCGCCAGTCGATGTCCCAGCAATGATATCAAACGACTGCCCAATCCGTCGCTCTGGATCTTGAGTTTGGTACTGGATTGACTTCTCGACTCTCTTGAGAATACTTGCACTGAGAATTCCACGTAGGCCACCGCCATCGATTGCAAGAGCCACCTTCTTGTCCCTACCGCCGATTGTCGTAGCAGTAGAAGGAGTAGCTAAAGGGGACCCGGACTATATGTATATGTATACGAAGACAGAAGCAGAAGAGAATAATAGCATTAGCAGTGTCTGGATAAAAGACGCAATCGTAGTAGGTATAGGTAGAGATGTTTACTATCACACACTTGAACTCACCACCTCCGGCCCAGGCCCAAGAACTGCACATGCAGCAATGAAAGCTAAATGCATTAGATTCATATTTTATTTGTTGTTGTATTACACTGATGTCGCTTCTCTGTCATATGTCTCTTATCATTATGATGATGCTGTTGTTTCTGACTGCAGCTTGCTGACATATGAACTGGATTCATTGCTTCACAGTTTGTCTTCTTCAATTGATCGGGTTCGGTTCTCATATCCACTTTTGATAGGAAGAAAGTTAGTCCCCTTCGATGAAAAGTGTTTGTTATGTGGGTTTGTGAGTGTACTGTCTCTAACGTCTATCAAATAATAGCCATTCCCCGATACTTCTCGCTTGCTTGTAAGGGTACGTTGGTGATCTACATGATAAACAAGCACGTGGCTGCTATGTACTGCCTGCCTGATCACAGCCAAGCGCTAAACGCGAGCATGAAGATCTTGAGTGAGTTCTGAGTTCGCTTTATGCCTGTCGTGTCTACCGACCGCTCTGTACACAAAACCATATTTCTTACACTTCCACCATGTGGCAGCCAAGTATCGAATACCATTGTGCTGTTGAGTGATACTGTTAAGTGGTAACAGTCAACAATAATGAGGCAGCCAATCGATAGTCGATAACGACGGAAAAATGAAGAATGAAATCGATGGAATGGACGATGGACGAGATCGCTTTGCGTGCTTGTAATCTTCCTTTTGCCTTTTGCATTTTGCACTTAGCAAAAGATACCTGTCTCCTCTACTACATTTTCCAGAACAAATGTTTTTGCCCGCGCGTGTGGCGTTTTCGTCATACCATCCGTCATTTACGACCCCTTTTAGATCTAATAGTCATTTCTACGTAGGAATAGTACAAGCCCGTAGAAGCTCAACGGCAATTTCACAAGCACTACAACATGACATGAACCATGTCATCGAAGCGTCCGGCGGGTCCATTGAGGAGTCGGAAAAAGGATCGCCGGCTCATAGGGGGAGCCAATAGTATTAGATACATCAATAGCAGTACACAGATGTCGTCTGCCTCGCCCTTTGCCTCGCCAAAGGGCAAGAAAGATGACGGTATTTCCATCCCATCCGGATCCGGATCATCCTCCTATCATTCCTCTGTATAGGGAAATGTGGGCCAGAGTTGATGCAAAGAAAGCGGCAAGGGAAAAGGCCAGAGAAAAAGAAAGATTAAGAAAATCTAAAGAGAGTGAGAGTCTTTCATCGGCCGATGTTGATTCGCCGACCCCATCAGTCGAACTTCTCCCCTCCCCTCATGCCTCGCCGAGCAGCAATGATAATGATGACGATGGTGCCGCCGCTGGTGCAGATTCCAAACGTCCTCCCACAAGGGAATACGTCCTCCCAAAGTTGTGAAGATTCCATCTCCCACTATTCGAAAAATTTCTCCATCTCTACAGTCTGCTATTGAGTCAAGGCTTGCGGCAAAGGAAGACATGACATCTACTACGCATTCAGCAGGTAAACTCCTCACAAACATGAATACTCTCTCGGAAACAAAGCTTCTATCGTTGAAGCAGCGGCCAAGTGCAGTGATCCACTAAAATGTCGTGCTATGACGGTAATTCCGACCAAAAGATACGCACAGAAGACAAAAAAGTCGGTGATTGCAGCGGCCATGGCAAAGGCCTGGGTATTGATGAACGAGCTGCTTCAACATGATAATTTCTTGACGAGGGCATTGGAGAGAGAGTTGGCAGTATTCACCACAATTGTAGAGAACTTTCAACTGTATTGTTTGGCAAAGTTGGACAAGGAGAAATATATCAACAAAAAAGGTTGCAAGGCAGTGAAGCTATCATCGGATAAGTTGGAACGGGAGTACAATAAGTTTGGAGGGAAAGCGATTTCTTTGCCATGTCCGAAGTGCAGCCATTCACTCTGCGATAAAGAACCTGATTTCGACGATAATGCGAAGGTGAATAAATCAATCACCAAAGCTTGGAAGGCAAAGAAGAAGCACTTGGAAGAGTTCAATTGTGCAGTACTCCGGAGGCAGCAGATTTGCTCACAGATTCTATCAAGCACTTGAAGCGCTTGAATTAGGCTATGCATAGTTTCTTTTGAACTAAATTCATATGATTATACATCATTATTTGTATTATTCTACTTCATGAATAACTAGTTGTCAGGAAATCCTACGTGTAGAAAGTATCTACGGAAAGATCCCATACTTCCGATGATGAGATTAATCCGATTCACCAAAGCATTCACATCTTCCATTTTGTCGCCACCCATCTCAAGAATGGTGTGTATGGTATTGAAGACATACTCAATAGATCCGTCACACGACCAATAAGGTGCTCGAAACGCGACTTGATGTCCAGCATCTTCAATCAAGTTCAGGATGATGAGGTGTTTGTGGATATTGAGATTGTCTAATGTGAAAAGGAAGCTCCGGTCTGGGTAGTTGTTACCAAGGAAGTCGATCAAATCCTCCATGAAGCAATAGAACCAATGAAGATCTGTCCCTCGTCCCTCCCTCTGTGAATTGTTTATGGAAAGAGATTGGGTTTTGATTATCTCCAGATACGGCCATAATCAAATTGGTTCCGGGTCTCCCTTTTTGTAGCTTCCTCTTAAATTGCATCGGAACTCTCGGGCCACCTTCCCGTAAGAGCGGTCCGTCGACTCGAGTTTGAATTTTGCTTCGTCAATATCAATAATGGATGCCGTACTCTCGCCTGCGACACCAAGGGGGTACGGTTCTTCCCAATACATTTTGCGTTTGAGTAGATTCTTTCGTGTGTATGCCTCTTGTGATGTCGACGACGCAGCTTTTCGGGAGAGACCTAGCCGCTGTTCTCCTCGATATATTTGTGAGTCCGAGTAGGGCTCAACAGTCGGGAATCTATTGGAGAGATAAGCTCTAACCTCGTACAGCCTTGCATGAGGCCTTACCATCCGATACAGGGCAAGCTGAAAAAGAGCCTCCCCATCAATCTCCCGTGTCGCGGCCTTGTTGCCGGTTTTGCGCTTTGGCAAGATGTTCCCCAACGTAACATACTGTCTCAGCCACCTTCTGCAAGTCTGCAGTGAAGGGAACTTCTTTTGTTCCAGTAGGCGCCTCACAACTGGTGTCTTGACGGATGCAATTCCGTTCCCCCCCATGATCTTCTTTTGGGTAGGCTCTTCCGCCACGGCTAGCATGTTTATGATCATCTACTCTAGAACCCCTCATCCATTTCAGGACGGCCGCGATCCTATCGCTGTCACTGGCCATGATGATGAGACATAAAAACTCGGCGATGTGCAGATTTGATGAGATGTGTAGCGTAAAATTTGCAAAGTAGCCGACGAGACTTAATCAATGACAGCGGCCGCCTATGACTACTACGACCGATCAACAACACAATGAGAGGAGTCTCCTGTCAATACTTAGGATCTTTCGGCGAATGGATGAGCTAAAATAGGGATAGCAGCGGCTCTACAGGGCCGACATGGTTCATGTCATGTAGTGCTTGTGAAATTGCCGTTGAGCTTCTACGGGCTTGTACTATTCCTACGTAGAAATGACTAATAGATCTAAAAGGGGTCGTAAATGACAAATGACGGGTAGTGTGATATGACGAAAACGCCACACGCGCGGGCAAAAACATTTGTTCTGGAAAATGTAGTAGCAAACTAGAAGATGTCATGGGGTGAGGTGGATTGGGAATTAATATCTTCTATTCAATTTACTTATCTAAATCAAAGGATGCCTACAAATCAATCAGATTAAGTATCTATCAAAGTTCAAACAATGCCTACAATTCATCTCAGCGATCTACAACTACAACTACAACTACAATTCATCAGCAATACAGCTTTCAGCTCCAATATCTATCTTTGGGATTTCTATCTTTGAAACGTCTATCTTTGGCCCAGATGGTGCGCGAATCATAGGATTGGGCTTGACTTTCCTTGGACTTGGAGCGTCTGGATGCGAGTCAGGAAGAAGTTCTCTCTTACTTTTCCAGGTGTTCAGTTCGTCGTCTGAAATTGGATTACCATTGAAGACTTCTTTTGCAGTAATTTTGTGCTTATCAATGAATGAATCACGCTCTTCCTTCTTTAGAATGTGAAGGAAAACAAACTGATCAATTAAGCCAGCATAAATATCAGCAATATAATTCCCTAGGTCTTCATAATCTTTCAGTATAAAGTCGCTTGGATCGTCCATCTTTTCCAAACTTTCATCGAAGTGCTCAGGCACAACACCCTGGTGTTGTTTTGTGCGGTATTGAATTCTCAGATAGGCATTTTCACGCCCCGCAAGGGAAAAAAGAGTGCGTAGGTTAGTGTGCGCAATCATCTGTAAGTTATCCATCAAGAGGGTGATAAGATTCCCTGACTGCGCTCCTTGGTTGATCCACCATAGCTCACTTGCGCCCATGGAATCAACATTGGCACTGTCAAAAGTTGACCCACTTCCGATTGACAGTAGCGCATAATTGTCCAGTGGATTGGGGAAAGCAATCCTGGTATATTCCTCCCAATCCTCGGGCAAATTTTGCAATCTTCCATCGTAATCAACCTCCTCACTAATATTGTACTCGTACTTGGCATTCATATCATTTTTTTGTTCATATTCAGTATCAGTATCCACAGACATACTTTCATCGCTTCCCATGAGATAAAGCAGAGCTTGTAAGCCTGGGTTGTTGGCCACGATACCTCCGTCGCAAAAGACGCCAGGCTCCATTCGTTCAGTATCGTTACAGTACTCCTCATAAGCCTCGATCCAATCCCTTCGATAAAAATTATCAATCTCCTTTGCAGGAAAATAAACAGGTGCACTGCTTGATGCTCGGGCCGCCTCCCAAACTTGCAAGTCATCCAAATTGGTTTTGGCAAAGCATACATGGTTCCTTTTTCTCCCATCGGCATTGGGGTTCTCTCCGTTCAATTTGATCTTGTCAAAAATCTTGCTCTGCAATTCTTGCCACTGGTCAGCGACTTCATCTCGTAAGATTTGGACATCACCCAGAAAGTTGACAGGGCCGAATTTGAAACTTTCTGTGCAGTTCTGTACATCATAGACCTTTCCGCGACGTTTGAAACAATCAATCCAACGCTTGTCGAAGCCTTTTGTGACTGTGAACTCTCCACGACGTTTGGGCCAGTAAATCCAACTTTTGAGCCTATTAATCCAACGTTTGAGCCAATTAATCCAACTTTCAACGAAAGAAAGATGTTTGAACCAATTGACCCAACGCTTGACTAAACCTTTTGTGAACTCGCTGCGGCGTTTGAACCAATTGATGAAACCCTGGACGAAACCTTCTGTGCAGTTCTGTTTATCATAGAACTCACCGTGACGTTTGAATCTATTAATCCAACGCTTGACGACACTTTGGCGTCTATTCTTGTCACCAGGAAAGAGTCGAGTGAAGTTGCCACTTGTCGACTCAAATGGTGGAGAGAATGGTACACCTAAACCCTCCTGACGTAGAAAGAATGTCTTGTTCATAGATCTGTCCGCAACAAACGCTACTGGACGGCGATATTTGACATCGTACGAAACTAAGAGAAGTGAAGGGTTCCTGCCTTTGGCTGAATTGGGCCAGTTTGCGAGCTCTCTAAAAGTAAGGTTTGGAAGAGTCTCACTAAGAGCTCTATCCAGACCTGAACCTGAATGCCTGGGCAACCTCGTAACAGCACGATATGCAAGACCCCAAACTTCTAAAGGGTTGAACCCCCAAATTTTCACTTTGTAAAGTGCCCTCATGACTGGATTGGGAGGTTTTCCAAATATCTTCTGAGCATTCTTTCTGTAGAAGTCGATGGCGCCAGCCGCAGTGCCGTTTAGTTCGCTGTTGAGTTTTTGCACTGGCGCAGAGAAGTAAGTTGCCAGGATCCCACCAGTCGATGTCCCAGCAATGATATCAAATGACTCCCCAATCCGTCGATGTGGATCTTGAGTTTGGTACTGGATTGACGCCTCGACTCTCTGGAGAATACTTGCGCTTAGAATTCCACGTAGACCACCGCCATCAACTGCAAGAGCTACCTTTTTGTCCCCACCGCCCAATGTCGTAGGAGGAGGAGTTGTAGGGAAGCCAGACTATAATATTAAGACAGAAGAGAATAATTAGCATGACCCAGTCTCAGATAAGAGACAATAACAGTAGAGATGTTCATTATCAAACACTTTAACAAAGTTAAACTCACCACCTCTGATCCATGCCCAAGAACTGCCAATGCAGCAATGAAAGCTGAATGCATTAGCATTAGATTCATATTTTATATGTTGTTGTATTACACTGATGTCGCTTCTCTGTCAATAATTGTCTATTATCATTTGATGATGCTGTTGTTACTGCTGCAGCTTACTGACAAAGGAGCATGAACTCGTTGTTTCGGAGTTTAGTCTTCTCGAATTGATCGGGTTCGGTTCTCATATCCACTTCTGTTAGGAAGAAAGTTAGTCGCCCTTCGATGAGGGTCTGTGAGTGTATCTCTAACGTCTATCAAATAATATCATTCCCCGATACTTCTCGCTCTAGCTTGTAAGGGTAGGTTGGTGATCTACATGATAAACAAGCACGTGGCTGCTACTGCCTGCCTGATCACAGCCAAGCGCCAAACACGAGCATGAAGATCTTGAGTGAGTTCTGAGTTCGCTTCCTGCCTCTGTCGTGTCTATCGACCGCTCTGTACACAAAACCATATTTCTTCATTTCCACCATGTGGCAGCCAAGTGTCGAATACCATTGTGCTGTTGAGTGATACTGTTAAGTGGTAACAATGAACAATAATGAGGCAGCCAATCGATAGTCGATAACGATGGAAAAATAATGAAGTCGATGGAACCTGATTGAACGAAGATATCGCTTTGCACTTCGCGACTTAAGAAAAGATACGTGTCTTCTCTCATCAGAAGTGCAAGATGCAAAAAATTGTTGCTGCTGATCGATGATGTGTTTTGTTCTCTCCACTCTCACAACCTCTCACAACACTAACTCTCACTCCCCACCGTCCACAACAACATAAAAGAGTTAAAATGGCCAATCTCTTCCGATCGGGCAGCAGCAGCTGCATCAGCTTGCTCTTCTTTGCCTTCATGGTCGCCACGATTTCAGCATTCACACATCCTTCATCCTCAACTTCCACACGCACTCAACTGTTTCCACTATCCGCAGTCCCCTCTCCAGAGCGTATGTTTGACTATAGTAAAAAGCCACCAACCTTCAACAAGCAAACTTCATTATGGGAACCATCTCCCGAGACAGAAGATGCTCCATATGGACCATTTGGATCATTTCTTCGAGGTGGGCCATCTCCGTTTTTGGTGCGAGTGTTAAAGCCAAGTGAATATGAGCAGGCTGTGTTCAAGTACATGGCGCAGACTTCTTGTTCTAGAGCGGAAGCGCAGGGGAATATGGATGCGTTTTTCAATAATGCAGCTGATTGGGCGTAAGTTACCGTTCATTTTCATTGTATGCTTTTAGTCTAGTTCTTGATTTGCTCGAAAATTCTCACCTCACTCCTTCGTTCCTCCAGCTATCAAAAGAGTGAGGAGGCTAGGGGACGACCGAAAGTAGACTATACTCAACTCAAGCTAAAAGATGCAATCTTGGTGATAACTTGGGCTGTATTTGTCACTCCCTTCTTGGGAAGATGTGCTTACTTGATCGCTGCTACTGATGCTGGCTGGGGAATTACAGTGGATGATATTTTTAACTTTTGAATTGCATAAGTGTGATGTGATAGATATGAAATGAACAATTAACGAGCAGACAAACATGAACTTTTGTTTGGAAAATGGAAAAAGTAGACAACACGTACATCTTCCACAATCACAATGCTCGTTAATTGAAATAGCTAATATCTATCACGGTCAACAGGAGTGGGCTTGAATTTCCGTTCAACATTACGATGCCAGTCAGTAGGAAGATCTCTCTTTGAACCTCCCATCCCAAGAATAACTTTGGTGCTGAACTCGTTTGGCGTATGCCTTAAGAATTTTCCCAGTATGTTTCTGCTCAATAAACCACGTTTGCATGTCTGAAGGAATAAGCTTTCCATTAGACGATTCTTTTCTGCGGCATCGGCAGATAAATTCGCGCATGCCTTCATCATTGTTCCGAATGTGAATTGACTCGGTTCGCCATGCAACGAAGGGTCTCTTTTCATTTCCTCAAATGCCTTGATTGCCATTATTAAAGCTTCTTTTCTCTCTGCTCTGGTGCCGTAGATGTTGGCACAACAATTCAAGAAGCAGCAGTTTGCAACTGGATCAGAAGCACCACGAATTGCGCCGCTTTTCTTTTGTTCCATCAGTCTATCGTAGACCTCCTTTGCCTTTTTGACGATGCTCATTCCGCCATACTCCGTTCCTGACTCTCTTGCAAAACCATTGATGACGGCAGAATAACTTATTTGAGATGGGATAAAGCTTTTGTTTTCTCCAGAGGCAACATCCTCCTCCCATTGCCGCAAAAGCTCCCAAGCTCTCTCGGCTGATCCACTTTTTTCATGACGAGCAAAAGCATTTAGAATGGTGTCATACGAAAAATCATCTGGAGCGACAGATGATGCTTCCATCTTCTCGAGTAGTTGCAATGCTCTTTCAGGATCTCCATGCTTGGCGCATACGTCCATGACGACATTGTATGTGAATACCGTCGGTTCAATTGGAGATGCTTCCAACCTTTCTAACACAGCAAACGCTCTTTCGGCGGCGTTGGGGTCGCTACTTCGTGCGTAGGCAGTAATAACTGCATTGAATGGTGCGTCGTGCTTGGCATGTTCTACATCTCCTTCTAACACTGGTAACTCGATATCATTTCCGTCGTAGTACAAGTCAATCATGCGATTTAAGATGTGTTCCGCTCGAGATGGTGCGTGAGCAGCTTTGGTTCTGCTCCAAGCAGTGATAGTGGTGACATAAGCAACCAAGTTCGGACGTATTGATACATCTGATGCTCCTCTCATCTCCATTCTGTTCAGTATAGCCTCACATTGTTCAGCTGCATCCTCACTTGACCATCTTTCCATCTTGGCTACGTTTGCCCACGCCTTCATAACCATAGAGTAGCTCCTTACATTTGGGCGAAGGGAGTGATCGACGAATGAACTTTCATCGGTATCAATGTCACCATCTACGTCAGTATCAGGCAAATCGAGCTCGCCACTTTCAGATATGGCTTCCATTTGACTTAAGAGCTCTTGAGTCCTCATAGCTGCCATCCTCCCACGCCCACTTGTGGCCCATGCGTTGATACAGGTGTTAAATGCAACCGTGTTTGGGCGTAAGAATGGTTCACATTGCTCTTTGGATTGCAGGTTTTCTGCTTCAATATCGTCTGTGGCCTCTTCTTTGACTTCTGCATCTTCGTCAGCAACTTGCTGCACGACATCTGCTCCTGTTGTCAGCTCTTCATCTACATACTCTTCTTCAATGATATCGTCTTCATAATTCGTGAAAGAATCACTTTCGACTTGGCTTTGTAAGGTTGATGCATCTGACTCTTCACCTCTCACCGATTTCACATACGCACGGCGTCGATTGATCGCCATATTCAAGATGGATTCTACTCGCTCAGGAGCGAATCCTTTCACTGCATCCCTGTTGGCCCATGCATCCAGCACAACAGCTAGCGTTCTAGGATCTGGTGCTACTCCATGATAGCACCGATTTTTATCGCTCACTACTACTTCATCTTGCTGTGCCCTGCATTGGCTATACCAGTCTTCCATCTTTGAAAACACCTCTTCTGCCATATATCCCGAACTACCTACTCCACTCTTGGCAATGGCATGAATCACAGAGTTGAACGTTATAATTGTGGGTTCTGGGGGAGGTAACGGCAAAGATGGATCGTTTGTCATGTCTAGATGTTTGCGACAACGATCCAACATTCGATCCAATGTAGCACTTGCCTCGTCTGCCACCCGCTGACCTTTTCCAGAATGAGCCAGGGTGTGTAGCACATGGTTGTAGGATGATGCACTTGGCATCAACTGTGAATGTTTGGTTTCTGGAAGAATTTCTTCTGCTGTTACATCATCGTCATCAGGTCGAGCATGCTGAAGTATACAATCATAATTTCGCTCTAAAGCATGAAGTAATTCGATACACTTTTCTGCGGCCTCACGTTTGAGGGAGGACTTTTCTCCGTGGCCTTCTCTGTAGACTCTCTCTTCCTCGTTATCCGTCACCTCATTTTCCATTTCTGAATTAAATCGTGATAGTTTCACCATTACACAATCAAAGTCCATTAGTTGTAATGTTGATGACCCACTATCATTAATAGAGAGTGCTTGTAACAATTGATTGCTTTCTTGGAGTATGCTATCCAACTTTGTTCTCTCTGGAGATGGAGGTGCAGCAGCAGCAGCATACGATGGAGTACTGCTTCCAAGAGGATTGCTCATCCGTAAAGACTGTCTACCACTTCGTTCAAATGATGAAGGTGCAGTATCATCAGCGCATGTTGGGGAACTGCTTCTTAGAGGATTATTTCGTAATGGCCGTCTATCACTTCGTTCAAACGAGTTGAATGTATCTCGATTCTCACGTTCGTAGCGGTTCGGACGCTCATAGCGATTCTCACGTTCGTAGCGGTTCGGACGCTCATAGCGATTCTCACGTTCATAACGATTCGAGTTGAATGCATTTCGATTCTCACGTTCGTATCGGTTCGGACGTTCATAGCGATTCTCATAGGGTTGACTGCGCCTGCTTCGAAATCTTTCAGTATCTGGACCAGACCATGACTCAGAAAAGATATCAGTTTTCAGTATTTCCAACAAGCTGGGCTTTGTATCAACGGTGTCTTGATCTGATTTTTCAACGTCTTTTATTATTGTATCATCTATGTTCTCTGATGTTGTTGCATTGGCCTCCTGAAACGGACTGGAATCTAATGTACTCAATAAATTTAATTTGGGTAGGACAATCGAATCGATAGGTCTGACATCATCGCTATCCTGCTTTTTATCTTCATCAGCATCATTATTGCTTGCTGGAAGGGAAGAAAAGTGTCTTGAGAGGGTAGAAGAAGAAGATGAAAAGTGCGATCGACGATGATGTGACCAATGTGCTTCTTGCTGTGAGCAACGACGGTGTCCAGTGGCGTGTTGTTGATTGAAAAAACATCGACGATGCAAAACACCTCTACGCAGATTGTTGGATTTGATTGCTAGGAGACGAGTCGTTGACGACATTATTCAGCGACCAAGAGATAATGGGACTAGACGAAGATGATTAATGACGAATATATCAGCACTGTGTAGATGGGAAAGAGATACTTATATAGAGACAGTAATTCTTTCATCGTCGAAGCATGTGTGTTGCTTGGTTGCATTTTGCGCTGCATTTTGAGGGCGGCAGATGATGGGGGTCTGTCCGGTTTCGAGGCAATAACCTGACCTTCTATCATGTTGCCGAGCAATAGAGACAGAGGCATAGAGATTGGCAACAACAATGAGCTCTACCAATAATGCACTGAGAGCGGCAACCCTATCAGTCGGAGCTGCGGCTGCGCTTGGGATCATCTTCCTTATTCACAATCGTACATTTTCGAAACGCAATCAGCAACCAAAAGCTGATGCCAACAAAAAGGACGATGAAACCACCTCGCCCGATGCTACAACATCTTTTTACAATCAGCTTGGTATTTCAGAGGAAGATCTCCCAGATCACATCCGTCGGGACATTCACAAACAGCGAAAACGTAAATCCAAAGAAGCAATGATATCCATGAAGACGCCAATGTATGATAACATTCATATGCTTGATGAGAATCGAGAACCTATGTGTACAATCTCCATGAAGAAAGCAAAATGGTACATTAGAAAGAACATTGGCGAATGGACTACACCAAAGGAAGGAAGTGAGCTGGCCAAGGACAAAGACGCCAAGTGTATAAGACTACTATTTACACACAATGGAGCCAACGAAGATGAAGACAAGAAGTCATCATCTGAAAAGTTGTACTTGCGCAGTGCAAAACAAAACATCTGTGTTTGTTGTGGAAGTGATGGACATCATATTCGACATTACATCGTCCCCTACGCTTATAGATCATTACTACCTGATGATTACAAGTCTCACATGTCACATGATATTGTCATCTTGTGCCCAGATTGTCACGTTCGATGTGAGAGGTCTACAAAGAAACGGATGAAGAGGATGGAAACTGATTTGAGAATGAGACTGACTTCCGCAGATGCGTTTTGTTCGCCAGTAATTGAAGATGCACATTTGTATCATGTGCGCAGCTGTGCCATTGCTCTTGTGAAGTGGAAAGATAGTATCCCAGAGGAAAAGGTTTTGGAATATGAGAATGAAGTACGAGCGTACCTAGCAGACTGTTGTAAGAATGAAACGGAGAAAGAAGTGGTCTTGGCTGGGGAAGAACCGCTGACAAAGGCTCAATTACAGAAAGCTTGCAGTGTGAAATATCGTGTCAAGAATCCAAAATATTTACCAGGATCAGAGGTTGTTGTTCGTTCATTAAAAAATGACAGAAAGAAGATTGAGGAATTCATTGTTGATTGGAGAAAACATTTCATGACGGTTGTTGATCCAAAATACATGCCTATTGGATGGAGCGTGGATAATCCTGTTACGAAGGGTTCTTCCTTTGTCTTGTTGGTGTAAGTGTGAGAAGCAACAGAAAAAGGCTTCATAATACTCTCGTAAGGTAAAACCGACTAAATATACGCCTATTCTTTCTGATCCTGTACTTGAAAACCGTCTCCCGACCGACTATGGTTTGTTGTTGCATGAGATGGAGAGTGTGTCTCATATTTTTCAAGTCAAATGTTCTCAATAAACATCGGTAGGTATATTTGATTCGCATTCAAGATAAATGAACATATCATATGTTACGCATCAAAACAGTGCACATCAAGCGCCACATTTGCAGACACACAGGCCATTTGTCTGCTACAATACCAATGGTTCGTCATTGTAGTCGTCATTGTCTACAACTGACACAGCTCTTCACCATTTTCTCCGTAGAGATGACGCTTTAAAATCGCAAGCACCATACTACATATGTCGCTTACGTCCAGATTTGATGAACTCAGCTATTAAAACAGCATATTAAGTGTACAGCTTGAATTCAACTCATCACAATAGAAGCGTTGGCCTCCATCTCCAATGCCATCTTATTAAGTATGACATCGATCGCCGTCGGTGATGGCTTACATACTTCGAACGCATTCCTCAGGGCTCGGCGGCAAAGTTCTCATAGATGCTAAGATTTCCCGCCAATACTATTCCGACGTTCGAGTACCACATGACGTGGTTGAACAAAGATCTTTTGGAGATCTATTGATCTTTTCAAAAGCCCAACAAAGCCGACGTAGCCAACGCAGCCACCTCGCCAACACAGCCGCCCCGCTCCCATCATCGTTGCACCTATCGTACTCATTTTGCACTCCTACATACCGGCACCATGGTCAAGTACACTAACATCCTCGTCTCCGCCCTCGTGGTTGGATCCGCATCTGCCTTTGCACCCACCTCCTTCAACCGTGCTGCCCGCACCTCCGCCATCTTCATGTCCGAAGTCGACACACCAGAACCTGGCCCACCTGCCATATCTGAACCTGTTGTAAAGACCACCGCCATCGTCCCCGTAAACGAAGAAACCGTCGAATTCACCGCCGGTCTCTTGGGAGGTATCGTCGGCTTTTCCGTCGGAGGACCCGTCCTGGGCGCCATCGGTGCCGCCGCAGCCAACTACGCCTCCAAAACCGATGCCGAGGTTGGTGAGATCCTCTCTGCCGTATCCAAATCGTCCATTGAAATCTTCAACTACTTCTCCAAGCTTGATTCCAAGTATGAAGTATTGGACAGTGCCAAGGGTCAGCTTGAGAAGGCCCTCGAGAAGGTCAAGTCCAGTGAGAGCGCCAACCCGGAAACCATTGAAAAGATTGAGTCGGCGTTGTCCAGCACAAACAAGAAGATTGCGGAAATCAATGACGAATATGACCTTGTGGGGACAGGAATGACTGCCTTGGGAGTTATTGGAGATTTGGTGGAGAAGGCAATTATCAAGGCTGGGGAATTGAATGAGGAGTATGAACTTTCGTCCAAGGCGACTAAAGCTCTTTCTGATGCTGTTGAGAAGGCAAAAGCTGCCAGGAGCTAAAGGCGTTTTGTTTCTCACATAGTGCATGCTTTCATCCCCCACCCCCACCTCTGTCCACTATATCCTCACTTTTCATTCAAGTGCAACAAAATGTGGTCAGATCTGAACTAGACATACTTACATGTCTGGCTGCAACATTCTAATCAGTATTTCGTCTCACTGAAATGCCACCTACCACATCACCTCCTCCCTCCTATTCGTTTTCTTGGATTGGATTTACGAGTTTTTTAAAATCCATCCGAGAGAATATGAATGTATCAACATCTTCTCTCCTCTCCTAAATACAACCTGCGGAGCTATTATTCAAGCCAATCCAAGATGACAAACTTTTGTTCTAGGTCAAGCTAAAAGTATAATTTGTGTAAAAAATTAAGAATGATCAATCGTTGTCTTTTATGATTTGATATCACGACTTTTGTGAGTATGTGGGGTTTGCAGAGAAATGGCGTAGATTCATTCTGCTTGCCTCAAAGCATCGTGCGTGTGCCTAAAGAAACGATGTGAGGAAGTCTCAGACTCAGCACATTCAACACGAATGATTTGACTCTGTGACTCCTTTCTGCTAACTCTTTATTGCAATACATTGTCCTCATCATAGAATGTCCTTCTTCCTTGCGTTAGTGTTGACAAAAGGTGATCACTTCCGATAGAATAGTTACATATCAAGCTCACAAAACAACTTTTTGGGCTACTCTACTCTTTAAGTTTGCTCCTACACTGATACACTCACTATAACACATGCATGCCTTCCTCCCTTTAAAGTCGTTTCATAGCATTAGACAACTTGCAACTTATCTCCTTGGGGTGTTTCATCTCCCCTACTAAAAGGAATGCTCACATCTGGCAAAGAAATCTTCATCGCCATTCTCTCTTCAGCCCTATCCACATCATATGTCCTCATTTCTGACGTGCTGCGGTGCTTCTCAATATATAACAGTATAATTCCAACCCCAAGATATGTCGCTGCCGCCCAGCTACATGCTGCAGATGACTCGCATGTACTTGGCTTGTATTCGAGTTCGAGTCGGGAGCAACCCTCGCATACTTCTGTCAAGTGTTCGCATCGACCAGTCCAGAGATCATATTGAAAGTAGCATAGGAGGGCTGATCCTGCTGTGATCAAGATGGACGCGGCGACAACGGTGTTATTGGTGTCCTTCTTCTTGTTGGGTAGTGCTGTCGTCATGGTGCTTGGGTCTGAAGTAGCTCATGTAGCTTGTGTGAGGCGAAGAGCAAGAGCAAAGCATGCTTTCATCTTGCTTTATGTCTTGATTTTCTCTTCCATGACGTGTGTAGTAAATATTTTCTAGGGACCCTCGAGCCAAAAGCGTTCTCAACCACACACTTTCCACTTCTCACTTCTTGCACTTGCTTCGATGACGATGATGATGCTCAGAAGTTTGGTCCGTTGCTAAACGCCAGTTATTCATTCGCTATTCTTGTACATAATAATATTACTTGCTACTAATCCGCTAAGATGATCCCAACAGCACTACGCACCGTCGCACGAACAAGCGGACGTCAATCTGCCGCCGCATTCCACACCACTGCCTCTCTTGCTGCCGATGTTAGCGTCGAGCATGGCCGAGGTGAATGGAAGACGTATGGTGATATTACCACTTACAAACCTGGTCATTTCCAAATCAAAACTTACAATAAGATCTCACCACATGGTCTTGCTAGGTTTCCTAAGGAACAGTATGAGGTGAAGGAGGGGTGAGTGTTCTTCTTCATGCATGTATGATGTGTTCTATACTTTTTCAAATGCGTTCGCATGCTAATCCACTGATGCTTATTGTTGTTGTTGTCGTCATTGCGTCTTCTTCAAATATCTAATTTGCAAATCACATCTGATCGCTCCACACATCCACAAATCCTTCATTTCACAGAGAGAAAGCTGCCAACGCCCACGCCATCCTATTGCGCTCACACAAACTCCAAGAAGAGGAAGTAAATCTCACAGTACGTGCCATCGCACGATGCGGTGCTGGTACCAACAACGTTCCAGTAGCTCGCATGACAGAGCTTGGTATCCCAGTCTTCAACACACCCGGAGCTAATGCCAACGCTGTGAAGGAACTTGTTTTAGCCGGTATGTTGCTTGGAAGCCGTCGTATTGTCGATGGTATCAATCACATGTATTCATTGGGTGAACAGGGATTGGCGCGGGAACGTGTAGAGAAGGATAAGGCCATGTTTGGTGGACGGGAATTGAAGGGAAAGACATTGGCAGTTATTGGTCTTGGACATATTGGTGCCGCTACCGCACGTGATGCCGAGGCATTGGGAATGAATGTTACTGGGTATGATCCTGGTCTCTCAATTGAGAATGCTCTCAAGCTTCCACGCAGTATTGCATTGAAAGATAGTATCAACAGTTGTGTTGGAGATGCGGATTACATTTCGCTCAACATTCCATACATTAAGGGAGAGGGAGGTACCCACGGTATCATTGGAAAGGATGTTGTTGAGAGCTTTAAGAATGGAGCAGTTCTACTCAACTTTGCTCGTGGAGAATTGGTCGACAGTGAAGCAATGAAGGCACACCTTGACAACAATGATGGAAAGTACGTCAGTGACTTCCCCGATGATCTTCTCTGGAATCACTCCAACGCCGTTCTTCTTCCTCACCTTGGTGCTTCTACCGCCGAAGCCGAAGATGCCGCCGCATCCATGGCCGCCGATACCATCCGTGAATTCCTCGAATCCGGAACCATTCGCAACTCAGTCAACTTCCCCGCCACCAGCTTGCCAAACAGGCCAGAGAACAGCATCCGTCTTGCGGTTGTAACCCAAAACAAACCCGGTATGTTGGCTCATATTTCAGATGCATTTGCTCAAAGTGATTTGAACATTCTGCAACAAATTAACCAGTCGAGGGGAGATATTGCCTACAATGTTATCGATGTGGGTACTACTGGACACAGTGTTGTTGATTTCAAGACTGTGCAAGAAGAGATTACTATGTTGGATGGTGTGTTGAGTAGCCGAGTTATTTATGGAGTTCCTGGAACTGGCTACGCGAAGAACTTAGGTGGCTCTTACTTTGTTTAGACGGAAGTGATATCAAGTGAAAAAGAAGAATAGATCACCGGGTGACACAACTTATGAAAGTTATTTGCATTCACTCCAATTATTACTTAGCCTTACGATTTATCAGAATGTTGATTTCCTTTGTGCGCTGACATCTATCTTCTCGTGGCCAACTCGAGCCCTAACTGGCACAGCCGTCCTCGCGCTTCTTCTTCTCTTCCTACTGTGATCTCTCCAAGTAGAGAGTGAAGAGATGATTTTTGGCGTGGGGTGGATGAGCGGGTGGGCCGAACAGGTAAATTTAGTTGGGTGACCACGGTGTGACACAAAATTCAGTGCCGTTTCCATATTGAATTGAGCTAATGAGAAGGAGGTACATATATACTTAGGAGGAGAAGGAGGGTGCACAAAGCACTCAGCCAATGTTCAGAAGTACGATACTTCTTCTTTGAGCTTCGGCCCACTTCATCATTGCATTTTGCATTGGCCTTCTATTCTTGAATCAATCTCAATACTTATATACTATTGCAAGATGAAGACACACACTGACGGAGATCACTCCAGTGATGATGACTACCGCTTTGAAGTCGAAGGCAGTGATGACGACTATTCAATTTCGGACTATCGGTATCGGAAGTCGGCACCCCGGAAGATCACGGGCAGGAGGAAGGCGGTTGAGCGGAAGCCAGCACCCCGGAAGGGGAAGGTGGATGAGCGGATGTCGGCGGGAACAGCCAATGGCAAGAGGAAGGTAAGAGGTGATGATGATGATGTCGTAGAGGTAGAGGGGATGCCAGCGGCAGCAGCAGGCAAGAAGAATTCCCCAAAAAGCTTGGCCAGGGAAAAGCAGCAACGCGGTCTCCAAAAAAGCTCGGTTGCGAGCAAGATGGTCATCAATCGGGAGGAAAACGTACAATGGGCCCAATTACTTGGTGAAATGGCTGATGATCCAGATTTTCATGCTGTGAATTGGACGTCAATCCCAACTGAAGATGGCGTAGAGCACGATTGTGTTGTGGTATCGTGTGCAGATTTGATCCTAAAACGCATGGTAACACGCAAAGGGCGTGAAAATGAGTACTATGTTGGTCGTGGAGGATATTCAAAGGAAAGCCGCTTCCGAAGTATGTTTATCACATCCCTTCGTTTTGAATGTGTTTCAGAGACTGAAGCAAAGCCCATGGAAATGCGTCCTACTGGGCCCGACTGGGTAATGGTCATGAACCATCCAAAATTTCATAGGGGTGCTGATGGAAAAGTTGATAAAGCTGCACTTTTGGATATTGTTCAAGACAACAAAGTGATCAATCCGGTGAGAGAACGACTAAATTGGGACGTAGATCCAGGAATGAAAAAGGACAAGAGGAAGAAGAGGAAGTACGAATACAGTTACGTTATCCCAAGATCCAAACCCCAAAAAATTATAACCGTTGTGCTTGGTAGTTTTCCAGTAGAGGAAGGACAGGAGAGATCACAAGAAGGAGAACTGCGCCTCAAAAAAGCGAAGGAATTGGTAATCGGCCGAAAGGCCAAAGGCGAAAGCGTTGCGAAAGATGTAGTTCAAAAGATTTTGGAGGAGAGTCTCGTAAAGCTAAGTAATGATTGAAGTGAATTCGAAAAAGTCTATCATAAGTAGTGTCATCCGGTGATCTATTCTTCTTTTTCACTTGATTTAACTTCGTCACTCACAAGGCTCTGTGCTGCTCTCCTAAAAAAGTTTTCAACATGATTCAATGCCCAAGGCAAGGCAACCGATGTTTGTGCCAGAGTCACCATTACAGGAGGCATACTCTTCCACGGAATCTTACAAAACATAAGCCAACACGCAGCTCCCACCTCATCCAACGCCGCGGGTGAATAATGCAACCAACTCTCCCAAAGTTTCCACAACATCCGCTGCAATGGATCTAAATCATCATCAACGTCCTTCCAGAATTCATGTACCGCCAAAAGAAAGAGTGATGTGAACTGTAGAATATATTTGGTTGTAAAGGGGAGAAGCATCAATGTCAATGTCCACTGAAGGATGATACGAGTGAAGACTTGAGAGTATAAAATTCGCATCACTAGTGCAAACTCTTCCCGGTTTAATACTCCACTGCCATCCGTATCGACTATATGGAACACCTCTGTGACGTACTTCTTGCTGGCAGGCTGGAATGGTGCAAATCTGTTAGAAAATTGGTACTACAAGAAAGAATAGTAGGAACGAATTTACAAAGAGTATCATTACTCACCCGGCAAGCAGGAGCACCAACATAAATAGCCATCTTCAAATGAATCAATAACAATCCAGAATACAGTTCCTCCAACGTCACATCACCCGACTTGTCTACATCGACACTATCAAAGGCTGCATTGACAATTTTCGTGAAGTATGTCGTTTTGGTTAGAATGGATGCATTTGTTTTGGCCAAACTTTTTAATTTTGGGCTCTTTTTCTTGGGAGCTGTTGTTGCTGTTGCTGTAGTCATTTCAGCAGCAGTATCATTTGTTTTGTTGTCATTCGACAACATCATACCACTTCGGCAATGCAGATGAGCGGATGTAGAGGGTCAATGGATCTCGCTGTAGCGTTTCTTTGGAATGGCAGGAACAAGCTGGATTTTTCGCGAGAAAAGTCCATCTGCTCCTCGCTGCCTGGATTTTGTTTGAGAACCGTGAAAAATCTGGAATTTCAAATGACGTAGGAATTAGTACAAATCTCCCTTACTTACAAAATGGCATCAAACAACCATGTCGGAACCTCCCCTGCTAAGAACTACAGATAGACCTTCGACAAAAAAGGCGAGCAGGAATGCCAAACTGAAGTCTATCCGAATATAATTATTCCTTGGTTGAACGATTTATATCTAGTACTGATGGAGATATCATCTAATGATTCTTGGTGTTTTTATTGCTTTTTACTAGCAAAAAACACTAATAAAATCGCCTTCCAGAAGCTTCCAGACCAACCGACCCTCTTGACAATCAGCAACTTAGGGAGAAAATAGCAGCTGCGACGTTGCCCAGGGGCTCTATCGAAAGACAGTAACATGAACTATCATGCAATGCCTGATTATTGGTGTGCATGAGTCTTTTATGATATTAATCAGGTTGTGAAGTAGGTAGTCGACTTGGTTGCTATGTAAAGAGTATGGGTGAGTTTGCTAGAAAATCCCTAGAAAAAAAAGGGAAATTTGGAATTCTCATTTTTTTTGCTGGGTAGCAAGTGGGGCTTTAAGTAGGTTATTTCTGTGCTACGGTAAACTACGTATCACTGGTATTGTAAGCAAGAAAAGCATCTTTGACGGCTATGACGACTTTGAGGTCGCGTCGTCTGAATGAGAGCTTTACTTCCTTGAGAAATAGATCTGCCATCTGTACTATTGAATATGAAATTTGGTCATCATTAAGTGTCTCTTTTGAACATAGCCAATGTAATAGATATATAGATACAGAGAGAGATTATTTTAGTTGCTACTCCCTAGGCACTAGTGCTAGAGAAAGGAGTTGGCTATCTTTTATTTGCGCAAATGTGACGTCCTGCATACTTTCTATGCAGCTTCAAAAGAAATTGATTATGATTGTCTTTGTCCTTTTCCATCATTGCTTTCATTTCGGAATAGTCCCCATCTGATGCTAATGCTTCTTTGTCTGTGGCAAGTTTCTGCTTGTGTTGAGCTAGAGAAGTTGCTTGGCGACCATCCACTCGGGCATTCCAAAGGTTCTCTGCCTCTGCTCTCTTGTCAACAAAAAAAATCTTTAGATCTCCAGCAAGTATACCAGATTCCATGAACAAATCAAAAGATAATAGCTTGTTCCTGAACATCTTTCTTCGTGATGGAATCATCATTTGCAATATCCAATGCTTCTGGGTATCTAAGTAGAGCACAAACGCACAAAGGAAATCAACAAATAATGTCGATGTCGATAAATCGTAAAGCTAAGTAACAATTGAAGTGAATGCAAATGACTCTATCATAAGCAGTGACATCCGGTGGCATACGGTGACCTTTTCTTCATGTAACCTAAAATTTTTCACTTGATACAACTTCGTCACTCACAAGGCTCTGTGCTGCCCTCCTAAAAAAGTTTTCAACATGATTCAATGCCCAAGGCAAAACAACCGATGCTTGCGCCACAGTCAATACAGGAGTCATACTCTTCCACGGAATCTTACAAAACATATGCCAACACGCAGCTCCCACCTTATCCAACGCCGCGGGTGAATAATACAACCAACTCACCCAAAGTTTCCACAACATCCGCTGCAATGGAACTAAATCATTAATATCCTTCCAGAATTCATGTACCGCCAAAAGAAAGAGTGATGTGAACTGTAGAATATATTTGGTTGTAAAGGGGAGAAGCATCAATGTCAATGTCCACTGAAGGATGATACGAGTGAAGACTTGAGAGAGTAAAATTTGCATTACTAGTGCAAACTCTTCCCTGTCTAATACTCCACTGCCATCCGTATCGACTATACGGAAGACTTCTGTTACGTACTTCTTGCTGGCAGGCTGGAATGGTGCAAATCTGTTAGAAAACTGGTACTACACGAAAGAATAGTAAGAACGAATTGACAAAGAATATCATTACTCACCCGGCAAGCAGGAGCACCAACACAAATAGCCATCTTCAAATGAATCAATAACAATCCAGAATACAACTCCTCCACCGTCACATAACCCGACTTGTCTACATCGACAATATCAAACGCTGCATTGACAATTTTCGTAAAGTATGTCGTTTTGGTTAGAATGGATGCATTTGTTTTGGCCAAACTTTTTAATTTTGGGCTCTTTTTCTTGGGAGCTGTTGTTGCTGTTGCTGTAGTCATTTCAGCAGCAGTATCATACGTTTCCTTGTAATTCGACAACATCATACCACTTTGGCAATGCAGATGAGCGGTGTAGGGGGTCAATGGATCTTTGCTGCAGCGTTATTATTTGGATATGATACAATAGCTAGAACTGAGAAGACCTTTGCTGGCCTTTGGATATAGGGGGCTTGCCCTACCTTTATCGGGGGGATTTCCCCCCATGTTTCCCTCTTGCGAGAAGGGGTGACGATTAGTTAGCTAAACTCCCATTATGTTTGTCTAAATATAGCCAAATAATGGCTAATATGGCCATTTTACCCCCATTTAGACGATTTTGCCACCTGATCAGAACCCTCAATATCGGGGGCGCCCCCCTCACCCCCTATATCCAAAGGCTGGTAAGCAAAACATGCTGGATTTTTCGCGGGAAAAGTAAGGAGGGGTGATCCCGTACTGTTGAGGTTGTCTAACTTTACACATACCTCTTTGTGACTGCTCACCACAAGTCCAGTTTAAGTCGTCTGGACGTGTGGTTACGCACCCCCTTTTACTGACGCCATTTACACGTACGTAGAACCATACTAATTCCTAAATGTAACGATTTTCCCCGGCTTGATTTGGATTTTTACCCGTGTAACAGCTGCCGCTAGTTCTACTGCCGCCAGTTAAATTCCGCTTGTTACCCGTGTAACAATCTCACGGACACAACTTGGCGGTGATGATAGTGGGAGAGATAAGAGAGACACCCATCCGAAACGAATCTGTGACATGACACAATTGTCCGTGAGAATATTATGGTAGGTACGTAAGCCTAAAACAGAGTTCGAAGTACGGGGTCTGGTACTGTACGAATGGGTTCAATGGGCCAGCCGAAATCTTCGAGCTCGCAAAGCTCAGCTTCCAGAAGGAATTTTCAAATAATTCTTCCTGCTACGCCACGCGCCGGAATTAGTAGCGTGGCGTAGCAGAGCCCGAATTTTTATTTTTTTATGTTTTCGTTGACCTTTGCGAGCTCGAATGAATTTCAGGTAAATAGGGTTAAATAAGGATAGACAAAATTAGTCTTGAGTAATCGTCAGAAACCGGTACCCATATATGAATTCCTACGTATAAGGAATATTAATTGACTCGACTCCCAAAAATGGTCATCTAAAGACACATTCACCATGGTGAAATCAGCTCCCTAAGACCTGCCATATCTCTGCAACTACATGGGCGTTGACCCTAATTCAAAGCGTCAATGTTATTATTTTGGTCCGTAGAAGCTCATTGATACCTTACTTGTCCACTAACTCCCGAGATTGACGGAAAAGTGTCCCATTGAACCCATTCGTACAGTATGTTTCTACGTATATCCCTGATCCCACTTCGTGTGGCACAGAAGACAAGATCCCGGTCAAATGTGGCAGCGATGCCACATTTGTGTAGAGCTACAGAAATTTTCTGGTACATGAATCGCTAAAATAATTCCTACCGCCGGTCCACCTCGGAATCTAACGAACGCCAAAATGCGCGCCATCAGCTGGCCGCGCGAGTCAAGCGAGTAATGACGTAGGAATTGGTACGCTCAAACAAAAAGTCAAATGTGGCAGCTGTGCCGCATTTCAATGGCTCAAATTTGACATATGGAATTCCTACGTTCAAAATTTCTGTAGCCTTGGCTCAGGGATATACATGTACGCAGCCGCCGCCAGAGAAGGAATGTTACCATTGTAACAATCTCACGGACAGGTTATGATCATTCACTGATCACCCCTCCTTCCTCCGGGTGGCTCCTTGCCTTATGCTTCTCATGCTGGATTCTATCAATCAACATAGTTCAAAAGACCATGTCAATGTAATAGATAGATGGATAGATTATTTTAGTTGCTACTTCAACTCCCTAGAGAGGCACTAGTGCCAGTAGAGAAAAGAGTTGGCTATCTTGTATTTGCGCAAGTGTGACGTCCTAAGTACAGACTTTCTACTTATGCAGCTTCAAAAGAAATTGATTATGATTGTCTTTGCCCTTTTCAGTCATTGCTTTCATTTCGGAATAGTCCCTATCTGACGCTAATGCTTCTTCGTCTGTAGCAAGTTTCTGTTTGTGTTGAGCTAAAGAAGTTGCTCGAAGACCATCCACTCGGGCATTCCAAAGGTTCTCTGCCTCCGCTCTCTTGTCAACAAAAAAATCTTTAGATCTCCAGCAAGTAATATAATACCAGATTCCATGAACAAGTCAAAAGATAATAGCTTGTTCCTGAACAAACTTCTTCGTCATGGAATCATCATTTGCAATATCCAATGCTTTTGGGCATCCAAGTAGAGCACAAACGCACAAAGGAAATCAACATGTCAATTTTGATGTCGATAAATCGTAAAGCTAAGTAATAATTGAAGTGAATGCAAATGACTCTATCATAAGCAGTGACATCCGGTGGCATACGGTGACCTATTCTTCATGTAACCTTCATTTATCACTTGATATAACTTCGTCACTCACAAGGCTCTGTGCTGCCCTCCGAAAGAAGTCTTCAACATGATTCAATGCCCAAGGCAAGGCAACCGATGTTTGTGCCACAGTCAACATTACAGGAGGCATACTCTTCCACGGAATCTTACAAAACATATGCCAACACGCAGCTCCCACCTTATCCAACGCCGCGGGTGAATAATGCAACCAACTCTCCCAAAGTTTCCACAACATCCGCTGCAATGGATCTAAATCATCATCAATATCCTTCCAGAATTCATGTGCCGCCAAAAGAAAGAGTGATGTGAACTGTAGAATATATTTGGTTGTAAAGGGGAGAAGCATCAATGTCAATGACCACTGAAGGATGATACGAGTGAAGACTTGAGAGTACAAAATTTGCATCACTAATGCAAACTCTTCTCTGTCTAATGTTCCACTGTCATCCGTATCGACTATACGGAACACATCTGTGACGTACTTCTTGCTGGCAGGCTGTAGGTGTGCAAATGAGTCAGAAATGGTTCTACATCTACACAAAAGAAAAGAAGGAACGAATTGACAAAGAATTGTAACAACAAACATATTCTACTCACCCGGCAAGCAGGAGCACCAACATAAACTGCCATCTTCAAATGAATCAATAACAATCCAGAATACAGTTCTTCCAACGTCACGTCACCCGACTTGTCTACATCGACACTCTCAAAGGCTGAATTCACAATGTTTGTAAAGTATGTTGTTTTGGTTAGAATGGATGCACTTCGCGTGACCAAACTTTTTAATTTTGGGCTCTTTTTCTTGGGAGCTGTTGCTGTAGTCATTTCAGCAGCAGTATCATTCGTTTTACCACCATCATTATATTTGGTACCATCACTAAAACTAACTTTTAATTTCCTCACCGGTGAAGGAGGAGGAGGAGCACTTCGTTCCCCCCCACCAAAGCCAGTAGCAGCCAACCTTTGTTGAGATGAAGAATTCGACCAATTTTCATCTGCCTTATCCTCGAATACCATAAAATCGCAAGAACTATCATCATCGTTCCCTCCTAATAATAATGATATGGCAGATTTGGGTTGTACGGGAGTATTAGTTTCATATCGTTTGTGTAAGCTAATTTTAGTGGGAGATTCTGGTAAAGCTGTGGCAGGTGTCACTCCACTAATATCATCATCTTCGATTGCATGCCCATTGATGGTTGTTGTAACGATTTGACGACTGGGCGATATGGGAGGAGTTGATGGTGGGGCTTGTGACTTCTTTTTTCGTTTTTGGGTTCCCTCCTGGCCAAAACCACTAATTAGTGGTCGTACGTAGATGGTATATAGAGGGCATTATAACACCTCCCAAACCCTAACATTCAAGGAATACACCACCAAAGACCTCTACAACAGAGTCCAAGCCCAAAAATCCGCAATGAAAACGCCCAAATAGAAGTAGAGATAGCTATATACACACCATAAAATCGCTATTTTAGTGACCACTAATTAGTGGTCGAGAATTATGTGTTGTTGTGTAATTGTTTATGCTTCCCCCAACAAACAGTGCACATGGGAACCTTCTTATGATATGTGGAGTAGGTTTTGACCTCTATGCGGCATGTGGCACGCCTATCCTTGATGTACTGTGTGCCAACCTTCTGCCGACATTTTGTAAAATCTGGCTTGAATTCAAGCACGGGCTTGACCGTCTAGCTCGCCTGTTGGGGCGAATAGGAGAGCAGGAAGCTTTCCTGCACTGCATATGATGTTGTTCTAACATTTACTTGGCTGATTGACGACGAAAATCACGTTGGGGTGGAGAATTCTCAACTCTAGTATGCGATATCTTGACACGAGAAGGGCGCAAATTAGCGCAAATTCTGCTGAAATGAGGTGTAGGCGCAGGTTTAGCGGAGATAACAGCCAATCAAAGGATATCGTCGTGTACATTAATGTCGTTGTGGTCGCTGTGCAAGAGATCACCATCGGATTTGCATGACTTATTGGCCAAACATACATCATAGAGTGGTGATTTGGTGCTGATGGATGCCAATTTTTTTTTGGAAAAAATGCGCTACACCACAACCTGGCATCACCTGCAGCCGCCCTGTCATTAATTTGGACCATTCCACCAACAATATTCCTATAATTAATATCATATGATGCTGTCTTTGTTTTTATTCCATTTAAAGCGGTTGATTTGTCGAATAATTATTGAATATTGCCATTATATTTGTGTCGATAAATCGTCATCATCGCATCCCCGTCGCTTCAATTCATGTGAGATGCTAACCAAAACGAACTCTCTTGGGTAGATGGGCCGCTTTCCATGTCCCCATCTGTAGATAGGTTGGCCGCTTTGGGTAGGGATCGTTGTTTTCGAGTAGAATACCGTCGTATGTCGACTGCAAATAACTTTGCATGGTGGTTGGGACATCATCCGGTTGCCGGTGAAGTTTGTGCATGATTGTTGTAGGATCCAGGCCATCTCGATGCTCTTCTTCGACCACCTGGTTAGCCACTCATATTGTGACTGTTGTGGTATGCTTTCTGATGGGTAAAAGCATCTACTAAATGCAGATACGACGGCTCGTATGCCGGGCCTCTTTCGCCATGGTGATGGTGTGATGAAATGTGAGTTCTACGGGTGGCAACATTTTTGATATCAATTCCTACGTACCCCCAAGTTGAAGTTGCAAAACTTCCGAAAAAAACTCGTCGGCTGTTCGCCAAATTTGTCAGTAGGCTAGTGTTTGAACGTTAATAGGTTGGGCCCTCTCCAGGGAACACGTGAGATAATAGGTGTACGCATTGTCAAGACATTGAAGAGGGTGCCACCTGAATTATAGAACGTTTGAGCGATTCTAAGTGTGTCGTAGGAGTACGTAAACTGACCACTAATTAGTGTTTTTTCCGCTAATTAGTGGTGCCAGGAGGGAACCCATTTTTGAGTTGTGGAGGGCGGAAGAAGGTTATTCTTTTTCTTCTTCTTGAAGAGCTTGGACAATGTTCCCATGGTTGTATACGAGTATGATGTGGGAGAGAGAGGAGATTTATGATGATGATGGAGCGATAGTCTATTACATGAACAGGAGCCCCGCTGTTGGATTGGCAACAGCAACAAGAGCAAGAGTAGAGTGATAAGTAGTTACTTGAGCAACATTCAAACGACTTTCATGGCATGGGGAATTGAAGTGAAATCTTCTTTCTCGTAAGTAGCCACGTTTACAGTCACGAGTAACGACTAACGACTCCTTCCTCCTTGCTTTTGCGTGCAATCAAGACCAGATTCGAACGCTGCGTGTCAATGACGCCAGCCAAGAAGTTGATGTCCACGACAGCTGCAGGTTTACGAACCATCTCTCATTTTCTAAACAACTGAACTACATATCATGGGCGCAGCAGCAAGTAGGGTCAATGACGATGATGATGATGTGTTTGTCTACATGGGCGGCGAACAAAAAGTGCCCATGGACGTAAGACGTGTCCGCATCCATCGATCCGTCACAACCATTCCAAGCTTAGCATTCTCAAGACGGACAAAATTGGAGCATGTAGAGTTCCATGATGGGGTCGAAATAGTTGAAGATCGTGCATTTGAACATTGTAAATTTCTTAATGGGGTGCACATGTTGGGCGTTAGGGAAGTTGGATATCATGCGTTTTACTGGTGCAGAGCATTGGTAGATCTGGACATACCTGCAGTTGAAGTGATCGGGGAGTGTGCTTTTGCCTGGTGCCCCTTGAGGAGCCTCACACTACCTTGTATCAGGGTTCTTGGGGTGGAGGCATTTATTGAGTGCAAGCAATTGACGGATGTCTACCTTGGCAAGACACTGGAAGGAATCAAAAGAGGTCTGTTTGGAACCGATCCGTTTCATGACTGTACTTCTCTGAAACGTGTCACTATGCCATTGAAAAATGATTTGGAGATTGGTCCTAGTGCATTCTGCCGAGATGTACCAACACTCAAACTTGAGTCTGCTGTTGCGGTCCAGATCCGCGCGGCTTTTACCTCGTATCGCATGTATGACTTGAGAGATGAAATGGATGCAGATATCAATCGAAGTTATGGAATTTCCGGTCGGAATTCTCCAATACAATTATGTATTCGAACAGTACTTCACCGTCTCAAATATTGGAGAGCTAAGCACAACATGTTGTTGAACGGGGCTATGGCAGAAGTTGATCTTGCTCTGCGGACCATCCAGGGCTCGGTGATTCGGCTGGAGAATAAGAATGAAAGGGATGAACATCCTGATGTGGCAGTCGGTTACGATCGACGTGACGAGGCAGGCGTTGTGATAAGGAATGTTCTTTCCTTTCTGATGTTGTAAGAGTGAAATCTATTAGGTTGAGAGAGAAGCAACTACTTATGGTAGCTGAGGCATGGCATTGGGGCATTGCTGATCATGTCGTGAGCTACTGATCCAGTAGACGGAAAGAAAACACAAGAAGAAGTTGTAATGAATAGACAGATAAAATAAATTTGTCAATGAGGATTAAGAGACCCACTCTGTAGCTCGTATTGTAAATTACAACAACTTCCAAGTTTCGTCTGCGAGCCATGTTGTTGGACGAGAGTGGGGAGATAGGAGGAAGACGCGGAGCTTGAAGAGTCACACTCAAAGTCACACATCAATCACGTGTTGATCACGGTATCTGCTACGACACGAAACACGCAACAACGATCACGACGACATCGCTCGATGAAGATGTTGTTAGAAGTATGTTGTTCTGTGTTGGCGACCAGAGTCCGCCAGAGTTATTAACACAGAAGAATAATGGCGACGAAGCCCTCGGCGGCAGTGGCGTCGCTACTGCCACCAAATAGCGATGCTAGCAGAAGCAAAACAACGACGGTATCAGTGAAGTGTGTCTGGTGGAACACCACAAAAACGCTTGACATAAATCTAATCTTCAACACAGAACAGTCGAAATCGGATGTTACAACCACCGAAGAAGATGATGATACAAGAAAGTATTCAATGTGCTCCCTATTACTTCAGCTAGGCAGAGTTTTCGACATACAACCACCTCCATATGCTCCCTCTCCACGTATTTCATCGATATTTAAGAAACTATTGGAGCGTTGGAGTTTGCAGCGTGAAGATAAGGAACAACATCAACATGATAGGAAGAAGAAGAAAATTGAAGGATTGTCCGAGATACAGGATGGAGATGAACTGCTGTTTTTGTTTGGTGATTATTTCCAAAAGATATCTTTGTCTCGGGATGATGTTGATAATAATCATGATAATGGAAACGATGTCGCAAAAAAAACGGAAGGGGTTGACTTGATAGAACTTTTGCCAAAGAAATACAATCTTGTGACTGTTGAGGTGATACAACATAATAGCGATGATGATGGTGGTAATGGTAAAGCAGGTGAAAAGGACAACAAAAACAAAAACGTAGAGTGCATTGAACTCTTATCCTCATCATCCGAAGATGAAGTGGAGGACGTCACTGACATGTATATCAAATCACGTCCATCACCGGAAGTAATAGAGGTGGAAGATGCAAGCGACAGTGATGAAAGTGATTGGGAAAAAGATGAACACGATAATCTGAGACGAACGGCTGCATATTTTGAGCAGAAGTGGAAAGGAAATAATAATGATATCAAGAGCAGCAGGAGGGGTGATGATGATAGTCATCATGACAACTATTGCTTGCCTGGGTCAAAGAAAAGCAGTGGCAGTGCCAATGATAATATGAGTCTGTTTGACAGTGTTGGTGATAGTGATAACTACTATGCTTCTGATAACGATGGCGACGATGACTCATCCATTGAAGATGTTACAGATATAATGCTAGCAAAGAGACAAGAAGAACAGCAGAAATTGATGGACGAGGCTGAACTGTTGGAGACGGACAGCGAAGACGAGGATGCTACGAAAAAACGAAAGAGGAACAATCGCACTACCCAGGGAGGGAAGAGACGGAAAGTGCAACTATCACCAATTGAAGTGGTGATTGAAGATGAGGATGTGCCTGATTGTCCTGGAGCAGCATACGAAGCAGAGGAGGGCGACGACCAAGAGAAAGAGGGTAACGCTGACGATACCAACGACGTGGACCTCTCCATCAAACAGCGCATTATCAAATTACTCAACACTGGGCTACACAATGAATCTAACGAACACGAGGCAAAGAATGCAATGAAGTTGGCTCGACGTTTGTTGGACAGATACAATTTAGATCAAGCCGTACTCCTGAAAGAAAGGGGTGACGGGTCACTGAATCATTTCTCCACTACGAATGACAAGGATAGTGGATCGACACTTCATGGAGGCATTGTCACTGTAAATATTCTGAATAGGAAAAAGACGGTGCCACTATCATCCATGCCCAGATGGTTGGAGAGTCTCATAGCGCCAGTTACAGCAAATTTTCGAGTAGATGCATTTACGACCTTCTCAAAGGCTAGACTTTTTGTGACCGGAAAATGTTCTGTCTCATTCTTTGGTATCAAAACCAACGCTCAACTGGCTGCGTATGCGTTCAAGACTGCAGCGGAACGTATTGCCTTTATGACTGCATCTTATGAACCTCCTAGATCGGAAGTGGCAAGGAAACAGGCTTCCCAAACCCGAACAGCTCGACTATCCTATGCGTTGGGTATTGTAGCAGGCTTGGACAGAGATGTAAAGAAAGGACTGCAAGAGGAGGAACAGAAACGACAGGAGGAGTTGAAACGTGCTAGAAATGCGGCCAAGACTGGTGAAGCGTATCAGGAAGATGTGGACTGTAATGATGAGCATGATGATGAGCCACAGCAACAGCAGCAGGAAAGCAGTCCTGCTGAGGAAAAGTTGCAAAAGCTTGAAGATGAAAATGAAGCTCGATTGGCGTTAGTGGATTGTAATAAGAAAATCGCAGAGGATGTACTGAAGGTGAGCGATCCTGTGAATCTTCTGACCTATTTATTTGAGAATCATTACATCAATGTCTTGTCGTTGAACCCTTTTCTTGACACTTTTTCGCAAAAATCCATCAGTCTCAGAAAATCAAGTTATCTACACGTAAGATGAGAAGCGCCATCTCCTTCAATCGTTCATCATATGAGACGGGTGTAGTACACTCCAAAGAGATTGATCTTAATCAAAAGGCTATTCAGCAGTCATGACATTCAATAACAAATTCTTATTACTTAAACGTTGACTATACAGTTTTTATTGTGGTGAAATGATGTACATGTATGTAAAAGGAATAAAGCCTCGTCGTAAGACCAAGGAATGGGATACCTCCATGCTGTAGATTAGGCTGTCCTCAAACGCTTGGAGCTCCTTTCTTCAACACTACCATGCAACTCATCACTATTGACAGGTTCACCAAAACTTATGCTCATTTTCGTTTCAAAGCAGTCTGACTGGATGCGGAAAATGTCTTCATCCATGAAGGACTCTTCACCGTCAAACGAACTTACAGTCGAGCAGTCATCATCGACAAGAGATGCGATGTCAAAGGACCACTCTACGTCAGCTACTTTCGAAGGCGGCTCGTCATGAACAGGTGTATCTTGAATGATAGTGACATCTTTCTTGAGTTCGTCTTGATGGAGGAGCTTCTTGTCTCCTTGAGCATACGTGATGGCAGAAGGGCTGCTGGGCACGCTGCGAAAGTTCCTGGATCGTCGTGAAGAGTGATACAGGTGAGCTAAGGCCTGCCTGTGATTGGGATCCATGGCGATGCCAGCTGTGCTGTCGTTTGATGGCGGCGGTGCTTGATTGCTGGCTGTATCGTTTGGAGCATCAACAGAAGAGCCAGATGTGACACATCTGTGGAGAACAGGGTCCGCCCTGCTGCGACCATCACAGTTATCCATGTCCCTCACTTCCTCTCCACAACCGGCGGTAGTGCCTGCAGCTGCAGCAGCTGCGGCGTTCAGAATGTTCTCTTCGGCTCGATGGTTAGTCATTGTATTGCCCTTGTTCCGATGCATATTTTATGAGGGGCAGTTGCGTGCTCACTCGGATGGTAGCAACTTTTCACTGGAGAAGAGCAGGCAGGGGTGCGGTAAGTGGAATTTTCCCTGGACGATTTTGTTGAGAAAGGAGAAAGAAAGTGAAAAGAAGAAGGAAACATTCATTGATGGGATACAGTTGCCCACGGTGGAATAGTACAGCGTCCGTTCGTCTTCGGCGAAGAGACATATGTTCACATACATAATCTGCGAGTAAGCGAGCAAAAATGCGAGCCAAATGCGAACTGAGAACCAAGGAGGGAATAGGAGTCACCCTATCCCAAAAGAAGGAAAAAGAACAATGAGAACCCGAACCATTGTCTCAAACGGATGACACCACGTATTTTTTCATTCACTTTCTCGGTCATTGCGTTCTCAATTCTGTGATCTGTGACCTGTATGTGGCGGACGATCGCGTGCGTGAGTAATAAGTAATCTATATAAGTCCCTGTGTTCGCTTCAAGCTTCAACGCACGACCAACCTTTTTATTACCCTCGCCTTGCGACCAACGACGTACGTCACGAAAAGTGAAACGTGTCGGTGCGGTGTTGTCAAGATGAGGGAAAAATAAAGAACACTAGCCTCGCTGACGCTCGTCTAGCCGCTGCGCGGCCCTTGCATACTCGCCCGTCCTTATGTAATGTGTCATCTTTCCTATTCCATGCATCTCGTCAAATCTAAGCCAATCAAAGAAAGAGTCAATCGAAAATTCTAAAAACGGGGGGCAAGGGGGGGTGTCCCCCCCCGGAACAATCAAATCTAAGCCAATCAAAGAAAGAGTCAATCGAAAATTCTAAAAACGGGGGGGGCAAGGGGGGGTGTCCCCCCCTGAACAATCAAATCTAAGCCAATCAAAGAAAGAGTCAATCGAAAATTCTAAAAACGGGGGGCAAGGGGGGGGGTGTCCCCCCCTGAACAATCAAATCTAAGCCAATCAAAGAAAGAGTCAATCGAAAATTCTAAAAACGGGGGGGGCAAGGGGTCAAATCAAGCCAATCAAAGAAAGAGTCGATCGAAAATGCCCGTGAAGGCCAAAGGACACGCCAAAGGGCCCGGACGGACCGACCGACCGACCGACCGAACGACTTAGCTCCTCTCATTATTTAGATCGAAGTACTTACTTACACGCACTTGACCTATATTCTTGATTATTACATCTACCCTCTAAAACAAATTATTGTTGCACTCTCTCCTTCATCAAGACGATGAGCGACTCCTCATCTTCATTTCTCTGCCTCGCAGCTATTACTCTGCTGCTATTACTAGAACGATTTACTGCTGATGCATTTTCCATCAAGAGCAAGAGTGTGGAGCAAACCGCATCAACATGTGCTCCTAAAGAACGCCCACTCCTTAAGAACTTTGGCCGACAAATAAACGAACGAATCATAAATTCGAAATCAGGCGCGCATAGGTTCGGTATGGAGGGAGCTTACACGTCAGATGAAACCTTTCCTTGTTTAGATATGCAGTGTAATGTTGGTGGAGAAAAGGACAACAACAACGATGACAGTATGTTTTCTTCGAGGAAAGAGATTCGCGACGCTTTCAATGAAAGCAGTGGTATGAGTATGAACAGCAACAGCAATGAGAATAGCGGTGAATACACTCCTGGAATTCGCGGAAGAAGTTCGGGTTCTGGATGCTCCATTATTCGGCTTAGTGGAGAGGATGCTGCCTCCATACGCGGGCTAACCGACTACGCCAGTGACTTCTTTGAAAAGGTAGATAATGATGACACATGTGAAGGAAGTGTGAAAGATGTCGGCGTATTCAGGATTGATCAGTTTGTCTACGCTGGTTTTGATGAGAATGTAAATGATGAAGATAGGATGCAGATGCTTGACACACGTATTCTTCCCGATAGAACATGCAATAATATCCAAGAACCTACACTGATACCATTAGAGGTAGGTGAATTGGTGGGCGAGACCAGCCTAAGCGATGCTCACAAGGGTATAAATACTCTGATGGATATAGGATACCAAATCACTTCGGCAGTGTTGGAAATGGAGTCGGATTCAGCAAACAAGTTAATTGATGATGGCACAAGACTCGAAGAAGAGAGTGAATCAATGAGTGGGAGTGATGTATCCAATTCGTATCACAGACTCATTCGATACATCAACTCTCGGCCATCCACAGACGAGGATACTGCAGCATTTCACTCACATGTCGACTCTTCGTTTCTAACCTTAATTCCAATGCCAAAGCTACCAGGCTTGGAGATTTGGTCTCCCTGCTTGAAGAATGGCAAGGATGGCCAAGACGGAGAGTGGGTGAGACCAATCAAACCGGATTGTTGTGACTTGGAGGAGGACGACGACTCTGCTTATGTGATTGCAATGGCTGGCGAGTTCCTCCAATTAACATCCAATGGAAAGGTGCCCACTTGTATACATCGTGTGTTGCCTCCAATGCCTGGAAGGATTAGTGCACCTCTTTTTCTACGTCCGAGGAGGAGCGATGCTGCGTTGTTAGATGTGGGGTTAGATTTGGGACAAACTTACAATAAAGACGGGCTATATTATGAACCAGGCTTGCTAGATGAGTGTGATTCCATGCATTTATGGTCCGTACATGGCATCTTGGCCAGCTGAACATGAGGGCAATACGTTTAATAATAAAGATTACGATGGGTGATGCATCAGAATTATCATACGGTACTTTCAATTCATTGTTTTCTTCTGATTGGCATCTCATAAGTGTAAAGTGATTCAAATTGAGACATACTAATTCCTCCTTTTCCTAACGTACTGGACAGAAGCGTTTTCTTGCCCGCCCCCCATCTCAAGACTCAATTCAAATCGTCGACCGTGCCGTTGCCATGCAGTGGCCATGGCCCGCCATGCGCATAAGTAAGGAGGATGGAGGTAGGGATGTCAGCAATGATACATGATACACCTCAGCTCTTCTTCGTTGATAAGATTATAATATTTATATCTCAGTAGGCCATGGCTTCAGCCATCGACTCTCCCTTAAAGCGGCGTGTCGCTTCGCCAATGACGGTGAAACATGTTGGGCGTATGACAGATGCACCACCCCATTTGGAATCGATCTCTGATTCCGAATCAACAAAAGGGCATACGCCTACATCATTTAATACTAACCCAATTGCGCTGCCTCCACTGTCACCTACGCGGCAAAAATATAGAAGATTCTTCCGTCCCAATTCCATCTTAGTGTCAGTACTTTTACTTCTAGCCGCTGTAGTTCCCTTCATTATGCACCTACACTATTTCGATTCGCAACAACCAAATAATCAGCATGATGGCCACAAGATAGATAGGCTTCCGTTTGAGCATGGACAAGTCAAAAGAGTAATGGAACTAAGTGATACGCAACACTTTGAGCCCAGAAAAAGAGATCATTATTTGAGGCACACATCTAGCAATACAATAATCAAATTTCATCCATTAAGGAAAGAGAGTGGAAACCCTCTGCCTCCATGGAATTTCCGCATACCAGACTCAAAAGAAGTTATAAAACTGGATGGATTAACTGTGTCATTAGATAGCGGTGTTGTCACAAACTCATTCCGTGGTAGAGGCCAAGGTAGCTACTACGCAGATAGTGATGAAGAGTTGAACGCAAACGTTAATGGCGAGGAAAATACTTCATCGCAAGATGCTAAGGTGCATTCATTAACAACTACTGAAACTGCAGCCTGGGACCCAGACCAAGAATGCATTCCCATGGCAGATTGGCAAACAACATTCAACCCCTCTTGCAATTCTGTTCACGAAATGGACATGCCCTACCTACTGAACAAGGATGCGTATTCTCTTGTGAGTGAAAAAGGCTTTTGGAGGAATGCATGGAACGTTGATATGAAAGTTGCTGAAAATGGTATGTCCCCGATGAGTAACATTGTAATCAAGTCTCTCAAGTACATTCACGAACCTAATTTTGAGACATTTGAGTTGAATAGGGTAGATGGCGTGTCGATGGAGCAGCTCACTCACAGTCAGTATATAACTGACATTTATGGCTACTGTGGAACAACTTCCTTGCAAGAATTTGCAGGTGCTGGCAGTTTGGACACGTTTTTACGAGAGCTTGACCCGATAGGGAAACTAGAACAAGCTGCATGGGTGGCCCAAGGCATAGCAGACATTCATGAGATAGGCAAAACGAAGGGTAGTGATGTCGTCTCTACATCATTGGTCTCGAACAACACTGACATCGCAGCATCTCTTATTCACAACGATATCAATTTGGGAAACATCCTCATGGGTTACCGAGATGGAAAACGAGTCCCATTGATAAATGATTTCAACATTGCAATATTTCGCAAGAAGGATGCTTCCACAGGAGCACCATGTCGTTTCCGCGGCCTTTTCTTCAACCCGCAGTGGATGGCACCAGAGCAAATGAATACAAAAGACAGAGAGGATGGATTATCGATCGGGTTTTTAGATGAAAAAATCGATGTCTATGCTTTGGGAAACATTCTACATTTTGTTGCAGTTGGACAACCTCCATGGAAGTTTACTGGCCGTAAGAGGGCAAAAGAAATTGGTGAAGAGTACTACCAAAAGAAGAAGGCTGAATGGGATGTGCATATTACAAAGTCCAAGTTAAAAGGTGTGAAACCGAAGATACCAGATGAAGTCAAGAAGTCTGATGATCCAAGCATCCAAGCTGTGCTGAATGCCATGAATCGGTGTTACAGAAGTGACCCTGATTTGAGATCGAGTGCAAGAGAGATTGCAGATTATTTGACTGACAAATTCCTAGAACTAAACCGCAAACAATAAATTTGGTGATAGAAAACACAATTATAAGTATTATTTATGACATGTCTTAGGATGGAAATGAAGTGACGAACCTCTTATCCAGTAGCCGTCTCCATATCCTTTGTATCCTTATCAAACAACTCCAAAGCATTCAAAATGGCATCATCCATATTAAAATACTTGTAATTCGCCAACCTCCCAACAAATGTCACCCCTTCCTCCTTCTCCGCCATTTCTTGATACCTCTTATACAGATTCTTATTCTCATCATTTGGAACTGGATAATATGGTTCTCCACCATCCTTACTCCGTTCAATAAAGTAGATTGTCTTATCGGATGTTTGATTCAATAAATGTTTGTATTCCACAATTCTTGTGAAATCGACCTCGTTGCCATCCACATCGGTTGCTTGGGGATGATTGACCACCGACGCTGGTTGAAAGTACCCAGGTGTATTATCCTTCACGACACGTTCAAATGACAACGACCTGTATTCCAACTTGGGCCAACCCAAGTCAGCAAAGTACGTGTCAACCGGACCTGTATAGTACAGCTGCTTGCACTTGAGTTTCTCCTTCACTTCAAAATAATCTGTATTCGTCAACACAGTAATCTTCGGTGACGAAAGCATCTTCTCAAAAATAGCCGTATACCCATCCTTAGGCAACGCCTGATGAGGGTCCGAGAAGTACCTCCCATCATGATTATTCCGCACCGGAATACGTGACAATACTTCTGGTCCCAAATCGGCAGGATACTTGGCCCATTGCTTAAATGTGTACGGCTTGAAAATCCAATCGTACAATCGTTGTCCAACTCGCATTAAGGCCACCTCTTCCGAATTTGTAGCCTCCCGTACCTCCCCATTGTCATCTGTAAACGTCACCTGTTCCTTCTTCAACCATTCATCCATCTCTTCCGTACTTGAAATATTCTCATCAAACAAAGCATTCACCGTATCAATCGTCACAGGAATCGGCACATGCTTCCCATTCACAAGCCCCAACACCTTATGCTCATACGGAACCCATTCCGAAAATCGCTGTACATACTCCCAAACACGTTCATGCCTTGTATGGAATAAATGTGCTCCAAAGAGAGAGACACGTATGCCCGTTTCGTCATCGATGTAGTCGTAGCAGTTCCCGCCAATGTGGTGTCGTTTTTCAATGATGAGGGAGGTTTGACCGAGTTTGGTGGCGTAGTTTTCGGCAATGACGCTGCCGGAGAGACCGGCGCCGACTATGCAGTTGTCGTATTCTTTGGAGAAGGGATCTTCATCGTCTGGTTGGGCTTCGGTGTTTGTAGTGGTGGTGGGTGTCTCTTTTGTGTCCTCTTTTGTGGTTTGATTGTCCATTTTAGCAGTATCTTCCTTCTTTTTTGGTAATATTACTTGTGCAGGTGGATGCTTCGACTTTTTTGATGATGAAGCAGCACGAAGCAGCTCTGCGCTCTCGTTACTACTGGTGGGTGGAGAAAAGTAGGCAAATAAACACGTACCGATGAAGAGCAAAAGGATGGGTCCGCGTAGCCGGCGGTTGTTCATAGTGGAATCACTGACTCGGCTGGAGAAAGGGTTGCGTATGCTTGGCATGAGAGATGTTATTGTTTATAATATCACCGTTGGACGTTGGATGGTGGTTGTGAACTCGCTCTTGGTAAGCAGTTGTGCTGAGCATTATCTTTGATTCTTTCTCATGTGTGTTTTGATTTGATTTGATTTGATTTGAAGGGATTAATTTGAATGAGGTTGAAATAGACACTTTCGTACCAATTCCTACTTTGCTATGTACGTAGGATAATTCGCTTCCGAGGGAAGACCACCTCCACCCCGCTCCAAATCCAGCCTAGCAAATATTTAGACCCTCTCCCCTTTCATACAGAGGGAATTAGTATGAAACTATTCCGAAAGTTGGACCCCCTAGATCGACTAGCCAAAAATTTTAGACCCCCCGGGGGTCTAGTTCGCGGAGGGTTCCTGTAACCTGTAACTATTCTCGCACTCGGAGTTTGAGGTGGCCTCGTCATTCATTCTCCTACATCACATTCGTTCCATTCAACCGACTCATGGTGTGCGGGCGACACGATGAAGATGATGAGATCTCATAGCGATGGTATTGCTTTTCGTCGCTATTTGACGTCGGCCACTCGTTGGATGATGGTGGTCATGATAATGTTCATCTCTTGTGCATCATCACTGATGGCATTTTCTCCATCGTCTGCTCGTTTGACGCATCCAAATCACCAAATTACTTCGTCCTTGTACTCAACATCTTCACACACGATATTTGATGATGTAGCCACAGTTCATCTGCAAGATTTACCGATCAATGGCATCTTGGACTCAGTCAAGGAATCTATACGAACGAAACCAAATCTGTTACTCGAAGCTGCACCTGGAGCTGGAAAAACGACCATAATCCCGCTGTTGGTTGCATCATCTCCTCTATCATCATCAATTAATGATGATGCTACCAATAATAAAGTGATAGTGGTAGAACCAAGACGTGTGGCAACCAGATCCGCAGCACAGCGAATGTCAAGCTTAATGCAACAACCAGTAGGTCAATCAGTGGGATATGCAATACGAGGTGAAAGTCGACAATCTTCCAAAACTCAAGTTTTGATAATGACGGAAGGAGTGCTACTCAATATGCTACAGAAAGATCCTGAATTGACGGGATATGATACTGTAATATTGGATGAATTTCATGAGAGAGGTGTCAATTGCGATGTTGCTTTAGCGTTGTTGCGAGAGGTGCAAATGAATTATCGACCTGACTTGAAAATTATTGTCATGTCAGCAACGTTATTGGGAGATGTTGACGAAGAAATGAATGATGATTCCAATAACAATCAAAGCGTCGGAGCAAAATTGTTGAGAGTATTGGGTGGAAATGAAAATTGCAACGTGCTCCGAAGCGATGGTAGGCAATACCCAATCACAATCAAATATGCTGGTGATGATCGGACAGGTCCATTTCTTTCCGTATTACGCCGAGATACCAAACTGCTTGTTGATACCATGGCGGATGCAATAGAAGATGGTCTCACAAAGGCACCAAATAGAGGAGACATTCTAGCTTTCTTACCAGGTGCAAAAGAAATCCGCAGAGTTGTGAATGAAATAAAGTCACGGCCAGCCTTTCGAGATGTGGACGTTTTTCCATTGTTTGGTACCATGTCCAAATCAGATCAAGATGATGCCATATACAAAGGTGACTTGGATAGACGGAGAGTCATTGTGTCATCGCCGATAGCTGAGGCTTCTTTAACCATTGATGGAGTTACTTGTGTTATTGATTCAGGCCTTCAACGTCAACCAAAGTACGATGTCAATACGGGTTTACCTCATTTAATTACAGTTTCTTGTTCGAAAGACTCGGTAATACAGAGAGCTGGTAGAGCTGGCCGTCAGTCGGAAGGTTATTGTATACGACTTTTCCCAGAAATAGATTTCAACAAGCTGCAGCAACATGCGGTACCAGAGATAATGTCGACTGATTTGGTTCCTACTGCCCTGCTATTATCCGAATGGGGCTGTTCTAGTGCCAATGAGATTTTGAATGATATGCCATTTGTAGATTCCCCTCCCGAGGATGCACTCAAGAGAGCGTACAATATGCTTGTTGATCTAGGTGCGTTGGAAGGCTACAAGGTACCAAATACGAGGAAGAGACGGTACAGAGTAACAAATCATGGCAGAGACGTTGTAAAAATGGCAACTCATCCTCGTTTTGCAACAGCGATAATTAGAAGTGGGGGCCAAAAGGCGCAACTTGTGTCTGCTGTCATAGCTGCTGCATTGATGGATGGGGATGAATTGCCAAGGAAGGGAAGAGAGACAAATCTGTCAATCTCAATCCGAAATATCTTGAAGGAAGGATCGTCATCATTTGTCGGAAAGAGACTTTTGAATTTTGCATCACGGATTAATGGAGATGCAAGATCTGCTGTCTCCGATGCTCTGTCTAGCAGTGATATTGGCATTAATGAAGTGACAACTGGTACTGCACTGTTGCCAGGTTTCATTGACCTGATTGCAAAGCGAAAGGGAGATGCATCTTATGGAGGCTCAAGATATGAATTGTCACTTGGCCAGTCAGCTCGATTAGATGATCGACGAGACGCATCAGAATATATTCTGGTCATCGACACTTCGACTGGAGATGATGGAAAGACAAGGATACGCTCTTATGTAGACATTGAGTCGTCCACTCTTCGTGATGTCTCTTCGGAGGTTGATGAAGTTTATGTCGTTGAAAGCAAAGGATATGAAGTGAGAGCAAGAAAGACGACAAAAGTTGGATCCCTGGTTCTTTCGTCAATGCCCTTACCATCACCTTCTGCAGAACAGGTCACTGAAATTCTTCTCGACACAATTGACGATATTGGTGGCGTACCAGCTCTACTATCTATGCAGTCGAAGAAAAATGCACAAGAGATTTCTGAGCTCAGACAGCGAGTTGCACTTGCTGCAGAATTATCAGGTATGGAATGGCCGCCATGTTTTTCGAGCCTAGATGCAATAGAAAAGGGAGAAGGGACTGCGGAAGACAACGACGTTGTGTCTAGCTTACTGGAGCCTTGGCTTGCTGGTGCTGGTTCTCTCAAGAGCTTGGATCTTCTCAGCATTATAGGCACTCAATTGAACATGGAGCAACAACTTTACCTTGACAAATACTTTTCAACACAGATTGAAGCCCCAGATGCTTCTCTTGTTCCTATTACGTACTCAGAAAACGGCCCGGTTGCATCAGCTAAGTTGCAACAATTTTTTGGTTGCACAGAGTCACCTCAGGTGGGTGAACCAGGAAGGTCTATCCCAGTCACGCTCTCACTGCTTTCTCCGGCCGGAAAAGAGCTCGCGAAAACAAAGGATTTACCCTTCTTTTGGCAAGAGGTGTATCCTAATGTTCGTGCAGAGATGCGAGGGCGCTACCCGAAACATCCATGGCCCGAAGATCCGAGCAATGCAACGGCAACACGATTGACAAAGAAGCAGCAACAGGCCCAGATGCCCGATGGTGGTGAGCAAAAAGTCGATAAACGAAAAGAGAAAAGCAAACGGAGAAAAACTAAGAAATAGATATGTCGAGGCATTAGAATGTATATTATTCATTAAAGCTTCACTGTTCATATTTGGGCTGATAGGGCCTTCTCGTAATCAAACGGATGAGCATACCTTAGACCTGCCTTCTTCACACCACGATCAATCGCAAGAAATAGTTCTTGTCTATTCGCCCAGAATTTTTCTCCTGTTGGAGGCAAGGAGAAGTTGGTGTTAAATGTCACTTCAACAAATAGCGTTTCAAAGCTTGAAATCATCGCCCGAAACGGTTTGCTGTCATCAGTGATAAGCTGAGGACAAGCTGCCTTGATCTCATCTTTGCAAATCTCAAGTGCACCGGGGATCTTCTGTATGTCATCGTAATCAAAACGAAGTTTCGTTAGCACCTGACAAGTCTTAGTCTTGCTCACGTTAATCAGCCTCTGACCTCCCAGCTGAGCATTGGGAACGTCAAGTATTGCACCATCGTACTTCCTAATTTTTGTCCTTAGAAAACCCAGTTTAACGATGTAGCCCTGAGTTCCGTCTCCAAAATGGACATCTACGAGCAGAAAAGAGAAATGTCATCAGACATCAGATGTATTGAAATGGAAACAAACCAACTCGATTGATCATATCATCACTCACTGTCACCTTCGAAAAATCTATCTGATGCTGCCATTTCAATTCCATTTGCGACGCCCTTGGCAAGTTCTTGACTAGCAAATGAGATCATTAGTGTCGAAGTCGTACCAAATGCAGCAATGCTGCCAAGGGCGATCCCGGTCTCCATTGCGAAATAACCCATAATCTTCACTATCAGCAGTGCCAGCACCGTCAAATCTAATACATTGCTGACCAGCTGCACTTTGTCACAATCCTCAGGACAACTATTTAGAAATCTCGTCAAGAAGTATGTCTTGAAGCACTGGATGCGACGGGCAATCCATGATGTGTAGAGTATTTTTGCAAACAAGTTTGAGATATTGCCCCATCCCTCCGCTGTGTATCCAATGGTGTGGAGTGCTACGACAACGATATCACATATGTACACCAATATTGCAAGCTTTGCCATTTGGCTTACATGAACTGCGAATTGATATATGTAGGAACTTTCATAGCCGCAGCTGTTTTCATCTTGTTGGCCGACAACACTACTGGCATTCTTCTTTAGTTCGTTTCTTGAAGCGACGCGCTTAATCTTGCCTTTTCCCTCATTTAAAACAGCATAGACCACACCCATTGCAGGTACAAACAGCCATCCAAACGTAAGGAGCACAATCAAATCGAAGGCATGTATGACTTGGTAAACATTTGATAGAATTTGATGGATCTCATCTCGTGATAAGCCAGATACTTGACAGATTGAACTAATCTTGCCAGCAAGGGCCGAGGAGGCCATCGCCGACGAGACTTTGCCTGCGAGGGCGGAGTCTTTTACTGCTTGGTATTTCCCCATTATTTTATGTTGACATTGGCGAGGAAGTGGAAGTATGAAATGAGAAGATGATGGTGATCGCACCAAAATCAGTATTAGTTCCAACGTAGATTCTGTAGAATCTTTTTTGAAATCCCGGATGAAGCTGAGAGCAATCTATCAAGGCGTTGCGTTGAATGAAGCTGAATATGAAGTCTGCAGTACGCAGCAAGCATCATCATCGCACCCTCTCTAGAGAGCGAGTATCATCATATAGAACAACCAAGCGGTGCAGTAGGGGCAATATGGGCAAATCGGCATCTCTACCATTTTACTGGGCGGCAGCGGCGGCGGCTGTCATCCTGCTCGCATCAGGCAACTGCTCATTCGCCCTTGCCGAGGAATCTGACAAGGCACTTGCCATCGCAACAAAAGAAATGGACAAGAACGCAGCCTTGATGGGCCGACTCTTTCCCATGTTCTCTAAACTATTCATCCGTGACACGTCCAAGAGTTCTTTCTCATTCAAAGAAGTGTTTAATGCAGTGATGAAGTGTATAGATAATCGTGAGGTTGCCATCTTTGCTGCCATCGGCTGGGGACTTATGCCGCTAACCAATGCAGTTTACGATTTGTATACACATTTGACACATCCCAACATTGAGGCGGAAGAAGAATCAACCGGGGAAGGGCGGTACTTTGGTTTGAGAGAAAAGATACAATGGCTTACACCTTGGGATAATGAAAAGATAATACAAAAGGTCCACAAGGCACTTGATATAGAGATCAAACCATTCAAAGATACATTCGCATTTCATGTTGCTGATCACATTAGTCAGGCGTCAAGGATTGGTATACTTGTAATGGGGGTCGATGTGAGTGTTTAATTATATATGCCCGCCTTTAGCGTAGAGTTCTCTCATACATATGATATGCTTGTGCTCAATCCCTCACCACTTTTCTCTTGTAACTCTTCTTTCAATCTCATTTCTAGATAATGACCCTCATTGGCAAAATGATGGGATTCCAACATTTCATCATCGATCATGTGTCCGGCGTCTTCTCCAAATTCGTCTATTCTGGCTGGATTGCCTACAGAGTCAAACTACTCAAACGATACTTCCTTGAAAAATCCATGGGAACTACTGATTTGGGAAAAGTGAATTTGGTGGATAATCTTCTTGATGGGACAATTCTAGTGTTATGGTTGATGCGTATGCTTGACTTTCTTGAAGTTGAAACTGGATTTGCTGTGAAGGTAAGTATGTGACATACATGATGTAGTTTGTATTTCATGCTTGACTTTTCTAACACGTACATATGTTCACATACATGACATGCACAGTCTCTCTTCAGTGTAGGTGCAACAGGAACTCTCGTATTTGGTCTCGCAAGTAAAGATATAGCCAGTCAAACTATGGCAGGATTATCCCTTCATCTATCAGAGAAGATTTTTGAGGGAGATGAAGTGAAATTCTCCGATGGTACAAGTGGAAAAATAACAAGAATGGGTTGGTTTGAGACAATGATTCAAAACAGCGACGATATCGTTGTAGGTGTACCCAACAGCCAATTAACAGGACAACGCGTCTACAACCTAAGCCGCACACCCCAATCCCAAGTTAAACAAACACTCCGCATCCGCTATGAGGACGCCTCCAAAATCCCTGTGTTACTAGAAACAATCAAAGAAGAGATCCGTAACGATTGTGACAAGTTGATACCGGGTAGATTGCGTGCACACTGGACAAACTTTGAAGATGATCATTTGCAAGTGGTGGTGGATGCGCATTTTTCGATAAAGCCAACTGGTGGAGAGTATCATGATAACCGGCAGAAGGTGCTTCAGGCGATTTATCGTGCAGTCAAGAAGACTGGAGTGAATTTTGAAAAGTCTTCGTCGAACGTGAAGAAGGTGGCTGCTAAGTGAGTTCGTTTGTGAAGAGGATATGTAATTTACGAGTACAATAAATGATGCAAAGAGAAGCAACAGCTCAGAAGTCATTCTGCAATAATAATTGAGACTGAAGCGTAAATAACTTATGATTATGAAGATGAGACTGTCACACAGAAGATTCATTGTCAATTGCATAGAAGTCTCTGTCAAAAAAAGTGAGGAAGGCAGTTTGTGCATGAGAACATTTGGTCGCGATGAGGATATTATTGATGTAAAGATAAGATACTTCAACAGGAGCCCATGGCATGCATGCATGTGCTCGTAAATTTCAAGACAAGGCTCCACAAGGCATCTGAAAATGTGACGGAAGATTCATTTCTCAGCTTCGCGACCCTTCTCGCTCGAAATAAATTGAGAGAAAGAGGACCGTGTAGAACATTCTTGGGTAGGAATTTAGTACATGACGTGCCACGATTTCAAAATTCGGTTTGGAGGAAAGGGTTCGTTCTGTTCCTTGGAAGCATGCGCACGCACCATGAAAAAAATGCTATTAACCAGCTGCTCGCGTGGTAGGTGTTGTGTTGAGGTTGCACTTAATTACTGTGATATCGTAGTCCGTCGATAGCATTAAGTAGCAGCGCTGCGCTCTATTCATCAAAATATTACTGCAGCCCCACACGCTCCACGTTTTATACTATTGCAGTGAGGATATAGAAACGAAGTGCACGGCTCGTGTCCATTCAATTTTTAAAAACATCAAATGGGCAACGCCACCTCTGCCCCAAACAGCGGTGGTGGGGCCGACCATGGCGACGACAACAATGCCACCGGCTCAAGTGATCCTTTGTTTCGTCTGCCATCATTATATCGTGGAGAACGAGATGCCTTCCTAATCGTGAATGATGAGGAAGACCTCGACACGAGAAAAAATAACAGTAGCGCTGGCGGCGTTGGAGGAAAAAATAACGACCAGGGGACTTTCGGCATTGTTACTGCCGATGACGTTGTTGTTGGAGAGGTTAGTAGTCCACCATCGCTAGCAACAAAAACGAGCCGTGGTGGATTTGTCATTGGCAACGATGGTGATGAAGAAGAATTTTTATCCCCTCCTCAATTATTTCGAGAGCATCATTCAGATGAACCCTTTCTCCCCAGTACAAACACCAGCAGCAGTAATGACGCCTTTCACATCAGCAGCGCTTTAACTCCCCCCTCTGTCGTTTCAAGTTCCACCTGTAGTGATTGCTCTTCTCATGCAAGCTATGGGACGTGCATTAGCGGTGATGAGTTACCAGATGGCCGTAGAAATGATAACAATCAACACGCGAGTAATGGTCCTAAGATCAATATCCTACCCAGGATAGCATCGCAGCGTAGTTCTACTTCAACGTCATCGATATCTATCAAAGAGCAGGTTAACAAGAGCTCTGTGTTCGACTGTGTCAAAATTCCCAAGTCCACTTCTTCCCAAACCATCAACAACCAAACCTCTGGTCAAAAACCCTCCCTTTCACTATTCGACTCCTGCATCCGCTCCTCAAGCTGCGATGACGATGAAAATAATAACAACGAATACTACCACGCCAACAATCACGTTGACTACAACAAAAGTAATTTCCACAAGCGAAGTTTCAGTCAATCCTCCGTATTCTCCAGCTGTTCCTCCACCACTGGAACTGGATATTTCAACCATGTGGCAGTAGCGGCTCCTGTCTCATCGGCACACTTAAAGTCGACTTCGACATCGTCATTAGTATCTGCTGCTGCTCAAATGTACACACAGGCAGAATTGGAGATGGAGAATGGGGATGAACCGACGTATGAAAGTGATTTAATGCGGATTCGGAATTATCATGTGGTTACGACTGCAGCATTGCCTTGGATGACTGGTACGGGTGTCAATCCTCTGTTGAGGGCGGCTTATTTGGTACGGAGGAATGATGAGTTGAAGAAAAAGCGTGATTTCTTGGAAGATGCAGTTGTTGGGGGGATGGGGGGTGTGTTTGTGGATGCGAAAGAGTTTGAGGAACCGGTTCAATCGTCATCAGCATTGGTGTCCAATACCATTGAAAATCCGCCATCTTCATCATCGTGCTGCTCTTTGGATTATTCCTGCTTTTCACTCTCGGAGGAGGATCCTGCTGCTGCTGGCAACAAGGATGTTTCTCTCTTGGCTGAAAACGAGTTGACAGAGGGACAACAACCGCAAGAAGAGGAGGAGGTAACAGGAGAAGTGACACTTGTTATACCATGGCTCGTTGAAAGAAGTGATAGAGACATGTTATATGGTGGCAATGTGTTCGAAAATATGGAAGAGCAAGAAGTATTCATTCGACGATGGTTGTCGGATGATGCGGGAATGCCTGTTGAGGCGGAAGAGTTGAAAATCTTGTAAGTTACTTTCTTGAATGAATGCATTGCGAGACCTTTTGCCGAAAATGATTTTCTTTGCTGAAAAACTAACATTCGTCCCTCCAATGCATCACGCATTTCTTTCTCTCGTTTTTTTCTTGGTGCAGATTCTATCCAGCACGATATCACAAATACTACAACTCCATCTTTGCCCTTGGAGACATCTGCGATCTCATCCCCAATGAAACTACCGACGTATGCATCCTCGAGGAACCAGAACACTTAAACTGGTACCGAGCACCCGGCTCATCCTCGTGGACATCCAAATTCTGCCACTGTGTCGGTGTGATCCACACAAATTACAAAGCGTATGCACGTGATCATGCCCCTGCAGGATTCTTGGCAGCTCCATTATTAGCTGGGGTGAATAGTCTGGTGGTTCAGGCGAATTGTCACAAGGTGGTGAAGTTGAGTGGTGTTTTGCAGGAATTTGTTCCTGGTGGTGAGGTAGTGGAAAACGTTCATGGGATTCGTGAGGCGTTTTTGAAGGAGGGATTACGACGTGCTGCAGTCGTGGAGAAATCTGCTGATAGACGAGGAGTCTACTTCATTGGAAAGCTCCTTTGGGCCAAGGGATTTGATTTGTTGTTGGAGTTGGAGACGTATTATCGTCGTAAAACTGGTGAATACTTTGGCATTGATGTTTATGGATCTGGTCCTGATGAGGAAGAAATCAAACGAGCTTTTAACGGTGGTCCGAGTGAAAAAGGAAATGGTGGAATGGTGTACAGCTTCATGGGAAGCAGTCGTCAGCAGCAGCCTCTCCCGGTGAACTTTATGGGTAGGCTGGACCATTCGAAGCTTGCGGGAGATTTCTATTCTGTCTTTGTCAACCCTTCCTTGACTGAGGTTTTGTGTACGACCACAGCTGAAGCCATTGCAATGGGAAAATGGGTTGTTATTCCATCACATCCATCAAATGCCTTCTTTGAACAATTTCCCAACTGTTTGATGTATCGCAATCGAAGAGGATTTGTCTCGCAACTCAAGATTGCGTTAGAAAACGACCCACCTCCGCTTTCCAATGAGCAGGCGCAACTACTGTCATGGGATGCAGCAACGATGAGAGTTGTAACAGCGGCGTCTATTTCAGAGAGAGACGCAGCGAGGAATCAGCGAATCATCAGGGCCAAGGAGGGAACGGTGCTGAAGAAAGCTATCAGTGGACTTTTCAATCCTGCATCGACAAAGGAGGGGATACCAGTGACTAATCAAGTTGCATCGTATGGAAGCATTACTGCTATTTCTACAGCTATGAAACCTCTGCCTGTACAGTGAGGTATATGCACTTTTTGTTTCACATTTTGTATTTGACGTTATACACCAAGACACCATAAATTATTTAAGAAAAGTTTGTGTATGGTTGAAAAACTGCGTTTGCTTTTATACTGTGCTGACGAGAATAAATAGCTATCACCTCGTCCGAGCCGAATCTCCTTCTCATACATGAACATACCATCTCACCATCAATTTACTTACTGCTGGAATGTCCCCAACCCTAGAATTAGAGTAGAAATGATATCAATCTTACAATTGGCCACATTACATCATTGGATAGTAGTTTTTCGGAGAAGCTGGATTACAACATCATGAAGACTCAAAAACGTTTTCTCAAAAAAAAGAAGTTTTACATCGTTCGGAAAGATACTTTCCTCTTACTGGTAAGGTGAGAACCCAAAATAAAATAACGGCAGTCATCGCCATTCATCTTCTCATGCATCTCCAGACACCGACAATCTACAATACATACAATACCATGCAATCATAGCATGCACTTACATCATGTACTCTCATAAAGTATTCATGTAAGAAAGCTCTACACAACTTGAGCAACTACTTACTTCTAGTAAGTTCACGCAAGTATCTACTCCTTGACGAGGTGAGTAAACCAAGTCTATGGCTCCGTCGGTTTCGTCATCTTTCTCAGCGCAAAATCTCCTCACATCTTCACAACAGGTCACAACTTCTTAAAACAACAGATAGAAACATCATGGATCCGTTTTATTCTTCTCCCAGCAACAGAGAAAAGATGCGCAACATGGGGCACGACATGGCGTACGACTTTTCCAACGTCAATCATCCCGTGATGACTAACAAAGGCGAGGAGTCCAAGCCTCTCTCTCCCAAATTCGAATCAAGGAATTTGAGTGATGTGCCGCTGACACCTACTCCTACATTTGGACTCTCTCCCAGATCGAAGCAGCATCAAAGGATGGAAGAGGGTTATGATGACATCGAAATCGCATGGGATGATGATCAATCTGAATTCAAACCAAACTACGATTCATCCTACACAGCTTCCGCTATTCATTGGGTGCGTCAGAACAAAAAGAAGATTCTAATTGGTTTCAGTGTATTAGCTTTCTTGGGTGTTGTATCTGGCACTACGTCAAAGAAAATTCAAGATAACAAGCACAAGGCAGCAACATTGTCGGGGATAGCCAAATCGGACAAAACCAAGAGTCCCAAGGCTCCCTTGACTCAGAACTTGGGCGCTGGAGCAAAGACAGGAAAATCCGCATCGGCACCGTTGGCTCAGCTGAGTATAATGGCACCAACAGTCTCGAATTCCCCAACAGCGTCCGCTGCTCCATCAATTGAATCAACAGTATCATCTGCACCCTCTGTGTCTTCCGCTCCTTCAGATGTTCTAACAGATTCCTCTGCTCCTTCAGATGAGCCCACGCCTACAGCAACGGAATCTCCTACCTTGTCGCCTGCGGCTTCTGCTCTTACAAATTCGACTGTGGCAACGACGACTTTTTCTACGTCTCCTTCTTGGTCGCCTACCTATGTTAATACCTCGTTGCATTCGATTAATGAAACTGCTAATGCGACAGATGTGATCGAGGTTCAAGAATTTGATGAAGATGGATTAGAGACTACAGAGACGGAAGAGGAAGAAATTGAAGAGGCAGATACTGCTGAAACTACTGATGAGGAGCAAGAGGATATCTTCGTTGAGATTCCTGAGGAGGAACAAGTGGTAAATGCCACGGCTACTAATAATAAGACATTGCTAGAGATTGAGATAGAAGAGGAGGATGAAGAGGAAGAAACTGAGGCTACTGATATGGAAGAGAAGGATGGTGAGATTACTGAAGAGGAACAAGTGGTAAATGGCACGGCTGCTAATAAGACAGTGGTAGAGATTGAGATAGAAGAGGATGATGAAGAGGGAGAAGCTGAGGCTGCTGACATGGAAGAGAAGGATGGTGTGATTACTGAAGAGGAAAATGTGATAAATGCCACGGCTACTAATAAGACAGTTGTAGAGATCGAGACAGAAGAGGAGGATGAAGAGGAAGAAGCTCAATGTCTTCGAGATGGCACACAATGTGACAATGAAGAGACTTGCACCGAAGATTGTTGCAATGGCAAGTTGGAAGATGGCTCGGGATGGTTTGAGTGTCCAGATGGAAGCATGTTTTGTGGAGATCATATCGTTCTTGAAGCGAAACTATGCTGGATAATGAACTGAGAAGAAACGTGGTCAATTGAAACAAGATTTTTACTCGAGTAATGCGCTCTCTCGAGATAAGGAGAGCTGTTTGTATTACTTATTTGTGCTCTGTGGTAGTGCCATCCGACAATGAGAAAATGGAGGCGATTGCATACTTAAAATATTAGTTATTTCATCGCGATACACATCACTCATAAGATGATCCCATCAATACTCAGAGTTCGGCCTATATTGTGTTACAGTGTTATCACATGGCTAATGCGCACTGGCTCAGATAGATTCTCCTGTGCTTCAATCTTCAAATAATTGTGTCCAGTCGTAGCCTTGGCAGCATTGGGATCAAACTCCTTCATCAGTCGAACACATTTACCGTTAGGCCATAAGTCCCATGAGTTGCGATCGAGAACTTGTCCATTATAACTGATTTCTATATCCGTGTTGTTCAGGATCATATCCGTCCCCACTTGCTTTCCGCAGCAGCCACAGATTACCACTAACCCGACCTCTTGTTTTGGCAATCGAAACACGACGCTGCCACTGTCCTTTGATGTAGCAGAAATTCCTCCACAAGCATCAAGATGGCGGCATATTTCCTTGTCATCTCGATCTTCAAAGTAGGTTTGATCTTGCTTTGAGACACCACGCCAAAGTTCTTCTTCCTTGTGCCAAATTTCCCAATTTTGGACTTCACCCTTGTGAGGGTTGAGACTATCTTCCGGATCTTCTACCCTTGCTCCCCACCATCCATATGTTGGCTTCTCAAAATTGATACATCCAGGTGCCTCGTCCACGGTACAGTACAGAGGATCGCAAAACTTTGGGTCTGGAAGAGACGACTTCAGGGGGATCTTCCGTTTCGAGGCTGCCCATTTCTCTGCTGGATCTATCCCATTTTTCAAGTCGCGTTCAATCAAGTCCAACGCTTGAATCATTGCCTGTGAGTAGATGTAAGAGAATGTATCTGACACAAACTGAAACGCGAGGGGGCCCGGATGCCAGTTCCGCATGACAACGCCCAGACTTTCTTTCCGTACAGGACTGCTTTCATCCTCTCCATACCTTGTCACATTGTGATATCCATCGCCAACATTTCCCCATCCAAAGTGGTCGACACCATTCTCCTTGGCTGCTTCATAATCATACCCACCATTTTGAAAACCCGAGTTCATATAAAATGCATTGTACCCAAATTCACTCATGTGATCTGCCAACTCATGCTCTCCACCGCCTCCTGGCAACCTGCCTGTATTATAAACGTGAACGGGTGGCTGCTTTGGCATCATTTGCGCCCACCGAGCCAAACTTTCCCTCGCTTCTAATGCCCGTGCACTCGCTGGTCCACCTGCCTCGAAATAAGTCCAAGTATCTGGGTGGAGAAAGAGAAATGAAGTTATCAATTAGCTCTTGGTGAAGAAGAAAAAACAAGCAAACAAACAAACAAAAAACATCCAATAATATATACTACTCACAGTGAGCAATATCAATATCCGGTGACACATTCTGCTTAATACAAAACACTTGATTTGAAAAGTCATCACCACACCCTCCACCCTCACCAGCATTCTGACAAGTTAATTTCATCCCCGCTGCCTCCCACACCGGACCAAATGTCCGTTCCATCTGCAATTCATAACTATCATAATTGCAATTATCATGTCCAGCCGCGACACTTGACCCGATTGTCCCAATGATGAAATCGGTTTGATCATCTGTCACAAGTGCCCGTGCCATGGTATCGACTAGTTTATCCACCATACCTGCTGTCGCATTGGGAGTAGTTTCAAAGTTCCACGGTGTAAGCCAGGATTGTAACATCATGTTTTCCGATTGTTCTTTCCCACCGTAATATTCTTGCAGCATGGTGATTAATGATTGGGCTGCCTGGCGTGTCGTTTGGACATGTTCCAGTGTGAAGGATGTCCCAAACTTCTTCTTTTTGTTATTTTTGTCTTTTTTGTGTTGTTGTTGCTTCGCTCCTTCGCCATCGCCAGGGTGTTTCAATGCCTCGGATTTACCCTCCATCGTGCCCAAAATGTACATTCCTATCATTAACAATGAAATGACAATCCATCGAATGATTGTGGAGGATGATGAAAGTGGGCTGGTTTGTTCCGAGGGATCGGATCCAAGAGTCCGGTGAAGACGCCGACGGCCCTGGACCAGCTCGATGCTCTCTTCGTCTTCGACTTCGTCATTTGGGTGGACTTGTTGGTACTCGTGATTGATGTTTGGCATCGTACTACTTTCACTTGGGTTATCTGTCGTCGTCTATGTTAATTCGATTCATTGGCGTTGGATTCCACATCGACAATGTTGTGCATGGACATGGACAAGATACACAAAAGATCTGCCTGCCCGGCCCTGCGAAGAACTCTGTTGGCGGGAAGAAATAGGAACAAAGTCAAGTTTATTTATGGCATCATAAATAACGACAAAAATACATAAAAAAGTGTCAGTATCATACCAATCATTGTACATACATTATCTTCTTCAAAAAAACTATAATTCATCGATATGGAGCACCTATCGACAATTTTGGCACTAATAACTGCTATTTCGAGCTAGAATGACGCATGTCTATGGTATACTTGCATACCTGTGCTCTCATGTGCTGCTGCTGATGCTATGCAACTATACTACATAACGTTGACCAGTGGTTCCATAGAAAGGTATTAGTCTCTACCATCATACTTATCAGGGCGTAGCTACTTAAGTAAGTACTTATCGTCTTGAACAAAGTGAAGGTAAACAATACTCCTATATTATACTACAGATCACATGTTATATTATTACTACAGATCACAGGTCAAAAATGCTTGCAAGATACATCAAATCATCACTGTTGAATGGCTGGACAATATTGTACATTTCCTCAACCTGTTGTGTGTTGGGACCTTGTGCAGTAGTATCATCGCTGCATGTGTGAACAGACGATGACGACGACAAGGAGACTGAGTCCTGAACAAATTGATCAAAGCTCTTGGAGGAAACAGGGGTGTGATCTAAGTATTGGAAGACTGGCTCTTGATAGGCTTGCGAATCTGGTGGTGCAATTGCTGCAGTTTCATTACTTTGGACTTGATCATGATTGTCGTTGTAGGAAGCTTGTGAATCTGCTCGTGAAGACGAACAGGAACTGTTGTCATCGACATCGTTGACGTGGTCACTCAAATTCTTAGCTGCCCTTCTGGTAGACCTAGATGAAGCTTGAGGCTTGGTTATGGAAGACCTCTTCTTCGAGGCGCTCTTAACTTCGGTGCGTTCAATTCCTTTCAATAGATCAGGTCGTCCACGGAGGAAGTTCTCATGTTGCCATCCACCCTTTTCCCCACCAAGCGTCTCAGTACGAACAAATCCCCAGATATTCAGCTGGCGTGTCTGAAGAGAGAAGTAATGGTAATTAAAGATTAGTTGGTTTGAACTCATGGTGAAGATGGTGAGCCAAATGGGTCAAGATCAAGACACTGCAACACTTACGAAGGATCGAAACTTAGTCTGTTTGAAGAACATCGGCGCGAGATCATTCATCATAACATCCTTGTTGTGAATGATGAAGACACTACCATCGGCCGACCAGAAAAGCGAATCTGCTAACTCGGAATCACATGCATACTCAAGCATCTCGTAGAGTTTGAAAGGAAATGTCTGCTGGTTTTGTAGCGCCTTCATGGCAGACTTGGAAGCTGCTGATGTGGATTCAGCTGTCACGCGTCTGGAGAGAGTTTTTCTTCGGATCATTATGGAGTTATTCCTGACATTATGTCTTTCCTTATTGGGCTTATAATTATGAAGTTGCAGACGAGCAAGTGTACAATTATTTGTGTTGAACTGTATCGTACTCTGCCCTGTACACGAATAAATAAGTAGGGCAATAAAAAATAGTCTAGTCCCGTAAGTACCTAGCTGGTGTCGACTGAGTACAATATCGTAGTACGTAATTAGTGGCGTCGCCACGCCAGTGGCGAGTTCGCAATAAGTACTTAGAGGGATACAGAGAGTTCGCAGTATGTACATAGGCCTTTGCTCTGGTGGAGGGGGGGGGCGAGGGAGCCCCCCGATATTGAGGGTCCCTGATCTACAGCAAAAAAATCGTCTCAATAGACCTTATTAACAGCGCCCACTTTTCGTTCCCGCCATTTTTCGTGCCTGCGCTACGATTTTTCCACAATTTTGTTAGTGACTTTAGTTAGTGAGCAGCTCTGACCGCCAAAATTAAGTTTCAGGGAAGTGGTCTATATGCTTATCCCGAGATACTATCCTTTAGGTGACTATTATGTGAGTATTTACTCTGCGGGGTAGGTGATGAAAGCGTATATTTTCGTCGAGATATGCATTTGAAGATGCACTCTAGCTTGGTGCTGGCTTGATGGCTGATGGCCTGCCAATTTTGTCTAACAAAAAAGCCAGTAGAATCACACACACATTACTCAGCAGGGACTTGGAACTTTAGGCCAGCTAACGCATCTATAGACCTCCATTAATGTCGACTAAAGGATGGTGCTATTGGAAAAGCATATGAAACAACTCCCCAAAACTTAATTTTGGCCATTTTGGCCTGCAGCTAGAGCACTTCACTAACAAAAATGTGGAAAAATCGAAGCGCAGGCATGAAAATTTAGAAAGGGGGGAAACCAACCGGGCGTGCCCCCGTTAATAAGGTCTATAGGGGTAAAATTGGCTGGGAGCTGATCCTCAGCCATCCACTTGAAGTTGGGAAAGCAGAAACTGTCTTTTACGTCACTGTGACTTTTACTGATGAAAGGCCTTTCCCTTCAAGAGCTCCTCTCATCTCCTCTCTATCTTGTCCTCCACCAACAGCCCCACGTCACAATACAAGGCATCATCTTTGCACAGCCGGCGGGCTGGAAACGCTTCTGGCTCCTTCAATGACGAAGACAAGCAGCAAACTTTCTTGGTGGTGGATTTGATGAAGTCATTTAGTAATACTGAACATGGACTTGGAATGCATTAACAAGCCTTGAAGGACAGGGAAGAGTGGGATACCCCGTGTCTTTGTCTAGATCTTCATGAGCAGCCTGGTAGAGAAGATTCTCAATGGTTGCCAACGCAACATGATCTCACAACATTCTTCCCTCCTGAGGTCTCGGCATATTATAATGTAGGGGGTGGTAGAAAGGGTTTGCAGAATTCAAAACTGGCCAGAAATTGAAGGAAGGGACAATAAGAAAGCTTCGTGAATTTGATGTCACACAAACTCCTCTGGATTTTGTCTTCTGACATTTTCATGCCGCACAAGCATTGATAAGCAGGTTGTATTCTGCCGTGTATGGATGCCAGATCAGAGACGAGTTTCTTTCCGTTACGTCTTCCAAGAGGCTCTGCCAAAACTTCTACCAGCTCATGCCCTCCGTCGAGTTCGCTTTACCATCTGCGATGGCGATCCGCAGCAGAATTTGGAGCTTGTGATTGCTGTAGAAGAGCTATTTCGCTATATGATTATGGCTGCGTCACACGCACAGATCACAGAATTGAGAAGCAATGACCGAGAAAGACGTGGTTACACTCGGAGTATAGCTATGTTTGAGACAATGGTTCGGGTTCTCATTGTTCTTCTTTTTCCTTCTTTTGGGATAGGGTGACACCTATTCCCGCCTTGGTTCTCAGTTGCATATAATATATGTATATCGCATTTGCTCGCTTAGCTCGCGGATTATGTATTGTAGGTGACACATATATAATATGTCTCTTCGCCGACGACAAACGGACGCTGTACTGTTCCACCGTGGGCTACTGTATCCCATCAATAATTAATGTTCCCTTCTTCCTTTCACTTTCTTTCTCCTTTCTCAGCAAAATCGTCCGGGAAAATTCCACTTACTTACCGCACCTATCGTACTGCCCGTTTTGTTCTTAACCAGTGAAAAGTTGAGAGTGGCAAGCAATAAAATATGCATCGGAACAAGGGCAATACAATGACTAACCATCGAGCCGAAGAGAACATTCTGAACGCCGCAGCTGCTGCAGCTGCAGGCACTATCGCCGGGTGTGGAGAGGAAGTGAAGAACATGGATAACAGTGATGGTCGCAGCAGGGCGGACCCTGTTCTCCACAGATGTGTCACATCTGGCTCTTCTGTAGATGCTCCAAACGATACAGCCAGCAATCAAGCACCACCGCCATCAAACGACAGCACAGCTGGCATCGCCATGGCTCCCTATCACATGCAGGCCTTAGCTCACCTGTATCACTCTTCACGACGATCCAGGAACTATCGCAGCGTGCCCAGCAGCCCTTCTGCCATCACGTATGCTCAAGGAGACAAGAAGCTCCTCCATCAAGACGAACTCAAGAAGGATGTCACTATCATTCAAGATACACCTGCTCATGACGAGACGCTTTCGAAAGTAGCTGACATAGAGTGGTCCTTTGACATTGCATCTCTTGTCGATGATGACTGCTCGACTGTAAGTTCGTTTGACGGTGAAGAGTCCTTCATGGATGAAGACATTTTCCGCATCCAGTCAGACTGCTTTGAAACGAAAATGAGCATAAGTTTTGGTGAACCTGTCAATAGTGATGAGTTGCATGGTAGTGTTGAAGAAAGGAACTCCAAGCGTTTTTGAGGACAGCCTAATCTACAGCATGGAGGTATCCCATTCCTTGGTCTTACGACGAGGCTTTATTCCTTTTACATACATGTACATCATTTCACCACAATAAAAACTGTATAGTCAACGTTTGAGTAATAAGAATTTGTTATTGAATGTCATGACTGCTGAATAGCCTTTTGCTTTTGATTAAGATCAATCTCTTTGGAGTGTACTACACCCGTTTCATATGATGAACGATTGAAGGAGATGGCGCTTCTCATCTTACGTGTAGATAACTTGATTTTCTGAGACTGATGGATTTTTGCGAAAAAGTGTCAAGAAAAGGGTTCAACGACAAGACATTGATGTAATGATTCTCAAATAAATAGGTCAGAAGATTCACATGATCGCTCACCTTCAGTACGTCCTCTGCGATTTTCTTATTACAATCCACTAACGCCAATCGAGCTTCATGTTCATCTTCAAGCTTTTGCAACTTTTCCTCAACAGGACTGCTTTCCTGCTGCTGTTGCTGTGGCTCATCATCATGCTCATCATTACAGTCCACATCTTCCTGATACGCTTCACCAGTCTTGGCCGCATTTCTAGCACGTTTCAACTCCTCCTGTCGTTTCTGTTCCTCCTCTTGCAGTCCTTTTTTTACATCTCTGTCCAAGCCTGCTACAATACCCAACGCATAGGATAGTCGAGCTGTTCGGGTTTGGGAAGCCTGTTTCCTTGCCACTTCCGATCTAGGAGGTTCATAAGATGCAGTCATAAAGGCAATACGTTCCGCTGCAGTCTTGAACGCATACGCAGCCAGTTGAGCGTTGGTTTTGATACCAAAGAATGAGACAGAACATTTTCCGGTCACAAAAAGTCTAGCCTTTGAGAAGGTCGTAAATGCATCTACTCGAAAATTTGCTGTAACTGGCGCTATGAGACTCTCCAACCATCTGGGCATGGATGATAGTGGCACCGTCTTTTTCCTATTCAGAATATTTACAGTGACAATGCCTCCATGAAGTGTCGATCCACTATCCTTGTCATTCGTAGTGGAGAAATGATTCAGTGACCCGTCACCTTTCTTTCAGGAGTACGGCTTGATCTAAATTGTATCTGTCCAACAAGTGAGAAATCAATATTCTATTCTAGCCATTTGGATGCCATTGCGAAAGAAATTAGACCAAACAAAAAAATCAAAAATCATGAGGCCGACGCCGACGACCGACGATGATGAACACAAGATATGATAGGGACACAAGACACAAGTTGTTGACGACGGCCTCTCTCCTATAGAGGCAAGCAAAGAAGGCAGCCCAAATATAGACGCAGAGAAAAGGCAGCATTGCAACAAAAGAACAATGTCATCCTCCCGAAACAATCGCAATCCATTCGACGATGACATCACCATCGACGATATCAACCACGGCTCCACCAGCAGCAGCTACAACACTCATCCAACAACCCCCACTAACACCAACACTGCCCCCCACGATCCCCTCCTCGACACCTACGAACAAAACCTGCAAAGGTCCGTCGATCCCGACTTCTTCCACGATCCCGAACGCTACCAGGCTCTCAACCGTGTCATTGAAATCATTGGCGCCAACATTGACAATAACAACAGTAACAGTAGTAGCATTGGAACAAATCACGAACACATTCCCAAATATCAACAAATGAAACGTCAACAACATTTAGTCGAAGAGGCAATCGAACACATGGCAATTAAGCATTGTGCCGATTTAAATTCGAGTGTGGCGGCTGTGGGACGGATGAGTCGTCAGTTTGATGAGGCGAAGTTACGAGTACGGAATTTGAGGAGGCAGGTGAGGGATGTGAAGGATAGTTTGAGATTGGGGGAGTTGGGGATGGGGGATTTGGTATGTTGATTTATTGATTTGTTGAGAGAATTGTGTGTTGATTATTTGTTTGATGTTGTTTGATATGTTGTAATGTGGGATGAGGGTCAACTTGAAAGAGATCTTGTTGAAAAAACATTGTCTTTTTTGACATTGTCTTTTTCTTTTGTCTTGATTTTTACTCTTGTTCTATGATTCTGTTATTGACATAAGTGCATCAAGATAAATGCACGCAAACAATTGATCTGATTGGCATTTTTCAAAAACCCACCAATATTATTTCTCATCCTACCCATTTTTCCCAACTTTTCCTTGTCTCTCCCTCTCTCTCTCTCGTTTCAGGAAACATCCGCCAACCCCAACGAACCATCCACCTCCACCACAGCAGCGGAAGCCGCCGCTGCCCAAGCAGGTGCATCCGCTCGCTCCCTCCGTGAATTATGGCTCAAGAAATTAGAATGTGAGGCTGTCCTGTCCCTCCTACGAAAATTGGAAATTATCCGACGTGCTCCTGGTGGATTTGACTCATTGATCCGTCCCGTCGATGGTGGACCGTGTCGTATTGGTGCAGCAGTAGTGGTATTATCCGAAGCATTGTCCATTATGTTTAGTGATGATGTGGCACAGGTACAAGCATTTGATCGGATCATGGAACAACTCATGACGAGGAAACAACGTGCCGAAGAAATTTTATGGGGGACACTTACCGATGTGTTGTATCGGCATGGGGATATGTTGAGTAGGGAGGAGGTGAAACGGCGACGGGAACGTATGGAACGGAGAGCGAGGGCGATGGAAGCTGCCGTGGCACGGGGGGAGTCAGGGGGTGGTATGATGATGAGTACGATTGCGGAAGATTCGGATGAGGAGGATGAGAATTCGTGGGCTCATACGTCGAATAGTTTTGAGGATGATACGTCCACTAGGGCGAGTACTGCGGGGGGTAGTGCGGCGAATACTGCTACATCGGGGAATAATAATGAAGTGGGTTCTATTTCCCAAGGTCAATTTAGGCGTATGGTTGGACGTGCCATTTTGGAATCTGAAATTGATTTGGAGGGAGATGAACTCCGTTGTTTGGAGGAACCTGCTGTGTGGGGGTCACATTCCAATACTACGCATTTGTCTGCGTCTTATCTTTATCCTGAACAGGCACTCCCGAGATACTCTGATCCTGTGTTGGCACTACGGATCCTTGTCGATTGTCTAACCAAACTTAAGAGGTTAGATGATGTAGAGCAATATTTAAGTGAGGATCTCGATCGTGAAATAAGGCGTGTGGCGGAACGTGAACAAGCCAAGACGTTTGCAAGGTTGGAGCGCCATAGGGGTAGGACCGCAGGAGTCGATGAAAGTGATGAGGAGGGCGATAGTATGAAGGTGTTTCGGTTTCATTTGAATAATTTGCTCAAGGCATTTGGGGGTATTATGACGAGATATCTTCACTTGGCACAGATTTTGAGACACAAGATTGTGAGTGCAACTTTAGTATGAGTCTTATTTTTCGAATTATTTGTGAAAAATCTAACCTTTGCTTTCCATCAGTGCTCTGATCCAATATTGAAGCAGATGTGCCCGTCCTATCCAGTACCTGCATCAGCTTTACATTCTCTGTTGGTCAGTGCAGAAACTGCCATGCAGAGAGAAATCAAGGGCTTTATTAGTGCATGTATTGCTGAGTCCGATAAGCCAAAAGACAAGCGGAACTCCCGAAGGCATCACATGAGTATGGATCAATCACAGTTGGATGTGGAGCGCGGAATCTTCTCGTTGGGTATCCACGGAGGAAACCCTGAAGAAGGAGTCAGTTGGAAGAAGGTATCAAGGGCCAACATTGTGGAACTACCCTCTGGTCAATTCGTTTCGGAGGTGCTGTTCCCAAGAACTAACACCGACCCTGAAGTGAGGCATGCTCTCACCTTCCGCAGGAGCATTGCCCGATGGAGTCACGAGATTTCTGAAGGCAGGAAAGAACTTGCCTTGTGCAGTGGCGAAGACACAAGTGCACCCATGTACAATAATCCTGTGGAGGAGGGCGCACTTGTTTATATGGACAATATCATTCAACGAACACTCCTTCCAGAGATGCAAGACGAGGCTGTTAATGCAGTTATTCACTTTTTGGAGCGGCCTGATGCCTTTGACCCTATCGCCAATGATGTCTTCACCAGATATCCGCATCACACAGTCCAAGTAGAAGCAGAAATGTCTGTTGCATGCCAAGCATTGTATACCTCTACTCGACCAATTTTCATGGCTTTGCATCGGTTACCCACCGGAGGTGAGATGTATTTGTCTCTAGTGACTATGCTGGAGCATGCCATGCTGACCTTCATATCACGAATGAAGCAGCGTGTCGGAGAAGTGTGTCAAGGAAAGGCTGCTTTCTCTCTACTTGAAGATCAAAGAGGAAGTGCTACGCCATTGAGTCAATCTATGGAAAGACGAAAGGCGTTCACCCTACTCCAGCGCATTTATAACGATGAAATTGATGTTGACGATGCTGCTGCGACTGCCGAACCAACTCAGATTGGGAATATTCTTCCCTTGGCTCCATCAGAGAATGATACACGGTCAAAGAGAGCAGCCTTGGGCGCTGCTGATGGAAAGGGTTCTTTTGAACGAGAGCTATCGCATCTTGCAGTTCTCACAAAATTCAATGAGCCGATGTCATTTGAGACATCCACTCTTTGCAGTGACGAAGAATTGATGAAGGCCTCATGTTTAGCAAATAGCTTACTCCGGGTAGCCAGCTTGCTGGAAGAACAGCTACGAAGTCGAGCTGGTGGATGGGAGAAGTCTTCTAAAATCAAAGCGATCCGTGACCTCGAAAGTGCCATTAAAACCATCCGATTCCATGGTCTACGTGTTGCCAAATTTTGTCGCATGGAAATGTTGATTCAAACTGCGAGGAGGATGTCTGAAATATGCATGAGTTCAGTTCTTCAAGCTGAAGATGCTGTCAGGCTTCCAACGTGCGTGAACAACCTCGGTGAATACCTAGCGACTTCCAGCGATAATATCCGTGAAGCTGGTGGGAACGCTGTAGCTGCCTACACATTTTCATCTCTGGAGCAATACATTCCTCATTATCTCATGCAGACTTGCCGAATCATGGCTGGAGGAGGGAAGCCGATAACGCTTAATGGAATTGAAGCACTGGACAGAACGGGTTCAGTTCTCTATCGTGATTTGAAAGGTTCCACAAGCTTTGAGAACTCATTTTGGAGTGAAGAAGATGCTGCCAATTCGTTCGAGATGTCTGCTATCTTTATCAGTCTGATGGAGAGTTCCCAGAAGGATCTCGAAAATCATTACCGTGGTAATCCAAATCAGTTTTCTGATACTGACTACCAACTCATGTTTGCCTTTAATGGACCACGGAGGCGAGGAGATCCTAGACGCTTCAACTTGCTCAAGAGCAAAATGAAGACAGAAAGGGGCAATTAAGAGAATGTCATTCTGTAGTGAGGGTTCAAGCTAATGAAGGATGATCGTTAACCAATGGAGTATGGGAAATATATCATTAGTGTTACGTAGCATAAATTATTATTCTTTTTCCTCCTCCCGGTGAGCTTCTCTTCCTTTCTATCGCGGCACACTTGGAGCAAACGTAGAACTCCATCGATAATATGTCCCAGATACTCACACATGCTTTCAACCTTTTGCTTGTCCTTCAGAGAAGAACTGACGAGCTCAAAGTTCTCAAGATATGCGCGTAGAAGGTCCAAAGCGCTATGGCCTGGAGGAGACTCGCATGCTCTCTTGTTTTAAAAGCATACACTCCTACATAGACGCTTCAACAACTTGCTCAAGGCAGGCAAAATGAAGACGGGAAGAGACAATCCATTAGACGAGCGTTAACCAATGAAGTAAGCCTACTATATCATTAGTGTTACATAAATGTATGGACATGAAATTGACTCTTCGGTCCATTCTCCTAAAAACCCTGCTTCTGCACCGATTTGGAAAAAGCATTCATGATTATGCTTTTGTGGCAGCGGACCTCTTTCGTCGAGAATTCAACAAACTTCAATGCAAATGTGGAGTAGATCTTGGCCTTAGTGTCATCACCAACTGTGGAGAGTTGGATGGCTTTGTTGTGAGCCTCTACTGTGAACCAAGCAAACTCTTCAGGAGAGTAAGAGGTGCCTTCCTTCTTAGACAAGTCATCGATTTCATGGAAGATTCCAATGACCTCTTCGACACTCACGGCAGATTGAATCATCTTCCGCTGCAAATCGCCCAACGAAATCTCTCCTACCACAAAAGTGCCGGATTTCTGAAGCATGTCGGAGCATAGCTTCGTGAGAACCCTGTCGGTGTGTGTCAAATGTTTTTGTAGCGCCAAGTCTGACATCAATTTTACCTGTTTCAATATTTGGAACTTTTCGCCAGCAACCACCGCGTCAGTGATGTGTAGCTTTAGGAGTGTAGCACAAAGCCCATCGTTGCACGTTTGAAATGAAAAGGAATCCTCTTCGAGACCAAGAAGACACATCATAGTGAGGAGAGCAATCATTTTTGAAACCTTTGCATTCTTCTTGCAGTTCAATTCAAACTCTTGCTGAGATTGAGCGAGACGGTGCAGAGTACGACGGTGTAAAATTTTTGTGGAGCTTTTTTGGTCATCTCCAGATGATGCCAGATAATCAGCAGTGACAGCGGCCGAGAGGAGTAAACATTGCGCGCTAAATTGGCTACTGATATCAGATGCAGCGGTGGACGAGGGACCATTGAAACAAGGCATGGCAAATTTCTCTGGCTCATACTTCACGTCATAATCAAGCTTGCTGAGCCGTGCCCCTTCTTCCTCTTCACTCTGTAAGCATTATATATAATTTGGATGAGGAGTGTGAGAATACAGTTGAGAGCAAACAGATAGTGATACGATAATTCACTCAAGATGATTCTTACCATCAAGATAAAGTCGTGACTCGCTGCAAAGAGATCTGCTGCCAGAGCTCTCGAATCGTAAGTAGAATCGTCAAGTACACTTGCAGCCATTAGCTGCTGCCCGATATTCCACAAGCTTTCTGCGCAGTGAACACATTGGCTCCGCAAGCCCAAGAGCGTCTGCGTGGCAGAGTCATCCCAAATCGAATCGAATTCAACGCCGTTGCACTCTTTCGAAGTCTTCTTCTTTTTCCTCCTTCCGGTGAGCTTCTCTTCTTTTCTATCGCGGCACACTTGGAGCAGACGTAGCACTCCATCGATAATATGGCCCAGATACTCACACATGCTTTCAACCTTTTGCTTGTCCTTCTGAGAAGAACTTACGTGCTCAAAGTTGTCAAGGTATGCGCAGAGAAGGTTCAAAACGCTCTGACCTGAAGGAGACTCGCATGCTTTCTTGCTTTCGAGGCATGCACTAAGATTCTTGGATCGAAGTTGTAAATTCAGCCATCGCTCTTGGACTCCAAGTAATAATTCTCCGTCCCCCTCTGCTGCTCCATTCTCCACGCAAGAGTTCGAAAAGCGAGGGAAATGCTCAAGGATGACGTCGTGGTCCGTTGTCGAAAGCTCATTGAGCGCGTTGTCAAATTCTAGCAGCGCATCTGCGTGTTTGTGCTTTGCAGCACAGTGAAAAAGAGTGGCCAAGCTGTTTACACATTTGTGGTTCTTCCAAGACTCTCTCGCCATCTTCATCCCTTCAGCGTGATCGCCGCTCATCGAAAGCGAGGATGCCAATACTGCTAGCACTTCAGCGAGAACGGGATCTTCTCCGTGCTCGGGGGAGACTTTACTTGTCTCGTAGATGTCCTTGAGTATGCTGGCCCATTTTGCGCACATCTCATGCACTTCCCACGAATGATAAAGAGAGACCGCCCTGGAGAAAACTGATTTGGCTTCATTCAGTAGCTCCGTCTTCATCGAGTGCTTTGCATCTAGAAACAATGTCGTGTCTGTAGTGAGTGCATTATCACGCTTGAAGGATGATATGAACTGATCTGCCAAAATGATGGCCTCTTGGTCGATGGATTGATATTCACTCTCCAATTTTTTACCACCACCACGCACTTCACATGCAACGTGCAAAATCGCACTGAGTTTGTCTAACACGACGAAGGGTCGGAGCTGATGGCTCTTTGCTAATTTATCAAACATCAATTGATACGGATCAAGTGCTGAGCTGCCTGCGTCGGACGTGCTCGCCAACTTTCGCCTCACGTGCACAACACGGATTGACTGGAGAGTGAGCTTCAACATTTCATTATTTTCAACGCTCGTTTCCACTAGTGTAGATTCTTCCTTCTTCGAAACTAGCTCCACCATGGCACTGAGTTGATCATCAATGCAGCGCTCGTCCTCCTTGGAGGGATTATTATTGAACAGCTGGATCTTACGAGCTCCCAGCATCGCCTTCTCACGAGAATGAATGTGACGACTCTTTGTAAGAGCAGATTGAGAGCGGTTCTTGATGTCAGCTTTGTCTTTTGCTGGCCCGATTGAATCTTCCGAGAAGACAAAGTCGGTCCCACTGCCAAGATCATTCATGGTGTTGCCATGAAGTTCCTCGTCCCGCTGATGCTTCTCATTCATGTAAAATTCAACCTGATCTAGGCAGGCAATCGCATCCTTCTTCCTCCCTAACGACTGGAGTGCTGCCGACAGCACGTAGAGTGACTCAATGGACAATACCACAATGTCCGCCTCAAGATTGTGAAGCATCTGTGACTCGTTCTTCTTTTGGTTAGTGCGTCCTTTCTCCGTCTTGATATGACCAAGGCAAGAGTCTGTTGCAGTAAGATCAATGTTTAGAGCCTTCGTTGCTTGATCATTCATACCAATCTCTGCTAAGTGAGAGCCCTGCTTGAAGCAGAGCCTTGCCAACTGTGGCAAGAAGCGTTGCAACGCTGCGTATTTTAGAGCGGACTTGCTCTCACTGTTCAGTGCCTCGTTGCAGTGCTCATCGATGAAGGTTTTAGCAGCGTCCAAGTGTTGGAGTACGATAGCAGGCCAATCTACACTGCTATTATCAGCTTGAGTAGATGCATCATCTTCTTTGATGGACATTTCAGCATGCTGCTCTTCTTCAAAGAGAGCAGCAGCATTCGGCAAAGCAGAGTATACATCAAATGCTTCATCCAATAGCACATCCTTCAATTCATTGGCAGCCTCTCAAGAGACAGCGTCGAACTGTCTTTGACACTCGCATCACCGACGCGGACTGCCGCTCCTACCGCAACAAGGCGCCTTCGGCTGTCTTGAGGCAACAAGAGAGGGAGAAAATCCGCAAGTACAAGGCAGCTTGTCTTGAACGACGTCGGGACTTCACCCCCCTCTGCTTCACGGCTGATGGAATGCCAGGTAGAGAGGCCTTGAATGCGATGCGTCAACTGGGTACACACTTAGCTGAAAAGTGGGAGCGTCAGCGTAGCCAGATGATATTCTATGTGCGGGTACGCATGTCCCTTGCCCTAGTCCGGGCAAACTCCCTCCTGCTCAGAGGGAGTAGGGACAGGCACCACCGCATCCGGCCACTCATTGAGAATGGGCCGGGGATGTCCAACTGGCACACCTGGAGTGGGGAGTAATCCCCTCTCCCCCACCCCTGCGGTGGCAGAGGTTGAGTGAGGACTCTCACTCTCACCTGTCGAGAGGCAGTTGAGAGTAGGAGGGAGGAGGAACATACCATCACCTAGCACAGGTGACAAGAGGAGTGCGGACTTGCCACTGAACTAGAGATACCTAGACTGCACTCCTCTTATTACCTAAAATGGGCAAGTTCAGATCCAGCTTGCCCAGTAAACAGCTCCTGAATACCATCCTAAACTAATCACTTATTTATCTTTAAAAAAAAAAAAAACCTCGGTGAATACCTAGCGACTTCCAGCGATAATATCCGTGAAGCTGGTGGGAACGCTGTAGCTGCCTACACATTTTCATCTCTGGAGCAATACATTCCTCATTATCTCATGCAGACTTGCCGAATCATGGCTGGAGGAGGGAAGCCGATAACGCTTAATGGAATTGAAGCACTGGACAGAACGGGTTCAGTTCTCTATCGTGATTTGAAAGGTTCCACAAGCTTTGAGAACTCATTTTGGAGTGAAGAAGATGCTGCCAATTCGTTCGAGATGTCTGCTATCTTTATCAGTCTGATGGAGAGTTCCCAGAAGGATCTCGAAAATCATTACCGTGGTAATCCAAATCAGTTTTCTGATACTGACTACCAACTCATGTTTGCCTTTAATGGACCACGGAGGCGAGGAGATCCTAGACGCTTCAACTTGCTCAAGAGCAAAATGAAGACAGAAAGGGGCAATTAAGAGAATGTCATTCTGTAGTGAGGGTTCAAGCTAATGAAGGATGATCGTTAACCAATGGAGTATGGGAAATATATCATTAGTGTTACGTAGCATAAATTATTATTCTTTTTCCTCCTCCCGGTGAGCTTCTCTTCCTTTCTATCGCGGCACACTTGGAGCAAACGTAGAACTCCATCGATAATATGTCCCAGATACTCACACATGCTTTCAACCTTTTGCTTGTCCTTCAGAGAAGAACTGACGAGCTCAAAGTTCTCAAGATATGCGCGTAGAAGGTCCAAAGCGCTATGGCCTGGAGGAGACTCGCATGCTCTCTTGTTTTAAAAGCATACACTCCTACATAGACGCTTCAACAACTTGCTCAAGGCAGGCAAAATGAAGACGGGAAGAGACAATCCATTAGACGAGCGTTAACCAATGAAGTAAGCCTACTATATCATTAGTGTTACATAAATGTATGGACATGAAATTGACTCTTCGGTCCATTCTCCTAAAAACCCTGCTTCTGCACCGATTTGGAAAAAGCATTCATGATTATGCTTTTGTGGCAGCGGACCTCTTTCGTCGAGAATTCAACAAACTTCAATGCAAATGTGGAGTAGATCTTGGCCTTAGTGTCATCACCAACTGTGGAGAGTTGGATGGCTTTGTTGTGAGCCTCTACTGTGAACCAAGCAAACTCTTCAGGAGAGTAAGAGGTGCCTTCCTTCTTAGACAAGTCATCGATTTCATGGAAGATTCCAATGACCTCTTCGACACTCACGGCAGATTGAATCATCTTCCGCTGCAAATCGCCCAACGAAATCTCTCCTACCACAAAAGTGCCGGATTTCTGAAGCATGTCGGAGCATAGCTTCGTGAGAACCCTGTCGGTGTGTGTCAAATGTTTTTGTAGCGCCAAGTCTGACATCAATTTTACCTGTTTCAATATTTGGAACTTTTCGCCAGCAACCACCGCGTCAGTGATGTGTAGCTTTAGGAGTGTAGCACAAAGCCCATCGTTGCACGTTTGAAATGAAAAGGAATCCTCTTCGAGACCAAGAAGACACATCATAGTGAGGAGAGCAATCATTTTTGAAACCTTTGCATTCTTCTTGCAGTTCAATTCAAACTCTTGCTGAGATTGAGCGAGACGGTGCAGAGTACGACGGTGTAAAATTTTTGTGGAGCTTTTTTGGTCATCTCCAGATGATGCCAGATAATCAGCAGTGACAGCGGCCGAGAGGAGTAAACATTGCGCGCTAAATTGGCTACTGATATCAGATGCAGCGGTGGACGAGGGACCATTGAAACAAGGCATGGCAAATTTCTCTGGCTCATACTTCACGTCATAATCAAGCTTGCTGAGCCGTGCCCCTTCTTCCTCTTCACTCTGTAAGCATTATATATAATTTGGATGAGGAGTGTGAGAATACAGTTGAGAGCAAACAGATAGTGATACGATAATTCACTCAAGATGATTCTTACCATCAAGATAAAGTCGTGACTCGCTGCAAAGAGATCTGCTGCCAGAGCTCTCGAATCGTAAGTAGAATCGTCAAGTACACTTGCAGCCATTAGCTGCTGCCCGATATTCCACAAGCTTTCTGCGCAGTGAACACATTGGCTCCGCAAGCCCAAGAGCGTCTGCGTGGCAGAGTCATCCCAAATCGAATCGAATTCAACGCCGTTGCACTCTTTCGAAGTCTTCTTCTTTTTCCTCCTTCCGGTGAGCTTCTCTTCTTTTCTATCGCGGCACACTTGGAGCAGACGTAGCACTCCATCGATAATATGGCCCAGATACTCACACATGCTTTCAACCTTTTGCTTGTCCTTCTGAGAAGAACTTACGTGCTCAAAGTTGTCAAGGTATGCGCAGAGAAGGTTCAAAACGCTCTGACCTGAAGGAGACTCGCATGCTTTCTTGCTTTCGAGGCATGCACTAAGATTCTTGGATCGAAGTTGTAAATTCAGCCATCGCTCTTGGACTCCAAGTAATAATTCTCCGTCCCCCTCTGCTGCTCCATTCTCCACGCAAGAGTTCGAAAAGCGAGGGAAATGCTCAAGGATGACGTCGTGGTCCGTTGTCGAAAGCTCATTGAGCGCGTTGTCAAATTCTAGCAGCGCATCTGCGTGTTTGTGCTTTGCAGCACAGTGAAAAAGAGTGGCCAAGCTGTTTACACATTTGTGGTTCTTCCAAGACTCTCTCGCCATCTTCATCCCTTCAGCGTGATCGCCGCTCATCGAAAGCGAGGATGCCAATACTGCTAGCACTTCAGCGAGAACGGGATCTTCTCCGTGCTCGGGGGAGACTTTACTTGTCTCGTAGATGTCCTTGAGTATGCTGGCCCATTTTGCGCACATCTCATGCACTTCCCACGAATGATAAAGAGAGACCGCCCTGGAGAAAACTGATTTGGCTTCATTCAGTAGCTCCGTCTTCATCGAGTGCTTTGCATCTAGAAACAATGTCGTGTCTGTAGTGAGTGCATTATCACGCTTGAAGGATGATATGAACTGATCTGCCAAAATGATGGCCTCTTGGTCGATGGATTGATATTCACTCTCCAATTTTTTACCACCACCACGCACTTCACATGCAACGTGCAAAATCGCACTGAGTTTGTCTAACACGACGAAGGGTCGGAGCTGATGGCTCTTTGCTAATTTATCAAACATCAATTGATACGGATCAAGTGCTGAGCTGCCTGCGTCGGACGTGCTCGCCAACTTTCGCCTCACGTGCACAACACGGATTGACTGGAGAGTGAGCTTCAACATTTCATTATTTTCAACGCTCGTTTCCACTAGTGTAGATTCTTCCTTCTTCGAAACTAGCTCCACCATGGCACTGAGTTGATCATCAATGCAGCGCTCGTCCTCCTTGGAGGGATTATTATTGAACAGCTGGATCTTACGAGCTCCCAGCATCGCCTTCTCACGAGAATGAATGTGACGACTCTTTGTAAGAGCAGATTGAGAGCGGTTCTTGATGTCAGCTTTGTCTTTTGCTGGCCCGATTGAATCCTCCGAGAAGACAAAGTCGGTCCCACTGCCAAGATCATTCATGGTGTTGCCATGAAGTTCCTCGTCCCGCTGATGCTTCTCATTCATGTAAAATTCAACCTGATCTAGGCAGGCAATCGCATCCTTCTTCCTCCCTAACGACTGGAGTGCTGCCGACAGCACGTAGAGTGACTCAATGGACAATACCACAATGTCCGCCTCAAGATTGTGAAGCATCTGTGACTCGTTCTTCTTTTGGTTAGTGCGTCCTTTCTCCGTCTTGATATGACCAAGGCAAGAGTCTGTTGCAGTAAGATCAATGTTTAGAGCCTTCGTTGCTTGATCATTCATACCAATCTCTGCTAAGTGAGAGCCCTGCTTGAAGCAGAGCCTTGCCAACTGTGGCAAGAAGCGTTGCAACGCTGCGTATTTTAGAGCGGACTTGCTCTCACTGTTCAGTGCCTCGTTGCAGTGCTCATCGATGAAGGTTTTAGCAGCGTCCAAGTGTTGGAGTACGATAGCAGGCCAATCTACACTGCTATTATCAGCTTGAGTAGATGCATCATCTTCTTTGATGGACATTTCAGCATGCTGCTCTTCTTCAAAGAGAGCAGCAGCATTCGGCAAAGCAGAGTATACATCAAATGCTTCATCCAATAGCACATCCTTCAATTCATTGGCAGCCTCTCCATCACTTTGTGCCATACGGCTCAAGACATTGAAGCAAGAGATGGCGAGTGATAGAGTGTCATGAGAATCTCTTGCATTCTTCTCGTGCTGGAGGATGGCTCGTCCACCCTTGGACAATACCTTCAGCCCAAACACCAACTCCTTTGGAGAGGGAGTGTGTGCATTATTCTCATCACGTCGATCGTGAAGTGTGGGTGGGCTTACATTGCTGCATCGTGTATCAATGTACTGTAAAAATATCAAGCGCACGGCAATGGTTCGGATGTAGCCTCCTGCAATGGCTCGTTGTCTCTTTTGTTCCAACGAAGAAGAAGAGGCAGTAATGTCAAAAGTAGCGGTCGTGGCATCTGATATAACATCATTAAATAGGTCGGGATTGGTACGAATGATCTTCCACAGATCTCTGCAGTTTTGGAATGACATGATTGAGGAGTGAGACAAACGTGCGTGAATTAAGCTACTTCATTGTACTGTACACACATCATCAACAACAACTTACCGTCCAATCTTCTCGAGCTTCCCACGACGTCTCTTGTTCAAAGAAGACATCATGTCCAAACTCAGATCCAAAGATGCGCCATACTCCACCAAAGTTTGGTACGCCTCCATCGCCGCCTCACGTAACTTTACATAGGCACTACCGCCATCATCATTCTTTGTTCCGCCTGCATCTTTTGTCATAGTTTCATTACATTGCTCCTCCTTTCGAAATGCCAAAATGGCCACCGAGATGGAGTGCTGCAGTTTGGCCAATGTATCATCTAGATGATTGTCATCGCGACGTCTTTGTTCTGCCGAGGGGGGTGGTGGTGGTGCGTCCAGCTGCTTGGCACCACGGTTATTCTTCTTCTTCTCTTCATCTGAAAGACTCTTCTCTTCCATACTATCGTCCAATAGCACTTCTTCAGGACTAGTATTCTCCTCGCCATCATCATTCTTGGTGGTTGGACTGGAGGTGGGAATGGCAGATTCTTGTTCCGGCGGCGCAGATGAGAATGATGATTCCAAATCATCATTCTTCATGGCCGTGGGATTGTCCATCGGGTTGACTGATTCATCTTTACGAGGGCTCATTTCAATATCATCATCAGCATTGAAAGAGTTTGGCTGAATGGGGGATGTGCTGCCATCGTTGTCGTCCATGGCAACATCATCGCCATTGTCGTGAGGAGGATGCGCCGTGACGTCGTCGTTATTGTTCATTGCCGCCGCCGCCGGGGAGGAGGAGGGCTCGGAGGAGCTGAGATGCGCCGTGACTTCCATCATTTCGGCGGTGGTATCATTGGAGGAAGAAGCAGGGGGAACTGTCATGTTGGTGTCGTCCACGGGCGTTGGCATTGTGTCTTCAGGTGCGGTGCGGTGGGTGATTGAATGAGATGGAAGTGGCAAGCAAGCCAAAAAATCAAGGATTAATGCGCTGGACGATTCCTACGTAGAGCTGCTAAGTAGAGTAAAAAGCGAAAAGATCTTGAAAATTCTGAGACATCTCCTCCAATGCGAATGTCAAAGCATTGCAAGCAACCTCTTGGGAACAGGCTCCATTGACAATCTCACGTGCCGTCGCTTTATACTTTATCCTCCAGATAAATCGAAGTCCTACTGAGCAAATGTGGAAAGACATCGAAAGGATCTCAGGCGTGCCCTTCGCAGGATCAGCGTCTGGATCTGCGTCATTTGCCAGGAGAGACAATAATTCATCAGTTCTTGCTGTTGCGACGGATGATGAATTCGATGCAAGGCGATTGGAATCTCTTCGTATAGCTCTAGACAAGGAGAATGAAATGAATTCTTCCATCCAAATAGAGTTGAATACTACCAAGGCTGCATTATTTGACGCCACGTCTCAAGCGAATGATTGGAAACAGACGAACATTCTCCTCCAAGATACTATTGACACATTGAGAGCCGAGAATGACGTACAACGTCATGATTTATTGCAGTTAACTGCTAGCGCTGCCGATAAAGACTCCCAAGTAGAACAACTGCGTGACAAAGTAAAAGACCTTGAAACTCAGCATGCTACTCTGGCCGATTCAAACAATACTCTAGCGATGGAGCAGTCCCAATTGCGCCACGACCTTGAACTATCAGAAGGTAAAAATGCAGAGCATGAATCAAAGATTGAACGGCTGGAGCTACGCCTTGCAGACGTAACAAGACAAAATGTGAAGGATAAGGAAGCAGCTCAGATGGAGTTGAAGCAGACAAGAATGATATTGCAAACTAAGCTAGAACACTCGCAGGAACAATTGAAGGAGTCGGAAGCCCGCGAGCAAAAGGCACACGAAGCAAAGAGTGAAGCTGTAGACGAAGTATCGAAGCTAATGACGAAATTCAAGTCGGAACGCGAAGCAATTCGTGCAGAAATGACTAAGGTGGATGTGCATCCTCAGATCTGATTTGCCATTTGTTCGAGTTCAATGCAGCCTCTTACATTCGTACTTGCTTATTTCTGTCATAGCTCCACAACGCTGAGATTGCAAAGTACAAGTCTCATCTAGAGAATGTATCCACCCAGCTCGAGGAAATGGATTCGCGTTTAGCCAAGCAGGCGGAAGAGTTTGGCATACAAATAAATGATGCGGAAGAGGAACTGAGAGAGTCAAACCAAGCATTACAAACTGTACGTGTGGAGCTGGAGAAGGAAATGAGTCAATGCAAACAACTGCAGGAAGAGGTCATACAACTCAAAGATGATGCCACTCGTCTCAAGGATAAGTTCCAACACTTGGAGAAGGAAAAGGCAGAAGACTCACAATCATCGCAAGCATTGATTGATCGATTGCAGCGACAAGTCGGAGAGAACAAAGAGTTGCTTGAGAAAGAGCGAAGTGCAAACGCAGCCACGTTGGCCCGCTTGGAGAATACTCTCATTGCAATGGTGAGAGATTCATTTTCATCACAAATGAATGCGTCTAGTACACAGCAAGAATGAGCTACTCATCTTAGTCTACGCGATTCGAATGTCATACAAACGTTTTCACATATAAATCTAACTGGGAAGTAAATAGATGCCTTGAGCTAAGTGGGAAACAATGAATCATGAGTGCGATACATGAACATGTAGAGGAGGCATTCGGTGATGGTATGGAAAGAAAAAATTGTTACTTAAGTAATGACGCAAAAATTCAAAATCAAAAGAAGAAAAAGTTTTTCTAGCCTCTTTTTCTCACACTCATTTTTTCTTCTTTGGCTCCTCTTTCATCAATCTTTCCATCCAAGCGATCAGACCTCATCGTATCCAAGGGAAACTCGTTTCGACCTCTTCATCTTCAATGAACGATCAACTCTCTCTCAAATCCGTCATTGGATTCACTGGATCTGTCAATGGCGGCCTCCATTACACACGATGTGGACGATTCATCGCCTTTCCCTTGGGATCTGTCGTGGTGCTGCGATCTCTCGTATCAAAGAAGCAATTCTTCCTCGATGCTGGGGTCGGTAAAAAGATCTCGTGTGTAGCCATCTCAAAAGATGGCTCCTTCCTAGCAACAGGTCACGAAACTCCTGCATCGTTCAAAGCAGAAGTCACAGTATGGGATTTGAAGAAGGCGATTGACTACATTTCCAATGACAATGATGCATTGCCCGAAGGTTGTCTGCTTCACGTTCTTTGTCAGCACCACAAACGAGTGGAGGCAGTCGACTTTAGCTGCGATTCACAATTCCTTACATCACTAGGAGGGCAAGACGATAATGATATTGTGGTGTGGAACGTCAAGACGGGTGCGGCTATTTGTGGTGCTCAAGCATCCACTGAATTTGCTCATTGCATACGCTGGATAAACAATCGCAATGACAGATTTGTCACTTGTGGAGTCAATCATGCTCGAGTTTGGCAGGTGGATGTCTCCATGCCTAAGCTGCATCCGATCGACATAACTATGGGTTCGATTAGAAGAGTGATGCAATGCTTATGCATCTCTGAGGATGATTCATTTGCCTACACTGGAAATAAGACGGGTGAGGTGATCAAATTCAACATCGAGAGGGATGATATCAAGCCATTCAACGAGCCAGAAGTTCATCATCCCTCCCTCGTGGGCTACAACCGAGATCGATTCTCCAAAGGGGTCAAGTCAGTAGCGTGTATCGTTAATCCCGAAACTGGTAATACCAATGTCATTGCAGGAGCCGGAGATGGTACTATCCAGATTCTCAATCCAGACTTGAAGCGCATCCCCTCACACGAAGCGAAACTTCACGGTGCAATTACAAGCATTGCCTTGCATCCGGATGGGCAGAGCTTCCTTGTTGGCACAGAATCTTCTCAGCGGTACAGCATCGATGTCTCCACCTTCACTCCCGAGTTACGTGAGACCTGTCATGCTGGAGAAATCTTTGATGTCCGATTCCCCCGAAAGACTTCCGAAATTTTTGTCACCGCATCGGAGCAAGACATTCGGGTCTGGAGTGTTACCAAGCGAAGGGAGCTTCTCCGAATCAATGTGCCAAATTTGAATTGCTACGCTGTAGACATTACAGCCGCAGGAGATAGTATTATTTCTGCGTGGTCAGACGGGAAGATTCGAGCATTCTTCCCTGAATCAGGCAAGTTGCAGTTCATGATAAGTGATGCGCACTGTGATGCTGTGAAGTCCTTGGCTATTTGCAATCGTGTAGGAGATACAAAAACAAGCTGGCATCTGGTAAGTGGTGGTGCAGATGGCCGTGTTCGCTTTTGGCAGATACACGAGAAGCACCAATCAATGATTCACTCCATGAAGGAGCATAGAGATGAAGTCAATGCTATCGCTTGCAATTCTAGTGGAAGCCAGGCTATATCCGCGTCTGCAGATGGGAGCTGCATCGTATGGGACTTGCAAAAGGGTGTGCGCATTCACGCCTTGTACGCACCAACTGTATTTAATGCAGTGTGCTATCATCCTGATGAGAGTCAATATATTACTGCGAGTGCCAACAATAAGATAGGTTTCTGGGATGCATACGACGGCAATCCAATCCGTTTCATTGATGGAGGCGAATCAGATATGACTTGTCTTGATATTGAGGTGGCAGGCACTCATTTCGTCAGCGGAGGAGCGGATAAAAATGTGAATGTATGGCATTATGATAATGGAAAAATGTTTGCCTCAGGCAAGGGACACAGTGGAACGATCAACAAAGTGATAATCTCTCCTGATCAGAATACTGTTGTATCGGTAGGTTCCGAGGGTGGTATATTCATGTGGCAGGGCAAAATCTTTGAGCGTATATGAGCAGACTTGGCATATTATTCATGTGCAAGCATGGCTAATTTGGTATTGATACTTGGGTGTTAGACGACCCTAAACTACTTAGCTTATGTCATTTAAAGATACCGATCGTACGTACACGTACAGTTTCAAATAATATATATAGTGATCGAGAAGGCGTAAGCCGAGTAGGTGGGGGGGTTTCGTTCGCCGGAGGGTTCCGTGGCCGGAGCGAGGTTCCAAATGAAAGCCCGCGCCCAGCCAGGGGTAAAATAAGCGGCCCGGCCGGATACATAAGAATATTTTGTATTTTGACTCGACTATTCACAAGACGCCGATAGGATCTGGAGTTGAATCTTTGTCGCCACCCACAGTGCCATCGGTTGTGATTGGAGTTGATCCAGCGAGAATGATGCCTGCGATATGTGGCGCAGCCATAGACGTCCCACTGATGCTCCTATAACCTTTATCTTTCCAGGTCGAATTGATGCTTACGCCAGGGCCAGCGTAATCAACAACGCTTCCATAGTTGCTAAAAGATGCCAACTTATCTCCATAACTGAAGGCAGAAACAGTGTAGATGTTAGAGCCTTCCGCCGATGCAGGAGAGTAATTTCCTGCATCATCACGGTCGTTACCAGCAGCGACGACAAAGGGACAGCTGCCAGATGCGTTGATAACAGCATCATTCACGCTCACAGTATATCTGCCACCGAGACTCATGTTGGCTACATCACTGCTGCCACATTTCGAAGCAACGTGATCAATTCCTGCTATGATACCAGACCAGCGTCCTCTGTTGTTTCTTCCCAAGACTCTATAGTTGAAATTGAAGAATGGACAGAGTTGTTAAAGAAATGCTCATTGGCAAGAGTTTGCAGGCGTAAATATCAATTCTCACCTCACAGAAACGACAGCCGCACCTGGTGCCACACCAATGACGCCAATATCATTGTCGATGGCGGCAATCGTTCCGGCAACGTGAGTCCCTAGAGAATTATTGACGGCATTTTAAGTTGAAGTGGTGAGAGTCGCATCACAGCAAAACACATGGATAAGAACGAATCATGCATATACATACCGTGACCATTTTGATCATCTGCATCTCCTTTCCAGACAAACGATATACTATTTCCGGCATCAACATTGAGATCTGGATGGTCAAGATCGATCCCTGAGTCAATCACCCAAGCTTTTCCACCACCACTATAAGGAGTGCCTCCATTCACACGTTCAATTCCCCAAGGAGTCGTTTGGGGTGGCTGTCCACCTTTATTTGGTCCCTTGCCAGGCGGCGGGGCAAGCCGAAGACGATCTTCTCCCATTTCCATGGGATCAAGCTGAACGGCACCATCTGCTTCAACGTATGCAACACGAGGATCTTCTTCGATTTTCATAAACAAACCAGGTGGGACAGTTGTCGCAAATCCGTAGAGAGCTGATCCGTAAGTCAATCTTGCAATTGCTCCCATGCTCTTAGCGGCTGCTGCAGCCGCAGCCTTATTATCTTCAGCAGCAGCCTTCCTTTCAGCAGCTGTTGCTTGCCCGACGCCATTGAGTTTACGGCGGCGACCATCATCCTTGAGGACGACGATGATATCAACGTTAGCATTGTTGTTGAATACGTTGGCACGGCGACGAAGATTCTGCTGGGTTGACACTGCAGGGTTGACTTCTGCTTGATTGTTGATGACCTCCTCTGACAAGGGGTAAACATCAGAATCAGACGATACAGCAGGCACTGGATGAAGCACAGCGACAGCGGTGAGAACTACAGCGGCGAAGGAGAAGTTCATTGTTGATTATTAGTGCAGACTCTAAAATGTTCTATTATTACTTGAGGGTCTGTATGGTTGGGTAAATGGAACAGGAGCAGTTTGAACATCGAGATGAAGTTGACATCATGATATCAGCAGGCTGTTGTTGTACAGCACAGCCCCAGGCTGGATGGATCTAAAAGTAAGTAAATCTTATCGAGTGTCGTACTTAGATGGATGTATCTGATGTTCGGACAGAACGACTGCCGCTAGTGATTCCATTTTCGATGGATTAGATCAGTCTTTGATTGACACAATCTATATATCCAAGATATCCAGCGATTCAACGCATCGTTGGTGTCCTCTTATTCAACGGAAGTACAAGTAGAAATACTATTGACGCAGGATGGTCCAGTCCGTGCTTCTTCATTCGAGGCTATGGACATATTCAAGCTACTGTAATGGAGGACAATTTTGCAAGATAAGAACGCGTTTTAAGCTTCGGAATTTTCAGCTTTTATGAGCAGACTTGGCATATTAATGTGCAAGCATGGCTAATTTGGTATCATCAACATGATTGAAGAAGATGACGAAACATATGTATGCCCACTAAATAATAATATCATATCCAATTACTCCATAATACTCCATAACTTCCAGTTAGAGCCATCTTCTTCGCCTAGTGATCGAAATCAATGCCATCAAGATAACATTCGGCACCTGCTTCAATCGACCCCTCCCTTGCCACAGTTTGCCCTGGCTCGGCCCACCGATGATCCAGCGCCTTATCGTAATTTTCTGAGTTAGTGATCAGTGATCATCCTAGAATCAGATTATTACAAGACGCTGGCCTTGGAGCTGCATCTGTCACCTTTGACTTTACATTGCCATCTTATGATAATGAATATGATCAGCCACGGATAGGTATCTCTCTACCTCTCTGTCTGCGTGAATGAAGCAAGCTGAAGCAAGGCGACCTGCATAGATGCAATTAGGCTTCATCAAACTGCCTTCTCCACCTAACACAGTCGAGCTACGGCGACATCTCACTTTCGCTTGTTAATTTGATCATTTTGTTAGTGATTTACTAATTTAGACGGATATTTTTTGTTAGTGCGCCAAAGCACGAGCGCGTGACCAGAAATCCTAATCGGCAAGCTTATGACGCGCCGACTAGCAAGCCTGAGCCACGCCATGCATGAGCCATGAGCCAGCCACTCCCTGTTCAATCTTACTCTTCATCCTATCCACCAACTAATAAGTAATCACAGAGGAGCATATTAAGTATGTCCTCCTTGATAGATGAAGTACTGAAAGAAGCTGGCTTTTCTGATTCAGCCATCGCCGACGTGAAAGCTGGCAAACTTCACTACGGTGGATCTCTCGACGCCGCATCCGACAAGGAGCTGTCGGTCAAACTCGCATTCCATGTAGAAGGAAAGATTGAGAACATCAAACTTGTCTTCCTCCATCTGCCGGCAAAGAAGAAGTATGATCCAACGGTGGGTGATCTAGGTATGATTGCTACAGATGGGGGTGATGGATCTCTCGAGGATTTTGCTGGTATTAAATTGTCTCCAAATGAGGTGACAATGGATAAGTTGTACTCCAACGCAGCACCCGGAAGTGATTTGAATCTGTCGAAAGATGAGATTGAGACGTTCAAAAAGCTGGGCAAGAAGGCGACCCATGAAGAGATAGAGAACTGCCTCCGTCAAGTTCTACTCGATAGATTCCGTGCATACAAAAAGAATGGATTGGCAGGGATCAAACCGTACGCTAGGAGCAAGAAGGAATTTTCTGCGGGGGAGGAATTGAAGAATCAAATTCTACACGGACCTATTCTTAAGAAGCGTGCACCAACGTTTCATAAGTATGCTTTGGATTATCCAAACAATAAGCCTGACGGAGTGGAAGAGTCCTTCTTTTGGGTGAATTCCATTATTGACGACAAGCCAACTATTGCTCTCATTCATCGAGTAGGCATGCCTCATGGTAACGAAGGTTATGTGTACATGGAACGACATTTTTATATCAGCCGCTCTCACAACTGTTTGCAAGGTATAGGCGCAGCAATGATCCATGGTGAAGATGAGACGGTAGTGCTATGTGAGTGCTTTTGTTGAGGTCTTCAATTGCATGTCATGATTTCGTCCTTGCTAACATATGTAGCCTCTTTCTCTCTCTACAATAGATGCAACCCGGACAAGTACGGACCAAGTTAGTGGATTCGGTGGTACCGCCAAGCGCACAATCGGGAACAAGGTGATGGGTGGAAGAATGGCAGACAATTTTGAGAGGGCTAGGAAGGTGTTGGCTGCTAGCAAAGACTTGAGTCTGAGGAACTTGAGTTTGGACGATTAGATTACTGGAGAGGATGACGCCGCAGATGTGTGATAAGTGATAAGTGGAGATGGTTGAGATAGATTGAACGGACAAATGAAGGAAACAATATTATCGCTTGGTTTGCTCGTTCTCTTTAGATATTCTTTGCAGACAAACTTGTAACACCCAGAGTGTTTTGGTTTGCCTCTCTCTTTAGTAAAACGAGTTCCTCCTCGACGATTCCTACTTTCCAAGTTTCTTCACATTTTACTCTCTCCACAATCATGTTGCGCTGTCAGTACTTCGTTGAGCGAACCCTTCCAGACTTGAGCTCGAGGAGTTCGTCCTCGCTCGCGTCGCGGTGAACGAAATTTATACGTCTACAGGTTCCCACGGTCTAATCTGGTGGGTTGAATCGCTTCTACTTCTCATATTATCTCAGCTCACTCAATCCAAGCAAAATTAGCGCTCATTCCTTCATTAGATTATGAGAACCCTTTTCGAGAACCCTTTTGAGGCATTTTTTTCGTGGCGGTTCCTTCGTCGATTTTGGGGGCGTAACAAAGAAGGAGGAAAGTTCGTGTCGTCTGGTAGCTGCATCAACAGATGAAAGATGCAGATTACTATTGTTATTCTTCTCCTATATTAATGTTTATTCAAGCCACCCAGCTGCTAAAAGATTTGCTTTCCAGTCAAGGCTACATCGATGGCTTCTTGAATGCATCACGCAGGACCTGCAGGACCTAAACTCTTGATATGGATAGTAAGGCTGTGAACTCTCTTTCATGTGTGTCAACTTTATTATCAGGTTACAATCCTCTCCAATCTTCTGCTGTGCGGTAGAACTGATTTGTTGTCGAATCTCAAATCTTTTTTGCCGCAAGAGTTGAATACTATCAGTAATGCTTCCTCGCCCTCATATTATGTATTCGCTTGTTCCAAACTTTGAAACCTTCTCCACTGCAAAACCACACAAAATGGCGCAAGTAGAATAATTCCATGCGTAATTGTGATGCTGTTCATACTAGATAATAATTGTAGCATGCAGATTTTATGTGTGCGGACATATGCCCTATTTCATACGCTACAAAGCCACTTGCATAACCGAATGATACAGCCACCAGCGCCAGCAAAAGCGTATCTTTGACCAAGCCGATGGATATGAACCATTCGAAGAGTGTTTCCACTACCAGGAGGGACAATGGCTTCACCCGACGCATCGGTTTGGTTGACGTCGAGCAATGCCCAAAGCATCCCAATCACCACGTGCTGAGTATTTTGTGATCTTGATGATGCAATGAATTTATCGGATGGTCAGCAGTATTGCAATATTCTTTCTCCTCATTTATGCTGGATTGGTTATAAGGAATCGTCCGAAGATGGAGTTTAGAAGGAGCCGTCGACGCGGAGAGGTGCCACAAACATCGCTCCTGATGTTTGTACACAATTTGCATAACTACGACGGCGATTTGACTGTTTTGCCTCTACAGATCGATCCAAAGGACCGGCTGGGTGCGGCCGACGATCAAGTCACTATTTGGAATTTGTGGGGACTCGGTAGTTGTGTATGCCGCAGTTGGCGCCGGCTATCTCTGACGGACATGATGGTTTGATGGGTTTGATGTCAAAACCGATCACGTATCAAAACTCTACGTGACTAGTTTGTTTATGTGTTCGTACTTTAAAATTTCTGTTATATATATGTGTTATACGAGTAACGTTGAACCTCGTGACTTGAGGTGACCGGTTTTTGCACTCCTCCGTGATCGGTTTTTGCACCCTCCGTGACCGGTTTTTGCAGCCCCAGCACAAAAACGTTGCCCCCTCTTGGCATTTTTTTCGTGGCGGTTCCTTCGTCGATTTTGGGGGCGTAAAAGAAGGGAGGAAAGAAGGAGGAAAGTTCGTGTCGTCTGGTAGCTGCATCAACAGATGAAAGATGCAGATTACTATTGTTATTCTTCTCCTATATTAATGTTTATTCAAGCCACCCAGCTGCTAAAAGATTTGCTTTCCAGTCAAGGCTACATTGATGGCTTCTTGAATGCATCACGCAGGACCTGCAGGACCTAAACTCTTGATATGGATAGTAAGGCTGTGAACTCTCTTTCATGTGTGTCAACTTTATTATCAGGTTACAATCCTCTCCAATCTTCTGCTGTGCGGTAGAACTGATTTGTTGTCGAATCTCAAATCTTTTTTGCCGCAAGAGTTGAATACTATCAGTAATGCTTCCTCGCCCTCATATTATGTATTCGCTTGTTCCAAACTTTGAAACCTTCTCCACTGCAAAACCACACAAAATGGCGCAAGTAGAATAATTCCATGCGTAATTGTGATGCTGTTCATACTAGATAATAATTGTAGCATGCAGATTTTATGTGTGCGGACATATGCCCTATTTCATACGCTACAAAGCCACTTGCATAACCGAATGATACAGCCACCAGCGCCAGCAAAAGCGTATCTTTGACCAAGCCGATGGATATGAACCATTCGAAGAGTGTTTCCACTACCAGGAGGGACAATGGCTTCACCCGACGCATCGGTTTGGTTGACGTCGAGCAATGCCCAAAGCATCCCAATCACCACGTGCTGAGTATTTTGTGATCTTGATGATGCAATGAATTTATCGGATGGTCAGCAGTATTGCAATATTCTTTCTCCTCATTTATGCTGGATTGGTTATAAGGAATCGTCCGAAGATGGAGTTTAGAAGGAGCCGTCGACGCGGAGAGGTGCCACAAACATCGCTCCTGATGTTTGTACACAATTTGCATAACTACGACGGCGATTTGACTGTTTTGCCTCTACAGATCGATCCAAAGGACCGGCTGGGTGCGGCCGACGATCAAGTCACTATTTGGAATTTGTGGGGACTCGGTAGTTGTGTATGCCGCAGTTGGCGCCGGCTATCTCTGACGGACATGATGGTTTGATGGGTTTGATGTCAAAACCGATCACGTATCAAAACTCTACGTGACTAGTTTGTTTATGTGTTATACGAGTAACGTTGAACCTCGTGACTTGAGGTGACCGGTTTTTGCACTCCTCCGTGATCGGTTTTTGCACCCTCCGTGACCGGTTTTTGCAGACCCAGCACAAAAACGTTGATGAGAACTGCCCGCCGGAAGCGAACGCGAACCCCATTAGCCATCATGTAAATACTTATCATGGATACACTGTTCAGGTTCAAGATGAAATGTTTCATCATACTCCTAATATTATTATCAGCATAGGATGTTTGCTACGATATGTCTTTGACATTCATTATACACGCAACAGCAACAATAACATGATATTTGGGTTCATCGAAAGAGAAGATACATCAGTCACCTTGGCCACCGAAGCCTCGTCACTCTCCTCATCGTCATCCACTAGCACACGCTACGATAGTTTCATACATGACCACAACACATCATCTCACCACCGCATCTCTTCTTCTCGTCCTTCTTCTTCTCATAATGGCAACAAATTTGCCATTGTTCAAATGTTTTCTCTCCTTATCTACATGATATGCATGGTTGCAGCGGGCATGTTGTTTGCACGAAGCAATCGTCCTCACAACCTTCGACGAGGGATTGTTGAAAACTACAAGCCGGAGAAAAGCGTTGTTGCCATGGCTCCTCCGCCCATGTATTTGGATAGACGTAATGACAACGATCGCCGTATTTCTACACTTCGTCCATCTCTTGTGCTTTTGGGTCTAGGGCGACACCACAATGACGACACAAGCAAAGATAAACCAGTTCCTTTGAGATGGGCTATACTCGGAGCTGGTAGAATAGCTCATGACTTTACCTCGGTACTAATATCTTCCGGGTGCACTGTCACAGCTGTTGCAGCCATGCACAACTACAATGGTGAAAAGCATCTATCGGCTCTGTCTCGTGCGGAATCATTTGCAAACATGTTCTCGATTCCAAACTACTATGGAACCTACGAGGAGCTCGCTCAAGATACAAACGTGGATATTGTGTATATTGCAACTACCAATCAGAATCATTTGAACCCTACGTTACTAATGCTGCAATCAGGTAAGAATGTGCTGGTTGAAAAACCTACTGCAGTTACATATGAAGAAGCAAAATTGATGTACGATGAGTGGTAGGCGACACCCAAAATAAAGGCTCTGGGCGCTCTAGCTGATAATCCTTCACATCATGGGGTCATATCGGTCCACTGAGGGCATCGCCGCCGGATTTTACTGATTTAGTCCGACGCTCCGCTTCATACCATTGCAGCCGCCTCCGCCATGGTTATTGTGTGCGAAGAGCGAGATAAACATTTGAGTTTTGTGTGAAACGGCTAGAAAAATGATGGATGGGGCTCCCCGATTCCCCGCTAGAGTTACCCCTGGAAAAGGCGCGCAGGCCAAGAATTCGAGAAGTGTATATCCCAACCATTTTGAAAACGGCACTTTTGTGCCGTTTTGCCAATGGGCTCAGCACCGCAACGGCATGAAAACGGCACAAAAGTGCCGTTTTGCTACTCCGACTTGTTAGTGTCAAAGCTAGCGAGTAAAGTACAGCTCCTTTTGTGTTTTCCCTTACAAACCTGTAGCCCTTCTACGCAAGAAAGTAACCTTAAGGCCACACAATGGCTCATGCTTTGTTCTAACAATTGCACGAGGCCTTCGTCGGAGTAGCAAAACGGCACAAAAGTGCCGTTTTGCCTCACACGTAAGAACATACCAGAGCTCTACGGAAAACGGCACAAAAGTGCCGTTTTCAAAAAATGGTTGGGATATAGCAGCGATGCGGATTGCATGGTGCGTGATCAAACAAACACACTGAGTTAGTTAGGCTACGATTTTGGTTTGTTTGTGGAGACATGACAGACCGCATCATCAAGAAGTCCCTCCCTCAGCAAGGCGACCATTAATTTGACTCGACTTGAAAGTTGGGTTCGCAGAATGGCATCTAAAAAAGATCCAAGCTAGTTGGCGCGCCATTCGTCGCAAAGGCGCCATTCGTCGCAAATCCAAAATCACACTTTGCGACGCAAAAAAGCGCTGTGCACCATGAGGCCTCCCATCCTACTCCCCTCATTACACAATTAAATGTCGACATTCCAAAGTAATGATGTAGTTACTAGATCATTTTTTGACGCTGAATTCAATGGTTCTATCGGCGGCTCGCTATATTCAGCGCAAAGAGACGTTTGACCACCACAATAGCGGTGGTGATTTTCACCCCCTCCGCCGCAGAGCACATGTAGCCAGTAGCACAAAGGCGTCGTTGCGGTCCATTAAACAGCAAAAAAGTTTGTAGCGGCGACTAATATTATATATATGGGTGGAATATGCGCTAATTAACCGGGTGTGGGTCTCATGCAACGCCTATCCAACATATCAAATCTATGAAGTCGATTAAGAAAGATTTCCACAATTTATCTCCATCAATAGTGGTATATATCTGACACAAAACATGTTGAAACCACACCATGGATCATAGAGGTCTTGTCTACTATATGATAATCAAAGTTGATAAGCTGGACTGCTTCATATTACCACAGTGACTACTGCAACTCTCGGTTTCCTGGAATACTACTGATAGTGGGTTATGAGTTATGAGAAGCCCACCAGCAGTCGCCAACACGAGTGTTGTGGCATGATATTGACGTCTCTTCCATGTACAATTGGGAACCTTTCGCCTCATTAAATCAACAGCCATCTATTGTGCGCCTTATGCTGTGGTTGGGAACAAACGTTATAACTGTTATCAGTGGCTTTCCTACAAAGTCTCATGAAATGAGAGGCCGAATGATCGACATAAAAATCCATAATGGCGTAGATGTTGCGTGTAAATAATAAATCCGAGTAAACTGAACAAGTATCATAGCATATAGAAGGAGTTATTAATAATATACTACTATTATGTTGTCTAAGTTACATAAACATGAGCATCTTATGACATGCCCGGTATGTGCAGACATTCATGTGTGTGTGCGTCACCCGCAATTATCATCAAAACTACTTTGAATTGGACGCGGCAGCTTACATAATTGGAATCAGCGTGAAAAATTGGGTTACGGATTGTCTTCTTAGTGTTGATGGAGGGTGTATGGGATAGATAATGCTATGGTTTGCCTTCGGATTCGTCATATCAGATGCACTTTTTCAAGATTTTTTAGTGTTCGTGCGTGATTACAGCAAATATCGCAGCACTTCAACGGAGCACCAGCAACAAACGTTGAAGATGCATTCCAAACGATATAAGTAGAAAGTTATTAGTCTTTCAGCTTAAAGCATCGGCATATTATTGGCCAATATTGGCGTAGTAATGCCAGATTTTCTGCGTCGCAACAAGATTTGGCTGGTTGTTGGGGTGAAAAATACCTGTTTCTATCCAAAATGACGCATTTTGTGTTCGATATCGGCTTTTCTATCCACGAATAAGCTTGGGGTCACCAACTCAATGGACACGCCGCTTTTTTCTACGTACGTAGGACGATTCCTATCGTAGGTACTCCCACCAAATTCGGCGAGGAACATGCTTTTTTTTTTGTCACAACAGACACAACTCACAAAATACTAACTTTACCCTTGCTATTTTGGCAACGCTTATGGAGAGACATCATCGACAATAATAAGTAAAGCAAGACTCATTCTAGACCAAAATTTCACATAGAATTCGGTTATCCTCCTTGTAGGGGTCGAAATTCAACGTGGGAGTCAGTACGAGACATCTCAGGTCCCACTAACAATTTAACTAGGGCCACATTTAAGGTACCTCTGCAAAGCCAGATAATCAACTATAAAGTTCAACAAAGGATCTTCATATGCATAGATGCAATTAGGCTTCATCAAACTGCCTTCTCCACCTAACACAGTCGAGCTACGGCGACATCTCACTTTCGCTTGTTAATTTGATCATTTTGTTAGTGATTTACTAATTTAGACGGATATTTTTTGTTAGTGCGCCAAAGCACGAGCGCGTGACCAGAAATCCTAATCGGCAAGCTTATGACGCGCCGACTAGCAAGCCTGAGCAAACCCCAGAAAAATTAAATTTTAATTGATTGTCATCTGCGAGGTCCTGAAAATTAATTGACAATTACAATTAATTGCAATTAATTTCAATTATCACAATTCCACTGCCTTAAATTCCTTGAGCCTTTCAAAACACAGTTTGGGCATTTGATCCGCATCATGTTCGTGCCAACATCATATTTACTATTGAGGCTGTCGTTCTCATAGTACTCGACGCCCATGCACACGACAACTCCGTCCTTCGCTCCGATCTTTTGCTGCTCTTGTACAGCGTAGGCAGACATAGTGGTGATGGAGGATTCCAATGCACAGGGAAGTTGTGTCCTGCTAAGCGTGCAGCCATAGCGGAGGAATGAGTGCGGCTGTGCGGTGGGGCTGGGGTGGGTGCTGTGCGTGGCAAAAAACACGTCACACACCTGATGCGCTGGAAGCTGAAAGAAATGATGAGGAACAAGACCTAACAAGACTCTGACAACACCGATCAAGACAAAAATTGTACAAATACTTCACAATTATCGAGCTGAAAAACACTAAAAATTAATTGGCAATTGCAATTAATTGCAATTAATTGCAATTGCAATGAATTGTTTCGGGGGTTTGAGCCTGAGCCACGCCATGCATGAGCCATGAGCCAGCCACTCCCTGTTCAATCTTACTCTTCATCCTATCCACCAACTAATAAGTAATCACAGAGGAGCATATTAAGTATGTCCTCCTTGATAGATGAAGTACTGAAAGAAGCTGGCTTTTCTGATTCAGCCATCGCCGACGTGAAAGCTGGCAAACTTCACTACGGTGGATCTCTCGACGCCGCATCCGACAAGGAGCTGTCGGTCAAACTCGCATTCCATGTAGAAGGAAAGATTGAGAACATCAAACTTGTCTTCCTCCATCTGCCGGCAAAGAAGAAGTATGATCCAACGGTGGGTGATCTAGGTATGATTGCTACAGATGGGGGTGATGGATCTCTCGAGGATTTTGCTGGTATTAAATTGTCTCCAAATGAGGTGACAATGGATAAGTTGTACTCCAACGCAGCACCCGGAAGTGATTTGAATCTGTCGAAAGATGAGATTGAGACGTTCAAAAAGCTGGGCAAGAAGGCGACCCATGAAGAGATAGAGAACTGCCTCCGTCAAGTTCTACTCGATAGATTCCGTGCATACAAAAAGAATGGATTGGCAGGGATCAAACCGTACGCTAGGAGCAAGAAGGAATTTTCTGCGGGGGAGGAATTGAAGAATCAAATTCTACACGGACCTATTCTTAAGAAGCGTGCACCAACGTTTCATAAGTATGCTTTGGATTATCCAAACAATAAGCCTGACGGAGTGGAAGAGTCCTTCTTTTGGGTGAATTCCATTATTGACGACAAGCCAACTATTGCTCTCATTCATCGAGTAGGCATGCCTCATGGTAACGAAGGTTATGTGTACATGGAACGACATTTTTATATCAGCCGCTCTCACAACTGTTTGCAAGGTATAGGCGCAGCAATGATCCATGGTGAAGATGAGACGGTAGTGCTATGTGAGTGCTTTTGTTGAGGTCTTCAATTGCATGTCATGATTTCGTCCTTGCTAACATATGTAGCCTCTTTCTCTCTCTACAATAGATGCAACCCGGACAAGTACGGACCAAGTTAGTGGATTCGGTGGTACCGCCAAGCGCACAATCGGGAACAAGGTGATGGGTGGAAGAATGGCAGACAATTTTGAGAGGGCTAGGAAGGTGTTGGCTGCTAGCAAAGACTTGAGTCTGAGGAACTTGAGTTTGGACGATTAGATTACTGGAGAGGATGACGCCGCAGATGTGTGATAAGTGATAAGTGGAGATGGTTGAGATAGATTGAACGGACAAATGAAGGAAACAATATTATCGCTTGGTTTGCTCGTTCTCTTTAGATATTCTTTGCAGACAAACTTGTAACACCCTGAGTGTTTTGGTTTGCCTCTCTCTTTAGTAAAACGAGTTCCTCCTCGAAGATTCCTACTTTCCAAGTTTCTTCACATTTTACTCTCTCCACAATCATGTTGCGCTGTCAGTACTTCGTTGAGCGAACCCTTCCAGACTTGAGCTCGAGGAGTTCGTCCTCGCTCGCGTCGCGGTGAACGAAATTTATACGTCTACAGGTTCCCACGGTCTAATCTGGTGGGTTGAATCGCTTCTACTTCTCATATTTTATTATCTCAGCTCACTCAATCCAAGCAAAATTAGCGCGTCATTCCTTCATTAGATTATGAGAACCCTTTTCGAGAACCCTTTTGATGAGAACTGCCCGCCGGAAGCGAACGCGAACCCCATTAGCCATCATGTAAATACTTATCATGGATCTGTTCAGGTTCAAGATGAAATGTTTCATCATACTCCTAATATTATTATCAGCATAGGATGTTTGCTACGATATGTCTTTGACATTCATTATACACGCAACAGCAACAATAACATGATATTTGGGTTCATCGAAAGAGAAGATACATCAGTCACCTTGGCCACCGAAGCCTCGTCACTCTCCTCATCGTCATCCACTAGCACACGCTACGATAGTTTCATACATGACCACAACACATCATCTCACCACCGCATCTCTTCTTCTCGTCCTTCTTCTTCTCATAATGGCAACAAATTTGCCATTGTTCAAATGTTTTCTCTCCTTATCTACATGATATGCATGGTTGCAGCGGGCATGTTGTTTGCACGAAGCAATCGTCCTCACAACCTTCGACGAGGGATTGTTGAAAACTACAAGCCGGAGAAAAGCGTTGTTGCCATGGCTCCTCCGCCCATGTATTTGGATAGACGTAATGACAACGATCGCCGTATTTCTACACTTCGTCCATCTCTTGTGCTTTTGGGTCTAGGGCGACACCACAATGACGACACAAGCAAAGATAAACCAGTTCCTTTGAGATGGGCTATACTCGGAGCTGGTAGAATAGCTCATGACTTTACCTCGGTACTAATATCTTCCGGGTGCACTGTCACAGCTGTTGCAGCCATGCACAACTACAATGGTGAAAAGCATCTATCGGCTCTGTCTCGTGCGGAATCATTTGCAAACAAGTTCTCGATTCCAAACTACTATGGGACCTACGAGGAGCTCGCTCAAGATACAAACGTGGATATTGTGTATATTGCAACTACCAATCAGAATCATTTGAACCCTACGTTACTAATGCTGCAATCAGGTAAGAATGTGCTGGTTGAAAAACCTACTGCAGTTACATATGAAGAAGCAAAATTGATGTACGATGAGGCAGAGAAGCGAGGCCTGTTTCTGATGACAAATCACTGGACGAGGTTCTTTCCTACAGTCAAATATCTACGGGCTGAGTTTCTTGAGATGCAGTCATCTCCAATGGATGAGGTATCAGCTGTATCGAAATCAAAGACAAATGCGCATTCCTCCATGTCAGTAAGGCGAAATGAGTCACATCCATCACATCATAGACAAAAAAACTTGGGTAAAGTCCTAGCAATGCATGGCGACTTTGGTTTTCCAACTCCAATGGATCCATCGGATCGGTTTCTCAATCGGACATTGGGAGGAGGCGTTACATTAGATGTTGGATGTTATCTTGTCGAGTTGGCATTGTTGGCAGCATATGATCATCACCAATCTCGTAACACTGACGATAATTCCATCGCTGAGGCTGAGGCTGAGGGCAAGGGGAGGAGGAAACTGACCAGCAAAGAATTGCAACCCGATGAAGTCATAGCCGCTGGACATGGGATGTACAACGGACTTGAATTCCCAGTTGATGTTGAGTCATCTTTTTCTATACGCTGGGGAGGAGAGAGTTACGGCATTTGGAATGGAGAATGTGATGTTGATGAAGAAGGTGGTGATATGACAGCAACATCAATGCACTCTGCAAAACGACGAGGTTGTCATTTGGAATCAAGTAGCAGACAAGCATTGTCAAGCGATTCGGATTCAGACTCTGATGATACATTCACGATGCTTGCATCCTTCCAGGCATCCTTCCGTAGACCATCAACATTCGAGGTGGAATATGTATTTGAAAGGGGACGCGTCGTCCTGCATGGACCTGGAAACTGCCCAAACGAAATGACAATCTATGAGAACGATCCTTTTGGTCTTCTGATACGTGAAACTACAGTTTCTTTCAAGCTTCCGACCATGGATTTGTCTCCGTTTGGACGATCGCATTATCCTCGAGCTGAAGGATTTGCGTATGTGATTGATCGGATCGAAGAGTGCATGGCAAAAAAGGGCGTGCCTGGACGAAGAGATGATAGCTTTATGAGAGGGTCGGGATGTCTTGAAGTAGAAGAGAACAGTATCGAGGAACAGCTTGCAACAGTAGAGATTACCGAAAGGGTGTTGAAAGAGATGAATTATTTTAGTTAACTTAGACAAATTTAGCATTATGCATTTACACCTCGGACATTCCATGGTTAAATTGCAGTCCATTGAACGGTATGTGGAGATCAAAGTTGATTAACAGTTTTTGGGACCAAATTTGCTATCATTTCAAACTACTGCGACAATTACAAGAGGTCATAAAGGATTGGTTCAGCCTCAGCTGACACTTTGGGAGGTATACAGCAAGGGCAAGGGGCTTGGGGTGTTTGAGGCTTTACTTACTTGTTGCATGCTTTGCTGGTAAAAGTACTATTGAAGATCTAAGCAGCTGTGCCGTCCCATAGGTTACTAGTTAGCACTTTTTAATCTAGAATTTTTTATTCCGGCAACTTTTATTACTATCCCAGCAAGTTATATATTTAAAGAATCATCTCTTTCTGACAGCTTTTGGAGACACTAGTAATTTATGTACCCGGACAACTTTTATTATGTACCCGCTCTTACCAGCACTTTTTATTTTTGTTGGCGTTTCGTGGGCGTGGGCCAGCGTACAAGGCATATCTTTTCCATCGGGAGGATCCAAAGTAGCTCGGTAGCGTCCATATGCTATCTATCTTTGTGTCCAATCTAGCTAACAATTGAGCTTATTATTGGTCAATAGATGTAACGAATAGAATTATTATGACTTAAAATATAAAGGAAACGATCAACGTTTTTGGATTCGGTTGCTTTCATTGGCGATGGAGGATTCCGAAACATATTGAGAAACGAGAAACCAGATAAAGCATTCCGAAACATATTGAGAAACGAGAAACCAGATAACATAAATATGAATTTGATTGATGTCCGACACTACGTAGGTGTGACATTCTACCCCTCCTAAGAGGGCGCAACGATTTGTTGTAAGACTTGAGGTGTAGGTTGCCTGTAGGGCTTGACGCGTCGGATGTTGAGACGCTCTTGTAGATGTTGGGTGAGTTGAATAGTGATGTTACCATTGACATGGATTCTTGTGATAGTGAAGGGGCCCTTCCAACGATCATCGAGTTTGGCAGGATCGAAGATCTTCTTCATGACTTGTTCTCCAACGCGATAATCGTAGCTGTACCGCTTGGCGTTGAGTCGTTTGGCATCCTTGTCGACACGGCGTTGGCGGCGAAGGTTGATCTCGTTCATATCATATTGAACTGGAAGGTTGAAGATCATATCGCGTCCAAAGGCCAGTGCTGCTGGGGCATACCCAGTAGATTGCGACGGGGTTGCACGGATAGAACTGAGAGTATCAGATAAGATTGTTCCCATCAAGTCTTCGGCTTCAGTCAAGGTGCGAGGGTTGTGATTGGAAAGTTGAGCTCGAATGGAGTTTCCCATAGTAAGATGCAGGCGTTCGATGATCGCATTGCTTTGGGGGTTACGAGCTGTCGATGGGGCTGATGCAATACCAGCATCGTGTAACAACCGCTGGAACTGAGGTCCAATAAATTCACCACCTTGATCATGAGCGCAAACTTCGGGTCTTGGATATCTTGAGAGCCATAATTCATTGAACTTGCGAGCTACGTTTTCGCTAGTCTTGCGCTTGATCATGATGGCATCTGGGTAACCAGTGGCACGATCGATTGCCGTCAGGGCATAGAACTCATAGGCTTTACCGTGTCGTCCTGATGTTTTGACATACCACGGGCCCACAAGGTCTACGTCACATTGCTTCCATGGATTGAGATCTTGTACTTGACGTGGAGGGAAATGGCCATAGCCGCGTTGGCCAATCTTTGTGCGCTGACAAACATCGCACGAAAAGGCTGCTATTCGGGCTGCTAATTGGGGATGATAGAACTTGGAAAGTGCATAAGTAACTGCCTTTGCTCCTGGATGATTCAACAGGAGGTGGAAGTATTCAATCGCGGCATCCACGGCATTGTCTGTGAGGACTATCTTCAAGGTCGATTCATCTTGAGGAGTAGGGCTATAGCAAATCAGCGACGTATCATGGCGACCAAACGTTCGACGATGGTAGAACGTTGGGGAAGTAGTGAGCTTCTGCTGAAGGGTAGGACAGCGGCTCTGCTCTTCCGCAAGCCATTGATAGCGCAAAGGGTTCTGGACGGTAGAAGGAAGATTCATGAACTGTTGCAATTGATGTAGCGGGAACTCGTCATCACTGGCCAACTCTGCTAGTTGTTCTTCAAAGATGCTGGGTTCTTCATCTTGATTGACATCTTGGGGAACTGGATTGAATTGAACTGGAGTAGGGGATAGTTCATCCTGCCTCTTCTCGGCTCCTGAGAAATCAAACTTGGGGAGTCGACTGTACGCGTCCGCTAGCACATTAAGCTTGCCTGGATGATAGAACCATTCGGCATGAAAAGATTCGAGGAAACATCTCCAACGAAGGACTCTCTGACTGTTCAAGTTAGAGAATGTAAGGTTGCGATGGTCAGTGAAGATTTTGATCTTTGCTCCAAATAGCATGGTACGATATTCCGTGAGAGTGCTGACGATTGCCAGGAGCTCCTTCTCCATCGTTGTGTATCGAGACTGTGCCGCCGAGAGTCTTTTGGAGTAATACGCAACAGGGCGCCCGCCTTGAAGTATGGCTGCTCCCAGTTGATAATCAGAACTGTCCGTGTAGACTTCAAAAGGCTCATTGTGGTTGGGGTAGGCACACAAAGCATCACTTGCAATAACTTGCTTCACTTCCTGAAAAACTTTCTCTAATTCTGGAGTCCAAACGATCGGTGCTTTCTTCTTCTGAATACCGCGGATAAGTTGAGTGAACGGAGAGAGGAGATGGCTTCGTCGAGGCCAGAAGTCACGATACCAGTTGATGAGGCCCACAAGCGTTCGCACTTCGCTAGCGTTGGTAGGCCGTTTCAAATCAAGAACCGCTTGAACTTTCTTCTGCCAAGGTTGAATGCCATCCTTGGAGACCCAATGACCAAGGAAGTCCCCTTCTGCAATACCGAATTCGCACTTCAAAGGGTTAACACTAAACCCTGCCTCTTCAAGGCGCCTGAACACTTCGTTGAGGGTGCGTGTATGGTCTTCCCAAGTATCTGACCATATGGCGATGTCATCAATGTAAACTTCAACGTCATCTAAATCTCGAAGAACTTCCTCAATAACTGACTGCGCAAATGCCGGAGAGTTGCGGAGACCCATAGGAGCTCTCGTCCAACGAAAGAGACCGAACGGTGTTGATATAGTGGTGAGGTCCTTAGCTTTGTCCGTCAATTCAAACGAATAGAACATCATGCTCAAATCAAGTTTCGTCATGTACTGGAATCCCGAACGCTTTCGGATCAGGTCCTGGATGATAGGGAGAGTATAATCCTTGGGTTTGATGACCTTATTGAGCTCACGTAGATCTGCTATGAAACGAACTTTGCCATCTTTCTTGGGAACAATAAACGAAGGCAGTCCCCATGCAGACGGGCCAGAGACTCTTTCAAGAACACCTATGTCGATGAGACGCAGCAACTCCTTCTTGAATGTTTCCATATGGACTCGAGGAGTAGGGTAAGGCCGCCGAAAAACTGGTTGTGCTCCTGGTTGTAATTCAATATCCATCTTGGCTCCTTTGTAGACATGAAGCTTGCCGTCGAAGAGCTTGTAATGCTTGCGTAACATCTCGCTGAGGTCCTGGCGCTGAGTCGGAGACAGATGCTGACAATTCTCTTTGATGACCTCATCCACATTTATCTCGTCATAGGTTGAATCAGCAATTGACGTAGCGAAAGAGTCGAGGTAGTTCAGATCGTCATCTTCATCTTCAATGATGCATCCATCGATTGCTGCACTTAGTCGCTCCTTTGTAAAGTTGGAGTTCATTGGAATGCGCTTGCCCTGCCACCCGAGCTCGAGTCTTTCGTAATCAACTATTAGACCTATCTTTCTCAGGAAATCATTACCAAGTATCAAATCAAACGAACACTTGGCGTCAAAGACGAGGAACTCTTGACTGTCAACGGTGAGGTTGGCATCGAATTCAGGGAACTTGATTCCTTCACCGAGGAGGGATCCAACTGGTGCATAGTTGCCTGCAATGGTATTACATATTGTTGTTTTTGATGGTTGAAGAAGGGCTGCTCCGGGTGGTAAAACACTCCGGTGAGCCATCGATACGCTGCCACCGGTGTCAAAAAGGCACTTGAGGAAGCGATTGGATTCGACTCCATTGACTGACTTGACCATAGCGTATGCAGTTGCCATAGGGACTGTTCTGCCTTTTGAATCTACTTGGAAGGTGATCTGAGGGTCACTGAACTGAAATGACTCGAGGATCGCCCCAAATTGCTTGACTCGTTTGTCACAAATGCTTGGTAGCTGCAATGCTGCTCCCAAATCGACTAGTTCATTGCCGTAAGATTCAACGACTGTATCTGGAAAAATGTTGAAATCCCAAGCTTCCGCATTAGATTGGCCTGGGATTGGATCGAGCACGTGATATTCAGGACAATCCACTCTCTGCGCTTCGATAGCGACTACTTCATTAGTGAAAGGAATGTTGTTGATGGTTGCAGCTAGTGCATCCTCCGCAAAGTGACTATTGAACAATTCGTTCAAGAACTCATCATCATGAAGTTGAGCGTCTGATGCGATGCGGTCGAGCATTGGTGCAGGGCTAGAAGCTGGCTGCGCTCTTGGATCCTTACATATCGGGACTCCACTATTCAAGCTGGGCTGTGCTTGCAGAGCGGCAGGAACTGTATTATTGTTCCCGCGGATGCAACATGGAAGTTGAACATCAATCGCGCTCGGAGGCTCTGAGGTCACATTGTTGACATGATACTCAAGAGCAGCTGGGGCATTAGCATACCCTGTTACTTCTTCAAGGCTCGTAGAATAGATATCGATGAAAGTAGTGCAATTCCCAACAGGGTCGGCGTTTCAGGCCTGATGAGGGACGAAGACTCGTTGACCTTGGGCATTAACTTGGATGGAATAAAGTTGCTGTTGAACAGGTGCTGACGGAGCTGTTGCTGCAGACGTAGCAAACATTGGAGCTGGTTGCGGAGGTGCTTGGGGAACTGGAGCTGGAGGTAGTTGAGCAGGTTGTTGAGGAGCTACGAGGTAAGATCCATGTTGCTGTTGCGGGGGTTCTTGCTCGTTGCTCTTGAAACGACGCTCATAACCTTTCTTCCACCAATATGGGGCAGACGTCCTGGTTTTGCCTTGATAGAACTTCTCAGCAAGCTCCTTTTTGAAATTAGACCCGTTGAAACAATAGATACAGTCTTTCCACTTATGGTTGTGATCAGGATGAATTGAACATTGCTTGGAGTGGAACTCCTTGCCGTTGTTGGTGTTGTTACTGTTGTTCCCATTGCCATTGCGACCGCTCTTATTGCGGTTATTCTTCTTCTTCTTCCGTTGACGTCGATCTTGGCCTCCATCTCCATCGGCTTCATCGTCATCGTCGTCATCCTTCCTCTTCCTCTTCTTCTCTTCTTGCTGTTGATACTTCTTTCGGACTTCCTTGCCGTAATCTCGAGACCACCAGGCCTCTAGATACTCCATTACGTCGGTCCATACAAGGGCGTTGTTACCATTACCTTGGAGGTCATAAACATCAACGTCCTTCTCATCTTGGAGGAAATCTTTGGCCTCCTCGGGGAGACCAAGCATCAGAGCAGTAGTCTTTTGCATATCGGAACATTGCGCTCCTATACGAGGCATCATCTCACTGTATCTCCAAAGTTCTGACATTCGATCCACGAAGTTGCTTGGTTTGACTGGTAGGTTGAATTCCTTCTGGTGTTTGTACTGGATGCGAAGGATGTGCTGATCGAAGGCATCACCGGGGTTAGGATGTTTTGTCCACATGATGAAATAGGCACCAAGAGCATCCACGAAGTCCTGATCGGTCGCTTGATTATTGTTATCCCAGTAGTCATGTCCCTCATCCATCAGCTTCCTCCACGTGTTCTTTGCAGGTCCATCGAGAAGCTTCCCGTAGTTGGCGAAGCGAGTGGCTGGGGCCCATTGACATTCATCCGCCATGTTGACGTAGGATTCGGCTTGGCCCAAGTAATGTTCAAGTTCCGTACTAGGTGCGTTATCCCTGAACACAATGAAGTCTTCCTCAATCTTGCTTCCATCTGGGCGAAGTCCATAGATCCTTTTACTTCCGAAACGAGGCATCTCCCTGAGCGCTGCTGCACTTTTGGAGGTGAGTTCGTTCCGAGCGTACCTGGTGTGAAACAACCATGCGTTCTTTGATTTGTAGGTATTCATTTTGTACGTAGTTTTTCTTCTTGGTTGGTTTATATGGGAGTATTAATACTGTGTCCAATCTAGCTAACAATTGAGCTTATTATTGGTCAATAGATGTAACGAATAGAATTATTATGACTTAAAATATAAAGGAAACGATCAACGTTTTTGGATTCGGTTGCTTTCATTGGCGATGGAGGATTCCGAAACATATTGAGAAACGAGAAACCAGATAAAGCATTCCGAAACATATTGAGAAACGAGAAACCAGATAACATAAATATGAATTTGATTGATGTCCGACACTACGTAGGTGTGACACTTTGTTCGTCGAAGACATCGGTTCCAATCCGAACGAAACCACAGAATTGATGAAATCAGCCGACATGATTGCTACAACTTCTTTGGTCTTTATCCCAATCAGTTCATGCAACTTTTCCGTCATTGTCGTATACCAGATCGAACCCAATTCTACTAAGTACACTGCACCACCAACAAGTCCATGACAAGTAAGTCCATGACCATGACAATTAAGTTTATAATGACAAGTGTACGACAATTCTGACATGCACGACAATGGAGCTTCTAGTAAGTAATAGAGTATGATATTAAGAGAAAGAGAGTAGAAAATCCTGCAGGTATGATACACCCTAGATCTGTTAGTTTAGCAACGGAGATGAGAGAGAGAGAAGATGAAAAGCCGCTAGTGTGGCAAGAGAGGGCATTGAGCCAGAGAATGAAGCGGTCGTCAAAGAGTCTTACTTTGTCGTATGCTTGTCAGAAAATTTCTTAATGACTCTTGTCCAGTCATTGTCCAGTGGAGCTTTCCGCTCGCCTGCAAGCCAGTTCTTGAAAGTTGTCTCACTCATAAAGGAGCTATCAGTTTCATCTGCAAATTTCCTCATCACTCTATACTTGGATATTCTCACATTGTCTTTGTATTCAACTTCTCCATTATCTCGGGCAATCCTGAGAGCTCGGTGCATCATGTCATTCCACTGATCAAGCATACCTTTGACTGAGCGAGGCGCACCCTTCCATACCATGTCGTCCGAATCATCATCTTTCTTTGGGTGTCCCTTTTTCTGACGTTTCAATCGCCTCGACTTTAGAAGGGCCTCTGATTTCTTGATTTGCATCGCGAATAATCTCCCTTCTTCGATGGAGTCATTGTATCTTCGATGAACCATGGATGGTATGTCTCCAAAATCTTCTGCGACTGTGCTCACCCCATGCTTTTCACAGCAAAATGTACCTTCTAGACTTTGATTGTTGTTGAATATACGTGCATCCATAGCCTTTTCGGCAACACTGATGGGCTGCTGTGACCACAATGCAGAACGGCTCATCCACTCTAATAATAGGTATCTCGCAGCAGTTGGAGAGTACAGTGGGTTACGCAACTTGCCACACATGTGTGGCAAATCTACTTCCACAGAGAAGCTTCCGTATTTTCTTGGTGACACGTGTACTGTGTTGTCCGCCTCTCTTCTGTAACAGTAATAGACCAAACAAATTTTTACCTTGCCTTTCTTTGCACTACTGTCGATTGATTCCAGATATGTCACTCCAAAATTGATATCCTGCTTCATTCTATCGATAACAGTACGAGCGTCAAGGTGGCTGTTAAAAATGATACGCTTGCCTTCCCTTGCATTATCCAGCTCCCTCTGAATACAAGAATCCATTTCTTCATCTGTTGGAATCAGCATCTTCTCCATCTCTTCTGTTGCAACTGTATTCATTTTTGCAGCAACTGTTTCTGCCAGTTGTGTTTCATGATGAGCGTGCACTTCAGAGTTCATATCAAACAAAGGACATTGTATATACTCTGTTTCAAATAGCGCAACAAAGATGCTTAGTCGCACAATCAGCTCGGACATGCTGCCTATTGCCGTCATTTCATTCGCAATAAGTAAAAAGATCTGGTCGAAAGCTTCAGAGTGAATCCGGAACTCGATGGGTTTATTTGTCTTGTTCTTTCTGTAGCTACTCACAGCCCGGTGCACATGTGATTTGCACTGCTTGATAATGCAGGGACTGTGTGCAAGTATCCGACTGTATGTGATCTTTGACACTCTTTTCACATCAAAGTCATCTTTGGCGTCCAATATGAGGGAATCATGGCGACGCAAAATGTAGTTAAAAATGTTGTTGTACAATTGGCCTGTTGCAACATGATGATTGCTGCGAAATCCCTCTAGACATCCATGTGCTAATTCCAGTGCACAATCCATCTTCACTACAGACGGAATAGGGTCGATACCATCTCCAGCGCCAGGATATGATTCGGTGACTGTCATTGTATCTTTCCTTACTTGTATAATCCATGCAGAGAAGTCTGATGTCTTGTTGCTCGGAGATGCCCGCTCAGCAACTCTTACAGGGTGAAACAAATTGTCGCCGTAATTTCCGGCATCTTCTTCCTGTAGGAGGCACTCAGATGCTTGAATTGTCATGAGAGTATGCTGAATTTTACCATCAAAACTTGAGTTGGGGACATTGAGCAAATTGCCCGTAGCATCAATGCCCATAACAAGCCGCTTTTCTGAAGCTAAAAGAGCAGCTACCAATAACATATTTCGTCCATGAAGATGTATATTGAATGTTGGATATACTTCAAATGTTTGAAGTATCCCAGGGATAGCAATGCAATGATCACCATTGGCTTTGCGCATTTCGAGGTCTTGCTCCCGTGTATTCTCTGCTGCATAACGAATATTTTCGTAGTTTGGAACATCTGGACGTATCCCCTTCCTCTTCTTTTCCAGCTGTTTTGCCTCATATCTGAGGTTGTATATTGTCTTCACATCTGTTACCTCCCCGCTGGTATTGTTACAGCTGAGCTTGGTACGGCACATCTTTCCTATGAGATGTTTCGTCATCTCTTTCGGTTTCTTCTTAGATTGAAACACCTATGCAGATACAAATAAAGAGATAAGAACAAAAGGAACAATATTCTTATGGATTAGAATGAACTCTTACACGGCAGCCAAGGCCAAATTCAAAATAAGTCAACTGACCTCGTCCCTTCTCCTCTTTCTTGCACGCCCTTTGAGAATGCCATGACTATCTCGTGAATGATGGAAACATCTACCTGTGAATTTGACCCTGAATTTGATGAGGGTCGTTGTTGATGAACTGCTCTGGGAAAATTTGAGTAATTCAGCATAATCAAGTCCGCCTACGTATTCGGTAGTGCAGAAATACTGTCTCTCCTTCTTCCTGTAGTCTGAACCTGTACAGCATCCTTTCCAAAGAGCAATGAAAGGATGAGAAGGTCGCTTTCCTCTCCTACCTTGTTGCTGAGAAGGAACTTTCAAAACGTGGACTCGAAGCTTGCAGATATCATTGCTCCAATATGCAATGAAGCAGTGTCTACCTCCATTTGGAGGTGATGAGTAGTGGACAACAGTTCGCCTCCAGAAATGACACAAGACAAGAATGACTGCATTCCCATTCCAAAAATTTGGTCCCACAGGCCTGTTAAAGTCTGTATTTGCATTCCAAATCCTGTCCAAGAACTCTGCTTTGACGTTCGATGTCCTACGGTCAGTTTCAATCCAAGTGCATCTGTCGTGGTCAGAGAAAGCTACGTCTCTAATCTTATGATTGGACGAAACAAATAGACTCTGATTAGCTTCCAAGTGTCGACGTATTCTTTCCCTCCAAGAGCTCATAAAGTTGTTACTCAAATTCTCAAAGTGTGCTAATCTAGCACTTGCACCATCATCACCAAAACCTTGACCGAACAAATACAAGGGCTCCACTGCATAATCATAAAGACCAGCCATAAAAGCACGATGAAGACAATTACCATCACCTGCAACATTGATAATCACACCAACATCTTCCACGGTATCAACATCATTCAGACCATGCTCAACAACAAACAGATCTGTTAAATGTTGTCTAACATTAGGCCTCAGCAACGCAACGTCCTCGTCTGATTCATCATCAGAGTTAAGATTGTAAATCATGACTCTTCCATCACCATGATCAAGAGGACCACCATTTATGACCTCATTTCTGAACTCAGTTCTAAACTCTAGAACCTGGAGCATGACTCTAGATCTTTCAGCACTAACCATGAATCTAACCTGAAAATCAACATCATCACCTCTGACCAAGTTGATGAAAGGATCAGGCGCCTCAGCCTCAGCCTCTTTGGCCATTTTATCAAGAAGTATCTAGATGACCAGCAATATCGACTGAGAGCTTCTCTGTGATGTCCCTCTGCGTGTAGAAGCGCAATTGTGCAGCAAACAAGCCAAACAGCAGCGATGTACCAAGTGATGCGGCACTCTTTCTCCCTGCTAGATCTGTAACTCACTAGACGCCTCCTCTAAAATAGGCCTCGATGAAAAGTGGTATGAGCGATATAGTACACACACCAATAAGTCCAATATTGACTGAGAGCTTCTCTGTGATGTCCCTCTGCGTGTAGAAGCGCAATTGTGCAGCAAACAAGCCGAACAGCAGCAATGTACTAAGCGATGCGGCAGACTTTCTCCCTGCTAGATCTGTAACTCTAGACGCCTCCTATGAAACAAACCTCGATGAAAAGTGGTATGAGCGATGTATTACACACACCAATAAGTCCAATATCGACTGAGAGCTTCTCTGTGATGTCCCTCTGCGTGTAGAAGCGCAATTGTGCAGCAAACAAGCCGAACAGCAGCGATGTACTAAGCGATGCGGCAGTCTTTCTCCCTGCTAAATCTGTAACTCTAGACGCCTCCTACGAAATAGGCCTCGATGAAAAGTGGTATGAGCGATGTAGTACACACACCAATAAGTCCAATATCGACTGAGAGCTTCTCTGTGATGTCCCTCTGCGTGTAGAAGCGCAATTGTGCAGCAAACAAGCCGAACAGCAGCGATGTACTAAGTGATGCGGCAGTCTAGCAGCGATGTACTAAGCGATGCGGCAGTCTTTCTCCCTGCTAAATCTGTAACTCTAGACGCCTCCTACGAAATAGGCCTCGATGAAAAGTGGTATGAGCGATGTAGTACACACACCAATAAGTCCAATATCGACTGAGAGCTTCTCTGTGATGTCCCTCTGCGTGTAGAAGCGCAATTGTGCAGCAAACAAGCCGAACAGCAGCGATGTACTAAGCGATGCGGCAGTCTTTCTCCCTGCTAAATCTGTAACTCTAGACGCCTCCTATGAAATAGGCCTCGATGAAAAGTGGTATGAGCGATGTAGTACACACACCAATAAGTCCAATATCGACTGAGAGCTTCTCTGTGATGTCCCTCTGGGTGTAGAAGCGCAATTGTGCAGCAAACAAGCCGAACAGCAGCGATGTACTAAGCGATGCGGCAGTCTTTCTCCCTGCTAGATCTGTAGACCTTCTTTTGAGATCAGATCTAGACGCCTCCTATGAAATAGGCCTCGATGAAAAGTGGTATGAGCGATGTAGTACACACACCAATAAGTCCAATATCGACTGAGAGCTTCTCTGTGATGTCCCTCTGCGTGTAGAAGCGCAATTGTGCAGCAAACAAGCCGAACAGCAGCGATGTACTAAGTGATGCGGCAGTCTTTCTCCCTGCTAGATCTGTAGACCTTCTTTTGAGATCAAATTTGATAGATAGTGTTGTAAATGTGAAAATGTGCTAGATAGAAATATCTTTTGCTTTGTTGTTGTGAAGATCTTATACTATATCTTATTCATTGGCTGTGATTAAGTCTTTCGGCAAGTCAATAAAAGATGCTGGGAAGGTTACAAGTGGAAGATTATAAGTTGCCAATAATATAAATTGCTGGAATAAAAGGTGCTCAAAAAACTTAATAACTAGTGTAATAATTGACTAAATTAAAGTTAATGAGGAATAAAAGATGCTGCAGCTCAATAAAAAGTGCTGAGAATAAAAAAGTTTCACAATAAAAAATGCTATCTAGTAAACGGTGTGCCGTCCCCCCGCAAGAGCTAGAGCGCACTTTAACCAGAAGATGCCCACACCCCGGATCCACCCCGGGTGGCGTCTTTACCACGTAACTATGTCAATAATAGGTCGATTCTTTTGGTTCAAAGACCAACAACCTTCCATTTAGTTGGTTTAGAACGCCTATGCAACGTGCCATGGTGGTATTCCGACCATTCTCCAAGATATTGGGGGTACTAATTCAGTAGCACTGGCATCGTCGGCCCGGGGTGCTCGGCCATCACGCATCACACACTAACAAAAAACATCTTCTCCATGACGAATCCGACGGCAAACCATGGTACTATTGCGCCAACATTCCCAAAATCAACATAAACAACATGGTGCCTAACCCCATTTTTTATGTAGATTCCGATTCTGTAAGCGGTGGCGGCCGAATCGGCGTCGTTGTGATGGTATACGGCTCTAACCGCCAGACACATAAAATCTGCACATGCCGGGCAACATCATGACATACTCATATTTAATAGATTTCGGTTACTTAATAGCCATGGTGCATTGAAGACACTTTCTGCATACTATGATGATTGATTATTATTATCAGCTTTATTGATTACATACAAATTAGATGTAATAATTGAGTAGTAGGCCAAATCATCCGCTGTTGCTTTGATCCCATCGGGTAGGAATGGTGCTGTTAGGAGTCATATGATACTCTGAAACCACTGTATAATGCTCGCAACAGATTGCCATTGATGTTGTGAGGTGAAATGTCCCCTGTTTTGCAGAGTGAATGCACTCAACATTACTTCAAATACTCGTCTATGTGACGGGGTAGGGCTCCTCATTTTCCACCAAAACATGCTGTATTCCAACCAGTCCAATATTGTTGTAGCCACAATGAAATAGAGAAACATGGTGAAACAGTGTTGATTGTTATATAATAGTCATCACCTCACCGACTTTTGGCACCTTCTCATTTCATTCTCTGTCAGATATGTGCAGTCTCCTTTTTGATGTATTTTGTGGAAATTATCAATTTTCAACTACTGTATTCACCATGCCACTACATGCGCCATAGAACACCCAGACACACTCTAGAGGGGACTGATCGCCGCTTAATAGTATATAGATGGCGTCTGCAAACCAGTTCAGTGACAGAGCAGCTCCAACTATTCATCTGAAGACCATATTGGAAGTGCATCATCACACCGATGTCAAAGCGCAATTTTCCGGCACCTCTACTTTGGTGTCATAATAAGTAGCGATGGCGTGGATCGATGACCACCTGAGGACACCGCTTCATAGAAAGGCTATTGGAGAGTGAGTTGCTGCAGTGGGGCTGTCTAACTTTATATGAAGCTAGTGTTGCTGATGTCGGCACGTACGGGGTCGAGGTGCGCCATGGTGATCGCTGGTGATTCTTTTCATTATCCCCTGGGCATCTTCTGGTTTAATACCTACGAGGGCCGCCTTCTGAAAAAGCCGGCCCCCGACAGAGCCCAATCACCCACACCTCATCACCATGGCCGATTTGCCTCCATGTCAGCATCATCTCCTACAATACGTCAAAGAAATCAGAATTACGAAGCACAAAAACAAGCGCAACTCGTATCGCATATATTGCGTCGACGTTTGCGCGCCATGGTATAGTTATAGGTTGCTATTACTCTCTAATATATGCTCATAAATAGTCAGATTTATACCACCAAAATTACTGGTTTTGATAGCTTGGGGCATATAGAATCTACATTACGTGATATTCGACCCCAACTACTGCTCAGCATCGTCATCAATAAGTAATAGAAGGGTAATGCAACGCTGTATGCGGTTTGCATCCGTTCTATTATTGCGAATCTTTGGTGCATGTCTACCTGTGCAAAATCAATCTGAACGTACAGTTGAAGTGAAGGATTGTTCTTGGCACATTCCCTTCGTACACAAACAGCATATAAAATTGACATGCTGTAGTCAGACCATATTGGAAGGAGATCCGCATATTCAACTGATGTGAATAGTCGCCAATCTCATAAAAGGAAGAATGGCCCGTCAAATTTAGGCTTGTCAGCAGTAGCCCGTCAAAATACCAATTCGTCTCTAAACAATGTGACTACAGCAATAAAACGTGTTTAGTGGCCCATTATACTTGGTAGTGATAATATAAAAGGGCATTGTCACTGATCAGACGAAGGGCATTGATAGGAGTGATGCTACAACCTCATAGGTGACCAGGTGTGACTGAATTTGGGCTTGCCAACAGCAGCACGTTCAGTCACCATTTCGTATCTAACGCTGTCAGTATGGCAGTTAGCCGTGTTTGGTGGACCATTCTACTAGGTATTGATAGTGTATATAAGCACATTGCCACTGCTCAGACGAACTGTGTTGATGGAACTGATGCGGCGAAGCTTTTGCCGCACCACAATTTGGACTGGCAAGCATTAGCAGCATGCAACCACCATTTCGTATCTAACGCTGTTAGTATGGCAATAAAACTTGTTCAGTGGCTCATTACACTTGGTGGTGATAGTATAGAAGCATAATGCCACTGCTCATGCGCATTGTATCGACAGAAGTGATGTTGCAACCTTGTTGGCCCCGGTATGGTCGAGTTTGGGCTTGCTTGAAGCACTTCAATTGGTCTAACGCTGTCAGTATGGCAAGGAGATCATGATAGCATAGAAGTATATCAATACTGCTCAGACGAAATGCATCGATAGAAGTGATGCCACGAACCATATGAGCACGAATTCTGGGTAATTTGTTGTATCCCATTTAGCGTTATAGCTGTAGCATGTAATGGGACGATTATCCTCGTGTAGATCCAATACCAATAAAGGTGATCATCCTTATTGACTAATACCATCGAGCGATGCGTCCACTATGTGTTTGTTTGTTGCATAATACGTTCTTGGCATCCGTAATGTGCCGTGATGATGCTGTATCTGTGCTGATTGTATGTTTCACATTCTTACATGATATAATTGATTGTTATCATCCCTCATCATTAGAAGCGCCAAGCCAAGGTAACACCCACTGCCAATTGCTCATATACGGCGGAAGTGATTGAGTAAATTGCTGCATGTGCATTATTCATTTCAGTAGTGTCATTCTCCTTCTTGATTTCGTGCGTATTCAGCCCGTCGTGACATGATTGGTAAGTCGCCAATGAGCTTGTCCCATCATTCTCTGCAGTTGCGCACCAATACGAAGTTGCGTTCGGACTTGTATGCGGCAGGAATGAGTCGAGTAGGAAAGATACTTCATCAACTGGCATGATTGGTGCCGACTTTGACTGCTGCTATGGGTGGTGACGCTAGTAGCGCGCCTAAGTAAAACCTTAAAATGGCTATTTTTTTGGAAATAGATAGAGTAAGCGAATAGTAACTCTACGATGAAACCAAGACTACCAATGGAAAGCTTATCTCCTCTAGTTTATGATTCATGTGTTGTTCATGTGATTTGGTCGACTATGAGACGAGTTGGAATCGTCCAAAGTTTTGCACTTGTCTGACTTTGGAACGGCTCTCTCACACTCTGGGGGGTCGAATGCTGTCGTACAGGTATGCATTCGACTCGTGAGGTGTTCAGGAATCCAGTGCATATCTGTACGACAGCATTGGACCCCTCAGAGCAATAGAATCGACGACTCCCTGAGACATCATTTCAACCCATTTTCAATTTTTTTTCGTTCGTTTTACTAGCGATTTGTTACTACAGAGTAATTAACAATTGTCGTTTTTCGAAAATTCAAAAATAATAAGCGAAAATAAGGCCAAAAAAATATTTTTCGCTTAACTCTAAACTCACTTCATCATCCGATACAACTCAATGGCGTTATGGCCGTAGGTGCCTACTATACGCCGCCCCCTGCACCGCTAGCGACAGCAACCACCTCGGCACTATCATAGGCAGCTGCCATGGTAAAAGAGAAGCCGGGGGGGGCGCCTAAGCCTTCCAATAAGAGGAAAACCACGTCTGAAAAGGCGGCGAAGCCATCAAATAATAATAAATCGGCTGCGAAGCTGGATGCCAACGAACGTGTCGATCGAGAAGAGCCCAATAGAAAGAAGCGTCGCAAGGGCTCACATACTCAGCAATCGCAATTGGCTGCATTAGACGATGCGGCACTGTCTCCCGGTGAACGGGCGGATTATTTACAAACAATATGCGTTTCACGTGAGCATCAATCATCCCGATCAAAAGCAGGCAGTGCTCCTCATCCGAGCAAGGGAGGCTCTGCTGGGTACCCTGTGCCTTTGCGGGAAATCTTAGTGGATCTTTACAAAGATAAAAAACATGTCCCCCCGACTATGAAGCGCTCCATTCAGCGGTGGATAAAGGATGGGGTCGAACCAAAGAGACAGACCGGTAACAAACCGAAGACTGTCATGACGGGGGAACATCTATTTCTGTTAGCCTTTTTCAAATTGATTTGGCCGCAGGCAACTCGGGAGGAGTGTGCTGTGTTTGTGGCACAGTACTCCGCGGAGGGGAGAGTACTAACAAATACAGAGATAACCAGAGGCTACCAACGTCTTGATTTGACAGTAAAGAAGGGGAGCACAACTGCGTATCAGGCATTCACGCCAAAGAATACGTTCCTCCACTATTGCTTCTGGAACTACAATTTCCCAGGGGGGATAAAGGATGTGCCGATGGAACGGTTGATGGATGGAGATGAAATGGCGTTCCATCTTGGTGACGCATCACAAGGTTATGGACACGCAGTCAGAGGTCTCCGTGTACGTAAGGCTGGCAACTACTCACGCGGTAAACAGAAGGTCGTTGTGATCATGTTCATAGAGCCTGGAGATCCCTCCCTCCCTCCACATGTACGGGGTTCAAAAGAGAATCCTCGGATTTGGTACAGAGTCTCCACGGATAGTGGGACGACAATTGAAGGATACAAATCCTTTCTGGAAGATGAAGTGTTTCCGCGTTTCAAGGACGACGAGCCAGAACGGACCCTGATGCATGATAATCTTTCGTCCCACAAAGCAAGCGAAATTTATGATGCCATCTATGGTGCTGGTCATAGAGTTATTTGCCGCCCGCCTTATCGGCCATACGAAGCACCGATTGAGTGGGTCTTCAATCAGCTAGCATGTGCTGTCCGGAAGAGATGGAAAGAGATTAAAAACGAGAGTGATTTGATTAATACGATTATCAGTATAATTGAAAGCAGAGATGGCCTGGGTGGGTTCTATGCGCTGTTTCAGATGTGCGGATATAAGAATAGGATGAACAACGAGGGCAACAATGGGGAGGGCGCCACAAACTCATGTCCGTCGCCGACTCTGCGTATAGATGACGAATTTGTGATAGAGGACGACGACTCTCCTCGCTACGATGCCGAGCAGTTAGCGGACAAGTTGTCTCACGAATTGGCCAAGTTGTCTCGTTGTCTCACGAATTGGCGAGACCATGGCACAGGAGCAAAAGTGCCTTTCTCATTCAATTGGGAGTGTCTTGGCTTTTTATGTGGAGTTTGTTTCAATTCAGTGCCCAGGGGATGTTCCTTCCTTCATGGTCCGCTTGAGGAAGCGTGAGTAAGATGGACGGTGGAGCCTATTATTGTAGTATCGATTGTCAGCTCCTGCTCTCTGAAGTTCGCTGATGTGGGTTTTGTCGCGCAAAACTGAAGTGGGTTCACCCATTTGTTGTGAAATGGAATGTCGCTGATCATCAGTAATTTGGGCTCTGGATACGTACGCTGCCCCAGCTCCTGCAATGTTATTCGTTGTCTCTTCGATATTGTTTGCCCGTAAATCACGTTGTCCGTTCAGTAAGGAGTTAGACAACAAAGAGACAAATGATTCAACATCATCAGAAACAGTTCCAGGGGCAGTATTCTCTTCCAATCCACGGGCACGTGACTGAGCTGCGCGAGATATAGCCTCAAAATCTTTATATTCGCATGGCCCAACTTGGCATACACAATTGCAAATTTCGCACTTATCCATGTTTGAACCCTTGCAAAGAGGACATTTACTACCTTTCAAAAAGAGACAAGGGCATTTATATGTCGTAGGTTCCTCTCTGAGACGAGGTTTGTTAGCTGGTTTCCGCTGTGCCACGGGCTTCTTCTTGAACTTCCTCATCTTAGCTTGATACTCCTTACGTCTCTCCTTGTTTGCATTGGCCATGTCTTCGTCTGTCTTCAACTTTTGGAGGTACTTGTGACCGCAGCATGGGCATTTATGATCCGCCACTTTTGTAGGAGAGAATTTAAAGCTAGGGACATTCTTCCCCTGCAGGTACTTTTTGGCTTTCTTCTGTTGTTGAGCCTTTTTGGCAGTTGCCGTAGACTTGGTGCACTTTGCATCTTGAGCTGCCTTCTTGTAGCAATCCACCAACTTTTGGACTACCCTCCTCATTGCAAGGGGCTGTGTAAAGCAGAAGCGAAAAGAAATGTTAGATGGTCGAATACAACACATACACAAAATCACACACTACGACGTACCATTCCTCTAAACGGCAATCTAGGAGGCAAACTGCGATCACAGAGGTCACAAGTTTCATCCTCACATAGTTCAGTGTGAAAGATGCAACCCAACTTGCATGCAAGCTCTGAAAATGGGCCCCCAACATTTGCTTTGATTTTCTTTTTCCCATCCAGCATTGCGTACAACCCCTGCCATGTCTCAAACACAATTTCCCACCATGCTGGATTAACCCATCCGTCAAACATTTGGGGGTAATCCTTAGGATCTATCGACTGATTTTCCCCGTCTGGGTTGGGATGATCACGCAGAAGCCGACAAACAACATCTCCAACTATTTTCTTCTTATCTTCTGCTTGCAACTCAATGCCATCCACCGTGAATTTCCTTCGGGCGAATGCGGCGGCAGCATCTTCAATAGATGTTGTTGCTCCAGCTGCTGCTGCTGCTGCTGTTTCTGTTGTCGCTGTTGCTCCCATCCTTTCCGCTGCTGCTGTCCCATTGCCTACCCTAGCAGCCTTATTTTTCGTTGTCGTTGCCGTCAATGCTCCCCCGCCTTTATTATTACCATCATCATCATCATCACCATGGTCATCATCGTCATTGTCATCATCGTCATTGTCATCATCACTTGTATCGTCATTGTTAGAGTCCATAGAGCTGCAAGATCCTTCTTCGCTATTGCTGCGACTACCATCGTATGGCATTAGATCGTCATTGACACAATTCCACTTCTTTCGACTGGGTTGCTTGCCCCCACCATCATCATCACTAGAAGTATCATCGTCCGACAGGTAATCATCCCTACCCCTCTTCTTAGCAGGTTGTTTTCGATCGTCTTCGTCACTACTACTATCGGCCCTACTATGATACGCCGAAGCTTGCACATACGTTTCCGGTTGATTCGTCCCCATCTCACCTTCCTTCGATGACAAACATCGACACCATTCTTTGTAATGATTGCAGTGTTCATGGCATCTCAACCAATGAAAATGTTTAGAATCTGCTGACGATAATAATGATTTATCAATACCAAGAACTTCCAAGGGCGTTTTATTTGTTGTGATTTTCAAAGCTTCGATGTAACAACCCAAGTGCATCGTGTTATTGCATGCAACAGCACCATAGCAATACATGAGGGGGCCCCTAAGTTGCTCTACGCAACCCCCTTCGATTTTTCGCCCCATACGCAGGGGGGATCTTCTTCTCGATCGACACGTTCGTTGGCATCCAGCTTCGCAGCCGATTTATTATTATTTGATGGCTTCGCCGCCTTTTCAGACGTGGTTTTCCTCTTATTGGAAGGCTTAGGCGCCCCCCCCGGCTTCTCTTTTACCATGGCAGCTGCCTATGATAGTGCCGAGGTGGTTGCTGTCGCTAGCGGTGCAGGGGGCGGCGTATAGTAGGCACCTACGGCCATAACGCCATTGAGTTGTATCGGATGATGAAGTGAGTTTAGAGTTAAGCGAAAAATATTTTTTTGGCCTTATTTTCGCTTATTATTTTTGAATTTTCGAAAAACGACAATTGTTAATTACTCTGTAGTAGCAATTTTAGAATTGCAGAGAAAATCCGACCTCCGACAGTCAGGCTGTTCATTCTCGGCAACTAAGCGGTCGATTCAACCCGTTCCACTTGCAGAGCTCTTCTAGAAGACCTATTGGAGCGATCCGATCGCTGTGTTAGGTTGGAATAGCTCTTTTTGCTGCGTAATACTGCGTCTAAACTGGGCAATGCCATAGAGAGATCGCTTTTCACACGTCGGCGATGCATTTGGTTCATATTTGCTAACAATAACAAGATATTCGTCCATAAAAGGATGCCGTGTCGATTTATTAGGTAGGTGCAATAGATAGATTGAGTTGAATCGTATCAAAGCGTGCCAGATTCCGATGGTGTCATTCCTACAAGTGAAGCAAGCCGTCGTCACTCTGAGACATCCACCTACTAAATGCATGAATTCACTCTCGCTTTAGCATTAGCAGTATTGTGAAGCGTGAAACATACGTCGGTAAGAGGAACTTGAAATAAAGTAGCCCATACGGAAGGAATTGCAGCAAGGAAGGGCAGTCTACCACTTACAGTAAGACCTCATTGGAAGATCAAATCGAAGAAGCTGCAACGCTAAAGACAGCCAATGATTTGGCGTGGAAGTCAAGAGATACAATTAAGCTTACAAAGTGACTTGGCAAAGTCTTGAAGGAGAGGTATTGGGAAGATGTCCTAGTGAATCGTTTCTTTGAAGAACTCGAAAAGGTCTTTCCTCGCTTTTACAACCTTGCAGTGAGCCATAAGACCAAGTGTTTTGTGATGCGGAGAGCAACTCCAACTTGCACTGAAACGAATAATCTCGGTAAATTCATTAAGCCTGTTCGAGATTTGCAGATGGAAACGCTCCAAACACCCTCAGCACCAAGCGTCGGCGTCGGGCAGGCGAGTTGAAGAAGGCGAAAGCAACCAAGCTGGATATTCGGGCCGAGTTTGCCAAAGTTGAAGACTCTAAATCAGACCACGATACAAAACTGACCCACCCAATCCTTATATAACACCAGCGGATGTATTCACTGCACTAGAACGTTCGTAATGTTGTGATATCACCCACGATGGGTAAGGTACGCGGGAAGATGGCAATTTTCCACGCCCCATTTCAAATTGCATTACGACCACGTAGACCTATTTCGAGCCAAATAACGACTGTAGACATTGGATATATAGACAATAAGCTTTACATGGAGCCTCGTTCGGCCTCCGATGAGATCCGTAACATGGTGCACGGTGCGGTCGAACATGGTAGTTTTGGTGATGTTTTGTTCTGTGTGATTTTGAGGCCCGATGTCGAAGCGCGCCAAATCAATTCACCGATTTTCGGCCCCTTGGAGGAGCCGACAATGACGCCCCTACGACCACCAACATCGCCGATGAAGACGAATCCAACGATACGAATGGCACGAAATGACCCCAATGGACCAATCTTGGCGAGATCGGGCGGTGATTTGACGATTTGATCACTACAGAGACCATAATAAGCGCAAAAGGGGCAATTAACTAGTGGGTCACTAACAAACTGAATATCTTGATAACTACATAACTATTTGAGCAAAAACGGCTCCCTTTGCAGTTCATTGGTCCTAGGGGTATACTGAAGCTGTCTGAGAAGTATCAAGGCGATTTTCCAAAATTCGTTTTGTTAGTAGATTTAACTAGCGTCACCACCCATAGCTGCCGATGAACACTCTCCACGGAGAATCATGAATCATGAGAGTACATCACCAGAACCGTACAATTAAGGTGGATAAGGTTGTTGTTTACATAAGACCGCTTGCACACTGCTTCGACATACCATGTTGAAGCTATTCGTAAGTGGTCTTATGTAAACTCCAAGTATTGCAGCCACTGTCAATGAAGATCAGTTGTTTACTTCCTCAACTTCATTGCATGTCAAAAAGAGAAGCCCTTGCTTTTGCTTTTGCCAAATTTGTCTAGCTTTGGATTTTAACGCTAAGTACCAGAGAGTGGCGGGAGCCAAAAAAAATTTTTACTAACAAAAGTGCTAACAAACATGGCTTCCGAAAAACTCACTATATTGGCAGCGCGTTTAGCATGTTATGTGATCATCTTGAACGATTGCTCAGTATTGCAATCGATTCATCATGTCTTCTTTTGTCAGAGAGTAATCAATTTATAGTTTATACTCACAATATTGACCTCAGCCTAATAAGTTTCCTACCTCACCAAATTTGGCCATATCTGCATATTTACTAGGGGAATGAACGTAGCAAACTTTGGTGTGATAGTGTTCAATGATGCAATAGGCTATAACCCGAGGTCAAAACACCATTGAACTACAAATTTCATGTAGTTTCCGAGTATCTTCACGCATATCCCAACCATTTTTTGAAAACGGCACTTTTGTGCCGTTTTCCGTAGAGCTCTGGTATGTTTCTACGTGTGAGGCAAAACGGCACTTTTGTGCCGTTTTGCTACTCCGACGAAGGCCTCGTGCAATTGTTAGAACAAAGCATGAGCCATTGTGTGGCCTTAAGGTTACTTTCTTGCGTAGAAGGGCTACAGCTTTGTAATGGAAAACACAAAAGGTAGGAGCTGTACTTTACTCGCTAGCTTTGACACTAACAAGTCGGAGTAGCAAAACGGCCCTTTTGTGCCGTTTTCATGCCGTTGCGGTGCTGAGCCCATTGGCAAAACGGCACAAAAGTGCCGTTTTCAAAATGGTTGGGATATGTACTAAAAGGTGCTTTTACAAGTTTCCTACGTACCAACCATAGGTAGCCCCATGGTTTTTTACTAGCGATTTTCACGTAGATGACGACACACCGTGAGACAGCAATACCCTATAGCAGCTGCTGGCAATGGAATCACAGCATAATATTAGGCAGACTATTCACTACTACCCTGATGAGAATATTACTGCTCTTGGAATCATTAAAATCGGGCTAATACAAGCGAAGTTCTGCTGGGTACTTGACAAATTCAAAATTTTGCGATTTTTTGCGCTCTGGTACATAGCGTTAACCTTTTTTTTTCGTCCATCACCATGGTGCACCTCCACCCCCTACATGCCGACACCATAATACACTACCTAAGCATAACTTTAGACGGCCCCACTGCAGTAACTCACTCTCCAATAGCCTTTCTATGAAGTAGTGCCCTTCATTCTTTTTCGACCGACGCCATCGCTACATATCATGGCACCAAAGTAGAGGTGCCGGAAAATGGCATGTTGACATCGGTGTGATGATGCACTTCCGTCATGGTCTTCAGGTGAATAGTTGGAGTTGCTTCGCCACCGAACTGGTTTGCAGACGCCAACATTATACTATTAGGCGGCGATCTATCCCTTTGATAGCGTGTGAAGGCGTTCTCTGAAGCATGCAGTGGCATGGTGAATATAGAGGGTGAAAATGGATATTTTCCACAAAATACATCAAAAAGGAGAATGCATATATCTGACAGAAAATGAAATGAAATGGTGCCAAAAGTCAGTGAGGTGATGACTATAATATAACAATCAACGTGGTTGGTCTAGATATCTCCATTTCATTGCGGCTACAACAACATTAGACTAGTTGGGAAATAGCATTTTTTTGGGGGAAATGAGGAGCCCAATGCCATCACAAACACGAGTATTTGAAGTGATATTCATCGTATTTACCCTGCAAGTTGAGGACCCTTTCACCACACAACACCAATAGCCATCTGTTGTGAGCGTTATAGAGTGGTTTCAGGGTATTATACGACTGCTAACGACACCATTCCTAACTGATGGCATCAAAACAACAGAGGATGATTCGACCTACTACTCCATTATTACGTGAAATTGGCATGTAATCAATAAAACTGATAATAAATATCCATTAACATAATATATAGAAGGAGTGTGTCATGCACCATGGCTATTAAATTACCGAATTGTATTAAATATGAGTATATTATGATGTTGCCCGGCATGTGCGGATTTCATGTCTGCGTAGGTTAGAGCCGTATACCATCACAACGACTTCGATTCGGCCGCCGCCGCTTACAGAATCGGAATCTGCACAAAAAATTGGGTTGGACAGAGTGTTGTAAGTTATGATTATGGGGGTGTCGGTCCGATATTACCATGGTTTGCCGTCGGATTCGTCATGGTGGAGATGTTTTTTGTTAGTGTGTGATGCGTGATGGCCGAGCACCGCCGCCGGCCGATGTCAGTGATACTGAATTAGTACCCCCAATATCTCGGGGAATGGTCGGAATACCACCATGGCACGTTGCAGAGGCGTTCTAAACTCACTAAATGGAAAGTTATTGGTCTTTGAACCATAAGAATCGGACTATTATTGACGTAGTTATGGCTAGAAGTCGAAACGAGCACCGAACGAGCACTGCGGCAGGGATGGGTTAAACAGTGAATACTAGATTAATTAAGCACCCCTACATGCTAGTCTCCCACTTACTTCTCTTCAAACTTCTCTCGAACCACAATTATTATGCATCAAGGAATGAAATCACTTAATCTCCACACCACATCGAAATATTTCACTATAGGATGCTTGAAATGTACCCATTCGCTCAATCGATCAATATTCAGAGCTGTCTCGTCCTCATAATTAATTCTGTAAGGCTTTAATCCCTTGGAATAAAGCACTTGGAAGATTGATTTCCATCTAGGATCTTTATGCAACCAAGGACGAAGTTCCATCATGGCATACACTATGTTGGCATTTTGTAGGAAATGAGTTGCACCAGATAAAACCGATAGCTCGTGTCCTTCCACATCCAATTTGAGAACCACAGGCTGCTGCGTTGGAAGATTCAGTGAGTCTACGGTGACTCCCTGGACAATGTCTTTTTTGTCCTTGATGATGTATTCATTACTAAAAGGATCAATGGGGACTATTCGAGTGGCACCAAAGTTGTTGCGTGCCATGTGGAAACGAAATGTGGCAGGTACCTCTGTGGCAGCGACCCTGAGCAAATGAGTACGGTTGTGAAACGAATTTTTGTTTACAGACAAACAGAATCTCCTGTAGTTTTCAGGCAAAGCCTCAATGGTAACTGTCTGATAATTCGCTGCTGCAGCAGATAATGACCACATTCCAATATTCCCCCCAATATCAAGAAAATAAGAATTTTGGTATTGTGAGAGAGCTTTACTTACAGCCTTGATGTGGTCGCACTCCCAGCACCCCTTTTCCCAAATATTCCTAGACATCTCATCTTTGGAGGGTTTGTGGATGTTCATCATGAAGGAGGGCTCTGTTGAAGTTTGTTTGTACACCTCATCTGGTTCGTCAACGAATGATTTGCAGTCAACCTGATGAGGTGATGACCAACCTTCTCCATTGGTGTTAAATAATGTTGATTCAAATTTTTGTGACGAATGATAACTCTTCTCTTTTGATTCAGATAATTTTCCTGTTGCTTTGATAGACGATAATCCTCTAGACCCAGTTAACATGAAGAGTCCATGTGCTGTTATCAAAAACCAGGTCACCGCAATCGTTACCTTATTCCGTCCCATCGTTTGCTTGGTTTGTATTTTTATTAGGCTGTGAGTTTGTTTCCTTCAACAGCTACCAATCTCAACTCGATTTCGCGATCTGTATTAATAAAGTAGATAAATAATTAATGGGCGCTGTCTCTCTCTACGAAGAAGAGAGAGCCACTATGATGTATTATGGCTGATGAATTCTCCATGGAAGATGGAAGCTGGAAGCAAATTTCTCCAGGCAGGTGCAGACGGTATAGACTTACTATATACAGAGCTGTTGGTAAGGATTTGGCCATTTTGAGAAAAAGATGGTCCCTTACGGTAGAACAGTACTAATTCCTGTGTGACATCAAAGTCATATCATAGCTATCCGGCACTGAATGAAAAAGTCCGCCAACAATCCTCCCCTAAGTTAGATAGATAGATTATTATAAGTATGTACTTACATACCTGAATGGAGCGCAGCGAGTTTACTCTCATTCGATGTAGCGCTGGATCTGTCGAATCTTCCCAACGCCACACCCGGAAATCTCAATACTTATCATGTCTGGCGGTGCGCTTTTTCGGCGGCTACTTGTCGTAATTAAACAGACGGCCTTCGAGGAGTATTCTCAGGTATTTTTTTTTCTTTATGGTCAACTATTTGGAGCGCTCCTTTTAAGTCATCGAGCCATCTAACAAACGTCACACATTATTGCACATCGCTGACAGCTCAAATTACGCGGCCAAGCTCCCAAAGCGCTTCGCTGGAAACGTCTAGAATCACGGTACCTATCTCATAAAGATTGCGTTGAAAATCTTTTATCAATTCTAAAGGCCAATAATGTCGCCTTCTCATGTGTCAACAGAGTTGAATTGGACCGACAACATTTAGCTGATGTTGATTTAGTAGTCGCAGTAGGCGGGGATGGGACTGTCCTCTCTGCAGCGCATTTTTTAGATCACGGTACCATTCCATTGCTGGGTGAGTGAACATTTTATTCAATGAAAATTTGAACTGCTTGAACAATATTTCTCACTTAATTTCCATCTCGAATCTCTATATATCAGGCATTAACTCGGATCCAATGTCAGATGAAGATAAAATTGTGAAAAAGAAAAAATCAGACGAAAGAAGGTCACATGGTGCTTTGTGCGCTGTAACCGCTGCCAATATGGACACAGCTGTGCCCAGAATTTTATTTGGAGGTGGAAAATTAGCAGCACGTGCAAGAATACAGTGTGTTGTGAAATCGACCTTCTCAGAAACACGTCTCGTTCCGGCTTTGAATGATTTGTTGATTGCCAATCCAAGCCCAGCAGCTGTGTCTAGATTCAGAATGGGGTGGCTCCGCGAGGTCGATTTAGATCCAAAGGGGGGACTGCGTGATGGAGGGGGTTCTGGATTGTCATCGGGGCATGCCCACAGCAGTCTTACCGATCCTCAATTATTACCTCGTAATCAAGATGGAACAGTAACACGATTCGGTGGCACTCCTTATGATGTGGAGAATAGTTTGAATGTATGGTCGTCAGGAATGTGGGTTTCAACTGCCACTGGCTCATCGGCTGCAATGGCGGCTGCTGGAGGAAAACATATGGATATTTACAGCTCTGACTTGCAATACCTCATTCGAGAGCATATGATTGAGAACGTTCCGAATAAGGAAGAGGTACGAAATTTAGACAAGGGGATGTTAAAAAATCATCAGCATTTGCATTTGAGATGGAGTTCGCAAAAGGGGAGAATCTTTATTGATGGCAGTCATCTAATGCACAATTTGGAGCTGGGTGATGAGATTCTCATTGATGCCAAGGCTCCCCCGCTAGCGTTGTATTCAAGAGTTGATTAGTCTGATTGATAGAATAGATAGAATGAAAAAGAAGAGCACTAATTAAAGTTTGAAGGTACTTATGCAGTTGTTTGACATTAGGTTCTACACCACTTCTGAGTCGATAGGGGGCATCTCCCCATCCTCTGAAGTATCATTCCTGCTGTCCATTGTACCAAATGACGGACTTCGTTTTCCGCCATCTATTTCATTCTTGCGTTCTCTCCTAGCATTCCTTGACCTCTTGCCCGAATCAATAATCATGTTCACATCAGAAGCAAAGTCGTCAAATGCAAACGTTGGTCCTCCTCCGTGCTTGACTTGATAGCCTTCCTCCCACTCCTCTGCAGGGAAGACGCAAAAGTGAGCTGCACTAAAAAAGAGCATTTCCATGCAAATGAGAATATGTTGTATACTTTTTGCCGAGTAACCACTGTTAGATTGTGACGAAGAGTCATCGTCTTCATCGCTTTTTTCGTTAGTGTTGGCATGGAAGATGATGCTGATGACAAGACCTTGCCAAAAAGTCATGAAGACAACACCTTTGATTGTCAAAAACTTTGCAAATGGCTGGCACCAAGCCAAATCGTCCTGCACCGCATGATAAAACTTCAATAAGCCTGAAAATGCCAAAAAGACGGACACATTCTCTATCATCATGATAATGAAGTCAGGTGATGAAAACCCACCTGCATCTCCCTCTCTCATTGACTCTAGCACGAAGCTGATTATGGCAGTCACCGGGCGGAAGAAGACAAATTGCATCGCCAGGAATTGACATTCAAGTAGCACTGCATTTGCTTTGGCTTCATCACTTTCTTCTGGAGAGGGGTGAAACAAACAACGCAACCATTTATATGGTTTGTTCAGATGAACAGCATGAAGAGCTAGCTTGTCCACCACAATTTGTCTCTCCCCGCGTCCCAGGACCGCAATCAAAAACGAGAGGAATTGATAAATCACGTAGCTCTCGTAAAAGTCCTTCACTATGCCAAAATATCCTGACGCAGAGGGTAGAAGCAGACTCAAAAAACTTGTTATGGCATAAATTGGGCTCATCCAGAGTATCGCCATAATCTTTCGCTGCACAAATGGTTGGTTCATTTTCTTCAGATGTGAAGACATATGAAACATGGTAATTACACTACAGAGTAGCGTAAACGTGCCTGCGATATTAACAATTGTTAGATCTTTTTGCTTTTCCACTTCAATTTGAATATCGGAGTTGGATTGCTCAATTGACTTTCTGAGTTCCTCTATTTGTTTTTGTTCCGATGCCACCTGAAGAGATACTGCCTGCAGTTGGATGAACAATAGGACGGATACGACAGAGAGAACTCCTATGGCACTGACGTTGAGGAAACGACCAATGTTGAGGAGCATGTTGTTGCTTGATCGTGGTGCAGTGAGAGGAGTTAAATTTGTGTTGGAAGAAGATTCATCATCTTCATCACTATTCTCATTATTGGATTGCTGTTGTCGTCTGAACATAATTTAGCAGGGCTAGCACCAACAGTCTAAATAATTATGATAATGTTTCAACAAAGAAGTAGTAAGTATCTAGTTGCACGACCGACCGATGTAAAATGTTGAGATTTTTGAATTTTGCTTGCAGCTTTCATTCAGTCGAGCGTCGTGAATCGAGAAGACGACGCAACGGTACCCGATAACCAATGCGTCGCAATATGGTACTCAATACATCTCAGACTCTTCTCGCTCAGATTCCAAATTTGAAGTTCCCTTCCTCCGCTCGTTCAGCCCACCAATTATATCCAGCATGAACCTACCATGTAATGTTGCTTGCTGAACCAGTCATTCAAATGCGTGAGTTGTGCTGGAGTATGTAACATGAGAAATACTAACGATGCAGCAGAGACAAACAAAGCTCGGCACTTCCTTGTCCATTACTTATGACTCCTTCAATGAAATCTGCATCAGTGAACTCTGCGTGGCAGAGATCAACTCTCGGCTACAAGGAACGTTTCGTCGATGACTTCCACTACAATAATGTACGAGTTCGGCAGTTTCCTTGCAGAGCTGCCTTTGAGAAGGCTGTTTGTGATGCATTTGGGACCAGCTTTGCATCTGATGATCATCAAGCCAGTACTAACAGATGCTACGATGACGAAGTCGATAATGATAGAGTACCCGACACAGCCTTTACAGTATGGGAGTCATCTATCCTCCTTGGCATGTACGCAAGCAGAAGAGATGTTTGGGAAAGATTGATAGGAACAAGGAAGCTGCATTCATCAAGACCAATCGTAACATTGGAGCTTGGATCTGGTACGGGAGTTGCTTCATTGCTTGTAGCAACAAGTGCACTTGTTTGGGAAAGCAAATGTGATTGCAAAGTGGTGATGACAGATCTACCTAGCACAATCGACTTTACGAGACTCAACATACTAGCTAATATCGACATGATTCCTACAAATGCAAAAGTAGTAACACAAACGCTACGATGGGGTCGTATTCATGACATAGAGGCTCTGCCACATGACATAAGTCGACCAGATATCATCTTTGGTGCAGATTTGCTGTACACTTGTGACGAATCTGTCATACGTGCTCTAGCAGAGACAGTTATACTGTTGACTGGACGAGTAGCTGTGTTTGCAGTATGCAAGCTTCATCGACCCGAAAGCATTACATACTTCTTGAGTGTAGTCAAAAGGTATTTTCATGTTAGACACGTAGCAGTTTCCGCAGCTCACGAGCATTTGATGGCAAGCGATGAGGACTACGGACTTCTAGAGCTATGGAGGAAGAAACTACCATGACATCGTCGTCATGCTACGAGTAACATATTATTGATGAACTTTAAGTGCTAGAGTAGAAATAGGTAATTCGATACGTATTTTGCATAATTGTGCATGTTCATGCTTGTGATATTCAAGTCGCAACTGAATGACTGCTTGCAACAATGTCCGTGATTTCTGGTAACACAGTCTGACAATCGTATCGTCATCGTACAGGACTTATACTTTAATTTACTTTTCTCTGTCAGTATTCGACAAACACACGCACACATAGCTTTCATTTTTAGTATAGCACTTCATCTTTTAGACGTTGAGTAGCCATGTCAGCACATCCTCCAAAGAAGAAAGATATCCTCGTCTTGCATGTCCACCATACCATCTAACCCTTCGCTACATGCCATTGGAGCAAACTCATTCTCCTGGTAGTGGCAGTCTACGAAGTGAAAGGGCAAGCCACCAAACGTTTCATCAAATGAGTCTTTGCGATTGATTTGAGTTTGACTTTGGGTTGTTGAACTTGCACTTGGGCATGGACTGATTGGGCATGGAGGACTGACAGATGCTGAGGCGACTGAGGTTGCGCAAGAAAAAATGGGTGAATACAATTCACTTTCAGCCATCAAGGCTTCGATATCGTTTTCTTCTCCTTCTTTCTCCTCATTTAGTGGTAGATTGATTGTTCCTGGCTCTGGAGAGCCCACATAGTTCCTTTCTATATTGTTTCGTTGTTTCTTAGCTGGTCTAGAAAGTAGTTGTGGAATAATCTTCTTCTCTTCATCAGCGATTGGTCTCTTGTTATTACGTAGCCTTGCCGCTCCATCAGGTAGTGCTTGAGCCGTCTTCTCATGAGCTCTTTTGATTTCACATTCTCTCCAACTGCGTGTTGCTTCATCTTTTTCTAGGAATCTACCAGGTGGGTTGAGTGCGTGGATGTGATCGATGACACAACGTGTGATCTCCATCTTGCGTGTCTTGGTGCTTTCGAGGTATTCGCCCTGTTTACACAAGATGATGATGATGATGATGAGAGAGATGTGAGTTAGATGTGTCGACGAGGCAGTATACATGATTCGATAGCGTCGTAGTCAACGACTTACCACATGTTTGTTGACAACCTCTCTGAAGTAGATGTTGCCTGCACGACGATTAGTGCCGACACCACGGCCGAGCAACACGTCGGTGTGCCTAAGCGTGTCAATGTAGTTAGGTGATGATCTGCACATGATGGCTTGTATTGTTGTCTATCTTTTGTTTGTTAATTTACGAGCAGGACTCTAGCTAATAGGTGTATAAAATAATAATATTATGGATGAACCTATCCTGAAGAGAGAGGTGAAATTGGAATCAAGTGCTTGCTTTGAATGATGTTGTGTACCGGACGAAGGCAAACTCCGAGGGTTACAACCTTCTCCAACCAATTTACGATCAGAGTGGTATCAAACATCAAACTCCGCCCAAAATTCATAGGAGTACCATACAATATGTACTGCAAGACTGTCGTAACTTGATCACAACTGCTTTGTTGAAGTTCATTAAGTAGTTCAGATTGACACAACTCCGTCAAGAATCAACACACCTATGTACCATACTGATCGTGAAGTGGCTGGAGTAACACGATACTGTCACCAATTCTGTTCTTTCCAGTTTGCTGAGATGAGCGAGAATCGCAAAATTTTGATTTTGGGCGGAGTTTGATACCGCTCTGATCGTAAAATGGTTGGAGAAGGCCTTTTCACCACGGAGTTCCACAGAGAGCGCTCTATTCTTAGAGTTCTCATGGCCGGAGTTGTGAATCCACCGAGTAACCTCTCTTTCCATACTCCACTATCTACCACGGCTGAAAGTCGTTGCTAGTAATGAACATGAGCAAACAAAAGATAGACAACAATACAAGCATCATGTGCAGATTATCACCTAACTACATTGACACGCTTAGGCACACCGACGTGTTGCTCGGCCGTGGTGTCGGCACCAATCGTCGTGCAGGCAACATCTACTTCAGAGAGGTTGTCAACCAACATGTGGTAAGTCGTTGACTACGACGCTATCGAATCATGTATACTGCCTCGTCCACACATCTAACTCACATCTCTCTCATCATCATCATCATCATCTTGTGTAAACAGGGCGAATACCTCGAAAGCACCAAGACACGCAAGATGGAGATCACACGTTGTGTCATCGATCACATCCACGCACTCAACCCACCTGGCTAGTCGGCGCGCCATTCGACGCACCGGCGCCATTCGACGCACGACGCAACTTCCCTCTTTTCGACAAAAAAAGAGCCGCAACATGACGGCCTCACATCCTACTACCCTCATTACACAACTAAATGTCGACATTTCGAAGTAATAATGTACATTCTAGACCATTTTTTGACGCTGAATTCAATGGTTTTATCGGTGGCTCGCCATATTCAGCAAAAAGAGACGTTTGACCGCCACAATAGCGGTGGTGATTTTCATCCCCTCCGCCGCAGAGCACCTGTTGCCAGTAGCATAAAGGCGTCGTTTCGGTCCATGAAACAGCAAGTAAGGTTGTAGGGGCGACCAATATTATATATATGGACGGAATATGCGCGAATTAACCGGGTGTGGGTCTCATGCAACGCCTATTCAACCTACCAAATCTATGAAGTCAATTTTACACTTCTCAGATCCCGGGAATTCATCTTTTCTCACTCGAATGAACTAGTCAGCACATAAATAGCACCGGAATCATATTCTACATCCTCTTGCGATTAAGCCACATGTTCGTCCGCTGTTGTGGCTATCGTACTTTTAGAGACATGGTCGTCTGAATGGTGGACATTAGATTGGCGTATGTGCGTGTACACTGTTGGCCACGTAAATGGAATAAATTCGCTCGATTTAAAAATCGAATCGAACGAGGCCAAGAGTGAGTCGTTCTAGGCCCCGTGTTGAAAATTGATGAATTCCCAGGATCTGAGAAGTGTAAATTTAGAAAGATTTCCACCATTTATCTCCATCAATAGTGGGTATATATCTGACACAAAACATGTTGAAACCGCACCATGGATCATAGTTGTCTTGTCTACTATATGATAATCAAGATTGTTGAGGTGGACTGCTCCATCTTACCACAGTGACTACTGCAACCCGGTTTCCTCGACAACTACTGATTGTGGGTTATGAGAAGCCCACCCGAAGACGCCTACACGAGTGTTGTGGCATGATAATGACGTCTCCTCAATGTGCAATTGGGAACCTTTCGCCTCATCAAATCAACAGCCATCTCTTGTGCGCCTTTTGCTGTGGTTGGAGACAATGTTACAACTGTTATCAGTGCCTTTCCTACGAAGTCTCATGGAATGAGAGGCCGGATGATCGACATAAAACTCCATGATGGCGTAGATGTTGCGTGTAATTAATGCATCTGAGTAAGCTAAACAATTATCATAGCTTACAGATGGAGTTATTAATGATCTACTACTATTCTGTTGTCTACATTACATAATCATAAAGCTTAAAGCTTTGTGTTGTCTACATTACATAATCATGAGCATCTTTTGACATGCCCGGTATGTGCAGATTTTCATGTGAGTGTGCGTCACCTGCAATTATCACCAAATCCACTTTGAATTAGACGCTACAGCTTACATAATCGGAATCAGCGTGAAAAATGGGGTTAGGAATGTCTTCTGGAGGGTGTATGGGATCGATAATGCTATGGTTTGCCTTCGGATTCATCATGTCAGATGCTCTTTTTCAAGATTTTTTTACTGTTCGTGCGTGAGTACCTCAAATATCGAGGCAATTGAACGGAGCAAGACCACCACACACCGAATATGCATTCCAAACAGTATAAATAGAAAGTTATTAGTCTTTCAACTTAAAGCATCGGCATATTATTGGCCAATATTGGCGTAGTAATGCCAGATTTTCTGCGACGCAACAAGATTTGGCTGGGTGTTGGGGAGAAAAATACCTATAAAAATCCATAATAACCCTTGTTGTGTTCGATATTGGATTTTCTACCCGATCGTCGACGCATCGACGCATGCGTCGAAAGGCGCGTCGACTAGCTGGTAGATTCCTAGAAAAAGATGAAGCAACTGCAGACGACGCAACGGTACCCGATAACCAATGCGTCGCAATATGGTACTCAATACATCTCAGATTCTTCTCGCTCAGAATCCAAATTTGAAGTTCCCTTCCTCCGCTCGTTCAGCCCACCAATTATATCCAGCATGAACCTACCATGTAATGTTGCTTGCTGAACCAGTCATTCAAATGCGTGAGTTGTGCTGGAGTATGTAACATGAGAAATACTAACGATGCAGCAGAGACAAACAAAGCTCGGCACTTCCTTGTCCATTACTTATGACTCCTTCAATGAAATCTGCATCAGTGAACTCTGCGTGGCAGAGATCAACTCTCGGCTACAAGGAACGTTTCGTCGATGACTTCCACTACAATAATGTACGAGTTCGGCAGTTTCCTTGCAGAGCTGTCTTTGAGAAGGCTGTTTGTGATGCATTTGGGACCAGCTTTGCATCTGATGATCATCAAGCCAGTACTAACAGATGCTACGATGACGAAGTCGATAATGATAGAGTACCCGACACAGCCTTTACAGTGTGGGAGGCATCTATCCTCCTTGGCATGTACGCAAGCAGAAGAGATGTTTGGGAAAGATTGATAGGAACAAGGAAGCTGCATTCATCAAGACCAATCGTAACATTGGAGCTTGGATCTGGTACGGGAGTTGCTTCATTGCTTGTAGCAACAAGTGCAGTTGTTTGGGAAAGCAAATGTGATTGCAAAGTGGTGATGACAGATCTACCTTGCACAATCGACTTTACGAGACTCAACATACAAGCGAATATCGACATGATTCCTACAAATGCACAAGTAGTAACACAAACGCTACGATGGGGTCGTATTCATGACATAGAGGCCCTGCCACATGACATAAGTCGACCAGATATCATCTTTGGTGCAGATTTGCTGTACACTTGTGACGATTCTGTCATACGTGCTCTAGCAGAGACAGTTATACTGTTGACTGGACGAGTAGCTGTGTTTGCAGTATGCAAGCTTCATCGACCTGAAAGCATTACATACTTCTTGAGTGTAGTCAAAAGGTATTTTCATGTTAGACACGTAGCAGTTTCCGCAGCTCACGAGCATTTGATGGCAAGCGATGAGGACTATGGACTTCTAGAGCTATGGAGGAAGAAACTACGATGACATCGTCGTAATGCTACGAGTAATATATTATTGATGAACTTTAAGTGCTAGAGTAGAAATAGGTAATTCGATAGGTGTTTTGCATAATTGTGCATATGCATGCTTGTTATATTCAATTTGCGAAACTGAATGACTGCTTGCAACAATGTCCGTGATTTCTGGTAACACAGTCTGACAATCGTATCGTCATCGTACAGGACTTATACTTTAATTTACATACTTTTCTCTGTCAGTATTCGACAAACACACGCACACATAGCTTTCATTGTTAGTTTGGCACTTCATCTTTCAGACGTTGAGTAACCATTTCAGCACATCCTCCAAAGAAGAAAGATATCCTCGTCTTGCATGTCCACCATACCATCTAACGGATCGCTACATGCCATTGGAACAAACTCATTCTCCTGGTAGTGGCAGTCTACGAAGTGAAAGGGCAAGCCACCAAACGTTTCATCAAATGAGTCTTTGCGATTGATTTGAGTTTGACTTTGGCTTGAACTTGCACTTGGGCATGGACTGATTGGGCATGGAGGACTGACAGATGCTGAGGCGACTGAGGTTGCGCAAGAAAAACTGGGTGAATACAATTCCCTTTCAGCAATCAAGGCTGCTTCGATATTGCTTTCTTCTCCTTCTTTCTTCTCATTTAGTGGTAGATTGATTGTGCCTGGCTCTGGAGAGCCCACATAGTTCCTTTCGATATTGTTTCGTTGTTTCTTAGCTGGTCTAGAAAGTAGTTGTGGAATAATCTTCTTCTCTTCATCAGCGATTGGTCTCTTGTTCTTGCGTAGCCTTGCCGCTCCATCACGTAGTGCTTGAGCCGTCTTCTCATGAGCTCTTTTGATGTCACATTCTCTCCAACTGCGTGTTGCTTTATCTTTTTCTAGGAATCTACCAGGTGGGTTGAGTGCGTGGATGTGATCGATGACACATCGTGTGATCTCCATCTTGTGTGTCTTGGTGCTTTCGAGGTATTCGCCCTGTTTACACAAGATGATGATGAGAGAGATGCGAGTTAGATGTGTCGCGAGGCGGTATACATGATTCGATAGCGTCGTAGTCAACGACTTACCACATGTTGGCTAACAACCTCTCTAAAGTAGATGTTGCCTGCACGACGATTAGTGCCGACACCACGGCCGAGCAACACGTCGGTGTGCCTAAGCGTGTCAATGTAGTTAGGTGATGATCTGCACATGATGCTTGTATTGTTGTCTATCTTTTGTTTGTTAATTTACGAGCAGGACTCTAGCTAATAGGTGTATAAAATAATAATATTATGGATGAACCTAAGTATCCTGAAGAGAGAGGTGAAATTGGAATCAAGTGCTTGCTTTGAATGATGTTGTGTACCGGACGAAGGCAAACTCCGAGGGTTACAACCTTCTCCAACCAATTTACGATCAGAGTGGTATCAAACATCAAACTCCGCCCAAAATTCATAGGAGTACCATACAATATGTACTGCAAGACTGTCGTAACTTGATCACAACTGCTTTGTTGAAGTTCATTAAGTAGTTCAGATTGACACAACTCCGTCAAGAATCAACACACCTATGTACCATACTGATCGTGAAGTGGCTGGAGTAACACGATACTGTCACCAATTCTGTTCTTTCCAGTTTGCTGAGATGAGCGAGAATCGCAAAATTTTGATTTTGGGCGGAGTTTGATACCGCTCTGATCGTAAAATGGTTGGAGAAGGCCTTTTCACCACGGAGTTCCACAGAGAGCGCTCTATTCTTAGAGTTCTCATGGCCGGAGTTGTGAATCCACCGAGTAACCTCTCTTTCCATACTCCACTATCTACCACGGCTGAAAGTCGTTGCTAGTAATGAACATGAGCAAACAAAAGATAGACAACAATACAAGCATCATGTGCAGATTATCACCTAACTACATTGACACGCTTAGGCACACCGACGTGTTGCTCGGCCGCGGTGTCGGCACTAATCGTCGCGCAGGCAACATCTACTTTAGAGAGGTTGTCAACCAACATGTGGTAAGTCGTTGACTACGACGCTATCGAATCATGTATACTGCCTCGTCGACACATCTAACTCACATCTCTCATCATCATCATCATCATCATCATCATCATCATCATCATCATCATCATCATCTTGTGTAAACAGGGCGAATACCTCGAAAGCACCAAGACACGCAAGATGGAGATCACACGATGTGTCATTGATCACATCCACGCACTCAACCCACCTGGTAGATTCCTAGAAAAAGATGAAGCAACAGGCAGTTGGAGAGAATGTGACATCAAAAGAGCTCATGAGAAGACGGCTCAAGCACTACGCGATGGAGCGGCAAGGCTACGTAATAACAAGAGACCAATCGCTGATGAAGAGAAGAAGATTATTCCACAACTACTTTCTAGACCAGCTAAGAAACAACGCAACAATATCGAAAGGAACTATGTGGGCTCTCCAGAGCCAGGAACAATCAATGTACCACTAAATGAGGAGAAAGAAGGAGAAGAAAAAGATATCGAAGCCTTTATGGCTGAAACTGAATTAAGTAATGGTATGCTGGACATGCAATATGAGGATATCTTTCTTCTTTGGAAGACGTGCTGACATGACTACTCAATGTCTCAGATACCCTTGTATGCCACTAATTAAGAAAGCTTGTATGTACAGTCTCAGTACCTGTTCACTTCAAAATTTAAGACGGCTGGCGCAGTCACGTCACAACTGCAAGAAGTAATTAGTAGATATACTAGTTGTTTTCGTATGCATTGTACTTGTGGACCGGACCAGCTCGGCTTGCCGAGCTGGTCCCTTTCCCACCGATGTGTAATGAGAACGCACGAAGCAGCTCTACCTTGCTTGCTTGTTCTAATCTCTCTCCAGACACTAGAGTTTACAGTTGGAGAAAGGAGAACTTAAACTTAAACAAGGAGGGGCTCGGGTTGTTCCCAAAGACGTCCTTGGGGCCTGCTGGTACGTGTTAGTTGACGTAGATAGATAAATAGATTATTTTAGTCACTACTCTCTAGACACCGGTGTCAGTAGAGAAAGAAGAATTGAAACCTGGAGGGGCTCGGGCTGGTCCCGAAGACGCCTGTGCAGCAACTAAAGTGATACAGGTGTTAGGTAGGGCTAACTAACTCGTTCAGCAACTTCTTCTGATTAACTTTGTATTTATTTACTTGGTGAAGAAGTTGATGTCCTGATGAGGAATGACACTCTTCCATCATAAACGAAGGATATGATGACAGAAACTGAGCCACAGCAAAATTAATGACAAGCGACGAGGACTAAGTACTCCTCTAGCAAGATATTGAGGGGGAAACTAACACGACATCGTCGTCGTGCTACGAAATATTTATTATTTATCAACATAAAGTGCTCGAGTAAAAATTGGGCTTCTGGTAATACAGCTTTTGACAAACAAACACATACAGGATTTTTACTTCGTTTTACTTTTCTCTGTTACAAAGCATTCGACAAATACACACATAGTTTTCATTTTTAGTATAGCACTTCATATGAATATCTGAGACTTTGAGTAGCCATGTCAGCACATCCTCCAAAGAAGAAAGATATCCTCGTCTTGCATGTCCACCATACCATCTAACGGTACGCTGCATGCCATTGGACTAATTTCATTCTCCTGGCAGTGACAGTCTACGAAGTGAAAGGGCAAGCCACCAAACGTTTCATCAAATGAGTCTTTGCGATTGATTTGAGTTTGACTTTGGCTTGAACTTGCACTTGGGCATGGACTGATTGGGCATGGAGGACTGACAGATGCTGAGGCGACTGAGGTTGCGCAAGAAAAAATGGGTGAATACAATTCACTTTCAGTCATCAAGGCTTCGATATCGTTTTCTTCTCCTTCTTTCTTCTCATTTAGTGGTACATTGATTGTGTCTGGCTCTGGAGAGCCCACATAGTTCCTTTCGATATTGTTTCGTTGTTTCTTAGCTGGTCTAGAAAGTAGTTGTGGAATAATCTTCTTCTCTTCATCAGCGATTGGTCTCTTGTTATTACGTAGCCTTGCCGCTCCATCTCGTAGTGCTTGAGCCGTCTTCTCATGAGCTCTTTTGATGTCACATTCTCTCCAACTGCCTGTTGCTTCATCTTTTTCTAGGAATCTACCAGGTGGGTTGAGTGCGTGGATGTGATCGATGACACAACGTGTGATCTCCATCTTGCGTGTCTTGGTGCTTTCGAGGTATTCGCCCTGTTTACACAAGATGATGATGATGACGACGATGAGAGAGATGCGAGTTAGATGTGGATGTGTCGACGAGGCAGTATACATGATTCGATAGCGTCGTAGTCAACGACTTACCACATGTTGGCTAACAACCTCTCTAAAGTAGATGTTGCCTGCACGTCGATTAGTGCCGACACCACGGCCGAGCAACACGTCGGTGTGCCTAAGCGTGTCAATGTAGTTAGGTGATGATCTGCACATGATGCTTGTATTGTTGTCTACCTTTTGTTTGCTCATGTTCAGTACTAAGTACCAACGACTTTCAGCCGTGTTATGGAGTTGGAGAGAGTGGTTTACTTTTTATGAACACTTTGTGCACACTCGCTACAAAAATGTTTTTGAACGACTCGGTGATGCACAACTTGACAACTCCTGCAGCGGCAGGGAGGTGCCGTGAACTAACCCTACGGGGGGTCTAGAAATTTGGCTAGTCTGCATTAGGGGGGTCTACGTTCGCTTTACTCACATACTAATTCCATTGTAGTCGCTTGTAGAAACAACGAGGGGGGTCTAATTTTTCTGGCTGTATTTGGAGGGGGGTCTAAGTTTACCAGGGGGGTTTAGTTCGCGGCACCTGCACCTCCCTGAGTAGAGCGCTCTCTTTGAAACTCCGATGGTGAAAAGGCCTTCTCCAACCATTTTACGATCAGAGCGGTATCAAACTCCGCCAAAAATCAAAATTTTGCGATTCTCAGAGAACTGGAAAGAACAGAATTACTGGCACACAAAAGGCTTATCCCTGTTACTCCAGCCACTTTACGACTGCTTTACGATCAGAATGCGGAGTTTATATCCTGCTGCTAACGGAAAGGGAGTTAGTACTTAAGTAGGATACAGGTTGTGAAAGTGTATTAACTACTCCTACATATCCATGACGAGTTTTTTCTTCCGATATTCGGAAGCTTTTTTGAAATCTTCCGATTTTCGGAAGATTTTGGAAAAACGTTATATACACCCCAAAACTCGCCCAAAATTAGATCTATAAGGTCTTTTTAGCTAAATACTACCATTTTTTGTCATACTGCATCGATCGAGGGGGTACAAAACGGCGTTTTAGTTTTGGCGCGCCGGCTCTTTCAGCCTCCATCACAAAGATCATCAAAACAACCATGTTCGGTGTGTAGTTTCACCATGTTACACATTTCCTCACAAGCCGAGTGAGGGCTCTATGGACAGCACATGATCTATATATTCGACGGGTGCTGGCGCTATTTCACTTGGTATCAGTCTTTGTGGTCGTAATGCCGCTTCAAGTACGGACATCTTGCCTACTTCGTAAAAATCACCGATCTTTGATAGAGCAACGTATCATGTTCCTAGTGTTCCCATAGACCGATTGATGGCCCATTGGATAGCTTAAAGGCTATATAATCGAGGATCGCTGCCGTATTTTGGGCACTAATCGACCGTCATAGTAGTCTGCTGGTGCTATGTGGACCTGAAATTATTGATCTGGGAATGATATTATTATTCTTTTAGAAACAATACATGGCTTGATTGGTAATAGACGAGGAGAAGATACTATTGCAACTCAAACACACCAATACTGCGCATTACATCTACAAATATATCTTCAAAATGTGCACTTGCATGAGGTTTAGTCATCATCCTCTTCATCATCACTGCAATACATGAAGTCACCCTCGCACTACGACGTCGTCTTCACTGCATAATCAGGACGTTCAAAATCTCTTTCGTATTGCTGTTCAGACTATTGATTGGCGAATTCTTTCATTAAAGTGTGCATGACTTGCATCTTACTGGCTTTTCCGTAGCTACCGTCTCCAAATGCTCAGACTCATCGACTTTGACAAACTCAAGCAAATAATCTTCGTTGAACTGTCTTTAAGCTCTTCTGATGTCATCCTCAATCTTCATTTCCCTCTCCTGTTGCCTGTGCACACGTCGTCATGAATGCATTGCGTGCTACCAGCCACTTGGGCGCTGCTTCTGTCATTGACGAGGACGTCTACGGTAGAAATTCTGATGTGTGTTACGAGGATGATCTTCAGGAGAGTACCTCTCCGATGATGAGGACGGTGTTGGTGACGAGCATCCTCCCGATGGAACAGCACCTTGACCACCAAAGTGGAATAAATTGCAATCGAGAATGCTTGGAAACAAACAAAAAAAGAATTGTTGTTCCTCCCCGGGTGGTTTGGATCGCTTCATGGACATAGTATACGGCAAGGATAGTAGATATTTAGAAGCAGTTCCACGAGACCGTCACAAACTGGGTAAACAGTGGCTTACAGCCAAAGAGGACCTTGATTTCTATCCGTCTCTCTTCCATGCACGTGGAGCAAACAATGCCTGTGCTTCGTTCGAGATTCTTTGGATTACATGATAGGCACGTTTTTGATGCGGGCAGAAAGTTCAAGATATACTGGAGTTGGGCTGGATAGTATTGAAGGAGACACTCTCACAAATGACGATTTGAATGAAATCAATCAGTTCTTTCCTATAGAAAGTTTCGATGGAAGTAGTAGTGGTGCTGGAGAGGGACGTAGCCGTAGCACTCGCGCCAACAACACACCAAACCCCGTGGAGATGCCCTTTGCAACTTGCAAGACAAACAAAACTCCAAAACATCGAGGGAAGGCCAATACTCCAACGCATCAGCTGCGCTGTGAATTATGTTTAGGGTTCCCGTACGGACAGCTTGTTAAGTTTCAACAGGAGAAGAATACTGCAAGGGGTAATGCTAGTGCAACTCCTCGGTTGAAGGAAATTAAGCGGACATGTGCAAACTGTGGTAGAGGGACGGACTACTTTTGTCACGGTTGCAGCCGATACCTCTCCTTCTCGGCACCAAATAAAGAAGACATCACGAAGCATCCAAAGTACTTCAGCACCAAGATTCCGGTGATGTATAGCAGGAAATGTTCTCATGAATGGCGATGGCTCATTTCAGTATGTGGAAAGGTTGACTAAATGGACCTGCTACAATGCCGCTCATCAAATTGGACAGAGATCTGTGCTTGGCAAGAGGAGATCTGAGTTGATCAATATTGCGAGAGGAATCACTCCAGGTGCAGACGGAGACGGAGAAGAAGATATGGAGGCAGATGAAGGAGGGATTGCAATTCAATCTGCTGCCGCTTCTGCTACCGGTGTTGCCGCGGCACCAGGTGCAGCACAACGTCCAGCTGTGCCGGTCACTGTCAGAAGACGTCCAAAGAGAACAGGGAAAGGCACGTTAGAGATATTGCGTTTGTGTAGCATAGCAGTATTCATAGTAGGATTCATAAAAACAAAAAACTATTGCCACGGGCAACGGTAGCAAATAGTGTTACTTGTACGGCTATTATTTGCAACTAATCGAACCTGATAACCTCCCAACGCCTCAAACTCATCGAATGGGGGCCATAGACGTGTGTTGGAAGCATTGTAGGTCCGCCTAACTCCAGATAATGTCCACACAGTAGGTACTCAAAATTCGCAATTTTACTAGCGGGCCACTAGCTGAAGCAAAAAAAAAATAGAAAATGGCACTACACAGCGAGTATATGACCAAAATGCACCAAACCAACGGCCAATCATGCATAGGCAAGGTGATCGGAGGGGGTTAGGTGTGTTTCTGGAGCAATATAGCCGACTATTCTGAAACCTTCCGATATTCGGAAGATTTCGACTTTTGGGCGCGCTGAAATCTCGTCATGGATATGTAAAGCAGTTGTGATCAGGTACGACTGTCTCAATGTAATCACGGATGCGACAAATAGGGTTAGGGTTGGGGTTAGCTGGGGAAGGGTATGTCGTATTCAATGTTGTGATGTATTGTACAGTACTACATCAACTACTCATAAATAAAATCTATCTCATTCATTATGAATTGATAGATTATTTTAGTAAATACTCTCTAGACACTAGTGTCGTTGAGAAAGGAGAACTTGAACCAGGAGGGGCCTGGGCTGTTCCCGAAGACGCCCTTGGGGCCTGCTGGGTGCAGGAGTGGAAAGCGAGCGCTATGGAGCAGGCAAGTCTGCATTGTTGGAGGAAGTGGATTTTGAGGGTGGGTGCTGTGTAGTAGGAATGGAGGTAGAATTTCTGGTGGGCTGGTTTGGATGAGGACCACGAGGAGTTTGCGAGTAGAGAATGCCATACTTACGGGGGCGATCTTTGGAGGGATTCAAGGTATATCTTGGCAGCCTGAGGTAATTTTCTAAGTTATTATTACGATTGGAGGTTAAGAAAGAATCTGCGGAGCATTGGACTCATGCTGCCATAGAGACATGTTGCCTACAATTGGAGGATTTTGGTGTCCGTGTGGAGGGTTCGAAGACGTCTTCTCTAGTCATTGTATTAGTGGTGACAGTTAGTACTACCTCCTATTGTAGTGTGGTTCAGAGTAGCAATACGAAGTTAAAGTAAAAGTAAGTATGTAACTTTTCATTTGAATTGATTTCTTCGCGAAGTGACACCTTGCTGGATTAGGCAGTGGAGTTGTTATGGCAGGAGAGATATCCCTCTCTAGAGAGAGAGGTGTACGATACTTCTCCAGAGTTCACAACGCACGAAGAGTTCGTGAACTGGCTGCAGTCTTGTGGGCTTGTGTCCGTCACTGATCGCCAAGGCCAAAGTAGATAGTACATAGTACAGGGACCTGCCGCGAACTAGACCCCCCTGGTCGGCTTAGACCCCCCCTCCAAATCACAGCCTAGCCAAAATATTTAGACCCCCCTCCTCCGGTTTCGACTAGTAGGTAACTTAGTAAGGCGATCACTAGGGAGTCAAATAAACGTTAATTTATGTCTTTACATCTACTTCTTCTTGTGTGCAGAACAGATAGGAGCTCCGTGCTCTGCACAGCATGGCTTGCACATATTGGTGGTGTATTTTTTATTCCTATTTTTGGTCAAGCACTTGACACATTACGCAGCATGACTTCCTCTTGTGATGCTACGGTATTGATTACTCCTACTGTTTAATAAAACCCATCACATTCAAAACGCATTGGAGGAAGGCGGGCAATCCAACGGATGCTTTCATTCGCAAATGTCAACAAGACCCGTCCAGCCACTGCATCAACACACAACACACAACATCATGATGTCATCGGCATCGTGGTGGTGGTGGGTCTCTTGGGTGAAAACTCAAGTTAGACCCCCCTAGAGAAGACTAGCCAAAATTTTTAGACCCCGGGGGGGGGTCTAGTTCGCGGCAGGTCCCTGTACTACTTATATATTGTACCTGTTCATTGGAATTGATTTGTTGTCGCGAAGCGACAGTACAATCATTTCTTGCTTTGTATCTTGAATTTGTGCTGCGACAGTCACATCTCTGGATCTTATTTGTATTCTTTTTCGTATCTACATTCAGAATAGCAGTACGAAGTACATAGATAGGCAGAGAAAAATCGACAGGTGGAACACAAAATGGGTTCCCTCCTGGCCAAAACCACTAATTAGTGGTCATACGTAGGGGGTAGTTAGAGGACATTCTAACACCTCCCAAACCCTAACATTCAAGGAATACACCACCAAAGACCTCTACAACAGAGTCCAAGCCCAAAAATCCGCAATGAAAACGCCCAAATAGAAGTAGAGATAGCTATATACACACCATAAAATCGCTATTTTAGTGACCACTAATTAGTGGTCGAGAATTATGTGTTGTTGTGTAATTGTTTATGCTTCCCCCAACAAACAGTGCACATGGGAACCTTCTTATGATATGTGGAGTAGGTTTTGACCTCTATGCGGCATGTGGCACGCCTATCCTTGATGTACTGTGTGCCAACCTTCTGCCGACATTTTGTAAAATCTGGCTTGAATTCAAGCACGGGCTTGACCGTCTAGCTCGCCTGTTGGGGCGAATAGGAGAGCAGGAAGCTTTCCTGCACTGCATATGATGTTGTTCTAACATTTACTTGGCTGATTGACGACGAAAATCACGTTGGGGTGGAGAATTCTCAACTCTAGTATGCGATATCTTGACACGAGAAGGGCGCAAATTAACGCAAATTCTGCTGAAATGAGGTGTAGGCGCAGGTTTAGCGGAGATAACAGCCAATCAAAGGATATCGTCGTGTACATTAATGTCGTTGTGGTCGCTGTGCAAGAGATCACCATCGGATTTGCATTACTTATTGGCCAAACATACATCATAGAGTGGTGATTTGGTGCTGATGGATGCCAATTTTTTTTTGGAAAAAATGCGCTACACCACAACCTGGCATCACCTGCAGCCGCCCTGTCATTAATTTGGACCATTCCACCAACAATATTCCTATAATTAATATCATATGATGCTGTCTTTGTTTTTATTCCATTTAAAGCGGTTGATTTGTCGAATAATTATTGAATATTGCCATTATATTTGTGTCGATAAATCGTCATCATCGCATCCCCGTCGCTTCAATTCATGTGAGATGCTAACCAAAACGAACTCTCTTGGGTAGATGGGCCGCTTTCCATGTCCCCATCTGTAGATAGGTTGGCCGCTTTGGGTAGGGATCGTTGTTTTCGAGTAGAATACCGTCGTATGTCGACTGCAAATAACTTTGCATGGTGGTTGGGACATCATCCGGTTGCCGGTGAAGTTTGTGCATGATTGTTGTAGGATCCAGGCCATCTCGATGCTCTTCTTCGACCACCTGGTTAGCCACTCATATTGTGACTGTTGTGGTATGCTTTCTGATGGGTAAAAGCATCTACTAAATGCAGATACGACGGCTCGTATGCTGGGCCTCTTTCGCCATGGTGATGGTGTGATGAAATGTGAGTTCTACGGGTGGCAACATTTTTGATATCAATTCCTACGTACCCCCAAGTTGAAGTTGCAAAACTTCCGAAAAAAACTCGTCGGCTGTTCGCCAAATTTGTCAGTAGGCTAGTGTTTGAACGTTAATAGGTTGGGCCCTCTCCAGGGAACACGTGAGATAATAGGTGTACGCCTTGTCAAGACATTGAAGAGGGTGCCACCTGAATTTGATAACGTTTGAGTGATTATAAGGGGGTCGTAGGAGATCGTAAACTGACCACTAATTAGTGGTTTTTCCGCTAATTAGTGGCCCCAGGAGGGAACCCAAAAACAAAAATCGACCATTCATCATCGCAACATCAACATCATCGGCATTTGCTTCGATTGATTGCAATCTTCCAGCGCTGCCTCGGCAAATAACAAGTAATATCATTGGTGGTAGTAACTCCCTTCAGTCAGCTCAATAACCACACAAGATAACTAACATAAAGATGGACACCATGGCCACCCTAATCTCCTCAGTCTCCGACATCGATCTCTCCACCAACCCCATCCTCCAAAAACTGTCCTCCTCCTCCATCCCCCACCACACCTACGCGCACACCCTCTCCATGACATCGGACGAACTCGTTAGTAACGTCCCTCTCCCCAGCTCGGCCGAGACACACACCAAAAATCTGTTTCTGAGGGACAAGAAGCACGGACTGTTCCTCGTTTGTGTCTCTCCAGATGCGGCCGTCAACACCAAGGAGTTGGGCAAGATGTTGAAGTTGGAGGGCAAGGTTAATTTGCGATTGGCGGATGAAACACTTCTCATGGAGAAGTTGGGTGTGAAGAAGGGATGTGTGGGACCACTTTCCATGATGAATAATGTTGATAAGGATGTGACGTTGGTGTTGGATGAGTGTCTCATGAGTAAGGAAAAAATTCACTCTCATCCACTTCGAAATGATGCTAGTACAGCACTAATCCCATCGGATTTACTCAAGTTTTTAACGGAATGTTGTCAAGTCGAACCAACCATGCTCACCTTCCCCAAACAGGGTGAGGCTCCTCTCCCGGGCAAGGTCCCCTCCTCCCGTCCCGAGGGAGACAAATCCTCCTCCAAACCCAAACTCCCCCCAAAGGATAAAAATCAACCCAAATCTTCCAACACCAACAAAAAACAAACCAAAAAGGGGGAGACTCAACTAGCCCTCAAATGGAAGAAGGAAGAAAACTTTGCCATGTGGTACACTGACGTAATTGTCCTTTCCGAAATGATCTCCTATTACGATATATCCGGATGTTACATCTTACGTCCATGGAGTTATAAAATTTGGGAATTGATTCAAGATTGGTTCAATATTCAAATTCGCAAGTTGGATGTCGAAAATTCGTACTTTCCAATGTTTGTGTCCAAAGATCGGTTGGAGAAGGAGAAGGATCATGTGGAGGGGTTTGCTCCCGAGGTGGCATGGGTTACCAAAAGTGGGGAGGGGGATTTGGCCGCACCCATTGCAGTCCGACCAACAAGTGAGACGATCATGTACCCCGCCTTTGCCGATTGGATTCGTTCTCATAGGGATTTGCCACTCAAGTTGAATCAGTGGAGTAATGTGGTACGATGGGAGTTTAAGGACCCCACCCCGTTCTTGAGAACGAGGGAGTTTTTGTGGCAGGAGGGTCATACGGCACATGCGTCGTTTGACGATGCGAATGTTATGGTGAGACAGGCGTTGGATTTGTACCGTAGGGTTTATGAGGAGTTGTTGGCTGTGCCGGTTGTTCCTGGATACAAGACGGAGAAGGAGAAGTTTGCGGGGGGACATTCGACTACTACGGTTGAGGCATATGTGCCGGTTGCGGGAAGGGCGATTCAGGGTGCGACGAGTCATCATTTGGGACAGAACTTTGGTAAGATGTTTGATATTAATTATCAGGATGAGAAGGGGGAGACTCAAATTGCTTGGCAGACGAGTTGGGGATTGACTACTCGTACGATTGGTGTTATGATTATGGTCCATGGAGATGATACTGGATTGGTCTTGCCCCCGAAGATTGCCCCACTTCAGGCGGTGATTGTCCCTATCGTTAGTAAGAAGCACCCATTGGAGAACTTCACGGAGTACTGTGGTGGAATTCTCAAATCATTGCAAGATCAGGACATCCGATGCAAGTTGGATGATCGTTCGATCTACAACCCCGGTTGGAAGTATGCTCACTGGGAGCAAAAGGGTGTGCCAATCCGTATTGAGGTTGGTCCTCGTGATTTGGAGAACAAGCAGGTTCGTTTGGTGGTTCGTTTCAGTGGTGAAAAGATTGATGTAGGCGTGGATGATTTGGCCGACACGATTGCCAAGAAGTTGGATGAGGTTCAAAAGGGAATGTTTACCAAGGCATTGCAATTCCGTGATGACCATTTGGTCAAGGTTACCGAGTGGAAAGACTTTGTCCCCAACCTTGAACTTCACAATCTTGTCCTCACCCCCTGGTGTGGTGGAGAGCATCAAGAGTGGGAGGAATGGGTCAAGGACAAGAGTCGTGAGGAGAGTCTTGCGAGCCGCGGAGAATCCGGTGAGGACGACCGCACGGCAACTTCTGTCGCTGCCAAGACTCTTTGCATTCCATTCGATCAGCCAGAGCTCCCTGAGGGTACCAAATGTATTGCAAGTGGTTTGCCAGCTACTTGTTGGGTGATGTGGGGACGATCATATTAAGAGGTTTGCACACTGTAAGACTGGAACTGGAATAATCATGAATGTGGAAACCAAAATAAAAACTTAGATATTTAAGAAAAGTTAGTTGTGAGGCTGCCTATTGGAAGATAACTTCTTCTTCATTCGATTCCAACAAGCCTTTCATCTCCGTCAAAGCTGAAATGACCTCGTTGCAAAATCGATCTACATATTTGTTTTCTCTTCGAGATGAAACGTGCAACAAGCACGAGTTACTATGCAAGCTGTATCCTACTCCAATCCCATCTTCAACCACAGGACCAAATCCAGGGCAAGATGGCAGGCCCGAAGTTGAAAGTCTCCAATTCTTTGAGCGTATGAACACTGGGTCTTTGAAGAGGTCAGGAAGTTCTTCGTCCTCCCTTCTCACGAGTGATAAACCCATCAAATGTCTATCAACGCCGAACCCATTACATGCACTTCTAGTGTAACTCCTTGATGAGATTCAGCAGCGCGGCGCAGTAGCTTGAGTTTTTCTTCCTTTGCATCGGTATCATCGCTATCATTTATTGCCTTAGGCCCCATCGCCTCAACAAAGGCTTTGCTATCCATCGAAACAGTGCGGGCAGTGTCAGTTCGTCCGTGGACAAATTGTCTTGTCTGGGTTGCTTCATAAGTGGCAATTTGTTTACCGAAACACCGATAGGCAGCGAGCTGTAGAACAAGCTGCATGAATGCATCGGGAGATACTCTCCCTTTTTTGATGAACCTGTTTTCCATAGTCTTCATGGACAATTGTCTTTAGCTCTACGCTGTCTGTGAGCTTCTGATATTGTTTACGGCCGTAATCTCCGAGTTGATTAGCCAAGTCAAGTGAAGTGTTTGTCCTCCCAGCAATCTCCGAAGATATCATGAACTGCATCAATGTCATCAATGCTCTTGTCAGGCAATGACAATCTGAGACTAGCACTATTGAGCCGCTTGTATTTGAACTTCTGTACTTGATTACAGATTTTCATAGGAATCGAGCCATCCATCATAGAGTGCTCCGCTAGCACGGCTGCTTGACCAAGCTCATTCACCACAATGTTGACAGACTTGTCGAAGAATCTGTTACAGCCGAGTGCACCTCGTCCATTCCAAAATGTCTCACTAGCATTCGCTCGTTGTGGCAGGAGTTGTGTCATCAAGGCATAATACGAATGCTCCACTCTCCAATACTTTCATTGCTTCTCTAAAAGACTCATGTCGTGTAAGTTCGTCCAGGGATGCAGCCCAATCGTTTCGATTACATCCAGACAGCCATCCGATTGCCTTCGGTATGTCAAACAATTCTTGTTTCTGGGCCATCTCCTTACATTTGACCTAATTTCTTTACCAAAGTTTCAAGTGCTAGAGGATTTGCTTGGTCGTCTACAAAATCTACAGCAAAGAAGTAGCCTTTGCAGGCTACTATGCAATGCTTGTGTAGAGAAGGATCATAAATCCTTACCACGTCTGATCCCTTTCTTGGTACACGACAAGCGTTGAACAAATACTTGTAGCCCGTAGAACAGAGAGGCTTGCTGCCAACCTTGTCGCATGGCATCTTTCCAGAGCATACTTGTTTTCTTGCCTTGGCTGCTGCAATCATTGCCGCTGCTCCTCTCAAAATGCCTGGACTTGTAGCTCCGAAGTACTTTCCGTCATCATTATCCAACTGCTCCTGGGATGGTAGCGTCGGATCATCAGTAATACTGAGAAAGTAGCTAATATGAACCGCAACTGGGTCTCTTACTTCGAGGTATCCGTTTTGGTTCCACCACTTTTGTAGCCAGCTTGAATTCTTCCATTCTTCTTTTCGTTGCAACAATCGTAATTGCAATTCTTTTGCCTGCTCTTCAAATTTGTCACATGCCCGCATCAAGGATTCCTCCTCTCCATCTGATTCACAAAGAGGCAGCGCAGACGGGATAAATCTTGTTATTGTTTCCTTTACTGTGGGTACAGGTAATTCAGGCAATGTCTTCTGGTTATTGTTCTCGTATAATTTGCCGCCGATGATTTGTTCAAGGATGCGTTTGCTGTGTATAATCTCCATTGCATTCAACGACTTGATTAGGCCATGGTCTAAATGGATGTTTCAGTGAAACAGTTGTGTCTGCAACTGATTGCGTGAGAACATCTTCGGTGGGAGTGATTGTGGAGACATCGACCTGCTGGTAGTAAAGCGGCTGGCGTTGGCTCGAGGTATCACGATTACACTGCTGCAAGAATCCATCGCTGTGATTGCAAGCTACCAAGAGTAGAAAAGTAGGGAGAATGAATCTAGTGTTTAACAGTGATAGCATCATTTTGGTTGCTTTGGTTGTTGTGACGATAAATAAATAGCAACATCATCGTGATCGGCGCGGCTTGGGCTTGTGGAGCTCGCTTCCCTCGATGACGACGGTATCTTTTGGATGATGCAATGCGAACTACCCTGATGCGAACCCCAGCCAGCCAAGCCAATAAGCCGAAGCTCTTGTTGCTTCTCATTCCAACAAAACAATGTAACAATGATCTTCTTCACAGTCAATGAGTGTAAAAGCAACAGCAGCAGACACATCTCTCGGATACTACCATTCTTCTTTTTGATAATTATAGGCCTAGCATCGGCAGAAGCATTTACTCCAGCAACAGCAACTAAAACGAGTCACTTTTCACGAAGACATATTCGTCCACCATTCATTTCAACCGCATCTGCAGCTGTATCAAATAACGAGAGCATAGACATGCCCAAACCCAAGTATGCGTGGACAAAGCCAACTTTACAGCTGGCATTACCTGCACTTGTCGCATCTATCGCTGATCCACTTGTCTCAATGATGGACACTGCATACATCGGCCGTCTCGGTAAAGAGTCACTTGCTGCACTCGGCGTTTGTACTTCAATATTCTACATATCCTTTTACGGATTCTTAGCCACAAAAACAGCAACCACGACTTTGGTCGCATCAGCTTCTTCCAACGAGGAAGCTAAACTTGTTACATCCACATCTCTCCAGCTTGGAGTTGCAGCAGGAGTATCAGTGTTGCTATTCCTAACTTTAACAGGATCTCAATGCTTAGCAATGATGGGGATAGAAGCAGCCTCAGACATCTTTCCACATGCTTCGAAATACCTGTCTACCCGCTGCCTATCGGCTCCTTTCTTCCTTCTCATCACTGTGGCGGAAGGTGCATTGAGAGGTTTTGGAGACACACGAATACCATTACTTGCGTCGATGGCTACAGCCCTAACCATGGCCATTTTGGAACCTCTGCTCATGTTTACACTTGGATGGCACATTAGAGGATCTGCTGCCGCGATGGGTTTATCACAGGTAGCAGGTGCACTTGTGTACTCCTACAATCTACGGAAGCGTTTTTCTTCATCCATTGTAGAGAAGAGCAAAGATACAGACGAGAATTCAGCCAAGAGTTTGCTGACGAAAAGCCAGATTCTCACCACAATAGTCAAGGCAAACGCTTCTATGATCCTTAAGCAGGGCTCACTCCTCTTTACTTGGGCTTATGCAACTAAGTCCGCGGCGAAATTAGGAGCAGCACAAGTTGCAGCTCACCAAGTTGCCCTGTCTTTCTGGATGGTCTTTGCCTACATATTAGATGCAGTCTCAGTCAGTGCTCAAATTTTGCTATCAAAGGCACGGAAACGAAGGAACTTAGATGAGGTGCGATCAGTTACAAAATACATGACTTCTATCGCTGTCTTTCAAGGGCTTATTATCACTTTGATCATTGCAGGATTGACGCCGTACGTGCCTTCATTCTTCACATCCGACGAGGCTGTAATCTCACAGCTAAAGATTCTGTTGCCAGTGCTCTCAATGCAACAGGTTCTTATATCGCTTACATTCGTGACTGAGGCACTTGCTGCTGGTGGGAGTCAGTTCTCTTTGCTTGGAGTAGGCACTGCAATGAGCGCACTTGGCAGCAATATCTCTCATGACAAATGCAACGAGTGTCCTTGAAATTTGGACACGAGGCATTCTAGCAATGTTTCTAGGGCGCTTTGCTGCAGCGGGTATCGGCGTGCTCAACGTGAATGGGTTGTTGCCAAAATTCAAGTCTACTTTCGTCAAAAGGGGCAAAGTAAACAAACAGGGATGAATGTCCCTTATGAAGTTAGTATTTAGATTAGGATTAAGAATTGTTGAGTAATCCCCTTTCAAAATTGTAGACTTTCCCAACCATCTGTCCCTGCATTCACTTAAGAGCAGACAATTGAGACAAATATTCCGACATTACAGCTCCCCTCCCTCAATTTCATCCCTCCCCAGCTCCTCCAAGTATTTAAGACCTTGCTTTATCAAATAATACAATCCAAATACATGTACCGGTCGGTGAACAAAGTACATGACCACCTTCATCAAAAGACTTTGATGTGCTCCTGTCCCGAACTCAGCCTCGTCGATAGGAACAGCTTCTTTTTCCAACCAATGACTGAATCAGAGCCTTCTTGGACTCCTCATCGGTAGCTTTCATTATTTCCATTCGTGCATTATCGGTGCTGCAGTCAAAAGAGAATTCCTCACATTAGATTCTTGCATCCCATCATGATTCCCTTACAATCATTATAATATAAAACGAGCACACGAAACTCACATGAAATTCCCCGTCTTGGCATCCAATACAATAACAGACGGAATCCCCTGTATCTGGAATGTCTCTGCCAACTTGACATGCTGCTGCCTTGCCTCCGCCGAGGTATATGCCGGTACCGTTGCCATGAAAGGCATCAACTTCTGATAATAATCATTAAATGACTTTTCATCCCTATCGGAGGAGACGAATACAATATCTAAATCATCTTTGCAGGAATTGTGAAAATCGAGGAGCATAGGTGAGAAGCCTTTGCAGGGTGGACACCTGTGATTGTGGTGGAGAGGGGGGCGCAGTTTGAATGAGAGGAATAGGATTAGTCTGAGTGCATCAGCGTTCATGTTCTTCCATGTTGTGGTAACATAATCACTGTATGTTAAAAAAATGACATATCTACATCACTCCATGTTCATTGATCAGAATGTCTTGATAGCTGACATGACATTACACGTCGTGAACAGGAGCACAACAACACCCGCAGGTGCACAGTAATGAAGACATCAAATGTCCACGATCAAATAATTCCTTGATGCAGGCATGATATTCCACGTCAAAAAGAAGGAGCACGACAACCAAATAATCACAGCCGCGATCTTTTTTAGTCGGACTTACCAGCTAGCCGAGAAGTACAGCGCCACCAGCTTTTTATTGCTCTTCCCCCCGATTCTTGACTCCGTAGGCAAGCCGGTAGTTTTCGGCTTGGTTAGGATCTTTGGTCCGAGGAGTTCTGTCGCCCAATTAATTGCCATGGTGATGAGATAACAGGAAGCAGCTAGCTTGATGTTAATGATGTTGATTTTGTTGTGGCGGGCGGAGGGCGGAGGCCCGAGGCCCGGAGCCCGGAGCAAAAAATGCTAAAAAGATGGGTGGTGCCGTTCGTGATATAGGAATTAGTATTCTCTACGAGATTTCCCGCATTTTGTACGGAACAACTTAAACATCTTTCTCACAAACTCATTCCCGCTGAGAAGTCAAAAAGAGAACTCAAACTACTAACGTGCACTACAAAGTATGAACTATTATGGCATATTATGGTTATTCCCTTGACTAACAGAACAATTCAATTGATCACATCACATGTAATGAACACCATGCAACAGCAACAGCGACCTGGATCATTGACGCAGTCTATAACGAAGGACCAATATCGTGCATTGACCTTCTCCACTGCAGCTGAGAGGAAACTGACAGTGGCAGCCAGCCGAGCATTACGAGCACAAATCACACAATATGAAATTAACTTCATCAAAATGCATGGTCGGGCACCAAAAGGATTTTCCGACAGAGCTCCTCTAGCGAGTACCTACACGCAGTATAGAGAGTGGAAGCGCGCCATCCGAGCTGATGCCGCTTGCCGCATTCAAGCACTCTTCCGTGGCTCCAGGGTCAGATTGTCTCTGAGGCCTGAGAGACCGTGAGAGGCACAGCCGTAATGAAAAAATTGCCCACTTTATTTCGAAGCGATTCAAATCACCAACCCAAAGGGATGGACACCTGTGATGGTGGTGGAGAACGGGGCGCAGTGTGAAAAAGGAGTTGAAGAGAATAGAATTAGAGTCTCAGTGCATCAACATCAACATTCATGTTCTTTCATGTCGTTGTAACATTAATCTCTTGTTTATAAAAATTACATGTCTACAGAATACCTAGACTACAGACATTGCATTACACATCAAATAGAGGACCACGACAACCGCATAACAGTCGCGCATCTTTTGCTTTTGCATGTAGTCGCACTTACAAGCTAGCCCTAGCCGAGAAGCTCCCAGAAGTACAGTGCAACCAGCTTTTTATTGCTCTCACCCCCCCGATTCTTGACTTCGTAGGTTTCTGCTTGGTTAGGATCTGTGGTCCGAAGAGTTCTGTCGCCCAATGCAATTAATTGTCATGGTGATATGTCGAGTGGTGGCGGTGGCATGTGTCATGATGTGAACGATACATAGTCTGTGAAAAAAAGACTTTGTATTTATTTAGTCTGTGAAAAAAAGATGAGGAGTGCCGGTTCAAATAGGAATTGGTACACTCCACGACATCTCCCGCATTTTGTACGGCACTTTCCATCTCTTCTCTCTTCCTGCTTCCTGCTCTTCAAATCTAAAATTCCAGCTGACAATGATGCGAAGAAGTCAAACGTGCACTACTATCGTTAACTCTTCGTCTTTCTAAAACGTTGCCTCTACGCTCATAAAACAGAACAACGAAAACAGTTGCACAACATACTAGTTTACCAACAGTTGCCTCGTCTCTTTGATACGCAGCAACGACGCACAAGCTATTCTACATCTACCTTGATCTGAGAAAAATAACTCAGTGTCTACGACGATAAAACAGAACAAATCAATTGATCATGTCACGTGGAATGAACACCATGCCCACAGCCCGTCGTGGGAGGACCTACGTGCAAGTCGGCGCCAACGACAAGCGTGGTATCAACGGTTTCTGCTCCGTCATATTTATAATATTACTCCTCATTGTCCCCCCAATTCTTCTCTTGACATCCGAACGTTCTCGTCACACTCGCTACGTCACCATCAGTGATGCTCTAAACTCGGATGTTATCGAACTCAATCAAAACAACATTGATGAAAAAACTCTGCACTCCATCCCTCCCGGAAAATTGGTCCATGGATCTTCCTACACACATTGATACACTTGCATCCGATCCTGATATGAATGTTGCCATCCCAGGAGCACTCACTCTCCAACGAAATACAGAGTATTGCCAATGGCAAGAGATTCAATCACAAGATTGTCAAACTTGTGAACGAACAGTCAAGGCAAAAGACGGGAGTACAAAACAAGAATCATATCAATGTAATTGTGTCACGAAATACAGTTATATCAAAGCATGGAGGAGCTTTCTGATTAATAGTTTTTTATTTGATCAGCCGGGAGCACATCATAATCCACAGCGTGATCCTATGCCAAGTGCGACTTTTGTTGGTGAAGATGTAACATTGGAGTTTGACGGGGATGTTGCTACAGATGATGGTATTGACAACACCAATCCAACAACATCATCAGTCTCGGCAAAGCTAGATCCAACCATGCTATCCAATGGAGTACGAAACCAACCATGGCGAAACGTTGAGTTTACTGCCCGAGGAGAGGCACCTCCACCGTCCCTCTTTTCAAAATTCTTCTCTTTCTTTGGATTATCATCATCTCGCAAGACGAGGTATGAACCTCTCCAAATGTTGAAAGACACACCTTATGCTCCTGCAGCTATAGAAGATAACTTTGTCTATGTCGGGCAAGGGGGTTACTTCTTCTCTCCCTACGTATCGTCCACAGCTTCAAAGTTGTTCAATTACTTTGCTCAATACTTGGAAGGTTCACTGTTTGATTACCAACTGGGGGATTTGGTGGGGCTCGCCAGCTGCACAGCAGGAGACATACGCTTTTACTACACCGTAAAAGACCCGAATGAGATTTCCGTGTTGGGACAAATTCGTGATTTGGGTAATGCTGTGCAAATTACACCACGTGTGTTGCAAGGAGTTGGAAAGGAGAAGGATTCATCAATTGGGTTGGTTTACAGTGGGAAACATTCGGCTCAGGAAATGTTGCTTGCCGAAGATAGTGATTCTCGTACCCAAGCTACAGTGATTCGTGCCATATTGTTGTTGTGGTCAATTGCTGCCTCGAGATTAGTGGGTGTTGCTGTTGGGAGGGAGATTGGTGACTCATCCCTCGCTGTTAAAATTGAGGCGGCAGTCGCATTGTTTGCCGTATTGCTCGGTTGGCTGTGGCTATTCCTTTGGGGGGCATCGGTTCATACCTTCGGACTTATTGTTTCAGGTTTTTACTTGGCCTACTTGTCATACAACTCTTCAGTAAGGAAGGGAAGTAGCCGATGGTATGTTGCTGTATGGTCCAAGATTGCACAATGGGCAAATCTTTCGCCCGAGTCGCGTCAAGAGGATTCATATGTTGTTAGGCCAAACAATGAGAAGACAAAGGTATCGTAGATTTTGCATGCTGTTGAAAACTTGAATTAGGTAATTGTTTTATAATCTGCATCTCATTCATTCTTCTTCCCGACGCTCTTTCCTGCGCTTTCGTGTGCTTCTCAATCGCTGACGATTCTTCTTTGGGACATAATTCCAATCGGACGGCAGCTGCTCGTGGATTAGACTGCATTGTTGCCAACACACATCATTACCGGAAATCGGTACTCCTCGCTGGTTTTGCAGTATGTTGAGAGCATGCTCACCAATGACATTTCCCTCAGTTGAATTTGTAGTAGTGTTGGATTGAGAAGAGCGACATAGATGATCCGCTACGTGTGCATGTATACATTTAACATTGTATGTTTGAGATGATGGGATACCGGAGACACCACTCTCTAAAAACTTTTCTGCATTATACTCCCCCATTCTAGACACTAGTTTGTCATAATCATCTGCTACCAATTCTGTTCGTACCTGTCTTTGTATTTCATTCGCTCTTTCATATCCCTTTTGTTTATCACCACTAACATCATTGCGTAGCCAATCCGTCATCTCTCGTACTCCCGATTGACCTTCCCATTCGTCTATCTGTTGCACCAGTAGAGGGCATGATAGACGGAATAGACCACTTACTAATTTTGGCCCCTTCGTTGGATGGAACCCAAAAGCTTGTGGAAATCCATGACGGCATGGACTAGATACGCATGTGACCTGTGATGGCTCCAACTTGTGGAACACTTGTCGCTGCTGTATGGTCTGAAGATCTTGCTCTGTAGGAAGAAGGAACGTTTGATTTGCGATTGTTGTTGTCTCCCTTGGCGCAGCGATGTTCATGTTTTCGATGGAAATATCATTGTATAATATCGGCTGCCGCAGACGTGATGTCTCTGATGGAGTGAACCAGAAGGAAGACGAGCCTTTACAGGCATCAAGAGAGCAAGTGAAGAATGCCAAGCAGTATTGCGGCAGCAGCACCCCCAGGACAGCAACCAGTGGTGTCTTTGAGATAAGAAGGAGATTCATTCTATGTATTCAAAATATTATGATGTTGTGGTGGGCTGATGTCCTGCTGATGTCTCTTGTCCATTATTTTGAGTTCAGCTTACTAGTCGAATTTAGTATCAAGCTGATGGTGGCAAATAAGGTATCGATAAAATCCTAATGGCTAAGGGATGAAGTTTACACTGCAAGTAAGGTCAAAATCCTTCTAGTTACTGTGTTCTTGAGGGTCGTAGGAAGCCAAATAACCATGGTTGTTTGGGTCCTTGAAGGATGGGTCTTTTATGGTTGATGGCATGTGAGTACCGTATGTAAGTAGGAACTGATAGTAAAGATAGACCGGTACAATACTTTTATCTCGAGTGTCGATTAATGCAAACTTAAATGTAAGTACAATAACAGAAATTTTGAAGAACATCTATAGTACCATAACAAACGGCGGTTAGTTTATCACAAAGAGGAGGAACTGACGTGAAGAGAAAATAACGGATGTACCACGGACAGGAGATGTACGGTACTCAAAAGAGAGTGTGGCGCCAAGCCAAACTCTACTTGTCTGCATGTTGCATGTTGTAAAAGTTGCAATGCTATCATTGCGTCGACCATGCCCAAAGATGATGTAGCAGCCTCTTTCTCTACGAGAGCATTAAACGAACAAACATCATGGCAATCTTTCGCTTAAAACGCCGCACCTGCACTGACCAGGACACCGAGCTCCATCGCGATCACACCGCACAGAAGATTTGTTCTTCGCATCTACCCGATCATCGGGAGTCCCTTGAAAGTTCACATGTAGATGAGATCGTAATTGAGAGCTTGTTGCATCCGCAGCATCGTCAACCCGAAGATGCTGCTGGTGGAAGTGATAGTCCACTGAATCGCTCGCCTCGAAGTCATCGTCATGGCAACATTGGTAATCGGCCAAGGAGGTTATGCTCAGCGGAAAATATTGCGTATCTCATATTTTTCATACTGCTGATTATTTACGTTGCCCTCCAAATAATTATGGCAACCATACATTTTGATATTGGTCCCACTGACAATATAATTCCTCATTCTGATGGTCACAATGCTGTAAAAATTGCCATATGGTGGTCCAAAGTCATCAAACAATTCACAAGATTCGCATCGTTCGTTATCGATTTAATTCCATCTCCTACAAACAATCCTTTACAAAAATCAGAAGATGGTTACATACTTATATTTCAAATACTGCTCGCAATCAATATTGCAGCTCTGATACCCACTCTATACACTAGACTGGTCCTCCAATGGGATCAAAGTCAACGCCTAAGTGAAAATAATGAAGAGAAACAAAGACACATAATACACAACAACCTTCTCTACAAGATATATTTACCGGCATATCTCCTTGCTACATGTGCCGATTGGCTTCAGGGCCCTTATAAATACGCACTTTATTCATCCTACGGATATACACAAAAAGACATTGCCCATCTATTTGTAGGGGGTTACGGTTCTGGTATGGTTTTGGGTTCCATAGTAGGGGGATTAGCCGACCAATATGGAAGAAAGAAGTTGTGCCTCTGCTATTGTCTTTGTTACATATTTAGTGTGTCAATGAAGCATTTCAAGAACTATAATTTGCTTCTGCTTGGGCGGGTTGGTGGCGGAATAGCGACTAGTTTGTTATTTAGCGTGTTTGAGTCATGGCTAATTGGTGCTCACATTGAAAAGGGCTTGACTAGCAGCGGCAACAAAACTAACGATAAAGATGAGGAAGAGAAGTGGCTTGCAAAGAGTTTTTCCTATTCGACATATGGAAGCTCGTTGGTGGCAATTGGATCGGGCGTTTTAGCAAATGTGGTCGTTGAGAATAGCGGGAAAATGAGACCTTTGAGTGGTTATAACATCTACGTTGGTGGGTATATTGCTGCCTTTGACGCTTGCTTAGTCCCTTTGGTTCTTTGTGCCGTGTTGATAATGTGTCTATGGGATGAGAATTATGGAGGTGGGATAATGGCCTCCAACACAAATCGAGATGAAGAGATAGCAGAACACGCCGAGTTGGTCGTAGTGCAGCGATTCGACTCTGGTATTGCGAAGAAGAATTCATCAGTGTCCTTAAAAGATGCTGAAACTATTGAAGTCAAAGAGAAGTCATCAGAATCTCTTCAGCCAAATTCTGCAAAGGTTGGCCTCTTGAGTGGAATACAAACGGTTTGGAACTCTCCACTGATATTGTCAATCTGCATCATCGCAAGCGCGTTTGAGGGATCAATGTACATTTTCATCTTCCTTTGGACACCCGCACTCACACACATTGAAACGCAGCTCAAACCAACTGACAATGAATTGCCATTTGGTTGGATATTTGCGTCGTTCATGCTGTGCTGTTTGCTTGGGACAATCTCATTTTCTCGACTGTCTCGAGCTGGAATTTCAGCTTCAAAGTGTCTCGTGGGTATTCTAGCTCTTGCAGCTTTATCGTGTCTTGCAATGGCCTATCCGCATATCAGTGGATCTAGAGGAGCGTTTTCTGTACAGTATTGGGGCATGCTGACTTATGAGTTTGTGATAGGTGCTTATTATCCAGCCATATCAGTTTTGAAAGGACAACTTGTCCCAGAGGATCAAAGAGCAGCGATTTACAATGTCTTTCGCCTTCCATTGAACTTGTTGGTGCTCATTAATCTGACGGCTGGGTTCTCAACTCAATTCAGCTTTCTTGCGAATGCCATCCTCTTAATCATGGCGTGTATTTTACAAATTCGATTGGTGGGGAGAACGGCTACAATGAAGTGATAGAAAATTTAGATTATAATGAAGTTTTTTCAGATTTGTCCCGACGATAGTTCCTCCCAAAAGTTCCTCCGCGGTCGTCATATGGTTCTAATGCCAGCGATGGTAGCCTCATTACTGCCTCATTCCAAAGTGGTGCCAACTCATCACACTCTAGCGAGCCCTTGAAGTCATCAGTCAAAGGAGCGATGCACTTGATATCGTCCTCATAATCTGAGCTAGAAGGCAAATGAAGATAAAAACAATGTAGACCCAATCTATTGAAACCAATCTTCTCACGCCAAAATCGATTTACACGTGAGTCTCCGTGCTCCGAATCACCAATGATTGGACTCTGTAACGCCCTTATTGCATGACGCCGTATCTGATGTGTTCTACCCGTCTTGGGCAGACAAAGCAGAAGGGATAGCGATTTTGTGACATACGGTCCGTCAGTATCTTCAGCCTCGTCATCAACATTCATTGATGACAGAAAATAGAATTCTGTTTGTGCTTCTTTTTCAATGCCATCAATCTTGATTGGGAGATTCACCGTAATTTTGGATTTGAATTCACTTGCATCCAAATTATGTGATGCGACATTATCTCTCGAATCGGTAACATCATCGACCACATTTGGAATAGTTACACAGCTTCCAATTACATTCCCTTTGCCGCTCACACTGAGATCGATGCTGCCACCATCTTCAGTACCAGCAGCAGCACTCTTAAACTTTTCACGCAAATCTCCCCTCACCAACGCTACGTAGAGCTTCGTAGATTCATCTGATCTCATCCGTCCGTGCAAAGTACCTGCCATTTCAGAATTAAATGCTAATAATAATGCCCCTGATGTTCGATGGTCCAATCTGTGAACCAAGAATGGTTTGCGAGAAAGTTGCTTCTTGATTGTGGTTTCGAGAACGGGTTGCTTGGATCTGAACCACGAATTAGAGTTTCGATGCATTGTCATGCCTGCTGGCTTTGAGACAATCACGTAGTCATTTTGGTACGAAAGAACGGGTATTCGTTGCCTTTTGTGTTGAACAGTTGTTGTTTGGCTTGTTGCGTCTTTTTCTTCTAGTATTGTTTCGCCCTTCTGCGATTTCAGTGGAGATAAAATTGTAACACATGAACATGAACATCCCTTTTGATGGTGGTGATGCAATGAAAATTTTGAAACAGCAAAGGCCGCCACACCTACACCGCCGAAACTGCCATGTGCAAGTACACTGCTGCTAAGTCTTCTCCCCCCGCGAACACCCAGTGACAATTCTCCATCATCTTTCAAGCCGTTGTTGCGCCTTGGAGATATAGATGGCAGATTGAATGCTGCAAATTTGAAAATGTAATGAATTGCTAACAAATATAGAAGTAAAACCGCAAGGATTTGGTGCGGCCGGTTACGATCTATATATCGTAGGTTGATGCGGCGCCGTCTGCGAAGAGCAGACTGAATTTGATCAGATGGTGGTGGTGCTGTTGCCATGGTGTTGATGATGTTATTGAAACTTTTTGTAACTAACAAGGTTGAATTGTTTGTAGAGTTCCAACTGGAAAATAATTGGGAGCTGACATGAGAAGAGAGATGGGCAGCTCGAACATATCGCCAATCAACACTATCGCCAAACTTTCAAAAGATTTCTATGAGTTCTCTTGCTCTTGCTTTTATTTTGCAAGATGTATCTTGTAGCATGCTCTTGCTCTTGCCTCTCGCTCCCATCCGCTCACTCCAATGCTCTCATAATTTCATAGAAGCAAAAATATCAACATCTCTAGTATCAACTTAACAACAACAACTTACAACTCGAAACATTACAATGTCGACTTACCAATTTGAACTCGCCTTCCGCCAATACGTTGCCGCCTTCGACGGTACCAACGATCTCTCTCCTGCTGAATTCAAGTCTCTCTTTGACAACGTCCATCACAAGGATTTCAGCTATCGCCCCAAGGATGAGAAGGTTATTGGAGGTGATGACATGATGCATTTGAAAGCAAAAGCACCATTGACACGTGAAGAAATATTTCAATTACATTCAAAGCACTACGCTAGCGGACAGAAAGTAACTTTGATCCACTTCAGGAAGATCGGTTTGGACTGTATAGATATCAAGGTTCGCCTTGTGACTGGCAAAGAGGATACCACTGTTCGTGTAGTCAACACGATCTCAGGTGGTCAGGTTGTCCTATCTCGAGAGATTGACGAGTCCTTCCCATTAAAGATCCTGGAAGCCAAATGTACAAATGTAGCGTATAAATGGAAAGAGGTCGGCACCCACCAAACAAATATGTAGATATCTTGCTACGGAGAAGAGCAATAGAGCATAATCATTCATAAATAAGTACCTACCTATGTGCACAAATGAAACATTCTTCTATTGCTTAATCATAATGTTATTGTTGGAATGTTATGTCTAGAGAGATACCACCGAGTGTAGTGATATGACTTGAGTGATCTCCTTTCCAGGTATTCTTCGACCTTTTGGGCCTATCGTTATTAACTAGTTATTGCTCAAGCAAATTTAATCGAATGTATGCAGGCTGCTCTTCTTGTTTTGTGACAGCACACAGCGCATCAATCAAGACAATGATACATATTGCCGCTGGAAACCGGTGCGACATGGCTCCCCTCCACCGCATGATCTTCAACCTCCGCCAGCTCCTCACGCACAATGACCCACGCACATCAAACCACCAGCCCCAACGGACATAATGTCGACCAAAAGCCGAGGCTTCTGCCCATTCTCACTAGTCCTCTTTGCAGGAACTGCTTATTCTTACGTCAAACACCTCCAGAGCAAATCAAAACAAAAGAGCGATCAAAATAGCACCATGACCAGTCGATGCCGTCCCGTCGTCATTTGTGGACCCTCCGGTGTTGGAAAGGGAACGTTAATCGAGCTTTTGCAGAAGCAATTTCCTGCTGACAAATTCGGTGTGAGTATTCATTGCATGCCTCTAGCGCTAGATGAAGTGGTGATGTGATGTGCTGTGCTGTGCCATGTTTGCAGTGAAATTGAGCATTGAAAATCCTTACACATCATAATGTGTATAATTTTATTTTGTTTTCCAAATCTTTCAGTTCAGTATCAGTCATACCACGAGGAAACCACGTGAGGGCGAGCAAGATGGAGTGCATTACAACTTTACCACAGTGGATGCTATCAAGAAGGAGATTGAAGGGGGTAAATTCGTAGAGTATGCCGAAGTTCATGGAAATTATTACGGCACAAGTGTAGCTGCAGTTCAAACTGTGCAAGAGCAGGGAAAGATTTGCCTCCTTGATATTGATATTCAGGGCGCGCAGAACGTGAAGAAGAGTGATTTGGATGCTCTGTACATTTTCATCTCGCCACCCTCTATGGAAGAATTGGAGAAGAGGTTGCGAGGGAGGGGCACTGAGAAGGAGGATGCGATTCTGAGGAGGTTGGGCAATGCGCAGGCCGAGATGGATTATGGCGCAGGAGAAGGCAATTTCGATTGCGTCTTGGTGTGAGTTTTTTCATTGACAAAACAGAGTGCTGTTTATATGATGTTATTTTGAATATGTATGTTGTATTTCCAACAATTTGTAATCTCATCCGCTTTGTCTCTCTTTTGTTGCTCAGTAACAACGATTTGAACGAAACTTTGGACGAGATGGTGGCTAAATTCAAGGAATGGTATCCTGACATGTTGTCAGCATCCAGCTGAGTTTCTGAATTGAAAGCAACAATTGCACGAAACAATAATCATTCCGATACTTGCAAATCCGTGAGAGCAAGATGAGCAGATACATAACAAAGCGCTGATAGAAGTTTGTTGGGATTGCTAATATAATAAGATAGCGCCGATGATATTACTGCATGACCCAACTATTTAGCAAAGCATTGTATTCCGTTTCTCTCCGAAGAGTGGAAGTAATGCGGAATGCCAGCTGAAACAGTCACTTCATATGTTTGTCTCTGGCAAGAGTACTCCTTCAGCAACCAGCAACATCTATTGAAACGATGAGCAAAGCTCGACGCTCTCTCTCTCTTGCGAGCGCGAGGGATTGCTTTGTCTGTGCATCGCATGCATGCAACTAACATCATCATTTGCCTCATTCATGCCTGCCCCATGCCACCACCCAACTTATTGGTACGATGGGGTATCTACTTCGTCATTTTTGAAGATCCAAAATTCAAAAATCAGCCGAACCGCCGAGAACCAGCTAAATAAACGAAGAAGACGCCGACGCGACGAAGCGCACCATACACCAGCCCAACCGGCCCCACCCTTACATTTTTCTACCTACAGCACCATGACCAGCCTATGCCGTCCAGTAGTCATTTGTGGACCCTCCGGTGTCGGTAAGGGGACCCTAATTGAGCTTTTACAGAAGCAGTTTCCTGCTGACAAATTTGGAGTGAGTTTGTGCACAACATGATACACAATTATCTTTGTGTGCTCTATTATTTTTGTTCCTCACCAACATTATATTGTGTCCTTTTATATTCAGTTCAGTGTCAGTCATACCACGAGGAAACCACGTGAGGGTGAGCAAGATGGAGTGCATTACAACTTTACCACGGTCGATGCTATCAAGAAGGAGATTGAAGCGGGTAAATTCGTAGAGTATGCCGAAGTCCACGGGAATTATTACGGCACAAGTGTAGCTGCAGTTCAAACTGTTCAAGAGCAGGGCAAGATTTGCCTCCTTGACATTGATATTCAGGGTGCGCAGAACGTGAAGAAGAGTGACTTGGATGCTCTGTATATTTTCATCTCACCGCCCTCTATGGAAGAATTGGAGAAGAGGTTGCGAGGGAGGGGCACTGAGAAGGAGGATGCGATTCTGAGGAGGTTGGGCAATGCACAGGCCGAGATGGATTATGGCGAAGGAGAAGGCAATTTCGATTGCGTCTTGGTGTGAGTGGCTATAATTTCTTTGCTGCGCTGAACTGCTTATCTTTGTATCATTGCATGCTAATTTGTTCCATGTGTATTTCTAGAAATAACGATTTGAACGAAACTTTGGACGAGATGGTGGCTAAATTCAAGGAATGGTATCCCGAATTGAATATTCCACCTCCAGTAGTTGATCCTCTATCTTATCCACAGACGGATGAAGGGCTGCAGGCCGTGCTGACTGAAATTGACAAAGATTGTCCATTGGAAGGCTACGTCCAAACTGAATTGACATACCACGCCTCAAATATTCACGTACCCGCTTCGAAGACGCTGGACATTCCTCTACCACCTGTAGAATTTGATGGATCAAAAGTTGAGTGGAGTGTTACACTAGCGGATGAATACCATGAACGTCTTGATATTGGCTTTGGTCTGGCTGTAATTGTTAATGGAGAAGAAACGATGGTTCGGGAAATGGGGCGTATTCTGGCACCAACACAAAGTAAGAAAGATAGTGGCGAGGATGATGCAACTGCGAGTACGACAGGTAGTGTTGCCGATGTTTCGGCAAAAGGGAAATTCACTGTCGCTAATAGTGCACCTGTTGGCTTGTTGATGAAATTCGACAACAAACATGCATGGATCAAATCAAAGAGTGTTTCGTACTCGTTCACGATCATTTCACCGGTTGACGACAATATGATTCAAAGGAGTAACAGAGCCAAAAGCGTGGTTCCCAAACTTCTAGAGGGCAAAGAGGCTGCTGAATCTGCGAAGAAAAATGAACAAGCACGTTCGGATGCACTGGCAAAGATGAAGAAGGAAATGGAAGAGAAGGCAAGTGAGTTGGGTAAGCAGCTTGATGATGAAAAGAAGAGCGTTGAGGAGGTTGAGAAAAGTTCCGACGAAGCCGAGAAAGAGGCTATGGAAAAGGCAAAAGATATAAAAGATACTCTTGCATTAGTTAAAGTGGAGACGGATTCAATTGAGGATTGCACCTCGTCGATTATCGCATTAGAGGAAGAATGCGCTCGATTGAGGAAGCAATGGGAAGAACTCAAGGTCAAGAGACAGGCACATGAGAGTGCAAGATTAGAACTCGAACAGCAGGCTGAGGAGAGACAAAAGGAACGCCTTCAATTGCAGGAGGATATTGCAGCAAAGAAGGAAGAAGCGGCAACACTAGCAGCTAAACTCAAAGAATCTGAGAAGGTGAAAGAATCAATGGAAAGTAACCTTGCAGATTTAGAAACGGAGATGAACGCTAGGAAGGCTGATGAAGAGAAGTACGAAAAAGAGTTGAATTTCATCAAAAAGCTTGAGGCTGCCGTAGCACTACGATTCGTTGAACAAAAACCGTAAATATGAAATATGTTCAAAAACTAGACGTGACGTTAATATTATTGCTAAGTTCTGCTCCTGCTCTCCCCGTTTTCTGGGCTCAATATATTTGGGGTTTTGAGGAACTTTAGGAATGCAATGTAGCCATCATCATTGTTGTTTGAATCAACTTCAGCATCTGCATCTCTTGTTGTGACATTCCTCTCAGTCGCACCTGCTGTGCTCGGATCACTCTCTCCTTCATCTTCTCCCAAAGATGATGCTCTCATGTTGATTTCGATGTCATCAGCGCTGACTGTGGCTGCGATACCGACGTGGTTTCCGGGTGTTGCGTCGCCGCTCTGTAATCCTTGCTCCATAATACCGGGGGAAGAATTATCTGCATTAACCAAACGAGTCCCGGTTTCATCTACTCCGAAAGGCACTACATTGCCTCGGCTTTCTCGCGGCACAGTGTCTGCAATTGTATCATCTTCCCGAGAATCATCTTCAACTGTGAATAATCTAGTTGGCGTCAAGGCAGAATCAGAATCTTCCCTTTCCTGCCGTCTCTCTCTACGAAGTCTGTCTAATAAACTGCTCGATCGCCGAGGGGTTGACCTTCTACTTCGCTGAAATTCGTCCGGAAGAACAGGTGTCCTACACTGCGGACAGCATCCTTGTCTTTCCGTTAGCCACGGTAATATACAATCGATGTGAAATAGGTGCTTACATCTAGGCAAGACGCGAAGTCTTTCTCCTGGTTCGAACTCTTCTATGCAGATTGGGCAACAGGCTGATGACGCAAACATTTCGTTTGCCTCGCTTCCTGGTGGGGTTATTTGTGCTGTCGATGAAGGTACGTTGTCTTGAGAATCATCACTTCCCTGAAATGGATCTGGGCTTCCTCCATTCTCAGCATTACCTTCATCAACTTTGGTCGACATCAATGGGGACTCAGCAACATTGTTCTCGTTATCATTCCTGTCACTATCTGCTGATGGCGGTCTAAAGACAATCTCTGGTAACGAAAATACCTGCGCCCTATCCAGTTTTGTCCCGTTTGTTTCAACAGTGTCTGGAACTCCTTCCACAAATACTTCCAAAGTAGGTGAGATTATTCGGACCCTGCGTCTTCCATTTTCATCAGTCGTTATTCTAATTGTCCCACCAACAGTGTGCCACCGATGCGTAGCTAAAACAACTGGACCAACCAGCAAAATTACTAGGACGGCAACCATTAATCTTCGTACCATCTCCACCCACGTCTGAGGTTGGTAGTAATCATCATCAGAGAAGACGTTGGGCCAATTCGTCGGTCCGAATCGGCCAGGACGATGAGCGACCGGTAAAAATGGATAGAATCCATAATCCGTTTCCATGCCACAAGAGAGGCAAAAGCGGGTGAGCGTTGCTGGAAAATACCAGCCATTTGTAATTGTATCATTGAGGATCTCTATGCTTTCGTCGATCACATTCCCTCCATGATGTCTAACATCTTTTGTTGATTCGCTTGTGAGATGGCGTCCCCGAATCCAAGACACATCCAAGTGCGGACTTATTCCAAGATCATTCTGTCTTCCTGAAATTCGATGTAGCAAGTCAAGTCCCGATGCAGAGGTGACGTAGAGCATTCCAACATTAACTGCATTATTGTTTTGAACTTGAAGCATCTCAATCAACTCTTCTTCTCCGCCTGTTTCATTGACGTTGTTGTTAATGTTGTCGATCGTGCCATTGTTATAAACTATGATGTGATCAATTCGATTCATCTTATTCTCACTTGCAAGCATATCGTTGATAACCATGGCAGTCTTCGCCTTATCTTCAAATGAACATCTTCCCCGTTGTACCATAAGGGCGATGCCTCGAGTGCTGTGGATCACATCATGATTGAGTGATGGCAAAGCACCAGGAGGAGAGACGGAAGCACCACTGAGTGTGCTCCTCCATCTGACAAAGTCATCTAAACAGAAGTAGGATGAGATATGCGTGTCGAATTGACCACTGTTCTCTTCGTCGTTAACGGATTGAGTTGCATTCATCGTCTCATTGACCAACGCAGTGGATGTATCGATTGTCACATTATCAACGGATGGATTGTCTTCCGTAGCATTCGGATGGGTTTGATTTGATAAATAGTTCTCTACGTCTGCAATGGCAGTAACATTTGTTTGATTTTCATCATCAAGGTCCATCAAATAATTATGATCTAAATCTTCCAGTCCACGCATTCTAGTAAGCTCATCATCTTGGGGCGATTCTACTGCACCATTCTGCCCCATCTCTCCTAAGTTAACAGTCAATTCGCTTTCTTCCCATCGTGGAGGTAACATGATATTTACAAATGCAGCATTACCCTTGGGACCTAAATCACTTCCAAACCGTGCTTGTCTCGAATCAAAAAACACATATTCCTCATCTGTTGAAAAGACTAATTTGGAATCATTAAAGAAGCCAAGTAATTCTGAAATCGATTGTGTTTTTTTGCCACCACTACCCGTGATGAAGACATCTGCATTGAGATTGTTCGCTTGAGGATTGTGATGGACTATGTCGGTGTATTCCCCGGATATTTCTCTCGTTGGTATGGATGATGATTCAGCTGACGACCACGAAGTTACGGGTGATGATACAGGAGTTTCATCCCATGAGGGCAGTAATGATGATGGTGTAGTACGTCGATCAAATATTATTGTTGTAGAGTTTGTTACATTTGGTGATGATGATGATATTGTTGCATTTGCATCAGTGTGATTAGTCACTACATCACTCGCATTTTGGATCGATGCTATTGTTTCATTTGTATGAGTGTAATTTGTCATCATATCAGTCTCATTTTGGTATAAAAGCGTTGTCGTTGCGTTGGTGCTATTATTTGTCCCGTTCGTAAATAGTAATGATGTATCTCCTCCATCAATCACCTCTTCATTCGGAAACTCGTCATATTCAATAGTTACCACAACAGAAGGCTCCTCATCTAACGACTGCAGAGTCAAATAGTGCAGCGGAGTGCCCACCTTAAAAGGAACATTGTCTAAGCCGCCCTCGGTCAAGTTGGATAAGAAAACATTCGATATCGTATTTTTATCAGGCGGTTCAGGTAGACTGTCGTACATCAAGGCTTGGTTGGGATCTTCGAGGTAGATCAAAGCGTCGGCCGTGATAGAGAGTAGTTGCAATAAAGTAAGGACGAAGAGATGATGATGTGCGAAGAAGACGTGTTTAGATTTTGATGTTCGTCGTGTAGGCCGAGAAGATGATGTATTTCTCACATCGTGATGTGATGATGATGTATTCATCTCTTCCGCCTTCTTTCGCTGCAAATCGGTGCACCTACTAGGTAGCCTAAAATCTCTATCACTGACCATCATCATTGAATCGACCATCTCTTTGTTGTTGAGTAAAGCTCTGGGGGCGACAGCAGCCCGCCCCGGTGTATTTTTGTTCTTCGATTGCCAAGATAAGATATTGTATCACTTATGAGAAACTTCCAAAGCTCAATTTGCAAGCAACGAAGCCCCTGATTGCCACTGCCAAGCAGCAGCCAACTCCAAAATAGATGATTATATGATAGGATGTCGTCGGGCCGCAGTTACTAGTGATGTGAGCATGTGGGATTGAGTCAAAAGACAAAAGAAGACCATCTTGATGACTCTAAGTATTGTACTTATCTACTTGAACTCTTACATACAACCTGTTCGTGCGAAAGTGGGCTGTTGTGACGCGCCAAATTTGTCTGCCCAACTTGTCTATTTTAGTCTCGCTGCTCGGGCGGCGGAGCGGAGACCGCCCGGTCGGGTCAGTCGGAGGCCTCTAAAGAAGACCGAAAGCTGGCGTCTCGCCAGTTTCCAGTTTGTGCGATAGGCCAGATAAAATCATTCTATCGGAAGTAATGTGTTGAAGGTAAGTTGAAGGAATGATGACGCTCTCTCCCTCTGAGGCAGGAGAGAGAGAGAGAGAGAGGAGAGAGAGAGAGAGAGAGAGAGAGAGAGAGCGAAGAGTAAACAGGTGAATTGGTAGTCAACCAACTAACGGCGGAGTTCAAACTTCAAGTCAGTAGAACAAACTCAACCTTTTTGTTGACAGAAGTAAAAGGAAACAAGTATCGTGCTTTGCACAAGAACAAGAACTGAATTCAAATCAAGACTAAATTATTACAGGACTGACTCCTCTGCTACTGCTAAAAGGCCTTTCTTCTGAGAGATTAGCTCGTTGCTCTTGTCTTTTGGCGCTGCAATACGTGGACGATGAATGAATCGGAAATCGTCAGGAATGAAAGCGATTCATTTAGCCTCATTATCATCTGCTTGGACGACATCAACTTTGATAACAAGTTTGACAACATTGAAAAGGCCACCGTAAGGATCCGCAAAATGGATTGTATGCGCCTCATAAGACACAGTGCCATCCTTATTCTTCGTGAGATTTGCGTCAGTGACTTCCTCATCTCCCCAGCTCTCCAAATTCAGCTTATCGGAACTTTTGTATTCGTCCCATCCATCTTCTGCGTGCGGGAGATTCGGAAACCCACCCAGCGCTTCGAGCAATAAAGTCTCACAGACAAGCCTAGCTTCACCGTTGGCCTTCTCCAACGGCAATGATTCCTCCTCCTGCAACCATTGTGGGCTAACCTCGAGCGACTGCACTAGCTCAATGATTTCGTCGGCAATTGCGTCGGCCTCGCAAGGACGACAGCAGTCGAAGCTATGGTTATCCCACTCGAGAATGGAAGCCTTCTTGGAATAGCGTAGCTTGAACATAATGGTACTGTTGTGAGTTGAGGATGGATGGAGATAGATTGGTTAGACAGTAAAAGTGAGCAATGCTGAAGGAAATGAAACCTTTTAAATTTCAATTTCAATTGTGAGTTTCAAATGATTGCTAGTAACGGTACATAGGTAAAAATTTACCGTACTTAGCGTATGGAAAATAATCTATCCATCTACTTCTATTCTGACATAGATAGATAGATAGATTATTTTAGTTGGGGACCAGCCCGAGCCCCTCCAGGTTTAAATTCTTCTTTCTCTACTGACACAGGTGTCTAGGGAGTAGTGAATAAAATAATCTATCTATCTATCTATCATAACCTTAGTACCTACCCTTCATAACATCATAAATCGTCCCGATTAATTGTAGTAGGTATATTGATTGAATTCAATGGACTGGATGCGTCGTTTGTAGCCCACACCATTCAGCTTGTTTGATGTGCAGAACCAATACAATGAAGGGCCAGCTGATATTGTCGAGTATCTCAACATTCAACCCAACACTGAACAAGAGAGCCAAGAACAACAATGTCAGCTTTATCATCATTGGAGAGGAGAAGGACGGGTTTCCCTTCTTGCCTCTTTGAATATGATGATGATAACAGGCGCCCTCTTGCGCACCACATGAGGCACGAGGGGCATTAATGATGAAGTGGGCGACATCTGCTTGCTTGATTGATATCTTGGATAGATAAGTATATAACGTAAATAAACCGCATTGCACCCATCTCCTCATAATACATGAAGGGCCAGCTGATATTGTCGAGTATCTCAACATTCAACCCAACACTGAACAAGAGAGCCAAGAACAACAATGTCAGCTTTATCATCATTGGAGAGGAGAAGGACGGGTTTCCCTTCTTGCCTCTTTGAATATGATGATGATAACAGGCACCCTCTTGCGCACCACATGACGAGGCACGAGGGGCATTAATGATGAAGTGGGCGACATCTGCTTGCTTGATTGATATCTTAGTAGATGACGTTATTTGTATATCTCGCCTGTATACAGGCTTATTGACATTCACGTCAATATATCCCGGGATTTTAAACGAGCTGTGGTAGGAGAGACAACCCTCTCCCGTGGTCCCGACTGCAACGCTGTTTGGTTCTGCCCTCGGCGTATGAAGACTTTAAGTGATATGATACCTATCGTAAATAAACCGCATAAGCCTGTCTTTCGCCCGTCTCAGAGGAACAAAACCTTTTTTTAGACACCTCCACCATGGCGGCCGTACTAACTAGCCCCGAATTTTATTTCCACTATGGACAAGATATAGACAGAACCAATGATACAGCCCTTTCGAGTGTGTTCGTGCGGGTCTTGCGTATGAAAGAATCATATAAATATCTTATTTCCTCGCCGAGATAAGCATTTTTGTCGGCCCATAGTAATTACTGGACAAATTTGGCTAACAAACTCTAGCTTACAATGGAATCACTGTTTCTCGTAGGGCTGATGGAACCCAAACTAAATGAACAAGATTTAACATCGTGAGATATAGCCGAAAACGATCCTATCGTCGTTTCCGACATAAAGTAGAGTACATGTGCCAGCCTATCGATCTCCCTACGGCCAAGTTACCATGGTGGGTGTGTGTGAAAAAATGGTTTTGTTCCTCTGAAGGTTTTGGCGGGTCAGGCTTATTGCACCCATCTCCTAGTGTAATGGAATTTCACCCTTTTTGAAATTCTTGGAAGTTGCAGGGTGAAATGTCATGGAATTTCATGGAATTTCAGTTTCAAATGTCACTAGCTTATTTTACTCACTACTTATTCGCACTCACCCCTGTCCACCATTCTCGAGTCTAGTTAAGGGTTAAGGGAGTCTGCAATCCTCTTTCCAAGCATCTTCTTCGCATGCATGATATGATGAAGGTTCTCGTATCCTCGAAGAAGTGCAACACCAGTTGGATCCACATCCTATTTCGATTCTTCGTAAGAATGGTGTTCTTCAAAGGTTTGGCCCTACGTTCACAATCCATGGATCCTACAGTTCCCATAGACAACAGAGGCTTAGCAACCAAGCGATAGAAGTCAGACGTCCCTGCATAACACTCAAACCATCCCAAGCGTCCAGAAATAGCACCGTTTCCACATACTTTACCACGTCTTAGAATACGCATGTAGACTGAAATTGAGACGAAGGAATAAGTATTACCATCTCCCTCAGAGAAGACAGGCATCTCTTATCAGTAGCGGTCCGACACACGACGGTTCACCGCGACGGTTAGCGTCTTTTGAAAAATCCCAAAAAATCCCAAATTGTGACAAAACCAATGACAAAAAGCGCTGATAGCGTGTCTTTTAATGTGTCATTGCATTTTTCTGTTACAGAAGTTTTGAAATAACAAGCGCGTGTGCGCGAGAGACGCTAACCGTCAAATTTACGCGTAGATGAACCGTCGTGGACACCTACTGATATGTAGAGGCGCCTATATTTTCTCTGATGACATTGTCAGAAAAACAAGCTCGGATTGAAGCAACGGCACTCAGGAGTTATTTCGAGTCATTTTCTGTTCAATGGACCTTCTTTCTTGCTCCAAAAGGACCAAGAGGTTTGTGGACTGTATTAATGTCTATTTCATAAATACTCCTACCTAGAGAGGGCTGTTCTGTATTAGAGAGAATCAATGCAAACAGTTCCTCAACACAGGGTGCTGCGGGAAATTACAGTTTGGTAGTTTTCTTACGTAAGTACTGTATCGGTACTGACGCTACTTACGTACTTTTTTTTTTTGAATTTCTCGTACTCACTTTACATGCTCAACCGAAAAATGTAAAGTGAGTCCGACTACGAGTTCGTACTCAGCCTCACTTTACATGAGCGATTTCGTACTCGGCCTCACTTTACATAGTGACGAAGGTGGCATCATGAGCAATGGCTGTTTGCAACGATATAGGAACCCCTCCAATCCCCCCTCATTCAGATAACATTATTACCTACCCCCCTCGCTCTGATTCCACCGCAGCCGCCGCTCCCGCCGTTGGCGTTGGGTGGTATTAATTATTATATTTTTATTATGAAAGACCCATCGCCACAAGTTTTCGTCACTGCAGTGAACTTGGATTCCAACCGCAAATACGTGCTTCCATTCAACGATGTCCAGGAGCGCCGGTGGAAACATTTTTATGGGGTGTTGCCGGATCTTTGCTGTATCATATGGCGAAAATTAGATGCCCACTACTCAATCCACGGAGGTGATTTCAAACATCTCATGTGGGCTCTTTATTTTCTCAAGGTTTATGGTAAGGAGGAAGATAACTCGAATTATTCAGGTGGAGTGGACGAGAAGACATTCCGGAAATGGACGCATATTTTTGTTGAAGCTGTTTCCTTTCTAGAATCATCAGTGGTGAGTGTCGTTTCTTTCCTATTTGTAATTCATTTCTCCCCTCAATGACCTCATCTCCCACTTTCCCCTTATCTTCATGCCCTGCGACAGATAATCTGGGACGCACGGATCATCGAAGAACGTAGTTGGGGCTTGTTTGCGAATTAGTAGGAGTATTTATTGTCTGTCGTGTTTTTCATGCCATACTTGTACGAGGGAGAAGGAAAGGGACCACTCTTACTTGTTCGTTGGGTGGAAATGGGAGTACAATAGAGGAAGGGACGAAGAGACGCAGCATAGGATAAACCTAGATTACAATAATAAATTGATTAGAAAAAAAATCCCACCCACCCACCTCTGGCAACATCGTCTATCCGTAAAGGTCATTATCATCTGATGAATCGTCCATAATGGCCACGTCTCTCTGGCTATATTTTATGGATTTATCCTTACTCTTCTTCGTCAAGTCAATTAGCCAGACAACCATTGCTCTGCGCCCCCGTTGTCTTTCATCCTGAAATTCTTCATCACTAATCGTGATGCTATTGATGAAAGGATGACCACTAACACTCTCATCTGTCTGATGATACTCATTGCCTGGAGGAAGGTGGATAACTAAATCCGACTCAATGAAGTCATTTTGACCAACCATTTCGAAATCTTTCAAGCGTTTATTGACCGTCTCATGTCGTGCTCTTGCTTTGTCTTGCATTGCTTGTTCATCCTCGGTTCCAACTTGCGGTGTTCTGATATGGTGAGGCTCACCAACGTAGCCACTATCAGCAACAGCAGACTCGCCATAGTCCAGAGCAATCATTTTGACCGCATCTAAATGGGCCATTTATCCATACAATGTACCCCGTTGCGATGCAAACCCCAACTTCATACTTCAGACCACTGTGATTAAATTTAACTCCAAAGAATTCTTTATTGAAACCGATTTCTGCTGGCATATCCGTGCCGTCGATTGCTACAAGCGACCGGCTGTCGCCGATGATCCGTGCGTCCCAGATTATCTGTCGCAGGGCATGAAGACAAGGGGAAAGTGGGAGATGAGGTCATTGAGGGGAAATATGAGTTACAAATAGGAAAGAAACGACACTCACCACTGATGATTCTAGAAAGGAAATAGCTTCAACAAAAATATGCGTCCATTTCCGGAATGTCTTCTCGTCCACTCCACCTGAATAATTCGAGTTATCTTCCTCCTTACCATAAACCTTGAGAAAATAAAGAGCCCACATGAGATGTTTGAAATCACCTCCGTGGATTGAGTTGTGGGCATCTAATTTTCGCCATATGATACAGCAAAGATCCGGCAACACCCCATAAAAATGTTTCCACCGGCGCTCCTGGACATCGTTGAATGGAAGCACGTATTTGCGGTTGGAATCCAAATTCACTGCAGTGACGAAAACTTGTGGCGATGGGTCTTACATAATAAAAATATAATAATTAATACCACCCAACGCCAACGGCGGGAGCGGCGGCGGCGGTGGAATCAGAGCGAGGGGGGTAGGTAATAATGTTATCTGAATGAGGGGGGATTGGAGGGGTTCCTATATCGTTACAACCAGCCATTGCTCATGATGCCACCTTCGTCACTATGTAAAGTGAGGCCGAGTACGAAATCGCTCATGTAAAGTGAGGCTGAGTACGAACTCGTAGTCGGACTCACTTTACATTTTTCGGTTGAGCATGTAAAGTGAGTACGAGAAATTCAAAAAAAAAAGTACGTAAGTAGCGTCAGTACCGATACAGTACTTACGTAAGAAAACTACCAAACTGTAATTTCCCGCAGCGCAGCACCCAGCCCCCTCACTACTTACTCCCTCTGTCCCACAAAAAAGAGTGAATCGTAGTCCCACAAAAAAGTAGATATCAGAAATACTAATTCCTTTGTTAAGATCCTTTTTTGTGGGACAGAGGGAGTACTCCAATCCACTTTTTCTTCTCTCTAGAGTGACACTAAGTACCCACCAACGTACTTTCAAATTTCTCTGTTACAATACAATCACTCACACTTCCTCCTACAACTCTACTCTTTCAGACAGTTTGGAGTACCGATAAATCAACACTAATTTGTCCCAATGAACCAGAGTACCGCTTTCTTCTAATCTTTCTTTCATTTACCTGAGCCCCAAGCATAAGAAAAAATCCAGCGATTTGCACAACGGTGTCGCAGTTTGCAACTACTACTTACTTACTCATTTTTCATTCACTCCGGCCGACTCATAATTTTCCACATTTTGTGCGAAGACGCCGATAACAACATACTGTCCACAACGCTCCCGGTAAGAATCGCAATGATGTTTGTTGTCTCCTCGTTTCAGATTGCAGGCTGGATTAGCGGACAATTGCTGCTGTCAACAAAGGAGGCTATTGACTCCATGGCGGTGCCTCTGTGCTGCTGTGGCGGTAGAGTAACCCTCCGTGACCTGCAACAACACTCAGAGAAAAATGTCCACGAGGGCGAGGAGGACAAACCGTCACGGATGTGATGGGATGGAAATGGAACGAGGGGGATTGTGTTGTGGATTGCGCATCATCGTGTATATTCGTCATCTTCCTTGTCAGCAGCAGCTCCATCATCACTCACTAACAATGTTCTCTTTTACTTTTTTGTTGATTTTCTTCACAGTTTACAACGTATTCACATATCATGAAGTTTGCTACTGCTCTCACACTTGCACCTTTTGTCACTAGTCGCATTGGCTCAGCTGATGCTGCTGGAACGACGGGGGATGGGTTGAAGTTGAAGGATTCGGGAGTGGGATCGAATGAAAAGGTGAGAGGATGATCTCTATGTTGAAATCGGAGTTGTTTCATAAAGGGTTCCCTTGCACAAAACAAGCTTTTGTATTTTTTGTTTCTGCACATCTATCTCCACTAAACTCTTTGATTTTTCACAATAATTCCAGGAGCATCATACGACATTCCTTGTAAGCCGCCGCTTACAAGCCCTTGTGAGATTCAAGAATAACCAAAACCAAAACCTTTGCATCAACTGGGATGGAACTTCTCTCTCTCTTCAAACTTGTGATGGCAGCCCTAACCCTTCTCAATCTTGGTATTTTGACGACTCGAATCGTATCCACAGCAGTGTCGACAATAACAAATGTCTTCAAGCTAACCCTAGTACTAGTGGTGGCGATTTTGGAATCTGTCACTATTGCAGATTGTGATACGTCGTCCTCGAATCAACAATGGGTCCCTGTCCGACTCAAGCAGGATCCAAGAACAGGGATCTTCTTTTTATCTTGGTGTCAAAAGTGGTTGTAACACTGGAGTTGTGGTTGGTGGGGTGCCTCAAGTACAAAAGACACAATATGGCACTGGTAATTGTAAATCTCAGCAGCAGTGGATTCAAGAGCCTGCGCCAACTGCTGAACCAACCAAAATGCCGTCACAACAGCCCTCTTTGTCTTTGGAGCCCTCATCGAATCCATCATTGGAACCTTCGTCACAACCTTCTTCCGAGCCGTCTTCGCAACCCTCTTCCAAGCCTTCGTCTGAGCCATCGTCACAACCTTCTTCCGAGCCATCTGAATCTCCCTCCTCAGAGCCGTCTTCGGATCCGTCTGAGGAGCCTTCCTCGGAACCATCTGAATCTCCATCCTCAGAGCCGTCTTCGGATCCGTCTGAGGAGCCTTCCTCGGAACCATCTGAATCTCCATCCTCAGAGCCGTCTTCGGATCCGTCTGAGGAGCCTTCCTCGGAACCATCTGAATCTCCATCCTCAGAGCCGTCTTCGAATCCGTCTGAGGAGCCTTCTTCCGAGCCTTCTTCGGAACCATCGTCCGAACCATCTGCCACGCCATCTTGCTCTCCTTCCTCCATGCCAACGGAGTCACCTTCAAAGCCTCCTGGTGTCAATCTATTCTATCCTGATTGGACTCCAGGCGCTTTTGGGTGTAGGTAAGTTTCGTTTCCTGACAGTCCTGAATCATCTGTGCAGAAACACACCTAAATAATGTATATGTGTCCTCAAATACACATTCTTTCAACCTCTAACCTGTAGGAGTGACGGCGGCGAACCCGACTATATGGAATTAAATCCTACATCGTGGTTATCTAGTACATTGGATTCTTGCTGTCAAAAGTTCTTTGGTGGGTTCAATTATGATATTTGCATGGGTAGGTATCCTCCGGACCACGACGACTGTAATGTAATGCTCTTTTATCCTGATTGGGAGGGTGCCAATGCAGGCTGTGTTCATGACGGTAAGCAAAGGAAACGTGATACTGATACTGCTCGATATCTACTATGTGCATGCTTGTTTGTATCATGTGTGAGTTCTCACGCAACGTGTCTTCTTAATGTCAAAAACAGGTTTCGAGCCCTACTACATGCTTCAGTATGCTCAATACTTCCTTTCCAACACGAGAAAAGAATGCTGCGAGAAGTTCTACCACTGGGATTATTATGATTGTTCTGGGACAATACCACCAGTCAGTGGTGAATACTATCCCGATTGGTCCATCGGTAATTCGTATACTTGTCTGAATGACATGAAGATGCCAAACTACATGTTAAAAAATCAACAGTGGTATTTGTCTAAAACGCTTAAGGAATGCTGTGAAACACATTTCAATTATGACGTCAACACATGTATGGGTACTGATTATGCGGGGACTGGTCAGTGGTACGCCAAATATAACGGTGGTGGGGGATGTGCTCAAGACTGTAATGGAGCGTGGCCTTGTGGTGGAGTTGCGCAGTCGTGGGAAGATTTTCATTCTACCAAAAAAGCGTGCTGTGATGCAAAGTTTTGGTATGATTCGAAGTGCATGACCAAATAAGTTTTTCGCCTTGGTTTGCGCAGGGGTGGGATGAAAAGTTGTGCTGTAATGCGAAGTTTTGCTATTCATCGGATTGCCTCACAAAATAAGGTCATCCTCATTGTTTGCTTGGGTTGGGTTAGGTTGGGTTGGATGGGGTGATCGATTGTAAATACATATCCAAGCTTCTTCAGAAGGCTAGAGTTATCCGTCCTCGGAGCGGCTCTAGTCCCATATATCCATAGTGAGTAGTGATGGACGTTAAAGTAGGGGGGGAGTAATGTAATCATAGTAGGAAGAAGTATATAACTCACGTTCTACTAAGTGATAACTTATCCAGTAGTTCGATACACGTAGCTTGCAGAGCCAAATCATGGAGGTTGATTTCGAGCGGTCTCAAGGCCGCCATCTTCAGTGGTTGCGAAGCGATTTCCACGAATCCACGGTTCGCGGAAGTATTTGTGACAATCCCAATATTGTCCGTGAGTGAACATTCCCTTTCACAGATTTGAGTTACACTTCTAAAATTGTTTGTTTCTTCATATGGTTGAGTTTGCGAGTGCGTCTTTAAGGACACACGTTTATTTCTTGGAGACAGGCAGAGAAGCCGATATGGAGACGGCTTCCTAGCAGATCCATCGCTCCCACCACACACAAATCTTATCAATTATCTGGAACATCTACCATTGGAACATGCGCTAAATCCGGCAAAGAATCTCACTCTTCACAATCTGTGTAAACCAACAACCAAACTCCCTATCGGAACTAGAAAGGTGCTGGGCAGAGGACTTAACTTCGGCATCCTCGCACCATATCCAACTAATAACATTGAAGAGATCATCGGTGACTTTGGATGGGATATCAGAAATCGAAACTACTGGAAGAATATTCATGTAGACGATCCAACCAAACCGCAACATCCATATATCCCTAAGTTACATTTTAAGAAAAGTCGAGAAGAACGATACGACAGGAGGGGTGGCCTCAACCTGTCCGCGAAATCGTTACATGTGTAACTGCTGGCTTCCTCGCTGATGACGTAGGAATTTAATTCCTACGTAAACTTGTAATAGGATCTGTAACATCGGGTTACATGGGTAGGGAGGCTGAACCTCTACGAAAAGTCTAACATGAAATAACCCCATTATTAATGAACTCAACCAATTACATGCAACTTTCCAACTACATCGAGAATCAAATTCTCTCCAATACGCTTTGCAACCTCTTCCTTGTTGTAATCTGCATCATATAATTCGACATCTTCATACTCACCAACTTCATTCTTCCGGAGCATTCGAATGTCTACCTTGTATGGCTTTGCTTCTTTCCCCCACTTCTTACTAGACGATTGACTTATCATCCACTTGTTGTAATGTTTATCATGAATCACCATGACACGAAATGGTCGTTGCACCGTAGTAGCGTTTGCTCCATTTCCAATCTTCACGTTTGCAATAATAACAACATCCCTCTCGATGAGAATATCCTCAGCAACTACTTCACCATCTTCATTTGATTTAATACGTTCGGGCGGAGAAGCTATCCAACGCTGCACCAATGATTTCACTTTCCTTTCTTTGCTTGTAGAACCCATAACATGTTCTGTGCAAGCAAGGCTTGCACTTGCAGTCAGTACACAATCCTGCAACTCTTCTATTGAAGTGGAAACAATCATACTCTGTGACTTTTTTGGTTGTCGACATATTTTGGATTTACCTTCCTCAATCGTTTCGAGCCTACTTCTACTGTGTCCCCTCTCTCTTTACGCTGCTTGTCAGCCCATTCATCATACTTCATTTTGTTTGACGACATATTGTTGATGATCTATGTTGTCTATTTAATGTTCCATGGTGAATCTCTCTCTCATGGACACTATTATTTTTATTTGATGGTCGGTGGTGGTGGCTCGGGAAACTTGTCAGCCAAATCGTTACATGTGTAACTCTCAGATGTCTCGTGGCTGCCACACTATTAGCAAAAATGGTTACAGGAGTAACTGTCCGATGTCTCGTGGCTGACAACTTGGTTACTTAGCGGAATTAGTATGGTTCTACGTACGAGGCCACCCCTCCTGATACGACCCACCCCTAGCTAATGCAGAAGTGGAAGCAGGCATCAAACGTTTCTCAGATCGACTTAGACAAGAGCACGCCAAATTCGCCAGTAAATGGTCTCAACCGAATCTTTCTAAACAAGAGTTCTCAGTACTATATAGCCTCAAGAACAACCCCAATCTGATCATTATCTTCGCAGACAAAAATTTAGGGCCTGCCATTATCGAACGTTCTGTATACATTCGATGGTGCCTCAAAGCTTTCCTTGGGAAGGAGAGCCAATATGAGTACCTCAATCGAATTGCACTTCGGAGGCAACTCAATTTGATGGCATATAAAGTAGGCAGTATCAAGAACTCAGCAGCGATCCCAGAGCACATCAAGATTTACATCAACAAGTGCTATGAAGCCGCTGGTAGCAGGCAAGGAAGATTCAGAGCAACCGCAAAAGTCCATAAAACACCTACCGCCCTCCGACCAGTTAACGCTAAATGTGGAACTGGACCTGAGAGTATTAGCAAGTGGCTAGACTACGAGTTGCAAAAACTTGTTCAATTTATTCCGTCGAACATCAAAGACAGCAAAGAATATCACGCCCGACTGACTAACAAACAATGGCCAGCAGGGACGAAGATTATTACTGCTGATGCTACCGCCATGTACGACAATATCACTATCAATCATGGCATCGAAATCATCGGAGTATGGCTCAACCATCTGAAAGAAAACAACCAACTTCCAGACGACTTCCCGGACATCAAACTTATTCTGGAAGCTCTGAGCTTTATTATGAAGAACAACATTACCCAATTTGGAGACTGCTTTTTCAAACAACTATGTGGCACTGCGATGGGTACATCAGTCGCAGTCATGTACGCTGGCCTTTACTATGGCTGGCATGAGAAAATTAGACTCCTCCCTGGCTATTCGGAAGAAATCCAAGACCTTGCACGTTTCGTCGATGACCTATCTGTCCTATGGCTTGGAAGCCTTAGGCGCTTTCACGACCTCAAGCAAGACATCAACGACTTTGGAATCCTCCGTTGGAAGGTTGAAGAACCTGCCGACAAAGGAATCTTCTTAGACTTAATCATTTCCATTTCGCCAGAAGGTATTGTCTCAACTAAGACATACCAAAAGCCAATGAACCTCTACCTCTACCTACTGCCATCTTCTGCTCATCAGAGGAACACGATGAAAGGGGTAATATTTGGCGAACTCAAGAGATACTATTGGCAGTGCACCGATAAAAAAGACTATGTCGAGGTAGCAAGACTATTCTTCCAACGCTTGCTCGACAGAGGATGGGACTTCGACCAACTGAAACGAATGTTCGTAAATGCAAACTACAAAGTCTGCAACCCACCTCCACTGCCCCAAGCCATCTCAGAATCTACCACCTCAGATAATGACAAAAACATCTATTTGAAACTCGGTCGATTCCACCCTCATTACATCCCTAGTCGAACCTGTCAACAGATATATGAGGAGGAGCTTTCTACCACCCTACGCGACACAATCGGAATCGAAAAGATGGTAGTATGCTATAAGAGAGCAAAAAACATTGGAGATATTGTCTCTCAAACCTCCCTCTTTCAAAACAGAGGTGAGGAGGTAAGTACCTACCTGGGGAGGACAACAGAATCGTAGTCCTCCCCTTCCTTTCCCTCAGCTTGTTCCGCTGCCTACCCGGCAGCTACACTTGCTGAGGGAAAGCAATTGTACAAACTTACCTATTTTAGATAACGAGGAATGACCCCACAGAGACACGTATCCATTCAAGGAGAAAACTCGTGTCAACGAGGGAGAGCTAAATGACTCGCAACTTTGCATCGACAAAGCCGCCTATCCTCACTATTACTATTGCTATCCGCTGAAGAAGTTAATTCGAAAGCGTAGTCATCCACGCTTCGGTAATATAGTAATACCACTTTATCTGATATTGGTTCATATATTGATTATAGAGAGAAGTAAGGTCGCTCGCTTCGCTCGCTCCCAGATTTGAGTTACACTTCTAAAATTGTTTGTTTCTTCATTTGGTTGAGTTTGCGAGTGCGTCTTTAAGGACACACGTTTATTTCTTGGAGACAGGCAGAGAAGCCGACCGGTCCGATTTGGTCTTTTGGTTGTGTCATTTCTGCCATTTAGCTAGCTAAATGGCGCACTTGGTTGCCGCCATTTGGCTAAATGGCAGATTTGTTCTTTTGGGTCTAACAGGACCTCATAACCTTAGTACCTATCCTTCATAACATCATATAAATCGTCCCGATTAATTGTAGTAGGTATATTGATTGAATTCAATGGACTGGATGCTTCGTTTGTAGCCCACACCATTCAGCTTGTTTGATGTGAAGAAAGGAATGGTGGAAGATATGAGCCAATACATGAAGGGCCAGCTGATATTGTCGAGTATCTCAACATTCAACCCAACACTGAACAAGAGAGCCAAGAACAACAATGTCAGCTTTATCATCATTGGAGAGGAGAAGGACGGGTTTCCCTTCTTGCCTCTTTGAATATGATGATGATAACAGGCGCCCTCTTGCGCACCACATGAGGCACGAGGGGCATTAATGATGAAGTGGGCGACATCTGCTTGCTTGATTGATATCTTGGATAGATAAGTATATAACGTAAATAAACCGCATTGCACCCATCTCCTCATAATACATGAAGGGCCAGCTGATATTGTCGAGTATCTCAACATTCAACCCAACACTGAACAAGAGAGCCAAGAACAACAATGTCAGCTTTATCATCATTGGAGAGGAGAAGGACGGGTTTCCCTTCTTGCCTCTTTGAATATTATGATGATAACAGGCACCCTCTTGCGCACCACATGACGAGGCACGAGGGGCATTAATGATGAAGTGGGCGACATCTGCTTGCTTGATTGATATCTTAGTAGATGACGTTATTTGTATATCTCGCCTGTATACAGGCTTATTGACATTCACGTCAATATATCCCGGGATTTTAAACGAGCTGTGGTAGGAGAGACAACCCTCTCCCGTGGTCCCGACTGCAACGCTGTTTGGTTCTGCCCTCGGCGTATGAAGACTCCAATTGTTGGTTCAATGATGTCTAGGTAGCGATAATGCAACATTTACCTAATTTCCTAAGTGATATGATGTCTAGGTAGCGATAATGCAACATTTACCTAATTTCCTAAGTGATATGATACAATACCTATCGTAATTAATAAACCGCATTGCACCCATCTCCCTCAGAGAAGACAGGCATCTCTTATCAGTAGCGGTCCGACACACGACGGTTCACCGCGACGGTTAGCGTCTTTTGAAAAATCCCAAAAAATCCCAAATTGTGACAAAACCAATGACAAAAAGCGCTGATAGCGTGTCTTTTAATGTGTCATTGCATTTTTCTGTTACAGAAGTTTTGAAATAACAAGCGCGTGTGCGCGAGAGACGCTAACCGTCAAATTTACGCGTAGATGAACCGTCGTGGACACCTACTGATATGTAGAGCTATGTAGAGGCGCCTATTTTCTCTGATGACATTGTCAGAAAAACAAGCTCGGATTGAAGCAACGGCACTCAGGAGTTATTTCGAGTCATTTTCTGTTCAATGGACCTTCTTTCTTGCTCCAAAAGGACCAAGAGGTTTGTGGACTGTATTAATGTCTATTTCATAAATACTCCTACCTAGAGAGGGCTGTTCTGTATTAGAGAGAATCAATGCAAACAGTTCCTCACCACAGCCCCCTCACTACTTACTCCCTCTGTCCCACAAAAAAGAGTGAATCGTAGTCCCACAAAAAAGTAGATATCAGAAATACTAATTCCTTTGTTAAGATCCTTTTTTTGGGACAGATAGAGGGAGTACTCCAATCCACTTTTTCTTCTCTCTAGAGTGACACTAAGAGGCTGTCTTTGCGCTCTACACACGAGACGGATTTTTTTCTACGATCACACAAAAATCCGTAATTGTGTCTCTGCGCTCTGAAACGCTCGTACACACGAGAATACAAGAGAGAACACGCGAGATAACACTCATCTAAGCAGGACCTAAAAAGATACTAAACAGTCACACTTTTCTCACAACGACTCATCACACAATCACAATTTACCATGACAGCACTGATCGATACCACAAGTACAATGCCTTTAACACCGGCAACCTTACGTCTACCAAACCCAAGATATTGTATTTAGACCAATTTTCAACGCAGAATCGAATGGTCCCATCAATTTGTACCGATATTAAGTGTGTGACGACGTATTGCTCACTAAATAGTACGTTTCCGTATTTCGACCGAGCGTCAAATGGTCAATACGGGTCATTTATTCCATGTTATCATTCAACCAATGGGTCATTACCCTCATATATCCTTCATATAACTATCCTATAGGAGTTGCAAATGTTTTTGGTGAGGAGTCATCCATATTACTCTCATTATTTACCTACTGAACGCACATCACCGGCACCCCACAATATGTTGCAAGGGTCTTAGATGATCCCAAATAATATGATACCAGCACCTATGCCACAATATCTCATTATTCAATGATATTTCAACCGTTATATGGAGAAATAACACTGTGGATGAGCTGATCTGAGGTGATACAGGACAACAATGTAACTCTTTGGATTGTGATTGCAGGGTATGGCTGATAAATTTGTTGCATATTTATACTCTTTACGAAGTAATCTAGCCATCATGACATTATGAAGCCATTCTCCATGATGGTGAAGCGCATATGATCAGTTGGTGTTTAACATTATTGGAGTGGGTGACAGTTTGTGCATGTTCTTTGGAATTATTTGATCTGAACAACAATACACAATTCAACTATAATGAGCTGACATTCTTTGTATATAGATGGAGGACACCAAACTATTGTCCCCCCTCGCTCTCAATAGTGTAAATCCAAACTCTTTCGCTTGGTATATCGTCTCTTTCCGTTTTATTGCGTCATTAACCACCCAACAGATGTGTGGATAGCATGATCACCTCCTCCAAAATAGGTAGATAACACGGATAATTTTGGTAGAAACAGTTTTTGAGAGCCAGCCTGAGCGGCAAATCAAAGATGATTATTGTGTTGATCATTGGGGGTAGCGGTGTCAGTAACAGAGCGGCAACACACCATTAAATATAACGATGACATCGTCGGCAGCATCGTCCGAGCACAGGCGAGTCGGTCTAATATAACGTATCAAATGAGACCTACGACCGCCCAATAATTCTACAATGTTGCAGATACCTTCCTTACATATCATAAGACGATTTACGCCACGGTTTGCATTGATTTGTTGCGTTATCCGCCTTACATTTCATGTGCATAAATAATAAATGCTTCGATCGACGTCCTCATTTTCGACACAAAACGCTATATTTTGAATAATACCCCACCTACAACGCCGACCGGCAGCTCTAACGGAAGCTCATAACATAGGCAAACGCATTGTGGCCGGAGGTTGTGGTGGCTGGTCAGCTAGGGGTGTAGAAGTGCCATGATGGGAGGGCATAGGGGGTGTTTGATAGATTCGTGTGGCGATGGCCGTACAAAATTGTACAAAATCTCGTGTGAGCTGGCCACATCTCACACGAGATCTCGTGTGGCCACACGAATCCGTCTGAGACGTTCATCGGGGAAATGTGCAACAAAATGACAATTCGTACAGTGATTCCCGGTAATGTTAGGTAAATGTGCAAAAAGGCATAAAGTCGTCTCGTGTGTAGAGCGCAAAGACTGCTAAGTACCCACCGACGTACTTTCAAATTTCTCTGTTACAATACAATCACTCACACTTCCTCCTACAACTCTACTCTTTCAGACAGTTTGGAGTACCGATAAATCAACACTAATTTGTCCCAATGAACCAGAGTACCGCTTTCTTCTAATCTTTCTTTCATTTACCTGAGCCCCAAGCATAAGAAAAAATCCAGCGATTTGCACAACGGTGTCGCAGTTTGCACACATCCCAGCACTTACTACTTACTTGCTTATTTTTCGTTCACTCCGGCTGACTCATAATTTTCCACATTTTGTGCAAGACGCCGATAACAACAGACTGTCCACAACGCTCCCGGTAAGAATCGCAATGATGTTTGTTGTCTCCTCGTTTCAGATTGCAGGCTGGATTAGCGGACAATTGCTGCTGTCAACAAAGGAGGCTATTGACTCCATGGCGGTGCCTCTGTGCTGCTGTGGCGGTAGAGTAACCCTCCGTGACCTGCAACAACACTCAGAGAAAAATGTCCACGAGGGCGAGGAGGACAAACCGTCACGGATGTGATGGGATGGAAATGGAACGAGGGGGATTGTGTTGTGGATTGCGCATCATCGTGTATATTCGTCATCTTCCTTGTCAGCAGCAGCTCCATCATCACTCACTAACAATGTTCTCTTTTACTTTTTTGTTGATTTTCTTCACAGTTTACAACGTATTCACATATCATGAAGTTTGCTACTGCTCTCACACTTGCACCTTTTGTCACTAGTCGCATTGGCTCAGCTGATGCTGCTGGAACGACGGGGGATGGGTTGAAGTTGAAGGATTCGGGAGTGGGATCGAATGAAAAGGTGAGAGGATGATCTCTATGTTGAAATCGGAGTTGTTTCATAAAGGGTTCCCTTGCACAAAACAAGCTTTTGTATTTTTTGTTTCTGCACATCTATCTCCACTAAACTCTTTGATTTTTCACAATAATTCCAGGAGCATCATACGACATTCCTTGTAAGCCGCCGCTTACAAGCCCTTGTGAGATTCAAGAATAACCAAAACCAAAACCTTTGCATCAACTGGGATGGAACTTCTCTCTCTCTTCAAACTTGTGATGGCAGCCCTAACCCTTCTCAATCTTGGTATTTTGACAACTCGAATCGTATCCACAGCAGTGTCAACAATAACAAATGTCTTCAAGCTAACCCTAGTACTAGTGGTGGCGATTTTGGAACTGTCACTGTTGCAGATTGTGATACGTCGTCCTTGAATCAACAATGGGTCCCTACCGACTCAAGCAGGATCCAAGAACAGGGATCTTCTTTTTATCTTGGTGTTAAAAGTGGTTGTAACACTGGAGTTGTGGTTGGTGGGGTGCCTCAAGTACAAAAGACACAATATGGCACTGGTAATTGTAAATCTCAGCAGCAGTGGATTCAAGAGCCTGCGCCAACTGCTGAACCAACCAAAATGCCGTCACAACAGCCCTCTTTGTCTTTGGAGCCCTCATCGAATCCATCATTGGAACCTTCGTCACAACCTTCTTCCGAGCCGTCTTCGCAACCCTCTTCCAAGCCTTCGTCTGAGCCATCGTCACAACCTTCTTCCGAGCCATCTGAATCTCCCTCCTCAGAGCCGTCTTCGGATCCGTCTGAGGAGCCTTCCTCGGAACCATCTGAATCTCCATCCTCAGAGCCGTCTTCGGATCCGTCTGAGGAGCCTTCCTCGGAACCATCTGAATCTCCATCCTCAGAGCCGTCTTCGGATCCGTCTGAGGAGCCTTCCTCGGAACCATCTGAATCTCCATCCTCAGAGCCGTCTTCGGATCCGTCTGAGGAGCCTTCCTCGGAACCATCTGAATCTCCATCCTCAGAGCCGTCTTCGAATCCGTCTGAGGAGCCTTCTTCCGAGCCTTCTTCGGAACCATCGTCCGAACCATCTGCCACGCCATCTTGCTCTCCTTCCTCCATGCCAACGGAGTCACCTTCAAAGCCTCCTGGTGTCAATCTATTCTATCCTGATTGGACTCCAGGCGCTTTTGGGTGTAGGTAAGTTTCGTTTCCTGACAGTCCTGAATCATCTGTGCAGAAACACACCTAAATAATGTATATGTGTCCTCAAATACACATTCTTTCAACCTCTAACCTGTAGGAGTGACGGCGGCGAACCCGACTATATGGAATTAAATCCTACATCGTGGTTATCTAGTACATTGGATTCTTGCTGTCAAAAGTTCTTTGGTGGGTTCAATTATGATATTTGCATGGGTAGGTATCCTCCGGACCACGACGACTGTAATGTAATGCTCTTTTATCCTGATTGGGAGGGTGCCAATGTAGGCTGTGTTCATGACGGTAAGCAAAGTAAAAGTGTTACTGATACTGCTCGATATCTACGATGTGCATGCTTGTTTGTATCATGTGCGAGTTCTCACGCAACATGTTGTCTTCTTATATGTCAAAAACAGGCTTCGAGCCCTACTACATGCTTCAGTATGCTCAATACTTCCTTTCCAACACGAGAAAAGAATGCTGCGAGAAGTTCTACCACTGGGATTATTATGGCTGTTCTGGGACAATACCACCAGTCAGTGGTGAATACTATCCCGATTGGTCCATCGTTAATTCGTATACTTGTCTGAATGACATGAAGATGCCAAACTACATGTTAAAAAATCAACAGTGGTATTTGTCTAAAACGCTTAAGGAATGCTGTGAAAAACATTTCAATTATGACGTGAACACATGTATGGGTACTGATTACGCAGGGACTGGTCAGTGGTACGCCAAATATAACGGTGGTGGGGGATGTGCTCAAGACTGTAATGGAGCGTGGCCTTGTGGTGGAGTTGCGCAGTCGTGGGAAGATTTTCATTCTACCAAAAAAGCGTGCTGTGATGCAAAGTTTTGGTATGATTCGAAGTGCATGACCAAATAAGTTTTTCGCCTTGGTTTGCGCAGGGGTGGGATGAAAAGTTGTGCTGTAATGCGAAGTTTTGCTATTCATCGGATTGCCTCACGAAATAAGGTCATCCTCATTGTTTGCTTGGGTTGGGTTAGGTTGGGTTGGATGGGGTGATCGATTGTAAATACATATCCAAGCTTCTTCAGAAGGCTAGAGTTATCCGTCCTCGGAGCGGCTCTAGTCCCATATATCCATAGTGAGTAGTGATGGACTCTGGAGTCCATCGCTCGGAGGAGTCCAACGCTAAAAATCGCCAAAACTACTAGTGTACATCCTTCCAATATCCTTCAAATCATTTGATTTACTAAATTATTGAGCGGTGGCACTAGTGGGTCTAGTAAACGGGTGCGTAGTAAATAACCCATGCCCCTCATTGACATAATATCAAATCACTCCTATGGCCTACATCATGGCACTTCTACACCCCATGGGCGACCAGCCACTGCAGCAACCGGTGATAGTCTGTTAGCGCATGTTATCAGCTTTCGTTAGAGCCGCCGGTCTGCGTTGCAGGTGGCGAATTATTCAAAATATAGCGTGTAGTGTCGAAAAATGAGGACATCGATCGCAACAAGATATTATTTATGCACATTAAATGTTGGGGCGGATAACACAACAAATCAATGGAAGCCGTGGAGTAAATCGTCTAATGATATGTAAGGAAGGTATTTGCAACATGGCGGAATTATTGGGCGGTCGTCGGTGTCGGTTGATACGTTATTATGGCCGAAAAAAGTGCACTCGGACGACGCTGCAGACGATGTCATCATTATATTTAAAGGTGTTTCGCCACACTGTTACTGATACTGCCACCCTCAATGATCAAAACAATAACCAGCTTCGATTTGCCGCCAGGTTGGACTATCCATGAGCTATGTCAACGAAATAATCCTTGAGGATCTACCTGATTTGAAAGAGATGAAAATGCTATCCACAACTTCTGTTGGGTGGTTACTGGCGCAATAAAATGGGGAGAGACGTTGTACCAGGCAACAATCTTTGTTATTATACTATGAGAACGAAGGGGAACAACAATTTGGTGTCCTGCATCTTGGTACTACGAATAACAAATCATTATTGTTGAAATACATGATGCTATTTAGTTCGAATAATTTCAAATAACACGCACAATCTGTCGACTTGTTTCGATGATGGCAATATCCATGCAATAACTGACCATCTACACATAAATGATGACTCAATAATATGCTGTTGTCCACAATACTTTGTAAAGAGTATAAATATGCTGTTGACCTCTTCAGCCGTACTCTGTAATTCAAATCTTCAGAGATACTTTGTTGGCATGTACTACCTCAAATGAGCATAACCACAGTCTCCCATGCAGATTAAATAAACTTTGTAGGATTTCATAATAAGATGTTGTCGTGTAAGCCTTGATATCATATTAATTGAAGACATTTAAGTCGCTTGCAGCATCTTGATGGGTGCCGTAATGGTGTTCAGAACCTCAATAATGGGAGTTACGAAGGATGACCTCACACAAATTACCTGCGGCATTCATTTATGATAGTCACATGAAGGATATGCTGGGGTGTTACTCCATGGCATCCATGATAACACGGATTAATTGACCCTCATTGACCCTCTGACGTATGCTCGAATTATGACGAATTTCCATTTAGTGACCAAATACGTCGCCACACGCTAAGTATCGAGACCTTCCGACTGCACCATTCGATTCTACGTTAAAAATGGGTCTAGGGACAATATTGGTGGGTCAGTAGGTGTAAGGTAGCTGGTGTTAATGGCGTTGTACTTCTGATAGCGGCATGGTGGTTTTGTGATGGGGTTACTAGTGTCCATCAGTTATTTGGGTTCCCATGGTGTAACTGCTTCTGTTTATTTTATACGGTGAACACTAGTATTTTGGTGATGGACTCAAGAGTCCATCACCGGCCAAAATAACCCCCAAAAACTCACTATGGATATTCGTGACTCACAGCGTTAGGAGTAAGAAGCTTGTTCCCGCCGCCGCACGCACAATATGTAATAACAATAGAAAATCAAATAGGAGGTGTGTCTACAGTATTTGCCCGCTTTAGGATATGCCCGTCCACAGTATTTGCCCGCTCAAATATCCGGACACGAGAATCACGGACTAACAAATGCCGTTTCAGTAATTGCCCGTCCACGATATTTGTCCGCACCATGAGCTAACACTCCCGCGGGCAATTTATGTGGACATAGTTATCGGAGAAGACAGGCATCTCTTACCAGTAGCGGTCCGGTCTCGTTCAGACTCAGAGAAAACCTTTTCTACAAAAAGGAGATAAAGGCCGTGCGCCGCGCCAAAATCTTCGTTTTTTGGAACCGGAGCCTTTTTTCAATTTGTTTTGTTAGTGAAATGCTCTAGCTTTGGGCTACAATGGCCAAAATTATATTTTGGGGAGTTGCCGAATATACTTTTCCAGTAGCACCATCCTTTTGTCGACCATAATGAGGGTTCTATACATGTGTTGACTGTAAAATAATTCCAATGCTCCGCTGAGAAATGCATGTGAGAGTCTAGTAGCTTTTTGCTGCACAAATTTGGCAGGCCATCAGCCATCAAAGCTAGTACCAAGCTAGAGAGCACCTTCAAATGCATATCTCGACGAAAATATAAGGCTTCACCACCTGCTTCTCAGTATATATACTCTCATAATAGTCACCTAAAGGATAGTATCGCGGGACAAGCATAAACCACTTCCCTGAAACTTAATTTTGGCCACCATGGCCCAAAGCTAGAGCATTTCACTAACAAAAAAAATGCGGGAAATGCTCCGGTTCCAAAAAATCGACGCGCACGGCCTTTGTTATTTATCTTCATCCTGCCTTAGTATGCAACAAATTAACAAACAACTATCGCCGGTTAAGCATTTGCTATCTTTGAAACAATGAAAAAGTCATCTGCACCCGACATCTCTGCTCCATTATCGCGCTCTGGCGCTCGTCGCAAAAAATCTCTCTTCAATCGACTTTGTGGAGCGGCAATGATATTAGTGCTAAACCCTTTCTCACTGGGAGGGATGCTGTTCTACTTTGCTCGGAGTAATATTAACGATTTAGAGATGCAAGCAAGACAATCGAATGATGAGGGGGTGGCAGCACAGCAGTTGCAATCGCAGTTGAGGCGTCAGCAGAAATCTACAGATATTATTATCACAGATGAAGAAAAAAGGGATCCAACGAATACAAATGGATTACTCATTCGTACATCACAAATCGGGGATATTCGCATTGCTTTTCGACCTGATCTAGCGGGACCGTCTTCTATCCAATATGTTATTGATGTGGTGGAAGCAGCAGGAGCAGCATCAAAAACTGATGGCAATGTTAATAGTAATGGGGTTGCATGCAGCCGATGTAAATTCTACAGAGCCGAAAAAAATTTGCTATTACAAGGAGTATTAAACCAAAATTCGATCCGCAGCAACACTGTTTCGCTTGGTCCATGTCCAGAAGAGGTGCCGCCACAATTACATTGCCCAGAACATGACCCCAATTGCGCATGCCACGGGCCTATCATGACTATCGTAAGTAATAATCTATTTCTACGAATCTTGCATTCTTCAAATTCTCGGCAGCTGACACTTTCTTTCCTATCATGAAAAAAAGGGTATGGTGGGTTGGGCGGGCGGTGGATCGGGGCCGGACTTTTTTATTAACACGTTTGACAAGCCTGTGGATTGGTGGGAGAACCAGCATACGGTTTGGGGTGAGTTGGATGAGGAGTCGATTAGTGCGATTGAGAGATCGTATGAATTGCCTGCTCATATGTCAGGCATGAGAATGTTGGATGAGCCCATTGAGTTTACAATTGAATTGTTTTAGTAAAATAATATAATTTCTGTGACGCTAAGATGATAGCAATACTTAGCGGGAAACGAACAAATGCTACTACATAATTCTTTCTTCCTTTTCTTAAAGCTCTATCTACTTAAATCAAAGCCAACTCCCTTCAGAGGAGACGGCATGAACGACTCGTCGGTAGAATAGTCAACAGTCAAATCGTTGTCATCGACATCCCAGTCACTATCAGGATCATAATTTGATGATTGATATCCTGAATCCTCAACTACAGGTAGATTACCTTTATGACCACCCCATTTCCCCTCCCAGGGACGTGAGACTTGATCATCTTCATCATCTTCATCGTGGTAAATTCCCGACGTTGGTGACACCACCCTCGCCTTGCATTGAAGACTCCTTTCTAATGTCTCCGTTACAATGTTCTTCGTCTTATGCAGAGTACTTTGACATGCTACCAGTTTTGCCCCAGCGTCGTCTGTATCGATTGTATCGACACTTGGCTCGCGTTTTTTCGTCCGTTTATCAAAACGTACACGCCTTTCACGACCTCGCCAGTCTAATTGACCAATACTTGAAACCGCGGATGCAAAGCCTGATTTATCGTCGGCCATGACTAGGTTGGGTATGCGTGACCTGTCTTCATTGTCATCACTTTCGTCGTCGTCACCATCAAAAGTAAAGAATCGTCGATCTGGTTCAGCATCGCTATGACGACTTTTCTTGTTATTTTTGTTCCGCTTAGCGAACCGAGGTGGGACTGCAAACTTCTTCTTTGATTGATGTGGCCCTTTTGAATCATCGTCATTTAATGGATGAGCAAACGAAAAATCCTTCAGCACATCAGAGTCATCGTCTTCAACAATTCTCGAGATTCGCTCCCTTTGTGGCAGCGATTGAGGATTCAAAATCTTCGAAGACGTGGTGGCTCCCCGTCCTGTATTAGGTCCGGTACCTTCGTCCAAGAAGCTATTCATTTTTGCCCGGTGAACTCTTAGGTCTTTTGCCACCTTGTCGTTCAATTTATGGGCAGAAGCACTACGTTTTTGGAAAGCACTAGTCTGACTCTTCCCTTGTCTCTCGCATCTGCTTTTCTTGGCTGCTTCGTAAATATCGCTTAGAATCAGGTGACCATCTGAGTCAGGATGATGCGGATTGCATGATGCAGTAACTTCTGCGTTCCCTTGACCTGCATCTTGATTAGAAGCATGAACTGCATCTTTCACTCTATTCGGGTCAGCAGCATTAGTCGACTCTCCTAAGCACACATCAATGTCTTCCCCTTGGAGAGATTCGACCGAACTTTCCATGAGTTTTGGTCGAAAGTCAGGGGCGGTGTTAGGTCCTGTACTTTTCGAAAACACACCTGTAGCATCATCTTCAGTTTCTTCTCCCTGAAAAGGCTTAAAAGCTGAGACTGCTGACAAGAGCTTGGGTCGGAAGTCTCTGACACTCTTCTTATCCTTCGACTTCTTGCTGTTACCCGTCCCGGCAAGGAAATCAAGAGCCAAATCATCCACAATGTCATCCATCGGAGCTGTATTCATGCCATTACCATCCTGGCAACTAAGTGGTTGGTCCTTCTTCAAGACAGGTTTCTTGTTACCACCCTTATCTCCTTTCTTCTTAACAACCTTACCCCCCGACGAGCTTCCTAATGTCGATCCAATCCCGAATCGGTGCGATTTCTTTTCATTGGAATCATCGTACTTTACATCAACACGATACGCTGGATAGCATTCTGCATTCTCATCGTAGTTGTAGTCTTCAATATCCTCTTCACCAAAGTCACTTTGGTTGAATGTCGTCTCTAGCGAGGATGGATCTTTGTCCTCAAACCGACGATGATTCTTGTGCTTTCTCATGGCGAAGTATCCCAAACCTATTGCCAGTGCTATCACAAGGGATCCAGCGGAGGCAAAGACAAGGATCATTGTGTTGTTGGAGTCAAGATTCCTATCGTCGTATCCATCACCGCCCGGTCCTGATTGCACGGCATTGATGATTGGATCTGCATCTGCAGTTGGACTGTAAGTTGGCCACATTGGACTCATAGTTGGAGTGGCCGAGGGAGCTTCAGACATAATGGGAGGCGGCGTTGGAAACCCAAACATATACGTCGGCCTGGGAGTGTCAGGACTTGCTAGTGTGGGGGATGAAGGAGATGGATTGACCCCAAGTGCACTACAGATCCTGTTACATCCACCACAGTAATTTGGAGTACACACCTCACCTTCTTTACACGGAATTGCATCACATGGATCCATGAAACACGCGAATTCTCCTCCACATTCACCGCTGACATCACGACACTGTCCAACTGGACAAGAGATGCCATCTTGCGCAGAAGCAGATGGAAATAGACTTGTTTCAGCAGCTGTGGGAGGAATCGTGGGTGTAGCTGTGATCACACTCACAATAGGTGAGTTGGACGGAGCATGTGTAGGCGCAGATGTGATTGGCATCGTGACTGGTGAATTGGATGGCGGAGCTGATGGCTTCCTCGTCGGAGAAGATATTGGAGACGCTGATGGCTTCCTCGTCGGAGAAGATATTGGAGGCGCTGATGGCTTCCGCGTTGGAGAAGATGTTGGAGTAGATGACGGAGACATTGTCGGTGATGCTGATGGTCCCCTAGTAGGAGGAGATGTTGTTGGAGGAGGAGTTGGACTCGTCGTCTCCGTCTCAATAGATCCTAACGTTGGATCATCTATCATATCACAAACACTCGATGTCCACGTCAATCTAAAATTGAATCCACAGCCTTTGTCACAACATGCATTACTGTTGACTTCGGGTGCAGAACACAGCCTCATTTCTCTACTCGCGCAGAATGCCTCAGCATCAGCATAATTGTCCACGACACGACAACCCTTTCGTTGACATATGAGATCCGAGCCAAGCGTTCCACTGCAGCAATGGACGGCCATCCCAGAAGTTTGTTCTTTGGCTAGACATTCATTCGTCGGTACATCATCATTTCTTGGACAACCCGTCACAGATTGGACATTTTCAGACTGTACTCTCTCTGCAATAATCGGCTCTGCAATAAACGAAGGCTGTTCCTCGGCAATTAATACAGTGTCCAAATCGCCAAAGAGGGGGGCCAATATCGGATCCGATGACGCCAATGCTCTCACTTTGGCTGCCAGGACACTTCCTTCATTTGCTCCAATTTGAGCAAGAATACTTTCACGTAGTTCACTTTCTGTCGGCCGTTGACCAGAATTATGAACAACCTGTCCCCCGGTCACTATCACATTGAATTTGGCAGATTGCACCGACAATCTACGACGTCTACTATCGATCTCATTATCGGTATCATTTTCCTCAACAACAACAACAACAACATTATTGTCATCAAGATGTCTTCTTCGAATCAATTCATTCTCTCCTCCCCCCCCACCGCCCACTCTCTCATAACAATACACCCGTTCCAAGTTATCATTCATCACAACTTCCATCATCTCCTCCACACTCCCCCCCAAACCAAACAACACAGTACCATCTGAATTAGACTTCCGTCGAAAACACCCTTTGAATGGATAATCTTCTCCCGCTACCGATTTGGCACCACCGAGTATTTGACGTTGAGTGTCACAGTCTTGAGCAGTGAGACAGAATGTTTGTTGGAGCTTCGGGTCGGTGGATTGAGTGAGGAATGTGGAGGTGGTGTATTTGACACTTGTGATGGAGGAGCTGGTATAAGTTATCGCCTCTGAGGGTGTCTCGGTGAGAAAGTCATTGAGCGCTGATTGAATTATGTTTTCAATATTACGTTGCTGGTCACCGTTGAGTAGAAAAGTGCTGTCGGTGACGCCGGTAATGATGTGACCAAAGTCGAGTGCAAATGGTGGGATTGTCATTGTGTTGCTGTTTTGCATCTTTCGTCTTTGGAGTACGGCACCTTCAAAATTGTTGTTATTCTGTTTTCTGGCAAAGGATGGGACAATGAGCTCGAAGCAGATGATAGTCAGAAATGACAGCCAGCAGTGATTTATTGGACTCTTCAGCCGCCGGCTGCTGCTGTGCATATGATGTGAAGGTGAAGGTTTAATGATGTCCTCATCATATTCATGTATTTCGTCGAGCTCAGAGTGTTGTCTTGTAGATGATTTCCCTTAGGCCCCCCTCTTTTCCTGGCTGCAAACCGAACATACTATTGATCGTATCAATTTCACGCACCAACGAGTGGTTGCTTGTTCATGCACTGGCATCTGCTACGCATGGCAAAGTAATAAGCGGCGAACCAGTCGTATCTGTGAACAAATTAGGAAACGAGAAACCCCTCCTTTTTGAATTCAGCCTTTTCTCGCATTTAAAGTAATTTACGAGAAATCGTTTACATGAGTAGAGTCATCGGTCATCATCGTCAGTGTACATTATTTATGTGTCAGCCATTCGCCATTCGCCAACGCCACAAACTAGCTACTAGCTCAAGCGCATACTTAGGAGAGTGGAAGAGAAGAGGCTTGCAGATAGAAACGTTTGATCATACATATTGATGATGATGACAGTGGGTGCAATCTCAAGAGTGCAACCCCCGAACGGATAGACATTGTTTTATGCAACGAAATACGATGCTCTGCAACTTAAGATGTTATGTACCATAGCGATTCAATTTCGATACAAGATTTGATAAGTGAATATTTAATGTTTTCTCGTAAACTGGCTCTTAGATGTGTCTGATTCGGTGTGAGCACCAAGCAATTTGTCATCAATAATTTACTGGTGATTCGCTCTAAAGAGAGGCATAAAATGATGCAAAATCAACTGACTCCAACTTGTTTTATTGCCAAACTTCAATGCATCTTGTACGATGCTGGAATTACGTAGCATAATATCGAATATTATATATATGGAATATACTAAAAGGTTCTCTGTAGTGTTCAGTTGAAGGGGGATTGATACTCATCCACATTGAAAAGCCTATTTGCCACCACCGCCTCCCTATCAGGACTTTTTCGTTGCGTCCACTGCAGCTTGGTGTGCACGAAGAGTTGCAGCAAAGTCTTTTAAACTGACCCTTCCATCTTGATAGAATAGCTCGAGATTTGCCAATGATTGATTTGTCATCCCCAAGTTTGGCGGCGTCGCTGCTCTCTCAATATTGCCTTTTTCACGCTCGTAGAATCCAAGATTAAACCTCGCTGCTGGATGACCCCCTATGGCAGCCTGATCTAGATGATGAAGTTCCTTCTTCTTGTCCTTTTCGATACCTAGGCCTTGCTGATACATAACTGATAGTGTATAATGCGCTTGTAAATCACCCAATTCGGTTGCCTTTGTCCAATAATTATGATCCCCCTCATTGTGGCACAGCAAGCCCGCTCTCCTTAACGCAACTGGATCGTCCAGTTTTACTCTATCCATTTCTTGAAACAACATTGCCCCTTCCATCTGTGAAGTAGGCACCGGATGTCGACAGAATGGGCATTTCGGATCAAGCCTCTCTTCGATCTCTCGCTTCTGATTGGCATAACAACATCCCTCACAAACGTGTTTGCCACAACATGCTAACATGCTACAACATGTTAACCCATCAATCGGCAGAGGTATCAAACAAATTGGGCAGTCACCGATATGGCTGCTTTGAACAGAAGTTCATCACGTAATTCAGCGGCTCACTTTTGCACTCATTTTTGTGCTGAGGTCTGTGCTCCTTTTGACAATTAATGCTACAATATCGAACGAGGTAGCAAGCGTTGCACTTCCTCAATTTGATGTCGTCAACTGCAGCGATACCGCAGGAAGCACAACACATCACATCATTGCCTGCGTCGTTGTTATCTTCTGAGCTCGTCATTATTTATTGTGTTACCGCGATGCTCACTTTCGACATTTCACTTGCCTCCGTCCAGTGCCGGCCAGAGGGAGTGACTTTCAACTTTCAAATTACTAACTTATCACTGCCAATGAAACTGAATGATGGATATATATATGTAGCATTACAAAAAGCGCTTGTGGTAGCTAGCATGCCATGGTTCTTGGTTGGTTCTTGCTAAGTATCTTGTTCGATGTGCACGTCCTCTTACAGTCGCGTCTTACAGTTCTGCGTACGAGAAACCCCTCCTTTTTGAATGCAGCCTTTTCTCGTGTTCAAAGTTATTCATTAACGAGAAAATCTTTCGTTGAATTTAACTTTGAATGCAGCCTTTTCTCGTATTTAAATACCGAATACCGAATACTCCTCTCCGAAGAAAGGGAAAGGAGATTTTTCAAGAAAACCGTTCATCGAAGCTCATAAAAAATGAACATTATGACCATGCCATGCAGGCAAAGAATGATTCTGTGGCGACATTCATCTTCTAGAGTAGTGGCGGCGGCGCAGCAATAAAATGTCATCAACCAACAGCAATCGACTCACCGATCATATGATTCGTGAACGTCATGACGACGTATTCAATTACTATCAAGATGTACGTCGATTAGGGGAGGGGTCCATCGGGGTAGTCCGATTGGTGAGACGCAAAAAAGGTACAGAAGGTGGCAGTGCCTATGATAGCACAAGAAGTAGGGGAGGAGCTTGTGCATGTCTCAAGGACGGAATATTTGGCTGTTCTTGGTTGACACGATCAAAAAATACAAAAGACGAGCAAGATTCCAAAACGGTCATTAGTAATCACAGCGAAATGTATGCACTGAAAAGTATTCAGCTTCGTATGGTCCAGAAAGATTATCTGGATGAATTACGAAATGAAATTTCCGTCCTCCGGTCTCTCGATCATCCAAATATCGTCAAGGCATATGAAGTTTACGAAACAAAGCACAACATATACGTGCTAATGGAATATTGCTCTGGCGGCGACTTGTACGCTCGAGTACCCTACGTCGAAAGTCAAGCTGCGAATATCATCACTCAGCTCTGTTCTGCCATTGGGCACATGCACGATAATGGAATTATACATCGTGACATCAAAATGGAAAATATCATGTTCGAATCAAATGATCCCTTGGCAAAGATTAAGCTGCTGGATTTTGGCTTGAGTAAAAAGTATCTCCCCGGCATGTATATGAGTGATTGGTGTGGAACAGTGTATACAATGTCGCCGCAGGTTATTGAGGGAGTGTACACTAGCAAAGCCGATTGCTGGAGTATCGGCGTAATTGCTTTCTTATTACTCTGCAATGAGAAGCCATTTAGGGGGAAACGGTCTGAAGTGCTCCGTAAGATTAAGCGTTGTGACTACAATTTCAATAGCCCTGGATGGGCCAATGTGTCAAGTGACGCAAAGGGCTTTGTTGAAGCGCTTCTGACGAAGGATGCAAAGAAGCGATTATCTGCCGAAGAAGCGTTACAACACTCTTGGTTGGAGAAGAAGGATTTTGAAACCGTATCCACGAAAGAGTTGAATGAGAGTCTCATGAAGAATGTAAAAGAGAACATATTATCCTTTGCTCAAACAAGTGAGTTGAAGAAGATTGCAGCTGTCATTGTTGCACATAAATCTTCGGTAAAGGAAATTTTGGAGATGAGGAGAGCATTTGAAAAGTTAGATAACAAGAATGATGGAGTGATTTCGATTGATGAGTTCAAAGCAGCAATGGTAGAGTGTGATGAGTATTCAGATGAGGAAGTGAATGCCATGTTTGATCACATGGATGTAAATAAGAATGGGAAAATCATGTACACTGAATTCGTTGCTGCGACTCTTGAGCTTCATGGGCGAGTGGAAGAGAAGAGGTTGGCAGAAGCATTTGATCATATCGATGATGATGACAGTGGGTACATTTCGAAAGAGAATCTTAAGAAGCTCCTTGGCGAAAGTGCCACGCCCGAACGGATAGAGTTACTAATTGAGTCGGCAGATCAAGACGGTGATGGGAGGATAAGTTTTGAAGAGTTTTTAGTTATGTTTAGAAAGGACAATATTGCGGCTGTTGAAGATGAGATAATCTCAGAGAAAGGTGATGGAATGTAGAAAGTGAAGAGGCTTCAAAGCCATGTATGTTCAAGGCAATATTCCCTGTCAAAATACACAAACTGTAAATTAATACTAGTACCCTCACTTCTATCTCTCTTTATGACATTATGTTTACAAGGACTCAGAGGTAGGTTCGATACTGGATGTCGTCTCTCCAGCACCACTCCTCCTTTTACGCCCTTGAACGAACGCAACAAAGACAAAGGCAGCCAAACATCCACCAACTACGAAAAAAAGATGCCTAACACGCCGCCGTTAATTTTGCCGGCACTTTCGCCAGCGGCTGTTGACTCGGCAACAACACTAGCTGCACTTGTAATCAGCAAAGTGGGATCATCCTTCTCCTCCGTGATAATGCTGCTATCAGCATTTGCCGTCGTATTTACCTCGGAGGGAGCCGCATCTGTCTCGGTGGTGACTGCTTCCTCAACAACTTTAACTGTATCATTGGCAACGGGAACATCGTTGGTATCAACACTTGTTGTTACAGCAGCTGTGGGGGGTGAAGTCGAGGTAGTCGATGTAATTGCAGTCACAACTGGTGCGTTGGACGGACTACTTGTAGTGCTTACACTCCCAGCTGCAATTGTCGTCGGGGAATTTGTTGGATGTTCTGATGTATTCCTCGTCGGAGAAGATGTTGGTAATGCGATCACAGTCACATTAGGTGAGTTGGACGGTGCATTTGTAGGCGCAGATGTGATTGGCATCGTGACTGGTGAATTGGATGGCGGAGCTGATGGCTTCGTCGTCGGAGAAGATGTTGGAGACAATGAAGGCTTCCTTGTTGGAGAAGATGTTGGATTAGATGACGGAGGCAATGTCGGTGGTGTTGATGGTTCTCTAGTAGGAGGAGATGTTGTTGGAGTAGAAGTTGGACTCGTCGTCTCCGTCTCAATAGATGCTATTTGTTCAACAGGACAAACACTCGATGTCCACGTCAATTTGTTATTGAATCCACAACCTTTATCACAGCAAGCATTACTGTTGAGCTCGGGCAGGGTACACAATCTCATTCCCCTATTCATACAGAATTCATCAGCATCAGCGTAACTGTCCACATAACGACAATTGGGTCGTTCGCATCTAAGATTCGAGTTCGAGCCAAGTGATCCTCTGCAGCAATGGACGGTAATACCAGATGATTGCACTTCGTCTTTTAGTAGACATTCAGTCCTTGGGTCATCTGCCTTCCTTGGGCAACTTGATGCAGATTGGAAAGTTCCTAAGTTTTGTGTTCGACGGAGGTACTTCTTGTGGATGGCGGTGGTTGATGATGACGAGGCAGTTGAGTGGACGGCGATGACCGATGTAAATGTGAGGAGGAGGAGAGGTGATGGGAGATGATTCATTTTCAATACATATCAATCGTCAGGGGTTGGTTGAGAATTGTAGCAACCTTCGATGATTTCTATGAGAGGAGGGTTTCACTTGCTATGATTACTACTCCTACTTGCTTCGCATGGTGATGACTAACTGGTTTTAGGTATTGTACTTCCATGCTTCACAGTATGTGTGCAGTGAGTCCACCGTAGTTGCCCGCGGGTTTATTTGCTCTCTGTGGCGGGCAACTACTTGGACCGGGCAACTACTTACAATATGGTATTGTTATTGTCTGGGCTTCTTGTGCCGGACTTTTGGGCGGGCATCTACTGTGGACGGGTAATCATCAGGCGGGCAACCACGTTGGACCCCATGGAAGTTTAACCAGAACTTCCCTCTCGAGAGGTTCGACGTGGTCGTTCCTTCCGTCCATCAACGGCCAATGATCGAGCGACCGATGACGAACACATCATCACGAAATACTCCAAAAATAGATACGCATCTGAATCTTCACCTTCAACATCAGAAATTTTTGCGGGAGAGTAAAAAAATCCGCGAAATCCGAATGTTTTCTCGCGACCCGCCAAGTTTAGCAAGACTCGGCTTCTATCGGCATGAACGGAAGAAACCACACATCATGCCGACAAATATGGCCACTACTCTGGAAATCCGGAAGTGCACTACTCAACCACCACTTATGTATTTCATCTTAAACCCGTTCAGGCATAGACGTTCCGCATAGACGCCCTCTTGCTGCACTAGAGAGTCGCTGCTGCATAAGTACACGAGTTGTTGTTGCTGCTGTTCCAATCATCATGATGAACCTCCTATCATCAACTTTCTTCCTTCTCACATCGGCCACCGCCGCCATCCACTCATCTCCATCCTCCTCATCCACTAGAAAGTATTACATCCGACGAATGGAGGAGTTCACACCAAAATCCAATGATGATCCCGATAGTATCAATTTCAATTTCTCCATTCAGTCAAGTAGACCTCCTGCAAACGCACAACGTGTTGCCGACGTCTTGGAATCGTTCGGATCGACCTTATTTGAGGAAAGTGCAGCGTATGGTCATCGATTCATATCGTTTGAAGTTGATCCCCTCACCACCACAAGTGTATCGGTGGCTGTTGCACGAGGGAGCTGGAGACACTTGGAAGAAGAAGAAGTAAAAAAGCATTCTTCGTCCTATGAGGCGGAGCTCATACTTGATAAGAGCTTTGACCTTTCTGCGTCTGATGTGGATGAGGAGGAAGTGAAGCAATTCTTTCTGAATGGAGTTGTTGGTTTAGACTTGGAGGGTTTGTTGGGTGAATGGGCGGCAGTTGGGTACATTCCTGTTGCCACTGATGCAATGGAAGTCGTTACCACTGATAATGCGGTGGAGGAGGAAGTTGTTCCGGAGGAGAAAGAACCCGCCACCATTCCTGCCGCCGATCCCGAGGTAGTATCAGCTGTTCCTGCGACACTAAATCCAAATGCTGCTACAGTTATTGCCGAGTCAACAGCCGTTGATGTTGATGGAAGTACTGGCGAAATCAACAGAAATGTGTTGGGCATCTTCTTTGCAGTAGTTGGTGGATGTTTGGTTGCCTTCCTCTTTGTTGCGTTTGTCCAGGGTCGTAAGAGACGGCAGAATAATACTGCTGCTGAGACTAGTGTGGATCACATTGGTGATGTAAATGTGTGTGAAGTTGAAAACGAGAAACCAAAGGTCACAGTTGGCAAGTGGGCTGCTGGACTATTAACCGGCAAGTCGTCCAATAATGAAAACAGTAGTTCATCTCCCGCCGCCGCAGCAACACCGGTGAATGAGATTGACAAGGTCCTAGCAGAATTGCACGACTCTGAAGATAGTAGTTTCGTCTCGGTAGGATCTAGTGGCGAAGATGGATCCCACTTCAGTGGCTACACCGGCATGACGGGGATTTCTGATTTGAATTATCAACCGAAAAGTAAGGCAACAAGTAAGGGGACTGATTCATCTAAATTGGAAAAGGTGGAGGAGGTGAAGACATCCATCTCATTTTTAGACAAGTCAAGGGGAAGTCTTCTTCGAAACACAAGTTTGAATAGGAAAAAAGAGTCTTTCGAGAGTGATCCAAGTGATTCAAAGGGGAGTAGTAGAACATCTCAAAGTATGAGGAAAGAAGAGTCGTTTGAGAGTGACTACCGTGACAAATCTGCCATGGCCACTCTGAATCTCAAGAAGGATATGCTAAATGCCGACGTGGGAGAGGATGAAAAGACACGAACAATGTCAGCCCAACAGAATTCTGAAATGTTGGCTCAACAGCGACAGGTAGACAAGGTGAGAGCAGCGACTGTCAAGACGAAGAAGAGAATGAAGAGTATTGGTTCAACCCCCAAAAGTAGCCAGTCGTCTACCCCCAATAGGGATGTCGAACGTGATCATTTATTACCTTCTCCAGTTGTGAAGAGTGATGATGTTAATGTGGGCTATGAAATCGTGTAGATTTGTAGGCACACATTTGCACGCTTCATTATTTGTACAGATCAAAGATTGGATAAATAGATACTAGGTCAGACTTTATAATTGAATTAATATTTAGGATCTGATTATTTCTACCAATTGTTCAACCCATTAACTACCCCGTCAGTCTTTTCTGTCTTCCGCCTGTCTTTGTAAACTTTCAACGCCTCCTTACGCTTCATTATATCATTCCCTGCCGTTTCGGCTAACTCATTCGCCTGAGAGAAGAATTCATCGACGACATCTTGTGACTCCTCTGCAGCATCTACCAACGGATCACTAAAATATCGATCCCCCAGTCCAGCTGTATCTCCACCTATCTTTATCTTCGGGATCATATTGGCCTTTCTCCAATCGTTGCTATCACGAAGAGAATACGAGCAACCACAGTATTCCTGCTTATAGAATCTCTCACTTGCTGAGATTTCATACTTTCTCAGAGTCATCTCATCACTTTGCCAATTCTGACACCAATACTTCAGTCCCTCATACCGTGCCGCAGCCCTGTACCCACTATCATCTACCTGCTTGGCATCCTTCCAACGTGACGTAGCGTTCGTAGTTGCAATGGCATCAAACCCATTCTCATGTGCGTACAACGCACAACGCTCCATACGCATATCAAAGCATTCCGTGCACCGCCTCCCCCTCTCTGGATCAAATTCCATCCCCTTCATTCGTGAATACCAATTCTCCGGATCATAATCGCAATCTACAAATTCAATCCCCAACTTTTCACAAAATCGTTTGTTCTCCTCTTTGCGTATTTCATACTCTTGCCTCGGGTGAATATTGGGATTGTAAAAGAATACAACCACTTGATCGAGTTTATCCAAGGAACACATCTCTTCGACCATGGCGCCTGAGCAAGGAGCACAGCAGGAATGGAGGAGGACCTTTTTGACGTTGGGTGGTGGATTGCAGGATGATTTGTAACCTTCCTCGCGACGTTTTTTGAGGCGTTCGGATGCTGCTACTGCCCATGATGGAGCGGTGGATGGGAGTTTGGCCCCTTCACTGTATGTTAGAGAGTTGTTAGTGCTCTTTGTTTCCGTCATGGTTTTGGTTCGAGTCGGATCTGTTTTGACTACTACTTACTGCGTTGATGTCTACTATGTTGTATGTTCATGGTCATGGTGATAATGGTGAATGGTGGTGATAGGTGATGCGTACGTGGGTGTCGTGCGCGTGGGCGAGGAGGCGGAAGGGAGACAAAATGGGGAATCTGTACTGATTCCTTTGTGGATTATCTACGGAGCTCAGAGGGGGAAAGGAGGGGACTTTTCTTATCTAAGTCCCGAGTGAGGATTTGACACGTTTCGGTAATCCCGCTTCATTTTTTGAATGCGAACAGTGCGCGATGAAGAAGACATCATTCAGGTCATCAGGCTAGTCGGCGGTCGGCGACGATCGACGGTTGAAAGAAGCAACATAGGAGTAGCACAAGAAGGAAAGGAGTACATGCAAAGGACAACCAACCAACGAATACATAAATAAATACAAAGTTAATCAGATTAGATAATGGCGTGCTGCCGGTGCGGAAATTCAATAATCTGCCATGTCTTCACGATTTTGATAATCGCTGCAGGTGTAGTCATGAGGTAGGAAGCGATTGATGATGAAAGACAAACTGCAAACTTTGTTGTTTTGAATCACTCACCACCTCGCTCGATCGTCCTGACTCATCTATTCAACAGCTGTCTTACTATTTATGATTGCAAATTTCTATCGACGGTAAGAATGTTGGTGATGGCATGATGACCTGTGCTGTACACACATCTTGTGCATTAATCAGTAACATATATATTATTTGTATTCGTCCTTGTTTCCTCACCGCCATATCCCGCATTACTAATATCATCTCACTTCAGTCCGCCGGAGATACAATTGGTCTCTGGGCCTACGTTAATTCAGATGACCAATGTGTAATGAATAGTGGAGATCCGTATGGATGGCTACAAACATGGGCACGGATTAGTGCAGGTGAGTTTGTTGGACAATAGTCGCTGAGTATTATTATATTCCATCAATAATTATCTACATTCGTCACTCTAACCTAATTTTGGTCTTTACTTATTCATTGAAGTCGTTGCCCCGTCTTTAGGTGCCGCTGTAATCATAATGGTCATGGTAGAATTCTGTTCGGATCATTTCTGTGTTGACTTCTTCAGATCTCTCCTATTGAGCTTTGCGGAAATTAGTCAGGCATTCACATTTGTTATTTGTAAGAAACGATATGCATTATGTCTATACTCTCGCTGTCTTTTTTTGTACAGTATTGCTAATACTTTAACTTTGTTCCCCGTTTTTATTGCTACTTATTCACAGATGGATCAAGTGCATGGTAAGTGCGACCATCTAATTTTTGTGTAAGGAGGTGCTCCCGTTTAGAATGCTCAATTCTAACGCTCTCCCTTCTATGCATTACTGCATTTTACTTTCCGTTTCAGTGCACGAGACAGTTCGAACGAGGGTTTTGTGGACTTAATGCTTGGAAGTTGTAGCGTTGCCCAAGGCAGCATATATTCCATAATAGCATTCGGACTGTGAGTTTTAGTGCTAGCTTGAAAGTTGTATTATACTCTTTTTCGATTACTCTCGCCTATCTCAAAGTTACAATTTCTGCCGAAGGTACTTGATTGGAGGAATCTTCCTATGCTTTAGTCCAAAGCAAGAGTCATTGTGCAAGAAGGGTGAAGTAGATTGTGAACCTTCACCCGCTGCTGAGGTGCCAGAGCAAGAGCAAGTAGAGGAGAAGCAAACTGATGTCGAGACTGGTGCAACAGAGGAGAAGCCAAACGGTGTAGAGAGTGGCGCTGCCAGTGCCGAAGAGAATGATTCCTCTGCTTAGCCAGTTTTGAAGTAATAGGAATTATGTGTAATAGGTATTTATGTACAGGAAGTTGTGACAAGATACGAACCAAAACATTGTACGAAAACTATAATCAGCGGACACTCCAGCTGCAGGAGGTCAAGATGAGTTGAACAGGAACTGGAAGTGTAAGCTTACCATCAAAGCAGTTAACGAAATTGGAGATTAGAGATCTGCCTGCCTCATCTTCTCCTCTAAAGATTGGATTTGTTGCTTGAGCTCACTGATTTCATCCTGCTGCATGCACACAACCCGCTGAAGATGGTCTACCGAATTTGGATCGAACTTTGGCAGCTTATCAGCCTTCTTCAATGCGTCATCATTAACCTCATTCCTTGATGCTAGAAATGATTCACCACGATATTTCTTGGAGACAACCTCAACAACTTGTTCGCAGAGACGGTAACGCGCAGATGCCAAAACATAATCTCGCTGTGCGTTTTGAAGTGAATAACTTGGGACAGGGACAAAACAATTCATCTCTTGGCCAGATACTGACACTTTTCCAATAAATCTGTCTTCCTCTGAATAACCATTCCCCAGCAGGTTTGATTTTTTGACAAAATCAGCATGAATATAATCAAAAGTAGGGGAGGCGTTGTTCTGGTTCAAAATAATGTATTCTTGCAATAAATAAATACAAAGTTAATCAGATTAGATATCTATGATACTAAAAGGGACCTGCTTCGGTACAACTGTACGGTCTTTTCTATTGCCGAATGGCTTTCCAGACAGCAAGACGGGAAACTTCCCGTAGGAGTCAAGGACTCCTCTTAAACGCCGATGCGTCTGTAACCAGGTGAGAGTGCTCCTGCGACACATAGTTTGGACTCAATTCTTTCAGTCAGGGTGGTGCTGTTTCCGTTTCTTCCTCTTCGGCGGAGCATGGCGTTGAGTGGTAGCTAACAATGTGGCCTCCCCAAAAACTACGGACTCTGCTTTGCGTTTCTTGTTCAATAGTGAATGTGTCTGTTGCAATGGCGTGGGGTCTGTGACCAAGATTTTCCCCCGAGTTTTGGGACCTCCCGGGATAATTCGCTTGTTGTTGCGACGTCGCTTTGCGCGCTCCTTGCCTTTTGAGTGCTTGACTGCGGCAGAAGCTTTCTTTGCTAGAAGCGGTTTGATCTTAGATTGGCCATTTCGGCTCCTCTCATTGCTCTGTGTTGGGCGTTGACGCCGCCTCGATTGGACTGCCCGTACTGCAGGTGGTACAGGCCTGTTGGTACTCGCTAGCCACAACAGCATCGCCACCCTACTTCGGGTGTCTAACAGCTGGAAATCTCCCTCATTGTACGAGGAAGGGGACAGAGGGATCTGCTGAGCCAGCATAGTCGCATTAGCGAGGACAAACAATCCACAGTCGTGTCCATTGGTTTGTTTCGGAGAATTGTTGGAGGCATCTACTAGTGACCACTCTGCTTTCCAATCGTCACTCGGTACCCCGTGAAGTTCACTGTATTTGTCCCCCAAATACCTTAACATTGTAGTCAGATACAATTGATTGCCCGGCTTCCTACCTTGGGAATCCCACAGGGTAATAACCTTTGTTTCTGTATTCGCCCTGAGTAATAGCCAGTGAGTTCTAGAGTGGTTGATCGGCACGAAGATCTCTTTCACTCCCAAAATCTTATTCTTCCTCCTTAAACGATTTCCCCAGCGTTTAACGCCGTCAAAGTTGTAGGACGGAGCAGACCTGCCGTCAGCCCCCGTACGTAGGAGGGTTGACATGAAGAATGAGTTGAAGATGTAGACGTGTTGCCGATTCACCTTTGGGAGGAGGACTCATAGGAGATAGCCATTGATAACTTCATCATTGAGCCACTGAGGGGGTCGCAAAGACCGCATTGCATCACGCCGAACCTTGTCCCCTCCTTGGAGGCATAACTGAAAATTAGCTGGCACGTCCCGCAAAAGGGCTCCAACTTGACATCGGTGTAAGTCTTCATCCGAGTTCCTTTGCAGAAGCCCAATGCGGTCCTGTTGTTGCGGACTCACAGCCGGTGGTAGAGTTGTAGGAGGCTGGGTAGGTAGGGCGCTCGGCTGGGCTGTACGCCTTGCTTTTTTCGGGAGAAAGATGGGAGCGAGTGCTTTTGGTTTGCGCGCAGGTGCGGCAGTCTTTGAAGTACCCTGTGGCTTTGATTTGCGATCTTCTCGTTGCTTGGCACCAGTCGTGACTTGCCCAGAAGGAGGCTCTAAAAGCCCGCCTGATTCATCCCCCGCAGCTTGCCTGCTTGCTACCGCTGCGTTCAACCAGTATTGTAGTTCAGAGGTCGGTTTCCCATAGAGCTCGTCCGTCGGAATTTCAAGGAGACATCGTGCTTCAGCTGAGAGCCCATCGGATCCAAGATTAAGCTGATGTTCGATCTCTTTCAAAATCTCTTCTCTTGATGCAAGTGCTTTGGTTCCTTGCGTTCGATGATGTTTCGTGAGATTCCTACAGATCCACTGTGTATGCGTGAGCGAGAGTAGCTTGTCCAGGAAGCCGCTTGTCCAACTGTCGATGGTCAGAAACGAATGGTTCTTTAAAAGATGCTCCTTCTGCATCTGGAGAAACTCCTTGGATACTTTCCCCTCCATCACGTTTCTCCATCCAATCCTATCTAAGCTATTACCCACTCTACGCATCTGTTGAGACATCCTCCATCCCTGACTATGCACCATGTCCACGAATAGAGTGCTGCCCTGAAGAGAGATAAAAAGGGGTAGCCACTTCTGTATGCACGTATGCGTGCAATGTCCCTCCATCCACTCTTGTAGATCGTTTATACTGTCAAGCAATAGCCCCCTCCTAATTCTACTCTTACAGCGGTTCAGGTGATCCGCTGTTTCAAAGCAACCGCAGTTCGGACATTTATCGGAGGCATTTTTGTCATATCTAGTTATCATTTGACCAGTTCCACAATACCCGGAGCATTGTTTCGCATACCACAGATTGAACATCTTAGGCCTGCGGTCGAGAAGCAGGCGCAATGGTTCCCAAGCAACAGAGTCGAATATATCAGGGTGTAGGAGTTGTTCATCGGCATAGAACTGTCGTGCTTTCACCTTCCCTACGTGATACCGTAGGTCCTTTGCTAAGTCTGCAGTCTGTTTGATTCCATCGATGATAACAACCGCTGCTTCTAGCGGTAAGCTCAGAGTGACCGGGAGAGAGGAGAAATTTTCAATTGCTCTCTTTATGGCTGCTTTTGCCCTGAAATCGCAGTCTACGTTCAGTCTAGCTTCCAGAGCCAGGCAAGCATAGCCCAAGCTGTCGTCCTGGTGTGCTTTCACATGAGACAGCTTGTGCGCAAGAGCCGAGACACGTTGGATTTTCCGCAGGACCCGGAGAATGTCGTTGTTCTTCGCCGATCCTGGGACACGATCGTATTTTCTGGAAAACGTGAGAATAGTTCCTTTGTTGTCACAAAAGATGTTTGCATTGGACAATGGCACTCCATAGTGTTCCTCTATTGTCAGTAGGATAAGGTGGATAGCCAACATCCCTAGCTGTTCTCCTCGATAGCTATTTGCCCATTTAGAGTGCTCCGTGAATTCTCCTTTAAGCCACTGTTGAGACTCTGCGCAGTAAAAAACCCAAGCCGCACCGCAGATCTCTGGCGCCAACTTTTTCATGTATGACCCGTCTGTACAACAGAACAATGAGCCTCGTTGAATAGCTTCCACAATCCACGAGGGATCCGATGAGAAGCTGATACTATCCCACATCCATTCCCCCCCTTTACTGCGGAGACGCTCAAGAAATGTAGTAGGGGCTACGACTTCTGGCTGGCTGGCCAGTGGCGGTCCTTGTGCTAGCAGTTTGATGGAACCATCTTCGTATTCCAGAATCGTCGTTGGTACCACTGAAGAAGCGGGCTCATCCAGCACTCGGACTGGCTGCATGATCGACACTCTGTCATTCGATTCCACGTCGTGAGCGTATTCATAAATCGTATCATCCGAATGTATCTCCACTGTCCGTGTGTCCGTGTTGAGGAAGTGACGCCAGATCCGTTTAGATGGGTTGATCCAATCTCCAAGTGGCTCCTTAAGAAACAACGATTTGCTATCAGTCAAACGTTGCAGGGATCTCTTCCACAATTTCCAATCTGCTTCCGTCGGATATTCCGTGCCAAATTCCAGTGTTGACCGCTGTTTACCAAGGCGCCCTTCAGGTGAGTCCTTCCAATGCCCGTCAAGCAGATATTGCTCTAGATATCGTCCATTTGGCGTAGTCACGTCAGAGAGGAACATTGCCTCCTGAGCTTTCCTCACTCTATTGACTCGCTGTAGCTCCGTCCCTCGTAGACCCAGTTCAACCATGCAGTCCATAATAGCCCTATCCTTGCTCCTCGGGATGGGGATGTCATCATATTGCAGATCCAGCACGATTCCCAGTTCGTCTATCTTCTCCCATAGGGCTTTCGCCCATGCGTTGGTTGATAAATGACCCCAAACTTCAAAGTCATAGTTGAAGGGACAGTCCGGTACCCCTATTTCCACTTGAAGGTGTTCCATAACTGCTCTTAAAGTGATCCCTAGGGCTGAAGTTGTTCCATAGTGTTGCAAGAATGAAGATAAAGTAGCAGCCGCAGTTTCCACCGTCAAGTCGTAGAGACCGATTCCACCAAACGTGGCCGGCAGGTATCTCCATTCCTTGGTAATTGATCGGTTGACACCTAGGTTGCTTAACATATAGAAATCTGCTGACATCAATCCTTTTTTGAGCTCAGGGATTGACGCCGAACAGGCCCCCAGACCGTACCTGAGTCCAGACCATAGCTGATTGGTGTAGCTCATCCACACCGAACGAGTTGGTATTTGCCCGCTCTTAATCTGAGCCGTCCACGTTGTCATTTTTTCTCTCATCTGCTCGAAGTGCTGGTCTGGTTTCCCATCCGGTCTAGCGTAGAGACCTAAGTTGTTGTCAGCTTTATTCGATGGCAACCTATCTATTTGCGCAGAGCCCCCGTCAGTAGTGGGGACGTGGAAAATCAAGTCATCCAGTTCACTCATGTCAACCTCTTCGCCGTCTGAGGGCATCGCTTTTTGATCCGTGTAACACCAGCCGCCCTTTCCATCGGGTGTTTGATCGTGTATTGTAACTCCACATTTGTCTGGTTTCAAAGCGCCACCCGTTTCCCCCAAGGCACCTGCCCAATCCGAGATTGACTCTTGCCCTCTAGCACTTGTCGAGATAATGTCATCGTCAGCTCTAAGACCTTCCCACAAATTGGTATCATCCACATACAGAATTCCCACCTGATTAATCTTTTTATGTGAGATTGGACACTTCACTTCCACTCCATGCCCATTAGTTTTGTGGGTATTAATCATGACCGTGCTGATCTGTTGCCATGTCGGTGGAGCTGCACCGTTCCCTTGAGCGAGACCGTGTTTCCCGTCCTCTTTCCCACCAAAATATGAAGAAGATTGGCCAAAACCAGTTCTTAGGAAAAACTCCATATTATGCAAGGGGCGGAGCATCGACAGTGCCGCACATTTGGGCACTTTAAACGCCTGTAGAGTGAGGCTGGCTATAGGAAGAGCAACCCGGTCGTAGCACTGGGCCGCATCAACCTGTGCCACCAGGAGGGGTCTTTTGGTGATTCGGGCAATGTCGTACATCAATACTTGTTGCAGGATTGCATCCTCTGCCGTGCGTCCCTTCCCACTGTAGATCTCCTCCGGGACCATCCCCTTTGCTCGGGCGAGGTCCAGCATGCGATGTCCAAAAATCAACTTATTACAGAAATTGAAGTCAGCCTCAAGCAAGAGAATAGCTCTCAATTTATTCACCAACGCCACACCTGCAATCTTCTCGAGCATTACCGACAGACCCCGAGCCCAACGTTCTGGGCCGGTTCCTGTTTGGATCATAAGAGAGAACTTCTTTGCTAGCAACCTGGACAGGTCGTCATCGAAAGCTATCGACTTATAGTGACCAAAATGCAGTCCCGATATCGAGGATGACGTTCTTTCTTTCACTTTCCTCCAGTAATATTGGTAGTCCTCCTGTGAAACGACAACGGAAATCTCACCATCGCCAATCTTTTTCCAGATGGCTGCTATTTCGTCCAGTATCAGTATTGTGCGTTGATCTGTGTCTGGGGGAGGGGCGAAGGATCCTTCAAGTATTTCTACCGCTGCATTCGTGTCGGCGTAGACTCCCAGGAGGTCGAATAGTACCCCTTGGCAAACTGGGGCAGAAGTAGCCCTTCCAAACCTTGTGCGGAGTTCTGACTTCAGTGCCTCTTCAATCGATTCTTTTGTTGCGTGCTCGACCACTTTCCCGTCTGCTTGTGTAACTTCCACTCTTGTAACATTCATCACTCCTTGCTGCTTTGTTGCTCGTTTAATACCCTGCCACTGTTTTCTCTGAGCCTCCCCTTTGAGGATCAGCTCCACCCGCTTGGCTTCATCAACACGTTCATTTATCACAGCATCGGTCAACTTCTCGTGTAAAAAATGCTTTCTGAGGTAAGGTGATTCAGCCATGAGTTCTCGTGTGCGTTTTTTGGTCTCCTTGTACAGCTGAACCACTTCATCGACAGGGTACCGAAGACAGTCCTCCATTCCTTTGCGCCTGGCGAATCTTCTCAAATTGCCCCAATTGACCTTTTTTCCTTGGTGATGTCGTAGTATCCATTTCAGGAGGTGGCATTTATCCATCCACGATTGTATTGCTGGAGAGAACTCATAATGCGCCGGGTAAATCACTCTGCATTTCGCCTCTGCGTGTAGCATCTCCTCTTCAATCATGTTGTCCAGGATTTCCATCTTGGACACCACTTCAGCCGAGGGCGGGAATGAGGCTATCCTATTTACTTCTTTGAGCTTCTGGGAGATGCGTCTATCTGTGAAGCCTTTTTTTAATTGTGCAAGGTACTTCACTCTAATCCGCGGCACCTTGGAGTTAAGCTTTCTAGCCTTCGGTGGCACAATACGACAGATAGAAGTGCCAATAACCGACCGCATCTGTAGGTCGACAACCACTGGCCGGTGATCTCCCAAATCACCGTCGAACGGTAAGTAGCTGGCTCCAGTTAGTTCAACGTCATCCGAGATCCAAATACCGTCTATGGCCCCATTCTTTTGGCTGTTGCCTCGAAAATGTGTAGCAGGACCTCTTCTGCCGGGGACCATACGGTGCACTGCTTCCCTCATGCGGATATCATCCTCTGCAAGTCGTTTACTGAGGACTCCGTCCAACACATTCTCATTAGCATCCATCATCAGAACAACCCTGTCGCCTTTGCTGCGCCACCGTTTGATGGCATCGACAATGTGTCTCCGGAACAGATCCTTGGGGTTGGTCTTCAGCTGGTGCGATTGGATGTATCTCTCAATATGTTGATAGTATGTACCAACCCCTTCTGATTTACAGGGCGCGTAGGCACTTAAGAAGACTGTTCTCACGCCATTGACCGGCTCCGTCCTATACCAGCTGAACATTCCCAGCTCAGTGGAATCTTTACCGCAGGTCATGGGTAAGCCCGACAACTCGTCTCTAATCACAACTGCTGTCCCCCCCGCTTGAACATTACCAATGTTCTGAAGTTCCCGAGTGTTCTGAGAATGTACTGATTTGATTCTGTCATCTCCATGTCTTAGCATCGAGGCTACCGTCACTGATGATTTTAGATGGTGGAAGTTGGTGTTGGTCTCCTGGAGCCCCAGAACATCCACACCATACGTCCGCAGGACGTGCTTGAGTCTATCTACCTTGTGGTTGTTGTGCTTCCACAGACTGAGCCCGTTGATATTCAACGACATTATTCGAACTACATCACTGCCCTTCTCCTCCACCCTCAAGTTCCCGTAAATAGGCACAATCGTATTCTCCACTGTCTGGCCAAGTGGACGGAGTTCTTTCGTCGAGGAGGTTCTATCTTGTTTCTCCCTCTCTTTGTGCCTATAATCATCAAGCAGTTCATTGAGGTCCTTTGCTGACGGATCATCGCACCAACGCTGCCTATTTGCTATGAGCTGCCTCATCGTATCTGCATCTAACTTATCACTTGTATTATTCTTTTCGCTGCTGTACCTCCCTCTAAATTTGACGTGGTTGCGTGTATTCGAGAGTCGGTACTGTTGTGCACGCCGGGCCGATTTCTTCTGATTGGAGGTACTGCGGCGAGGTTGTTGCTTACGTTGCCTCTCTTGAATGGATTGGCTCACCTCGGGGTATCGGGCAAAATACCGTAGAGGCTGCCCATTATCCATTACACCATGGGCCCCACAACACCTATATCAGATGGAGGGGCCTGGGAGAGAGCTGCCTCGGCTTGTGAGACCGAGACGTCGACGCAGTCATTAGATACCAATCTAACAAGGAATGATTCACTACCGCGATTGTGTAGAATAAATTTGGTGTAGATGCTACACACATCCGAATCTTCACCGCAATACGTATTGCCATTTTCCAAAATATTGTCACTGTTGTTATGATTTTGTAGCACAACTTCGACTGTAGACGTCATCCAATTCACAACGCTAAAAGGACAATAGCCAGAAGTGTTGTTGTTATGTGAAAGAGCGACAAAGGGTCTACTTTGTTGTGTACATCTCCAATTATATTTGTGGCGTACAAGTGCCGCGTCTTCCATGCAAATTTGCTCCGATATAGGTTCTTCATCATGCCAAGGTGGGGGCCAAGGTGGTTTAGGTGGGGGGGCTGGGATTGCACCTTTTTGATGTAGTAGATTGTTGGCAGTAAGTTGTTGGACTGCTTCCTCCCTCCTCATCTTCAAGCCTTGTTTCTCAACCGATTGTGTCACAACCCAATTGTTGTTCCAGTTTCCCTCCTCTCCATCCATGAGATTAAAAGTCGTCCATCCCTGCGTTGTGTCCATTGACCGGCAGAGTCGTCCATCCCGTAATCCGTCCCTCATTCCTCCGATATCTCCAAAACACCATTCCTGTTTGATGTTGCAACCGGCCGGCCACATGGCCCTGCCGCCGCCCTTCCCAAACAATGTGAGTGTAGTGTCAATTGATGCGTACTTTTTTGCCGTAGTAAGTCTCGTTTTTAAGGAGCCATTCATATGGTTATTATACATTATAGTGTTGTCGTACCCTGTTCCCAGGGTGCAGTTGGTAGCGGTGTCGGCTGCCATGGTTCATGTCGATCGCTGTAGACGATGTACTAATTCCTACGTAGGTATTTATGTCATTTTTTCATATCTTTTCCAGACAACCTGCTTGAGATTGTAATGTATTCTTGCAATACTTCCGGGTGATAATGATGTCTTGCAATATATACTACTTTTCTCTCAACCTTCTTTTTGCTGCTACCACTACTTGACCGTGTTAATGTAGGAGATGGTGGCGGTGGATTACGAGTAGATCGGTTCCTGCCATCTTGGGTGACAACATCACTACTGAGATTCATATGATATTGTATACGTCGAAGCCGAAATGATTTGATATCACTACACTTTTCCAAATCTAGTTTGGGCAAGCTAAAGAAGCCGCAGCGAACGTCACCACCGAGGCTCCAGAATAATTTTGATAATTTGCGACATGTTTCCTTCCCACAGACACATTTTTGCGACGGTCTCCCATGGCCAATTGGCATATTCTTTGACCCTGGTGATGACGAGGCGACAGGCGCCGTTGATGGGAGTTGAGACATTGATGAGGTGCGTTGAAAGGAGTATTAGATGTGTTGACTCAACAACCCACGGAACTATGGTGAATCCGCAGTCGGTGGTAGACGAACAAAAATCGAAGCAGCTACAAAGACACGGTCAGATTAGCCGCCACCAATGGCTTCAGCGATAAGTTACTGATCTTCTGAACATCGTCTGTGTTATGGTGTCGCTGCAGTGACTTCTTTTGTAGCATCTTTGTCACGGCATTTTCGTTATTGATTTGAAAGATTTTGAAGGTTTTGGACAAGATACCAACAGTATATGTATGGTACACAACGCACACGCCGGCCAGGGTTGGTACCGGTTAACCGACCGGTTGATGTGTGTAGTGTTGGTTCTCGTTTTTCAGAACCCTTTTGTTAACGGTCCGGGCGAGCGATGAGTCTCGAGTCTCGACATCACAGAAACTGAAGCCAAAATGAAACGGTCGCGGCTACATACAATAAATTCAAATAATAGCAAGCACACGCACCACATGATGAAACTTCAGCTGCCACCCCTGCCCACCCGACTAACATCCACCATTCCTTCTCGACTCCGGCGTCATGCTCTCTCCCTCTTTGTTCTCTCTCTCTTGAACACAGTCTGGATTATCCTCCAACCTAGTAATAATCAAAATGAAAATCTTCATCTTCGGATGGGGACTAGTCGAATAAACAAGCTAACTCAAGGAGCTTCTCATTTGACTGTACAACTAGGTGGAGAAGACCTTGTTGCGGCACAAATTCCAATCTGTGCGGAGCACACCTTCCTTACGTTGTACGAGAAGCATCAGCAACGACAACTCAGAGGCGGGGCAGATGAAGAAACAGAAGACAAATAAAACAAGACCAGCTCTTGTAAAGGAATGTTACTACGTGACGATATCATTCTCACAACTCACGAATGTTCCCAATCACCAAACTTATTCTTTGAATCCAGTCATAGAGGCCCTGAAGGTTTGCTTGAAGCTACAGCTACACCACATACTGCACTCAATGCGAACATGGGGTTGCATTCCAAATTAGGATTCTTGCAGGTGAAGGACGTTCCTTTCCATTATATATTCGCGGATCAACCCGTGAGGAGGACACGAATGTTTTTAAGCCTACGATCTCATCCAGATACGGATGTGGCGGAAGAAGAAGATGATTACAACATCACGAATGGCAGCAGCGGCAGTACAAGAACAATAAGTTCCATGTCACCATACATTACATGCAGAGGGTACAGACCTATTGTTCACAATTTCCCCCTACCAAATGGAGAAATGGTACCTGTCGGCGAAGAATTGCTCACAGTAGGATTACCCGATGACTTGCTTTGGGAACATGCCGATCTGGACACTGCTCCAGAGTTGAATGACGATAAAGAACGTTGGTGGACAAAAGCCATAACTTTAGAAGGAGAAGAATCATTTCAGAAGTACTTTGATGCACCCAGCATCAAAGGTCCGGAAGGTAGTCTATCGATAGTACGAGCACATATGAGCTTTATCGGTAAGGCGAGTGGTATATGTGAGGCATTCGACCCTCGTGGTCATCGAGGAGAAGCATGTTTTGACAATTATGTCGCCCGATGGTGGGACGAGGAGCCTTTCAGTGGTACGAACTTCTTTGACTGGGTGGATTATGGAACTGGTAAGTCGTTATTTGAGAGAAATAAGAAGGACAACTTCTTACCTGACTCGAACTCGAATGACAACATGGTCGGTCGATTTCCGGATGATGAATGTACCAAGGAGAAGTTGAATTCCAGAACCGTACATTTTTTCAATGAAACGGAAAGGAAAGAACATGAAATTTATCTGTCTCATTCCAAGGGAGGACAACAAGTCATTGCGAGGTACAAGCAAAGCGGTGCCGTGGTCGGACCAAGCTTCAAAGATAATCCCCACTTGTACGTATTTGACCTGAACAAACAAATGTACATGGTGGAAAGAAATCTTTGGGACAGTGTCAAGTACGGCGAAATAAAACATACTTCATTAGTTCACGGAAAACCCGTGCTATCGGCTGGTGAAGCTTACTTGAATGAAAATGGGGTGGTTAAAGGAATCAATTTTAGAAGTGGTCATTACAAACCAAAGATTGCAGCTTTGACAATGATGTATCAATGGATGAAGGACCAGGGATTAAGCACTACAGCATTCAATTGGATGCCAAGGAAACTCTGGAGTGAGAACGATTGTTACGAGACTAATTGGAAGGGTTTTGAGATACGTGCATTTGATTCGAGGGTGTTAGAGAAGACTTGTCGGGAGTCGGGAGGTACAACGTCACCTATTTGGATAATTTAATTTTCTTTGTAGAGAGTAATAGTTGTCTTGATCCCAAATTCGTTTCGTAGGCCAAAGTATCTACGCCGCCAGCAGTTCATAGCTCATACTCACCCTACATAGGATCTTCAAACACCTGTCTGAGTCACTTGGAGGACTCAGCACTGCGTCCCTCTGAAGAGGACTCCCATTTATGACAGAAGACCTTATTATGTAGGGTGGCTCATACTTCTCTTTCTACACAACCAGCCCGAGCCCCTCCAGGTTTAAATTCTTCTTTCTCTACTGACACCGGTGTCTCTACATAGAGAGTAGTGACTAAAATAATCTATAAGTAAACAGTAAGTATTGTAGAGCGGAGATGGAGCTTGTGAAGGAATCACTGACATATAATGTGACATATTACATATTGGTTTGGTGACGAACGGTACACACGAAGTCATGCCTGGGTCCCTCGAGCCTCGAGTTCGGAGTTCGGATTCCAAATAAATTCCAATTCCCGTTTGAGAGTGGATGTTGTGGTTGTGTTCTCTTCATTTGTACTTAGCTGGATGGAATCGTGATGAATGAGAAGTGGAGTAGAAGTAGTAGGAGGAGTGACGGAGGCCAATCACTGAATCAAGCGCAAGGGAATGACTGAATCATCTGCCACATACTCCTACCTCCCAAGTGCACTCTGCACTCTGCTCGCCATAGAATTCTTTTCCTCACCAAAATTGGTCAAACATATCAGAACCATCACAACCCTGTTTCAAGTCTAACTGATCGTATAGAGACGCCACCTTTCTCTGCAGATAGCATCATTCATATAAATCACAAGCAGGACGATGTTCCGCCAAAGCTATAATCCATTTGTACGCTTAGATGTGCCATTGCCCAAGGAGGACAGTCCACGGGCACGCCGTAAGAGCCTGGCAAAAAGATTGGAGGAGCAAGATCGAAAGCTGCAGCAGCTGTCTTTTGAGGAGCTTCCTTTTGGGCTGCAGCATCAATCAAAGGACGAAGAGGACGTTGCAGACAACAATTCTTTGAATAGCTGCCCTCCAACCATGGTATTATCGGCCGGCACGCCCAAAGTCAACGTAAACGACACAATAACTAACATAGTAGGTACTGATTACTGAGTGTTGTGGTTGTGAGTCAGGATGATTCACTAGCTTAATAGATTAGAGTGCTTACAGCAAAGAGACAGGCGTTAGCCCTGGAAAGCTACTGTTAGTGATTAGTGATTGAGCGATATTCTTTATCATCTCCTACTTAGCGCTGTAATTATGCATCCGAAAGAAGGTACAATAGGAAGCAACGACGCTTCATCCCACACGAGACCGAGAATTGCATTTTTCGATGCAGCTTGTGACAACTGTGCTGTGATGATTTTCTGAAAGATGTACACCATCTGCAATGTTACACACTGAACAAGGCTGAATAGGGTTAGGAGCTATTTCTCAACATTCATGTCATTAGGTGCCATCTACGGTTTGAGATCAAGCCCGTCTGGACCCACGCATCCCTTCCGTAGAATAACATTTCCATAAGGACGTCTCTCTAAACATTGAATGACCGCAAAGCAGGATTTGGCCTCTTCATAGAATGAAAATCGTTCCATTTTTCCAATTGTTGCATCCTCGCCGCAATTTTTCATAATCGCCTCCTCCATCAATGATACAACTTCCACTCCAGCCCTTGGCATTGTCACACCCTCTTGCGGTCCCATGTACACTGCCTGTTTTTCTTCAAAGAAGTCAAGAGGAAATACACTGCATATGGCGTCGAGGGCTTCGGGCAAAGTGACGGTGAGGATCACGTGCTTCTTAGAGGTGCTCTTAGTGGCCACCTGCGCCGCTGGAAAATTGCAGTCACATATGCACAATTTATCGCCGTGCCCCATCGATCGGAGGATGTGGAGAACATCAGCAGTCAAAAGAGGATTAATACCTTTGAGGAGACCCATGACGATCTATGATGATGACCTTGCTTAGAGCTTCGGCGTACAATCAACATCGCCACTGCTCATGATCTGGATATGCAAGCCTGATGTTGTAGTACTAAATAAGTAGCAGCAGGAAAAGGACAATTGAAAATTTGCTGAAGGGGGCTACAGTAGGAATTAGTACTACCTCTGCATACTGAGTTCCTACTTATGTACAGTTGAATCGCTCGAACTAATCCCCCCCCGGTGAGTAAGAAGGCTAGCCTAGATTTTAGGACTTATCCCCCCTGTGTCAGCTAGTCATTATATCTGTGTAATGTATGAGGGGGTAAAAGATTTGTCTACGCTGAGATTTGAGGGGGGATAGAGTTGGGGGGACAGTTCGAGCGATTCATTCATCAGCTGAAAATGGCAGCCTACGAGCCAAGCCGTAGCCATAGCTCTCTATCTCTATCCTCTATCTCTCTTGAGCAACGTGTTGAGAGCTGACTAAAATAGTAGGCTTGATTGTATGCTGTTCCCTCGAAAGCGTTTAGAACCTTGCAAGAGACTGTGCTGATATGCGCCTGCCCTCTTTGCCATCCACTCTCAGAATCTAAACATCAACGCAGCCACCAAAATTTGATGGGCAGAAATTGATACGAAATCTGAGTACTATTTACAGCGCAAATGAACTCAAAAGATCTTGAAGCACGTCTTGAGATCCTCACTGATGGTAGTGACAAAACAGGTGGAGCGGCGATATTTTTAACCATACGAAGGTGTATTAATCATGTTGAAAATTCTGACGACGATGACAACACAACATCTCTATCTTCTGATGGTCATGATGATTATTTTTGCTACAAAGAATCACCACAAGATATAGATGATGGAACGATTGTAGCAAGATATAATCTTAGTGGTGTACCTTCTCTTACGGGACGTCTATCATCAGATCAATCCTACAAACTTCTGCAAAATGGTGCATTTAATGCTGTCCTCGTCCCTTCCTTGGTGCAGTCTTCGGATAGTGACGGAGGAACTATGAGAGGGGAGTGTGTAGGTGGTTTGCCAGCTCTATTTCTTAATTTGATTCAAGCTGGATACAAGGTAGCTGGCGATAATACCAACACCAACCAGAACAACAAAGTTGCATCAACAGAATACTCCTCTGATTCTAGTGTAGATTGTGAACAAATAGCCTCTACAGACACAAGGTTTAACGATGTGTCAATGATTGGTCCAGCTGGATTGAACGATACAATAGATGGACTCCTTGACACCATGTTTGGCAATTATCGAAGGCGCCCATCCTTACGTCTATGCGAGGTTCCTAGCGATAACCAATGGTATGAGGTTTATGAAGATTCGTATGTTTGCATTTGGGCACAGTCATTACCTCATGATACATCCAATAGCACTTGCTTGTGTCAAACGCGTTCTTCAGATTCAAAAAAGAATGATACCAGTGATTTGGAGGAGTATTCGCTTGCTTTTGTTGTAACGCTCCGTCCTCAAGTACGGTCAAAGAATAACGAACATCAACATGGCTCGAAAAGGCAGAAAACAACGTCGAGTCCTGACCAATTCCGGCCTTATTCATTTGGTATTACAACGCAACATATCTCTTCAAATCAGTGGAAAGGGACCTGCCAGAATTGTGGAACAAATAATAAACACAACAGCAACAACTTTCATACATGGGACGCCTTTCGCAATCTGCCACAAGAGATTGCGTCAAAGAGAAACAAATCCTCCTTCCTTTTAGATTTCATTTTGCATTTGAATACCCATATGCTCGAGAAAGTGCACAAAGAGAAGAAGTTGATGGATGAGAACGAAAATGACGATATAATGCATGTGGAGGAAAGAAAAATGAATGTTCCGTCTTGGATGGTAGATGCAAAACTGGCGCAGCATTATTTCGCTTTATTCCCTTTTGATTCTCCAGACAAAGGGCTACTTATTCGTGCATGGCATCGATCGAAGGTGCTACATCATGCACTTCCCTTTGCATTTCCTTTGAGCACTAACTATGCAGCTGGGCAAGAACACCAGAGCCCAGACAAGATCGAGGAGCACGTTAATGGTGTCAGCACTGTACATGCATTGAAATTGTCGTCTTGCACTTCAGTAACTCTGAACGGCTGGGGCTCTATGCATTGCCATGATCGGTTTACATTTCTGTCGCGATCAAACGCTATTAAACGTAGATGTCACGAAAATATCTTCACCAATTGGAACGACATCAGTCTGAGAGACAACAAATACAAAGGGGACTTCGCGAAAATGGTGGAGTCCTTGAAATGTGCTTTCTCGGGTGGAGCTTGCTATTGCAATGGATGCGATGGTATGCAACAGCAGAAAACTGTGGATGATAATGAAATCGATCTAGATGATTCCTCGTGCGAAGATGAAGATACACAGCCCACTGGGGCAAAGGAGAGTGCTGTGCTTGCAGATTCATCATCCACATCGACATCAATTGACCTAAATTCTGCCCATTTGATCTTCTTGGGGACAGGTTGTGCAACTCCGTCACCGCACAGATCAAGTAGTGGCATCGGGTTGTTCATGCCTTCATCTGAATACCGTATGGAGAATTCTTCTCATACTGACGCTTTGGCCTTATCAGCAATCATTGAGTGTGGCGAAGGGACATTGAGCAGTCTCTCCAGGCACATTCAATCCTTCTCGCATGAACTTTCTTCTCTCGACAACCAATTATCACACGTCAATTTCATTTGGATCTCCCATGCTCATCTCGACCACTATGGTGACCTTTGCAGCGTTGTTCAAGCTGTGGCAAATGCAAAGAGAAAAGTGAACAAAAGTCGACCGGTTGTGGTCATTGCTCCGCCTAAAGTTCTGAAATATTTGCGAGTTATGCTAGGTAAATCACACTCATTGAAGGGACGGAATAGACAGTACATCGGTATCACTCACAGAGACTTTCAAGTATCGCCTTTTGCAGGGCATGTACGCTCCATGATCTACGACGATAGATTGATGATGCCAAGTGCCTCTCCTCTTCACGCTGGCATGCAAGCGACAAACTACTACAAGCCATTCGTGTCGATTCAGAATATCGAAGTTGAGCACTGCAGAGATGCCTACGCGCTATTGCTAGAACTGTGCATGCCTACAAAAAATGGTGTTTTTGATTCATTTTCACTTTGTTTTAGTGGTGATACACGTCCATCCTCCATGCTTACAAAGGCGTGCTTGATGAATCCTTCTTCCATGCAAAGACCGCATCAATCTCATATCTCGCTCCTAATCCACGAGGCGACATTTCTCGATGATCACCATGGTCGTGAAGAAGCATTACGCAAGAAGCATTCTACAGTCAGAGAGGCATTAGATGTGGCTACGAGCATGAAAGCAGAGGCATGTATATTGACTCATTTTTCTCAGAGATACCCCCATGTTTCAGCTGATGACGTGAGCCCAGCAGATGCAAAGAATTCTTATCCAGGAAATTGGGGTATTGCATGTGATGGAATGATGATTCCTTTGACAAAGCGTGGACTGGCTTCACTACTGCCGCTCACAAGATGCATAGACGCAATGCACTCTCATCGCATTCACTCAAAATAATAACAGGCACAAGTGTTGCAAGATATGATACATGCATCTATAATTCATTTTATTATCCTATTATTATTCAGTCCTATATTATTATTATTTGGTACCTTAAATTCCTAAATCTCTTAAGAGACATATTTGCATTGACTGTGAAAGTGTGCTTGCGCACTTAGCTGTAATGGAGACATAATTTGGCTGTTAGAGCATATTCATAGATCGATCGAATCTATGGAAGCATTCGTCAGCAAACGTCCAGGACATGAGACGCTCTCGGTGGAGTGCTCAAGTATTGCATAAGTTTCTATGTAGGGAAAGTCAAAAACGTCATCTTCATCATCTTCGTCGCCGAACATGGCTGGGCACGACAGTACGTGAGGAATTCCATCATATTCGTCAGTTTCTTCATCTACGTCGAGCTTGTGGGAAGATTCGTATTCATCTTGTGCCCAAAGCTCAGGCTCTTCTAGCTTTGGGAGAGCAAGGAACGGCTGCTTTGGAGGAGAAGCAGAAACATTACGTCCGTGAGAAGAACAGCTGCCACTCAAATCAGAGCAGCTTCGATGCATCCTGCTGCGTTGGGGTGTGGCGATAACATCAAGATGATCATGAACGAACATGATTGATGTTGGAGGGTACGTTGAAAACGTTGCGGCCTCCCATCCGTCGTCGCCATCTTCTTCATCGTCATCTTCATTATCATAGTGGTCAAAAGCTGCAGCACTTCCGTCTTCTTCCTCGGACAAGTCTCCTTCCTCGCCTAATGATGTTTCTTCTCCTCTATCAGTGCATATGGTGCTGAAGTCTATTGAGAGCGATCTATGCACTCTATTCTTCCTCCTCGGCGTAGGAATATCATTATGGTCTTCTTTCCGGACAATAACAGTCCTGGGAGGATGAGTCATCGGAGAATCGGGATAGTCGAGTAGGTCGCAGTCGTCTTGAGGTCCGCATATTGTTGGAGGGCAGCTATTCAAAGAATTGTTGTCTGCAACGTCCTCTTCGTCCTTTGATTGATGCTGCAGCCCAAAAGGAAGCTCCTCAAAAGACAGCTGCTGCAGCTTTCGATCTTGCTCCTCCAATCGTTTTGCTAGGCTCTTACGGCGTGCCCGTGGACTGTCCTCCTTGGGCAATGGCACATCTAAGCGTACAAATGGATTATAGCTTTGGCGGAACATCGTCCTGCTTGTGATTTATATGAATGATGCTATCTGCAGAGAAAGTTGGCGTCTCTATACGATCAGTTAGACTTGAAACAAGGTTGTGATGGTTCTGATTTGTTTGATCAATTTTGGTGAGGAAAAGAATTCTATGGCGAGCAGAGTGCAGAGTGCACTTGTGAGGTAGGAGTATGTGGCAGATGATTCAGATATTCCCTCGATTCAGTGATTGGCCTCCGTCACTCCGTCCTGCTACTTCTTCACTCCACTTGTCACTTGCATGCCGTTCATCACGATTACATCCAGTAAAAAAGAACACAACCACAACATCATCACTCTCAAACGGGAATTGGAATTTATTTGGAATCCGAACTCCGAACTCGTGAGACCCAGGCATGACTTCGTGTGTACCGCTCGTTACCAAACCAATATGTCACATCGCATTATGTCAGTAAATCCTTCACAAGCTCCATCTCTACTATTACTTCTTTTGTGCAGAAAGAGAAGTGTGAGCTATGAACTGCTGGCGGCGTAGATACTTTGGCCTACGGAACGAATTTGGGATCAAGACAACTACTTACTATTCTCTACAAAGAAAATTATATTATCCAAATAGGTGACGTTGTAACCTCCCGACAAGTCTTCTCTAACACTCTCGAATCAAATGCACGTATCTCAAAACCCTTCCAATTAGTCTCGTAACAATCCTTCTTACTCCAGCGTGACCTTGGCATCCAATTGAATGCTGTAGTGCTTAATCCCTGGTCCTTCATCCATTGATACATCATTGTCGCAGCTGCAATCTTTGGTTTGTAATGACCACTACTAAAATTGATTCCCTCAACCACCCCATTTTCATTCAAGTAAGCTTCACCAGCCGATAGCACGGGTTTTCCGTGAACTAATGAAGTATGTTTTATTTTGCCGTACTTGACACTGTCCCAAAGATTTCTTTCTACCATGTACATTTGTTTGTTCAGGTCAAATACGTAGAAGTGGGGATAATCTTTAAAGCTTGGTCCGACCACGGCACCGCTTTGCTTGTACCTCGCAATGACTTGTTGTCCTCCCTTGGAATGAGACAGATAAATTTCATGTTCTTTCCTTTCCGTTTCATTGAAAAAATGTACGGTTCTGGAATCCAACTTCTCCTTGGTACATTCATCATCCGGAAATCGACCGACCATGTTGTCATTCGAGTTCGAGTCAGGTAAGAAGTTGTCCTTCTTATTTCTCTCAAAGAACGACTTCCCAGTTCCATAATCCACCCAGTCAAAGAAGTTCGTACCACTGAAAGGCTCCTCGTCCCACCATCGGGCGACATAATTGTCAAAACATGCTTCTCCTCGATGACCACGAGGGTCGAATGCCTCACATATACCACTCGCCTTACCGATAAAGCTCATATGTGCTCGTACTATCGATAGACTACCTTCCGGACCTTTGATGCTGGGTGCATCAAAGTACTTCTGAAATGATTCTTCTCCTTCTTCTAATGTTATGGCTTTAGTCCACCAACGTTCTTTATCGTCATTCAACTCTGGAGCAGTGTCCAGATCGGCATGTTCCCAAAGCAAGTCATCGGGTAATCCTACCGTGAGCAATTCTTCGCCGACAGGTACCATTTCTCCATTTGGTAGGGGGAAATTGTGAACAATAGGTCTGTACCCTCTGCATGTAATGTATGGTGACATGGAACTTATTGTTCTTGTACTGCCGCTGCTGCCCTTCGTGATGTTGTAATCATCATCTTCTTCCGCCACATCCGTATCTGGATGAGATCGTAGGCTTATAAACATTCGTGTCCTCCTCACGGGTTGATCCGCGAATATATAATGGAAAGGAGCGTCCTTCACCTGCAAGAATCCTAATTTGGAATGCAACCCCATGTTCGCATTGAGTGCAGTATGTGGTGTAGCTGTAGCTTCAAGCAAACCTTCAGGGCCTCTATGACTGGATTCAAAGAATAAGGTTGGTGATTGGGAACATTCGTGAGTTGTGAGAATGATATCGTCACGTAGTAACATTCCTTTACAAGAGCTCTTTTTGTTGTATTTGTCTTCTGTTTCTTCATCTGCTCCGCCTCTGAGTTGTCGTTGCTGATGCTTCTCGTACAACGTAAGGAAGGTGTGTTCCGCACAGATTGGAATTTGTGCCGCAACAAGGTCTTCTCCACCTAGTACTTGTACAGTCAAATGAGAAGCTCCTTGAGTTCGCTTGTTTATTCGACTAGTCCCCATCCGAAGATGAAGATTTTCATTCTGATTATTACTAGGTTGGAGGATAATCCAGACTGTGTTCAAGAGAGAGAGAACAAAGAGGGAGAGAGCATGACGCCGGATAAACTTTATCATAGTACAATAGTCAAAGTGCGCTTCAATTCAAAGCTGCCAAATGATGTAGCTGGTAGACAGCAATCAAAAACGTTCTCATGCATGACGATTCGCTCACAAAGCAAGCTACAATGAATCAAGGATGATACACAGGGTTCGGATGATGTAAGCCTAGCTCGAAGTCAAAGCGAACCGAACTCAAAATGAATAGTGCTGACTCCGATCAAAGTGACTTCGTGTGTACCGCCCGGTACTAAATCACTGACTCAATCTTCTTCCCTCGAAATCCATTTTGTGAGCACGACTGTTTTGGAGTTCCATCTCCTTCTTCTAGCTTGACACAACTCCTTTGGAGCTCTCACAATAATCATTTGATATTTGACGCCAGTTCTTGTTGAAAAAACAGCAGCTATCAAAATAAATACCGACCTTCTACACAATAATAAGCAACAATAGAAACAACAGCAATAACAACAACCATGTTCTCAAACAGCTACGATCCTTTTTACGACTTCTTTGGTTCACCGTTTTCTTCACCATATGAGCAAAGGCGCCGGCAAGAGTTGGCAAGGCGTCAACAGATGGAGGAGGAGCGACAACGTAACGCAGCATTGCAGCGCAGGAGACTCATGGAGCTGGAGAGGGCGAAAGATGAGCGCCGACGTGAGTTGGAGATGATGCGGAGGCAGCAGCAGATGGCGAAAGAGGAAGAGATGAGGAGGAAGAGGTTGGCCCAAGCACAGCAGCGTAGGGCAAGATGTTCACCTGGTAGTATTGTCTTGGGTCCAGATGGTAATCTTTATCGCGTGATTTCTCCTACAGCAGGTGATGAGCACCTGCACAGAGGAGAGGAGAGAATTCCTGCGGGTAAGCAGAGATTTAGTGCAAGTGACGAAAGTGAGGAGAGGTCCGATGAGCAGATGATCCCAGCTAAAGGTAGTGATTCATTTCGAGAGGGATCTGACAGTTCCAGTAAATCAGAAGAAGAATTTGATGTTGACGATGCTTTCATGGATCATAGCCATGAGGATCATTTTTATGATGCCCTCGACACACACCCAGAACCAGCAACAGATAGCGTTAAGGTCCAGTCTAGGCTACAAAGCGTAGAGGTAGAAGATGTTCCCGACGAGGAAGACGGAGAACTCAAAGAGCTACACTCCATTTGGAGAAACAGAAGCCCAAGCCCAGGGCAGTGGATGGAGCCAGTTGAAATTGAATGAAGCAACTGACATAGGAACATTTGTATAGTCTAATCACCATAATGATTCAGTTATCAAACTTACAACCAACCATTTACGTTATTAATAATACTGTACATCAATTAAACGCCTAATAACTCATAATTCCACAGAATCATGATGATTGATGAGGCAACAAGGCCCATTCCTGGCAGGATGAGGAGATTCAACAAGTTCCGAATCGATAGCAATCCCATTGCAGTAACAAAGAGGTCTCCAATTGCTCTACCGCCAGTACCTACCAGCGTCTCCAATAATCCAGCGTTGAATGTCCCTTTTGCCATTTTTGAAGGAACAACTTTGCTCATCATTGATGCAGTGAAGGATTCACAAACTTCTACTCCAATAAAAGCTATCAGACTGCCCGCAACGTAACGAAATTCACCAGTTGAAAACATGAAGAATTCATTGTAAGTCATACTGGCGTGATAATTCATCAGATCTGTTACATCGAACATGATGACCATACCAAACAGTGTGACGGACAGGAAGCAAAGAGCCATCAATCTATCTTCGTACCTTATTGAGAGGTATCCAGCAAAAAGACACGCTGGAATAATAATGAGGCCGTTCACAACCTGTAACGCTGCAACATCGTCAATAGTCCAACCGTATCGATTCTTGGTGACTATTGGAGCGGCTCCGACAATACTTTCTAATGCAACACGCTTGAAGAAAACTAAAGTCATGCATATGAGGACTGGCCGCGTCATGTGTCTGAAACAGGAACAGCATGCTTCTTTTTTCTTTAGCTCAACGTCTATTTCTTCTTCGTGGCTTGCTGACAAATCAAGGCTGTCACACCCTAGACTGCCATCATCTTGGCAACAAGAACTGTCGGCAGGGAAAGAATGCTCGCTCTTCCCATCATGCGAACTAATCTTTGTTGAACTCATCGAGGACACACCGCTGAGAAGCGTTTGCTTCTTTGAGTCTACATCCATTGGTTCAGTCTCACGTCGTTTTAATTCCTCTAGTCCAGTTCGTTTTGGCTCTTTGAAGAAGAAACAAATCATGGCAGCATAAATAATCCAATTGACGCACATAAAGTACCCCGGGCCGGTCATAGGATTGAAGAATTGATCCCCCAGGAGAGGCAGTTTGAATTGAAACTCATCGATGCGGTCGATCAGAATAGAGATGCCTGGTCCAAACGCAGCCCCAAGGGCTGTTGCCAGCCCAAATACGACTGATGCAGTCGTTCGTAATGAAAAGGGGGTAACATCTGCTACGCAACTGTCATAAGTATGACGTAAAGTTTGGAATGCAACTTGTGTGAGAATAAAGTAGAAGCGACAGCAAACTCTCTCGGCACGCTGAATTAACTCACCGTCGATTAATGACTCTTGGAGCGCCCAGCCCAGTAATAGCTCTGCCAATCAAACATAATTGTATGCTTTTAAAAGAAAAAGCACAAGCGTACAGCAGGTTGCCTATAATTTGAAGTGATGCCGCGAAGAGCATTGGATTTTTGTAGTTGTAATTTGTCCAGTAAGAATAAAGGAAACTGGATGACATGGCAAATAAAGGAGCAGCTCCAACCATGACGCCAGAAAGGGCGTCGTTACAGCCCAATGCCTCGGCATAGTACGCTGATGATGGAGCAATTATGTAATTGTTCATCATAAAAAGAAAACAAGCCAGGACGTTCACTACGAGTGGGAAGATGTTTTGAGGCTCCAAATCTTTCAGTTTGTCACTGAACGACTCCCCTTTCTTGACCGGAAGAGAAAAGTGTGAAAAGTCTTTGGTTTCGTTCCATTTGCCAATGATTTGTATCTGTTCTTTGAGGTGCTCTCCTCTCCAAGTTATTGGGGTCCCTGACAGTGCGAAATGAGTATGTGAGTTACAAAAGAAGCGCGATCAAAATATTAGGCCACAAGTGCAACCGTTGAATGTACTCACTCCTACTCAATTCTATTACTAGCAATCGGAACGTGTACTCTCCCGTCATGGCCTTGCTTACTTTTTCGTCTGTAATGTCCAGCAGAGCGTGAAACTTTTGCACTTGCTCTGCCAAGCTGTTTCTGCCCTGAGACGATACATTCCTTTGCCCCATCTCTAGTCCATCTTCCTCCTGTCTTTGTAGCCCTAACGTGATACGCTTTTCCAGCTCATCTGCTCTCTCTAGCTCAAACATATCATGGACATCCATGACAGTATTATGCAAATAAGCTGCGCTCAATGGCATGCCCTTAAACGTTGTACAGAAGGCATTATATCTGATAAGCAGCTGTCGAAATGTCACAATATTGGTGCAAGCAAACGCCATCGTCTCCAATAAAGCCTCCGATGCCTCTTCAAAATCTTCACTTTCTATGCGTTGCTGAATATGGGGCAACAGCACATTGCGATAAAATGCGCCCACAGACGTGACATGCTGCTCTATCAAGGAGCTAAATTCTTTCCGCTCCAACGTGGACAAGGTATATCTGGCTTTCTCCGTAACAATCCTTTCACCAAGCAAGCTTTCGCCGCAACCGTCATAACATTTCACAGCCTCTACGCATTGGAAGAACCCTGGGGGCATTAGATCTTCTACATCTTCTGCTCCTGATAGTTCAACGAAATCGTCAACGTCCACGAAGCCATCAAAATTGATCGCGTGTCGTAATTTAGCACGACGAGAATAGAATGAGCGGAGGTGTTCCTTCAATAGACCGTAGTTTATGTAATGTTCCGACCACTCAGGCCGGATACACTTTTGCAAGTATGTTTCGAACCCTTTCATAACTGGATATCACCACTCGCCAGCAGTTGGGAGAGACTGTAGTTAGTTGATAGATAGATAAATAGATAGATTATTTTGGTTGCATAGAGATGAACTGTTGAGTGAAACAGCAGTTCGAGCCGCGGGGAGTGGAGAAAAAATAATGTGAGAGGGTTGCGTTGAATGTTGATTCCTTCTCTTCTCTTTCGCTTTCTTAAAAAATGCCGTTAGGAGCTGCCTATATAGCTTTGCCCGCCCACTAACAAGCCGGATTTTGAAATCGGCACCGAGGTGCCAATTTGAAGCCTTATGGGTACTGAGCACAACACCAAATCGGCACCACATACAGTGCCGATTTCAAAATGTTTGGGATATAAAACCACACTAGTGCGAGTTGTCGTGTGTCGTGACAAAACTGGCGAGAAGGTGGTGACACAAAACGAGTGGTAAATGACCACACTGCCCACGGTGGATTCGCCTTAGCATTTGTGATCGCTAACTATCGCTAACTGTGACATCCAAAAATCTGATGAGAAGCCCATCACAATGTCGATATCTTCCGTCAACTCGTTACTACTGTCTACTCTATCTATGCCATTATGCCGTTTCAATGCAAAAATGAAGACATATTTGGCTGCATCATTCTTCGCCTCATATGATTTGGTACTAATAATTATCGATTACCTAGGTTCGGCTTCAGCACAAAGAGTAACACCATGTGCCTCAAACATGTGAACACGGAGAGCCACATTAAGTAAGCGCTTACTGCAATGAGGACAAGTGCTGACCATCGTATCCTCTTTCGATACTTTCACCTGCGCCGTTTCATCAGCATCATTTCCGACTGCGCCATCGCCATTATCTTCTGCAGATGTAGATGAATCGAATAATCAATCATCATATCTGGGTCGAAGTGTGCCATCTTAAGACAATCCATCCAACTACTAAACGTTCTCATCCGCAAGTTGCGTAGCCGTGTGGACTCTTCTACTGAATGATTCAATTGGGGTACGCATGCCACAATCATAGATTTAATACGAGGAAATGATGGCAACACAGCTAATGGTGCATTGTACTGCTTTGTATCTTTACTTTCAAAAGTCCACTTCATCAACATTCCTGTAACTCTCAAATCATTATCATTTGGATTCAACCCGTCTTTGCGCGATGTCTGCAATCGTTTCTCAAACAATTTAACCACATTGTTGGTAAGGTGGCCATCTTGGTCGAATAGTACAGGTGAAGTCCATTTCATCAACATTTGTGCAACTCTCAAATCATTGTCATTCGGGATCGAGTTTAATTTTGTCCGAAGCAATTCAACAGCATCATCTGTGAAGTGACCATCCTCGTCAAACATTATAGGCTGAGCATTACGTTGTTGCGTGCCATTATTTTGTTGCTTTTGCGCAGTCCTTCTTCGTTGCTTCTTCTTTTGGGGCTGTGTCGCATTGGAATTATTATCCCCTTCTGCTGCTGATGCGTCTTCTTCAAAGAGCTCATGAAAATCAAAATATGCCTTTCTTTTTGATGCCTCTTGATGTGATTTATTGTTGAGGTCCCACGGCCGTTCGCACATTCGTTTGTCGGCACGTTTCTTCTTCTTTATTGCTTCGGTGAGGATTCCGTCTTTGGCTTCACCCAAGACCATCTTGCATTTAGAACATATCACTTTGAGGTGATCAATATTACTGGGATCAAGAGGGAAGTTGAAGCATGACACTGCTGTATCGCGACTACGGAATAATTGAGAAGGAGCGGTTAGCTTCATTGGGGCCGAGTTATTGTGACCTCTCGTTGAACGACGCTGTGGAGCCACCACAGTTGTTGCAGATTCTCTGCCACGTTTTGATGTTTTTGAAGATGATGGAGTAACAAATTGCCCGGATGAACCTGACACTGGAGTATACACCCCAGCCGGCGCATTTCGGCGGCTACCGCTATCTCTGTTGTGGCTAGAATTGGGGGTTGTTGCCATGGTTAGCAAGAATGAGTGCACAAGATGATGTGGAAATGACGCTTGGCGCAAAAAAAAAACTAGATTCCCCAAAATCCAATAATAGTTCTCATAATGATCTCACGCACAAAAACGTTAATACCGTTTGTATACACTAGATATTTTAGGGGTGAATGCTTTTGACAACCAACTAGTGAGACGGCAACACCCAGCATATTCTAACTCGCAAGAGTCTGGGGAACACGAATATGTTGGGTGTTGCCGTCTCAGGGGTGTTTTATTGGTCGAACTCACTAACTACCCTCTACGTAGGAATTAGCTCAAAGTCGGAGTCACACAAATGTCGTCTGCCGCGGTCTCGAATCCACCGTGTGCCGCATGCTTCGCTGCGGCAGTGTGGTCATATGTACCACGAGTTTGGTCACCACACTCTCACCAGTTGCGTCACGAGTACACGCAACGAGCACGATTGGGGTTTTATTTGTGAAGCGAGGGGGTTGATTTAAGCAAGGAGTGTGTGGTCTAAAATTGATTTACACACCGACCACGAACGCTTTGACATTAAATGAATTAAGTTTACCAAGTTTGAATAAAAAAACACTTCTCTGGCAAAGTTTACCATGCCTTGCGCTTTTGATTTTACTCTTGTTGCGCTTTCATACTTGTTCTTGTTTGCTCTTGTGCGCTTTCATTCATGTTTGCTCTTGATGAGCATTCCTTTTTTAGTTTGTAAGTAATCATTGCACGATCATTGCATCGTGTCGTCGTTCCATTCATGCTTCGTTGCACTCAGCATTCATGGTGACAACGCACTCTTTGATGTTTGTTCTGTTGTTTGATGTCCATCTCATCGCATCCTTTGGCTTTGGAAGATGTCGTGTATGTAGTTGTTCTCATTCATGCTTCGGCTTCGTTACACTCAGCATTTATGATAACAACTCACTCCAAGAATGTTGTCACTGGGTCGTCTTTTTATGACCACACTGTAAGTCGATGACCGCGGCCATTAGTGTCGATGGTGACGGTGGTTGACACTTCGATGACCACAACAGTGCTCGTTCGGCTGATGTGTCAAAAGCGTGAGTGGCGGTGTGTCAAGCGATTTGTGACCACACTCGACTGCATAAATCAACCTCATGGCGTCACAAGACAAAATTGATTCTTGCTCGTCATCGCCTCTGTCCTTCTTCCCTGTAGGGATCTATATATGTATTCTCTGCACTCAAAGGGTGCAGTGACGAAGTCGGTTACCTTCCCGCCAATTATCCCTCAAGCTCTCGAGACAACAATGCAAGTTCTCTCTAGACAACCAATGCCAATGCCGAAAACCGAAAACCCAGACAATACAATGAGTGCCTTGGTTGGATGAACAACCAAAAGAGAATGACAGTGGCGGCAAAAAAGCTCGGACCAGAGGAAGAATGACAAATGAGGAGTGAAGACACAGTCGAGATGCATTATGTTACATATTATTTTACTTATGTACTGCATGCTATGTAGTTAGCTGCTGGTCAGATATGCCCTCTCTATCTAGATCAATCGGAAGAATCTGAAGCTGAAGAGAATGATGAGCATGAGGACACATCCGAGCTGAAGTCATCCAGATCCAGCAAGGAAGTCATAGACTGCAGCCAGGATGCTATAGATGATATCAACCCGCTCGCGTCAGAAGTTTTGTTTTGTTCTTGTTCGTCTTGGAAAAATGGTAGACATCGTGACTTCCGAGTCAATTGAAAAACGGCAACGCCTAGAACAATGCCTACGAGAGATACTATGAATCCAACTCCTACTCCTGGCCTTCTACCTGAATCATTTCGATGTTCTAAAAAGGATGACGATGAATTAATACTAATACTAGGCCGAGGTGACAATGAAGGCTGACTAGACAACGATGGCTGATGCGAAGGTGAGAATGAAGGATGACGAGTTGGCTGATATGATGGCTGGGTGGAAGTAGAAGGAGCCAGGGATGGCTGTGATGAGTATGTCGGACTGCTAGTAGGATATTTCCTATAATAGAAAGGCGCAAGTCTACCAAGCGTCTTGGGAAGGAAGACAAAGGCACATCCGATGAATAGAGCGCAAGGATTTCTCATGATTGTAAGCAATTATTCAATGAGAAGAGGAGATAAATAAGGATGACTGTGAGATGGCAGAGATTTCTGCCACAAAGGTCTTTCCAATGTCTGATAAGACTTCTTACGATAGACAAAGTGTAGAGAGGTAGAGAGTATTGTATGTATTGTTGCCTTGAAGAGGTGCGCCATGATGCAATTTTTTCTCTGACGCGTTTCTGGAAGCTTTTCGTACATACCCAAGGGTAAATAAGCAGGGTTGGCGACGACAGTTCCCGCCAAAATTTTACCTAGTATAAAAGCTGAGTACCGTTACCGTCTCGTCAGCAAGTTCAATGGAGAAAGTCAGTGCCGGTCCGATCAGGATGATCAGCACCAACACGCCGTAGCGTCCGTCATCAGGCAAGGCAACCATGGTCACGTTGCCGCCGCTGAATTAGACCAAGTTAGTAGCCATATTATCGGACGATCGGTGGCTGATCGTTATTATGGATTATTATGATGGTGTTAAAGCTCTCGCCGCTGCCGAATCCGCCGAGGGAAGGCAGCATGGAGGCAATATTATTAGACGGTGACGTCCGGCGAGCGCCGGTCACTGAATAGGGCTCATTGAACATCCCAAGAAGCGTTTCTGGTGGATCCAACCACGATATCATCAACATAGTAATCCATAGCAACGATCAGCCACCAATCGTCCCATATTACGGCTATTAACTTGGTCTATTTCAGCGGCGGCAACGTCGACCGTGGTTGCCGTTGCCTTGAGCGGTGAATGATCAATTCGAGCTTTCATTCAATGACGGGAGATGGGGAGAAACCGAGACTCAGTGAAGGGGAGCGAGACTCAATTATACGAATCTCAAAGTCGTAACGACAACTTTACTTAGGAACATTTGATGCCGTTTCTGGATCACTGCGGATCATAGGAGTGATACGTCGGAATATGTAAAATATCGCTAAATTCGAGTACTGATGAGCTGACGAGATGGTAAATTGATTTTTGAAATTTAACAAAACGACGCCAACCCTGCTTATTTACCCTTGTACATACCATAAGTACGTAGGAAATAATAAATAGAGGAGACAGCCCGCCTTTTCAAGACCATCTCCGACGCAGTACAGACCAGTCACGCATCATTTTCATTTTGATCTGTGAGCTGTGCGCGCGTGAATGAGCCTGTGAGCATGCAGTGAGCGAGCGACTAGCGAGGGGCAGGCTGCCTGATGCCTGAGGGGCGGGGCGACGACCTAAACCATGGGATCACTGTAAGAAGTGATGATATGTACTGCACACGTTAAATTCACCGAACTGCGTGCATCTCTTGATATGCTCCTCTGAACACTGTTTTCAATCACATATCGTTTCGTTTAAAATAACCACAATCTTCCCCATCAGCACGTGACCATCATCCCTCATCATCGTCCGTAGCAAGGGTGCGTGTTGAAACACCAGAAGCGCAGGTCAATTCACCCGAAGTGTTGCGCGCTTTCAAATGTTTTTGTTCAATTATACATCACGTGTGTTGTGAAGAACTCTGTCATCCGACCAGACTTTCCCAGATGATACTCGAAAAGTAGTAGACTCTAGGTGCCAAATTTCTATCTACTTAACAACATGAGTGGCTGTAATATCATAACTACACTACTATTTGCCTACGTTATCTTAAGATCCTTTATCAGCTCCAACCAATTGGCATCCATCTCATCTGTCAAATTTAGTGGCTTGAAATGGCTCGGCAAAGCAGTAGTCCCGTCACCACCACACTCCACCTTGACTTTTCCTGCCCCAATGCATCCAAGTTCAGTCATCAAGTGAGCATGCTGCGGTAACGAAGCCACCATCGGATTAATAAATACTTGCAAAGTATAAACCAAGTGTTGTCCAACATAATAGGAATCCCTCCCCTGTGTCACCATATCTTCCACAAGGTCCTTCCGACCCATATCCCTCCTTGCCTCCTTATGCATCATCTCCGTCAAAGTATTCGAATACTGAAACCCCATCATCCCCATCCGTTCAACCCACCACTCATTCCGATGAACTTCGACATGATGCCATCCCCCCCAATGTGAATGAGTCATGAAAATCAATGCTGCCTTGCGAAATGACGTGAAATAATTCAATTGGAAATTACGTCCGACATGCTCGGAAAATTCGACACACCATGCCACATCGACAGTACGGTCGGGCCACCATGGTCCCCTACTGAAATCATGTTCGGTCAATCCATAAATTGTATTGTTGGGGACATGCCCCGTTTCTTTTAATCCGGGTAAGAGTGATTTTTCGACAGCGTCGTGAGATCCTTCGACGCAATGTACGTAGTCGAGGCCGTGGAGGACAAACCAGCTTGTGGAGATGCCGATACCGCATCCGACGTCGAGGAGGCTTTTCATCCCGATGTAGTCTACCATGTGTTTCCTACACATCATGATACACATCATGGATAAATAATTGTATGTGAATATTATACAGTACATGAGACATGATAGCAATCAAAGCAGAGAAATATATTACACTTACCATAACGTTGGACTAACCCCCATCGGATCAAACGAGGTAAACCCCCCAAGATGAGGTTTGTCACCTGCACCCCCATAAAATTTACGATCGACTTGTGCATCTTCTTCCGCGCTAATTCGGACAGAGGGGAGAGCCACCGCGGCTGTTTTAGGTATTACGAGACCATATGGGTAATCATCGGGGAATTCATCATCTTTATTATCCGAGAGTATTGGTGCTGCATTTTTATTGCTTTTGTGGTGGTCGACGGAAGATAGTATTGGACGATCCGAAATTTGTGGAGAGGTGTTGGTGTTGAATTGGTTGTTGACAATGAGTAATTGGCAGATTACAACGATGATTGATGCAGATGTGACCACCCAGAATATAGAAGATTGTTGCGCCATGATGTTTGTTGGCTACGCTCGTCAAATATCTCGGTGCTATAATCTTTGCTACCTCACCAAATACTTACCAAATCTTACGTTGATAGCACGCGGTAAGTTGTGTGGTTCCCGTGGTTGTGTCATTGTCGGTCAGATAGAAGTAAGTATCAAGTTACGGGCTTGGTGGCCGGCGGGCTATTGTGGTTCAGATTGAGTACCACTTTCGCTCTCTCCTTCTCTCTCTCCCATAAATAAGTACATACTGTAAAAAGTGAAAGAGAAGTGTAAAAGCAAAGAAGTTATCACATGCACTCCATGACGGCTGCTTCGGCTTTGGTATGACTTCTATATATACGCACGACACCAATAATCACAGTTCTTGTTATAAACGAGCCACTTCTCCGGGATAGCTTATCATTATTTGACAGCAAAAACATGATCACAATGCAGCAACAACAATCATCACGATGCAGTAACAACCGTCATAAACGGAGAACAAGATTACTTCTCACTTATGCAATCTTGACAACATCATTACTAATATCCTCCTCCTCCGCAGGTCGAATCGATGGATCAGTAGACCAAACACACGACGATACCAACAACAACAATGACCACACCACCAACTCCTCCTCATCATTACCACCAAACAACAACTGGTGGAAACAAATGCCCCAGGGCCTCCAAGGCCCACTCAACATCGCCCAACCCTCCAACCGCCGCGGTCATTCCGCCACCTACTTCATTGATCGACAAAATACCGAATGGATGATTGTCTCGGGTGGATTTACCGATGAAGATTGGCATTCTTTGCCGGTTTGGGCGTATGATTTGACCTCGGGGAAGGAGATTATGGAGCAGCAGTGGTATAGGAATAATAATGCAATGTCTCAGGAAGAGCAGCAGCAGAAGGACCATGTTGTGAATGGAGATGAGGAGATGGAATTGTATGAACATCCATGGGTATCAATGGTGTTCAGTGGTGGTGATGATGGTCTACCCCAGGGCCGCGTGGGGCATCTATCCTCTACGTATAACGATTGCTTGTATATATTTGGTGGATTAAAGTATGACTTTGGTTTCAGCGTGGAATATCCGGACGATGGGTACAATTCATTGGTGGTTTGGAAGGGATGTGGATTGAATCATTATTTGAAGAAGAGGGAGGGGTTGGTTTGGGAGAAGATTGTCCCGATTGTGCATGGGGAGTTTCCGATGGAGTCTGGGCAGAGTGATAGTGGTAGCAACAATAGCAACAGCAGCAGCAGCAACAGCAGCGATGATAGTAATGCATCATTGAGCAATGCAACATCTCAAGAAGAAGATCAAAACGAAGATGATGATGGCAATGGCGAAAGATTAAGAAGAAAATTGCTACCAAATTCTACAGAAGGGTTCATTATCACCAATGGTAACAAGAAAAGAAATCCAGAGGGACAAGGGCAAAAGACAACACTTAAAAAGCCCTCGGTCAATATATCCATCTTGCCCCGTGGAGAGTTGCAAGGAGGGCATTATTCCCCTCAAGATGACGATGACAAAGAGTACTTTATCTTTCATGGGGGTGTAATTCAAGGGGACCTCGAAACGAATGGTGATATTGCATTGGGAGATGTGTGGAAGTATGACTACGACGAAAACACGCTGACATTGTTAGCACCCTACCCCCCACTGCAATGGCAACATGATGAGCGTAATGAATTGTACCCCATGGCACGAACTGCACATGCTGCAACTGTGGTGGGAGATGAACTTATTATTCATGGGGGGATGCACCCCTCGGAAGATATCTTGGATGAAATGTCGTCAGCCTTCTCATCACCATCGGACTCGTATGCAACATACAAGACTCACTCCAAATGGAAGCCACTCTCGGATGTATGGGTGTTCAATCTTAAAACACTCAAGTGGAAGGAGAGGATACAATACCCACAATTGACAAGAAGCTACCACACCATCGTTGGTAATGACGATGGACAAATCGCTGCATTTGGTGGGTTTCAACAAGACACGAGTCAATATTCCACAGAGACGGTGGTGTTTGTGTTTAAGGATCTACTCATCTCCAGACCGAATGAAATGTATTGGTTGAAATTGATGCCTGCGGTGGAACCAATTTCACATTCGCTGATACGGCAAAACTATCGCACTGCTGATCTTACGGGGATAACGAATCGTCTCGAACATTCGGCGATTCTTGATAAGGATGGGTCAATGTTCGTCTGGGGTGGGAGGTTCCAAACCGTCAGTCAAATATCAGGATTATGGAGACTGGATGTCTTTACCGAGGATGCCAACTTGATTTTGGAAGTTGCCCCACCGGATGGCATCGAAGCTTACGAGAAGGAGTTGGAAGCACTTCATTTATTCTTGGTCACGATGATGTTCATGAGCCTTACCATTTCTTCGTTGCTTAGTTCAATGCGTAGACGGGGAGAGGAACAAGAAATAATAGACCGATCGTCGTCCCATCGACGAGGGGGGTTATCACAAGATGTGATTGATTCCCTGCCAACGAAACGTTACGAAGCGCCACGGCAATCGGTCACAGATGATGGCGACGTGGTGGAAGATGTATCATTAAGTAGGGAGAATAGCGTGGAAGAAAGTGATTTGCCACTGGAGACAAATGCAGATTGCTGTGCAATCTGCCTTGTGGAGTATGAGGAGGGTGTGTCTGAAATTAAGACACTCCCATGTCGACATGATTTTGACAAGGAATGTATAGATTCGTGGCTTGAAGGTCACACCACTTGTCCAGCATGCCGGCAGGGCATAGAAAACACGCCATTGTCACCAAGGTCGGAGGCCAGATTTGTACGAAGTGGCAGTATACTATTCAGTAGTTGGCTGAGCCCACATACTGGGATATGGAGTCCGATTGGCAACGAGACGGAATCTGAGTCTATCCCAGAAGCAGCAACTTCTTCTGATAGAAGCAATAATGACGAGGAAGATGATGTGGGTGTGCAAGTGGCTGATTCAAGACGTCGAGGTCTCTTTCGATTTTTCACCAGAAGAGTGCACGAACCCATCCCTGCACAAACACCGAATGATTTGGAGCTGGTTTAAATAGCTAGTGCTGGGTGGAGTAAGTTAAAGTAGACGAGAGGAACTATTGTCTACGTACCCCCAACGTCTACCAGCGTAGTGTGTCATGGATGGATTGAGCCCGTGATGAGATTTACCTTCCCAAATTGACAGCTGCAGCACTCCCTTATACGTTTTTTGTGGAACTCTGCTTATGTGAATGGTTTCATTATGAGCACGCACTATGGACTAGCAATGGCGCAGCAAGAGCATGTCCAAGCCCATTTGATTGTCCTTGTGCTTGCGCTAGACTCGTTCTCTGCTTTCTGCTTGCCGTCATCATTCACAATAGCACGAGCATCCAGGAAGAGTTTGTCAATCTTTTTATCGAGCTTATTTACCCTTGTGCTCTCGGCAATTCTTGTGCGCGAGCAAAATCGCCAGCTTTTCGATTTCATCAGCCTTGGCTCGGTCCGATCGCATCGCATCGAGATCACTCTCTGCTATCTCACTCGATCGAAAGGACCCCTGTCACGCCTAATAATGAGCAGCGTATCATCACCCTCTGAAACAACTTCCTGCACGCCGCCCGACGGCGCGTCATGCTGGATCTGCCTCGAGGAAGGGCCGGACGATTCGGGAGCGCCGCTCGTCCGAGATTGCTCCTGCCGTGGACACAGCGGCTTTGCTCACGTACCCTGCCTCGTCCAATACGCCGAGAGCAAGAGTAGGGACTTTGTCGACAGAGGATTACACATAGATCGGATTTATTTGAAGAAAGACTCTTCGAGAAATGTCCCAACTGTAAGCAATTATTCCAGGGAGGCATTCGCCACGACCTGACAAAAGCTTAACTGTCATTTATTGAGAGGGAGTTCAAGGGGGTGCACGCTTGGCATCTGAAAGCACTGGTAATAAGGATTCATTCCCTTGATGGAAAAGTAGAGGCGCGCGGATAGGATCGACAGAGAAGGGATAATTGCCAAGTTGCTGAAGATGGTTGAGGAGAATAATGGTGAATGTCTTCGTCCATTCGACAACGTAACCATTACACTGGGTGGTGTTTACCACAGTATCGGAACATTTTATATCACGAATGTCACAAGCCTCGGAAAGGCCAAGTATTACTTTGAAAAATCTAGAAATATTCTTTTAGCATCGGGGAGGGATGCAATATCTGATCAAATTAATTGATACGAACCTTTCCCGACTTGAAGCGAAGCTCAGCGGCGACGGCGGCAGCTTTGGTGATTTGAGCAGTTTACAAACATGTTATAATAATTGTATCCGGCTCTGCGGAGAAACTGACTTGAGAACAATTCAGTTGGGTTTAGACTTGGTGAGAGAGCTTTTCATGGCGAATCATACTATTGAAGCTCAGCGGTTGCTCAATAAGTTGGCGGTGTCCAGTCGCCGTGTCCACGGATCAAGTCATGAGTATGATTTGAACAAGGGAATACTTGTATTTCAAAGACTGATTTTTACATACCCACTCCAGCAAGTCATTATGGTTTCTCTGAATAGCCTCGAATATCTCTCAACATTTCTTTCAAACCATCCAACGATTCTCCCTTCATAATCTTCTTTATGTCCTCACGACCAAATTTCTCATCCATTCCTTCCAACAAATCGATATTGCGTTGCCACACCTTACTGGCATCCCCTCCCAACTTATCGACCGCCATTCCCACCTCATTTTCTCTCAGAATATGAAATATTGGGTAGGGTGATCGATTTGTATAGTTGTCAACTCCATCTTCTCCACTGCCTTCAAACGCAAAGTTGGGATGAAAGGGAGCAATCTGTACCAAACCATGCAAGTCATGCTCTTCCATTACATCATCTTCTATATATTGCACTAAATCCATGTACCGTTCAAAATCATCTGGGTGAAATTCTGGTGCAACTACCACTGTGGTTCCATGCTGGTTCTCATCTGATCGGGATATTAGCTCATAGACGACTGCAGCGGCGACAGTCTCATCGTCGTTACCTCGTACCACGATCACCTTGAGTTGATTTTGTCGAAGTGGCTTCTCTGCAAAGGGGCAGAGGTTTAGACCGATGACGACCTTTTTGATCCAATGTAAGGTTGTTTGTTTGATTTGTTCGTCTTCTTGTTCTTCTGGATCGAGAGTCGCTTGTTCTTCTGTTGTGTCCTTGTCTACCCCATCATCATCATGTTGTTCATTTCCTTTGGCACCAACTCTCATGAATTTGTGTTGGAAACTATTTGATTTTGATTTGCGTTTTTTATTACCGAAATATCGTCGCTGGTAGTGTGGTAGTGATGGATTTCTTGGTTGATGAATGGACCGACGTCGATGATGTACTGACGATGGAGAATCAAGCGATGAAATGAAAGCTGACGTTGATATAGAAGCAAAAGAGACACGAACAGCAGCCGCGGATTGTGAGGATGATGCCGCAGCTGCTGAAGCGGTTGCGTAGTAGCAACAACATGATAGGAAGCGTCGTCGGCTGGATAGGAGGCTCATCATTATGGGTGGATTTGTCACGTGATTACTACTGCGGCTCAAATACGGATCAGATATCGTTCAGTAAGAGTGCATAGGAGTTAAGTAGTGGCTCTCTCTCTAGAGTGTAGTGGCTCTAGAGTGGTGTGTATTGGCCATCATGGTCTCGGTGGTTGTGCCTGGGTGTTGTGGTGATGAGTGCGTATCGCGTGGTGAGTGGTGAGCGAGCGTGATGGACAGATAAGATTGGAGATGGGTATCTTGATTTGCATCCTGATATCCTGAAAATCTTTTTTCACAAAATTCTGATCGAGCGAACGAAACACGAACGAAACAATCATGCCATTGAGATTGAGCTCCCATAAGAAGTGTACTAGGAGTACTTCACGAGATATTCAGCCGCTACCTATCGACAACGTGACCATCTGGAGTCCTCATTGCAATTCATCCTCAAGCTCTTTCCCTCACAATGACGGAGAGTACTACAAACAAAAGCGAGAAATTGGAGAAATTGGGACGCACAGTCCTCAATGGCATCATCACTGCCATACCCATCTGCTTGACCTTCTTCAATAGTGCATACGCAATGTACAACAAGTTGCCAACCGACTATTTCCATTTCCTCATGGGTTCAATCCTATGCTTCTTCGGTGGGTTCTATCCAACCGTCTTTGCTGCACTACAGGCAGCTGAGCATGGAGGTCTCACAACAGTAAAGAATGCTTTTAAGGCACTTGGCGAAGAGGCCATGATTATCGTCAATGAAAGCAAGAAGGATGACAAGGTAGACGCCGATGGTGATGGCACCCCCGACACGGAACAATTATCCCCTCGATCCCTCATGGAAAGGAAAGGTCAAGTTGGTACTTACCAAGATGAACCCCGAAAAGGTCAACACGGCAATCTCCTCCATTTACAAAGTGTGGATTGCTGTATTGGCGGTACTCAAGATTGAATTTGCGAGAACTGTTGCCCTGGCCATGACAATTAGCGCTTTCTTTCACAGATTTGTTTATCGTTATGTTGTCCCAAAGGTGGATAGTGCCACACCGGCGGAATATAAGAAGTGGATTCCGGTACTTGCGGATTGGGCGTGTAAATCGATTGGTGTGGGAGTTGCATGGAAAATTCAGACGATCATTACTGCCTTTACCTCCTCACTTGCCGGGGGAGTGATGATGGCACGTGCACTCATTGTGATTCTTGCCAAACGTGGGATGGGACCGAAAGACCATACCGATACGACTGCGGATGAAGTTGCGTCGTATGTCTTTGCCTTTTTGGGGTTCTACTTCCAGTTCACTCAAAGTTTTAGCACACCATTCCCTATCAATATCATTCTTGCTCCTGTGCAGATGGCAGAGAATTGGATTCAGTGGGCAGTGACTGAGTAGTGAAAAAGTGTATGAACAATGAATTAGGGAGGAGCATGTCTCAGAGAGGAGTATGTATCTCTGCAACATGAAAGTAAGTAGGCGATCGATGTACGATAAAGTAGACACACTTGTTGCCCATTAAAGACAGTCTTTATTTTAACTAGTGCAGGTAAAAATTCAATTGTCTCTTGAGGGCCCTCTGTAGCGTGGAAAATTCAAAGGGGAAATATAATATATGATTTTTTTGATAGAAGTACTCTAATTCAAGAGCGGTGGTATATAATGGAGTAAAACGAGTTAAAGCAGAGTTGCTTTGTTGGAGATGATGCGATCAGACTTGGCGCCGATCACTGGTTATGGTAGGTTGTAGATGATTGCTCATATTTCAGAGCGGTGGTATAATAATGAATAAAACGATGGAAAGCGTTGTTAGTGCTTTTTGGATGAGATGCAGTACTGCAAATTGTGGTAGGTTATGCTCTTGTTCAGAGCGGGTATATTGATATGAATGGAACGATGGTAATGGACGTGATCGTTGATAATGCTCAGTACCTGAGCGGTGGATAAGATGAATAGAAAAGCGATGGATGCTTCACTAGATATAAATCTGGTGGGTATGGATGCGTCAATAAAGACGGTTTGTAGCGTAGTGTAGCGCGTAGCAAACATGTGTTGCATCATGATGAATGATCTTGATAAGTAGAGGCTGAACGTAATAAATGCTTTGCAGCACGCAACAGCATCATGATGGGATTCTGCGGACTTTCTTACTCAGCATAACGAGCAAGGAAATCGGCCATGTTCTCGAAGTTCTTGGGAAGCCTTGGCAACTTGGCGGAGGTAGAGCGAATGCCTGCTTTGACTCGAAGAAAGGCTTTTAGACGACTGCCGCCTTCGGGAGCCTTGTTGTCAGAAACAGAGGCAAGGTTGGTCTTGAATGATTCCCAGATAGCTTCGACCTTACCGCCCTCGCAAATGTAAGGGCTGTTCACGTGACCCTCCATTGTTTTTAGAGCGGCTGCTGCCTCGGCCGTAGGCTCCTTGGTCTTGGGCCAAGAGAGGATGCGGTAGTGATTGTTCAAAAGAATGAACTTATCGCGCACTTCAGTGGACAAAAGTCCACCGTTACGTTCAATCATCTCCCTCATGATGGAATGAATCAACTCGTGGCCCTCCTTGTCATCATCGATGGGCTCCATTAACACGAAAGGCGTGCTATGGACACTATGGACAGTAGCATCAGCTTTCAACTTGTCGGCCGCCTCTTTCGAGTTGACCTTGGCGAAAACCGCGTCGAACCAAAGGGAGCGCTTGCAGGTTGGTCCATTCTCGTTTTTGGATCCTTTTGCATCAAAGACCAACTCAGAGACGACGACAACATCAGTCGAGGCAGACTGCAATGGTACTTCTTCCACAGTGTTAGTCCAGCTGTTGACCTTGAAGCATCGAGTTTGAAGAACGTTGCATTTCTTCCCGTCGAGGTACTGCCCAGAGCTATTGTCGAAAGTGAAGTTGAGATGGGCTTGGTGGGTGTTGTCCTCTGCCTCAGAGAATGGCGATTTTTGATGCATGCGCAACGCGATGGCCATCTTCTGATCATTGGATAGCTTCTCTGTGCCGTTTTGGATTTCAAAAGGCGAGCCAAAAATGTCATGGATGCCTTCTTGCGTGTTGGCAATGAATTTGCATGTGATCTCAAACACAAGCAAGTCATCATGCTCACGGCCCAAATCATCCCTAAGTTGCCACAAAGCGTCTTGAACAAGAACGTTTTCCTGTGTCACGCTGTTGAGGTGCCTATTCCGGAGGTTATAAATTTGACGAAACTTGCCTGCACGTGTGGCTCGGACGTAGCATTTGCCGCACTTGGTCCCCCCGTGACTTTTCACATGGGGGTCGTGTAGAGCAGAGCACTTTTCCTCGAAGGGGCTGTGGTTGTGGAGACAAATAAGAAGGTGAGAGTGAGTGAAGACATTTTTTCAATGTAGAAGTGTCATTATTTTGTGCGAGGTGTCACTTACCAATAACCATTCATGACATGATCGAGGCAAACGTTGACTAGGTAGTCCTTGTCATTATTTGCCTCCCTCAATTCCGACAAGAAGAAACGCCTCAACTCTTCTTCGCTATGAGCATAGTCACAGTTGTTCTTCTTAAGCCAATTGCAACCAGGGCCATTCCTGCACAAGGCGGTATGGGTTTTAAAGTCCTTGGATTTTCTACTATGCCTAGGAGGAGCGGAGGCGGCGCTGACTGTGAGGAGAAGCTCCCGGTGACGAGCTGTCTGAGTTGACGACCGCAGCCGCAGCGTGAGTGACCGCAGCCGTGGGCTGGATTTCTTGGCAGAATGCAGATGTGGTGGGAGCGAGTGGACCATGAACAACTGGTACTCTGACTAGAACGGAGGTGGTTTGATGGAGCAACGCAACATCAAGTCCGGCTGCGGCTTGAGGGACACCCAGCAGCAGAGGTGGTGGTGGTGATGGCGATGGCGAGATAACATAACGATAGGCAACGTCTTGGCGCACTGCATCAGCGTACAGGGAGCTTGTCGCGGCTGGTCTGCTCTGTAGGATCTTTGAGCTCCCACACCCAAGCTCATCAAGGGTGATGGGGTGATTCGCAACATCAACATAAGACAGCGACACGGCTGTTGATCTAGGGGAAGTCGACCGAGTTCGACAAGGAATCGGAGTTTGAGTGCGCAGCATCATAATATTCTCTTGTGTATTCTAAGGTGTATCTCTGCTGTATCTGGAATTGGAATTGTAGTGCTGCTGGGTTTATTATGATGCCTTATGTGTCATGGCCAATCAATTATTTATGATGGCATGAATCAGAGAAGCTGGAAAATTGGAAAGTGATTGATGGCTCGCGTTTGATTGCATTGTTCAAACTCGGTGTCAGCACTTTTCAAACGCTCAGAAATGTCTGCTACGTCCTGCCACGTCAGAGAACGTGTCTCGAAACACTTGAGGAACCTGCCTCGTTTGTAAGCTTCTAAAGAGTAAACAATTGTTTTATATTGTTTAGATCAGATTTCATTATATTTCATTGAAGTAGAAGCTTCACGAGGAAGCTGTCAGCTGCTGCCGTAACTTCTACGGAACCTAACACTGATGTGGTTTCTGTCAGATCATCACAAGTCATCGATTCATGTTGAGTCCGAAGTCGTTGGGCGAGGTGGTGCGTGACTTAAAACGGCCGTTTTTGAGTTCGCATGAGGATATACCAATTCCTATTGTAGACCTACCAGTCCATTTTGCCTAACAAACGGCCAACTTTTATTAGCGTTTTTTTAATAATGGTTCATCCTTCTCAGATGTAGATTTTGCTTGCTATTACTTTGATGGATGTGGTGGATTCACTCCACATATCATTGGGATGATGTCAGCTGCTCTTATACGGCCAGAAGCAACAAGGTTGAATAATTTGCACATTCCCAAAACTACAGCAATTGGATATAGTCTCATGGGAGGGAATAGAGATGTAATTGAGAAAGAGATGGATATCAATCGTGCATTGTCGAATATTGCTCGTACAAGAGGAATGCGGACACGGCATGTGCTGGATGATCCGTGGCGTTATGGTGTTCCGGCCGAGATCGCCAAAACGGAAGGTGGTACTTTTACAAGCTGGATGATCTTGGAGGAGGAAGAAGTTTGAGTAGAGCTTAACTCTGTACATCTATTGTTGCGCATTCTTGATTGGTACTTTCCAATCCTGAATTGTTCTTGTCGTGCAGAGATAGAATGCCATTATAGATAGCAAGAAATTGCCAGCTCCAGAGTAAATTGCGCAAACGTGAACATGTCACAAAATTTCAGGCCAAGGATAAAATGTATCGATGGACTTCAGAATAGATAGCAGTATTGGAAGTAACCATACTCCTTATCCTATTAAAAAAATAACAGTGTATCATCACAACAACAACAACAACTTGGATTGAACAAACAACATGGATGGACGGAACTCTTTGAGATTTGAGATGGGCGTCACGAGAAAAAGGGATATCCTTATCTCTTCCTGGAAGCCGGAAAGTCTTTTTGGACACGTCAGAGATAAATATGTAGGCCTTTTATATTATTTATTGACTCTTTTGCAAATTATTCCCGCCAAAAATCCTTTTGCGTGTCTGTGAGCAACACTGCGCTGGTCTCTGTGGACACGTCAGAGGTACAATGAGAAGGCCTTTTTTTTTACAGACACGTTCTCGAGCGTGTCTCTGTCACGCTGATTCATATAAGTAGCGCGATTTTGAGTGAAAGTGGTGGTACGGTAAAGTCAGATGATATTAGGGCTTATCTACATACCTACATACGAAATCAACCATTTTTACCGGCCCTCCACCGCACAAAACACCACCTCCATGGTGATCATTCGGCGTACTCTAGTACCTTAGGAAGTGCTTGTGATCACGGTTTGCCTGGCATAAATCGCTTGTTCAATATCATTAGAAGCGATTTATGCCAGCTAAACCGTGATCATAAGCAATATTGAGAGAGCTAGAGCGCATTTTCAGTACACAGGTGACGACGGTTGACGACGCCGAATTTCAACAGCCTGTCGGTCCTTTGAAAGGATTTTCGAGGTCCTCTACAGCAATGATACTCGGCCAATCGATACAATATATTTATTAGAGTATACCGACCGAGTATCATTGCCACAGCCACCCCCAAAGTCTCTCGATGCACTGCCTTGCGGTCAAAATTCGACGCATCATCACAACATTTGACCCCCTATCCGAAGGGCCTCTCGTTGTAATTATTAATGTTCTGACCAAATAATCTTGTCATTATATATTACGAGAGAGCCCTAAATGTGCTAGAAGAGAGAAGAGATAAGCAGTGTATAGGCGCCTGCACGCCAGCTGAAAGAGAGGCGGTAACCGCAGGAAGTCAGGCATCATCGATTTTCGAGGCCGACCCCATGCCTGCGAAAGGCAGGCGATGGGGTCGGCGGCAGATTCGTCTCACTACAATACTCTATGTTGCTATTAAAAGCTATAATTCTTTTCTTTCGCATTGCTAGCAGTTTCATTGCTTAAGCGGGCAGCGCATTGCTTTATTCTTTATTCGATCAATCGAATGATTGCTTTTGTAGTATGACTGTGCGACGCGAAACGATTGTAACATTTGTAACGATTCGAACTTTTTGGGTAAAAAAATGTAACAATGACGTAACACGCTAGATAAATTTAAAATTCATTCGAAGATTAATAATCTTCGAAGCTCGATCAGTCAGGATCGGGCTCCCCATCAAAATACTTACTGGCCTCTTTGCCGGGTTCTTGTATCAGTTTTGCTTTCGTCACAGCTGATCGTATCGTTGGGGCTCCATGATAGGCAATAATAAACTTCTGAATTCGTAGATCTTGTTCGAAGACTTCTTTGCAGTGGGTGTCGTAGAGACACCGAAGTAGTTTACGAGGGATATCATTTGGATGGAATGTCCAGTGGAGGATGGCCAATTCTTTGTTGGTAAGAGTAGGCTCTGTTGGTTGTTGTATTGCATTTGCATTTGATTCGATAGATCGTAGGCGTGCATCTGCTTGTAGGATGTACTGCTTGATGACGTGTGAGTCCCAGCCGCGTTGTACTAGTCTTTTGAAGAGTAATTTAGATTGATTGATGTAGTCAGATTCAAGGGAGTTTTGGCGCTTGTACTGACGCAATAGACTGTAGGTGACACCTTTCATAATTTGTGGAGAGTGTGCTGAATGCGGCGGGAGATATTGGTAGAGATTGCAGGCTTTTTGGAATGTACGTGTTTGAATTTGTTGCGATGGTCCAATGGTGATAGTGAGATCGAGGAAGTTAACAGATGTTGATAGGGGCTCAAAGTCCCATCGTAGGGATCCGAAGTTATCAGTATCATATTGAAATTGTGCATATCGTAGGTTGGTACCAATCCATATTCCTTTCATATCGTCGATGAAACGCTTGTAGAGGAGGAGATCATTGGAATATTTATTAAGGAGGAATTCTTCATGGATTGCAAAGTAGATTGTAGCCCACATACATGCTGCACTAGTTCCCATTGCTGTACCAGTTAGTTGTTTGAAGTACATATCACCAAATTCGAAGATGTTGTTTTTCATGACCAGCGAAAGAGCTTCTTTGATTGCGGCAATAGGAAAGGAGGAGAGTCCATTGCTTGCTAGTTTACCGGAGGAGGCTAATTCATCGAGCCAGTTGCTGATGACTTGGAGCGCATGATCTGTGTCGATGTTAGTATACATAGATTGCGCATCTGTTAATCTTCGAATGAATTTTAAATTTATCTAGCGTGTTACGTCATTGTTACATTTTTTTACCCAAAAAGTTCGAATCGTTACAACTGTTACAATCGTTTCGCGTCGCACAGTCATACTACAAAAGCAATCATTCGATTGATCGAATAAAGAATAAAGCAATGCGCTGCCCGCTTAAGCAATGAAACTGCTAGCAATGCGAAAGAAAAGAATTATAGCTTTTAATAGCAACATAGAGTATTGTAGTGAGACGAATCTGCCGCCGACCCCATCGCCTGCCTTTCGCAGGCATGGGGTCGGCCTCGAAAATCGATGATGCCTGACTTCCTGCGGTTACCGCCTCTCTTTCAGCTGGCGTGCAGGCGCCTATACACTGCTTATCTCTTCTCTCTTCTAGCACATTTAGGGCTCTCTCGTAATATATAATGACAAGATTATTTGGTCAGAACATTAATAATTACAACGAGAGGCCCTTCGGATAGGGGGTCAAATGTTGTGATGATGCGTCGAATTTTGACCGCAAGGCAGTGCATCGAGAGACTTTGGGGGTGGCTGTGGCAATGATACTCGGTCGGTATACTCTAATAAATATATTGTATCGATTGGCCGAGTATCATTGCTGTAGAGGACCTCGAAAATCCTTTCAAAGGACCGACAGGCTGTTGAAATTCGGCGTCGTCAACCGTCGTCACCTGTGTACTGAAAATGCGCTCTAGCTCTCTCAATATTGCTTATGATCACGGTTTAGCTGGCATAAATCGCTTCTAATGATATTGAACAAGCGATTTATGCCAGGCAAACCGTGATCACAAGCACTTCCTAAGGTACTAGAGTACGCCGAATGATCACCATGGAGGTGGTGTTTTGTGCGGTGGAGGGCCGGTAAAAATGGTTGATTTCGTATGTAGGTATGTAGATAAGCCCTAATATCATCTGACTTTACCGTACCACCACTTTCACTCAAAATCGCGCTACTTATATGAATCAGCGTGACAGAGACACGCTCGAGAACGTGTCTGTAAAAAAAAAGGCCTTCTCATTGTACCTCTGACGTGTCCACAGAGACCAGCGCAGTGTTGCTCACAGACACGCAAAAGGATTTTTGGCGGGAATAATTTGCAAAAGAGTCAATAAATAATATAAAAGGCCTACATATGTATTTATCTCTGACGTGTCCAAAAAGACTTTCCGGCTTCCAGGAAGAGATAAGGATATCCCTTTTTCTCGTGACGCCCATCTCAAATCTCAAAGAGTTCCGTCCATGTTGTTTGTTCAATCCAAGTTGTTGTTGTTGTTGTGATGATACACTGTTATTTTTTTAATAGGATAAGGAGTATGGTTACTTCCAATACTGCTATCTATTCTGAAGTCCATCGATACATTTTATCCTTGGCCTGAAAGTTTTGTGACATGTTCACGTTTGCGCAATTTACTCTGGAGCTGGCAATTTCTTGCTATCTATAATGGCATTCTATCTCTGCACGACAAGAACAATTCAGGATTGGAAAGTACCAATCAAGGAATGCGCAACAATAGATGTACAGAGTTAAGCTCTACTCAAACTTCTTCCTCCTCCAAGATCATCCAGCTTGTAAAAGTACCACCTTCCGTTTTGGCGATCTCGGCCGGAACACCATAACGCCACGGATCATCCAGCACATGCCGTGTCCGCATCCCTCTTGTACGAGCAATATTCGACAATGCACGATTGATATCCATCTCTTTCTCAATTACATCTCTATTCCCTCCCATCAGACTATATCCAATTGCTGTAGTTTTGGGAATATGCAAATTATTCAACCTTGTTGCTTCTGGCCGTATAAGAGCAGCTGACATCATCCCAATGATATGTGGAGTGAATCCACCACATCCATCAAAGTAATAGCAAGCAAAATCTACATCTGAGAAGGATGAACCATTATAATCAATGTCGCTTTTGTAATCACTTTCATCGATACTTGGCGGCGTCAAGGCCTTCGGCAGCCGTGGCATGAATGACATTCTCTTCCGGCAGATGCTGTTGTAATATCTTACATGTTGACAAATGTCGATTTGCCACATAGCAGCATGATGGATCAAACCCATGCTTCTCGATCAAAGCTAACGAAGTGGCAGTATCCGGTCCATCAAGATAAAAGACATTTGGATCTTTGTGTTCATTATCAACAGCGGCAGCAGCGGAAGCAATACTCCGCCTGTTTCGATCACTCTGACAAAATCTAGCCAACGCAGCAAAAGCTTCATTATGCAATCGCTTAAACTCCACATGCTCTTCGGAAAAGTTCTCTGCATCGTACTGCTCTTCGAAATTCTCACGTGTTCGTAATAATCCCTCTAATTCGGCACTTTCAGAATCAGTCAGCCCATTATTGTCACTGCCACTATCAATGATTTCGAGCTGCGCTATACGGTTCTCTCTCCGTGCTGCCTTTTCCATACGCCGTTTCGCTTGTCCACGTCGTTTTTGACGGGCTGCTTCCTCCGCAGTGATGATCAAATTCAATTGTACTGTTGATGTATTGTTGGATGATGCGTTGTTGCCACTGCTTGAGCCTGATATGCGTCTTTCTCTATGGGCCGACATCGATGACATTTTAATGTTGTTGTTGTTGTTGTTGTTGTCAATATTGTTGAATGATGTTCTTGTGTTGAACGAAAGATTGTGTCGATGATGGTGATGTATTCGTTTTGGGATGGATCTCCCAAGAGGAATGATCGACTGACACAGAGCAAAACAACAATGGAGATGATGATTCATTGATAATGCAAGAGGACTAACATGAATTAGGAAGAGAAACAACCGACTGGATTTCATCGTGGTTGCTGCTGAGTGCAATACTCCTTCCACATACTGAGAAGCAATCGCTCAGCATAGTTTATTTGTGCGGCTGTTCCTCTCGTAGCGAAATTCTGAGACGACCAATGTGTCGGGAGGTTTACATGAGACATAATCCATACTGTCGAAAAAGTTGTCAAGTTAGCTCACGTGCGTAGCAAATGCCTAAACTCTAAATTCCCACAGAGAAATATCTAAATAATGAACAACCATATAAGTAATCATGGTGAAGAGATGCGGTCACTATTAAGGTCACTACAAACTACAACATCATCTACACAATAGTACACCATGCCTCACCCTCACGAAGCACCATTCACATACGACAACACACTCATTGCTTCATGCGCCACCTCGCCCCTGGCCCGAAGTTTGATTCTCAGCCGTCAAGATGACATGAAGGACGGAATATTTTCACCATCACTCAATGAGAATCTTCTTCATCCTCCTCACGGTTACACGAGTGATTGCCTCGCTCTACTCAGACAGCATGCATCGCATTACAATCGACCAGCTCATTCATCAAAAGAACGTCGATTTTGGGATGCATGGACTAATAACGCAAATAATGGCGATTTCGACACAGTTCATAGTCATGAAATGAAAGATATAAGCACAAGACACGAAGCGTTTCTACACAATGTCATCTTCATCAATCAACATAATAACGATGAACGAATGAATCATAAAGTGGCACTAAATCAATTTTCAGATGTGCCATTGAGCAACTTTCCACTGCCTACACAACAACACCCTCCTATGATGGTTCATAATTTTGATGATCCAATGTTTCTCCACCTAAACGATGAACAATTCATCATGGATGTTGGTGCAAAGATACAACGTAGGCAGAAGCAAACATCATTCTTTGAGGATATAATTCACTCAATTAAAGAGTCGTGGTGGTGGGTTGGTGGGGAGCAACTGTCCTCTAATAAGCATTCATCGTCACATCGTCATCGTAAACCATCAAAGAAGGCGAAGCGTGATCATAAGAAGAGTGATTCATTCTTACTCGAGAAGCAAAATGAATTGGGAGGGTTGAAAAGTGATCAAAATGATAACAGTGGCGGTAGTGACATCAACGATCCTTACAAAACCTATTTGAATTGGGCTACTGAGGACAATCCTGATGGGGTTCCGATTGTTCACCCTCCGCTGGATCAAGGCATCTGTGGATCATGTTGGGCAATATCAGCGCTGGGGACGATGGAGTCTTCGATTGCTCGAAACATGGCCTATATCGGGTATGAAACTGCGTATAATGAGGCTTTGAAAATTAAAACAACTACTTCTACCAAGCGTTACCTTGGTGAAGAGGAGGTAGAAAGCGACTTTACCTTAAAAGAAGGCGATGCAGATTTTGAAGATTCACGGACTCTTGCTGTCCTTGCTGCTCAGCAGGTGGAACGGAAATCAATTGATATAGCTGATCTTTCCGTTCAAGAACTTCTTGACTGCGATAGAAGATATGATCAGGGGTGTGCTGGTGGGAATCCACTTCTAGCTTTCAATTTTCTTCACAAATACGGAGTTACTTCAACCAAGAATTACCCCTATGTTGGGGCGCAAAATACGTGCAACCTGCACAAGGTTGGTGAACCAATTGCAACAGTGGAATCGTGGGGGATATTAACAGAAGATCATGAAGACAATATGGAAAAAGTGATTCGTTACATAGGTCCAGTTGCCGTCGGACTGGGTGCGTATGATCCTTCCTTTTTATCAGTACTCTGGAGGAGTGTTTACAAGTACTGAAGGCAGTCGGTGCAACCATCTCGTGGCAGATCATGCCATGCTCGTCGTAGGTTATGGAGAAGAGGAAGCAAAAGATGGCACTAAATTGAAGGTAAGAATACCTAATATTTCGGGCAGTTGATGTTTGATTCTTGCTGTTAATCTACCTGTCAGCTAATGAGCTTTCACGTGATAGTATTTCATCTGCCGTAATAGTTGGGGGAGCGGCTGGGGAGAGTCGGGGTATGTGAAAATGGCGAGGATTGGCGGAAAGAAAGGCGTAAGCGGCATCTGTGGCATATCCCGTAGCCCAAGTGTAGCATTGGGAGGTATGTTCACTAGAAATGCCGTTACTAGATTTAGACTGAGGACGATTTGAAGAGTGCCTATTTAGGCACAAGACACGCTGCTGGCGAAGAAGATAACGAGTCTACAGTTGCAAGAGCATCTGAACAGATCAGATCTATTATTCATCGAATTAGAATACGTTTGGGCTTAATGCAGAGGGGAATAATGATGTCGACACTGAGCGGAAAGTAAGTAATCCAAAATTGCTGCAACGACTCAGACAAATGTTTTATCACTAACAGTTCAACATTTGCACAACATCTGTATTTCAGGGACAGAAATGAATCGAACAGAGTTGCAATAATTTCGTTAGGAATGTGCCTCATCATTGTAGGCATCCTCATCTCATACACGTTGCATAGGAGAAGTCGCCGTGCGTCTCGAAGACTAAGACGCAGTTTGCATAGAGCGAGGACTGAGGATTCAACATCAACTACCAACACACATCCCAGTACTGTAGGAGTGTACCATGGCAATGTTCAGGGAGAGCGTGCGTCCCTCCTACAAAACAGTAGCACCCCCTTTTACACGACATAATGCACAGAGGTCGAGTGGCAGTAACACAGGATTAGTCATAATACAAGCACTAGATCAGAACGATTCGGGACTGAAAGTCATTAAACATTGCTGCCACCAATCTGCTCAAAGACAGCAAACAATTTGCCTTTTCTGACCTCACCATCCGAATCATGTATTTCATGGAATTCTAATTGGTTGTCAGCATTCATTTCGTAAGAGAAGGTCTTGAGAGCCATTGACTTTATGAAAGCATGTTCTTGCTTCATGATGCGTAGAGGGTGACAAAGTTTTCTTGTGGAAGCGAGTCTTGATATTTTAACTAGATGGATGATATTATCACTCTCATCAAGTGTTGATTCTGTCACAGATCCACCAAAGATTGTATTGCATCCAGCGCTCGCACTGATTCCAGTCTCACTAAACTGCATGGTAATTGGGCTACCTCGCAAAGGAGTTTCTAACGAGGCCCCCATTTTGACTTGCTCTGCCATCCACTTACCAGATATTATATCAGCAGGTGCAGAAGTGTCCTTGATGTCATCATCAACTAACTTGATCTCTATCCTTGAAGAAGGTGCTCCGCATCGCCCTGAAGTAGCACCGAGTTTTATGAACTCGCTTCGAATTACTCTTGGCAACCGTATGGTGATTCTTTCACCTTCAGATTCATGGCAGACCTTAACCATTTTCTTTTGCCTCTTGCTGAGAGGTGCTATACGATTTTCTGGGTCGCAAGCGCCCAATGTGGCCAACTTTCCCATTCGCTGAATGACTTGCTGGCACTCATATTCTGGTCCTTCTACGATGAGTGTTTGCGGACCGTTCCTTCTTGTTTTGACGCACAAGTTTAGCACGCTCTGGCTCCGGGAATCTTTGCGAACATTGCGCGCACTCGCTCGTAGATGTGATGTCCCCGCTGTGATTCCGAGACAGTAACACAACATAACAGCAATAGTTATTATCCTCATTTTGTTTGAATTTTACTGACAACAATGTTTGCTTTACAACAATTTCATAGCGTTGTTTCAGTGCATACTTCTTCTAATCATTAGAATGGTAACATTCTCCCTGCAGATTATTGTGTTTGAGAAGCCCGGCAAGCAAGCAAGATCGTATATGCACGAGTGATGAGCACGGGAACCCAAAAAGAAGTTGCTTGGTCTTGTGAAGAGAGAGAGAAAAAGCAAGAAAGAGGACGAGATAATACGTGTCACATCGGACACAACCATTTCTTGTAGACCACAATTTGTTCTCATCTCTACAGCTACAGGCTACAGCTACAGTTCGTGTTCAATGACAAATAACAATGGCTGTAAATGAATTCATATCAAAAGAACTTGAAATTAATTTACTCCGGAGAAAAGGCACGTAAAGACAAACATAACAAGCTTTTCCCTCACTTTTCTTCTTCCCTCTTGTGATGGATACATCATAGTGGAGAGTTAGTGATCATCCAAGATTAAGAATTATTACAAAACCAAAACGCCGATAGGATCTGGAGTTGAATCTTTGTCGCCTTTGACAGTGCCATCGGTTGTGATTGATCCAGCGAGAAGGACTCCTGCGATATGTGGCGCAGCCATAGACGTCCCACGGAGGGTCGCATAATCTTGATCTTTCCAGGTCGATTCGATGCTACGCCAGGGCCAGCGTAACAACGCTTCCATAGTTGCTAAAATATGCCCAATTATCTCCATTCTCGAAGGCAGAAACAGTGTAGATGTTAGGGTTGTTAGGGCCTCCGGCCGATGCAGGTGAGTAATTTCCTGCATCATCACCCTCGTTACCAGCAGCGACGACGAAGGGACAATTGTCAGATGCCTTGATAACAGCATCATTCAAGGATTCAGATTTTCCGCCGCCAAGGCTCATGTTGGCTACATCACTGCTGCCACATTTCTCAGCAACGTAATCAATCCCTCCTATGATACCAGATAAGTATCCACTGCCACTTCTATCCAAGACTCTATATATAGTTTGAAGAATGGACAGAAATGTTATAGAAATGTTCATTGGCAAAATATCTTGCAGAAGTGAATATCAATTCTTACCTCACAGAAACGACGGCAGCACCTGGTGCCACACCAATGACGCCAAAGTCATTGTCGATGGCGGCAATCGTTCCGGCAACGTGAGTCCCTAGAGAATTATTGACGGCATTCAAATGAAGTTTGAAGTGGTGAGAGTCGTATATATCACAACAAAACACATGAATAAGGAACGAATCATACATACCATGACCATGTTGATCATCTGCACCTCCTTTGCCTTTGACAAACGATACACTACTTTTGGCATCAACATTGAGATCTGGATGGTCAAGATCGATCCCTGAGTCAATCACATAAGCTTTTCCACTACCGCCGTAAGTAGAGCCTCCACGCACACGTGTTATTCCCCAAGGAGTCGTTTGAGCATCACCATCACCGCCGCCACCACCATCTTTATTAGGCCCCTTGCCGGGCGGCGGGGCAAGTTGACGACGATCTTCTAGCATTTCCCTGGGATCAAGCTGAATGATAAAATCTATTTCAACGTTTGCGACACGAGGATCTGCTGTGATTTCACCGACCTTACCACGAGGGACAGTTGTCGCAAATCCGAAGAAGGCTGATCCTCCGTAAGTCAATCTTGCAGTTACTCCCATGCTCTGCGCAGCTGCTGCAGCTGCGGCCTTATTCTCTTCAGCAGGCAGCCTTCCTTTCAGCAGCTGTTGCTTGCCCGATGCCCATTGAGTCTACGGCGCAGAATATTATCCTCGAGTTTGACGATGATATCAACGTTAGCATTGTTGTTGAATACGTTGGCTCGGCGACGAAAATTCTGATGTGTTGACACTGGAGGGTTCTCTGCATCTTCAGCTTGATTGTTGGCGGGCTCCTCTGATGAATGGTAGGCATCAGAATCAGACGATACAGCAGGCACTGGAAGCAGCACAGCGTCAAGATCATTGCGCACACTCGCTCGTAGATGTGATGTCCCCGCTGTGATTCCGAGACAGTAACACATGACAGCAATAGTTATTATCCTCATTTTGTTCGAATATTCTTTTACTTCTATAACAATGTTTTTATGCTTTTCACAGATTCATTAGCATCGTTCCAGTGCATACTTCTTCTAATCATTAGATTGGTAACATTCTCCCTACATGTTATTGCGTTTGAGAAGTCCGATACAAAAGCCCATTCTTCACCGAAAGCAAGACCTGCATGCACGACTGATTGAAGCACGTTCGGTCCAAAATTTTTCGTTTCAGAAGGCTTCGTTTTGACAAACTCATCATCTTTTGTCATCATCTTCCATCACTCTCTAGAGAGAGTAACCCCCCAACAACTCAACAAAACTCTTTTATCACACGAGAGATATCTGCCTTTTGTGCTGGACCATATTTATAGTTGGTAAAGAATTTATTCCAATACTCGATCAAGTCATCGCCTCCTCCCTCTACTTCTTCGCTAGAGACTTGATAGATGGCCTTGCAATTACTGATGACATCACTATCTCCTTTAAGCACGCGAAGTATTTTAATCCCATTGTCTGCAGTTTTGGAAGCACACTCCTTTAATTCTGGATCTTCATGGATTGACGACATGGCAGTTGGCATAATAACATTCATGCATGCAAGCGGAACCATTACTTTCGTATCTGCACCTTTCACCGCCTCTGCTAACACCGACGGAACTTCCTCCACAGTCAGTGATTCCGGGGATGTCAGATAGACTGCGAAAAAACCTCTGATGCCGTCAGAATGAGCAAATTGTTTCTGGAGTACTTCGAATAGTGCGGTTGATTCCTCGTCCGATGGGGACGATCCATCTTCAGGGTGAAGAACTGGAATAATCTGAGAAGCATGGCCGAGTTGCTTCATGAAATCGTCGTTCGATACTTGAGCTGTTGTTGGCAAGGCACTCAAAATATTGTGACTGATCGGCCTAGCCATTGAGATTGAGCGAGCAACGAACGCCGATGCATTGTGCTTTGCAATTATGGACGGCAGCAACAGTAGTAGGGAGTTTCTCATCATAGAAGCTATTGTGTTTCGACAAGAAGTATGGTAAAAAGTGCATGCATGAGAGAGAGATAGAGTGAGAGAGCGATGAAGAATAAGTAGAGAGTACTTAACTGTGCTATGTGGGATTTTTCTTTTTCATTTTTCTGATTCAGACAAACGAGAAGAACGCAGTGTTCACAAGTGTCACATCGGAGAACGATTTCTTGCGGATTATTATTTGTCACCACACACCACAGCCACCGCACCCTGCCTCACTTCTCGCAGAAGACAAGGTTGCAAATAAATTCATATCAAAAGAACTTCTTTACTTTTACTAAGGTTATTTCTCGAGTAAATAAAACTGTAGCTCAAGCTAACCATTTACTCGGAGAAGGGGCACGTAAAGACAAACATAATAAGCTTTTCCATCACCATCACTTTTCTGGGGGGTTTGGTGTTTGTTGAGACTGAATACATTTGGTTCCACAAATGGGATAGTCCATTTGTTATGCATAATTGTTTGTGACCAGACAGGCAGAAGCTGAATATCACTAAAGTAGCAGATAGACTTCTGGTCGACTGCATACAACCTAGCATTATGCCAAACCTGATGAGTATGCGTAGTCCTAATCTAATGAAATCTATTTTTGTTGTGTGAATGAGATGGTCACTTTTCACTCTAGTTTAGATAGCCTCTCCTTGGAAGAATTCTTTTCTCAACTGGTATCGGCGCATGTCAACTTCCAATTGTGAATTTCTTGGCAGTACGTCACTCACCAAACCATGTTCCCGCAGCTCAGCCTCAAAGCAATCATCAGGAGCCAAGTGCGGCAATCCATCATCGAATAAAATGAGCTGCCCTTTCTTTACCTCAACCCAATCCTCGTCATCTGTCAATGGAGACGTAGCAATAACTGCAACTCTATCGTCGTCCTTTGTGACTGTTGCGAAGTTTATGCTATAATCGCAATCGCTTAGGTGAGCACTTCCGAAGGGCGGCTCTCGCACTAAATAATGGAGTCCATTCCAAACTTTGGATCCTTCTCGTGATCCGGGCCAGGAATAAGCAAATTGTAAGTGGGGGCCACAGCCCAAAAGGAAGTTGAAGATTGTCGTTCCATCATACTGACTGTCTAACGCCACAATCTCATTACAGAGTGAAGCAATTGCCCCATGCAATACGGGTAAAGAAGGAAGCGTATCAAATCTTGCCCTAAGTGCATTTAGCAGTGCACAAAACATTGCCTCGCTATCCGTTTTTCCTATTGGATTGTAGAAGCGTTCTCCTGTATCTTCCACCCCAATACTCCTCCCTATCCAGGGTATTTTCACACATGATCTATTCAACTCATTTACTTTCGGAGCAGTAGCTGGACAATCAGCATCATTGTCAGCAAATATATTTCGATCAAAATAGGACACGTCACCATTATGAGCAAAACACCAAGATATTCCCCACATCTCTCTTTGAAACGGATGTACATTCTCCAAACGCACCGCCCCACGAGTCGCATACCGAATATGTGAAACCATATTAAACGTTTTCACAGGATGGGTTTGTAAAAATTCTGCCAATAAAGACTCAGCGGCTGGTTCTGAGTCATGGAAGGCTCGTATTCCTCTACCATCGTAGAAACACAATCCCCACCCATGGCTGTGTACATCTGTATCGCCTCCACGTCGGGCGAAGCCACGGAAGGAGAATGTGAAGTCTGTTAAAGCGGCACAATTCATGCCCATTAATTGGCACATTTGGAGTTGTGTTGTTGTTGCTGATTTTGCGGAAAGTGAGTTCAATGATATGTCATTTTTTGTCGATGAAAAGCATCGCGATATCAGAGGTTGTGATAGCAGTAGCAGCAGTGCTATTAAATAATGATGATTCATCTTGATGTTGTAGACGCAGTAGGTAGGTGCCTCAGTTCAAACCAATGATATAGCATGCGGAGTAAGTCCGATAGACCTCCATCGTGTTAGTTGTGCTAGCTGTCGGCTGTCTTATGTTCCATGTTGTAGCATGGTCCACTAAAATTCAAAAATAATGCTACCGCGCAAAAAAATTGCTCCAGGAGCATTTAGGTCCCGAGTTCGCTAGTAAAAAAAGTGATTAGCAAGCACTTCAGTCACGAGTTCCAACTCGAACTTGCACAAAATTCCTAGCAACCATGTCGACATATCCACTCCGTAGCCTGGTAAGTTTCTTGGTATACTTGTGCACTATAATAACCAGGTGTTATGTGATAGCACACATTTTTGGCTGTCGATAGAGCGACTGGTCAACATTGTAACTGCTGTATTCGTCCTGATGTGGTAAATTAGCATGGGTCAGATGGGTTGTTTAGGCGATTTTACCTAGTGATTTTAACTAGTAAAAATGTTGAAAATCACCCAGGAACAATTGAAGATAACTCAATGAGGAATAGATATAAATAGGTCATCCAAGGAATAATTATATTCGGATAGTGTTTAGTTTGGCATTCCCGATCGACATTTTTGTCGAATGTGTATTATTGGCCATGGTGGAGGGGTGTGCTGACATGGTTGTAAGCTACTTTTGTGCGTGAGAGCGCGCTGGAACAATTTTTTGCAGGGAGCAATTTTTTTGCGCGGTAGAATGGTTGGTGTTCGCGTGTAAGGCTTTAAGGTTATTTCTGTGCTACGGTAAGCTACGTATCACTGGTATTTTGAACAAGAAAAGCAGCTGTGAAGTGTTCCTTGGTGCGGTGTGCGGTGTGCGGTGTGTGTGTTTGTCTTACATAAGGAATACACTATTTGTATGCTAACGTAACAGTAATTCTATCTAAGCTCAGTATCTAGTCATCGAAATAGCTAGTTCTCACTCTATGTTTGAGAAAGCAGGGGCGTCTCTCACAAATTTCATTCGACACACACACAATGAGAACAGCGCCACGAACCATGGAGGGAACGTTCATGAGACGTTTCATGAGACGTTCGGATCGTACAAAAGCCCGTACCCCTGTCAGGGCAGCCCTGGCTCTCTCTTTATGATGCCTACTTGCAACGTTGAGCGCAACCACAATGCATCTATGCACAGCAGCAGCTACTTCTAAACTATTGATTCAAACGTATATTGATCCATAAAGAATGAAGCCACTCATCGCAGTTGCAGCACTCCTGCCAGTGGCATCATCGGCATTGAGAGGTAGTCGTCTCCAGGATTCCATGTCCATGTCCATGTCAATAGTCACCGATGCCACTGGACTTCCTCTCATGGATCTTCCGAGTAGCCCTGGCTTTCCTCCTTGTAACATCTGTGGAGAGGGAAATGTGATAACCAATCCCGACGCAGTAGTACAATTTGCCACTTTGGCAGCAGCATCAGATATTCCCGGAACAATCGAAGACAAAACTTGCCTAGAGTTTGCCGCCGATGGGCAGAATGGTTTGATACCAGAGGAGGAGTGTGTTCTCTTACCTATTATAACCCGAACTTTGTGCGGCTGTCAATCTCCTACGGATCTGGTAGAAACAGTACCAGCAGCACTGCCAGTACTTGATCAAGACAAATGCAGCTGTTCTCCGAAAGACTTTACCTTCAAGCTACAGTTGGATCGTGACTGCGATACAGACACGGTCAGTGGCACTCCTGGTGTAGAGGTTGCTGTTTGTAACGTTAGAGGTGGCGCTGGTGAAATTGACTATTCTACACTTGAAATTGTCGACATTCAATTCTTGGAGTTTGGTTCAGCAGGTCTAGAAGTGATCAATCAGAATGAGACGTATACGAACACTAGCCTTGTCAGTGGGGACACGTTTACTTTCCCAAGTATTTCAAACATGTTGAGTCCAGATATGTCGATTGAAGAACAGCTGCAATACTATCCGACAGGAGTTTCGTTGACTATGGAAGGAAATGCAAAAGATAGTGATGGTAACGATGTGACTGTGAGGAACCAGGTTGCATGGGCATATACTAAATCTTGTGGTGCTTTGCCTATCTCTGTGGGTCAAGCTATTGGATGGGTAGATATTGTGAGTAGAATACATCGTGTTTATGTCTGTATTGTGTATGACTGAATACCTAACTCTTCCCATTCGTATGTGAACTCAAACCACAGGCTGTGACAGAAGCTCCTTTACCAGAGTTTTGTTCAGCTCTACCTCCGCCAATAACCACAGATGCAACTACTTTCAGTACGACCACGACGGGAGCCACTATGACAACAACGACTTCAACCAGTCACAGTATGAGTGTAACAACAACTGCTGCAACATTTTTTGGCAAGACGGGTAAGATTCCGAAGGCAAAAACTCTGAAAGACCCAATGGCAAAGGTCGCCAAATCAGCATCTAACGATGCCAAAGCAGAAAAGGTATCGAAGAGTAGTAAATCGGTGAAGACTGCTAAATTGGAGAAGGATTCTACCAAATCAAGGTCTGCAAATATGTCTATGTAGTTAGGAGAGTGTACAAACAGTGATAAGCGTCTAGTGAGCTCAAATATGTATGTTAATATTTCATAAAAATTCATTCTGCATGTAATTCCCAGATGTAGTGGAAAAATGATTACTATTTAGAATCTTGTCTTCAGTTGGTTCTCTCTCCTGCTTTTTTGTGCTTCAATGCGATAAAAGCAAGCACGCGAACGACAACGAATAAGAGCAACAACATTCCGACGTTGAAACCTGTAGAATATTGCACCCCAAGAAATTCAAGGACTTCTTCTACACTAGCAGTACCCGAGTCAGAGTCTATGCATGTGGCCAAAACGCCGCTACCATCACACGGCACTGGCCTATCGAACACAAGTTGCACTGACGAATTGTATGAGTACTTGAAAGGCGACAAAAATCCAAGCCAAACGATCCAGTGCGGGACCTGTCGAACAAAGAATCCACCAATTACCATTAGCCCAAGAGAAACAACTGTCATCACAACCATACCCCTCTCCACATCCAAGACAGATGCTCCAAGGAGAAGACCTATGGACTCCCCCGCAAGCACGCTAAGTAAGCAGCAAACAGTACTTCCAATGAATATTGCAAAGTTGTTATTAACTCCAGACATCCAGTAAGATATGATCATATATATGGCCGGTAGTATGAGGCGTGCTGGGGCTTCACTCGTGGTTCTACAAGACAAAGACAAGAGAGTGTGAAGTCAGACAGGACGAGATAGTTGAAATTAAGATGATGCTGCTTCACGACACTTACTTTGCCATGAAGTATGCCGATAGCCGATATGCTCCAGAACTCCTTTCCTTGAAAATGATACTCCGTTCGAGGGGGAAGGCCATGTATGAAGTGAACATGGCGTCAAAAACCTAGAAGAGAAGAAAGATCAGAACACGATGTGTTAGATTGCATAGATAGAAAGTACATTGCCAAAAGGTAAAGGATCAAAACGTCGACTTACCCAAAATGTCATTGTAAAAAAGTAATAACTACTTCTATCAAAGACAGTCGATTCAGTGTATGGCATTTGAAACCAAAGCAATCCACACATGAACCCAATCGCACCCGCTTTGATCAGATTCAACTTTGTAAAAATCGCAGACCTAGAGTTCTTCATGCTCCGATGAACTAAGACAGTGTATTGAGTCCACCAAGTTGTGTTGAACGATTTCTCCGTCATGATAATACTTTGTTGACGATTCAGTCTCCTTCCACTGGCTTCATATTGAGCCTTCACCTCTTCTTCCACTTGGATGGCACCAGCCTCCTGATCCCATGAGTCGATCAATTTTTGTTTTGTGGTAGTTCCACCCATCATCGGCTGCTGCTGTCTCCCATCCTCCCCTCTCCTCCGATGAACGAGGCCAGATGATGCATCTTCTCCGCCGTTTTGATGCGGGATATCATTCTCAATGAAGGTATCTTGCTCACCGTACTCATCAATGGCACTGTCCACCACCAACAAATCCATATGATGATCCGCAGCATTATACCCAGCAGGACATTCTAATCCTAATTTCTTCACATGTTCTAAAGAATCCTTTGGGGTACCAAAGTAAACAACATTCCCATCAGCAAGAAGCATGAGTTTATCAAATCCAAAGAATACAGCTGACGATGGTTGATGAATTGAAGTGATGATGGTTTTGCCCTCCTCTCTTGCCAGGGAATCTAATATACGCATTAGTGCGACTGCACTCGTACTGTCCAAGCCCGATGTTGGCTCGTCTAGGAGAATGATAGCTGGATCGGTTAGTAACTCGGATCCAATGTTCACTCGCTTCCTCTCTCCGCCACTGACCATGTTAATTGGAGTGTCTGCACATTTTGCGAGACGAAGCTGAAGAGAGTAATAATTAATGGATAAGATGATGAGATACATAATTCATTCTCAAAAGAGCATGTGTATTGCATGACAATGGAATATTAATGTCAACCACTTCTACTTACCTGCTTGATGATTCGATCAACCTCAGCAACCTTCTGCGCCTTCGGCAACGAAGAAGGCAAGCGCAAAAACGCCGTATACGTCAACTGATCCCTCACAGTCAAATGACCAAAGAACAAATCATTCTGTTTCACATACGCAACTTTCTTCTTCAACTTCTTCATAACCTTATCCGTCACATGATCACCATCCAAATTGATCATTCCACCATCATAACTCGATCGTCCGGATAGAACATCGAGAATACTAGTTTTACCAGAGCCGGAGGGGCCCATTAGTGCGAGGATCTCACCGGGAGCGGCTGCTCCGGAGACTCTGTTAAGAATTGTTTTCTTGGCGGATACTACTCCCTTTTTCTTCGATTCTTCGGCACTTTCGGGAGTGGATGTGGCGATGCTGCCTCGAATGAGGCCGCTGTGCAGGATTAGAATGAATATATGATACACATAATTAATGGAACAAAGTAAACGTTAGTGCCGGCCGTGTATATATACTGCGTCGCCCGAGAGGAGAAGCACTTCGCAAAACCTGTAGCACAGTGCACGACATTATGAGAACTGTTTGCAAACTCACCTACTGCCCTCCTTAATCTCCACCTCTTTCGTAATACGTGCCCATCGCAAAAACATTCCACCTCTGGTGTGAGTAGTGCCTCCGAGACCTTTCTCTAAATCGACTGCGGGAGGAGATGATGATGCGATGAGCTTGTCGTCGGGTAACAACATCGATGGCTGCGTCATCTGCTGGCTGTCGCTTGGCCCTTTGTAGGAATCGTCGGTCATTTCAGGAGCAAGAGATGGCACGGGTGGCATTTTTTTATCACAGACAACTATACTTATACTTCTTCGTCAGTATTCTTTTTCTTTGAATCTACAATAGGAATGACTTCTGGGCAACCAAACAACAGAAGTAAATGGGGCAAGATAGAAGCAAGAAGTGGTCGGTCGTGTGTTGTGTTACTTTTTTTCCTTCAATTTCTGACGCAATGGCATGGGTGAGGAACACGTGACCTACTTAGCTAAAGGGAAAGGGAGAGCCTTGGATTGGGCGGGGCTAAGTACAGGGAGAGCGGGCGCTTTTGGTACTCTCTTGTTGGCGGCGCCCACATGGGCCCCAAAACTGTGGAAAATCGGGTATAAAGCAGCTCAAAATACCCGTCAATTGACAAAACATACCCTCAAAATGACCCAAAATCTCCTGTGAAGACCTCAGCCCACACCAGATATGTTGTGGGCTCACCCACATACCCGCTATCCCGGTCAGGCTTGACGCGGCTCGGGTTTTCAAAAACGGAGAATCGTTGCCTCGTATGTAGTAGGAGTATCTATGCTAGATAGATAGATTATTTTATTCACTACTCATCTTCTACTATGTATAGCAATACGTACAAACGTTGTGACATTTTCCATCTGCTCTTCGGTATTGTGAATTAGGTTCGCATTACCTGGTTCGCATTCTTCTGGATCGATTTGCATAGGCCTTTCCTTTTCTTTTAGGGTGTACAGAAAAAAAGAGACGTCTCTTTGTTATTTTTAAGGTGGAACAGAACTAACTTTTTGCCTAGTAAAAGTAGCTGTTTATCTAGTGAAGATGCCTCCGTAGACCTACAATAGGAATTAATATACCCCCGTGCGAAAACAAATTCGGCGAATGAGTTAGCCGAAACGGCAGGGAATGATATAATGAAGCGTAAGGAGGCGTTGAAAGTTTACAAAGACAGGCGGAAGACAGAAAAGACTGACGGGGTAGTTAATGGGTTGAACAATTGGTAGAAATAATCAGATCCTAAATATTAATTCAATTATAAAGTCTGACCTAGTATCTATTTATCCAATCTTTGATCTATACAAATAATGAAGCGTGCAAATGTGTGCCTACAAATCTACACGATTTCATAGCCCACATTAACATCATCACTCTTCACAACTGGAGAAGGTAATAAATGATCACGTTCGACATCCCTATTGGGGGTAGACGACTGGCTACTTTTGGGGGTTGAACCAATACTCTTCATTCTCTTCTTCGTCTTGACAGTCGCTGCTCTCACCTTGTCTACCTGTCGCTGTTGAGCCAACATTTCAGAATTCTGTTGGGCTGACATTGTTCGTGTCTTTTCATCCTCTCCCACGTCGGCATTTAGCATATCCTTCTTGAGATTCAGAGTGGCCATGGCAGATTTGTCACGGTAGTCACTCTCAAACGACTCTTCTTTCCTCATACTTTGAGATGTTCTACTACTCCCCTTTGAATCACTTGGATCACTCTCGAAAGACTCTTTTTTCCTATTCAAACTTGTGTTTCGAAGAAGACTTCCCCTTGACTTGTCTAAAAATGAGATGGATGTCTTCACCTCCTCCACCTTTTCCAATTTAGATGAATCAGTCCCCTTACTTGTTGCCTTACTTTTCGGTTGATAATTCAAATCAGAAATCCCCGTCATGCCGGTGTAGCCACTGAAGTGGGATCCATCTTCGCCACTAGATCCTACCGAGACGAAACTACTATCTTCAGAGTCGTGCAATTCTGCTAGGACCTTGTCAATCTCATTCACCGGTGTTGCTGCGGCGGCGGGAGATGAACTACTGTTTTCATTATTGGACGACTTGCCGGTTAATAGTCCAGCAGCCCACTTGCCAACTGTGACCTTTGGTTTCTCGTTTTCAACTTCACACACATTTACATCACCAATGTGATCCACACTAGTCTCAGCAGCAGTATTATTCTGCCGTCTCTTACGACCCTGGACAAACGCAACAAAGAGGAAGGCAACCAAACATCCACCAACTACTGCAAAGAAGATGCCCAACACATTTCTGTTGATTTCGCCAGTACTTCCATCAACATCAACGGTTGTTGACTCGGCAATAACTGTAGCAGCATTTGGATTTAGTGTCGCAGGAACAGCTGATACTACCTCGGGATCGGCGGCAGGAATGGTGGCGGGTTCTTTCTCCTCCGGAACAACTTCCTCCTCCACCGCATTATCAGTGGTAACGACTTCCATTGCATCAGTGGCAACAGGAATGTACCCAACTGCCGCCCATTCACCCAAAAAACCCTCCAAGTCTAAACCAACAACTCCATTCAGAAAGAATTGCTTCACTTCCTCCTCATCCACATCAGACGCAGAAAGGTCAAAGCTCTTATCAAGTATGAGCTCCGCCTCATAGGACGAAGAATGCTTTTTTACTTCTTCTTCTTCCAAGTGTCTCCAGCTCCCTCGTGCAACAGCCACCGATACACTTGTGGTGGTGAGGGGATCAACTTCAAACGATATGAATCGATGACCATACGCTGCACTTTCCTCAAATAAGGTCGATCCGAAAGATTCCAAGACGTCGGCAACACGTTGTGCGTTTGCAGGAGGTCTACTTGACTGGATGGAGAAATTGAAATTGATACTATCGGGATCATCATTGGATTTTGGTGTGAACTCCTCCATTCGTCGGATGTACGTTCTAGTGGATGAGGAGGATGGAGATGAGTGGATGGCGGCGGTGGCCGATGTGAGAAGGAAGAAAGTTGATGATAAGAGGTTCATCATGATGATGATTGGAACAGCAGCAACAACAACTCGTGTACTTATGCAGCAGCGACTCTCTAGTGCAGCAAGAGGGCGTCTATCCTGAACGGGTTTAAGATGAAATAGTGGTGGATTGAGTAGTGCACTTCCGGATTTCCAGAGTAGTGGCCATATTTGTCGGCATGATGTGTGGTTTCTTCCGTTCATGCCGATAGAAGCCGAGTCTTGCTAAACTTGGCGGGTCGCGAGAAAACATTCGGATTTCGCGGAGTTTTTTTTCTCTCCCGCAAAATTTCTGATGTTGAAGGTCGGTGAAGATTCAGATGCGTATCTATTTTAGGAGCATTTCGTGATAATGTGTTCGGTCATCGGTCGCTCGATCATTGGCCGGCGGCCGTTGATGGACGGAATGAAGGAACACCACGTCGACTCGAGAGGGAAGTTCTGGTTAAGGTGGAACAGAACTAACTTTTTGCCTAGTAAAAGTAGCTGTTTATCTAGTGAAGATGCCTCCGTAGACCTACAATAGGAATTAATATACCCCCGTGCGAAAACAAATTCGGCCAAATCAAGTCACGCATCAACCTTTTTGCCCACGGGCAGGAAAAGTGGCCGTTTGCTTCTTCACACTTTCTCTGACATTCACCAACCACAAACGGCCAAAGACACAACCACCATGATGCCATTGTGGACTGCCTATTAGCACAAAATCGCCATTCTACCAAGCGACAATAATGAGATATTTGCTAGACAAGCCTATTTGTAGATCGGCTGCAACAAAATTGTCGCTTGGTACGACTTACTGTAGGAGAGAATAGCCATGCCCACAACGTAACGGAAATTGGTCGATGCAACTGATGTTGTCGACTAATGCCTCGGGTAATCATCGTTATCACCATTTACGATGCCACCACGACGCACCTACCAGCGTTATATGTCCATAGGGAAGCGACAGTGTCTTGGTAGCCGCTCGATCGCCCGATTTTGTCGGAATGAAGGGCGGTAACTCTGTGTCGACATATTTTTCATATTTTTTATTATCCGCACTGCTGTGCAATAAGAAGATACAATAAACCACTGATGAAGGCAACCAACCCGCTCCCTCGACTCTAATATGGTTATAGACGACGGCTTAGCACTCTGGAGCGGTAGATAAGGTCCACACGACGTCGCCTACACGTTACAGAAAATATATAAAAATTCGTTTCCGTCGAACACAACAATCAACTGACAATTAATTCAAACGGCGTAGATATCGATCAAAGAAACATCAATACATCATTATCATGATAGTATGCATCCGTGGGAATAATATTACTAATGTATGTTGAGAGAAACATCATATTTATCAAGTATTACATTTATAATAATTTTCATAAAATAATAACAAATAATAACATAGTTTATCTGATATTAAACTCTAACATGATGAATCACCAACACAAAAAAGTCTTATATTGCAATTATATGATCGTAGGACTCATGGATAACCACTCATTTGCAGATGGTGGCTCTTCATAAGGTAGATTATTGTATACACTCTGGGAAGGAAAATAGATTGTTTCTCATCAATAGAATTCGCTTGATCATGTATTAGGTGATGTTTATGAACAGCCCAAGTATCAAAAGACGTCCCCCATATATCATTTATCGATTTGATGCGAGGAAACCCTCTCCTTATATGTATATCATCACGTTAACGTCCGTGGGAGGGATGAAAGGAGGTAAAAGTTGTGGATTTTATGCCATTTATGGCGACGTTATTTTCTTCATTTTCGATACATCAACTGAGTTTTGCCGACGTTGTCGCTTAGATTATGATGTATACGATCGGATAAGCCTAGTATCATAGGTGTATTTATTAGTTGTGCATAACTGTGGCCCTAGGAGTGGATGACATCATGGTGAGGGTGTACATAAAAGATGATATATTATTTGGAGGGTGGGTTTGAGTGGTAAGTGGTACCGATTAGCGAATTTGAGGCAACGATAGGAATCGTGCCTCTACGTACGGCCAAAAAAGCGATTGTACGTTAGGAATAGTACTTGAAGTTAGTTCTGTTCCACCTTAAGAGACGTTTCTGAGAAGAAACGTCTCTTAAAAAATTTTGAAGAGACGTTTCTGTTGGCGCCATTTTTCTTGTAGGGGGCTTCCCCTGAAATACTCCCCCCTTTCTCACACATATGCCCACACATAAAATGCAAGCGGATCAAGAACTTGATATAATATTATTCGTGCTGCCGGTGGTTGCCACCAAGGATGACAGCTTCTTCCGGTGCTTTTCGTCTCGATAGCCCTTGCAAAGGTGTACTTTTTAAACCAGGACTGATGGTCATAGTTCATATATTCACAGAGATATGCAAAAACTACCAATGCATACTTGCACAGATTCAGCTAAACCGTCGATTAAATACACCTTTGAGCATTAATGTCGTCATGATTATGATTGTAGCGTTGGATTACAATATCATGGGTTCTTATATTGTTGTTTGTTGGTGTAATCATCTGGGGACGAGTGTTAGGGATAGGTTAGGGTCACTTTAGGGTCAGGGTTAGGGATGTGTACCTAAATACCCTAAGTAAAAAGAGACGTCTCTTTAAATTTTTAAGAGACGTCTCTTTTTTTCGGTACACTCCTTTTCTTATTAAAAGCCTCTAAGAGAGTTAACCCCAACAAAAAAGAAAAGTAAATGTTAGGAGTTAACCCGACAGTCCAAGAAAGCGGTTATCATCCTTACTGTACCTGGTACGTACCTGGTAGGAGTAGCTAGATATTCTCATTTTTATTTGGCCTGGTTTCCACCCACAGTGGCCTGGCCTTCGATTTTGCCCCAGCCAATCACTTTTTGCGTGCGCCTTCTTCGCCGCCACTGATCTCACTTTCATTATTTTTTGCTCAAAATAAGCACCCTCTTCGTCGCGATCTTACCATTATCTTCATCACTTCATTGTCACTAACAACATCATACATATAATTCTACCATGCCAAAGTCCAAACGAGCTCAAAGAGGTGCGTTTCTTCTTTTGTCACTTATTGTTCTCTACACCACGAGCTCGGAACTGCGCGCGTGCATCCACAGTAAAGACACGTATGTTTAGCGGTCTCCACCTGCCGATCTTGCACTGAAAACTATCTCTCTCCTTTGAGAGTAAGTCCCCATGAGGCACAAGCATTTGGCTAAAAGCTCAATATCGAAAAATATAGCCCCCTATCATTTATTTGGTATGGCTGTGGTAATTTTGGTTTCTACATTCCCACTCCTGGACGATGTGATGGATTGTTCTGATTGCGCTTCGGCGTAGTTGGTATGATGTATTACTTTTAGCGCCCTGGTGCAATGGCGTGTTGGGAGATAACCGTAGAATGCACATCTTTTATCATTGAATTGATATGTATTTATTTACTCATCATGTTTATCTAACGTTGCACTTAATGTTCCCATCATCATTTACACACATCAACGTTATAGTGGCACTCACCAAAACTGCCAAGAAAACAAGGGATCACAAAACCAATTACATCGACATGGTCCGTGAGGCAATCGATGCAAATGATCGAGTATACCTCTTCTCCTACGAAAATATGCGTTCCAACCACTTCAAGGATGTACGCCTCCACTTCCGTGGCTCAAGCGGTAATAAGAACAGCATGAGTGATGAGAATGATAGTAGCAGTGACACCGTTGGAAGAATATTCCTAGGCAAGAATAAATTACTGCAAATAGCGCTTGGGCGTGGCCCCGAAGATGAATATTCAGATAACCTTCACAAGTTATCCAAGGTCCTATCTGGATCTGTCGGAGTTCTGTGCACCACTCAGAGTGCCTCTGAAGTAGAGGAGTACTTTGCCAAGTTGGCAGTAGAGGACTTTGCACGAGCGGGAGCGATTGCCCCTCGGTCGGTTAGTTTGACAAAGGAGCAGGTGGAGACCCATCCTGTTAGCATGGTCGAACAATTTCGTAAGTTGGGCTTGCCTGTGGAGGTTAAGAATGGGCGGGTCGCTTTCATTGGAGGACGGGAAGAATGGGAGGTATGTAAAGAAGGCAAAGAACTTAGTGTAGAGCAGTGCAAAATACTGGTTCATTTTGGTGTCAAATTGGCAACATTCAAAATTGATTTAGTGTCCCGGTGGGAAAGAGAGGAGGGTTCAGTAGAAGAATTCTAAAGGAAATAATAGCGTGTATTAGTAGCTTTGCAAAGATATTGAACAACTCTTTACCGCTAGAGTAGAGCACTAAACAACCAAGCCATGAGGTTGCCTTCCATCAGCAGACTTGATCGATTGGTTGGATACAATAATAGTGAATGTGCAAGGAAGTGAAAGTGTTGGCGATTTGGCGACGGAAAAAAGACGCGTGTAATTTTATCGGTGCACAAACGTCTCACACAAACGTCATCTTTGAAAAAAATGCCGATCGATCGCGTTGATTGTTGATTGACACAGATTGACATCATTGCAATCAAAGAGATTCATCATATCACTTATCACTTAGGAAATTATATTAGGTAAATGTTGCATTATCGCTACAATCCATAGAAGTAGTATTGTAGTCATAACAGCACGATGACGATCATTCCAGCTCCGGCAATCGCCTTCCTCTTGGCGCTGGCAACCGGCCAAAGCTGCGCCTTCGCCTCCCACAACATCCAAAGTAACACACATACACAACGATCACTGCGAAGACCGTCGTCATCACACCACAAATCCATCGATTTGCAAAACATTCACAAGACAAGGTCATCTGCCGCAGCTCTACAACTTCGTGCTGGAGCTTCTTCCTCCACAACCAACACCATCCCGCCGCCACCACCAGCATCGAACCTATCCCTCATCAAATTCTACTTCCCCTGTCTCGCCCTCTGGATCTCCGGCCCTCTCCTCTCCCTCGTTGACACATCCTTCATTGGCCTCTCCGCCAAAGCCGGAGCTGTAGGTGGTGCCGGAAGTGCCGCCCAACTAGCAGCCCTGGGACCAGCCACCACATTCATTGATGGTAGCTTGTATTTATTCGCTTTTTTGAATGTGGCAACTACCAATTTGTATGCTAGTGCCCTGGCGAAGGGTGCAGTGGACAACACAAAGAATAAATCCAATAGAAGTGGTGTCGAAGAAAAGCCTGGGGAGGGAGTAGTTAGAACTGCTGCCAAGACTAGCTTGTATTCGGGTATTGGTCTCATGTTCTTTTTGCTGGCTGTGGCACGTCCCTTGATTGCCCTTTACATTGGGGAAGAGGCTGCTAATTCACCGGGGTTATTAGACGCGGCACATGAATATGTGCAAATTCGTGCATTGTCCATGCCCACATCTTTGCTTGGGGGAGTGTTGCAGGCAGCTCTTTTGGGGGCCAAGGATTCTGTTACTCCACTTGTGTCAATTCTTTACTCAACAATTGTAAATGTTTCCGGTGACTATCTGTTGGTGAACAGGTTCCACATGGGATTGAAAGGAGCTGCAATTGCCACATTGTGTGCTCAACTGGCTGGAACAGCTGCCATGATCCCAGCAGCACGAAAGAGGTTGTTATCAAAGGGCTCTTCATTGGGATTGCTCCCCCGTTGGATGACAAATCGTGAACCAGATGAAATCACTGCTCGAACATTCCTCAAGTTCGCTGCACCGGTATTGACATTGATTTTGGGTAAAATCTCTGCATTTGGCTTCATGACGAATGCCGCGGCAGGTCTTCCTGGACAACCGGCAACCTTGGCAGCACATCAAATTGCCCTGTCGCTGTTCTTCTTTGCTTCGCCATTCTTGGAGGTTATATCACAAATTGCGCAGGCATTTTTACCAACGTACACGGTGCTACCAAAGGAAGAACGGGGAAGGAAAGCGGATATCGCAGAATGGAAAGCGGCGTCGGAAAAGTTTGTGTTCCGATTGGAGAAGGTTGGTTTGGCTGTTGGAGCGTTGATTGCCTCGATTGTTGGATCGATCGTGGCATATGCACCTGGTATTGTGACGAAAGATGCTGCAGTTCAAGCAGCTGCCAAGCCACTCGCGCTAATCTTGGCTGCGGGAGTCTCTCTCACTGCTCCTGTTGCTGTGTCAGAGGGTGCATTGATTGCTCGTAAGGAGTTGACATATTTGGCTGGGGTGTACTTTGTTAGTACGGCGCTATTGCCTCCAGTATTAAGGAGGATACGTAGCGGTGGAGGACCTGTCTCTCAGGTTTGGATTTGCTTTGCGTTGTTCCAGCTGTTTCGTTCGTCTTGTTTCTTGGGTAGGATTTTGGCTACTAGGGGCAAGAAGGATGCTGAATCAGAGTGAAAGAAGTACCAAATCTGAAGGAGTAACAATCATAATATATTCACCACAATGAGGTGATGTTGGGTAAAGAAGTAAAGACTATTGATTCTTACTTTTACGTACATGAAAGTGGACCAATTCATTTCAGTCCAGGTTCTACAAATCTGGTAGTTCGAAGACGACTCGTAAATTCTTATGTTTGACTTTGACGGGCTTCCTGGCGTTGCCTTCCAAATGCACCACGCAGCGACTGGCCGAAAACAATAGTCTCTTACATCACCAAACGCCCCGTTGAGATGGGCAGCTTTCTCTAGTCCATGAAGGACGACTGGCGTTCCTACCATGTAAAGAACTTGAGCAAATTCAACCGTGTACGTATGCTCTTCTTCCACCACTCTCGGGATTTTCTCCGGACTTGTAGGACACACATTTCGCCATCGTTTTCACATCTCAACAACTTGAAAAATGATGATTGTTCAGACTTTAAGAGCAACCCTGCCTACGTTTGCTTATATCCATCAACAAAGGCACTGCATTCACGGTGCAGGTGCAGTTATGATCAGGTCCGTGGACACGATGGCTGGTAACCACTAACAACTTTAAAGAGGCATGCCAAACGCAAAAAAGAAGTTTTTTGACTGAGATAGATTCAGTATAGAGATTCAGACAGGAAGATTTATCAAATTTCGAATTATTATGCCATTTAGGGTCGTCGTGCCATACACATTACTTCATAGGAGTAGCACGGTACTACCAACAAAAGTCTTCATTGCCTTCATTTTACGTTTCTATTATATCATCGTCCACAAATCCAATGATGACATCATTTTCATTTGAATTTGTTTGAACATTTTGAATTCTCTTCTTTCTTCCTCACAAATGCACACATCATTTCACATCGATCGAAATCTACCGTGGGAGGCACCTTTACTGCAATCAATAGAGAGAAGATGATGAAATTCATACTACTACTATCAATTCTAGACGCAGCAGCAGCGTTCACTCCTCCTGCTCGCATCATCTCCACAAAGCCACCCCAACACCACCGCCACCTGTATTCCACTTACGACACAGACTACTCCTCCGAAACCACCCTAATCAACATCGACGAAGAAGCCCCCCGCGACATCCCCTCCATGGAACAATGGGCCTACAATATGGGCGCCCAACGAACTGACGGGTTCACACTCACCTCCGACGATGGGGGATTTGACGTCTACGCCATGACAACGGAAGATTTACCAACTGGTTCACCCATATTGACCATTCCCGAACACATGATATTAAGTAGTAACAAGGCCATGGCAGAATTACGAACGGCAGATATGAGTGAGGCAGAAAAGATTATCAAGAGTGTCAATGCCGAATCGGAATTTCGACAGTATTATCTCATGTTAAAGTTGCTGGTGGAGTATGAAAAGGGGATGGAGTCACCGTGGTATCAGTGGTTGAATTCATTACCAAGATATTATACCAATGCAGCGAGTATGACTCCCTTTTGTTGTTTGTGTCTACCTTCGTTAATGAGAAAGTTGACTGTGCAGGAACGAGGGTATTTGCAGCGGTTGGGAGTGTCGAGTATCAAATTAGTTCCGTACTTGAACGAAGACACCAAGTATGATGTAGATTTGTGTACATGGGTGTATCAGATTGTTTATACGAGGAGCTTTGAGAGTGCAGATGGGGATTTGAAGATTGTACCGTTGGCAGATGTAAGTGTTGGTTATCAGAGGGATGAGCGCATTTGATGAATTTTGTTCAGTATGATATTTTTCATCATGATGTGTGTGTAGGAATATCTAACACTTCTATTCCATTCCAACTCTCTCAAACAGATGTTCAACCACGGAGCCTACCCAGAAGTAGAATCATCCTACGACGAACAGGGCAACTATTACGCATACACAACCTACGATGTACCCGCCGGAACTCCTCTCCGAATGAGCTACGCTGATCCAACAAATCCATCATTCCTATTTGCTCGATATGGTTTCTTGGATGAATCTACCGAAGCAACATTTTGCAAAATTATACCAGAGCATATTAACAAAGATATGGAAGAGTTGGGATATGCTCACAATAGAATGCTGTTTTACAAAGATGGGAATGTATCGGAAGAAGTTTGGGATATATTACTCTTTCAACATTTAAGCTCTACAAAAATTGGGGATAAACGAGCACTCATGGAGGCGCATCGTACCGGGGACTATGCAACGAAACAAATGCTTCATGAGAAATATTACGAATACACATCTGCGGCGTTACTGGAGCATTTGGAATCATTTTTGGAACAACTGGATAAATTGAGTACCAAGGCAGGTGAGAGACAAAGAGATTTGGGAGATCATCCAAGGTTGCCTCTTATATTGGCGCATAATGAGTTCGTGAAGCAAACGTTCCTTGCGGTGCGAATGCAAAACTTTGGTTATTGAGACAGCTTTGGAAGATTAATCTGATAGTTTGTTCTCATTAGATAGAATGTTGAGATGGATGGAGCGCTTTTAATTAATATAACCTCTGTGTGTTCAGCAGCTAAGTTACTCATTTACTTAGCCCCACCTACCCTCTACCTGTCTACAAATGTCATTTGCAACGACCGCACCTCACTAGTCAAGAACCAACTCCTCAATTCCTCCTCTTCAATGTCCATAACAGCATTCAACAAAGTGAACAAATACGCTGAATGACAAACAATCGCAATTTCCTTCTCAGGACGTGATCTCACATACTCAGTCAGGAACTTGTATATCCGTTCCGACTTTTCCAATAATGTCTCTCTCCTATCACCATATTCATCCCAAAGTACATCTTCATCGTGCTCAATATCACCAAAGTTGATTTCGGGATAATCAGCCTTGATATCTGTAATGGATCTACGCTTGTTACCAACCAACAAACCCAGCTCTTCTCTACACCCTTCATGAGACACCCAAGGCACTCTATTTACATGATCCCTAAATGACAATTTCGCAGTCTGAATACATCGCAACATCGGTGAGACAATCACAAGATCAGGAGAGAGAGAATTGCACAACTCTCGCTGACTACTGCACTGCTGCTGTCCCAACGCAGTCAATGGTGGATCTAAAAACTCCGGCCGGACCACTGGATTGAGATTAGGATCATTGCTATCAAAGTCAATCGGCTTTCCAAGCTCTCTCCACATGTCACAAATCAGATTATGATATCCTTGTCCATGTCGTTGAAAATGAATAATCTTTGTATTCACATCATGCATCTCACTCTTCTCCTCTTCTTTCTTTTCATCCTCCACCAAGACACAATCTCCCAAACCACAATTCTCAGCTAAACTCGTCCCAACAATCTTTACAGGTCGTTCGACATCCAACGCACCCAACTCTTGCAATTTCTTTCGTTGTGTAATCGTAAATTGCTTCGCGGCATTGATTGCCACCTCACTCCAGAGAGAGGCACGTGAGTCTTTCGTGGAGATTGTGCAGAGTACCTCGGCCTTGCCGGTGGGTGTAATTTGTGTTTCGCAAATTTCATTGTTTGCTGTAGAAGCAGAGGTGGTGGTGGTGGATGCGACACGGGTGTTTGGAAGGAGGTTCGTTGAGGCGAAAGCAGAGGATGGTTTCATCATGATGTTGTGGAGTAGAAAGCACTGGTAGCAGCTGCGGAGTAGCAATCTCATCACTGCTGATAGTTCAAGTCGTCTTAATTACTTCAATTTACTTGTCAATACTTCTACTTGAATGACACTGAATTTCATGTCTGCTAGCACAAAAGCGGACGTCATGGTATAGCTATTAGATAGGTCACGGAGGAAAGCTCGAACACGTATGCGTGTGTCACATCATCGTGTCGGGAGGCTGTCGTTATCTGTGCTGACATAAGATTTTAGTTAAGGACTTCCCGCCATTTCTAAACCACAAAAGATTAAGGTTTTGGGTATTCGGCACTGCCGGATTTGCCGTTTTTCGGTGGCCATATTCGGCACTCCGGGCACTCGTTAGAATGCCACACCATTTCCCTGATTCTTTCGAAAGGCACTCAAAATAATCGCGAACGGGGAGGGACCCGTGAAGCGCCAAGAACAAATACGAATACTCAAGAATCCAGGGTTGTTCACATTCGTTTTGAGAAATTGCGGGAAGCCCTTAAGTGTAGAAATCCTTAATTATTGCGGGAAGGAATTTTGTTAGGGTTAGTCATTGTTACATTTTGTTACACCAACATACCATAACAGTGTTCGAATATCGTCACACAAATGTTACAGCGATTCTTTTGGCACCCTATCGTTTCGAATCGTACAACTGACTCATTTGATCGAATAAGTAATGCTGCCCGCATAAGCTATGATACGGCTAGGCAATGCTCTAGAGAAAAGAATTTTATTAGCTGAAGTTAGTGAGTAGTGAGAAGAATCTGCCGCTGACCCCATCGCCTGCCTCACGCAGGCATGGGGTCGGCGTTCGAAAATCAAGATACCTGTGCCTTCCTGAGGTTGCTGCTCACTGTTCAGCCTCGGCTGCGTGCTGCGCCTGTACAACTGCTTTATCTCTTCTCTTTTCCTCGCACACGGTGCACCCTAGTCGGCACTCAGCTGTTTTCCTTATATCTTGGTCAATATTGGGTATTTTTTCATAATTAAAAAAATTTACATACTCTACTCTACTAGATCTATCCAAAACTGCAATAAAAAGGATGATTTTGAGAATATCTCTAGAAGAAAATATTTTTCGTCTCACCATTTCCAACTGGGAATGGCTATCAAATGGGACCGTATCCAACTGGGAATGACTATCAAATGGGACTTTTTACACCCCACTGCCGAATGACTGCCGAATCTCGGATTTTGACTGCCGAATACCCAAAACCTTACAAAAGATCCAAAATCCAAAACCAAAAGATGATGATAACAACCATGACGACCCTCACCACGCTACTACTACTACCACTCCTCCTAATAGGCACCACAACCCCTACCAATGCCGCAACAGTCAAAATCTCACCACCACCACCCCACTCCACCGTAATCACCCTCACCACATCCAACTTCGATACCACCGTCATCACCGATCCCAACAATCCCCTCTGGCTACTCAAATTCTACGCCCCCTGGTGTGGGCACTGTACCGCCCTCGCTCCCACACTCTCCAAGGCCGCATCTCACGTCTCTCTGGTAAATTAGCCATTGGTAAAATTCGACTGCACGGTCGAAAAGCAATTATGTAAGGGTCGTTTCGATATCAAGGGATATCCCACCCTCAAGTATTATCGAGATGGGGAATTTAGTGATTATCCACTTGGGAGGGATTTGGATAGTATTGTCAAGTTTGGTGAGATGATGGGTCAGAGTGCTGTGGAGATTGTGAGGGATGTTGATACGGTTTATGAGAGGTTGGTGGGGGGTGAGAGGGGGGCTGTGGCGTATGTAGTGTATGATCCAATTGAAGGAGAAGACGAAGATCTAACAACAGATGAGAGTGAGAGTGATGCATCAGAAGAAGAAGAAGAAGAAGAGGCCTTCAAACTCATTCAATCCACAGAACGAACACGCATCTTTGGTCAAATAGCACGAAAGCACCAAGCCCAAGGATCATTCGGCCTACTCGCACCATCCATTGACAAAGTATCCATTGCCAAGATTCTCGGAGAGCTACCCTCTTCTTCTACTGGATTCATTGCACGTATCGAGGAGGATGTCCCTACCAAGTTTTTTACAGGGGATGGTATAACTGTAGATGCACTGTCGGAATTTTATCCGAGAGACGAATATTGCCGTCATGACTGAGTTGGGTGGGCATAATTTTCGATTTGCTAGTCGACGTGGTAAACCGCTTGCTATTGGTGTGTACAATCCAGAGGATGAGGTGAAAACTTCCAAGTTTCGGAAGGAAATGAAACAATATGCAGTAGCGGGTGAACATAAGGATGATTACGTATTTGGAACAATCGATGGGCTAAAATGGGACAAGTTTGTTTCCCAATTCTGATATCACCAAGGCGGGATTACCGGAAGTCTTCATTTTGGATTCACCCGAACGTACCTACTGGCAAGATTCGTCAGTGTTGAGTGTATCCGACTTTATCCGATCAGTAAAGGCTGGTGAGATTGAATCTAGATTACAAGAGAAGAAACCAAGGAATCCATTGGAGGAATTCTCACAATTGTTTATTTCGTACATGCCCTGGAGTTTGTTTGCCATGTTGACCTTGTTTGTGGTGGTGTTTTGGTTGGCTTTGCCGAGTTCTGATCCTATTCTTCCGCCTGTGCCTGATGTGAGGGAAGAAGGAGTCGAAGAAGGACAAATAATGATCATGACCGATGTAATAATAACATTGGTTTTATAGTCTAGTCTATAATATTTAGCAAGCTATATCTATCGTTACCAACATTGCGGCTTACTGATTCCAGGCAGGATGGTCTGCCGGGTTTTTGGATCCCTGTTGTTGTTGTTGTTGTTGCTGCTGCTGCTGTTGAGGTCTAGGCGGGTATTGCTGCTGCTGTTGGTTGTAAGGAGGATATTGCTGACCATAAGGACCTTGCTGTTGCTGCGGTGGCTGCTGCTGCTGCATTGGTGGTCTTCCCCCCTGCTGCCCCTGCTGCATTGGAGGCCGTTGTTGTCCCCATTGAGATTGCATAGGAGGCCCTTGCTGACTTCCCTGCGGTCCGCCCTGGTGTGGGTATGGTGCATTATAACCAGGTCTTGGAACAAATCCCTTGTCTTTGGCCAGGTGGTCCTCCTGGTTGTTGAGGAGGATACTGTCCTGGAGGATACTGTCCAGGAGGGCCAAGGTCTACCGTATCCTGGAGGAGGAGGGCCACCGCGTCCCCCCTGTCCAGGTTGAGGGGGTGGAACGCCGTAGTTACTCAATGAGTAACCTTGACCTCCTTGGGGGCCTCCTTGATTGTTATCACGCTCAAATATTGATCCTTTCACCTGATCGACTCTGCTACGGAGCCTTCCGAAAATACCTGTGTCGAGAGAGATGGTAGAATTAACACAAACGCATCAATGTCAAAAGTAGAAGACATTGAAGAGAAACAACACAAAGTTCAATCCCACACAACACAAGTGCAAAACCCAAACTTCTAACTCACCAGTACTCGTCTCCCCAATAGCACTAGCCGCATTCGTCGCAGTATCCCCAATCTGCCTACTCGTATTCTCCGCAAGTTCCTTCGTACGATTACCAAATACACTCAACCCTGTTAATGCTTGACCCCACTTTTCCTTGACGGCATTACTTAGCTCTTCGGTTCGTTGTTGGACTAGTTGACCTGCACCGGGACCTTGTGGAGGTTGTTGTTGCTGTTGATTGTAGTTCCCATATGGTTGACCAGGAGGAGGAGGACCTTGAGGATTCCATCCCTGATATTGCTGCTGGTAACGTGGATCTTGTTGTTGTTGTTGTTGTTGTTGTTGGGGTGGTGGGTGGTAACCCTGTCCGGGATATCCTCCGGGTTGATGTTGCTGTTGTTGTTGTGGGGGTCCTCTTTGGTGGGGTGGAGGCATGGCGTATCCAGGACGAGGTTGTTGGTATTGGGGTGGTGGACCACCCGATTGGAATTGTTGAGGAGGAGGTTGACGATTTTGCCAGCCATGTTGTTGTTGAGGAGGTTGCTGCTGTTGCTGCTGCTGGGGAGGAGGTTGTTGACGTTGTGGGCTGGCTGCTGCTGCTGCTGCTGGTTTGGAGGTTGTTGAGCAGCCGGAGGTTGCTGCTGTTGCTGTCCCTGAGGTGGCTGCATCTGAGACTGCGGTGGCTGCTGCTGCTGCTGCTGCTGTGAAGGAGGTGGTCCTTGCTGACTTGGCTGTTCAGGCTGCTTTAGACTTTCTTCCTGGGGTGGAGGAGTCTTTTGCTCAGGAGCCTTCTGTTGAGGAGGCTGCTGCTGTGGTGGCATTCCCCATTGCTGTTGTTGCTGCTGAGACGGAGGAACTCCCCATTGCGGCTGCTGACGTGATTGCTGTCCAGGAAACTGCTGTGGTGGCTGCTGCTGCTGCTGTTGAAGTGGCTGCTGCTGTTGATTTTGATTTGGCATTCCGTATGGAGTACGTCCATAAGACCCAGGTTGCTGTTGCTGTCCATGCTGCATACTCGGCCAGTTAGTACCCGGTGCTTGTCCAACTCCTTCATTCTTTTGCTCGTTGCTTGGCGTTTCTACTGCTGCTGGACTACTCTCTGCATCATCTCCACTGGTGTTACTAGCAAAGGCACTCGAGAATGGATCCATTGTACCATCATGATGTGTCACATCTCCTCCACCACTTTGCTTGTTGACGGGTTCATTATTAACCGCATCTGCTGCACTTCCACCATCAACAGCCTTGTTGGCGTTAACATCTCCATACGCTCCAGCAGAATGACTACCTTGCTCGGTAGATTCAGTTGGAGCTCCCTCAATTTTAGCCTCTGGTTCCACCACTTCAGGAGCAGGAGGAGCAGCAGCAGGTGCCACAGGACGTTCCCATTGAGTCACACTAGTCTCTGGATTGTAATAATAACTCTTGCCTGATGATGGATCCTGATGCTCTTGCCATGGAGAGGGGAGAGCATTTGGATCTGCTGTTGCTGATGACGATGATGAATCTGCTGTGGGGTTCGTTTCGTTTTGTGTCGATTCATTACTACCTTGCTGTTGAGCTGCTGCCTGTTGTCCTTGACCAGGTTGTTGCTGCTGCTGCTGTTGAGTGTATTGCTGTTGCTGAGGATTGTAATTGTTGTTTCCATAGCCACCGCCATATCTCTGCTGCTGCTGCTGCTGCTGTGGTTGTTGTTGTTGAGGATGATATCCACCATAGTACCCACCTCCACCGGGAGCTGACGATGCTGTAGCGACTGCCACGCTAGCCGCAAAGAAAGCGAGTGTTGATGATCTGCTAAATTTCATTTTGTTGACCGAATCTATTGATTTGTATACATATATAGAGAGTGGAAGCCTGCTTATCAAAACGATGCAATCCAATCACACTCCACGGTTACACTTTCATCAGTGGAAGAGAAGTGGTTCGAGTGGAGTTCGAGGTGTTGGAAGAAAGTTGACACCTGGAACCTGGAGCTATGTTACTCCTACTTACGATAGTATCTGGTACATGTTACCTACGTGTTTGAATTTTTAAACAGACATGAAGACAGAAAGAAGATTAATACTCATCTTGTAAATGACAACTCAAGTGCCGTGAGAATTTTACATACTATTTCCGCTGTGTGACCAATCTTATCAAAAGGGTGAATCTTCTTTTGAACAAAAGACCTTTCTCCAAACGTCTACGACGGAATTGTTTCACAAAGAGGCGGGAAAATCGGAGTTTCAATGCCCCCCGACTTTCCGACTTTTCTGTAGCGTAGCTGACCAAAGCGAATGCATGGCCAAAGTTGGCCAACTTCCTTCCAGCCGTGCGGAAACAATGCGCTGCTTTTGCTGCTAACTGTAGTACACAACCCCCTTTCGAACCACCACATCTTTCATCTCTACTCACACGTATTGTACGCTGCTCTAGAAGTTTTCCATATCTTACTCTTACCATCCTATAAATCTCAACAATGAAGATCCAATCATCTCTCCTCGTCCTCGCCGCCATGGTCGGCTCCGCCACCGCAGCCAACAAACGTAAGCGCGTCTTCAAAATCTATTCACGTGAAGAAATCCAAGCCGCCGAACAAGTCACACGCTCCCTCGAAAAAGACCAAGGAAAAGACAAAAAGGAGGCCGAGCCTGTATTAGTTTCCGCGGCCATGTCCATGGAAACGGCCATGTCCATGCCTACCCCGGAAACACTCGACATGTGCGCATTTTGCGCAGAGGGGCTAACCAACCCATCCCTCGATCTTGGAGTTCAGGGTCAGACCTGTGGGTCGGTCTCAATGGCCGCCTCTAGGTTGGATGCTACCGATGCCAATTGTGCATTGGCGAAGCAGGCTGAATTCTTGTGTTGTCCCCCCGTCATGGATAAGGCCCCTGCTACTACCACAGCCGCTACCACCACGGCCATGGCAATGTCTATGCCTGTCGCCACTGCACCTGCAATGTCTATGCCTACTGCCACTGTGACTGGGGAGATCGCTGATGCTCCAGTTTACGAGGAGACCGGGGATTCAGTAGTAGAGGAGGATGTAGTGGAGACGGAGAAAGAACTTCCTCCTGCAGAAGAACCGTAAGTTTTATCACATCATGTGTGCTTTATTATCAATCATCTCTGATTATGATTTATTTATTCATTATAAATCTCATCCATTCACCCTGGTCTTTTTCTTTTTTATCTCTGTCCAATGTCATATCCTACAATAGTGCTGACATTTTAAGCGGGTGAGTATCATTATTTGTGTTATATTTTGCACCTCTTTTTCAGCTACAGTCATTCTCACTCTCGACCATTCTCAAATTAATATTATTATTACAGTGCCATGACATTGGAGACAACTTTGGCAGCATTGACTGTCGCTGGTGCCGTGATGTTGTTGTAAATAAACGATGAAAACCAGATTTTTTGTGGTGGTTCGAGGGAGTCATTTAGACTTTGGTTCACGACTCCACAGGCCAGTTGTTGTCAGAGATAAATGCATGTTGTTAGGAATTAGTTAGTCGTCTTAAGTGCCTAGCTAAGCATTATTTGTAAGATTGAGTATTGCACTATTCGAAAAGCAGTCTCCTTCCTGTCATACAGACACAAAAGATACTATTACACATACATACTGCGTGCTTATTCTTAATAATTACATATATACATGGGTTGAGTAGTCTCCACGAAGTTATCAGACGGACAGCATGATGGAATTTCCCTTTCAAAATCTACCTATCAAATTGTCGGGAATCTCTAGATACTCTTCAACGTTAATTTGCACTACACTGCAATCGGTACGTGGTGAAGTGTTAATTAAGGCCTTTGGTCGAACCATCTGGGCGAACCAACTGCTCGGGATTGGGGTTAGCACCAGGGAAATACCCCAAGCTGACAGTAGTTTGATCGCCGTTATAGGTATAACTGAGTTCCATTAGGGTGTTTGCTCCGTCTTAATATAAATCGACGAGTATCAAATCCAAGCAGGCACTTTCATTATCCGATCCGATTTTCACAGTCACCTCTCCGATTTTCGTACCTGTACATACCTTCGTCACCTTCCGAGATTTGAGTCAGAATCCAAAAAAACCACCTGATCGATGTCTGTAATGAACCGACTCGATCAGTCACTGTCCAAGTACCACCAAAGATAGTAACAAAATTTTCGCTAGGACTTGGAGCCAACGATGGGAGGCTACTCGGCTCAGATGACTTACTTGTGGGAGGCCGCTTGGTTCAGCGGACTTGCTTGGAGACAATGAAGGAAAGCTGCTTGGCTCAGCGGACTTGCTTGGAGCCAATGATGGGAGGCCGCTCGGCTCAGCGGAATTGCTTGGAGCCAATGATGGAAGGCCGCTCGGCTTAGCGGAATTGCTTGGAGCCAATGAAGAAGAGTTACTCGGCTCTGTTGACTTTGATGGATTTCAGACTCTCGGAACGAAAGTCTGAATCCAAAAAACCTACCTGATCGATGGCGATGCCGAACCGTCAGTCACTTTCCAAGTACCACCGGAGACAAAAACAAGATTTTCGCTTGGAGCCAACGATGGGAAGCTACTCGGCTCAGTGACAATGAAGGAAAGCTGCTCGGCTCAGACGACTTGCTTGGAGCCAATGAAGGAAAGCTGACGAATAGTATACACAGAAGAGGGAGTTTCACTCTTGCGTGTTCGAGGGTTTCCACTTCCATTGACCACTTTTCCTAGCTTGTTCCCTTCGGAATCCATGCCTTCTCATCTCCTATCTTTCGACACTTACAAGGTTTAGATTTAGACGTGTTCTTACTCTTACTTACTTATCATAGGCACCTTTGTCACACCTGGTCTGCGAGCAAATAGTTGGGGAGGCTTTGACAGGTTGCAATGACCTCTTTCAATCAAGATAGAGACTCTACGTCTTTGAAAGAAGTCTTTTCAATAATAATAACTTAGAAAATTACTCACTTCTTTCACACTTATGTGTGAGAGGATTCCACGTTCCAAAAGAAGTTCATAATACGATTCACTTCATCCATGCTTGGCATGGTCTTTGGTGCAATATCCTTGACCTTGACGAAACTATTTGTTAGTATCCTTTGGTCGCCAAATTCACAAATGGAATTATGACATAAATTAACTTCATTGTTGGTGATTGTGTAGGCTCTATAACCTGTTAGTATCCTCGATCTCCCTGCTTCCAATCGATGCTATTGATAGATTAGATAGGAGATAAAAGATAATGATTAAAGTATTCTTGTATCTACGTACGTGTAATCTAACACTATTCTTCTTTCTCTACTGACACAGGTGTCTCTAGAGAGGGAGTAGTGAATAAAATAATCTATCTATCTATCTATTATCTTACTTATCCTGCCTCTTGAAGCAGTTCTAATAGTAATAGAGGGGGCATCAGCTCTAAAATGGAATGCTATCTGTCACAGGACTATGACTCCGGTACTGTACCTGATACCGTTCCGACAGTCATCCTTCGTGTTCACACGTGTCAAATATATATCCCAACCATTTTGAAATCGGCACTGTGGTGCCGATTGCTAGTGTTCTGGAATTTCAAAGGGGTGAAATTTCAGCACTGCAACTTGCGTGAAAGTTGCAGGGTGAAAGTTGCAGACAAATTTGGCCAAAAGTGAAATTTCCATATCGCTCAATATCGCTAACACTGAAAAACAAAAAACGTGCCACACCCACCATCATCAAACAAGAGAAGATGATGTACTCCACCAACTCAGAGAGAACACATCGCCGCAGTAAGGCTCATGAATAATAATGCAACTATTTATTCCTTCATTGAAATTCAGTCTCTATGGATTGTGAATGTCGGGCCAAACCTTTGAAGCACACCCTTCTAAGGTCCGGAATTGGATGAAGGATGGAACTGGAATTGCCCTTCTTCGAGGAAATGAAAACCTCTATCATATCATGCATGCGAAGAAGGTGCATGGGAAGAGGATTTTTGAGTCGCTTTGAGAGTGTGGTGGATCGTTGGAGTGTGATTGTTCGTACAAGAGAAATTGTGTAGCTGGTCTTAGGATAATACGTCAGCCGTAGTGAAATTTGTTTTTGAAATTCCTGCAATTTCGCCTTGCAACTTTCACAAATCTCAGAAAGGGTGAAATTCCAGAACACTACCGATTGCCGATTTGGTGTTGTGCTCAGTACCTATAGGCTTCAAATCGGCACCTCGCTCGGTGCCGATTTCAAAATCCGGCTTGTTAGTGGGCAAAGCTAGGCAGCTCCTAACGGCATTTTTTCAAAAAAAAGAAGTAGCCCTTCTATGCAATAAAGTAACTAAAGGCCACATATTGGCTAACAATTATGCAGTTATTTGCACGAGGCCTACTGCCTTCTTTGAAAATCGGCACCGAGGTGCCGATTTGCCTCTCACGTAGAAACATACCAGAGCTCTACGGAAATCGGCACCGAGGTGCCGATTTCAAAAAACGGTTGGCGTACTTAGGTACTCGTTCACTGTGTTTTTTTGTGCTTGTAGAAAAAGCTCTGCACAGTGCGAGGAAGTCTTGAAATGAGATTTTGCAAATACCGGTTGGACGTTTGCTCGACAAACCACGACTAGCTGAGTACCACTGATTCAGAGTACACCAAGAACCCTGGAATTGGGAGCCTTTCTTCCACATGCGATTTTGAGAACCCTCTCGCAAAAGGAGGGGCAGTTGCCGAATTAATCCAGGCGCAGCCCACAACATACTTACTCAACGCAGCGGGCAGGTATGTGTACAATCGTTTCGAGGCCTAGCCTGCAGCTTGGAGCAGTTCTTTTCACCGAGTATTCACCAGGGGCAGTTGATGATTGAATCCAACTCTCACTTTCACTTCGATTTGTTAGTATCCAATGACAATTTTGTTCAACGAATGAGGTGCGCCGCCAACAATGTCTTCGGTCGCCAAATTCACAAATGGAATTATGGCATAAATGAACTTCATTGTTGGTGATTGTATAGGCTCTGTAACCTTTTAGTATCCTCGATCTCCCTGCTTCCAATCGATGCAATTGATAGATTAAATACGAGGTGATGGCTAAGTCTATGGTCACCCTAGCCAGGATGTCTCTTCTCAGCGAGTACTCAACCTCAGAAAATGGTCAACATAGTGTCGGAAAGCTGAGAGTGAGAGGAGTTCAAATCCGTAGAGATCTAAGCAAGGTTTTGAATCGTGCTAGTCGGCGCGCTATTCGCCGCATGCGGCGATGCGGCGCCGCACGGATAGAAAAGCCGATATCGAACACAACAAACGTCATTTTGGATATAAACAGGTATTTTTCACCCCAACACCCAGCCAAATCTTGTTGCGTCGCAGAAAATCTGGCATACTACGCCAATATTGGCCAATAATATGCCGATGCTTTAAGTTGAAAGACCAATAACTTTCTATTTATATCGTTTGGAATATATCTTGTACGGCTGGTGCTGGTGCTCCGTTCAATTGCTGCGATATTTGAGGTACTCATGCACGAAAAGTAAAAAAATCTTGAAAAAGTGCATCTGACATGACGAATCCGAAGGCAAACCATAGCATTATCGATCCCATATACCCTCCATCAACACTAAAAAAATTAACGGAAATCTTAAAGTACGTCATGGTTGGCCCTCCAGGGGCGAAATTATCTACAATTATCTAGAGCAATGTCACAAGTTACTACCCTCCATCAACACTAAGAAGACACTCCCTAACCCAATTTTTCACGCTGATTCCAATTATGTAAGCTGCAGCGTCCAATTCAAAGTAGTTTTGATGATAATTGCGGGTGACGCACACACACATGAAAATCTACACATACCAGGCATGTCATAAGATGCTCATGTTTATGTAATTTAGACAACATAATAGTAGCAGATCATTAATAACTCCTTCTATATGCTATGATACTTGTTCACTTCACTCGGATTTATTAATTGCACGCAATATCTACGCCATCATGGAGTTTTATGTCGATCATCCAGCCTCTCATTTCATGAGACTTTGTAGGAAAGGCACTGATAACAGTTATAATGTTGTCTCCAACCACAGCAAAAGGCGCACAATAGATGGCTGTTGATTTGATGAGGTGACAGATTCCCAATTGTACATGGAGGAGACGTCAATATTATGCCACAACACTCGTGTAGGCGACTGCAGGTGGGCTTCTCATAACCCACAATCAGTAGTTTCCCAGGAAACCAAGAGTTGCAGTAGTCACTGTGGTGATATGGAGCAGTCCAGCTTCACAATCTTGATTATCATATAGTAGACAAGATCTCTATGATCCATGGTGTGGTTCCAGCATGTTTTGTGTCAGATATATACCCACTATTGATGGAGATACATTGTGGAAATCTTTCTAACTCGACTTCATAGATTTGATATGTTGGATAGGCGTTGCATGAGACCCACAACCGGTCATTTAGCGCATACTCCGCCCATATATATAATATTGGTCGCCCCTACAACCTTACTTGCTGTTTCATTGACCGAAACGACGCCTTGGTGCTACTGGCTACATGTGCTCTGCGGCGGAGGGGATGAAAATCACCATTGCTATTGTGGCGGTCAAACGTCTCTTTCTGCTGAATATGGCGAGCCGCCGATAGAACCATTGATTTCAGCGTCAAAAAATGGTCTAGAACCTACATTGTTACTTTGGAATGTCGACATTTAGGTGTGTAATGAGGGTAGTAGGAGGGAGGCCGTCATGGTGCGGCTCTTTTTTGTGTCGCAAATTGTGATTTTGGATTTGCGGCGAATGGCGCCGGTGCGGCGAATAGCGCGCCGACTAGCGTGGTGAAAACAAAAAATGATTCCAGCCTGAAGACCCAGGGAAATTGGAAAGAGGGACTAGTTTGGGGGGTTAACCCTTAGTTTTTTCTAGGGGTAGGGCTAACAAAATATTTTTTTATTTTTCTTAGATCTTCACGGATTCAAATGCAGCTCACCGAGAGGAGCATTTTAACACCCTTACATGGCCCGTTAGTCCCGTAACGGCTGAGAACGGACAAATCGCCGTTTTCTGGCTAGGCTGACCATACTTAGACTAGGCCCCTCCTATTGAAAAAATACGTCCCGCCCTCCGTCCCGCTTAACGTTCATAACGGCAAAATAAACGGTCAAAGGCGGGTTGTTCGGCCATGGTTGGTCTGTCTGTACCCACCAACCAACCAACACTGGTGGGCACTCGATACGACCCGCCCCGCCTTCAATCACAGTATTCCTGGGAAAACTGTGAAGCACATCACCAAAAATTTTTATGTAATGACCATGGCATCCGCAATGGCTATGAAATAAGCACTCATTTGCAATATGTTATCGATATCTCGTGAGGACATATAGGCGATGTCTATAGCAAGGCAGTTGCGGTAGAATGTCATCGTCCACGTCGTAATTATTGAAATAACGAGTCGCCAATCCACTTCATTGAGATGTGCATGAAATCATATTTACACAACAATAAAATAACACATCAATAAGTCTGTAGACGGCGAATCAAACTGCAATTATCAAAATGATGATTGGTGCATTACATGCGGCGGAATATCATCGATAAGTGCGGTAGCCTCCGATGTGATATGATTTGATGCGCATGATTTTTTATGTGTATTATTTTATGTATATAGTACTATCCTATCTAGTCTTATGATAATTATTAAAGCAACAACAAATACTACAGCAAGTGCTACTGCAAGCAGTGAGCATAACATAGTACCTAATGATCCACCTGCATAGGCAGCGGATGGACGCCATGGTGGGCTGGTTAAATCGACAGTCGAAGTCAATGATAATTCGTAGGGATAACCCAGCGGGCTCTTCGGACGGACCTGGATTGAATAGGAGAGGGGGTAACAGAAACGACCCGCCTCATCAAATATGACCGTTACGCGGGACGTAAAAAGCGGGACGTACGGTTTCAATAGGAGGGGCCTTAGCCTGATAAAAGATTTATACAGCTTTTAAGACCGTGGAACGGGTCTAAGGACTTGCCTCACATCGAGCGATAGAATTAGAGTGGAAGTAATGGGGCAAACAACATCAACAAAAATGCTGAAAATACCCCAAGTTAGTATTGTTCGCACTATTCAAAATCTCCATCCTCTAACACTCTGAAGACACTATTACTATTACACACGTAATACGAGAGTTGCTTCTCAGCACGCAGATCAAACTCATAATCCAAGTATTGTACATAAAAGCATAAGATCAAGATTGAAGTTGAAGAAATACCTGCGCCTGAGCGTGCGCTGCGTCAATGTTGTAGGTGCCAATCTGTTTGCTATTTGAGCAAAAAAAAGGCAAAACGCCATCAAAAGAGAGGACGGGTAGATATTATAGAGTGGTAACATACAATGATAGATAGATAGAGTTACTACTCTCTAGAGCTATAACAACACCAGGGATTCCAACGTGGTCCCCCACCGTAAGTAGTACTAACCTGAACCTGGCCTGAAGTGCTTAACTTGCCACGCATGAAGATGAAGGAAGAGTACTTCTTCGTGAAACATCTTGTGGTGATGGCCGACTGAAGATGGGAGTGGGAGAAAACGATGATCCCAATGCAGTTTCGCTTGTGTTCTCTAGCTAGAGAGAGAGTTATTATTGTCTTCCTTCATATTTATTTATTTATTATTGTCTTCCTTCACCTTCACCTTCACATCGCTGTACTAGACTTTTAGTGTATACCATGTGCCTCTTGGCTCTTGGCTTCTTTTCAACGATCAGACAAAGTTAAAGAGTATTTGACAATTGAGTACGAGAGAGGACTGTTAGCAGTGTACACAATCAAGTTGGTCATCATGATCATGATGGGATGTTATTATGACGGGCCAGGCCAGTCTTTTGTATCTCCATGTATAAATTTTATGCATTGGTATTTTGGTATTGACGTATTGGTATTGGCATAGATTGGCATCTGTTCAAAGACGAAGATTCATGAGAGTCGAGAGCCTTTGCCTCTCGGGGAGATATGGGGGATATGGACGATAATATGATGTGAGGGTCTCTCAGAGATGACAAGTCCTCACCCTCACACCTGGCGTAGATACCGTATCATATGCCAACCTGATTGATAGTGATAGAAGATAGATAAGGTAGATAGATAGATTATTTTAGTCACTACTCTCTAGACACCGGTGTCAGTACAATAGAGAAAGCAAGAAGAATTTAAACCTGGAGGGGCTCGGGCTGGTCGAAGCAAGACGCCTGTGCAGCCTGCTGGGAACTATGTACGGATAGATGTGGAAAGCGAACGCCTTGGTGCAGGCAAGGCCAAACTATGTAGTCAGCTATCAGGTTCGACAAAATATTACTATATCACCTCTCTAGAGAGAGGTACTTTTATACTTCATTTTCAGGCAGGTACAGTGTGTCTACAGAAGTTGCCCGCCTTGGGATATGCCCATCCACAGTATTTGCCCGCTCAGAAATCCGGACACAAGAATCCCGGACACTAACAAATGCCGTTTCAGTAATTGCCCGTCCACGATATTTACCCGCCCCCATGAGCTGACACTCCCGCGGGCAATTTCTGTAGACACACTGTATGGTAGATCTGGTAAAACAGGTTCACGGGGAATGTCCGATCAGACTGTCTGAAGGAATCCGCAAACAAGGAAATGCAGGGGAATCTTCTTTTTCCATTTTCACCCCACACCTAAGTACCTACCCACCAGACCTTGCTTTGTTGTAGATATTACAGCCAGCCATTCGACCACGCGGATGGAGTGCGTACTTACCATAGAGGGCCAGCGGCTGCCGTGCTAATGGCCATTGCCGATAAAGTTGGAAGTTGTAAAAAATACAAAATAAACTCTCGTCTTGAGATCTTGATCTGCGCCTACCCTCGAGACACGGCTACCGCTGCACACAAATGCCACCGCAAATCCATGCCCATGCTGCACATAATGACAATGACACCAGCAATTTATTGAATGGTGGCAAAGAGACATTGGAAAGCCCGGCGCAAACTACCAAACACTTCCAAGTCAAATGGTTTAGTGATTGGGAGGGATATGGCTGTGTGGCATCAAAAGATATCAAAAGGTGTACTGTGATTCACATCGAAGAGCCTTTCATCAAAGGCGCTCAGATTTCAAATGCTCTAAATCTACATAACAATGGTCAGCTTACGTCACAATCGGATGATACCGCATACTTGAAGCATAGATGTGGGAAATCTGACGAGGAAATTGCACTTTTTTGGCAGTTGCATGACCAATACCAGCACAAATACAAAGATCCCAGTACGAAAAGGCTATGGGGTATCATCTTAGCAAACTCTTTTGAGAATCACGAAAAGAATTTCCAAAAGCGTTTATACCTTACAACCAGCAGATTCAATCATAGCTGTAGTCCCAACGTAGCCTACGATGTTGTTGGATGGACAATCCGTCTCTATACAATGCGTGATATAAAGGCGGGAGAAACCTTGTGTATATCGTACTCGGATGTGATGTATCATTTTCCTTCTGAAACGAGAAAACAGTATCTAATTGGAGCTTATAACTTTGACTGTGCTTGCACTGCCTGTGATAGTTCTATGAATCAAGGTACTAGAATGAAGAGCGATAATAATAGGGAGCGGCTGAAGAAGATTGCAATCGAGCTCAAGCATCGGGTGAATGCGACTCTATACAGCTCAGGTAAGGTACTACTCCATCAATATATTGATGATGACCGTGTATACTCCACTCGTCTTCATCTAACTCACCATTACTTCTATCTTCTCCCATGCAAGAGTTCTGTTTTCAAGTCAAAGAAATTGCCAATCAAGTATCATGTGCACGTGGACAATCTCAAGGAGGAAAAGAAGCTACTGAGAATGACGAGTCGCGATCGCAAAGGCGAGCAGAACTTATTGAGAGGGCTAGGCTGAGAAAATTATCCGAAGGCATTCCCATTGGTGAGCGTGATGTAGATCTAATATCAGAATACATCTCCCTGCTTGAAGAGGAAATGATTAACTTTGATATGTTACCGATTTACAAACTAGCATATCATGTGAGCTTAAAGGCAGGCGCAACAAGGTATGCTCCACAAAATTGGGCGGAGAAGTATTTAGAGCTTGCAAGATGTGCCAAAGGATTTGATGAGAATTCAGCGCTGGTATCTTTGCAATTGTATCAGCTAGATGACGAGAGTCGACCCCCATGGTTATGCACTTGAACTTGTATTTGAATATGATTTAGGCAGGACAGATTAGATATAACAACAAGAGTGATGATTAGTCTAAATTAGTAAGACTAAGCATTAAGAATTCCCCGACACACACTTCTGCAATCTATTGCTACATACACCTTTCAACTGTTTAATTCCCAGGAGACTAACTTGTATTGAAGGGCCAAAGTTTGGAGGGGCAGTTCCAACTCCTTCAATCAAGGGTGTACCTAAGACAAAGCTCACCTGGTTCCAGTTGGACGCAACACGTCTCCTATTTACAAATGGGACCAAATTAATCTGCCAAGCTATCTGTGGCTAAGATAGAAATTTCAGTATCGTACCAACTACTGATCAAGAGAGTGCCTCTATCGTCTCATTGGTCGGGGTTGGAGGGATTGAAGTTGAAGCGATCGATGCGTAGGTGTGCAGAAGTGCAGAATAGAGATAGTATTGTATGCAGTAGGAATACTGGTAGGTATGCATCCCTTGATGGTACCTAGAATAATTATTGTATGCCTACGTAGGGGAGCAACGTCGAAATCGCCAAACAAAAAATCAACAGAGCATCGTGCGTTGCCTGTTGCCTCTTTGAAAGAACTGAATGGATCGATCTAATAGCAATAGCAGCAAGCAATAACAGCATTATAGTTGAAAAGAGGCATATAGCAATAGTAACAATACCAGATTGATCAAGAGCTCGAAAATGTACGCAGTCGGCAAAGAAAACGGCGTCAACGCGGCAGCGGCAGCCATGATGCCCTCCGCACCATCATCATTGAAATCACAACCAATCGCAGTCGACGAAGACAACGCCGAACTAGAGGCCGCCTTCCTCGCCAAAAGCAACGAAGATGACGCAGCCAAAGCCGGCACACGATGGACACTCAATGACTTTGAAATCGGCAAGCCACTCGGCCGGGGTAAATTTGGAAAGGTCTACCTCGCCCGTGAACGTCGGACGAAATACATTGTAGCGCTCAAGGTGTTGAGTAAGAGTCAGTTGTTGAAGAGTGGTGTGGAGCATCAGTTGAGGAGGGAGATTGAAATTCAGGCGCATTTGCGTCATCGGCATATTTTGAGGATGTATGGATACTTTTATGATAATAAGAATATTTATCTCATTTTGGAATATTCGCCGGGAGGAGAGGTGAGTTGTTGACTATGTTGCATTCCTCAATTGAGCTATCTTTTGATCACTCGTCAGTTCTCTTGTTCGTTTCAAACTCTAACTAACACACTTATTAACGACGATACTGCCAGCTTTACAAAAAACTAACAGCCAAAGGCTGCTTCTCCGAACGAACAGCAGCCCGCTTCATCTCGGATCTATCCCAAGCAATGAAATATTGCCACTCCAAACACGTCATCCACCGAGATATCAAACCAGAGAATCTCCTATTGGGTGCAAAGAATGATGTCAAAATTGCCGACTTTGGATGGAGTGTCCACGCACCTACAAGCCGACGCAATACTCTCTGTGGAACTTTGGATTACTTGCCTCCTGAAATGGTGGAGGGTCGTGAACACGATGAGCAAGTTGATACGTGGGCGTTGGGAATATTGTTGTATGAATTCCTTGTGGGTGTACCACCGTTTGAGACGGAGAGTCATAGTGCGACGTATCGGAGGATTCAGAGGGTGGATATTCGATGGCCTCATGGATTGCCGGAGGATGCCAAGGATTTGATTTCGAAGTTGTTGAAGAAGGATCCGAGGCAGAGGTTGCCTTTGGAATGCATTCCGAAGCATCCTTTTGTGTTGAGGAATTTGAGGGGATGAAGAGCCGCGATGAAGAATAGTATATGAAAGAGGTAGAGAGAGTGAAGAGTCAGAATACTTGGACGATGAGTTATTGGTTCACTGTTGGACAATGAATCAGAACCTATTGAGCCTTCGAATCATTGAGGATTGAGCTATGTCTGCAATTGATACAATGAATGAATGGTGCTTGTAAATACATAATAGATGCATGCTATAGAAATTGTTACCATTGTCATAGTATTTGTTCCTCATCAAACCGTATTGTATCAATTGATCATCTTGTTGAGTCCTCGCCTACTCATTGTTCAGCCTCATTCTCTTCGTCTTCATCCATGGCTAGTACAATCGCAGTGACTACAAACCCAAACATCTCCTTCCAAGGAAGAGCGCAAATTCTCGCACATACACCACGCAAAATTCTGCCCAGACGAGCTTTTACTTTGCAGTAAAGCTGCCGTACCCTCCTACAAATGTTCCTGATTGGCTTTGGCATCAGCTTCTTGACAAATGATTTCGACTTCAGCACAAGTTTATGCAGTCTCGCACCCAGACGGTTGATAACAAAGACAGTGGCCCCAAAGACGCTTCCCCCTATATGGGCACCGTGACCAACATTGGAATGTTTACCCTCTTCCGTGAGTGGGAGGATAATATCAGATAGAAAAGCAGATAATGAAATGATCCACATGGATTCAGCTTTGTGTTCAACTTTGGAATCATCGCTGTTTTGGTCTTCCTCAATACCTATCTGCTCATTAGGGCAAGTCAGTCCACAGAAAGTGATGACAGCTGAGACTGCACCCGAAGCACCGAGTCTGACCTTCTGCTTTGGTAGGAACCTCGAGAAGAAACTTTCTTTTGAGTTGGATCCATAAGTCTTCATTAGTGGAGCATATACAATCTCTCGTTGAACAAGGAACTCGCGTAGAGCGATGCAATGTAAAAATAAGTGTATGAGAATGCACTTCAGGTCGTATACCTTCGTACCAATGGACCAACCGATAACAGACATCCCAAGTTGGAATTAATATGAGCATCGCGAATGTGAGAGAAACCATGCAAAAGAACCTGACGTGGTTTGAAATTCTTTGAGGGATCTTTGTGCAGCAGGAAATTGTCAGTCATGAAACTTTGTAGAAGGTGATCTTCTTCCGCCATTTGCCATTCGAACCAGATGAGTGCATTTATCGCTGTTATGGTGTAGGTTGGATCCCACCATTTACTCAACATTGTGAGAAACAATGATGCAATAGTAGCATGGGTGAAGTATATTGAAATGTTCTTGTGATCTTCAATTTGACTGCCGTAGCCGTAATTATTGACGTACTCAGGAATGCTCCGGATTCGATGTAGCGGTAGGGGTAGTTGCTTCACCTGGCGAGACGACCAGCTCCAAGCAGATCTAGCTCTACTTTTGAATCTAAATTTTCCGTCACCATCGCTGGAACTGCAATCGTCAACAGTGGCTGGAAGCCGTGACATGTGTCCTCCACTGTTTTCACAGCGTAGCCCGGGGAAGAGACTATAAGTAAGTAGCAGAGCAGCGTCAGCGCAAGGTAGCTACGCCCAATGAAAAGAGACCTCACTTTTGTCGTTGTTGATTTTGATTATTACTCCTATAGTGAGTGCAGTACAATAGAGAGATAATCTTCGAGAGGATAAGCAGGTTTCAATAGATTCAGAACAAGCTCAAGTACCACAGACTGTACTACATACAGTCGAGTAGCACGAACAGTACCCCCCGGGGGTACAGAATTTTTGGCTAGGCTGAGTTCTGGGGGGGTACAACTCGAAAATCACCACCTCATGTCAACATCCACCACCTGTCGGAGGACTTTGCACATGCTACTACTATGAATTGCATCTTGTGTACTACTGAATCAAATAAAGCACTGGAGTGACAGTCCGTTCCATTCATACCAGTGCAATAAATTCCAAACATACTACAAGATTGTGAAGAAAAACAGTGAAGTGACTTGCGTCTAATGCAAGTCTGCTGTAGGGAACAAGATGTGCTCGAGCAAAATGTGCAAGAAATGTTGTCTTCAGCATGACGTTCCCTGTGCTCGACACAAAAGAAAGAAGTAGTAAGGTACTCCTATTCATAAGATATAAATATTTGTGTTCAATGGTCCTAACCTAAAGCGTCTAACAGCCCTACAATTATGTCGTTGAGGGGGGTACAAAACTTTACCCTAGGCTGAGATTTGGAGGGGGGGTACAAGCAAAGTTAGGGGGGTACTGTTCGTGCTACTCGACTGTAATCTAAGCGATTTAGATGATTTTTTCCTGGTATAATTCCTACGTAGGCCCCCAAGTAGAAGTTTTGGTGTTTCACTCACAAAACCACTGAATGATGAAAGTGGCTTCTACTACGGAGGCCAAAATCACAAACAGCGATATTCGTACCAAACCAATGGCACAGCCTTTTTGGTGATGATCATACGAGTGAGACCTATGAAGGAACCACATAAATATTTGCTTTTCTCGCAGAGATATGCCTAACAAATTTGTCCAGTAGTTAGACGATTTTACTATATAGCAAATGTAGATGACAATTTTGTCGAGTATATCTGAGGTATGGAGCCCAAACGTGCATTGTCCATCTCCTGAGATAAAGAAGAATACGACTCTATCACTTGTTTCACCATAAAAGCACTTGTGGCAGATTTGAGATTTTGGCCAAAGCTAGTAGGCTCTGCGGGAAAAACCAAATTTCACGTCTGTCCGGATCTAATTCGCTTATTCATGGAGCACGGAGAAAAGGAGAAAGCGATGGAAGGAGGCAGGAGAAGCCAGTAAATAATGTCGCACTGGTGATCAAAGATTCTGCCGGCATCTGCAAGCAGCAAAAAAGGCAACCTCCGAGAGTCACGAGCGCGAAACTGCACAGAAAACGGAATGATTTGAGTTGCTTGAAGCTTGAAGCACTGGATTCCCCTTGAAGAATGAGGAGCAAGGAGCAACCACCAATCAATCATAATTTTCAACGCAGCAAACCAATAAGAACACCATGGCATTGTATCAAAGAGTCGGCAAGTCGCTGCTATCACCCAGAAGCGCATCATCGCCCATCATATTAACCGCTACATCCGTTGCCCGAAGAGCTCGATTCCTATCTACCGAAGCGGCAGCAGCATCTGCACCTGCCCAAAGAAAAGGATTCGTAGAATGGTACGAAGGCCATCTAAAGGCAAGGCCAGTCATAACCAAAGCAGTGACAGGTGCCATTTTATGGGGATTGGGAGATGTTGTTGCCCAAGTCGTCCCAACATTAATTCAACAAGATGACGACGGCAATAATGACACAACCAAAAAGGAATTCAAATATGATATCCCACGCACGGCTAGAGCGGTAACATTTGGATTCGCCATTCATGCACCATTAAGTCATGTTCATTACAACCTACTCGAGTGGATGACTGTAAAGGGCGGATTTGCAGGGCTATCCATCCCTATTTTCAAAACGATAATGGAACAATTTGGTAAGAAGAGTGTCGATTTGGGAATCATTCAATATGTATTGAATATGATTTTGAACATAATATCGTCTAACTTGTGTTGACTTCTTTCAATTTGAAGTTTATTGGAGTTGGTTTTCTAACAGTTTGTATCATGGGGCAATGGGTGCTATGCAGGGGAAGAATTTGACTGAAATACAAAAACGTATCGAGGATGTTCTTTGGGATACTCAGGTTGCACAGTGGAAATTTTGGATTCCTGTCCAGTTACTCAACTTTCAGTTTGTTCCAGTTAGGCACCAATTGAATGTTGTTCTTCTTACCAGGTGAGTGTCGGTTTGAGAATCATTCAATATGTATTGAATATGATTTTGAACATAATATCGTCTAACTTGTATTTACTTCTTTCCATTTAAAGTGTTGCGTGGACTGCCTTGTTGAGTGCGTGGTACCCACCAGAAGAAGAAGCAGAAGTAGAAGTTAGTGAAGAAAAGAAAGATTAGTTCTTGACAAAGAAAGTGTAGGATTATTCTTCGTGCAGTTTTTAGAATGTCCTGTGCAGCCGCACTTGCATAGCTAGGTGAATTATATACTTAAATGTTATGTAGTGATAATATTCCTACATGGTTTTCAAGCATATCTACTTATTACTCATCTCCCAGAAACCTGCTTAAAGGACATGCGATGGATTCCCTCCACACTACCCAATCGATGTAGTACCTCAATATGACTTTTCGATCCATACCCATTATTCTCATCAAAGTTATATTCTGGATGTAATTCATGCACTTCTTTCATCATTGCATCTCGTGTCACCCTTGCCACAATGGACGCCAGTGCAACTACGAATACATTGGCGTCACCATTGACGTAGGGACGGACACTAAACCTTTTAGTAAATGCTTTATGACTTAGCATATCAGATTCCTCCTCTCTTTGGTCGGCGTATAGCTTTGGAGATATTTTCCCATCGACTATGGCGTAACACCCCTCGTAAGGTAGTTCGTGCTGCTCAACTAATGTTTCTATCGACTCCGCAAATGCTTCTTGTGTAGCACGTAACAGATTCAAGTCGTCAATTTGCTGTGCTGACCTTTCGGCAGTTGTTATTGCAAAGATATCGGGGTATTGAGTGATGATATCATATATTTCTTGGCGTTGTGTAGGTGTCAAGATTTTACAATCATTCACTTTACTCAATGCATCAATGGCAGATTGTGGTATTGTGATGTCGTGCTCTGTCGACTCATCTGAAGATACGCCTCTGAACAGAAAAGAATATGGCTGCATCACGCAACAACTTGCCACAACAACAGGTCCAGCAATGCAACCTGCTCCGCCGGAATCCTGGAGCGAATAGTATTATGAGTATGTGAGTAATATATACGAGCAAGACGATATCACGAATAATTCAATGTGAGTGACTCACATCGCTGCCTATGACATACTTGAACCCTCGCTCATGGAGGTCAGTTTCCAACTCAAGAAGAGATTCTAGACTTTGCTTCTTTTTGTTGTTTCTTTTGTTGCCTTTGTTTTGACGTTGTTGTTGCTGTCTCTTGCCCATCATGATGTGGAGATGTTGATGTATTGATGGCTTACTCTTGGTGGCAAACGAACAGCTGTTCACGAACGCAGTGGCAACATGATGATTGCTAGTACTGGTGAAGATGATGACCATAGCCAGCAACACAATGAAGGAGGACATTGCATCGAAACGAGACATCATTGGTGGTGCTCCTTCGTCTTTAATGTCGACGAAGTGGGAGCTGGGGGATGTGGGGTCTCTTCAAGTAAGGTTCTTCTTAAAATCTAATGACCCTACGTAGGAATTCGCAGTTGTTTTTGCGCCAAAGCCCATCAGCTAGGCTATCAGCTGCATGCTGCATGCCTCCCTCTCTCATGATTGAGTAGAAGTAGACGTGGTTAGTTCAGAACTTACCCCAGGATATTACCTTCCAACGAGGCGGAAAAGACTGGATGAAATTCTCTAGTAGGATAGAAGATAGGAAGGAGATCTTCTCTTGTGTCAACATAAATTCTCTGTACCGTGTAAAACAACTACTCTACAAAGTCCCCATAATCATAATACTCAGACTCAAACATATATCCTACTTATTATTAAACTTAAACTAACGGGGTATTCTCATTCAAATCACCAGCAACAGCACTTGTCGCACGTCCGCAAAACAATGAAATCACATAACGTATCGCACCTTTGATGACTTCATCACTAGGAACATCAGGACCAGGCAATTCAGCGTTCATTACAGCAATAATGAAAGGGATCATGGAACAAGCAAAGCTTCCAGCAATCGCGACGTGAATAAACTCAACACAAATGATTTCGTAAAGGGCAGCAAAGAAGACACCGAGCAACGCAATCACCACATACAGAGTGCCACCCCAAAAGGTGTACTTGTTAGGTCCAAGATTTTGCCATACCCTGATGAGAGTGAACACTGAAGCAGCGACTGAGAAGGGAATCAAGAAACTACTGGATTCCCTTCCCACCATGGCATAAACAATAGGTTGGGAGATAGTGATAATGATCAGAAATAAATCACCAAGAATGGCAATCGAATCAACTACCCCATTGATGATGCCATCACCAAAGTCGGCACACCTAAGCAAAGGCACATCTTTCTTCTTCAAAGCGACGGCTAGAATGAACTGGGTTCCATAATTGAAGAAACTGAAGGACCCATGGATCAGATCTGACGTCTTAACTGCGAGACCCCAATCAGCAATGTAGTGATGAGATCCAATCTCGAACGCCGTGCCAATTTGAGTCCACAAGAGGGCCATCATGAGGGTGAACGGGGAATAGATGCGTTGTTGGATGATGTCCAACTTGTTGTACACTGTGTACATTGCATAAGTAACCACTCCGAATACAGTCTGTGATGTGGGAAATAGAAATAGAGAAGATGGAGTGAAAGGGTCAGACAGTGACGACGTGTGCAAAAGATACTTCTGTGCGATTGGAAGCAGCAAACTACGCCAAGTACCACTGCCTCGCCTCGATGCATTTAGGGGCTGTCCGAGCAAACCTAATCGTGCGTACGATTTCGCTTTTCCTAGGTTAAATCGATACCCCTACGTACGATCGTGCAGTTCTCGGATTTTACTAAGTTTCAACAAAAACAAAATCATGCGTACGAAGTAATCGTTCTGGAGGCGAGTGAAGGTCTAAGAGTCGCCCTGGTCATCGTTGGCGGAGTTGGGGTGAATACCATTACATATGAGAGGTCTATTGTCGGCAAGATGGTGCAAAAGGGACAAGAATTATCAGCATTTAGAGCCGGTGGGAGCGCCTTTGCAATGTTTTCTACCAAACCTCTTCGCATGGTAAAGGAACTAATGGACGTGGCCGAAAGAGCAAGAGGTGATCATGTAGAAGTGCAAGTTGGAGAGACTCTGTGCGAGAACTACTAACCCCTAAAGCACCGTTACGGCTAAAGAGGCAAAAACTCAATATATTGAATACATTTTTATACATCCACAAGTGTTACTTAACTCTTATCTGTCTACATGAAAGAATACTACGAGAGATCGAAGATGGTAGCTCAGATACAATGCCACTCTAGTAGAGATAAGTTACAGATCATACAAGTTGCATACTGCTTAAGTATCGGTTACACACATAACTACAAATTGAAGAATCTCAAGAGCCACAGATCATCAGATTTGCTTTTCAGGACACTTCGAAGTCTTTTCAGCTTGATCTAGAGCATCGAATGAAGGCAATCTCTGCAACGATTGTACTTTGATCAAGACGTCTTCAGCTGATTTCTTGAAGAACAATCTAACTGATCCTCCACACAATGAACGTAGCTGCGAGAACGCGAAGAAAAAAATAGCTATAGCTATTGTAATTGCACACCAAAGTGGGAAGTACAATGCTGCTAGCAAGGTGAAAGTATGTTGACGATCTTCAAATGCTTCCATGTACTCATCAAGGAGAGCATGAACGGCATCATCCCAAGTCTTGAGAGAAGCGAGATTAGGTGTTCCGAAGGGATCATTCTCTGAGTGTCGATGGAGCTGTTTCTTTATAGCATCAATCATAGCTACCTGGCTGTGAGATTCCCAGAATGCGTCCCTTGGCAAGGCATCTCCATAAGCCTCGGCAAATACTGGAACATTGGGAAGGGCAACACGGACTTGAGATGCAAGAGCTTCATTGACAGTCTGGCCAAATGTCTCGGTGAGAGAGGGGCAGACAAACAAATCTGCCACGGTGTACACAGCATGAAGAGCTTCTCCACTCTGGTAGCCAAGGAACTTGACTGGAACATCGAGGTCACGTGCTAGACGCTCTAACTCTGGCCGTTGCGGACCATCGCCGACGAGCCACAATGCACAGTCATTGAGGCTAGTAAGAGCTTTAATGAGCTCATCAACTGACTTCTCAGGTGACAGCCTTCCAACACACTAACGACAGAATGAATGGAAATGATGAGTATTAGCAAGTGTTGTATGAATGAGGGGATGTATACTTCATCATAAAACTCACCACAAGAAGATGCTTCTTCCCCATCTTTGACAAATAACTTTCCTTCGATGAAGCCCATCTCTGACCCCAACTGGAATACTTTGCGTCAGGAGAGAACTCTGTTTTGTTTACTCCAGTATAACAAACACCAGCACAGACCTTGTCATTAGAACGCCTCCACATATTGACGAGGTGAGGCTCACTCTTCCTTGTTGGAGTAAGGATTCGATCACTGATGAGTGGAAGCATACCAAATAAGAGGTAAAAGAAGAAGTGGCCAACAAACTGCAGTGGGGCAATTGTAAAATGCTCGATATAATCCACAATATTGCAGTGCCACGAGACAACAAGAGCCGGTTTTGTTTCGCGCTTGATGCATCGCAATAACTTGAAGGCGGCGAGAATCCACATTGAAGAGAGATTCGCGGGCATCACTACATGCACTACATCGTAAGATGACTTGAGTAGTCGAATCAAAAAAAGGGGGGAGATTATCATCATGCGTGATGTAAAATTCCATGGGTTGACATGAGACAGAACCTTATCCAGACCAATATCTGGATGAAGAGAATCAACTGTGCAGCCGGCATTTTTAAGACGTTTTTCATACATGCCTATACGACGAGCAATCCCATTTACTTGGGCTGCGTGTATACAAGATGTGGTTAGTAATATGAAATATCAGAACAATCACATCATAAGAGATGCGTAATCACTTACGAGGTACATTTTCGGAGCACAACAAGACTTTCAAAGGCTTTGGGGTAGGTTGAACCTCTGTAATCTTATCTTCTACAGAAATAGAAGTAAAAGTCGATGAAGGACTATCAGTTTTGCCGTGGCTGTTGTTCGGTAGGCACATGGTAAGATGTATATATGGCAAGCAAGCAAATGCGTCGAAATGAGCATGATGATTTTGCGTCATTTTGCCTTGTTTGTCCTCATGTGAATTTGTCGGGGGAGTTAGGGGGTGAATCTTCCTCTTTCAGAATGGTAATGTACTGATTCCGACGTACGTAGAAGATTTCGTGAGATTCAGTCAAGGTAAACAAGAGTAGTATAGGTATAGGTGAAAAAAACGTCCAATGTTGGAAGTTGGGCCACGTGGAACTTGAGGAAGGCATTTTACTAGCACGCCGCGCACAAACATTTGGAAAATGTTTCTAAACAACCATGTCGACACACTCCGCAGCCTGATAATACGTCCAGTAGACATATCTACCCCTATAACCGGATATTATTTGATAGACCAAGTTATCAGCTTTCGATAGAGCCATTGGTCAACATCGCACCTGCAATATTTGTCTCGGAGTTGTGGAGTAGCATAGACCAAAGGGGGGGCTGGAGGCGATTTTTGTTACTGATATTTACTAGCAGAAATGGTGGTAGAATGCACTTCATCATAACTCCATGTAGATTAACTATAAATTGATCAACCAAAGACTAATTCGTTTTTAATAGTCTTTAGTTTAGCATTCCTATCGGCCATTTTTGTCGAATGTCCAATAGTAGTGCGTAGTAGTGGGGGTGCTGACATGGTTGTTTGCCACTTTTGTGAGTGATGATGGCGGGGCAAAAAGTTTGGACGTTTTTTTCTTTGGATGTTTTTTTCATCACTAGCACGATCATGCAGAAAGCCAACTCGATTTCTGCATGATCGTACGCTCAACAGCACATCAAAAAAAAAGATGCCATGACAATGGCACCCCAAGTAAGGCCGCCTATCTCAGTCCATGACTATATTTCACAAGGTATCGATGGCCTATCTCTTAGAAGACATATATGGCGACGTATTCGCAGCAGGGTGGCGTTTCGGCTGCTGTAGGGGCGGTGATAATATCATTGTAATCCACTTCATTGAGATTTGAAATTAAAACAACCACCTTCCCTGCACCCATAGAAGAAGATAAACAATAATATGCACTACCCCTCCGCTACCCGTCGCTGATGATGATATGTAGTGAGAATCCGGCTGCTCGGAGTGACCATTCAAGCCCCCCCACACCTCCAAAACACCAAGAACACAAGATGTGCACAAGATGGCAAAAATAATACGATACTCAGACACAACAGTAAGCCTGTAGACGGCGGATCGAGCGGCTGTAAAGAAGGGAACTTATCAATATTATTATATATAAGAAGTGGCGGCTATTTATTGTCCAAAATATTACAATAGGGTGGATAAAAATAGCAACATCATAGACAGAAATGATATTTATGTAGCATGTATTAGTCATTTATTTATGCGGTGTAGGCAGTAGTAATAATAATACCCTGCGGCTGAATCGTTGTATAAGGTGTTGCCTGCGATATAATTCACTGGATATTACTATTGGGAGGGTTTGGGCAACGTGGTGGCTATGAGAGTAGCGGCTATCATGGTCGATACGGATTGTCGAATCCGGCCGTTGTCGTAAGGAAAAAAACGTGCAGAACGTGCAGTTGCTCGGACAGCGCTGCATGTTTTTTTGTAGCGGCTATCAAAATGATACGTACGATGCAATTTTGCTCGGACCGCACCTTACGCCATATACATAATATAGCTCCGTCCTTCGAGAAATCAGCCAACACACTTTGAATCTCCGTAGCGGTAGCGATATTGTCCTGCACAAAAGATATTATCGATCCTTCTCAAAAGATACTTGACACACTTACGTAGTGAGCGACAATCACAATGTTCTTCTGGAGATCCGTCAACCCAGGGCTGTCAGCACAGACGACGGGGTCAGGGATGTCGTCGGGTTCTATGTCAAAAATTTCGTGCGCATTCATGTTTACGTCGTTGTTATCGGTGTCGGCCCTGCTGCTGCTGCTGTTTCAAGATTTATGCTGTGTTATGCTGGAAAGATCCAAAGTCGTAAGATCCTTCACATCAAAGATCGAAGGCAAAGCGCACTACTCCTACATACACAGTACTGTAAGTATTAGCTAAGTAAGTAACTTTGTCGCTTGATTTGAGTCTTGACTTGAACTTGAGCAAAACCGTCAATCACGACGGTTCCCATCTCTCACGCGAGTATGGTAAAACAGCTGAGGAATGTAATGTATGCATGTGTTACAAATCACACCGTACATAAGAATCACAAAAACATGCGAGACGTTAACGCTTACCGTGCGTGAACCGGGGGAAATCAGTGGTGTAAAGCTTCACAGAGTGAGAAAGTCTCGCGAAAGCGTCGTGGGATATGTTGAAGTTCAAGTCGCATCCCAGTAGCGATAGTTAGCGAAGGACCGAAATCTTTGGAAGAAATCCATCCAAAGAAATCGCATCACAAAAAAGAGAATTCCACATGTCAAAAAAGATTGCCTACCTATCACACACTATATCATCTACTTCCAGCGCAACAGAGTTATCAAAAGCCAACAACCCACCAATTGAAACTGGCTCGGCAGACGACAATGAAGATCACTCTTCCTCTTCCATTGCTGAGCAGCTGCTCTCTATTATTATTTTCCACGTCAAACTATTCCACCACCTTTGCCTTTCATGTCACGCCAACAACGACGCAAACATCATCTGTCCACCACAGCGGTACTTCATCGCTTCACCCGTCGGCCTCCTCTTTCCAACAACAACAATCATTACTACACGAACAGAGCAGTACTTCTATTGCTACTTTCGTGCAATCTAATTTTAATCATGGGAACTTTCAAACTAATCGCAAGTTTATCGTACCGTCACTAAAGATGATGATGATGTCATCATCCACTCCACCTCCTGGCGATGATGAAGAGTACAGTACTAGTGACGACGAGGAACAATCACAGCAACGCCGTCGCAAACGTGACATTCTAAAACGTACCCTCGGCATTGGATCAACTGACAGCAGTGGTGGAGATGGTGGTAACGATGAGGTAGTTCGACTCGATACAGATAATTTATTCAAGGGCATGCCGTCCATCGATTCGATATTGGGTGCTCCACCATCTCAAGCATACAATACCGACAACATGATGTCATCTCAACCACAACAATCTAACGAACCACAATTACGTAACGAGGGTAAATTACCCGAGGTCGACTTCCTCTCCCCTCAAGATGTCGAATCACTAAATGACAAATTTTCCAACATCAACTATCAATTCAACGACGACGACAACAATACTGAAAACACCTACATCAACGAAGAAGGACAAGAAACCCAAGCAGTCTCACAAGAAGAAACGAAAAAAATAATTGATTACACCATTGAAGAAGAAAAGTTGATGGAACGTCGAAGATTAAATGAGCAACGTAAAAAAGAGATGTTGGAGCAGTGGGAGATGGATGGGAGGGACAAGGTTGATGAACGTGTGGATGAAATTACCTCCAGTAGTGGTGATGATGATGATGATGACTTTTTGGAGAGGGATGGAGTAGCACGTGAAATACTCGCCGATGCCCAATCCAAAGAAGATGCACGATTGGAATTCAATCAACAGCAGGTCGAATTAAACGAGTATGAACGCACCACATTTGAAATGAAAATGGCCGATGCACTTTACAAATTTGATGATGCTACGACTACCAACATGGACATTGATGAATTGTACGAATTGGTATTGAATGAGGTACAATTATCACGAAAGAAGAATTTAGGTCCCAAGAGTTTGGGTGTGTTGGCCAATTCGATCCCATTGGAGGATGCAAGAGCGTTTTTACGGAAGCAAAAGAAGGAAAAGGAATTTTTGAAAGAGGTGGAGGACTTGGCTGGTGTGGAGGGTGTGAAGAGTGATGAGGATTTGGAGGCGTTTTTTAAACGTCCGGTGGATTATAATGAGGAGAGGATGTGGAGGGGTATTGTTCGACAGATTGTGGATAAGAGGGAGGTGGAGGAGGAGGTGGAGAATGTAATGATGCCTTCGTTTGATGAGGAGGATGACGATGATGAGAATGAAATGGGTACAATGGTGGTACAAACTGAAAAGGAAAAGTATACTCTCTCTGCTAAGGAGACAGTGGAGGCGTACAAACTCTTGAATTTATGGCGTGAGATGCAATCTACACAAGATACTTTGGAAACCGCCCTGGGGATGAAGGAGGAATCATCCTACCGTCCAAATCAACTTGAGCCCTTCTTTTTGTATGAGGAAGATTCGGAGGAGACTCGTCGGAAAGAGAAGGAACAGTTGACCAAGGTTTTGAAGAAGGGGTTGGAGAGTGATGACGCTGTTGAAATTTCAAGTAATGAATTGTTGATGAAGGAGTTGCTTGAGGGGGGGGTCACAAAGGAACGTTCGATACGTTTATTGGATAAGTTGATTGCAAAGACGACAGTTGACACCATTAGAGATTCGTTAGTGGAATTGAAAGCCACTATTATGGAAGAGGATGAGATGGAACAACAAGGTAATGTTGGGGAGAAGAAGAAGTCTGGCCCTATTGATTTATCTGGAGTCTTTCGTACTTCGGACGATTTACTTGATAACGAACCGAGCGCTACAGTTGTCACTCCTACCAAACCAATGGAAGAAGGTGGGGGTAGAACCATGCCATCTTGGGTGAAAGAACAAGCTAAGGACGATATCTCCCCTCTCACTCCCGACACCACCCTGTCATCTTCTGATGCAGCACCTCCGCCACCCCAAACTGCCTTCTTTGCATCAAGTGGGGAGGATGAATTTTCTGATCTTGACAAGTCATATTCGCCAACGGGCGGCATGTTTGGAACCTATGAAGAGCAAAAGTTTGAACGACTCGCCGGTCAAGTTGGTGCACAGAGTGAAGAGGAGAAAGAGGAACTACGTCGCAATATGGAGGCTCTAAAACAAGCAGAAGAAATGGCCACTGCTGAGCTGTTGAATGATGAGATTGATATTGCAGCTGTGAGTGCCAAACTTGGTCTTAATATTGATGACTTGAATTTGGATGCTGAGGATGATGGCCAGATCATGAATATTCTTGGAAAGCGCCCCGTGCGTGGCGGTAACGCGGAGAGGGGGGATGAGCCAAATCAGTCCCCTTCGGAGTTGAATGAATCTGAGAAAGACGAAGGTATTATTGTCGATGCTGAAGGTCACTTGAAAAGGATGAAAACTGACAAGACAGTTGACATTACGGATGATATCTTCCGCAGCAAGACTGCTGGGAAATACCAGGACAAGGAAACGAGGGATAAAGATGAAGAGGCATTCAGAGATTTGATGAAAATGGAAGCAGAGGCGGAATCTCGACTAGAATCGATGCCTGATGAAGCAGTGTCATCAGATTTCGACATTGATGAGTTCGCCGATGATATCATGTCAGAGATGAAGCCACGTCCTCGTGTAAATCGACGAGAGGATTTCATGTCGCAGGAACAAATACAAAAAGAACGCAAGCGAGAAAGCATATTTGGTGACGATCCATTCCCAATCAGCGAGCCAGAGGGTAAGAGAGCACAGCCCAGCTCTGATGATACAATGCCTGCTTGGTTTCGCAAAGAGCAAGAAGATTATGGTGTCCAGGTAGATGATGGTGATGGTTTTGAGGACACCTTTGATGAAGCACAGTGGGAATGGGAGAGAGAGGAACGACAAAAGAAAGCTGATGAATATTTGAAGAAACGAGGGGAAGGCATCAGTATTAGTGATGTATTAGGAAGAGAATACTTTGGTCCAATGGATGATGAAGACGATTATGAGAAGGAAAGGATCTCTTATTTCTCTTCGTTCCAAGCACGCAAGGATGAGTTACTCACTTATGAGGAGCTCACAGTCGAAGATATTAACAATGTCATTGATTTCAAGGAAGATCCATCTGAAACGGGATATAATCCTTATTTGTCAAAAGTTCAACGACCTTTCAGTGAATATGGTGCCATCTTCCGATTAGAAGGCGTTCTGGTAGACTTGATTGGATTGCACGCCAAGGCATGGCAAAAAGTTGCCAAAACTCATGGATACGAGATCAGCTCCCCAGATGAAGTGAGGCAGGCATCGTTGTACAAGCCTGCGGACGCCGTGAGAGAGGTATTCTTTTGGACCGAAGACATTTTCGAGTGGGAGGCTATTGCTGAAACGCACAAAGCGGCCTTCGACGAAGCCTTTAGCGTTTGGCTTGAGTCAAAGAACGTTGAAAATGCCTCGGAGGATGACTATGTTGCTGATTCTTCACCAGTTGACAATAGTAGAGCTATGCCAAGCGATAATGAAATGAGTTCCATGTACAATTTGGCGTGGTCTAAGCTTTCTGCCGAGCTCGATCGAACTCCTCCTACTGCAGATCAGGTAAATCGTGGCATATTAGGCCAAGATTGGGAGGTTGCAGTGAAAGATATCTTCGGTTGGAGTGAAGATCCTGATGAAGTGTATGATATTGTAGTAGCATACGACAAGATATTGCAGGCTGATTACAAAATTATGCTTGCAAAATATGGCATTGATTTGGACAAGGTCAATGAAGAAGATGAGCAGAGTCTTTTTGGGTTGAACTTTCCAGACGTCTCGATAAAGGATGGAATCAAAGACTGGCTTGATACAATTCGTGATGTGGATATGTCCTTAGCGTTGGTGTCCCACCTTGACTCTGATCAACTCGATGTGATCTTGGAAGCCACGGGGTTGGCAGAATATTTCCCACCCGACAAACGCGTCTCATCCGAAGCGAGATATTCTGCCAGGTCTGAATATTTAGGTGGCGCATTACGGGCTGAACAACGACCAGAACAATGTGTCGTGTTTGACAACACCCCTATTAGCGCCACGATTGCACATGACTTGTTGATGAAAAACATTGCATTCGTTGACCATTACGCCAAATACGAGCTCTTGACAGCTGATGTGTCGTTTGGGTATGTGTCAGACCTTGACCTGATGGATATCGCGAAGATCTTTGAAGGTACAAGAGAAGATAATGAGCCGATGCTTGAATTAGATGTCAGCAGTGGACTACTGAAGCAACAGCGCAAGTTAAGAACTGCTTTCTGGGACGAATAATCAAAATAATTTGATTTCTTCGGTAAATTAAGTATACATTCAATAAGTACGAAACTGCTACTCAGTTACTACTTCAGAGCTTCTTCCAACGCATTTGCCCTCCCTTCTACAGCACCAAACAATGCGTCTCCGAGCTCGTTGTCCCCTCTTTCCAGTGCAAGATCTGCCTTGACCACGTCACGGAACATTTCCAGTGACCACTTCAAGAGTTTATTTTGGAGGAATTCCTGTACAACACTTGGCACGCCTTGGAACAATGACACAAGAATGTATGGCATTATGATTGACATCTTCAATTTCATGATGCAACTGTTATCAGAGGTTGGCTCAAACTCCACTACTCCTCTATTCTTCAATCCCGAGACCGATTCCCACTCTATCCCTTTTGGCTCACTTAACACTTTACTTTTTGCCTTCCAGCTAAACTTGACTCCACGAATGTTAAGATTCCATTCAGTTAGTCCAGCTTCATCTAGATAGGTCACAGAATTAAGCCACGGCGACCACCGAGACATCTGAGGTAGATCCGTGAACCTTGAGCTTGCAATCCTATCAGAAAAGGGAAGTGGTAGAGACACGGACACTGTGATATCTCTCCCCTCTGATGATGTTGTAGCAAGATAGCTCTCAGATTCAGTCGAAGTTACAGCAGGTTTGTCGGCAGATGCAACTGCCTCGTATGTTGGCAAACGATCGCTGATCTCATCGAGGCTCAAGCCATACAACGCTCGTGAAAGAGATGGCACGTTGAGCATACCTTCCTGGTTCACATAAGTTTCAAACGGAGGGGACAACGTGTCGCCGCCAAGCATGCTGAATGTTCCCAACCCATGTGAGTATTTGGTCATATCTGTTGAGTACGGCGAATTATCAGCGACAGATGCAAGGATAGCCGTAAAGGCAAGACCGATCCCTGAATCGAACGACGACGAAAATACTGCATTGATATTGAATTCTTTCTGTGCAAGTGATGCGATTCGCATCGATAGTTCGAGTCCGAGCAGAGCTGGTTTCAGCACAAATGCAGTGCACCCCCTCTCTTGTCCACCAAAGACTGCGCGGAGGTCAGAGGCAATTTTATCAAAGTTGTATGCATGAAATTCAGCAAGATCTGCAATGCTCTCATCTAATGCGTACGGTATTCCTCCTGTACGCGCCAAGTCATCAAGAGCAGCAACTTGTTCCTGAATGCTCCACTCTCCATTTAGAAATTGCTTCGTGAGAGGCTCCTCTATGAATTCGATCGACTCCCATGTAGAACTGTCAAGCCGTTTTAATTGAGCCGCAAACGCATTTGCCAATGAGCAATCCCAGGCCCTATTTGCATCTCCACGAAGTTTTATTAGTCCAGCGGAATTAGGAGATTGTTTTAAGCTGCGCAAAGTTCGAATGTCTACATCAATATCATCGTGTCCGATTTTGACTTTGACGCTGCCGAAGTTTATACTCTTCGAAACTCGACCAACTGCCCCAGAGATAGTTTCCAGTGTCTCTCCTCTAGTGATAAGTCCATTGATAGGTAACAGGCCGAACGATGAAGAAGGGATAGAAAGCAAGTCCTTCTGCCAATGGTTCGCAGCCAGAGATTGGGGTAAAAAACTTCCATAAAGCTGAGATGCCACTGACAGAATTGCCATTTCCAATCCAGACCTCACAGAAGTCGCAACGAGTGTCGGGTCAATGCCTGCCATTGCGACGATTTCAGTAATGAAAGCAGATAGAGATCCGTCCAGCGAAAGCACTTCCTCTGCATTAAAGGTTGGGAGCTCAGCAGCAGAAGCTAGGTAATCTTTGATCGACTGCAATTGTGATTCGGCATCTTCGAGAGTCTCCTTGTGCAAACCCTTCAGTGGAGAAACTTCTCCAACTCCCACTGCCTTCCCATTTGATGATGCGATGCTAATAATAAATCCTTCTCTTCTCTGGACCTTGTTTTCTGCCCGTGCACTGTTCCCCCAACCAATACCTTGAACCCCATTTCCGTCGCTGGAACCGACGGTAATGCTGAAAGCTTCAAATTCCATCAATCCAACTGCGTATTCCTTGGCATCAATTGTGGCTGAATCTAGGACCAATTGTGGGAGCTGTTTGTCTACGGGTAGTTGTTCGTCTGTTGTTGCTCTGCTCTCGTCAACTATTTCGTCCATCACAAAGCTATTAATGATGGAAGATATCATTGTTGGTTCCTCTACGATTAGTGCATGACCAGCATTTGGAACTTGCACAAACTTCGATATACCCCGGATGCTCTCCCACTTGCGGCCTATGTTTGTGTACTTTTCATCCAAGCTACCAGCAACAAAGATAGTCTTTGACGGAACAACCCCTTTCCAATCATCTTGCGATGTCAAAGAAGGCGAGCACCCGTAGAGGACTGCGGCGATGTCTTGTCTCCTCTCTGATAGATTCTTCAGCCGCCTCTTGAGCATTTCACTGTATACATTTGGTTTCCTCCGTCTCATATCCCCCCATAAAGCCTTCACACCGTACCATCGCGACAAGAACGAGTTCAAATACTCTACATCCTGTGACTTGGGAATCAGATACGATCGAAATGATGAAGAAAGCAATGACTTGGCGAGAAAGTAGTCCTTCGCCTCTCTTTGGGCATCCTTGAAATCTTCAACAGCACCACCGGATGGAAGTTTGCCTGGATTTGATCCTAGCACAATGAGTTTAGTATTCTCGGATATCAAGAGGGGCTCATCGTTTTTCTTCGTATTTGTGCCCAGTAAGTCAACAGATCCAGAACATAATCGCTTCATAGCCAACGCAACTCTTCCGCCAAGGCTGTATCCTGCTACCGCGTCCAAGCTTTTGATGCCATGTTCTTGGATTAGAGAGTCGCATACAGTGCGGGCCATAGTGTCAAGTGTAAAGGGGGAGTCGCCATTTCTTCGCAGCGGATGTACATTACCATCCAACAAATTAAATGCAGCCTTCTTGTCAGGGGAAAATAGCTCTGTGGATTCACCATGACCCGGGAGATCAATTGAAATTATATCCCAGCCACTCATTTCAGAACTGAGTGTCTCTGCAACGAGATCCCACTCAGATTTGTCACCCATCCATCCATGAAGAAGGAGCAGCGTTTTGGAGCCTTCTGAAATGTCACCACGATCATCGGTATACCTTTTGATTGGTAGGCTCATCTTCATCCCAACTCCAGACGTGCCACTTGACTCATTGATAATACCATTAACTGTACGAATTGCACCCTGTGTAATAATCTTGTGCACTTCAACATTTGTTGTTCGATCGACAACTTTTGCCTCAATTATTACAGGTCCTCCTGAATGTATGCTAGAGCGGTATGCATTCTTGAATTCCTCAAAAGATGACGCAGATTTATACGGGAGGCCGAAAGCTGATGCACCTTGCTCGAATGAGAAGTTGTTGGTTGGTGTACCCCAATATTCCTCAAACCCAACATCTTGGCCATGCTTCGCTATCGGCAGAAATGAAAAGATAGCACCTCCACCGTTGTTCACAACAACTGTTGTAAGAGGAAGACGGTTTGTATTGGTTACTGCTTGTGCATTAGTCGAAGATGCATCACCTGCTGTAAGGCCGTAGAAGGCATTAAGATCGTGCAATGTAGTCACATCTCCACAAACCAGCGTAGTTGGTTGAGACGAATCTCCACATCCAGTCGCAGTTGAGAGAATACCATCAATACCACTGGCACCCCTGTTGACAGACACAGAGAAGGGGAACTTGGCATCATTTTGCAGCGGCCGCAATCTTGACGCTCCTTCATTTGATTCTGGATATAAAAAGAATTCTCCATCTCTTACTGGCATGCTATTCGACAGAAATAGTGACATTGGGGTAGATTTTCCTTCGGCTTCACTCAATACCTCGGTAATCGCCCTAGTAATCTCAGGTTCCGTCAGAGTTATATCAGAGCCTGCTGATTCCCTAGATGCCGCTTCTCGGATGATAGAAGGCATTTGCTTTCGCAACTCGTCCCCAAGAAAGACAAGCGGAGCAAGTTCACTGTAACAATTTGCGATTCCGCTGCTTTCTATTACACTCATTATACCTTTCAGGAAGGTTCCGACGCTGGAAGATATTCGATGCGTCACTGTGTGATCAGGGTCTGCACGTTCATAGGGGTAAAATTGTTGGACCAACACATGCTTCGCAGATGGGTTGCTTTTGATGATACCACCTATTTCTGTGGAGATGAGGGGAGTACCAAGCTGAATAATGAGATCTGGCTGCATCCCCTTGGCAATCATTGGATTCTTCATCAAATGTTCAGCGTATGGAATGACCGGGCTTTCCCTTCTCAATGCCCCACTTTGGACTCCAGCTACAATTGGAAAGCCAATGGCCCGTGCAAACTGACATATCAAGCTAGACAACGAGTCCGTACCTTGTCCAATGGGTTCGGAGTCCCTTAGATTGCCAGTAACAATGATACCACGACGTGACTTTCTTATGAGATCTTGAATCTCCATAATGGAACCCAGACTATTGGCGTTGAAATAATACGAGCTTAACCAGCGATTCCCACTACGAGACCAGTCCAAAAAGCCAGAAGCATCCGTGAATCGCAAGTTGTTGAATTTTGTCACTGAATCAACACGATTGTCATTTCGTATTGGGCCACCGTCTGGTGCTAAGTTTTCTCGAAATTGCACATTCAGATGCACAGGCCCCATCATTTGCTTTGTCAATGTTACAGCGTGGTTTGCATCAGATAGAGCGAGTGAAACTGGTACATCATCGGAGGGAGGTGGAATGTCACGGAACCATCTCACATAAGATGATGAGAACATCTTCACTTGATCGATGGATTGATTGCTCCCAGTGTCACGGTTCTCATATGGCCTGTCGGCCGTAATTACCAGTAACGGCACCCCATCCGAGCTTGATTCTACAACCGAAGGGTAGAGATTCGCAACAGCTGTGCCACTAGATGTTATTACTGCAGCTGGCCTTCCATTTTGGCGCGCGTAACCAAGGGCACGGAAGCCAGCACCTCTTTCGTCGTGCACACTGATCGCTCGCACGATTCCGACATTAGACCGCGTTGCTTTAAAGATGGCAGCTGTCAGTGGTGTATTCCTGGAGCCCGGGCACACGTAGAACTGCGTAACGCCATTTCTAATCAACTCCTCTATAAACGCAGTTGACCACGCAACATTCGGCATTGAGAAGCTTTGTAGCGTAATGGGTGACGGAGGAAACAGAGAAGACAGCACTCCCATCTTGTGAGAAATTTCAGTCCATTCTCCTTGTACTGTGGATCCGTCCACGATGCCTGCTCCGCCAAAGACTGACACCTTAGACTCAGGAAGTTTCCGAGGACTATCTGAACCAATTTGACTCATCTTTCCTTCTCTGTAGTTTGTAACAAGTGCCGATCTAATTGCGACAACAATGTCGGCAGAATCATTTCCCAGATAGCCAAAAGGGCCCGCATACAGCCCCCTGTCAAACGACACATCCGTCTCAAATGTTCGAATAAAGTCAAGTGCAGCTTGAGGAGAGTCTCCACAAACGGCAGGTGTCGGATGAAGTCCTTTCAAGAGTGACCGGGAAACATCCACAACATTGGCGTTGCTGGACAGTTTGCCCTCGAATGATTGGCATATGTGTTGCAAGTGACGGAGACGTCTGACGAAAAACCGCTGACGGGAGCTGTTCATCTCACTGTTTTGATTGGTGTTGCCATTGTAATCATAAGATGTCAACATGTTATCCTCGTTCTTCTGCAGCCAACCATTATCCTCGAGTTCTTGAAGCGCACCTCTAATGAACTCTCCTGTAATTTCATTTTCGAGCATATCCTTCTTGGACGACAAGAGCTCACGCAGCAACTCTGCATCTGCCGCAGGGGTGAGTCCTCGTATTCTTGTTCCAGCAAGAGCTTCTGATGTCACTATTCTATCATGGCCAGAACGATTCACTCTAAACAGCCGCTCCGGGGTGCACCCAACGAACTCACGACTACTTATATGACCACTTTCGGCATTTCCAGGATCCATGTAGAAAATATGACCAATATGACCTCCAAACTTCATTCTCATGAGTACGTCAAGTCCTCTAACTGATGATCCAAGATTCAAATCCACTTTGCGTGCGAGGACCACTTTCCTCAGACGAGCAGCATCGTCATTATCCTCTTCGCTACCATTAATCCGCGACAAAGCTTCTGTGATACCTCGCTCAAAGGCAAGTTCTGAATCATCTTCGCGCTCTCTTCCTACACCTCTACTTGTCGATTCAGTCCTTGTTAACACTGGAGGTAACGTAGTGCACGGAACAGCAGGTGACAATTCATCCGTCAACTTATGCAATATGGCGAGAGTGTGTGATGCAGCTTCGTGCCATCCCCGAGTTGAAACATCGTTGTGAAGATGTATTGAGAGTGTCGCTTTCCTGGCTGTGTTGCTCTTACCGCCGTGGGCATCACTCGCAGTGTCAACAAACTCTCTACGCAATTCCACGGCAGGTAGAATCCAAAATCCCCCTCTATCACCTCCAAACCCATCCCAATCATCTGCTTCAGCTGCAGTGGCTTCATCGTTCCCCTGCATCTTTCTTTTGTTTCGCTTTCTGTCTTGATAAAATTGCCAATCAAATCGAGATCCCCCATACACTCTTGCACGTGGTGGTAAATCCCCTTCCTTGAACATGGAAACCTCCTCATCCTCATTCAAATGACTAACTCTATCATCATCATTACTAATGGTGCTACTACCAGCATCCCAAATTCGTTTCCCAACAAACGGATCCCACGAATCCGAATACGATCCACTCAACGAGGCCTTTCCAATCACCGCTGCCTCCACTTGCCCTTCGGCATCACCAAAATAAATCAATGGCAAATCCACATCTTTGTTGTTATCACGTTGCTCTTGAACAAATGATTGGATGACCTTTTGCTGTGCATGCAACCAACACAATGGATCGATGGAATGAACCGATGCTATAGATTGTTCAATTCGTAGAATTGTTGTGTCTTGTAAATGGGGTAATATCCCCTCCACTTCGCCGTTAGATTGCGCTTCGTTCATGATGGCTTGCAATGCCTCAGTTAGTCTTCGTAACCCCGTGAATAATGGTAGTGGATCATTTGCATCGATATCTTGCAAATTTGTAATTGGATTTGGGTCGAGATAGAGGGATGGATGAAGAATGTGCTTGGTGCTGAGTGTTTTACCCCTGCGAAATTTATCATTGCCGTGAAGACGATTGATATCACCATTGATGGCATCGTTAATATTACTATTCTGGTTGCTGCTTTCGCCATTCACACTGCTGTCAGATAGAAAGAGTGCAGTATTGATACTCCGCGGTGATGATATTGACCGATCGAAAAATTTTTGTTTTTTTATACGAGCATGTGGCCGTGGAACCTCAGAGCTCCTCATACGAGCCACCGAGATTGAATTTCTAGCAGAAGCATCATTATTACGCTGCAGAAATTGTTGCGTGGGTATGTTATTGAATCCTACAACGACATGCACTGCCGATATGAGCAGAGTGTAAATAATGAGATGCACCGATTTGGATGTCCACATGATTTTGATTTCATCAACCGAGGAAACTGCCCAGTACAAAATTTCTGCACTCCTCTGCCAAACACACGTCGTAGTTAGTAAGAGATGAAGCCCTCAAGAGACGACCGCTCCCGATGTTCGTTCTTCAATCGAATTGTAAGCGGAAGTATTTCAGCAAGAGCTGCAGTACTACGATACTTCCGATTGAAGCGGCAGCAAAATGACGCATCAAGGAGAGAAACCTCCAGGTGTCCAGGTAGGGGCAGATAAAGGGGCCTTGGGCACAAAATGCCCTCATTACGGGATATCACCGATCGTTCCCGCCACATCGAAAAATGAGAGATACGTATCTCTATCCAAGGGAACCCGCGCTGCATGACATGTCGTAAATTTTAAATTGGTAATGGTAACATAACATAATAACAATGACGGTTGAAAGAGACCAAACGAGGGCACGAGATGAAGAGGAGGCCACAGAAGCAGGATTAGTAGTAAAAAGGGAAGAGCCACAATCCTCTCTCGCTGGGCTCTCGAAAACATCGTCGGGGCTCGTCCATCGTTCACATGTATCGGCGACTGCCGCATCGGCGGTTACAGTTACGGACACATGGCACGATAATCAATCAACTTCTGCTGCCAATCAAAATAACACCGCAGACAATATTCCTGCAACAGCTCGAAAAAGACGGGAATCTTTCCTTGACGATATCGACTTGGATCCAATCACCCTCGCAGAGTCAACGCACACTCTTCTCTTCACAGAGCCAATTAATTCCGCTCCATTCATGCTCAGCATCCTTATCGTTGTGTTGTCCATCCTATGTTTACTTCTAGCACTCTTCAACAATGGTTTGACAAAAGAAGGAATTGAAGCCGTTATCCCGGCCAATGTTGGTACAGCAGTCAAGGACTGCGCAGTATACATCCATATTTATTGCGTTATTGATGGAAGAGGAGATTCCAACTGGATTATACTTACTGAAACGAATCTCTAGGCAGTACTTCATCAGGACGTTTCCGGAATTGAGTTATCATCAATTTGTGTTCTCGAATGTGCTGCGTATAGTTTTGGGATATTTATTTCTGATCAACGTGTTGCTAATTCTGATCATTGCGGACGATGTGATGGAAATATTTTTTGACTTTATTGCATTGCAATTTATACAACAATTGGGTAAGTCAGACTCTGGGTACATTTTGCATAATTCCTACTGCCTTCTGTTTCTAATCCTGTATGTTTCTAATCCGACTCGCTGTTAGATAATGTTGCATTCAGTCTCGCCAAAATGAGTATGCTATCGACAAGTGTGCAGGAGGCTACGACACGAAGATATTTCAGAACTGAGTTTAGACGATCCAAGCCGGGGCGGAGTGGGAAAAGTCGTTTCTTTGTCATGATTTATGTAATTAATTTATTTGGACTGCTGTCAGGTATGGTTTTTGTAAGCGTGAAGCAGGGGAATGGGGAGTATCAATGTAAGTCTATCACCGCTAAATTCCGAGAAGATATCTGGAGAGAGGCGCTTGTTGAAGTTTCCAAAGACGAAGAAGAGTACGAGGAGAGGATTCTGATCTACTCATATTTTAACGGGGTGTATGTTCAAAATGGTACAATGCACGATGGGAGACCTGTTTACTTTGAACGACGAAAGCTTGACGGAGAAGAATTTGACACAACCTTACCGTCTTTCAATCCGGATGGGTGGCCAATAAAAACTCCTGCAAAACTCCAATATTGTAAAAGCATCAAGGCATGGGTATTCATGCATGAAAAAATCCGTAAATCAAGACGCGTTGTTTCAGATTGTCCATGGTTGCTGCGCAGTGAAGAGACTGAGGTATATGACATCGAAGAGGTGAAGGGGCCGTGGCAAGCATGGGAAGGAGTGATTGAGACGACCGACGTGCGCATAACTTGCAATGAATGTGACAATGACGATGATTGCAATCTGAATGGTATTTGTGATAAGAAGAATGGCAAATGTGAATGTTATGGTGATGTTGAGGGGCAGAAATTCTTCGGCCCGCATTGTGAAGTTATCCTGAAAGATAATTGCCGCACAATTGTTGGTGGTGAGTGATGTATATCATGTCATTGAATTCCTCTGAATATGGTATGGTATTCGCCTTTTCTAAATGTGTTGTATTTCGGTTCTCCACAGAACGCTACAATGAAACGTATTCGGTAGTAGAATTAGATGATTCTGGTTTTCTATGGGAGGCGTATAATCGACCAGTTTTTTACTACAGATCCGGCAGCGGCGATCCTGAGCTCGACGATTCTAATAAATCGCTTTTTTTTATATTACTCCGGGAGCAGGTAATTGATACCCCCCAAATAGCTTGTCATCCATTATCTTTCACCCCCTGTTGACGCTTCTTCTCATTCTGTTTTACTTTTGTCTTTACGTTCACTATTTGGACTTGACAGGTGGTTCGGAATTGCTGATTACATTTCAACGGAAAGATACACTGAGAAGTATTTGCCAAGTACTTGGTATTTTATGAAGAATTATCATGGTGAGTTTCGTCCCATTCTCTAACAAAGGACCCCTTGCATGTCATGCATTCCCGTCACTAACGGTTGTTTCGACTAATATTCAAAGCTTTCTGGGACAATAAGGACAACTATTTGCTCTGGTCTGTGAGCGATCCAGTCACTGCGACTGGATTCACCCCAGTAGGGGTGGATTTTTTCGCGATAGGAGAACGTGGTGAACAGTATGGTCCATTTGGTGCAAGGTATCCTTATCAACTGCACTACCAAATAGGACGCGGGTATTTTCGCTGTTCCGACCAAGCTCCACCTGTGAATCTCAGCACTTCCAACAATACGTACATCTGGGTGAGAAAGTGAAGAGGAGAGACTGATAATAAAATCTATCCTTCGATATGGACTTGGGATGCCGAATCCGAATTGAAAATGACAAACAAACTCTCTCTCTCTAGATGTATTACGTTTTCTTCGCATCCATACAAGTTACAGCGATTCAATAGAGGCTTAACAGCTGATCATTCGATAATATCCACGAGTTAACTCTGTGTAAGAAAGCCAGCTTGAACGATTGACGATTGAACGCTGCAAGCATCATCATTGCTATGTACGTACATACCAAATAACCTAAGACCCCTTCTCACAGCACACTCTTTCCAGTTTCACTTTCATTTTCCAGTTTCCACTATTACTATTTTACCGTATTTTCCAGTCCGTTTATTTGCTGCCATGAAGTAATGAGATTGAAGCATGGCTGCCTATTAACACTACTACTGATCGACAGGGCGAAGAGGATGCTTTATTGGAGGAGGCAATGAAGCTCGCCGCAGCTGAAAAGGCGGCACTTCAAGCTGAGAAGGAGAAGGCAAATGAAAATCGATTTCAACATTATTATTACAAGTTGAAATCGAAATTGTCTCCGTCTCCGATGAAATTGAAATTGATCCACACCGCGTTGTGCCCATTGCCGCATTCCCCACAGTGACCAAACCCAACTCAAACTTTTGTGCTGGATGTTGCAAAGTATATTATTGCGATCACAAATCAATCTTATTCTCATTTGGATCAGCACCACGCGACGTGCAGTCCACGAGTTGTGAACGTCGATACAAGTGACAAACGGGAACTTGTCAAGGAGGGGGTGGAATTGCAACAGACTCGCTCGGGAGATAGTGGAACAAAAAGTCCCTAATCACTCCTTACTCTTACTCCATCTTGAAATATTTATTGCAGCATTCCCGACAAAAACCACTCTTTCTCTTCTCTCCCAATGCCATTGCCATTGGCATTGGCATTGGCATAAGCAGATCATCAATACTTCGTGAATAAGTACTGTCTATGACACTATCTTTCTTCTTCTTCTTGTAAACCCTCGCGGACCAAGTGATAGTGATAGGCAACTGCGACACACTCTTCTTCTTCAAGCAAAGTGGATCTTAGACACGTCGTGTTAGGATAACACCGACTGATTATACTCCAAACTCAGGCCGTCCACTAGCACTAGCACACTAGAATCCTCATCATTCTCAGTTTATATCTCAGCGCCAGCGCACTACTGTATTCTGTAGTCGCAGCCTGGTACGTCAAACCATCAACACTCCCCAGTCTCTTGGAATACCATACGATATAGGAGCATTATTCAAGTAGACAATGAAACCAGGGCAAGATTCCCCCGTGACCGTATCACCAGCACAATCTTCATCAATAAAGCAACGGATGACAAATTCTTTTCCTCTCGGCTCAGACTATCAGGGGGCAGAGCCTCCTTCCTATATCCTGCTCCGTCTAGTGGAAACGTCCAATCCTGCTTCTGAAATGCTGCTGAAGTGATATTTGGCTCAGAGGGATCATACAACATCTCGGCATTCTGATACTTACCCAAGTATGCGAATAGGTAAAACAAACAATTCCAAATGACCTTCTATGGACAGAGCAAGGTGTCAAAACTCGTCGTCATTGAAAACTCCCAACAAATATCTACCTACCAGACCAGGCCAACTCTTTATCGCCTATCGCAGGACTTCAACCAAAGATCAACTATATGGCGCTCTCACTAGCCATTCTCAACTAACATCTCTCCGGCAGATAGTCTTGAATGGAGCTCCAGCACTCTTGGTCTTGGCATTGTGCAACCCTTCTTGGCCAGCCACTCAGAACATTCGTCACAGCTATGGCTACGGCAACATACGGGATCGAGCCAAAAGCCCAGCACCAGATGCCAATTTTCGACTCTACTCTACGAGATCTATTGCCAAGATGCCTTGATGGATGGCCTCTCAGTAAATGCTGCCTCTTCCGATTCTCAATGTCAGCCAAACTGTTGCGTAGCACTAGCACGGCTTCTGCAATCATAAGATCACAGGCACTTCCTCTACACACCAAAGACATACTCCATGTACTTTTCCATCACTACCATAGTAAGGACGAAAGCAAACATGGGATCTTCATGCGACAGTTTAAAGCGAAGGTCAAGCATATACTCAATACTTACATTAGTGCAGCCCAAAATCTCTGCATGCAAAACGACTTCCGTGAACCTCTCGCTAGATCAGAGTCAGAGCATTTCTTCATTCTCAACATCAAATTCGGGACAGCAGACAACATAGCGCTTCTCAATAACTTCGGAAATATACATTCTGGTGTTTCCTGCTAAAGACTGATAGACCCATCGTTTCTGCGTAGGGAATGCAACATGCACTTCTTGACTTACCACACCAGCACGGCTTCACACCACATTCGTGGATCTTGCGCGGCTCGACCCACCCTTTACTGATGTAATGATCTTCATTTGCTTCCGCACTGTGAACACAACACTGAATGCAACTTCATCATCATCCTGCACCACATACTCGGCCATCTCCACAGCACTGGGTTGATATATTTTGATCCTTCACCTTCAGCCCGCACCATCTGCATCCATTGCTTGCGACAATTAATAACAATCAATCAAGAACATTCATAACCGTAGACTGAGAATCTAGTTCCGATCATACCTTATCGTGATATACTTCTTCCCTTTTGGATATAGCATTTGCATCACGGCAATGATCCAGCACTCTTTCAATCTCTCGGAGTAATATATTATCGACCTCAACTGCAACTTGTTCTAGAACATTTTGGGCAATAAAAGAGCACAACACAGCTTCAGCTCCACATTCTCATTTTGAACCATAAACATAGGTAATTGTAGCCAGGGCGAAGCGGTGATAGACGCCATTATTTAACCATCTTTGTCAACACTGCGACTCGGTGATAGCTTGTCCACTGTGACATTGCACCTTGCACAACTTGTGGCCATTTGAGCCTTGAGGGAGAAGACCTCTACGTCAATCTGATCATCCGCAAGCGATCTGTAAGTAATGGGCTCCCCTGAAGCGTTGCATAAATCAGCCTCAGTTACCACGTATTGTCTTCGAACCTCATCCGCAAGTATTGCAGAGCGTCCAGTCGCCATCATGAATGAGAGATACGTATCTCTATCCTCATTCTACAGCACCCGCGCACGTACTTACGCAACAATGTCAACGTTGGTAAAAAAACTTATCACAAAACCATGACGGTTGAAAGAGACCAAACGAGGGCACGAGATGAAGAAGAGGCCACAGAAGCAGGAGTAATAGTAAAAAGGGAAGAGCCACAATCCTCTCTCGCTGGGCTCTCGAAAACATCGTCGGGGCTCGTCCATCGTTCACATGTATCGGCGACTGCCGCAGCGGCGGTTACAGTTTCGGACACATGGCACGATAATCAATCAACTTCTGCTGCCTATCACACTAACACCGCAGACAATATTCCTGCAACAGCTAGAAAAAGACGGGAATCCTTCCTTGACGATATCGACTTGGATCCAATCATCCTCGCAGAGTCAACGCACACTCTTCTCTTCACAGAGCCAATTAATTCCGCTCCATTCATGCTCAGCATCCTTATCGTTGTGTTGTCCATCCTATGTTTACTTCTAGCACTCTTCAACAATGGTTTGACAAAAGAAGGAATTGAAGCCGTTATCCCGGCCAATGTTGGTACAGCAGTCAGGACTGCGCAGTATACATCTATATTTATTGCGTTATTGATGGAAGAGGAGATTCCAACTGGGTTATACTTACTGAAACGAATCTCTAGGCAGTACTTTATCAGGACGTTTCCGGAATTGAGTTATCATCAATTTGTGTTCTCGAATGTGCTGCGTATAATTTTGGGATATTTATTTCTGATCAACGTGTTGCTAATTCTGATCATTGCGGACGATGTGATGGAAATATTTTTTGACTTTATTGCATTGCAATTTATACAACAATTGGGTAAGTCAGACTCTGGGTACATTTTGCATAATTCCTACTGCCTTCTGTTTCTAATCCTGTATGTTTCTAATCCGACTCGCTGTTAGATAATGTTGCATTCAGTCTCGCCAAAATGAGTATGCTATCGACAAGTGTGCAGGAGGCTACGACACGAAGATATTTCAGAACTGAGTTTAGACGATCCAAGCCGGGGCGGAGTAGGGGAAAAGTCGTTTCTTTGTCATGATTTATGTAATTAATTTATTTGGACTGCTGTCAGGTATGGTTTTTGTAAGCGTGAAGCAGGGGGATGGGGAGTATCAATGTAAGTCTATCACCGCTAAATTCCGAGAAGATATCTGGAGAGAGGCGCTTGTTGAAGTTTCCAAAGACGAAGAAGAGTACGAGGAGAGGATTCTGATCTACTCATATTTTAACGGGGTGTATGTTCAAAATGGTACAATGCACGATGGGAGACCTGTTTACTTTGAACGACGAAAGCTTGACGGAGAAGAATTTGACACAACCTTACCGTCTTTCAATCCGGATGGGTGGCCAATAAAAACTCCTGCAAAACTCCAATATTGTAAAAGCATCAAGGCATGGGTATTCATGCATGAAAAAATCCGTAAATCAAGACGCGTTGTTTCAGATTGTCCATGGTTGCTGCGCAGTGAAGAGACTGAGGTATATGACATCGAAGAGGTGAAGGGGCCGTGGCAAGTATGGCAAGGAGTGATTGAGACGACCGACGTGCGCATAACTTGCAATGAATGTGACAATGACGATGATTGCAATCTGAATGGCATTTGTAATAAGAAGAATGGCAAATGTGAATGCTATGGTGATGTTGAGGGGCAGAAATTCTTCGGCCCGCATTGTGAAGTTATCCTGAAAGATAATTGTCGCACAATTGTTGGTGGTGAGTGATGTATATCATGTCATTGAATTCCTCTGAATATGGTATGGTATTCGCCTTTTCTAAATGTGTTGTATTTCGGTTCTCCACAGAACGCTACAATGAAACGTATTCGGTAGTAGAATTAGATGATTCTGGTTTTCTATGGGAGGCGTATAATCGACCAGTTTTTTACTACAGATCCGGCAGCGGCCATCCTGAGCTCGACGATTCTAATAAATCGCTTTTTTTTATATTCTCCGGGAGCAGGTAATTGATACCCCCCAAATAGCTTGTCATCCATTATCTTTCACCCCCTGTTGACGCTTCTTCTCATTCTGTTTTACTTTTGTCTTTACGTTCACTATTTGGACTTGACAGGTGGTTCGGAATTGCTGATTTCATTTCAACGGAAAGATACACTGAGAAGTATTTGCCAAGTTCTTGGTATTTTATGAAGAATTATCATGGTGAGTTTCGTCCCATTCTCTAACAAAGGACCCCTTGCATGTCATGCATTCCCGTCACTAACGGTTGTTTCGACTAATATTCAAAGCTTTCTGGGACAATAAGGACAACTATTTGCTCTGGTCTGTGAGCGATCCAGTCACTGCGACTGGATTCACCCCAGTAGGGGTGGATTTTTTCGGGATAGGAGAACGTGGTGAACAGTACGGTCCATTTGGTGCGAGGTATCCTATTCAAATATACAACCAAACAGGACGTGGGTATTTTCGCTGTTCCGACCAAGCTCCACCTGTGAATCTCAGCACTTCCAACAATACGACATCTGGGTGAGAAAGTGAAGAGGAGAGACTTTTTTAACATCTATGTTCGGATATCGACTTGGGATGTCGAAATGAAAATGACAAACACACACTCTCTCTAGAATGTATTACGTTTCTGTATGTGGGTCTTCGCATCCATACAAGTTACAGTGATTCAATAGAGGCTCAACAAGCTGATCATTCGATAATATCCACGAGTTAACTCTGTGCAAGCTGGCTGTCATTGAAAGCGCGTCATTGCTATGTACGTACATACCAAATAACCTAAGACCCCTTCTCACACCTCTTTCCAGTTTCACTTTTTATTTTCCACTATTTTCCGTCCGTTATTATTGCAGCCACGCCACCATACTACTTCTATTGAGATAGAAGCATGGCTGCCATTAACACTACTACTGATCGACAGGGCGAAGAGGATGCTTTATTGGAGGAGGCAATGAAGCTCGCCGCAGCTGAAAAGGCGGCACTTCAAGCTGAGAAGGAGAAGAAGGCAAATGAAAACTTATTACAAGTTGAAATCGAAATTGTCTCCGATGAAATTGATCCACCGCGTTGTGCCCATTGCCGCATTCCCCACAGTGACCACAACCAACTCAAACTTTGTGCTGGATGTTGCAGAGTGTATTATTGCAATCACAAATGTCAATCTTCTCATTTGGATCAGCACCATGCGACGTGCAGTCCACGAGTTGTGAACGTCGATACAACTGACAAACGGGAACTTGTCAAGGAGGGGGTAGAATTGCACCGACTCGCTCGGGAGATGGTGGAACAAAAGATTCGTCCGGATATGCTCCGTGATGATGTTATTGATGATCTTGCGGATTGGTTGAAGGAGATGCTCAATGGTCCGGCACTCCCTTTGAATAAAAGTCGGAATTTTATTGAGGATATCTTGTCCGATGTTGAGTTGGTTGCCGATGCTGAAATTTACATAGAAAGTCATCCTGGGTGTCCTGCTGGATTGTTTGAACGCAATCGCAATGACGAGACGAAGAAGAAAGTTCTATCCCACCAGTATAAAGAGTGAATTGCGTGTCAATGAAGAGGTGTTGAAGTGGAGATGTCAATCTATGGTGATGGAATTTTGCAAACGCAGGGGGGGAGTGAATGACTGAGACGTTGCATCAAAAGGCAACCGATGAGTTCTACAACTATTACCTCGAAACTATCTTAACACGACGTCCAAAGATTTACAACTCCTGCACCGGAATTGGTGCTATCATGGGGGACATGCGGTTCATGAGACGATCCGAGGATATCGTACTCTACAATTTAGGCATGATAAAGGAATTACCGCCGGAAGTTGGTGTTGTGACGAGTGCTCCCCCGCCTATCCACACTGTAATTGTCTTTGTGATGGCAATGTCGTTGTGTATTTGGGCGCTTCCGACGGTAGAGAATCTTGATAGCTGTGCAAGCATTGAGACGTTTACTACGTCAATTTTCAGGGAGGGAATGTTCAATTTGTCACCGTTGGCACTTGGGATTATCCGAATGATATTTGCAATCATTTGTTTGATTGTTACTGTGAGGAAGATGTGCAGAAGTATCAAATTCAAGTTGACATACTTGCAAGGCTCGAAATTACGACAAGGGGCAGTTGAATTGAAAGGTGAGTACATATGTTATCTTGCAATAGGCCGATTATCTTTCACGCCTTCGACGTTTCTCATTTTCTCTTCTCCATCGGCGCCGCGGCCCTCTGTTGCTCCCAGGAATACGAACGCAGGGTTTCTTCACTAGCTGGGCATGGAATTTACTCGGATCCTACTTCTTCTTGAGTGGAATGATTCCTCTGTTGGTAGTTTATGGAAGAGAGGATGTACTTACATGCCCACCCCTTGGATTGTGAGGGGTGCCTTGATAGCGTTCGAAATCGCTGCTCCATGTGCCTATACTGACAAGTTTTATCGTAACATATGCATTGTGGCCAAAAGCGTACAAATCACATGGAGCTTCAGGAACAATCGGATTCAAGTCTGGTGTGAATCAGTTTCAGCACAATGTGAACAGTTTGATGGTACTTGCAGAGGTCTGCTTGCTGGGCGGAATACCAGTGAAAATGTCACATGCGGACGCTAGCTCCCATCTTTGCAGGTTGGTACCAACTCTTTCTTTGGTGCATGACTAATTACTGGGAGCCAAAGCACGGTCCACTCTTTCTGTATTTTTTCATGGACACTACGCTCCCGGGTATGAAGACTTACGATTTTTATGGTTGCATTGCTCGTGGTAATGCTTGTCTTCTTCTCGGCGTTTGCATTGCTTGAGATGGCAGTGACAAAGATTGAAGAAGGGAATCATGGAGCTCTCCCGAACATTGCTTTTGTCCTTATATTGTCAAAAGTGCTGATGAAGTTTAATGATTAGGCGGAGCTTAAGATAACGGCATATACGATCACAAATAATTAACTAAACTTCTTTACAAAATTGGACTCGTCTACGTCTCTTCATCTTCCTCCTCATCTTCTTCACCGAGCCCTATGACTGCACCGAAACTATCGAAGAGGGTACCAACCGGGATGCTGTAAAGGGCAATACCAGCCACGCAGAGGAACATGCACACCAGTTTCCCTGGCCACGTGAAATCCACAAATCCCCAGTCACCACCTAAGAAAACGGCCACATAAAACATTGTGTTGGGCATATTTGTAAATGCTGATTGACTACACATGTCAGGGTAGTAATCATTGCACTCTTTAGTGGAGTCAAAATCGTAGCAGCCTGGTTCATCGTTTGTGCTAATGAGAGGAACGGATTCATCACAACTGCGGAAATTCGGATTGTTTTGCTCAAAGATGAAGAATAGGGCAGACGATCCTACCCAAATGATGACTGCCATCAAACAGGTCGCTTTGAGAACATCTTTCGACGCCCTGAATACGTTGTCGAGCTTGCTAAAAGCCACAACGAAGTCTTCTAACTGGAGAACACGGAAAATCCTGAAGATCCGAAAAACCATTGCCTCGCCTCCAGTAAGGTAACCACTCTTTGATAGTATCAATTCCACATACCATGGGAGAATGGATAAGATGTCAACAATGCCGAAGAACGTGAATGCGTATACCCAAGGAGAAAAAAGAGCCTCCCTGCTCTTCCTAGCAGAGAAAAGACGGAGGGCATAGTCTGATTTTGGTAGAGATGACACAGATGAGCTTCGTTCCACAAGGTAGACATGCATGTATTCAAATATTCAACTTACCAATAGTGAAGAAAAGAACCGACCACTTCTCAAAGACATCGAACTACATTCCCGGGATCACTTCCTACGTATTTGTACACCTCAGGGATACTTTCAAGCACGACTGCAACGATGTTGGAAATAATCAATAGCATGAAGAAGAATCTCCCAATTCTTGAAAATGTTGTGCGAACAGTTGTGCCAGTACTTTCATCAATAGTTCCATCCAAGTAATACTTCACTGCAAACTGAAGTCTATCAACTGTTGGACCAAAGGATGAGCTTGGTGGAGATTGTCCTTCAAGCTCACGATACTTTATGTCAAACCAATCATCTCCAGCCACACTGCCCTTGGGACTTGGTCCTTTCTTTGACTTACTCTGCACAATATCAGCAAACCCAGATGCAATAACTCCACTTGGTATAGACGATACTCCAACAGCCGCAATAACAATGAAGAAGAGAACAACTCTTCCCACGCCTCCATATTCGACCAATGGGAAATCCCCAGTGAGGTGGATGCCCGTGAGAGGGAAGGATTTGAAGTAGTCACTGAAACGAACAGACATTGTACAGCCATCAACGCACCCGTAGAGTGGTAGAGGATCAATTTCCATCGAAAAATCTTGATACTCTGCAACATACATGAGGCCAGCGAATATTACCCATAACGTCAATGCTGCGAAGCAAGACACAGCGAGGACATTTCTTTTCAACCTTATCACATCGTCTACAAGTGTAATGGACGGGAAGTACTTGTCCAGCTTCAGAAGACGGAGCAGCCGCAGCATACGGAAATACTCATCGTGTCTATCGACCCAAGAAGTCGGTGTGGCCAAGGCGATGTAGAACGGAACAATTGCTAGCAGATCGATAATGGAGTAGAGTGAGAGAATATACCTCATCCTTTTGAAACTCAATCCACTGTACTCTGGGTCAGCTCCACAACCTACAAAACGAAGCAAGTACTCAATTGTAAACACACTGACGGCTACCCATTCAAGCCAAGAAAAGAAGTCATCATAGCCCGGAACTGTCTGGATGACTTCCAATGATTACAGTGGCAATGATCAATGCGTAGATGGAAAGCTCAAACCTCATTGCAGATTTTGACCCAATACCAGTTGACAAATTGATAACATGCTTTTTGCAATCCATCTCCTACCGCACTAATTGGAGTAGAAGATGCGACATTTGCTGCATCTGAGCTCTCTTCTATCTCATCATCTTCCTCTTCTGTGACAAGTTCCTCGAATCCAGCACCCAACACAGCCAATTGGCACGCCAAAAATTGCAGTAGCGAAAAAAGCAATAAATCCGAGAATAATCTTCCCGAATGCCGAATAGTGAGCTAATGGACACTCGCCACTAAGATTCAATAGCGTTATCCACATTGCATGCGGAACAGACTTGTAATAGTTTGCCATTTCCGTGTCCAGACTATCACGCTCAGTTAGATATAGTAACGAACTGAAGAAGATCCACAGCAAAAGGGCGGAGAAACCAGTCATTGCAAGCACATCCAAGTTATCGCGTAGCACGTCATCAAAGCTAGTGAATGCTTTGGTATATTTCTCAAAACGCATGAATCTCACCAGCACAAAGACTGATCCGGGAGCCAAGGATCCTCCAACGAACAGCCACGACAGGAGAGTCAACCAATACGGCAATATTGAGACCAAATCAACCGCACGGTAAAAGCTTGTTGCGTAAGCTAACAACCCCCTTTCCCTAAATTTCGGATTTTCCAATGCACTATACATGTATAGGATATACTCGCAAGTGAATACAGTCACGGAAGCAAATTGAAACCAACCCAAGACAAGCTGCCACTCTGAAGACAAATCCATTGTGCTCAACATGAAAGTAAGCGAAGAGAAGACTATCAAGACATTCATGAGCATCTCAAACATCTTTGAAGATGCCGAGTTCTGAAGATGTAAGAAATTGTAAACAATGCCACGCATTGTGGAAATATCACCCACTACATCGACAATTTCCCATTCTGTCTCTTCCTCTTCAACACCACCACCGTCCTTTACAATCATTTGGATGTCTCCTTGACTCTCTTTCTCCTTTCGCCGACGATCAATCTGCGCCTCAAACCCACTAGCAAATATACCAACCGGCAAAGCAAACACTGCACAAGCAAACACAGCTGTAATCGTTCCCAGAACTTTCCCCCACATGGAATGTTGATCTACTAGTGGAAACTCTCCAAAAAGTTCCATGAGAGTCCAAAAAGAAGATAATACAATAGATTGGTATACATTCCAACACACTACCTCTTGTCCTCCGCCAATACCCGGTGGACATCCTGCCTCGGTACAATCCACAAACCCAAATTCATCAATCACACAAAGACTCGTATCTACATCCTCACACCAAGAATCCAAACAATAAATCATATCCAAATTCTTCCTCTCGGCCAAATAAAAGAATGACGACAGTACCCCCCAAACAGTCACACCCACAAAGATGGCAGTGCCCAATACACCTCGTTGTTCATACATGACATCGTCAATCATACCCAGTGCAAGATCATACCGTCCCTCCATCTTCAACATTCGTAGTAGTCGAAACATTCGTAGGAAATTGGACGCTGCCAAATCTGTATCCGGTAATAAGAATGAGTCGACATAGAATGGTATGGTGGATGCCAAATCTACCAATGAAAAGAATGAGAATGTAAACTTGACCCGACCCTTTATGCCTTTGTACTGTGCATGAATCAAATCTGCCGTGTAAAATCTTAACAGGTAATCAATTGTGAATATCCCAACAATACCAATTTCAACGAGGGAGGTGGCACCAATGCCCAATCCTTGTAATGCATTATCGGGGTCGTTACCGAACCATATTGCATCGCAGATGGATCCACATTTGGAGGCAATGGTGGAATTGGTGTTGTATTGAGGTAGGAATAAACTGCCAGTAATGAAGGTGAGGACGGAGAGGAGGATTAGAATGATGGTGAATGTTTCGTACTTGAGGCCGGCGGGGGTTTGTGCTTCAAGGAAGAGAAAGAGGGAGAGTCGTGCATCGTTGTTGTTGTTGGAGGTGGTGGCGGTGGATGACTTTGTTGACACAAGTGGTGTGTGTTCTGATGGGAGAGGAGGAGGCGGTGATGATGCCACTTCTTCTTGATGTTGCTGTAGCTTTGTCGTCATTGTTTTAATGCCAAGCAGCAACAAACAGATGAGAAGAGGCGACGACTTACTGCAGCGGAGAGTGATTGGTGGTCAGTTGGATCGCTCAAGTGTGTGTGTTGTAAATTGGCCTTCGGGCATTACACGTCTTTCCCAACGAATGGACTGAGCGCAGCAATTCAGTTGGAGTTCAGAAGTATCTTCTTGTTCTTACTTTGTATAGTAGCATGTAGCATAGTTTGCTCTTCATCTGATCTGAAAGGATGCGATCCCCGCCCTATGTATCTTCTATGATGTAACAGCATGCTACCGCGCAAAAAAATTGCTCCGGAGCATTTAGGTCCCGGGTTGGAACTCGTGAACGAAGGCTTGCTAAGCATACAAACAAATACAACCAGTATCACTAGCCTCGCTGACGCTCGTCTAGCCGCTGCGCGGGTTTTCTAAATAAGAGAGGAGGCACCGGCTATCTACTACGATATTGATTGTGTCTACTTATATACATAGCAGTATTCAAATAGTACGTTATGTAACACTTTAATAATTATGTAATAAAGGTTGTACATTGCCTTCTACGAATGCTGTGTAGTGATTACTGAGACACGGTTGGGAGAATATTGATTTATGTGAGAGGGATTATCTATGAAGAGTGAAGAGGTTTAATGTAAGCCAATCAAAGAAAGAGTCAATCGAAAATTCTAAAAACGGGGGGGCAAGGGGGGGTGTCCCCCCCTGAACAATCAAATCTAAGCCAATCAAAGAAAGAGTCAATCGAAAATTCTAAAAACGGGGGGGCAAGGGGGGGTGTCCCCCCTGAACAATCAAATCTAAGCCAATCAAAGAAAGAGTCAATCGAAAATTCTAAAAGCGGGGGGGAAAGGGGGGGTGTCCCCCCCTGAACAATCAAATCTAAGCCAATCAAAGAAAGAGTCAATCGAAAATTCTAAAAACGGGGGGGGGCAAGGGGGGGTGTCCCCCCTGAACAATCAAATCTAAGCCAATCAAAGAAAGAGTCAATCGAAAATTCTAAAAACGGGGGGGGCAAGGGGTCAAATCAAGCCAATCAAAGAAAGAGTCGATCGAAAATGCCCGTGAAGGCCAAAGGACACGCCAAAGGGCCCGGACAGAACGACCGACCGACCGACCGACCGAACGACCGAACGACTTAGCTCCTCTCATTATTTAGATCGATACATCACACAATACAACATACAAGTAGCATCTCATGATCTATTATCATTTCATCAAAACAATTATTTTCGATATTATTGCCCGTTTTATACGGGTGGAGGCTGGATTAATTAGTAATCAACCACCGTGCATCAGTCCAAATGCTTCAAATCCTGGACTTTCTGATAAGTTATCACGACGACTGATGGCAATGTCATAACACATCTCGAATCCATACGCAACAACTGCAGCGAACTTATGCCCATCATTACTACAACCGCTAATTTTTGTACGACAAACAATATCTTTCTCAGACGGTGCCCAACAGAATAAACCGCCGCTATCGAAATCTTTTTGGAACAAATCAAATGCAGTGTCAGTTGGTTCGAATGCGGCAGCTGCGTATTGGTTCAAATCTTCAAAGCAGCGGCCATTGATGCCAGATGCACGAGCGCTATTTCTCGATGGATACGTGTCACCAAACTTAGAGCCATTGGAGTTCATATCAGACGATGCATTCTTATGGTGCTCGCCCCAGCGCTCTACCATTCCCCTCCCTGTACATTTGCCGCTGCGGACATGTTTTTCTTCCCTGCCATCGTGAACCAAATACGCACCCCAAAGATTTTCGTTATTGGAATTGAGTAGGAGGAAGTTATTCATGGAATTAGTGAGGAGGCAATCCATGTCACTGAGATTCGATGTATTTTTCTTCACATGATTGAATAGGACCATGTATGCAGCAAAGGCAGGTATATTCTTCCTGAACCACTTCAGAATGGGATGGGAACGCTTATATTCAACGAGCACCCGTTTGCTTAGGTGGTATTCAAATCGACGAAGAAGCGTACGAGCCAACGCAGCAGCTCTGCTCTTTACTTCTTCATTGACATCACTCACTATCAGCGTATTGCCAGAGTTAAAGATACTGTTGACATGTTCAATCCATCCTGGTCTGCTCAGGATATTATGCGGTGACTTCCAATCTGCTGTCGGATCCATCGCAACGGGTATCACTAACGTTTCAACCGTGTCATTAGTGGCTTCCTCAGGTAAGTTGCCCGACTCCTCAAGAAGTTTGCATTCAGCACAACGTAACTCAAATGCAACACTGATCAACTTGTTGTCTCTCCCTCCCTCGGGTTCTTGATTGGCATCTGCTAGATTTCCTTTCGTCACCTTCTTTAATTCAGACTTAGTCTTGAACTTATCCGATCGATAGAAGATGAATTCTCTCAATTCTGGTGCGTTGATCTTACTGAAGTCTTCCTTGGTGCAGTGACAAAGATCCTGCTCTGCAGATTCATCGCGATTCTTCAAATGTTGAAGGAGACTTGCAACAGTGGCAGCATCAGTCGCCAAGGTATCAGCGTGCTTCTTATCATCCCGACTCTTCTTCAACCTCACAGCTTCGTCAATTTCTTCGCGGCGTGCCTCCCTGGCTTTCTTCACTTCTGCATGAGTGAGAATCCTCGCCCTCATTTGATTCTCCTGTGACACACCCGCATCCCTCTCGAATACACTTCCGTCTGGGGCAACATCCTTCGGGATTCCAATCTTATCCCAGATGTCTTCGGTAATTTCTCCCTTTTCTTCCATTATATCGAAGAGATACTGGATATTATTCATGAAGAGATCAAATACCTCCTTTGGGATCTTTCTCTTGCAAGTTCCTAGAATTTCACTCATCACTGGAACTATCTTGTGCTTCCTATCAAGATTGCCGTTTCTGAAGAAGCCCTTTTGTCCCTTGCGCTTGGTAAACGCTTTCGTTGCAACTTCAGGGAAAACACAAATCACATTTGTCACGGTACGTTTCTTTGTTGAGTTCAGTCTCAATCGGTGTTTAAACTGCCCAAATTGATCTTCCAAACGCTTCTTCATAATGCTATCGTCCGAAGGTAGATCTTCGACTGTGATCTTGTTGTACTCATCTTCAAAGGTAGGGAATACATCACACTTATCAAGGCCTTGCTCGCCGGCGGTGTTGCTCGCGTTGTGTTTGTTGAATGTGATATTATTATCTGCGTACGTCTGCATATGCGTGTCTGTCACGCATTTGAGTTGGGAAGTGTCGCCATCGCAGTAGCAAACAGTCGGGCATTCCGGAAATTGTTCGGAGCGGCACTTGTCGAGCACAAAAGGTAGATGAATGTTCTTTGCAATGAAGTTAAAGCGCTTCAAGTCTGCCCCTGCAGACTTTCGTAGGAAGATAACGTAGCCAACATTATTGCATGCAGATCCGCCAATACATAAGCCTTCAATTTCCATCACAATTATATCATCATCAGGCATCTCTCTCTCACTAAAACCTGAGAAAGTAAGGCATTGAGCTGCATATTCTGCTTCGCCATTCATAATAGCATGTACTTTGGTACGTATCCCGTCCATTTTCTTCTCGTCTTTTGCATTGTACAATGAACTGTGTCCTCTCTTCTTGAGCGAAGAGTCAGAGCAGAGCACAATTGCGTCGCTGCTGTTGGAGCCAAGCTTAGCCCAGAATGTTTTGTCATCATTATTGACTAGATTCCTGCGAGGGATAGGACGAACTGCTCTTCCACCTCGGCATCGCGAAGCAAGAATATACATCTGGCGTTCTTCTGGTGACAGCTCTTGTACAAGCTTCCGAATGTGCAAATCCTCTTCTGGTACCTCCACAAAATGAGTGTTCAGCACGACGACAAAGTATGTGAATACGCACCGGAAGGAATTCTCGGATGCATAACGAGCTGTTGTCTTGATAATAGTCGCCGCCGCAAGATGGAAGCCAGGTTTCCCTGCACACAATGCCATATAATTGGTTGCAGTCTGCCGGCTGATCTGAACATGCTCACCAATTGCGCAGTATCCTGCACTGTCAAGCTTTCTTCTCTTCGAATCCACCAATAGTTGCGTCATCGTTCCATCAGAGTCCATAACTTTACCATTCTGTTCACTTAGTTGAGCAATCGATTTGGTCACTTCTTCATTGTTCAAAATGGGCGGAGCTCCAGGGCCTCTCATTTCATCATTAACAAAGCTTTCACCGTGTTCAAAGGATTCGTATTGTCTAATATGCCTATTCAGACTCTTGACATGATGGGTAACATACTTCATCTCAACAATCTTTTGTATCATCAAAGTACGCTTCTTTGAGGCCCTAGGAAACTTAGTCACTATTTCACAGAATTCAGTTTTACCGTAGAAATTGCCGTTACGTGGCTTTGGAGGCCGGACTACTAGAGGCAATTCCTTGTTCTTAGCCTTAGCGGCCCGAGGAAGAGATGACTTCTTTGGTGGAAAAATAGCATGTGATACATATACATTCCAAGGGTGGCTATCTCAGTCAGGGACAAATTATACTCAAAGAACGAGTTCTTGGACGGTTCTTTCTGGCATGCAATGATGATACCAGATGATATCTTTCCTGAGGCATGGATAAATTTGTGATTAAGCTGAATTTAATGATGATGTTATTGAAAGTCATTCCAAGAATTCTCATTTTTCTCCTACATTGTAAATCTAAAATATATAGGCGCTACCACTTCAACTTGCCACACAAGCCATACTTCTCCAACAGTCCCAAGTAATAAGGCCAAATCTCCTTCATCTTTTCACCACGCAACTCATTGTTTTCATCTTTTGTGTAGAGATCATACTTGTTGAAAAGCTGAACCCACTTGATCCTTTCGTAATCATCTGGCTTCATAAGATGACGGTACGCTCCTTTATCGTGCCACGGATATGCCTGGTGTGGAGTGTAGAGTACAATAAGTTGTGAGCATTAGATTGAAGCGAAGTAAACAATTGCAACGAATCGACCTAAATTCTTACAGAGTGGTATCGAATCATGTCCAAGCCTTCACGAGGAATGGAGCAGTCGTTGGCCACTTTTATATAGAGATTCGAGATGGAAATTAAGTGAGAAATATTGTTCAAGCAGTGCAAATTTTCATTGAATAAAATGTTCACTCACCTAACATTCTATACATGTACTCATCGTGACCCCAAGCAAACCTAAGTTCATCCAAACCACAGTTTGGTTCGTACATTCCATATTCAGTGTTGTACTGTGGATTTGACATGTCAGGATTGAGCTCATTAAACTCAGGAAAGACCACAGCATCGTCGGGAATGGAACAACCAAGAACAAATGTGTCGCCTCCGAGTGCCCACTGTTTGCCTGTTGGATTGTACCCATCCTGACCGTCTGATCCATCGCCAAATAGGAACATAATTTTCCCTACGTCGTGAAGCAAGCCAACAAGCTGCAGCCAATCAGGATGGTCCGCCTTTCTTATGCCTTCCGCCGTTTGTAAAAGGTGCAGCAAATTCGGCAGATCCATATCTGGATCACTTGCATCTATGTAATTCTCTAGCTCGGCAAATGCTTCTTCCATAGTCATGAGCCTACGATACGCTCCACTCTCAAAACTATACTTCTTTTCCATGCGGTTGTAAAACTCGACAGTTTGATTAGTTCTCATGTCTTTGTAGTGCTGGATGACTCGCTCGGATGTCTCGATGTTGTTGTAGGTGCGGAATTCTTCCTCCTTTTTGGTGGATGCGTTGGTTTGGATGATGGATTTGTTGATGCTCGAAGGCATCATCGAAGGTGCGTCTTCATTCATGGTGGCCATGGTTGTTTAATAAGCTTGCTGATTCTTACAATAGTTCTCAAAGGTTGTCATAGGGTTGTCATCGATGATGTGAAGGATCGGAAAAAATTGGCCCTGTCTCCCATCTCCCGCACTTTTTGGGATGGCTGTCTCCAAGATCTGCGCCGAGATGGTACCTATCTACGGATGGTACCCTTAAATTTCATACTGTTACCTACCAAAATGGAAAAAATGGAAAATCGTCGAGAGATCATGAAGTAGCACTTTATTATAAGTAGTGAGCACAAAAAAACCTCTTGTCGCTCGCTTACAAGGGAAGTGCCGCGAACTAAATCCCCCCGGTCAGCTTAGACCCCCTCCAAATCACAGCCTAGCCAAATTTTTAGACCCCCCTACTTGTTTCTAGTAGTACTTACTAGGGAATTAGTATGTGACTATTCCGAAAGTCAGACCCCCCTAGAGCAGACTAGCCAAAATTTTTAGACCCCCCGGGGGTTTAGTTCGCGGCACCTCCCTGTACATAGTAGCTAAGTAGGGCAGGGGGAGTTAATTGCCTTGATCCCGGATCTGATGATCTTTCACGACCAAAAGATTGCACAGACAGGGCACAGAAAGCACTACTTGAAGTTCACAAATTGGTGTCGAGCGTATGTAGTCAGTTTGCACAGGAAGCGTAACACCTGTCTATTTATTATTGTGTCATATCATATCACTTAGGAAATTAGGTAAATGTTGCATTATCGCTACCTAGACATCATTGAACCAACAATTGGAGTCTTCATACGCCGAGGGCAGAACCAAACAGCGTCGCAGTCGGGACCACGGGAGAGGGTTGTCTCTCCTACCACAGCTCGTTTAAAAGCCCGGGATATATTGACGTGGATGTCAATAAGCCTGTATACAGGCGAGATATACAAATACAAGTATTTGCACGAGAGTATAAGCATATACCCATCTCTATCCGTGGTTGTTTTGACCGCGTCGAAGTGCTGCCTGAGCCCGCTGGCGACGTATCAAGAAGGCTTCACGTGCCGCTTTTACTGAAAGCAGCCAATAAGCCTGGTGTTCACCAGAAGTTGTTTCGAGATCATCGAGATTGATTTCCATCAAATATTTATCCTCCTCTCCAAGCCCTTCTAAGCCCATCTCTTGCTGCTCCTCTATAGCTATTTGTAGCTCCTCCTTCCTCTCTAACGCAAGCATACCAGAAATTTTATCATGGATCAAGAAATTCCTCACCAGCCACTGTCCATGGGTCATCTCCATCAGCTTGATTGAGAAGCTCTGTGCCCATTTTGCGCCCGAAAGATAGCTGCCCTCCAGACGACGATGTGTCTCTTGAATCGTACAGAACTCCTTGGATATCATTCCTTCCATAAACCGCCGCCATCCAATCTTATCTTGTGAACGTGCCAACTTCCGCAGTATCGGGTCATGATCGCTAGCAATGCAGTCCATAAAGCTTTTGCCATTCCGAGCCCTCACGAAACTCATGATATACTTTTCCAGCACATCACATGTCCCCACCGATTGTAACCAGGACTGTAAATTATCCGCTGACATCTGAAAACATTTCACCCTATCCTCTTCTTCACACATTAAGACGTGAGCGCATGACTCCTGTGCATCCAGACAAGAAGGGCACAAAGGAGAGTGATTAGGATCACATCTGTGTAACCGCAAGTTGGTGCCGGCTATGTCGTGAACTTGCTTGCATGCCCATAGTTGGAACAGCCGCGGGACCTCGTGTAATGCCTTGTTCACGTTGACCCAATCTACTTGGACGAACGCGGATGGAAGCAGGATCTGTCTCTTAGCGAAGATCTCCCTGGCCAACGCTAGGTGGCCATGAAAGCGGACTCGTTCACCAGTATCTGAAGTCATCTTCTCCTTACCCTTATCCACATAGACGCAGATTGGCTCCAGTGGCAAAGGTTGCGCCGCCATTCCTGCGTTCGGATCAACATCGTAAATCGCTAGTTTTGCGCCAGAGTCACACTGTTCATTCAACTGTTCAGGCCTAGACAGCTCCTCCCACACCAAATGATCGAGTTTATGGGCCGAGACATGAGAAAATACTGTGCTGAAGGTTAGAGACCTGCAATGGATCATGATATTTTTGAGTATATCTGAATGCCGGCAACTCGACGGGATACGATGCGGAGGCAGGTTTTCCACATTATTGAGAGCCCCCAAGCAGTCAGAATAGATCTGGGCGGAACCAGACAGCGATGGTTTCAGTTTGTTCACCGCTAATAGGATGAGATGAATAGCGAGTAATCCCAAAAGCTCCCCACGATAGGCGCAAGCGGCGAGTGTCTTCTCAGAGAATTTACCAACGAGTCGGCCTCTCCCCTTGGAACACTCCATAATGAATGCAGCTGAGCAGATATCTGGGTACATCTCCTTGATAAAGGATCCGTCCGCCACACATATTAGTGATCCATCTATAATAGCCGCCACGAGGAACTCATAGCTCCCCGTCAGTTCAAGATCTTCCCACATCCACATGCTACCCCACTGGTCGAGGACTTCCCACAGAGTGCTAGGGGGTAGAGACTGACCTGGGATTGGTGCATGACTTACCAGACGATATACCGCAGTAACTACCTCTTCTATCGTACACGCAACATTGTACTGAGCCTGGGCATGATCACTGCCATCTTTCACATATCTCCGAGGGTTATTTTCATGCGGAGGGTATACCTCCATAAGGTCGTTACCCATACAGCGGAGCAGTCTATTCGATGCGGCACAGTACCGCCACGGCTGAAGTTTGTGGCCGATGTGCACCCAATTTCCCAACCGGACGCTAAGTAAACCTCCTGGGGCTAATTGAGAGAGTGCCGACTTCCACACATTAAAGTCTTTTGACGATGGTTCCTCAGCGGGAAAGTCAAGCTTAGACCACTTTTCATCCTCCCGCCGCAGCCTCTTCTTGTACCGTGGATCAATCTTAGAACCCCTCACACACAGTATATCCGATAAAAACAGAACTTGTTGGTGCAGGCGGACTCTGTTCAATTGCCGTAGTTCTTTTGGAGAATACTGGAGATCTTCAAATACACACATGAGCCACTTGTCACCCACTCTTGGGAAGGGGTTTTCGATATTATTCAATACCACCTTATACCCGTAGGTATCTACTTTTTCCCAGAGCGATTTCACCCAGCTAGGAGTAACCCAAGAGTGATATTGTTGAAATGATTCATCAAAGGGCTGGTGCGCTCGACCGAGTTCAATAATGAAGAGGTCTACCGAGACCTGAGCTGTGATTCCATTACTAGACGGGCATCCATAGTGCATCATCAGTTTGTTCAATTGCTGAATGCCGCATTCTATCGGCACATTCGGGAATCCACCGCCGTAGAAGCCAATGTCTAGATCACGGATTTCCTTAGGCGCCGTGCGTATCATACCACCCACAGGCATCAACTGATAATACGTCTTTTGCAGACATGTCTGAAGATCTTTGATGGGGGCCGTCTGGCAGCACAGACCGTATGAAACTTTAGGCCAAAAACAAGCTGATAGCCATGTCCAGAATTGACGCCGATTCAATCTGCTCCCTAGAACTTTTTGCGCACAATCAGATGCTTTCTCGATTAAAACGTCCAGAGGACCTTTGCACTCCTCAGAACAATTGCACTTGCTGCGGCACGAACCAGACGGGCTTGTTGCCACACCTAGCATAGTCTCCGGATGCTCCACAGAGTGATGCTTCATCAAAAATGGGGTCCCATCTGGAAGAGACAATTCAATGTCGTAATAGCAATCCTTAGTGTGATCTTCATACAGCCAACACTGCTTCCTCTCGTCGTAATAGTAAGACATCAAATAATAGAAGCACTTATCTGGATGTAGGGTGCCCCCTGTTGCCATCAAAAGATTATTCCAACTGCGGACGCTTGCTGTCAGAGCTGCATGAACCTCATTTATTGTCTCCCTCTTCTTCATATTGATATGAATGATATCCGTATCATCGACAAAGAGAATAGCCGCCAAGTCAATTTGTTTGGATGGTGTGAAAGGGCAAACGAAGGTCGCTCCATGTCCATCGGCTTTGTGAGCCATCAAGATGGTGATACTAATTGCTGCCCACCCGGCAGGTGCAGCACCATTTCCTTGACACAGCCCTTGATACTTAACTTCGACGGTGCTGTTTGCGCACCGTGTTGAGTCCCCATACGCAGTTCGCAAGAAGTACCGCATCTCCTGGATTGTAGTAAGCATAGACTCTGTTGCCGACTGCTCAACTCCAAAGGCTTGAAACACCAAAGAAGCAATGGCATGTGCTATTCTGTCATAGCAGTTGCTTGCATCTACCGAAGCAATAGCAGCCGGAGTACGAAGTTGCCGTCCTATATCAAAGAATAGTATTTTTGCCAAGGCCCCATCATCTGCCGTTCTATTTTTCTCACTAAATATCTCTTCTGGCATGAGTTGGTATTTGCGAATATTATTCATCATCCTATCACCGTATATGATCTTGTTTGCTTTGTTCAAGTCAGCCTCCAACAATAGGATGCTGCGCAATTTGGTGACTAGTCGACTGCCTGCTTTCTTTTCGAGCATGCAGGCCAAACCGCGTTGCCACCTTGACAAACTGATACCCCTCATGAGAGCGAGAGATATTTTAACTGCGTGGTAGTTGGAGATATACTCCGACTCTGCGCCAGCAATGTAATGGCCAAAATGGAAGCCAGAAATAGACGATGATGTTGCCTCCTTCGACCGTCTCCAGCTCTTAGCCCAAGTCACCTCATCAATCAGGGTTTCCACGGAGTCCATCGGAACAAGAGATCGAATCTTTGCAATCTGCTCAAATAACTGTTTCGTTGCCTCATGATAGTCCTCAGAGAATTCATAAGTGCCATCCAGCACTGCCCTGGCAGCAACTGTGTCGGCGTTGTATCCAAATTGACCTCTAAGACGCCCTTTGCAGATAGGGGCTTCTTCTGCCTGGTAGAATCGTTTGCCCTCGCCATGAATATTTTCCAAAATTGCTTTTTCCACTGAATCTTTCGTGTCATATTCTACCACGTTACCACCATCAGTTTCCACCTGCACTGTTCGAATGCTACCGCTAAACCGCTTACCAAGATTGTAGTTCAACTTCCTCCAGAAACGTCTATCTCTCTCTCCTTTAATGATGGCGAGAATACGCTTCTCTGCAGCTTCATCACCCTTCTTTTTAGCAATATCCAACCGGCGATTCAAATGCTTCTTTCTATAGTGGTGTCCATGCTTCCTAAAATGATCACACTTACTGTCGCAAGCTTTGAGCCTGGCAGCGATCTCTGCTACTGAGAGATTGAATGGACGAAGTATCTTCAGCTTCCGACATTTTCGTTTCAAATTCCCTCGGTTCACCTTCCTTCCCGCATGATAGCGGAGAAGTGTTCTATAGACTTCGCCTCGCTTTATCCAAGTCACTGATTCTGCTGAGAATGGTATTCTACCCGCCTTGATTTTGCGGCACTTCGATTCTGCGTGAGCCATATATTGTTTGCTTTTCTCTTCAGAGGACGCAAGAGCGGTACGAGCTTCTTCCTTTGTTTGTGCCTGGTATGCGGCACGATGATCGTCGTCTACCCTATGCCTGATCAGATTCGTTTCCAGCAGGTGATTGTATCTCTCTGCAACTCTAGGGAGCTTGGTATTCAGCCTTCTTGCCTTCAACTTTTTCACACGGACCAAGGAGCGGCCAACAAGTGATGACAACGAGAAGTCTACCACGAAGCAACGGTGATCACCCATTCCATAACCCACCGGCATTACGCATGCATTCAAAACTTCGATATCCCTTGTCGCCCACACGCCATCGATAGGTTGAGAGCCGCGAAAATAAGTTGCGCCAAGCTGCTTTCCCGTGTAGTCTCCTACCACTTCCTTCATCGCTAACCCATCTACTTCCGTAAGAGCCTGTCCGATCCGCTTGGTGTATATATTCTCGTTAGCATCTAAGCAGACAATAATTCGGTCTCCTTCCTCACGCCATCTCTTGAGTAGAGTAATCAAGTCCTCATAGAATTTGTCTCGTGGCTTGACGTCAGGCTGCTTCTTCTGAATAAAATACCGTCGTTGTTGCTGGTAACTAGTGCTAGGGCCTTTACTAACGCATGGTTGATATCCGCAGACGACCCAAGTTGAAATACCATTCTCTCCGATATATCTCGAGAACGAGAATCTTCCCAGGCCGGTGGCGTCTTGTCCACTATTCATGTGGTCGAACTGTTCAGCCAGTTGGCCAAACGTGAGAATTCCAGTCCCTCCTTCCTGCACTCTAGAGATAGCACCCTCATGAGTATTGCATCCGTGCACCACCTTCACTTCGGCTTCTCCTCCGTTAAATAGCTGAGATAGACCATTGACATTCTTCTTGTGATTGAAGTTGATCTTGATCTCATTAAAGGCTGCAATGTCGACCTCCAATTCATCCAACATTTCTCTACCCCTGTCCAGTTTGATGTTTCCACTCATGCGATTATTCAGCCCATTGATGTTTTCGTAGAGCAGTCGGACAACACCCTCTCGTTTTGCCTGAGGAGCTCTACCGTGTACCTTCATGAGATCGTCATCGACCGTCCTCACCTCCTCTAACTCTTGTCGAGTAAAATGGTCCTCTAGAAACCTCCTCTCAGCAGTAGAGGGCAACTCCCCAACAGTGCCCGTTTCATCTATCGCCTCCTCTATCAATGTTTCCCTTTGCAACGCCCGAAGCGTCTCTGCGTCCACAACCCTCCTCGCCCTCCTATCAATTGCAGTCATGATTGCCTCAATATTTCCTGCCGCCATCTTCCCATTCCTAATGATATGTGTAATGTTCCCAAATTTGTCAATCAGCTTAATACGACGTTGTGTTTCTTCTCTTGTCCTGAAAGCTTGGGCTCGACGTTGATTGCGTACTCTTCTTCTCACTCCATCGGCCCTATTAATATCCCCACCCCTATCAGATCGCTGTGTCTCAGTAGCGGAGTTACTACTGAGATAGCTGGTGCCGACTATACCCCATTCGCCGCCTCCTCCATTGCAGCCTTATCCTTCTCCATATCGGAGGGAAAAAGATTCTGACTGCAATTTGTCGAGTTAGGCGACTTGTCGTCATCGTTGTTGGGTTGGTAGCCCGTAGAGTCATCTGCCTCTGAGAGCAATTCATCATCAGAGGAGTTGACGGAGGTAACATCGTGTTGAACATCAGCAGTAGCGGGAACCTCGAAGGTATCACCGAACTGCACCGCCGTCTTGCGCTTTTCGTCATTCTGGGGGTGCATCGTGCCAAGAGACTGGCGATCATCGAGCCTGAACGCCGCTTGGGACGGCTTGTTCACACGGTCAGCCTCAATTTGCTGAAGATCCATCATCCACGGTTGATTCGCAAGTGCGTCATCACGAGCATCTTCTTTCTTATCCTGAGGAGTGGTAATCGTGAAGGTAGTTTTGTCCCATTCACAATCCTTGACCTCAGCGACCAGGTTAGGATCCATAGTTTTATCCAGGAGTTTAAGAACTAAGTTGGGATCCATCTTATGCATCGTTGTCAAATAATAGTAGGTGTAGGCAGCAACATTCTTGTTCATCATTTCAGCAATGCGATGGTATTCCTCATTATCGGAAACCACGGCCTCAACTTCTGTCATGCCCGCTCCTTGATGGACGCTGGCAAACAAGGACTTGCCGTCAAGAGTCTTGAAGAGATGAAGGAAGAGTTGGCGAAGAGTAACGGTTGACAGAGTCTTGCCCTCTCCATCGGTAACGCTAACTACTACATCAAGGCCTTGAATACCGCACAGAAAGCACTACTTGAAGTTCACAAATTGGTGTCGAGCGTATGTAGTCAGTTTGCACAGGAAGCGTAACACCTGTCTATTTATTATTGTGCACTCACAAAGAAAACAGCTGAAGTCAGGCGTTCATGTACTGGCAAAGAATAAATTATGTTGTCCACTTCGAACTCATCCTCCAAATCAATTCCCATTCCATTATCTGAAGATGACCGACACAATAGAAGATACGCCCAGCTTGAATTAGAGCATGCCAGCAAGGTAGCCGAATGGCAAGAGGGTCAGATGTATCGACGGTTGCTCAACGGGATGCTTCTCTCGTGTCAAAGATTAGACTACCATCCTAAGGTTTTGACATCGCTTGAGAATCTGATGCAGAATCAGGCACTTCCGGTGTCATTGTTGGAAGAATCAAATTCAGCGAGTGATAGGCAAAATGAAGTGTCATTTAAATGCAGGAGTTGAAGCAGTGGAGGTAATGGTGGAACAATTGGAACAATGGAGTCGAGGATAGTTTCGCCAGACAGTTTTTGTAGTAGTAGCATTAGAAGTTGTAGTCGGCCCTGTTCATCACCAGCCTCTCTTCCGAGCTGGGACTGCACCTTGAAGAAGTCTAGCTCTACCCTTACCGAGGTCGGTGCTGCCCCCGAAGCCTTACAGCAGCAGAGGAAGTCGAGTAGTGATGAAGAAGAAGACGACTTAATGTTTGATTTTGAAATATGAGGATACCCTTTTGCTACATAAGTAGAGGTCCTTGATGATACATACATTACTTTTTTGATGGATGGTAGGAGAGGTGAAAATGTATAAATACTTCGATAGAGTAGTAGCTCGAGTTCGACTGAACATAAACTAATATCTCTAACTAATTCAAGTGATTAATAAGTTAAAGTGATGGCTAAGAAAGACTTCTTTTATCGCATCGATGTACGTACGTGCTACTTGCTTTCTTCTTTTCACCAGAGTGATGTTGCATTGATTCAATGGAAAAGAAGGATTATTCAATGCTTAGATCTACTCCTACATAAGATTTCACAGGTGTCAGCGGTTTACAGATCATCATTTTCACGACCAAAGGTCCGTCCGTCCGGAAGAATGGACAAATAATGCCAAATAACTCTCAGCTCACTTTTCTGCATCGTCTCAACATTCAAAACAATCTGCAGGAGGTTTGGGTTGCTGCTATAATAGATTTATAGCAAACAAACGTGTGGCGTGAGGAGACCTTGCGTCTCTGCGCTGTTAACAGGTGAGATGCTGCCGCGCCGTTGTTTGTCAACTTTAATGATTTTTCTTGTTTAACTTCCATGACATCAGTAAGAACAATAATAAAACAGAAATTTTGGAAGTAGCAGCCAATCACACGGCACATCAACTACTATCAATTATCAATGCTATCTCATCCACTGCATCCTCACTACAAATTCGTTCATTCATAGGAGTAATCATCATCATCATTCCACATAATCATCATCAAATAACATGCATCTGATACTTTAGCACATCATAAATAATACTTCCAGCCACAAACACATAAAAGAATTGTTTCGCCGGATTCATCGATGATGCCTGTGCCATCTTTTCCTCAATAGCGTTATTCGCAATACCCTTTAATTCACAATCGAACTGAAGATGCGCTCCGCCTGGGATGACATCACCCGCACCTCGATCACCATATGCCAATTGTGGAGGGATCTTTAATGTACGTTTACCGCCTACCTTCATCCCGACGAGGCCACGATCCCAACCTTTAATTACTTGATTGTTGCCAAGTCGGAATGATATTTGACCCTCGTCGAAGACTTTATTGTTGGACATTAGTTGACCCTTGTATGCGACAGTGACGAAGGTTCCTTCCATGGCAACTTTATTATTTGCGTCATCGCTTGTTCCAATTAGTGTATCCTCGTAGGCTAGATCCTGATCAGGGTCTGTTAACGAGTATTCGTCGAATGATCCAAGGTTCAGTGACGAGGTTGATATGATTGGCGTTTTGAGATGTTGACGAGTAGTGGAAGTTGCTGATGGAGTAACAAATCCGTTTGTCGCTGAAGACAGCAGAAACAAAGATAGTAGTATACAACTTTGTCTCATCATCGTAGTATTCAGCTGCCTTGAGGAGTTCCTTTGCGTCTATTGCTACCAAGCTGAGTATTTTGTCTCTAGCTTGATGATGAAATGCTGTAAGATTTTGACAGAGGCTTCAACATGATGATGATGATGTGTGTTGCACATAGGCTTTTGATTCTAGTGCGCCAGTGCGGCCGCGCACTAAATTCTTGTCTTCCCCAGCAGACCTATTTCCTCCCATTTCGCCCTTCCTTCCTTCTCTTACCCTCCTTTTTCATCATGAATTATGACAAAAAATGACAACGCCATACCCCAGCCGAGGGAAGCTGTGACGTAGCTTTCAGCTGTTGCTCCAGCTATTGAGTATTTCAATGAACGCTTGTTTGTCGAGGGAGGTGACGGGTTCATCGCCACTGAGTTGTTCGAGGGCGCCAGTATCTTTAATCCTGCTGTTGCGAAGCACCTCAGTCGTAATCAGGCCATGGCAAAGTTGGAAAAGCTTCGTCATCACCCTGCACTAAATCTGGAAGGCGAGGATAATATTGTTGACAAGCTCAAGCATGGATGGAGTACTTATTGCCAGAAAGTAGCAGTGCCTCGTTCCAAGTTTGAATACAACAAAGATCACTCAGCTATTCTCTCTTGGCACTACCAGCAGTATCTCAATCTTGACGCTGAACTTGCCGAGGATTCTAGGAGGAATAAAAGATGCAGGTACTGTGGCTGTCGCTCAAATCAATGCAATTGCAATAGCAGCTTGCGTTACTATTAGGAAGCAGCTCAGCTATTGTCCCTCGTGATGCCATCATCAGGGGCAGCAGAACGGGTCTTCTCACTCCTCAACAACAACTTCAACGAACACCAGACTCGTACGTTGGGTGATCAGATCTTCCTCTCCCTTTACCGAGCCTACAACAAAAGGGGATTGTGAATACATAAATAGTTTTGTTAAATGTTACTCTAGGATGCATTGTATGTTGATTCAGTTGCTGAGTCCTCTTCATTACATTGCCAGTATCATCCTCCACAGCAGCGCACATTTTTTTTAGCCTAGTATGTCAGCCACTAGGTTCCTACCGTAGGACTCGAGTGCGCGATTATGTGCGGGATGCGCACTAGAAATCAAGATGGTGCGCACTAGAATCAAAAGCCAAGTTGCACACGCGTGGAAGGTGGAAGGTCGTTTGGTGTGACTTCGGGGTGGCGATGCGACTTTTTCAAAGATTCTGAAAGAAAAAAATGGAGAATCGATTTTCATTTGAATTTACTAAAAGTACACAAGTTGATTAGCTGGATGAACTAATAACACAGTAAAGTAATGCTGTGATGAAAGTAACTCTCCAGCAGAGGTCCAGCTCATTAGCAAGAAACATAAGTAATCACAACGTAACAAATCCTTTCTCTTTCTGTACAGCTCCGCCACCGAGCTTCACGACCGAATGTTTAGGCTGTGAGGACAGAGAGGATGTAGATGAGACGAGAATGATGGTGAATGTTTCGTAGGAAAACTGGTGGGGGTTTGTTGCTTCGAGGAATAGAAAGAAAGTTATTGGTGTACATTTTTGTTAGAGGTAATGTGTAGAAACGTGTGATGATGCAACAACTCAAGCTGAGTTGAAAGTTGAAAGCGGCTTCTTCGACACGCACACTGCTTCATTGGGGGGACACTTGATTTAAGATGAGAGACCAAACTCAGCAAATGAATATGTAGGGGTACGTTAGAGGATCAGCAAAAAATTGATTTCTAAAGGGGTGCATCATAAATTATTTACTTTCCGCCAATGCTTCCACGGGTGCTGCTCTTCCCCATTTTCACATAGCCGCTTTCATTCAGCTTTCAGCTTCCAGTGCTCGCTCGTCGCTCGACGCCAAGCGCAATCATCGAACCGATCCAATCAACCTGTCGACACTCTCATCCTGATCGTGAGCAACGAGTTAGAGAGCCAATGAATCCTAGTAACATAGACAATGGAGCGCTGTTGCCCGACGGTCATGTTGGATCTCCATCCTCCGCAGAGCGCGCCTCAAAGCGCCTGCGACGTTCACGTTCACCATGCGATGACACTCCGACTTTGGCCGATGACACCCCGAACGATCAACTAACTTTGCCAGCAGAGGTGTGGGCGGGCGTTATGCAGTTCCTTCCTTTGAAGATATTTTGACATGCGGAGCCGTGTGTTGTAGCCTTCTCCATGAGACCATGCCACTGCTTACTTTATTACGAATTGATACGGCGGCGCAGATGCATTTGGGAGTTGCTCCCCGTTTCCGGGATGTTACTGACATTCATATCAATTCTCTCTTTTAACCGAGGAGCTGTTAGAGGAAGGGAACATTGATGAGTTCAGAGATATTGAAGTTGATTTAGAAACTAGAATAAAATGCATCCCTTTTATATCCAGGTTCTTGCCAACACTTGAGCGAGTTCATTTTGGTGGGAAGAATGAAGACGGAGAAGCCATAGAGGGGTTTGCTCCTGCAGACGGGCACTTTTATGAAGGAGACGATATATATCCCAATGATGGACCGTGGGCAAGTACGAAGGCTTTTATTGATATGCTCTCCGGAGCTTTTGGTATTGGGGCATTTCCGAATCATTTGAAGATATCAGGTCTCACTTGTCCAAACAACAAGAACAGATTTAGTGGCGCTACTTGCACTACATGTCAAATGGCTTGTAGAAGCTTTCCACTTGAATCTGTAGTTGCATTTGAATCTAACGGCTCGTCTATCAGCAATGCTCGCTCTGGGAGGCCGTATGGCCTGGACGTTTGCTTGCCAGTTGCAGAGGTAGAGAGCATAATTGAAAATCGGCCTGGAGGGAAAGAGCTGCTTCGATCTGATTCACGCCTTGTAAGGCTTTTGGGTAGCGGGAGGCGTTACGTACTCGATCCTGACGATGATAATATTCGAGCACTCATAATTGTCAAGTACACAAACGCTCAGCTTGCCGAGATCAAGAGAGTGATTCAATATGCTGAATTGGATGTAAAAAAGTTGTCTGCACAAAAAGTGCACGACGCAGTTTCAAAGTCATTCATTGGAGGATCAACACTCCCCAAGAAATATCAATGCCATCTATCCGAAAAATCGCTAGTTATTTTGAAGGATGAGGTAGGCCTTCCAATTGACAAGCGTAGACTTTGTGTCACATCTTCAGATATCCGTCCGTATTTGAAGGCCGTCGTGCAGATATTGGTTGACTATTATGACGAGGAATGTCCCTTCATCTATCAATACGAAGCCATTTTGAGTGATTGCTTCAAGCTCCTCAGGCGTCTCGTGGATTTGGAAAATGACGTAACAATGGAAGGCATTAATGATGCTATACCCTGCTTGACAGAAGCCTTGGATACTATTGACAAAGAAATTCAAATGGAAGCAGCAGGTGCATTAGGAATCATTTTTGCTAAAGGTACAGAAGGACAACGAAAGACGATCATTGATGCTAAAGTGATTCCCAAATTTACTCGGTTGTTAAATTCATCTGAAGATAGCATTACCAAGATTGCTCTACTCGGATTGGTCGATATGTTGGTCGGCGAGAAGAAGGACCACGTCGAGGCAATGGTAAATGCAGGTGGCATTCCAAAGCTTGTTGAGTTGTTGCACTCGTCAGAAGACGTGAAGGTCAAGGGGTCTCAAAGTCTACTGGTTATCGCTGCAAACGATCACATTCAAAAGGTGATCGATGCTAAAGTTCATGATGGTATCTTCCCTATCATATTTTCCGATGATCAGGTAGAGAGTTTACCGAAGTGCTCTTCCTTACTTCATAAGATATTCGAGGTTGAAAAGCCCCCCATTCAGCAAGCAATCGACGCAAATTTGGTGCAAAGACTTGTACATATCCTAAATACAAGTGAAGATAAAAGTGTTGAGACAAATTTATCTTTCGTATGCATCTCTCTTGCATCACACGCTAATGAAGACAACATTGAATCATTGATGAGAGGTACCGGCCTTCTTCCGTTGCTGGTGAGTTTACAAGACTCCTCGATTGAATCCATTGCGGTAGAAGCTGCTACTTGTCTTGATCACGTTGCAAATATGAGGACCTCATTTGATGCTGAATGTGAGGAGCCTCTTTCCTGGGGAGAGTACCGAGTGCTTGATCTTGTCGATAGTGATGACGAAAGCGCAGCCTCATTCGAGGAAGCTATGGAAGTAAGCAATGAGCAAGTTGCATTGGAAGAGCAGCAAGCAGCGGCTGCCAATGCCTCGATTTACGTATACCAAGCTGATTCTTCGGCATATGAGGAGGATAAAACAGAGACTCCTTCGCTACTTGGCATTCGTCAAAGTTTGCTACGGACTATTCTCATCTACACCACTACAACTCAAGCTGAACTCAACCTTCTAGCGACTGTTTGCAAAAAATTCAGCACAGATGTGGACATAGACAATGACGGTGTGATTCATCATAAATGCGGTCACCCTTCCATCAGAAAAGTACATGGCTACAAAGCCGCAACGGCGGCTGAAGCTGTAGGGCTGCGCTATATTAGAAGCTTTCAACAGAACACCAACAATGAAATAATGGAGGTCATTTGTGACGAATGCGTGGTCGATGGATTTCCATTGTATGCAGACGAGTTGCATAAATTGGCAGCTCAGATTTTGGCAAGAATGAATCATTTTGGGGCAGCTGTTTCTTTTCGGCTCCGAGGAGACACTGTTCATCATCTTTTTGGTACGTATTAGAAAGGCTAGCGTATAAGCAGCTTTTAACTCTGCCGCTAACCATATATCATCTTGTTCTTATCGTATTGATAGAATTATTACAGGGATACATGGTGAAGAGACTTGAGGATGCATTGTTGACGGCAATTCATTGTGGGAGAACGGAGGTCCGGGAGCAGGATTTTACTCTCATGCCTTCTCAGGAAAAACAGTTGAAGTGTAATGTGGCAGCAAATTATCATGGAGTGGAAGATCTTAGCTTTCTTTGCTCGTGTGGTCTTGCATCATCCAGTAACACTGTTTGGCGATGGCCAGCAAATAACTGCAAGGATTTATTGCCACCAGATTCTGGCCGCAAAATCATCAGGAAACTCGCTTACAGGGCTGGGATAATTCGATTAACCGGTGCTGCTTTTGAGATTGCCGAAGCTGAACTTCTTCATACTCTGGGCGTTCTACTAGTAGAGGCGTACGAATCATCAGTGGAAATGTCGAAGAGCGCCCGGTTCCTCGGTCCTAAACAAGTACTCCCTTACAAATTGAGAATTCTTCCTGGCTACGTTGATATGTTTTATGTGCCACCGCCTCCGCTCACTCAACCTCTCAATGACGAAGAAACAGACCAGGAAGACGAGAAACCTCCTGTGTACACGATTGTTCCAGGGCAGATCATTGCTGCAGCCCAACGAAGGAATATTGAGCCTCATAATGTCTACGCTGGTTGGTGGCCATCAAGGAATTCACCAGAGGATGAGCTAGATATTGAAATGGGCTATTACTACAAAGGCTGTGATCATTGCTTCCCAAACAATTGTGAATGTGACAGTGGCGATGGTGATAGCAGCGAAATCGAAGGTGATAGTACTGAGGAGCTCAACGACTCTTCAAGTGGTAATGATGAGATGCCAGCTGACAACGTTGTCGTGAATTATAATGATACTCATTCTGCCAACCATCATCAAGCAGCTGTTGCGCCTGCTGCCGCCAATGTCAATGTCAATGCTGCGAACGTCCCTCAACCAGCACCAGCACGGAATGAATTAGATGTACTGCGCAATCATCCACGATTCCAGGAGCTGCGACGAAGCTTCCAGAACGGCTTTGCTTCAGGACAGGTTTTGCTCCGTGAAATTATTCAGCAGCACCCAGGACTAAGAGATGCCATTGATTCCAATCAGGCTCTATTCTATGACTTGATGAGCTAGTGAGAGTAAGAGCGAGTGATCACCGATGAACAACGATGACGGAATGCGTCACCTACATTGCCAGTATTTTTCTGGAGGCATATGGAATGCTCTCAGAGAAAAAACCCAGCAATAATGAGTTTATAAACAAGATTGAACCAAGTCTAAGTATGTAAAGTGATGCTTTGAAGGAGATATTCTGGGTCCTGTGCATCCATCCACCTACTGCACACAACTATTCTATCCGGGAGAGAAATCTGCTTCGCAAACGGTTCAGCCGGACTCAAGGCCCTCTCCATCCTCTACAACTACAATGAACACAATGGCCCACAGTCCAAATCATCCCCTTCAAGGCACTATCACCAACCTCCCCCCCTCTTATTACTCAATTGTACAGATGACAACTACTGAATTTCTGTTATTATTATCGACACACAGTAGTTGTCCACAGGGACAGCCGCGCAACTCATTACCTGACACTTTCCTCATACATAGATAGCTAGCCCCAAATACCGCGTAACTCACGTGCGTAGCAAATAACCGAACGAAAAAGAGAACCCAAAACCAAACTCATAACAACAACAACCATGACGATGATGTTCCGCCACGTTAATCGCCTCCTCACACTGGCCACTCTATCCTCTACAACAGCCTTTACATCCTCCTCCTCCCGACTACTTGAAACAACCACCTCATCTCATCACGCATCATTCAGCAGCACATCTTTCACCATGTCGTCACAATCAACAATCGACACTGGATACCTAAACGCAAAGGATGCAGCAGATCTAGATGTGGAGCTCATGTCTACGCCTGGATTTTCATTGGAGCAATTGATGGAATTGGCCGGACTTTCGGTCGCCGAAGCTGTTTATACGGTTGGGAGTGAGGATGCAAACATTAAGAAGAAGCGTGTGCTGTTGGTTTGTGGGTGAGTCAGTTTACTTACATCATGATCGATTGACGAAATTTTATACTTAAGTTATAAAACATATGCTCATTTATTGTTGCTCTTTTGCAGTCCTGGCAATAATGGAGGAGACGGTCTCGTAGCAGCACGACATCTCTTCCACTTTGGTTTCCAACCCATTGTAGTCTATCCAAAGCGATCTACCAAATCACACTTTATCAATCTGGTACAACAATTGGATGATCTTGATATCCCCATCTTGGACGAAATACCAGCAACAACAACCGATGGAGATGATAATGAAAAAACGAAGTACGACATTATAGTTGATGCAATATTTGGATTCTCATTCCGTGGCACAGCTCCGAGGGAACCCTTTGCAACTGCCATCTCTCAAATGATCACGTTGCAAACCGAACAAAAAAGTCTACTGGTTAGTGTGGATGTTCCCTCTTCATGGAATGTCGACGGGGGAGACATGACCGAAGAAGGATCTGGCAAATTTCAACCAGATGTATTAATTAGTTTGACAGCACCCAAATTATCTTCAAAGCAGTTTAAAGGGAGACATTTTGTGGGTGGGAGGTTTTTGCCACCGGGTCTTGCGGAGAAGTATGGGATTAGAATGCCGCCGTACCCGGGGGTTAGTCAGGTTATGGAGATGCCGTGAGTATAATATGATGTAATAGTTGATTGTTATATTTTGAGCGATTCGTGGAGAATAGTAGTGTCTAAAATGATGAGTGGGAAATGCACCACAGGGAACTTTTGAATGATGAAACATCCAACGAGAAAGATGTGGATAATGATGAAGATGATGATATGGACTGGGCCTTGCAATATCAGGCATATTTAGACGAGAAGGAGAAGACAAGGGACGACGATAGTGATAAAGAAGAAAATGAGGTCAAAGGGAAGGAGGCAGAGGTGGAAGGCGAGGATTGGGCGAAAGAATACGCAGCATACTGTGCTGAAAAGGAAAAGGATTTCTTTGAAGCCATTAAGCCAAAGAAGTGATGTTGTAATTTCAATTATCAGTCAAAATTAATCAAATCAAATTCGTCAGTGCCACCTTTCTTTGATCCGACATCACCACCAGTAAAGTCGTTAGCATCACCTGAAAGTAGATCCTCCGCATCGACATAGTCTCCATTATCTTTCTTTTGCTTTGCACGAACTGCGACAAATGCCCGCCCCTTGGAGTTTGGTTCTAAATACGTGTGCAAGTTATCATTCCACAGCCTTCGGTGATCACTCTCTTCAACGTAGAACCTGTGATCGATCGTTTTTGACAGCCCCTCGAGTAGGGTGCCTGCGTGTGCATTCTCTGGATGCTGCATCAAAGACATGTTAGAAGAACGGTAAGGAATACATAGTTACGCACGTATTTAACAGACAAATGGAACTTACGAGGTCTTCAATCCATTCATTGTAATTGGCACTTGGATGCTCTCTCAAAAATCCAAGTAAATGATCCTTTGTCGCCTCGAGACAACTCTCTTCTGCCTCCTTCTTGATTCGCATCATTTCTTGCAACTCCTTTTCCTCTTGCAGATTCCTCATGTGTTGATCAATCTCCCGTTTTGCCTTTGCATCTTCCATATCAATATTCATTGCGTTTAATTTCTCTGCCATTTCCATATCTCGGAGTGGTTTTAACGCTATATTTGAAACCATGCTAAAGGCTGATCCCAGTTGTTGCTTCAACTTTGTTCTGTCGATTTGTGCTGTCCGATCACGTATTACCTGGCCAAGATTCCTTAACCTCTCATCCTCTGAATGCGTTCTTTCACGTGTTGTTGAAGAGGACGAATCTTTCAATCCAACTTGATACTCGCTAGATCCGTTATTGTCATAGGTTGGTATTGCTGCGGCAAAGTGACGGCCTTCCATTGTGGACGCATGATCAGAGAGTCCCAACGTTAAATTATCATTCCATAACTTCCTATAAGGTGAATGTTCATCGTAAAAATTCTCAAATAACAGAGCATTGTAGTCATCACCAATACTTTCATTTTCATCTGTTGCATTTCTGCCGCCACCAACCAATAAAAACTCAATGAATTCATCATACGTGCCTGATGGGTTGCCCTCGATAAATTTCACCAACGAATCATACTGTCTCCCAACTCGTTGACATGCTCTATCAGCCTCCAACTTGATACGTTCACACTCATGTTGGTCCTCCTCATCTTGCAGTTGACGTGCCAACAATTCCGACGCACGTTCCTTCTCACGCCGTTCCCTATCCTGATCTTCCAACTGCTGTCTGTACGCTTGTATTTCCTTTTGCTGCTGCCTTTCTTCCATGTCGATATTCAATGCATTGAGTTTTTCAGCGAGAGCAAAGTCGCGTAGGGGTTTTAGAGCGAAAGATCCGATGGTAGATCCTATTTGCTTGAGGTGCTGGATTGATTCTGTGCCTGGGCGAGAGGGTGGATCATCGTGCTGTGATGATTGGTTTCGCGGCTGTTGGTTGATGTTATCATCTTTCATGGCGGCGTTATCGGATTTGATTCTTATTGATTGATTAGTAGCAATGTTATAGTAGCTATATTTCACTGTTGATGTGTCGTGCAGTGGTGCTGCAAAATTATAATTTATGAAGATATGGTAGGATGCTGTCTGGGGCGGGGCTGTCGTGGGGTTCGGTTTGCTGCGGAAACAAGTGTGAAATGTTTTCACCTGATATTCTTGAGAGAAATCAATGTGGGTTCTTTGCTGTCTAAAGTCAAAAGTGGGTCGAGTGATGCGGCGAATGTTGGTAGGCGTAAGTAGCACGAGTGGCTCTACAACTTATTGAGTACGAGAAGGCGCCGAGGCGAAGTCCGTCATGATCTTTGTCCGTTTCCGTTTTTGTTTTGTTTTGATGGGGCTGACTGTGCCATTTCAGATGTGTCAATACTTAACGTGACTCACGCCAAAGTCACAACCCTTCACATGCCATTTGTTCACTTACTCACTTTGTTTGTATCCTGTCTCTGCACCTCTGATTAAGCTGACAAGATTGATGTGATTAAAAGGGCGACAGATCTCAGAAGGGTGGAGAACTATTCTCTATTGATTTGAGAATAGTGAGATAGAGTTACAATCAAACATGCATACTGAATTTCAGAGACCTGATGACTATTCTCATTCGCGACGAAAGAGACTTGAAACGAAACACATTTTTCTAACTTTATTTATGAAAACGAAACACACAATTACAATCCTATTTTTGCACCTGCACAGAAATAACCCTCTAGTAAAAGGAGCCATTCAACGGAGGTGCTACGTCCGAAATCTGACCCTGCACAACTTCCTCCACATCCATCGGCCTCTGGACATTACTGACCCTGCTACCAATCCTACTGCCGCGGAAACGTTCTGCAGCATCAAAGCAGAATCCAATCTCTGACAATTTCAGTGCCTTTTCGGCAGTCATTTGAGATGGCTCACCTTTCTTGAATTTTTTGTAGTGAACACGTTGTGCGTGCACCCATTGTCCGAGACGTCCGGAGTTTTGAGGGACGACAGTATCCCCATTCTGTTCCTTGTACCGACTAATAATTGTGTTTGAATGGCAAAGATAAATGAGATGAGATCGAGAGTGCAATGACAGAAATGGGACTAGACGATGAGATCAGACACAAGACAACTTACACCAAATCTTGGTAACGTTCTTCCCAACTCTTGAGCTGTGTCACCCTCCTCTCGGGAGTCTTTCCTCCCTCAAATACGAACCCAAGTTCCTTCAATTCAGCCTCCCTTGCTGCTGTCATTCCACACTTCTTCCCCTGTACATACTTCTTATGTTCACGTCGAACCAACTTTACAAAACTACCCAACCTTTCATGATTGACAGGAATCTTACAATCCCCATTCTCCTCCTTGTACTTTCTAACTTCCACCATTTGCTCTTCCCAAGAGTAGTACGATCCACGAGGGCGGAATTGGAACCCAAGTTCAGTCAAGCGCTGCATTTTGGATGCATCTAGGAAACTTCTCTTGCCTGGTTTACCGGAGATAAGCTTTCCGTACATCCTACGTTGAGCTGCTACCCAATTGGAGAGGTCGGTGCCGGCCGAAGTCGGAACGTTGCAGTGACCCTGTGCGGTAATGAAGGACAAGAATAAGAAAACATGGACCAACTATAAGCACACACCTCAAAAAGGCACCGCAAACGCACACAACAACATCATAAATGCAACACTCACATTTTCACCCTTGTACGCAACCAACTGTAAATACATTGAATCCCATTTGGCATCAAAATCAATACCACTACTTTTACTCCCCTCCACCCTCATATCCCCATTCACAAACTTCTTCCTTCCACCCTCAAACCCAACATTCACCAATCGACTAACCTGCTCCTTCTTCAACCTTGTCGTCATCCCGTTCAAATGTCTTCCCAACACATAATTCTGTTTCGACATCCAACTTGCCAAAGCGGCATCCTCCTCACTCGTAACTTTAATATGACCATGTTGAGCTTTGTATGCCACGACTTGAGCAAACATTTCATCCCAACTGGGTGCAAATTCCATACCCAATTCGGTGAGCAAGTCGGCCTTTTCCTGAGTCATGCCCACATCTGCTCCAGCCTTCCATCGGATATAGTTGGCTTTTTGTGTCTTGACCCATGATTTCAACTCCTTGTGTTCTTCGGAGTTGTCATCTTCGGGAATGTTGACAGTGCCATGAGTAGTATTGTACTGCTTGAGTGACTCGAGCATCTCCAACCACTTTTGACGAATGGGACGATTCCTACTCAAGGACTCTAATTTGTTCTTCTTTTTCGGTGGTGAGGGAACAAAAGGAGTGTCACTCTTTCGAGGACGGCCTCTCTTCCTCTTACCGGTGGCTGCATTGGGAGACGTTCCTTCACCCAACCACTTGTTCTTGTCGTCGACAATCCAATCAAACCCCGCCTCTTTCAATCGGTAGACCTTGGAGGATGTCATGGCGTGATTTCTCCCCATGTTATCCTCCAAGTATGACTTGTAGGAGGAACGTTGATACTTGACCCATTTGACCAGTTCATACTCCTGTTCAGAAGTGACATCGTGTGATAGGATGTTAATATGGCCATACTTGGCTTTGAAATCGAGTGAAGCTTGATACATTGCTTCCCACTTTTTAGTGGGCGGGTTAAAACTCTTGACAGGCAATTTGTTAGCGTTACGAGGAGTAGAACGGACGTTCCACCAATGTTTATTTGTCGAGGGGGGAGTCACCTGTTGAAGATATTTAAGAGCTCGTTCCATATCTGTGAATTCCTTGTATTCGACATTGTGATGAAAGGGAACGTTGACAGCCGCACCAGTTGTGGCGGAAGCCGCTGCGGCTGCGGGGGGAGTGGGCTCTTGAAATTCGACAAATTGCTTTACATCTTCCCAGCGTAGAAAGATGGCGGATCGAATTGTAGACACGTGGCTACAACTGCTGCCACTGCCTGAGGGGGATGGCGAAGCTGCGTCGGCAGCGCCATCCGTTTTCGTTGTGGAGGAGGGACAGTTGGGACAAGCGGCGTATCCCACACGAACGGCATAAAACGTCGGCTGCTCTACTACCTGATTATTATTTTCATCATCATCATCTTTGTTGGCGGGTTTCTCAGCAGCCACTTTGGTTGCATGCTCGATAACTCCTTCTTCCCCATCGGAGGCTGTTGCAACAATCTCCTCTTCGTTGTTGGGGAGGATTGGGGGGAGGGGAGGAACTTCAACATCAACCACCGCCACGGCATCATCTGCGGCCGCTGCTGCTGCCGCTGCCGCTGCCGCTACTTCTTCGGGGGGCGGTAATTTGGCTCGTGGTACAACTTTCGGCATCGTTCAAGAGGAGGCGAGCTTGCTTATCAATGGAGTTTATTATTTGGCGCTAGTGTTGATGAAAGGCAGCTTTGTTGCATGCAGTGAAATGCATGCAGCGTCTTTATTTTTTGACTCAACGGCAAATAAATTTCATGTCGTGCATTTTCAAAATTTTGAGTTGGAAGAAGTTGGGTTGCAAAAAGGGCGGGAGGCGGGAAGTAAAGTAATAATTGTTACAGTGTTACAGTTACGATACAATGTTACTTATCCAATATCCAACGCACATTCTGCCCAAATCAGCGTAACCATCGATTTCAGCTGTGGTCTCTTACATCTCCGTAGAAACTAGCTGCCTACACCAACACTACTTTATTGACCTAAACCAGCCAGCACGCATTATCATACATCTAGTCGCATTCCCCTCTGAGTGCTAAATATAGCTATTGTAGCTATCAACTGGCAATGGTAAGGCTTCCCTTAACTGCGCATGTTGAAGGACTCGATAAGAGGATTGATTATTCAAACAGGTTGACCTAATTAGAGTTATTGTAAGCAATGATCCAGAGCAATTGCGATGGAGATCGCACGAGAGTTCTCCAAAACTTTAGGCTAGTGAAACAATAGTCATTAAGCGTGAAACAAACAGGATAAATGGCCGTTCTAAAGCTAAAAAGTGGTTTGTGAACGATAGAATGACATAGAATTACCGAGGTAATTCAAACAAAGTAATCCCAAAATGACAAGGAGTGTTCTGACATTTCGTTGCGTTCTCATTGTGAGTGATTGATATTAGCGATCCCTAAGATGATCTCCTCCTCTCTATCTATAATCCTAAGCTTTTCCACAACCACAAGATGAGAGTGTGGTGGAGAGGATGAAGATGAAGACAGGTTTTTCAGCCATCGTTAACAAGGAAACCTGGCTCGGACATGCTTAGCTTTCTATCGGATGAGCCACCATACGGGGACGCAGCAAGACATACTTTATCGGCCCCACAGGTATATGAGGGACAGCACGGCATAGAACCTTTACCCTTGCACAGACCGCCTAACGCAGCACACTCATCATCACCACCACCGCCGCCGCCATCGGTAGGTTTACCTTTGAGCTTTCGTCCTTGCCCAATATTTGCCGCGATTTGAGTTTGAGAAACTAATACAGCTGTATACTTGTCTTCCACCGCTCTGTCGAACAATTTCCTTGACCCATGTAGAAGAGTGTTGGAAAAATGATACAAGTGCTCAGCCAGACCATTTTGATATAGGAAAGCCACATAGGCTGTTGCGGTAGGGACAATGGGTGTGCTGTTTGCGAGAGCAAGGCGTCGTCCACCCTCTTGCAAGGCTAGGTGTTCACCATTCATGCCATACTTGGCCTTCCAGAACTCACAGAAAGCATTGCGACTTGGAACGTGGTAGGGTAAATCCATATCCAAGACGACTTTGTCCAAAGCCGGATAAATCTCACGTGCAATACGAATAGTCTCCCGACATGCCTTGTATTCATTGCAATGCAACGAATCTGCGGGAGTATAAGGCACGACTGGACGGGAGACAGGATCGTCCTTGGAAAAGAGTAAATCAATTTCATCGGCAACCTGATGATATGAGTTGGTGTGGTAGAACCACTCCGTGGATACCGGTGCATCACAAACGTCCGTAATATCGGTGTTGAGACGATTAATGAGACGGTAGGGAACAGTTCCCGAGGGAGCGCCACCATCGGGAATGAATGCATTCTGCATCACGACTACTTCTTTAAAGATGTGAGACTTTTCGTTCATATCGCGTAGGAGATCATTTCGATGAATTTCATTGTCCCATGCAGTCACTACGAGGGACATTTGCTGCGAGTAAAGTGTGTGTGTAGAAAGTAAAGTTAAAGTGGGTGAGACAGAGATTAAATAGATAGCGAAGTGAAGGAAGGTACAAGATGATTGGAATCAACTCACGTGAGTATCCGGATTGTATGGTTTATACACATTCAATCCATGCACAAGTGCTGCATTCCCCGGGACGTGCTTTTGGAGATAATTACCCTCACCAAAGTTGGCCATAACACTTGACTCCTTAATGGGGTAGGCGTCATCTTGCTCATCGAGATCTCCACCACCATGCTTCTTCCAAAATTGTGTTAACTTTGGTTTCTTATGTAACTCAATACTCTCCCCGGAGCGAGGATGCTTAATCCAAGGGAATGGAAATTCCGGTTTAGTTCCGAATCTACCTTCATGGATCATTTGACTGATACGGTAATCGTAGGGTACCGCGGCAAACTTGGTCCCAGCCTCTCTGATCAACTCTTCATGATACTTTTGGAAGAGAGGATTGGTCAAGTTGTATATGGCATTACCATTGATGTGGTTGACCAATGAGTCAGGCATGACATGTTTAAACCCATCCCATGAATGTCCTTTGTACTTGGAACCAAGTATCGCAAATGGAGTGTTCGCTTGGATATCATCAAGGACTTCATTTAACCATCCCGTACGCTGAGGTTGATTATCTGGCTCCATAATAAAGGCAAGCTCGTAGTAATGTCCATCTTCATTACCATCAATACCTGGCAGACCTGGTAGCGCCATGAGCTGTGCAATATTTTCACGGAACTGCCCATTGGGACCTTCTACCCAATCCATCTGCGCAGGCACTCCAGTCTCATCTCGAGTATAGTGATCAGAACGTTCATCGAGACCCGCCTCAATGATTTGCAGACATGTGAAACATTCACCCCAGCCTTTATTTTGGTTACCCAGCATCTTGGAACGGATTTCATCAATGGCTTGAGTAGCCAACATATCACTCTCGGACGATGAGCCTCCGCCCTCTTCTACAACATGACGTGAATACGACAAGACGAGCTCCACAGCTCCACATCATACTCGTCATTATGAGAAGTACAAGGCCAGTAGGTCGACCACAAGTCGAACGAACGCAAAAGCGAATGCATGTCATGTGGTCCAAACGGACGGAGAAGTGCCAGGCGTTTCTTGGCCGGGTCTCCTGCAGCTAATAGATGACGCTGGATAGTTAGGCTTCGGTCATAGTAGCGGTCATTAGTAGATTCGAAGTGATAAATAACAAGGAATGTTGTGACGAGGAGGACCGCTGCTGCAGCTGATCGGATGCCACTGCCGCTCAGTTGCGGTGTTGTCATCATGGTTGAACTTATTCGGCCGCTGCTGTCGGATGAAGGAGTTTGCAAGGATTGAGACTATGCATGGAGAAGGTCTGCATCTCCCAACACAACCTTAACAAAGCGACGAACGAACAACAACTACGTAAAAAATAGCCGACCTACCCTACTTTCCAAGCTTCGACAAAGCTTAGAGTTATTGCGGAAATCTGACGAGCTCTATCGTATCTAGCGTGCGGGCGTCTGTATGTAACGTTTCTGTACGTGGGCTGTACATGGGTAGGAATCAGCTAGCCAGATTTTTTGTACATAGAGGGTTCGGTGTTCGGTTCCCCACCAAAGAGGCCTCATTCTCGCTTTTTGGTTAGTTCAAACTTTGGATAATGTGAGAATAGACTGAGGCAAATACAAAAACTGTGGGGTGAAATTTGTGTTGAGCATAATTTTTAGAGGTTGGTCTCGTCTCGGTCTCGGCACTGTCCCGAGATTCGAGCCGAGACAGGGTCCGTCGAGACGAGATCCCGGGATATCTCGAGATTTTCAATGAAGAAGGTTAGCAATGATTAAAAGGGGCAAAACCAACAAATAACTATCTACTATGGACTCTTTAGACAACTTAGTACTCATTGTTCTGGCCAGCATCAATTGGATCCCCACTCTCATCCTTGTCCTCAAAAGAAGGAGGGAGTAGAAACTCATTCAAAGGGACATCTGGCATGAGTTCATCCCAATTTTTGCGGATGAGGCTTGTATTTTCTTCAACAAACATGATGCATCGATGCGGCAAGTAACAATGGGATCAATGCAAGATCGCTTTGCTGTAATTACTCTAGCTGCCCTGCTCGAGATTCTTTCCAAGGGAGCGGACGTTGCTGGAATATCTCACAGGTACTCTCGTGCAAGTGTTGCAAGTTCAGGGAATTGGTGAGCGATTTGTTTCCAACGCTTCAATGGATCATTAAACTTTCTTTCTCCATCTTGCATCGGCATTTGCTCCAGGAGTTCGTAAGCTGCAGCTGGGCTTCACATCGGATCCGAATATTGTCATCAGTCAATTCGTCATCATTTGCTGCTGCATCGTCGTCGAAGTCAAATGCACCCAAGAAAGCGAAGCTCGTGTCTTCTGATTTAAAAGATACTTGCGGTACTGCAATACTTCCACCTTCACCACCATTATCATTTGTATTTGTATTAGCCTCCTTCTCGACATCAACTATAAGATCTTTGATGAGTTGCATCAACTTATTAGACAAGGTCGAGTCAATTCATATTCAATAATGGCAATGATGTTCAATTACTACTTACCTTCAAAAGCCAGAACTGCATTACAATGAAAAACATGGTCTGTGCAATATGCATGCGCCCAATCCTCATGTGCTCCATTCATACGGATTGCAAACTTTCTCAACTGCTTGTGTCTTGGTTACTACACATCGGACTATCACCCTTCCAATGTTTGCAAATGCATTTGTCATCCCAATCTTCTTCGTCGCTCGAAGATTCCGATGGTTTTCGCTCTTTGCATTTGACATCATCGTCTTCGTCACCCGACGATTCCAACGATTCGTTCCTGCTGGCAGTAGAAGCTGCATCGGCATCGGTGATAGCATCGACCATGATTTCAGAATAGATGATAGATGAAGATAATGAGTTGATCAAAAAAATAATCAAACTCCAATGAACAAGTCTTGTGAACGCACCCAACGGTGTCAAAGGGAGTCTTGTTATGATGTGAGATTGGAATCGTGCTGATGAAATCAGAAGTAGCCGCAGAAACGAATTGTTCTTCGTCATGGTTGGCTGTGAGAAAGTGATACAAAAAATCCCGAAATGCTCCGAGACAGAGGGTGCCGAGACGAGACACCTGTCTCGACCCAAAAAATCCCGTCTCGTCTCGGCCGAGTCGAGACGAGACCAACCTCTAATAATTTTAACACCTTTCTCTACCACACTCTATTGTTTATATAATTATATCCCTTAGGATATTTTGTTTGCCGAGTCTTAATTGGGTTGGCGTTAGGGGGGCTTGCGCTCTTCGACTCCAAGAAGGTAGCAGCTGTTCGGCCCCTCAAATTGAAATATCCTGGATATTTTTTTTTCACTGTAGATTAAGTATTGTATTTTGTACTTCTGCCTGTCAAATCGAAAGATCCTGGATTCTTATTTTTCACTGCATTCTGCCTGTGTTGCTCCAGACCAATCATGATATTGTGTTATGCACTAAAATGCTTGCTCGGCTCATAATTTTTACTTCGACATGGATGTTCTCGGCATGGATTTGATGTTCCCAAAGGAAGAACAGCAAGGAGCGAGTCAAGCTGCTGTTCCTCTGCACCAGTCATCTCATCGAAATGAGGTTCAGAACAATGTTGTGACTACTACCTTGCCTGTTGGACTATCCTTAGCTTCCAGAGAAGGATATGGTGAGATGCCTTCTGCTTTATTGTCGGCAGGTGGTGTCTCTCACTCTCCAGCTGGGATGTACTTCTCCTCTCTAGCTGGCGATCCTGTGCCGTCGGATTTTGCACCCTCAGCGGTAGCTGGGCCGGTTGATTTAGTGAGGAGCGGGGACATTCACATCTTGGGAACGGGAACTACTGGCTCAGCTGTTAGCGACACTTCACTACCTGACTCATGTTGGGATGGATTAGAACAGTTTTGCCAGTTTCTTGTTTCTGATAGTTCATGGGTGTTGAATTCTGGAGATAGTTATGATGTAAGAGGTGAAGATAGTATACCTAGCTTCATCACTCTTCCGCGCACAGAAGAGGTCATTTGGCATCAAGGAGCAGGTTACATTTTTGATGAGCAACCGTCGGTTGCAACTTTTTCTTATGCTGGTGGCGTTTACAGAGGGAAAGTGAATGAGAATGGAAGAGAATTTCGTGCAGCAAGAACAGAAGCACGAAAGCCGGGAGAAGCTTGCCCTGCCGCCGCACGCCAATTGTACTTTAAGGTTACGGGGTCGCTTGTTTTTAAGGGCTAGTACGCTCTAAAATAATGTGAGGGAGCCCTTATGGGTACTTATTCTTTTTTGTAGTGGTACAGTATGCACATTTCACCTCACCACCATCAACCATCAAACCATGGCACAAAGTTAGCGCTCTCCACCCCATACGGCACGTGTGTACTACACCAAAATCACTGGGGTCGGTGAAATAACTACGACGGTAAATCATTACCAATACCATTAGCAGCCATTATTCGCTGGAATTGTCTCACCGGAACCCTTCTATTTTTTAATTAATACACCCACTGCCGTCATTGCCTCCGACGGTATATTATGCACAACTCGACACAACAGCATCCTCCCCTGCACATCGTTTCGGCACTCTCACTACACAAAAAAATGCCACGGGCGCTTCAACTATCAATATACCATCGACCGACGCCGAAATTGTCTCACTGGCCACCGCATAATTTGAAAACATCACACGCTATTTATGTAATATTGAAAATAATCATATATCATACCATATGAGTGAGGATGGTGAGGAAAGGCAGACATAGAGGAGTAAGGGGGTGGATTCATTTCAAGAGAGGAAAGCGGATAGATTGAATGCCGAGGATACGTAGACATATATTCAGAACAATAAAAACTTGCTCAATCATATCAAGGCCAACAAAGAGGAATGGCTGGAGGAAAAATTCCAATATATTCGTGAATTTTGTTCCCATGTGCAGATGCACAAGGAAGACTTCCCCTTGTTATGGGGGATAGATACCCTGATTATGAGAGCCAACCGGCGATTGAGGGGAATGGAATTGCGCATACGATGGGATACATTGCAAAGGTTGCACGGAGGGAGGATACATCATCCATCACCGAAGAACCGATGTTACAGGTTGAAGAAAGTGAGACCAAGTATCGAGGAACTGTTGAAATGAAAGGAGGGAAAGGTGGACCATCTACCGTCACTCAAGTACAATTTACTCATCTCACGTTGTGCGACGGCGACGGCGACGGCAACATTATTGTCGGACTTTTGTTGTTAGTTGTTACTCACCTCACACACGAAGCAAGCTAAGCTGGAAAGAGGAGACATAATCAAGTTACCAGTGTTCACTGAGCTGACACACCGAATTGGCAACAGCAAACCAATGTCAGCTTTATTCATTGTCGAGTTTCGAAAGATTGGCTACGCTATAGGTCCAGCCCGAATGTGAAGCAAGAGCAACTATCGTGCGACCTGTCAAACTCATCCGATGAGTCTAAGGATACTCCATCCGCGAATGATAATGATACTGAAAGTTGCAACCTGCAGAAAGATGTCTCCAATGCAAATTGTGAGTTTCCAAACCGCCTATGTTCCATCAATGGCATTCAAATGGTTGTCTGTATCTGTAAATCGCAGCCAGTTGATAGGTTGAACTTGAATACTATTCGAGAGGATTGTTACGGTTACGGATAAAATAACAAACAGCCAGAGAAGGTGCATGATATATTGGTGGTATGCAACAAACATCTATTCAATTTGCGGGAAGGGCAAGCGAATGATGCTTCCAGATTGCCTTGTGAATGCTGTAAGAAAATTCCCAGAAGAAGATGGGAAGTACACGGGATACTGCTATTCATGTCCCAATTAAAAATTCTAGGAATTACCATTCAATCGGTTTTATAGCTTTTCGTGGTTTCTTTGGTGTGGGGGCATTCAAGTCACACTCAATCGGATTTTTAACTTCTTCGTACTTCTGGGCAAGGTACATTGCCAAGCTGTATGACCAGGTTGTCTACAAATGCCACACTTCCTGACTGTAGTTGACTTTTTCTTTACTGAACTCTTTGCTGACTCACTCAATGGCACTTGTCCTCTGCGATAGCTTGTCTTCTTTGCAGCTTCCTTGCCCATTACTGTTGCTCTCGTCATTGATGTTCTCATACGTTGATTCTTTGCATCTTCACCAATCAGTCTCTTGCGATCTTGTTCACACCTCTTCGCCTGTTTCAGCATGATTTCAATCTCAGTCGAAGTCAATTCTTTCCAAGAATTTCCGATAATTGGCGATGTGTCTTGTCCTTATTGCCCTTGCAGTGACACAGACTTCCAACTCAGCCATTGCCTTCCATGCATCGGCCTTTCCTCACCATCCTCACTCATATGGTATGATATATATGATTATTTTCAATATTACATAAATAGCGTGTGATGTTTTCAAATTATGCGGTGGCCAGTGAGACAATTTCGGCGTCGGTCGATGGTATATTGATAGTTGAAGCGCCCGTGGCATTTTTTTGTGTAGTGAGAGTGCCGAAACGATGTGCAGGGGAGGATGCTGTTGTGTCGAGTTGTGCATAATATACCGTCGGAGGCAATGACGGCAGTGGGTGTATTAATTAAAAAATAGAAGGGTTCCGGTGAGACAATTCCAGCGAATAATGGCTGCTAATGGTATTGGTAATGATTTACCGTCGTAGTTATTTCACCGACCCCAGTGATTTTGGTGTAGTACACACGTGCCGTATGGGGTGGAGAGCGCTAACTTTGTGCCATGGTTTGATGGTTGATGGTGGTGAGGTGAAATGTGCATACTGTACCACTACAAAAAAGAATAAGTACCCATAAGGGCTCCCTCACATTATTTTAGAGCGTACTAGCCCTTAAAAACAAGCGACCCCGTAACCTTAATGTCTAACCTAAAAGTGTGACTCAGGACTCAGATTGTCGTTTCCCTTCCCCTCGAGTGCCTGTGAGACACTTTCTATCAATATTTGCGAATCTTGGTTCACGAACGGTTCCAAAACCTCAATTCATGTTGTTTTGCACACACAAAATTTTACAAAACTGCACGGGGTCTTTTTATGTGCCTATGTTTATCTAAAAATAATGAGAGGAGCTAAGTCGTTCGTTCTGTCGTTCTGTCGGTCGGTCGGTCGGTCGTTCTGTCGTTCTGTCGTTCTGTCCGGGCCCTTTGGCATGTCCTTTGGCCTTCACGGGCATTTTCGATCGACTCTTTCTTTGATTGGCTTGATTTGACCCCTTGCCCCCCCCCGTTTTTAGAGTTTTCGATTGACTCTTTCTTTGATTGCCTTAGATTTGAATGTTCAGGGGGGACACCCCCCTTGCCCCCCGTGTTTAGAATTTTCGATTGACTCTTTCTTTGATTGGCTTAGATTTGATTGTTCAGGGGGGACACCCCCCCTTGCCCCCCCGTGTTTAGAATTTTCGATTGACTCTTTCTTTGATTGGCTTAGATTTGATTGTTCAGGGGGGGACACACGGAAGAGGCAAATGGAACCCGCGCAGCGGCTAGACGAGCGTCAGCGAGGCTAGTGACGGATGACGGACGAAAAAACGATTGACCAATAATTGAATACACTTATTTATCTGACTAAAAAAAAAAAAAATGTTATTCAATACACCCAAATTCCAAATACTTAGGGCTTCCGCAGAAAATCTCATTTCTTTTCACTACAACTTTGCTGAACATCACGAGTTGAGTGTTTTTGTGTGGGTCTATCTCTACTTATCCTTTCTTTTCACGATAAGTTTGCTGGACATCCGAGCGTACATACTTAGGAATCAAAAGACATCCCCAGTAGTGGGCATGGACGAGTTGACACCCAAATCCAAATCATCATCTTCTATCCGGTCAATCATACAAAAGCCCCAATGATTTTAACTGCAGTTTGAAGCTGCAGAAGAGAAGACAACCATCAAGATGAATGCTCTTATCACCCTCATTCTCTCTCTACTAATGATCGTGCGGCACGCGAGCGCCCGCCTCGAGTCATCCCAATTCCATCGCATCCTTCCAAAGCCTCCTCGTTGTCCCGATGGCGTATGTAATGGGGATGAGACTTGCACATCCTGCGCGGATGATTGCAGATGTGCAGATGGAGAGACCTGTACTGAAGGGGCATGTGTCACAGTTGGCGGTTTTTGCGGCGACGGAACGTGCAATGGCTCGGAGGACTGTACATCTTGTTCTAGCGATTGTGGCACTTGTCCCAATTGTCCCGTCCAGGCAACGTCGTGTCTATGCACAGATGGCGCTACGTCATGCTCTTCCGACCAAGATTGCCAGGTGCCTGGGACTTGTTTGAATGGTTCCAATTCCAATGGTGGTTCTTCATGCACTTCAAACTCAGATTGCCCCAAGGGACAATCGTTCACTGATTGTGTTGGCGCCGGAACGGTCGTAGAAGGTTCTTGCGAGGCTTGTTCTGGAGTCCAGGTAAGCGGTGGCCTCATCACAGGTGATATCAATCAGTGTGACGCTGGATACCTCTGCGGAGACTTCATTAGAAACACGTACCCCGTCACCTGCAAGCCGTGCCTCGCGGACATGACTTGCAATGCGTGGTGCAATCTCGATGATAATTTAGGAGACTACAATGGCGCAACAGCCGCCAGCACGTGTGGCGTTCCCATGTCTTCTACGTGGGCAACTACTTATTCAATAGATACAGGAGCCACTTGCGACGCTCATGAATTCTGCGATTCGGAGGGCACTATCTCCATCTCAGGTACTTACGATAATGGAGTATGCACGTGCTATGCTACAATCGGAGCAGAGTCGAGTCCAGTGTGGAGTTCTGAGTGTATCGAAAACTTGTATGTTTGGAACATTGGACCCGATGGAAGTGGAACTGAGCCATACCTTTCTCTTCCTTGTTCTTTCATCGAGTGAAAAGGACATACTTAGCAGCCGGCTGTGCCATTGTAATTGTATGCTGAATCTTACACTTTCACGGGGTGATGGGCGGCGAACTGAAGAATTGATTCCAACATCGTGGGAGAACACGACGCATTTTCTGAAGCTCCTCCTTTCACCACCAGTTGTATTGTTTGAAGTGTAGGAAATAATGTTTGATGCTTTTTGTATTGCTTACATCTAAATGTGAGTAACGTCAAGTAAAAATAAACTCGTAGAACCTAAGTAAGTGTGCATGAATAAGTTCAAGCGTGCTAGAGATTGAGGCAAGCACGGGAACCAGGCAAGCAACCAACCCACAAATCAAGTGCTGATTTCACATGTTTCTTCCTGTCCCGTTGCGACTCCAACAGATGCGCTCCTGTCGTGCAGCACCCAATCGTGCATAAAAAAATCCTGTGTGCTCTCGCTCTGCATGCACTCTGATTCTGCTAGCTTGCATATTCCTCCTCATCATAGTATGCAAGAAGAATTTATCACCAACAACAATAAGAGCAACAGAAAAATGGCAGAGGACACCAGCACTACTGTCGCAATGGCAGTGCACCAGAATGATGGCGATTGTGACAATAAACTTCCGTGGTGGAAGCTGAAGCGAAGCATAATGTTATTGGTGGTGATTTGTATAATTATTGCAGTGGTTGCTGTCATTCTTGGAGTAACACGATCAAGTTCCCCTTCGTCTCAATCTCCAAGTCCAAGTGAGCCTTCTTATAAATGCTTTACTGACGGTGACACGCTCAATTCTGTCGTTGATCGGTATGTCCAAGCCGGCTGTAGTGCAGGGGTAGACGTTTGCCCTGCTGATATTGTTGCCACGTATGGCTGGCCAATTGGGTCATGGTGTGTTGACGACGTAACCGACATGTCGAGATTATTTGAGGGCTTTGATACTTTTGACGAGGATATCTCTGGGTGGAATGTTGGTCAAGTTACCGATATGAGTTTCATGTTCAATAGAGCATTATCATTTGATGGCAACATCTCGTCTTGGAACACGTCTGCAGTGACTGACATGAGCAGCATGTTCAATATGAGTTTCTCTTCTGCATCATCCTTTAATGGCGACATCTCGTCTTGGGACACGTCTTCAGTGATTTCTATGAGTAACATGTTCCTTGGGGCATCATCCTTCAATGGCAACATCTCGTCTTGGGACACATCTGCTGTGAATGATATGAGTGGCATGTTTTGGGAAGCATCATCCTTTGATGGCAACATCTCGTCTTGGAACACGTCTGCAGTGACTGATATGAGTGACATGTTTTATTTGGCAACATCCTTTAATGGGGACATCTCGTCTTGGGATACAGCTGCAGTGACTGATATGAGTCGCATGTTCAATGATGCATATTTCTTTAATGGGGATATCTCGTCTTGGAATACGGCTGCAGTGACTGATATGTGGCGCATGTTCCAGGGAGCAATATGCTTTGATGGCGACATCTCGTCTTGGAACACGGCTGCAGTGACTGATACGAGTTTCATGTTTGAAGGAGCATCATCCTTCAACCAGGATCTATGCGGGTAACATGTTCGGGCGGAGAAAATTAATGTAGAACTTGAACGTATTGAAAAACCGTTGGAAATCGGACTTTTTGTTTGATGATGACGATTTTGAAGCGGCAGCAAAATCATATCTTCTCTCTTGAGCAAAGAGCCGAGCAAAAGAAAGGACGGTACAATGGCATGATAACGATGAGCAAAAAGAACAACACCAGGGATTCCAACGTGGTTCCCCACTCGTACTGCAGCGAACTCAATCAATGGATGCAAGATGCAACGTTAGACAAGGTGATACTTGCACCTTCTTATCGTAGCAGAGGCTTCACTTTTCGCTACAATACTCTTGCATGAATCAAAAAGCAGAGCAAGGGATAGATGTCAGAGCTTGCGAAATGATGTCATCAATCATTAGCTTATCCTATTATCATCTGATCTGGCCACCCTAATACATAGTATAATAACTCCTCCTCCTCCTCCTTCTCATTTTCATTAATTCTCCCTTGCCCCGATCCATTACTCTTCTTCTTCTCTAGAGAGTATGGCATTATTATTGTCATTCAATGACAGCGCAACCTTATTGCTATGAACTCAACGTAAGACAGAAGTGTTCTTTGACTTGACTGTCTTAATTTTGACACCAGTAACACTTTTCCTGCGCCTCAAAATGCGGGAATCAAAGATTTGGAGCTTGCTTTGAGCAGTTCACCAAGTTCACAGTGCAACTCGTAACGTCTCCTACGATACACTATCAACCAATAGAGCAACAATCATGCCACCACGACGAAGAGCCAGAGGTAGAGCCGCAGCCGCTGCTCCCGCCGCCGAAGAATCCTCTGACTCGGAGCCCGAGCAGCAGCAACAGCAACAGCAACAGCAACAGCCACGTCAACCAGATACAGACAATGATGATGACGAAGAAGATGATGAACCACAAAACACCACCACCACCACCTCCGCTGACGAGAATGCTAATGAATCTCCCAACAACAACAATGACAACCATCCCGATCAAAACACCCTCCGCATCCTCCTCTCCACCGACAACCACCTAGGCTACCTCGAAAAGGATCCCATCCGGGGCAATGACTCCTTCGCCGCCCTCGAGGAGGTCCTCTCCCTCGCACGTCTTCACCGCGTGGACCTTGTCCTACTCAGCGGGGATTTATTCCATGATAACAAACCCAGTCGGAGGACATTGCATACCACCATGGAGATTTTGAGACGGTATTGTATGGGGGGGGAGGCGGTGAATGTGCAGATTGTGAGTGATCAGAAGGAGTGTTTGAGGAGTGTGGTTAGTGGACGTGCCAATTATGAGGATGAGTTTTATTCGGTACGTTTTGGAATATCGCTTGATATTGTTGTGGTATTGTACATCATTATATTGTTGTATTGGTTAGATTGTAGAGTAATTGGATGTGTGCTTTTGTATCAACACTTTATGCCCTAACAATATATATCATTCAAATCGCATCTCTCTCCATCTATCTCAGGTCGACCTACCAATATTCACCATCCACGGAAATCACGACGACCCCACCCGCGACGGATCCTCCGAACTCCTCTCCGCAATCGATCTCCTCTCCGTTTCCAACCTCCTCAACTACTTTGGACGGCAAGACGCCGTAGATAATGTGCAGGTATCACCCATATTGTTGCAAAAGGGTGGGACCAAGGTGGCATTGTATGGGATGGGAAGTATGAGGGATGAGAGGTTGAATCGGATGTGGCAGGGGAAGAAGGTGAGATTTTTGAGACCTGAGCAGGATATGAGTGGTGATCGGAATAATAGAGGAGAGGATGATGAGGAGGAGGAGGACGATGAAGAGTCGAGAGATTGGTTCAATATATTCACACTTCATCAAAATCGTGATTTGGGACGTGGGTCCAAGAATTGTGTTCATGAATCGATGATTCCAGAATGGATGGATTTAGTAGTTTGGGGTCATGAACATGAATGTAATATTGAACCTGCCGAGTCACTTGTGGGGACATTCCGTGTCACGCAGCCTGGATCGAGTGTGGCAACTAGTTTGACTGCCGGAGAGGCTCGGAGGAAGCAGGTGGGTATTTTGGATATTCGGGGGCAGCAGTTTCGTTTGTTGCCTGTCCCGTTGTCGAGTGTGAGGGCTTTTGCGGTGGGGGAAGTGAATTTGGGAGATATTGCGAGGAGTCATGGGGGTGTTTTGGATGTGGAGGATCCCAAAGTGGAGGAGAGGATGGGGGATGTGTTGGCTGGGGAGGTTGAAGCGTTGGTGAGTGCTTTTGCGTTGTGATTTGTGTTTTAATATTTGTTGTGCTTTTCATGAACGAGGTGCCTTTCTAACAATAACTTGATTGAGATAGATTCAAAAAGCACGTGATGAAGCAGAACAGCTCCGGCAAGATGCCGAGGCGGCAGCTCAAGCGAGCATGGCATTGGAAGATGAGTTTGATCCTGACAAACGTCAGAGGAAATATACCATCAAAAATCCAGAACAGGTATTGGTCCGTCTCAAGGTTGAACACTCAGGGTTTACTACTCTGAACAATCAGCGCTTTGGATCTCGATTTGTTGGAGAGGTGGTGAGTTTTGTTTTCTTGTTTACATGAGTTATGACGTGGCCGCTACTGTGCACTTAACATTCCTTTCCTTCAACAGGCCAATCCTTCGGATATTCTCCTCTTTCACAAACGTCGCTCAGCCGAGACTGCAAAGAAGGGAGCCTCCAAGAAGAGTAGTCTCAATCTCCCCACGGAGCCCGATGATTTGGATGAGATCAACATTGAAGATTTGATCACTGACAACCTTGATAAGAGTGACAAAAAGTTGGAGCTCTTGGATGAAAAGACGATGGGAGAAGGTAAGTATTGTGCCTTGTTTGCAGCTTGCATGTCGTTTGGGATTTTATCTCACACACCATTTTGAATCACACTATTATACAGCACTGAATGCGTTTGTTGACAAGGAAGAGCGCAGGGCAATCGATGATGCCGCTGAAAAGATCCTAAAGGAGAATAGAAAGTTGATCAAAAAACGTCAAAATGGAGAGGAGGAAGAAACTTCCGAATTGAATCCTAACCTGATTAGAGAAATGTGTGCGAATAGAACTCAAGCGAAGAATGCAGCGTATTTAGATGAAAGGGAAACGCAATCTACCACCAAGAAAAAGAAGAAGTCTGCAGGAGATGCTGAAGCTAGCGCAAAGAAACGAAGTGATGATCACGACTCATTGAGCGACGACTCTGATGACATTCCTCCTCCCAAGAAGTCTAGAACTACAACTGCCAAGAAACCTGCCAAATCTCGGAAGAAGGCTGATTTGTCGGATGATGATTTCAGTGAGGAAGACATCCCTAAACCCACCAAGAAGCGTGCACCGGCCAAAGCTGCAACTTCCAGGAAGAAGAAACGTCAGGATTATTCTGACAGCGACGATGAGATTCAGTTCATGGGGACGCAATCGTCAAAGGCACCCGCGCGGGCCAAGACTTCTCGTGCCCGCGCTACGGCCAAGAAGCCAAAGTACAACTATGACGATGATGACGACGACGATGATTTTATTGACGAACCTCCTGCCACAAAGTCAAAAGGGCGGGCTACCGCTTCCCGTGCCCGCTCCACAGCGAAGAAACCCAAGTACAACTATGATGATGACGACGATGAAATCATGGACGATGATGATTTTGTTGTCGAGGAGACGCCAGTTGAAAAGCCCAGAGGCAGAGGTGCTACGAAGTCCAAGGCAAAGACAGCGTCCAAACCTGCAGGCCGCGGTAGAGCAGGACGTGTAAACCTCTACAACGATAGCGACTCAGATGATTTTGATCAGCCTCAGACTGGTGGGACTGGTGGATGGGGAGTAGCGAATAGTCAGGCTTCCCGCCGTCGTTAGAAATGTTCTTTTGGGCTTCAAAGTAATTCTATGAGTCTTTGAGAGACCCATGGAAATAATTGATGCGTAGAAAAATTCATATATAAGCAATTTATTACTATGAAGCAGAGAGATACACTTTCTTCTTTCGTCGAGGAGTTTGCGAGAGAAATGACAAACGACGTGAGCGTTCACAAAATTTCAATGACTTCGCCATTTGCCTCAGCTGCCTTAACATTTTGTGCCACAATATCTGTAGCAGTCAGAGCTTCGACAATCTCCATCGAGTCATCCAACTCTCCTTAAGAGTTCCATCCTTCCATTCTCCTCTCTGCGTTGTGCCATTGGCGAAAGTGTAAACTCCGTCACCGTGTTGCTTCCCCTCTTTCCATCTGCCTTTGTACACACTCCCATCATGCCAGACCATCGTCCCCTCTCCATCAAACTTCCCCTCTTTCCAATCACCGTCATAAAAACTCCCATTATTCCATTTCATTATGCCCACTCCGTCTCTTTTTCCGTTCCTATACAGACCTTTATCGCCGTTGGCGTGCGTTGCTTCACCATCACCATCCAACTTCCCATCTCTCCACTGTCCTATGTAAATGGAGCCGCTAGGCGTCACGAGCAATCCCTGGCCATACGCTTCATCATCCTTATAACCACCAAAGTGTTTGCTGCCCCCTATCCACTCGTACAATCCTAGTCCATTCCGCTTGCCCTCAGCGAACTCACCAGTGTACACGTTTCCACTTGCGTAAGTGTAGACGCCCTTGCCATGGGCCTTTCCTTCGAAATACCCGCCCTCGTGCACATCGCCGTTCACCATAATCATTAACCCAATGCCGTGTGCTTGGCCATTCTTTGTTTCCCCTTCGTAGCGATCTGAAGCAGTTGGTCCGCCGGCCGCTCTGCCTCTCCTTGGGCCTTCCGTCGACAATATTTGCATTGATACCCCAAGTGTACATCTGACTTAAGATAGCAGCGGCATGTGCATAATTCTGGACCATCTTTGTTGTTGCTTGATAGAGTGTCGGTGGTTACGTTATGTGGGAAGACGAATGAGCCTTTCCTCGCTAGAATATTTCGTTTTGTTCGACGAGGAGACCTCCAGTCACGACTGAAAGTGACACTCGCTCGACAAAAGTAAATCATAAATAGAAGTACCATATGGTACGATAGTACTACTTTTACTAAGAGGGAAGATTAATCTTAGGCAGTGCTTTTGCTAGCGATAAAGGAACTAACAGAGTTGTATCCTGCCACAAATGCAAGCACCACAAGCAGTGCATCCCCTAACAACGCCTTACTCGATGCAACATTCAGTATCAACGAGGAATACAGCATCGTCCCCCCTACCCCGAGACAAATCATGGATAACATACCACTCAGCGTCGAAAAGAAAGGATGATTGCGTATACTATCATCGCTACTAGCAGATGCAGCATGGAGAGTCTTGGCTACTCCTGCAAACAATGTAAGTCGAGCAAGATATGCGACAGTGAGAGAAAGTTCCCTTGCTTTGTCGACAATGTTGATTGCATCTAATGCTGTAGCTCCCTTCGCTAGCGCAAATAACGATTTACAAACTGGAATACACCTCAGCCATGCAGCGACTACAGATATACGAAATAAATATGAAATCACCCCCTCTTTCTCCTTGGCTGCACCTTCTTCTCCACTGCCACTCTTGAATAAACTAATTGGCCACGATACCGCTTGTGTAATCAATTTCGAAACACTCGTTTCTTTCACCAATGCACTTAGACATGCCAGTGTATTATGTACATTAATAATTGCAGCACTCATACCAAGAAATGGAGCTTGGTCCGTCAATAATAGTCCAGCGTGAGCTCCAAGATTGAGTATCCCAAACAGAGAAAGGTGGATGAGTAGTCGTTGTCGTGTCTCTGCTGCAAATTCCTCTGACGATTCCACACCATCGTTGTCATTAAGATTTGACGAAAGTGACAAGAACCAATCACCCTCTTTACTTTCCTCCTCACTACCCAAAGTCTCTGACCGAATCTCAAAATCTCTCCACAATAAGAATGCCACACTTGACGAAAGGGCAAATCCAGATGCCAACGCTGTTGCAGATGTTATGATCACTCCCACCTCCCCCGCAGCAGGAAATAAATCAATTCGTTTGACCTTGTTTAATATAGAGTCGAAGAATAGGGATGCCCAGAGTGCAGTTGCAATGGCAAAATTACGTGATTGTTGGGATAATTCGGCTTGTTTGTACATCAATTCAAGTTGTTTGTTTTTTTCTTCTTCATCTTCGTCATCAGAGGGCTCTGTATCGTGGACAGTAATAAGATCTTCTTCTTCATCACTTTCTGATAATTCTTCTTCATCCGACGAAGATACATCGTATTCATACTCATCATTGTCACTATCGACATCGCCACCGCCACGCATTTGGAGGTTCCGTCCAGCAACTTTGGAGCTTCGGAGGAGAGGCAAATTGTTGGGCATCAAAGAAGTGCCGATTTGTCTTCCAATTTGAGAAGAGGGCACGGGATGAGCCAGTGCATGATTTAGGGTGGGGCAGAGCACTGCTATGAGTAAGGTTACCAATGATGGCGTCATGGTGATAACGGCATAAAAAAATGGACGGTGCGTGTGAGAAGAGTGAAGAAGATCTTTTGGATCTTTCTGCAATTTTTGATTTGACAATAATATGTATATTTAATAAGCGTGCGTACCAAACAACCTAAGACCTCACCAAAGAAGAAAAATCACTCGCACTCGGGCAACGTTCTCAGGCTGTGGGCTGCAACTCTCGTCACGTTGGGGATGCAACTCTCGTCACGTAGAAGATGCAACTCTCGTCACGCTATTATCACGCAATGCAACTCTCGTCTATGTGGGATTTGTTAAAATTCAAGATCCGTTCCATCACACATGTTGACACCCATCCTGAACCTGACATCCCAGATCTTTTGCTGGAGGGCATGGGGCTTGCCCCCTTGCGAAACTTGCTGCCGCTGCAACTCGATGTCGGCGCAACGATGCAATATTACATCAACTTCACGACGCATAAAACGCCACTGATGGTGAGTCAAATAGTAATCTAGATTACCCGTGATACCAAAATATCATGCAGATTTCATTGTTGCACCCCATAGGCTGGTAACTGCAACGGTCGCTGTCTTATTATTACATAGTTACGATGCTTGTGATTTTGCACAATTTTCACCACCTCACTTCACATAGTGCACAAATGCTACTCCATAGCAGTTTATCAATCAAATATTGTTTAGAATGCGTCTATGCGCTCAGTAGAGCGGTTACTGCTACACATCTGCTACGTTATCAAATATAACTGCAATGAACATTGTACCAGTTATTCTTGCACGAGCACTGTGGATAGCCTTGGTGTGAGGACGAAGAGTGGCTACCTCTACCACCCTGCTCTTCATAGTTTTATAGGCCTCCTGAAGATGACTGGCACTTGTGAGTCACTGTTGGCTTGGAATGCCCAAGAGTATCGACCCAGTTGTTCCAGCTTGTAGCGAAGTCAGTCAATCTTATTCCAGAGTAGTTATCGACCGACATTGTCTTTAGAGTATTCCCACTCGTCGTTTGAATGCATTCTCTCTGTCGAACGATTTCTTCCAGCGAGTTTCGACTACCAACTCGAAGAAGGAGGCATATCAATGGCAGCATCAAGTCCAGCATCAAGTCCATCATGCATCGGAGAGATCATCCGCAGCGGCTGCCGCCATTCTGTCGAGCTCCTCATCATCTACATCGGAATCGTCACCAACCTGACTTGGCGCTTGTGTGGTATTGATAATGCCAAAGGACTCACCAGTGCACTGTAATGACTTCGATGATAAGTGCCCTCTCCGGAGCGTCGACGTCTCCGCCATGAATGTTTGTGCCGGCGAGTTTTCTCCTCTTTTTTTCTCCCCTTTTTCGCCCCCAAATTTGTTGAAGCCCACAGCCTGAAAAAAATGCCGCCACTCGCCACCGCACTGTGATCACAACATGCAACTCTGACACTTGTCCTTCTCCATCCCGGCATTTTTCTCAGGCTGGGGCTTCGCCTGAGTTGGGGGCGAGAAAGAGGAGAGAAAAAGAGGAGAGAAAAAGAGGAGGAAAGTCCGTGTTCGCAGCTCATCTGCAACAATTCTATCACAGAATGCAATGAATCGTCACCATTCTTCTCAAATAGGTGACTGAAGTATCAACTAATTCAACTAAAGTCTACGATTAGATTTGATATCCAAAGCAAGAGTCGATGCGAGAGGAGTATGCTAGTATTTCGCATTCCAATAGGGACTCAAGCTATTGTAATAAGGCTTGAACTTTGTTACATTTCTATCAGCATCGCCTGCAATTGGCTTGATCATCCTCTAATCTATTGCCGCGAATGGAAACTCTGTTTGCTGTTAATCTTCGATGAATTATACACTGCTGCCCGTCAAGAGTTGAATAGTATATGTGTATTGGTATTGCTTTGTCTTCGTCGCTCAAATATGATGCATCGATTTATAGTACACTCTTGAACCTTCCCCGTCGCCACCAAGACTCCAAATAGCATAAATATACTATTCTCATATATTGTTGGTGTTGGTGTTCATAGAAGATGCTGCTTGTTGCGTGTGGATGCATTTTGCTATGAGATGTGCCCGCTTCTGTACCATCGAGTGTGCTGGATGCACAAGACACAACAGTCTCGACGCATCCATTGATGAATACAATGAATATGCTTCATTGCTTGTGCCTTTTCCCAGTGATTAGAGACGGCAACGTCGTTAGTCGTGTATGTTCTCATTGATGTCGAGCGACGATCAATATTTCGTTGATCATCATCACATGATGTGCGCTCCGTGCTCCTCACGCTTCCAGACTGCGAATCCAACCACACCACTTCAGAGACAGATTCAGCATGCTGTTATGAATATACATGTGTTTTGACTTGCAGTGGATAGCAGTGTAGCGTCCGATATAAAGCAAGTTGCCGATGTGCTATCATTGTCTTTGCGACCGTCACATGTGACAGTGTTTACGATGTGCCGTGATCTGTCATATCACGCTCTTGGTGACAAATATTGCGTGGAGACAATCGCCGATGTACTATTCCTCCGTAGGTCTGACTTGCACTTTTCGTGACCGTATGTGACCTGACTTACACCCCCCGTGATCTTCTGACTTGCACCCCACAGCCTGAAAACGTTGACGTTGCCTCCATCCGAGGTGGAAGTAGCGCTAAATCAAACAATATCGTGCGTCACTCCTTTCGGCAGAGAAGAGCAAGTTTCAAAGAGGCAGAGGTTCAAATACATCTTGTACCGACAGCTCATCACAAATAATACTTACTGGAGAACAAATCATCAGAGAGCTATTGTCAGACAACATGCAACTACTAAACTACACCTTTTGCCATCAGCCCACTAGGACTCTTCGGGCCTACAATTAATTACTTCTTATAAGGCACACCTCCAAATGGCGACTACAAAACACTCCACAACATCGACATGTCCAACGCCAACGCATCCAACATGGCTCACCAAGCATTCACCAGAACCCCATCAAACATCCTAGAACGAGCTGATTCAATTTGGAAATCGAAGCAACGAAACTATCACTACGGGGGATCCTACATAAGCCCAGACCCAAGCACCTACTACACACAAATATTCGGAAGAACGGTTTGTAAGGCAAACGGCTCAGCAGGACTGGCTGCCATTCAAGCACTTTATGAGAGCAACAATGGCCCGATAACAACATCATCACTTGATGATGACCAAATTTCATATTTATTGTACAGTACAGGTGGCAGATCTACTTCACAAAGAAGTAGCTCCCAGTCGACTGAAGAGCAAGAGCGAAGGCGGCGGAGAAAATAAGCTGAAGCTTCATGATTTTTGTGATTTCGTTTGATCTGTTGATAAAATTATGGCAGGATCAAGAGGCCAACCCCTGATGAAATGGTTCACACTTGTGTCGGTTCACACTTGTGTCGGTTCACACTTTTATTTTTCTCATCGTTCCCCTCTGTAGGAGGCGAACGCGTATTGTTGTTGTTGTTGTTCATTTCCCTGTCTAAAGCGTGGATGCCTCTACAATAGATACCCTTCAGAAAACGATTTGAAACGTCAAGGAATCACTTCTCCACAATCGACTGGCATGACAATCGTTCGACTGGCATGACAATCAATCATAATCTCGAGGAGGCTTAGAACTAGAACAAGACATCTGACACACTGATCACATCCCGTGCATGCCCAGCCAGGACGGATCAGCAGCCGCAATAACAATAAGCATTATGTACTTTGATAGCATCCAAGAAGGTCCAGCATCAGCCGAGAGAAACAACGAAGCATCACAACTTAGTTGATATCAAGAACACTAAGGAGCAATAGGGTATGTGGTATTTGGCACAGTATCCAAGCTTCTTCAGAAGGCTAGAGTTATATCCGTCCTCGGAGCGGCTCTAGTCCCGTATATTCGTGACTCACAGCGTTAGGAGTAAGAAGCTTGTTCCCCGCCGCACGCACAATGTCTCACCCTACATAGGATCTTCTGTCATAAATGGGAGTCCTCTTCAGAGGGTCTCTGCATAAGTCTTGGACAATTGTAGATCCCATGGTCTTCGAACGAGTTTACACTGATGAATTGACATCTTACGGTCGTTGCATGCCACAAGGAAATCAATGGAAAGGCTTTATTGCAACGTTAGCTATACTCAATTTTGTTGCGTTGGTCATCGTAAATGTGCAAGCTTATCAGGCTAGATCTATTGAAGATGAGCTCGCCGAGAGCAAATATATTGGGCTGGCCACCTTGTCGATGTTTCAGATATTTATCGTTGGTGTTCCTCTCCTCGTGATAGTCTACAATGATTGGTAAGTAGACCGCGGCGTGACATTCTTCCCTCTCGTCTCACTTCTGGAAAGACTCACTTTTTCTCTTCCCTTCGTAGCATACTTTTTTGTGTGGTGTGGAATCATCTTCATTGTCTGCTCGACGATTCTGTTGCTAATATTTGTGCCAAAAATACTTAGATGGAAGAGCAAGGGAAGTGATCGGTCTTCGGTTGTGTCGAGGTTTTCAACTAAGATCGAAGTGGTCTCAGGCTCAGGCTCAGGGAAGTCACGCCTCACACTCACATGCATCTCCGCAATCACAGCAGGAAGGTGAACTTGCTGCAATGAATCGCGTTCCGAGGCCAGGCAGCGAAGTGGAAACCAAGCATGTGAAACAAGTCGCATTTGCAGGCGAGGAAAGCGAGCTCATTCATCGCCGCGACGTTTTGTTGGACAAAGTCAAAGATCTTGTGTTGGAGAAACACAACATTGATATTACATCAATAATTATTCTCAAGATAAGACGTGCTGAAGAAGTGGCTGTGACAGATCAAGATGATGCACAGGCACAGCCGGAGTCAATGACGGTGGTCAAGTCAGCATAGAAATAGTAAATAGCGAAAGAAAGAGGAGGTTAGAGATATCTAAAATCTCTAGAGGCTAGTAGGACTCCTAAATCCTCCCAATGCACCAATCCTACGTTGGAATTAGTATTAATTTTGGCGCCTCACTCAACTATTAGGAGTAGCTGAGTAGCTGGTAGCTGAAGAAAGAATAATATTGCGTGTTGCTCCTGCACCAACCCGACATTGACGTGTACACAAGGTATTCTTCAAAACTAGGGTATGTTTTCAAATGTATTTGTTTGACTACTAAACTTTGTACCCTGTTTATTAGACATACTCTGTTTAAAAGATCACCGTTCACACAAATGTCAGGTTGGTGCTGCTGCCTACCTTCTGCCTGCTATAAGTAATACTATTACCTGACGCATCATCATAACCACAACCGATATCATCTATCGATCATGACGACCAACTCCACTGCTAACCCCACTTCATGTGATTGCCCCGCTCTCTCATGCGACACACCAGAACAACCAGAAGCAGTCATCAAAGTTCTCACCATCGACTTCAAAGAGGCAGATGTCCTCGAATTAATGGCACCTCCGTTTGAGGAGTACAAGAATGGCCGGGTGAAAATTGATGTGACGGTTGTATCTGGATTTGATAACTTGTTTAGTGAGATTGAGGATGATGCTCGGCTGGGCTTGGGGCTGTTTGACGTTTGTAAGTACTTACATCAGTGAATTTAATTTGTCAGTGAATACTTTCAACATGTGTTATATCTTTTTGTTTCTTGGATGTGGATGTATACTCACCAACCTACAAATATACAAATATCTCTCCTTACTTCAGTCGTCGCGCCTCCAACTATCATGGGTTCGGTAGCCCCATACAATGGCTTTGCTGATTTGACAGCATACATCCAAGAAAACTATCTCGAAGAGTGGCTAGATATCTTTCGTAAGTTTCATCTCTAACACCACACGCTATTTCATTCTTCAATTTCATGATATGATGCTTAATACAACATATATCTCTGAATGTTTCTCTTTCCATCATCTACAAATTCAAGCTGGGTATCGTGAAATCATTGCCAGCTACAATGGAAAAATCTTAATGACGCCTTTCGACGGCGATCTTCTCCATCTCTTCTACAACAAGGAAATTCTCGACTATTACAACTTCCAACCTCCACGAACGTGGCGAGAATATAATCACATCGCAGAGCAAGTCCATGGCAAGTTATTTCCTCCAACGAACAAAACATTAATGGGTTCTTGTATCGGGAGACAACCGCAGTGTGCTGGACCGTATTGGGCAATGCAAGTTTTGTCCAGTATGACGCAAACTAGGGGCTCTTCCGAGGGATCATTGTTTGACACTAAAGACATGCTACCACTGACACATGACGCTTTGATCGAGACACTCAAAATATTCGAGAAGCAGCACAAGTATGGCCATCCTACGGAACTTGAGCATTGTGTAGAATTCAGTATGGCCGATGACGACTGCGCGCTGACTGTGAATTGGGGGAATGTATTTTTGCAAGATAAGATTCCTGGAAAGTTGGGGATTGATAGGGTGCCTGGCTCTCAGAGGGTTCTGGATAGAGAGACGGGGACGCTGGTAACTTGCACTAAAGAGTTGTGTCCCAATGCTGAGTACTATGATGATATTGGTTTCGTGAACTATGCTCCATATGCTGCTTTTGGAGGATGGAGTGGAGCTGTGAGTATCTTGGCTATTTTGTATTGCATTCAAAAAATGTACATATGATATGAGTTATATTATTATTATTAATATCCTCATATCATTCCATTCTATTCATTCAGGTCAATGGGAATATATCCGACGAGAAGAAGAAGCTAGCAATGGAGTTTTTGACATTTTCAGCTAGCGAAGAGCAATCGAGCAAGATAGTCATTCCCAAAATTGGATCTCGTGAAGCCGAAGCTGGTTATGATCCTTATCGATTGGGTCATATGAACGTGGATGACTATGTTGAACAGGGGTTTGATAGGGAAACTACTGAAGCATATCTGGGATCAATCAAGGAAGGTCTGCGATCTCCAAATCTTGTAGTCGATATCCGCTTTCCCGAGGCCACAAAAATGATGAGCATTCTTGATACAGCAGTCTTCAATCATTTGAATACAACAAAAGGGATTGCAATAACAGATCAAATGAGGCGTGATGTTGTGACGGATGCCACAGCACAAATGAAGAAAGTGATTCAGAAATATGACACTCGAGCTAATAGTGAAAAGTCGGAAAAGATTTTGCAACAGTACCAGAAATTACGGGGAGTCTATGGCAAGCTCAACGAAGATAAGAACCTAATTGGCGATGTTCGTTGGGTTGGTTATGCGCTTGGCTTCGTTATCATTTCCATGGGTTTATTGTTCTCGGGTTGGGTTGCCATCAACCGTAAGCATCGCGTGGTTATGATCTCCCAGCCCATTTTCCTTCATCTAATCTGTTTCGGTGCACTCGTGCTGTCATGCGCTATCTTTCCTCTGGGTATTGATGACACTGATTCTACCGAACGAGGCCGAAATGCAGCTTGCGCTTCGATTCCGGTAAGTATAATACAAAGCAAGTTAATCGCAGTTGCATTCAGGGACAGAAAAGTGCCTTCTCGATCTCACATAATATTTTCGTTCCTATCCAGTGGCTTGTGTCGCTTGGATTTTCTTTGGTGTTTAGCGCGAATGTTCAGCAAGCTTTGGAGGATTAATAGGGTGTTTACAGCAGCTGCGGCAATGAGAAGAGTCGTAGTTACAGAAAAGGACGTTTTGAAGCCATTTGCAGTGCTCATGACTTTAAACTTCGTCATCTTATTGTCTTGGACAATTGTAGATCCCATGGTCTTCGAACGAGTTTACACTGATGAATTGACATCTTACGGTCGTTGCATGTCACAAGGAAATCAATGGAAAGGCTTTATTGCAACGTTAGCTATACTGAACTTTGTTGCGTTGGTCATCGTAAATGTGCAAGCTTATCAGGCTAGATCTATTGAAGATGAGCTCGCCGAGAGCAAATATATTGGGTTGGCCACCTTGTCGATGTTTCAGATATTTATCGTTGGTGTTCCTCTCCTCGTGATAGTCTACAATGATCCATCTGGTAAGTAGACCGCGGCGTGGCATTCTTCCCTCTCGTCTCACTTCTGTGAAGACTCACTTTTTCTCTTCCCTTCGTAGCATACTTTTTTGTGTGGTGTGGGATCATTTTCATTGTCTGCTCGACGATTCTGTTGCTAATATTTGTACCAAAAATACTTAGATGGAAGAGCAAGGGAAGTGATCGGTCTTCGGTTGTGTCGAGGTTTTCAACTAAGACGAAGTCGAAGTGGTCTCAGGCTCAGGCTCAGGGAAGTCACGCCTCACACTCACATGCATCTCCGCAATCACAGCAGGAAGGTGAACTTGCTGCAATGAATCGCGTTCCGAGGCCAGTCAGCGAAGTGGAAACCAAGCATGTGAAACAAGTCGCATTTGCAGGCGAGGAAAGCGAGCTCATTCATCACCGCGACGTTTTGTTGGACAAAGTCAAAGATCTTGTGTTGGATGAACACAACATTGATATTACATCAATTATTCTCAAGATAAGACATGCTGAAGAAGTGACTGTGACAGATCAAGATGATGCACAGGCTCAGCCGGAGTCAACGGTGGTCGAGTCAGCATAGAAATAGTAAATAATGTATGCTTTCGTTTTGTATGGTAGGTACTGGAATGCGAAAGTCAGTACCGGTCCGAACAGGGTGATCAGCACTAACCACGCCGCTCAAGGCACGGCAACCATGGTCACCGTTGCCGCCGTTGAATTAGACCAAGTTAATAGCCGTATTATGGGATGATTGGTGGCTGACTGTTACTATGGATTACTAAGTTGGTGTTGAAGCTCTTGCCACTGCCAAATCCCCTGAGAGAAGGCAGCATGGAGGCAATATTAGACGGTGACGTCCGGCGAGCGCCGCCCATTGAATAGGGCTCATTGAACATCCCAAGGAGCGTTTCTGCTGGATCCAAGCACAATAACACAGACATAGTAATCCATAGTAGCGATCAGCCACCGATCGGCCGTTATTACGGCTATTAACTTGGTCTATTCCAGCGGCGGCAACGCTGACCTGGTTGCCGGCAGAGAGTGTTCAATTTGAGCTTTCAATGACGGAAATGGGGCAGGGCAACCGAGACTCAATGAATGGGAGCGAGACTCAATTATACTTCCAATGCCATGCTGTTGGCTACAATACTTTAATCTTTCATCTACAATAAATTGTGAGTTGTGACCGTACTTAGTGACATGATGCGACGTGGATAGGGTTGCACAGGATGAAGGGAAAGTCATGATTATCACTCGAGCTCATTATTTCTGAAAATGTGCATGTCTTGCTTTGTCTGTCTATCCAGCAATAAAGCGTGCGTACCAATCAACCTAAGACCCCGCCAAAGAAGAAAAAATCACCATGTTGCTCACTCATTCACCACCATCAATCTCTACCAAAGACATGTTGACCATGGTTGCACTACGGCAGACCTCGTCGGCACTGCTATTACTGTTATTCTTCTCAACGACAACGCCAGGCGCTTCATTTTCAACCTCACAATTTCAATTGTCAGCTGCAAAGGCTACTGTAACCAGAAAACATCACTCTACAAAAAAACATCACCCAAGATGCTTCCCATCACATCATGTTCCAACAGCGGCTGCACATCGTACTCATCGTACTCTTTCCATGAGCACAACAACTGACAACGCTGCACAGTCCTCTACACATGCACAGCAAACCTCCTCCATCATTGATGAATTCATAACTACCGTGTTGACCTCTCTCCAAGACAAAACATTTGAATCATTCACTCTCAAAGGTCCACCAGCTCCCAGAAAGAAACGACGCAACAACAACAACAACAACAAAGCATCATCCAACAATACAGACGATGTCGATGCAAAGCTTGAAAGAGAAAAGGAGGCATTACGAGGAAAATATAAAACTATTTTGGGACGACTGGTGTTCCTTGCAAGATAAGAAGAAGAGACGAAAAATAATGCTGATGATGATGCTGTGGAGTCGGGTAGTTTGTACTTACAAGTGACAATCAAGTATCATCTTGCCACTGATATTGCTCAAAATTGGAAAATTGGTACACTCAATGAAAATGATGACGAGATTACAGCATTAGATGTGAGTGAAGTTGAGAATGGATTGCGAGGAATATTTGCAACGGCTTGGGGGGACAACAATGGCAGCAACAGCAGTGCAGACAGTGTTGTCCCCTTGTCAGAATGGGGAGCAACAATGAATAAGAATGGAGAAATGGATATACGATCGGGTGAATTGGTCAATTCCAATGGAGTGTATGATCTTCAATTGCATGGTAAAAAAGCATCATTTCGTCCATCGAAAAAGAAGAATAAGAACAAAGAGAAGGGCAAATCTCAACAACTTATGAATGATCCAACACAATTATCCCATGATAGAACAAAGAATGTTCCCTTGTCAACCTCTTCTGAATTCTTTCAAAAACTTGGAGTGACAAACTCGGATAACAAACCCAAGGTTGGCATGGCATCTAAACTACGACAGTGTCAAAAGTTTGTTGAGATTGTGAGTAATCTCGTTGAGACCAGTTACTCTCAAAATGCAGCAGAACAATAGTAACGAGTCCAAAGAATATTCGTAGCAATTGATATGGGTTGTGGAAGAGGATACCTGACATTTTCTCTCCATTCCTACCTCTCGGACAAATACAACAGTGCGGACTGTGTAGTTGAGACACAGGGAATTGAGCGTCGACCCAAACTTGTACGTGAAATCAACGGTATTGCTCGAGAACTTGGTAAAGGAAAGTTTGAAAATCTCAACTTTATTGAAGGGTCAATTGGTGAAACTGACAATAGTATCTTTGGTGAGCAGCAGCAGCAGCAGCAGCAGTATCAAAGCAGCGGAGAGGATAAAGATTCGGTGGATATTGTAATTGCACTTCATGCCTGTGACACAGCCACAGATGACGCAATGTGGTTCGCCATCGGTCGAGGGGTGGAAGTTATCGTTACAGCGCCCTGCTGTCAACACGAATTACGACCTCAAATTGATCGTCATGTTTCCAATAATCCTAACCACATACTCTCAAATGTGCTGCGTCATGCTATTTATAGAGAGCGTGCCACGGAGCAAATTACCGATTCCATTCGTGCGATTTTACTGGAGATTGCGGGATATGATGTTCAGGTATTTGAATTTATTGGTGGAGAACATACTGCCAAGAATTCGATTATAACTGCCACAAAGAGGGTTCGGAGTGGTAGTAGTAAGAAGGAAGGGACTCGGTTAGAGGAGAGAAGAAGGAGTCTTGTCGAGCTTGCTGAATTGTATGGAGTGAAACAGCAACGATTGGCTTCGTTAATGGGTGAGACGATTACATCTTCTTCTTCAAATCTCAAAGTTAAAGCTGCTGGAGGAATGCCGCCCCTGTGATTTGAAGTCGGGCCGCGCTATGATAAAAAGAGTTTATCTGAGAGATGCTCTGTTAAGAATTGTATGCTATTAGCTTAATATGAAATATGTTACTTCAGACTATTTCTCGCCTCCTCGGACCAGTCCTTCTTTGCTGATCGTTCGTTCTGGCACTTCCCCCGACGGGAGTGTTTCTCCTGACTGAACCTCGGAGACTTGCCTCATTGGCGTTTCTCCTTACCGAGCCTCGGAGACTTGCTTCATTGGTGCCTGCCATCGCCCTTGTAGATCCTCGAAACTTCCTATCATCATTGTTGTCCCCATCTGAAGAACGACGTTGAGTAGTCGAATGGCCTCTTCTAGTAGATCCACGTAAGTTGTCACTGCTGCCACGAGCTCCATTAGAACGTCTCAAGCCAGCAGCATCAACGTCGCCGTTTCTTCTGACTGAACCTCGGAGACTTGCTTCATTGATGCTTGCCATCGCCCTTGTAGATCCTCGAAACTTCCTATCATCATTGTTGTCCCCATCTGAAGAACGACGTTGAGTAGTCGAATCTTTCAGCCCATTAGCCACTGGGCCTCTTCTAGTAGATCCACGTAGGTTGTCACTGCTGCCACGTGCTCCATTAGAACGTCTCAAGCCAGCAGCATCAACGTCGCCGTTTCTTCTGACTGAACCTCGCAGACTTGCTTCATTGATGTTTGCCATCGCCCTCGTAGATCCTCGAAACTGCCTATTATCATGGTTGTCCCCATCTGAAGAACGACGTTGAGTAGTCGAATCTTTCAGCCCATTTAGCCACTGGGCCTCTTCTAGTAGATCCACGTAGGTTGTCACTGCTGCCACGTGCTCCATTAGAACGTCTCAAGCCAGCAGCATCAACGTCGCCGTTTCTTCTGACTGAACCTCGCAGACTTGCTTCATTGGTGCTTGCCATTTCATTGATGCTTGCCATCGCCCTTATAGATCCTCGAAACTGCCTATCATCATTGTTGTCCCCATCTGAAGAACGACGTTGAGTAGTTGAATCTTTCAGCCCATTTGCCACTGGGCTTCTTCTAGTAGATCCACGTAGGTTGTCACTGCTGCCACGTGCTCCATTAGAACGTCTCAAGCCAGCAGCATCAACGTCGCCGTTTCTTCTGACTGAACCTCGCAGACTTGCTTCATTGATGCTTGCCATTTCATTGATGCTTGCCATCGCCCTTAATAGATCCTCGAAACTGCCTATCATCATTGTTGTCCCCATCTGAAGAACGACGTTGAGTAGTTGAATCTTTCAGCCCATTTGCCACTGGGCCTCTTCTAGTAGATCCACGTAGGTTGTCACTGCTGCCACGTGCTCCATTAGAACGTCTCAAGCTAGTAGCATCAACGTCGTCTCGTTGCGGTGTTGACATGGCAGTCATGGACTGTGAAAGTAAGCGACGTTCAGCTCTTTTGGTCATGGAACGAGGATTATCACTGCTACCGCGGCTTTCAGGGCGTCTTGGTTTGCCCAGTTCACTGTCACTGACAGCGAGATTATCGGCGTTTCCTCGTGTTGTAGAACCACGTAGGTTGACGTCACTATGACTCTGTCGAAGTCGTTGAGGTTTGTAAAGATCATTTTTCAGCGTAATCGGATGTTCCTTTTTCTCCTCTGTCAGCCCCCAACTCATAGCATCTTTAGCAGTCATGGACTGGCTTAATCTACGAGGTCTCCTTGGGGCCCGCTCAGGAATCTTAATCTTTGACTCGCCCTCGTCATCCTCTGTATTAGCTTCCGTGTCTACAGTTGTTTTGTGACTTCCTTAATTCCTCGTCCTTCACCTCGATCACTCCCCATCAGCGATGGTAGGTTATCATCAAACACTGCAGATTTTACCAAGAGCATTTCGAGCTCTCGATTTCCTCACAGACTCTCCCCCTTTCGCGTCTTCGTCCTGCATTCCAGAATGATTCGAGTTAGTGATCGATCGCCGCATAGAAGAATGATTCGAGTTGGAGATGGATCGCCGCATAGAAGAATGATTCGAGTTGGAGATCGAACGCCGCATAGAAGCTCGCATGACAGTACCACTTCTTCTGACACTGCTGCTTCTCAGCGAAGCGTCATTGCCTTCCAGACTACTCGAAGATCGCCGCAAAGCTCTCATAGAGGTTCCACTTCTTCTGACACTGCTGCTTCTCAGCGAAGCGTCGTTGTCTTCCACACTACCCGAACTCATCGATCGCCGTGAAGCTCTCATAGAAGTTCCACTTCTCCTGACACCGCTGTTTCTTAGGTCAGCATCTGAATCTGAATCAGAATTCACGCCTAAAATCTGTGATAAAGTGAGTGGCCGGCGCGTCGAAGATCTCAAACCAGATCCGTCGCTGTCCATGAATGAACTGTCGTTGCGAAAAGATTCATCTCTCAAACTGCTCTCCAAAGATGCAGAACCTGATGTTTTTGATTTGCGGGAAGATCTACTCATTAAGCTTTTTCTCAACCCCGTCGAGTTCGAGTCACTTTCTACGTCCGTCCCAAGTGGGACGAGCCTCAAGATTGAAGTGCGGAGGTTGGTGTCCGAGTGATCAGTAGGTTCAGGCTGATCAGGTTTTTCAATTTCAATGTTATCGTTGATGATTTTAGAGCGAGCCTTCGTTAGCAATACAATACTACCGACAGCTAAAGTAAGCCAAAAGAGTGACACTAAAAGTCCGATGTTCACTGTGGATTACAAGAGAGTCATGGTTAGAAGACTATTGGCTGTGGCCAGAGCATAGATCTACAACATGGTATAAACTCACCGCTAGATTCATCGTCAGTGCTTTTCACATAAGATGCACCACCTTCAGATTCAATGGGGTTCTTGTCAGTCTCGTCCCAGACATCGACGTCGGCAGAAGAAGAAGAAACTCTATCAATAGTCTCAAAATATGGATAATCAACACCAACTCTATGAAATGCTGCCACAAGATCTGCATAATTTTCTTCCACGGCGACTACCGCCATGTTGCCAAGAAGATTGTGGGGTAGCGTTGTTGAAATAATCTTCAAAATGACAGTAAGCCTCGCACCGCGTACTTGCTTCAGCAGCCTTTGCCCGAACGTGCTCCGCGCTACTTCCTGTGATGTTGAAGTTGTGTTTGTAGTGTTTATTGTTGAGCTGATATTGCTTTCAACCTGAGGAGAAGGAGTGGTTATATTGGTTGCAACTTGGGGGGAAGGAGTCGTCACAGGTGCTATTGTAGGCGACGCCAGCACCTCTATTGCCTCCTCAGTCACGACGTCAATCCCGTCTACCACCATTGTTTCTCCGGATTGATCATTCAAAAATTGTATGAGAGTGTCAATAAAAACACCTCGCTCATCCTGTCTCATGAATCTATCAGGAGTGTTGTGAAGAGTCACTAGTGATGCGTGCTTTTAGAGATACAACTGGAGATGAGGTAGGAGGTATCGACGGAGAAGTCGACATGGTTGGAAGTGTAGATGTAGTTGGAGATAACGAAGTGGTGGGAGGCGAAGTCGTTTTTGATGATGGCTTCAATGTTGGTGCGGTATTAGTAAGAATCGGTTCCTCCTCTTCTTCTTTTTCTTCCACTTCCACTCCATCAACCACCACTACTTCTTGCTCCTCCACAAACATTGCAGGTTTCAACGTAGGCCTCAACGTAGGTCTCACCGTCGGGACATCCCCACAAGGCAAATCCTCCACCGGCCCATACAAACTAAACGGCTTACACGGCAATCGATCATACGTCACCACACCCAAAAACACCCTCGGGGAATGATAAAACCACGTCTCGGCAGCATTGGGAAATGGATAGGACAACACTGCCTTTCCATTATAAATTTCCAATTCGGGTGACGGATGCCATGACCCGTTTATCCGTCGCACCATCAGTAGCAGTACTGGCTGCTTTGCCCATATTAATTCACCAAATCTTTGGAATTCAACGTTAGATAAAACGCTCGTGTACCTTTCTCTCCTCCCCCTCCCGGTATCGACACTGGAGTAAACACCCCAGATGGTATCGATGTATATCGTCCATATCCAGCACCCTTGACCGTACCCGTGGCAATCATATCCCATCCATCATAGGTACCCTCATATCCCTCAAAGGTACCCAGTTTTGACCATAATTCAAAGCCCACTGTATCCGTACGTTCGGTATAAAACTCTAGTCCATTAATGAGAACTACCGGACTCTCCGTGGTGGTACGAAGATTCACCAAGAAGCCATGGGCGGTATCATCAAAATTCTTCAATTCATTGGTGGTTGCAGTTTCAAGTTCTTGGACATGTGCCCGACTTGGTTCGGAAGATGGAGCCCCCGATGGACTTGTCGTTGGTACTCCCGATGGACTTGGTGATGGCAATAACGACGGAACATCCGTCGGTTTGAACGTTGGTACTACCCGTAGGACTTACCGTTGGCCTTTTGGTGGCATTCTCCTTGGACACTGCATCAATATCTTTTACGTCAGTTGTAAAGTAATACCGTTTATTTTCCGCCCCCACCTTTTTTAAATTCATCCGTACTGTATCCTTTTGTAAATTGATGGAATTTTCGACAATGGTGTTCAAGTTTTCTTCGGGCGGTGGACGATATTTGCCGAGTAGGAGGATATCTACCTCGACTGTGGTGGTGTCATCGTAACTACGTTGAGTTTGAAGTGTGATACTTTCGAGATGGATGTTGAGATCGGTCGTTGTGGATTGGAGTGTGGAGAATATAACTTGGTTGAATATATTCCAGTCTTCGTCTTCCATTGGTTTGGTTGTTCCCGTGAATGTAAAGATCATCTCACTTCGTAACGTAATTAACGGTTTATGACAATTCAATCCCTCCACACATACATCTCCGTCTGCACACTTCATTATCCTCCCCATTTCGACACCGTTTTCCCTCATCACAAGTTAACATTGCCTGTAAATAATCCTACCCCACAAAACCGTGTCTCCTCCACCGGCACCACCACCTCCTTCTCCTCATCATTATTCAACCCTCCTCCTATAGGATCACGACCACCAAATTCACCAGCCTCGACACGGGCATGACATCCGGTGAATAAATAACAACCAAACCCTTCACCGAGTTTGGTGGTGCATTCCGAATCGGAACCGCTGGGACAGTGGAGGAGACAGGCGTTGGCGGCGTTTACCCACGAAGAGCCGCAGTAGTTGTCGAGGGTTGAGGCATGTGATGATTGAAGGAGGAGGAAGAGGGAGAGGAGGAGGAGGTGGAGAGGCTGGTTCATTTTATTTGGAATGAAGTATTTGCAATAGCCTCCTTCGCGCAGCACACGTTAAGATGTGGTGCTATCTCTAGCTGCGCCTCCACCAAAGCTGATTATTGTGATAACCTTATTAAAGCTATTGATAGTTGTTGTGTCCTCATGTTACATCCGTCGTACAGTAAGCATTATTATTATCATCATTAACACAGCCGCAGCAGTCAGCTTCGCTGGTCACTGGTAATATTTTCATTCGTTGAGCGACACTCATCCATTCTTTCTGTGCGTGTGTGAGATTGAGAGTGCCGCAAGAAAAATCTCAAGAGAAAGTAATTGTATGTGAATGTGTTCTTTTATGGTACAGCCACGTCCACTGCGCTGGTAAAATATGTGAGAGAGTAGAGTGCCGCAAGAACAATCCCAAGAGAAAGTCATTGTGAATCATTGTGAAGATTACTCACACAAAGGTCGGTGGTACTCAAATCAACTACGACACTTGTTTCAATCGTGGTTGAAGAATACAATGACGCCAACGAAACACTATACCAGACTGTACCGGATACGACACAAATAGGTGAGAAACTTTCGGCCTATCCCACAAAACCCCTTTCAAATTCAAAATGATGTCAAATGATGTCAAATGTATGGCGGTTACTTCTTACGAGAAGCACATCGAATGAAAGGTTAAAACTTCTGCAAGTACATGTCAGTGGTGGTGGCCAGTACTTAGTTGGCCAGAGCAAAGCAAGTGGCCATAGTAAGTGGCCAAATTAATTTCACGCAGCCGCAGCGAGTAGGTTCAATCATGAGTAGCCGTTATTTCATATCGATTAGAAGGTTTCAGATCGATTCAAATTTAGTGAGTCATTGATTGGCATCAGCGGTCATCCGCCTCAAGAGTTCGGATAACTACATACTTCATAAATATTACAACAAAACCACCGGCCATCATGTTGAAACGCAGCCACTTCGTTCCTCTCCTACTAGCCACCTCACCACTCGTGGTGGTAACATCATCTACAACGACAGCTGCTAGCAGTGGACACTACTCCACCAGAAGAGGAGGCGCATCATTTACGACATCATTATTTGGCACCTACACCGCCGCAGTTAATGCCACGAAGGAATGGTGACGGCATGAGAAATAATCAGTCAGCGCACAACAACAACCAATTAGAACGAAAGGAGCAACAGCAGATATTTTCAAAGTCATCCAAAGTCAAAGACACACAAGGCTAAATCTGCAAAGGATTTCAAAAGATGGGTATTATCATCACGGTCATGCGTTTGATGATGATGATGATGGTTTAGTAGTGAGTGGTGATTACATTCAACCTGGATTGACTGATGATGATGATGAGGAGGAGGATGAGGATGGCGGACAAGACGACAGCGATCAAGATTCAGAGGCGCCACTACTTCAAGTTTCATTCGATATACTACCACCCAATACCAACAGCAAGGAAGACTCATCCATGACAACAACGGAGGATGGTGACGCAATCGAGGGAATGGGTTCTGAAGCAGTGGCATTCGGATTTTCATCTTATGGTAGAAACGACACAGATATTGATAGAAACAATACAGAGGGAAGTGGATTTGAGTCAACACTTGCAACATCATCGATGGAGCAAGTAGCGCCCACAACATCTACTGAATCAATCGATGGAGAATTGCCAACAACAACATCCGCTGAAGCATTCGATAGAGACTTTCCACTGCCACCTCCAACAACAACAACAACAAATAGTACAAATGTTGAAGTACGAGAAAAGAGGAAGCTCAATCCAACTGGTAGAACAGCAGTAGGAATAATATCTCTCGTGTCATGCGGGAGTATATTGTGCGTATCTGCAGGCTTGTATATACATAAGAGGACAAAGTGAGCGAGCAGCAGCTTTAGCAGCATTGGAGCTGCAGCAAATGATAGTAATAGTGAGGAGGATGCTTCAGTGGATGCTTCATCTATCTGGAGTGCATATGAGGTAGACGATATTGCAGGTGGTGGAGGACCAGCGATGCCAATGTCAAGTCCTCGATCTGCTGGTGTTAGTTCTATTGCTGCAATGGGAATGGCTAGTCCGCTCGCGTTACAACTAAGTGCAGATGGTGGTACTCCTTGATAGACCTCGGGGTTTACTCGCTACATGTGTGTTGCTGACAAGAGTGAAATTGTAAAACTGTAAAGGTGTAAAGCGCAAATGTGACGACGATGATGATGATGATGGTGTGTGGAGAACAAGATGAATAGTACCAGTGGTACGATACGAAGCTAATTGTAGGCTCTTGATGTGTGAGTGTATGTCGAAGAGTCACTAATAAAACTACATATTATAAAGCTATGTTATTTGAAGAGGAATCCTCCTATGAGGCTTGTCGATATATAGGCGATAGTAGTAGTAGTAGACCGACTGCTACTGTTTGTTGAACATGAAGAGGAGTAACAAATAGTGCATAGCCAAAAGCTTAGCTACGACACTACACATGAATTGCCCAACTTGTTAAACACGTTCACGTAAAGTTTAAGTCTGAGAAGCTGGATTTCTCGCTGAAACTATTCATTCGTACTTGACCGTAAGCTTTATAAGTGAATGCTCTTTTGAACTTTAAAATTTCTTGTTATATTATTATTTCTCTTGAAGTCTATCCTGTTATATTATTATTTCTCTTGAAGTCTATCACTTATCACTATCAGCTTCAGCTGCACTCAAGTGATCACAAAAGCTTTGTTTTCCTTCAGTAAGTAACTGAATACCTGCTTCATGTAAGCAACTGATCGCTTGCTTTTCCTGATACTTTTTTGTACGCAGCAGCTCAAACTTAGAGGCTTAGACTTAGTGTTAGTCAACATTGTATCTTCTCACAGATGCCAGACTCAGCTTGCTTATATATCCTCCCAATCTCTATCCTCCATGTACATCTTTTTCTTCCAACGAAATACTGTACCAGATTGTACCGGATCGACACAAATAGGCGAGAAACTTTCGGCGTATCCCACAAAACCCCTGTCAAAAATTCAAATGTAGGAGGTTACGATACTTCTTATGAGAAGCACATCGAATGAGAGGTTAAAACACTTACATGTACTTGCAGAAGTTTTAAGTTAAAACTTCTGCAAGTACATGTAAGTGGTGGTGGCCAGTACTTAGTGAAGTAGTTGGCCAGAGCAAAGCTCTAGTGCTAGTGGCCAATTTGGTTTTGGTTTCACGTTATTCAGTCTGCAGCAGTGAGTAGAATTGGACATAAGAGAAGCCGTTATTTCATCGATTAGAAGATTTCAGATCGATTTAAATTGTAGTCATTGATTGGCATCAACGGTCATCCGCCTCAAGAGTTCGGATAGCTACATACTTCATAAAATTCAAACAAAGCCACCGCTATCATCATCATCATGTTGAAGTTGAAACGCAGCCACTTTGTTCCTCTACTACTACTACTAGCCACCTCACCACTCGTGGTGGTAACATCTACTACAACAGCTGTAGCAGTGGACACTACTCCACCAGAAGAGGAGGCGCATCATTTACGACATCCTTTGGTAAATACACCGCCTGCAGTTGACGCCACGAAGGAATGGTGACGGCATGAGAAAGAATCAGCAGCAGTCGTCGTCGTCGGCGCACAACAACCATCAGTTAGAACGGAAGGAGCAACGTGTATTTTCAAAGTCATCCAAGTCAAAGGCACACAAGGCTAAATCTGCAAAGGATTCAAAAGATGGGTATCATCATTACGGTAATGTGTTTGATGCTGATGATGATGGTTTAGTAGTGAGTGGTGATTACATTCAACATGGATTGACTGATGATGATGAGGAGGAGGAGGAGGATGGCGGACAAGACGACAGCGATCAAGATTCAGAGGCGCCACTACTTCAAGTTTCATTCGATATAGTACCCAATACCAACAGCAAGGAAGACTCTTCCATGACAACGGAGGATGGTGATGCAATCGAGGAGGGAATGGGTTCTGAAGCAGTGGCATCCGGATTGTCACCTTATGATGGAAACAATACAGAGGGAGGAGTAGGTGGATTTGAATCAACGCTTGCAACATCATCGACGGAGCAAGTAGCGCCCACAACATCCACTGAATCAATCGATAGAGACTTGCCACTGCCACCTCCAACAACATCAAATAGTACAAATGTCGATGTATTAGAGAAGCGGAAGCTCAATCCAACTGGTAGAACCGCAGTAGGAATAATATCTCTCGTGTCATGCGGGAGTATATTGTTCGCATCTGCAGGCTTGTTTATACGTAAGACACAAAGTGGGCGAGCAGCAGCTTTAGCGGCAGGAGTTGCAGCAAATGATAGTACGAATGAGGAGGATGGTTCAGAGGTTGCTTCATCTATCTGGAATGCAAATGAGGTAGACGATATTGCAGGTGGTGGACCAGCGATGCCAATGGCAAGCCCTCATTTGCTGGTGTTAGCTCTATTGCTGCAATGGGAATGGCTAGTCCACTCGCGTTACAACTAAGTGCAGGTGGTGGTACTCCATGATAGACATCGGGATTTACTCGCTACATGTGTATTGTTGACAAGAGTGAAATTGTAAAACTGTAAAGGTATAAAGCGCGTATGTGATGGTGATGATTTGGTGTGTCGAGAACAAAATGAATAGTACCAGTGGCAGTGGTATGATACGGAAGCTAATTGTAGGCTCTTGACTCTTGATGTGTGAGTGTATGTCGAAGAGTCACTAAAACTATTATAAAGCTATGTCATTTGAATTTGAACAGGAGTCCTCCTTTGAGATGGCTTGTCGATATAGGCGATAGTAGCAGACCGACTGCTACTGTTTGTTAAAGATGAAGAGGAGTAACAAATAGTGCATAGCAAAAGCTTTAGCTACGATACTATGAATTGCCCATCTCATTAAACACGTTCACATGAAGATTAAGTCTGAGAAGCTGGATTTCTCGCTGAAACTATTCATTCGTGCTTACCCGTAAGCTTTATAAGTGAATGCTCTCTTGAAGTCTATCACTTATCACTATCAGCTTCAGCGCTAGCACTAAAGTGATCACAAGCTTTGTTTTCCTTCAGTAAGTAACTGAATACCAGCTTCATGTAAGCAACTGATCACTTGCTTTTCCTGATACTTTTTTGTACGCAGCAGCAGCAGCTCAAACTTAGATAGGAGATAGGCTTAGACTTAGTGTTAGTCAACATTGTATCTTCTCACAGATGCCAGACTCAGCTTGCTTATCCTTCCAATCTCTAATATCCTCCGTGTACATCTTTTTCTTCCACTTTGACCAAAATCGATCGATACTTGCCTTCATTGGTTGAGTAGTGGACTGAAAAAAGGTAGACGAATGAAAAGGTTTGAATTCACTGTCGTAATACAACTCTATATTCAACAATCTCAAACAGTTTACAACTCCACATGTTTTTTTACCACTCGGGCGGCCCGAGTGGGTGATCGAGAATGGACAAGTTGTGAGTAGGCTCCCCCTCTACGATACGAGGTGTAGTCTACACTGTATTATGGCAGTGGAGGAAGTGGCCTCAGGGCTGCTTTTCCTGCTATCGACGCTTCTTGTCTCAAGAATGCCTGTTGTATTGACAAAATGAGTCAAAACATGGAACAAGTAAATTTAGTTGTCAAGAAAGATTGTGAACATTCACGAAAAGAGATACAGCAGACATACATTTCTTACCGAGTTCTGAGCTGCATCCGACTCAAGCATCCTTTTTTGAGGTTGAGGAGGAACAGGTCTCATGCTTATACTTATAGTAGGACCAGTCACAAGAAGTTGTTTGTCACTGCCACTACCAGCAGCTCCGGCGCTAGCAAACGGAGGCAATTCCTGATTCTTACACCCAGTGCATCGACAGTTTGAACCACAGATGGTATTTGCATTGAAACATTCACAATACTTTTTGAGACATGCAGATTTTCGACACTTGCACCCCACCTTGTGAGCCACCTCTCCTGTACCAGGCTTGGTAATTCCAGGGAGGGAACGCGACTTAAAGAATTTGTTGGGTTTGGCATTGGGATCAGATTTCTCATCCAAGCCAAACTTGGTGTCAAATGCATGTGGATTTCTACGCAGAATGGTTTGAATAGCTAGTGTCCTCGCTTGTTCATTTTCGGGGGTATTCAAGCATGCGTTGCATCTGCACTGGCCATGGCACATTAAGGATGCCGAAAAGCATTTGCAATAAAGTTTGAGACACTTTGATTTCTTGCAAGTGCACATAATAGTATCTCCAGAATCAGATGAAGGAGATTTTTTGATATCATGGATTTGCGCTCTCCACTTATTTGTCCTTTTATCGTAAGTTACGCCAAAGTATTTGGAAGACTCCTCTTTGATACTACTGCCGGCAGACCTGAGAATTGGTGGCTGTTGGGAAACAGCACCACTCAAATCAATGATGAACGCATCATCGAGCTTCTGGCGCTTCTTCGTCATCTGTTTGCCTTTGCTGCTGCTTTTTGAATCCACCGCTTGAATATCACGTTTCATCGTCTTTTCTCCTCGATTTTTTTCAATAGACGGAGACGGGTGCTGCTCTTGATCGGTGCTGTTGGGACGATTGCATGGCTGTGTCTGCTTCTCGGAGGCCGTATCCGTATCGTTATCGTTCTTGATGATTGAATCTCCCGCCGCCGCCGCCGATGACCATGTTACTGAAGTGGCTAAAGCTGCGGCTTCGGAGGGTGTGACATGTATAACCGTCACCATCTTAGCATCAACAGAAGAACTAGAAGGAGATCTCAGTAGCAGGGAGTTGATTCACTATATTATTCTCTTGCCGCTTGCCGTAGTTATTGTTTATTGTAGTGTTGTTGTGTACTGTGGACGAGAAGAGAAAGTTTTTGAATCATCGGAAATCATCGTACCTAAGAATTCGAAATGAAAATTCCTTTCTTCTTTCAGTACCATACCCAACGGACAATGGAGGGAGTTCGGTTTGCAATTTTCTGCACGCGCTGTTTTTTCCATCCACAACTCACAAATCGGCAACCCATCACAGCCATCATGGTGGGCCGCCATGCCATAGCACAATCAATTAGGACTCCAACGCATTGTAAAGCTATGATCTAGATCAGTTTTTGACGTAGAAAACGCTGATGTACTCGGCAAGTCATGAAATTGAGAGCCTACAGACGTATCGGCGGCTATATCTAAGGCATCGATTTTTGGTCTATTTTGCTGCAGGTGTCAAATAACGTCGACGAGGAAACGCAATAAACGTTCCACAAGGCCCCCGTAGTAATCTCAGTATCATATTAATATAGATGGCTGATATGGGTGTTCATAACGCCATGGTATCTGATTTTGATCCACTTGTAGGCGATGTCTTGCGGGTGTTGTATTTTGATTTATTTGAACAGATTCGTGTGTGGACATAGCATCACACAGCAACACATTTTATTGCAATTACTCTCCTAAACTATCAATATATGAACTAGAGTCCACATTATATCTCAGGAGCAAGCCGTCGTGCTGTTTGTTATCCAGTGTTGCAGCCTTGAATCAACAATCAACTTCTGTAATCTCTGTAGAAGACAAGGCAAGTGCTTGTGTGTAGGTTGCGTCTAAGATAATGTTATTATGAATATAAGGATTATTAATCTCTTTACATTATGTGTTATATTTCTCATTATAATGAGTATTGTTGCATGGGTCAGCAGGAAGACACATACATGCATCATGGTTGCGTCAAATAGACTATCTTTTCTTCTAGCTGACAAACCTTCTTAGATAATGTTGCCGCATGCACCCTCCAGTGCAGTACTTCTCAAGAAACATTTGCCCACCCTAGATCCAAATGATTCCGTCTACCGGCGGTTGCATGTATTGTTCGTTGTTTGTTTGTCACCCTATTCATCTCTTACTTCATAGCAGATTGTTCCAGGTTGATGCTTCATCTCTAATACAGAATGCCGCCTACTTGCCTCGATGATAACAATGGAAATTACCGAATCCTTCCGAAGAGATGTATAGTTATCGACTCTCACATTGCATCTGCTACTAAAGCTGATTAGGAAGTCACCCGATATCTCAGATATATTGTAAGCTTTTGTGTCCACTGAAGCCGTCGTACGTATTGAGAGTGATGATGAGAGGGTGCCAGCAGAAGAAAACAGCAGTGGCAGTCCATGGAAAGTATATCCACCTCAAAATCATACTGTTGCATGCAATAGTCTCTGGATCAGCATCCACCATTCAAGGTGTAATGCCTCCTTCGACGTCAACGTGTTGTATAATAATAATTACTGACACAAACCACTCATGACCAGATTGTCACCTCAGCCGCACCACACGGAGACGAGACGCCAATATGTCCATCAACACCACCATATTGTTGTATTAGAAGCATCATCTCGCTCTTTTGTTATAATATTCCCACACCTCTCATAAGTTGTGCCGCTGCATCGTTGGATAATCGCTGTAACCATGGTGCCCGCGTAGGTGAGCCATGCCGACAGTTCTAGACGGTTTGAACGGTAACCGCCTCATCGAATGTCACCATATATCATAGGTAGTGTCAGGTTGTCGAGTAATAGACTGTGATCATGTCCCAAAGGTCACAGTTGCGTAGGGGGCCTATGCAGTTGTCGCTTTTTATGAAAATAACGGTCACTTTTGTAGGAGGAAACCAAGAAAAAGGTCTGAGACCTTGGAGACAAAATTCCTTCACATCCATGGGGCCATAGGGGTCCCCTGAGGTCACCGCCGCTGGTTTATGGTGGTGCCGACCCCCGTTCCGCCCCATACCATAGCCGCTGCCGTCGCCATGGTTATTGTGTTCAAAGTGTTGTTTGTGAGGGAGCTGTAGCAAAATGAGGGGGCCAACGCGGATGTAATTAGAGGGGAATCCCTGACCCCGTCAAAATTGCAACGCAGATTTGAGTGCGTGCAGAATTTTGCTTTTGAACTCCCTGTAGCAGCGATGCGGATTGCATGGTGATCAAACAAACACACTGAGTTAGTTTAGGCTACGATTTTGTTTGTTTGTGGAGACACGACAGACCGCATCATCATCCCCCATCTTTGCTGTCAACTGAGGAGTCAAGGTTGGAATACCTTGCGGATAATCGAAGGAGATGCAAAGAACTATGATAGGACATGAAATGGGAAGAAGTCCGTTGAATAGCTGTCAATACATCTGCTTAAATGCCCCTCAGAAATAATAAAATGTTCGTCAGGGAATAAAATGTTGTGTGCCATGTCTCCCACTTTCGATAGCAGTGCTCCGTCCACTGGCAATCGAACAAAAATAAAATAAAAATTTTATACCTTGGCCGTTGATCAGACGCCAAGGAACCAATTATGGATCCAATCGACAATTGGTAGGAGTGGTTGTTGTTGGGTGAGAAATCTTCACTTGTGTCGAGCGATAATGAGGTTGTCGAAGCAGGTGGCTCATATCCCCCATCTGGTATTATCGGTGCGTATCAAACTGTTCGAGCAATAGCGGCCTCCAAACGCCATGCAGGAGGAGTATGATAAGTTCACGACGGTGTAATGTCGGAGGTCACACTCCGACGATGGGACTCCTGTGTAGGAAGGGCGGAGGAACAACGATGACGTTGTGAAAATATCTCGGATGCGTTAGCAGTCGACTGCAGAGGAAGTGGCTCGGATCCAACTGCTGCTGACTTCCCCCATACGTGAATACATGGAGGGCAATGGACCGCACGTCTAGCGGAGCGGCTGGTCCAAGCCCGTAGTGGGCTCATGAACCTGTAGCAGCGATGCGGATTGCATGGTGATCAAACAAACACACTGAGTTAGTTTAGGCTACGATTTTGTTTGTTTGTGGAGACACGACAGACCGCATCATCACTCCCTCCATTACACACCATCACTCGGACAAGGGAGAAAAAAATAATGTTCACGGCCGGCCGGCCGGCGGAGCTTCAAATTCAAAAGTGAATGCTCTCTTTATGTCCTCAGCTGCACTAAAGTGATCATAAGCTTCTTTAATACTTCGGCATGTTCTCCTTCAGTAAGCAACTGCAACAGAATACCTGTTTCGTGTCAGAAACTGACCCTTGCCCTTACCTGCCTTGCGTTCCCTGTGATCGTCTCTTCTACTTGTATGTACGCAGCAGCTTATTTCTTCTCCATCTCAGATGCCTGACCCTGCCTGTTTATCTTTATCTTTCTCCAATCTCCCTCTCTGTACACTTGTTCTCCCGTCCATCTTTCTTCTCCACTATGATCGATTGCATAAATGTTGTCTCGTGTTATCTCTCTTCTTCATTCGGTTAGTAGGTAAGTATTCAGCAAAGTGGCTTACAATACGACGTTTCTGCTTCTGCCATTGAAGTCTGAAGCTGAAGTTTGTCTAGTCTATGACGCTCATGCATCAGCTCGAGAGCTGACAGAGATGGAAGTAGAGAAGCTAAGTATGAGGAGGGGAAGCCAATTGACGACCTAATATCCAAGTGAATACAGACAATTGTACGCTAGAGAGCGTCCAAGGGCAAGAGCAAGAGAGCTTGACCAAGGACAACTGAGTAAGAGTGTATTCTTTGGATAGATTGCCTACTTTTGTCCCGAGAAAAAGCATCAACAACGCTGGCTAGACTAGTCAACGATGACAGAAAGTGGACGATAAGAAGTGATGGTGATGAATTTGTAATACAATTACTATTGTACACCATTAACTCCAAATTCTCAAATACATCACAGTTCGACTTAGGTTCACCTATCTTCGGAGGGAGGCTAAATCCAAGTCGAGTACCCAGCGGAGTTCTCACACATGTAATTGAATGTAAAGTATTGGTTCTTTCCCATAATTATCATTCATTTGCTTGGTCCATCTCTACCATGCATAACACGTTCCAATGAGCCAGGACTGCTAATTTTGTGGGATTCATAGCCTTCTCATTCTCGTTGTCCAGCTTCACAGCTCTAAGTAGTAAACGAGTCTTAATCTTATTTAATTAATATCTACCAGTTTTCATGAACAGGCCAAGTGGACCTGCATGACGCCAATGCTACCTTATCTTCACCAGACGTATTCACTGTATTCTCTAGAGAGAGAGCGTCAATACATACCATGGCACAAGAAGTATGTAAGCAAGAGCAAGGGTTGTGTCGCCATCGTATCGTAGGTATATATGTAATATCCTTTCTTCTTTTGGTGTCGGACGGACAGGAAAGGTACTTTTAGGAGAAAATGAAGGCAGTCTCTCTCATCATCACCAAAAAAAATCACAAATAATAACACCTTGATCATGGATCATGGCTGCCGCTGCTCTTCCATACTTCGCTCGATTCGTGCCACTTACTAAATGACAACATCTGTGCAACGGCCAGCACAGCTAACAACGGAGAAGATGCCAACCCAGAAAATGAAAGTAGACATTGCCAAGCTGGCATTAAATCTAGACGGTTGTCGATTCGGCAGCCCTCCCGCTCAGCAGCGGCAGCAACGGCAAGAAGAGGATGATCCTCGGCACCAACGGCAGTGTGCATCCGCCACCAAAAATGATGATGGCAATCATCACGACAACAACAATGACAATCGTCAGTTGTTGTCACCATTGTCAACTCATCATTTGAACCACAAGGCACAATACAACCACCACCACAGCAAACCCCACCACCAACACAATCAACATTATCATAACGAACTAACCTCACCACTGGGCACAACCTACCGTCGTGAAGGCCTTTCCATCGGACATAACTTTTTACGCTTCCAAGGCTCCACACTAAGTAACAATTTCAATTCCAATCAATTGGATATATTGGAGTGTATTGGACGGGGTGTTTGTAGTGCTGTTTGGAAGGCTCGACGAAAACAACCACCACGAAAGAGCAGTGAGGAGGAGGGATGGAGTAGTACGCAACAACATAATAATAAAGATGGAAACGAAGAGAAAGAGGAGTACTATGCACTCAAAGTATTCTCCATGCGAGATCCACAAAAACGTACCATGCTCATTCGTGAACTCAAATTACTCTGCTCTACAACCACCACTACCACTACCAACAATAACAACTTTGCAGACAATGACGAGCAGCAGGGACAGGAATGTTGCGAATGTTTAGTCGAATTGGAAGGAGCATTTCTAGATGAATTGGATGGGACTGTTACATTAGTATTGGAATATATGAACTTTGGTAGTTTGGCCGATTTATTGTCACCATCCAACCAACAACAACAACAACATCGATCACTGCCAGAGTATGCCATTGCATCCATCGCCTATCAAATGATATGGGGATTAGCTTACCTCCATCATACGGGGGTGTTACATCGTGATATCAAACCTGCCAATGTGTTATTATCTACTGAGGGTAGAGTCAAACTTGCCGATTTTGGTATAGTTTCTGATAAGTACAACAACCCAGAGAACGATGATGATGATACTACTACCATGAATGTCACCATGGTAGGAACCACACGATACATGTCCCCCGAACGTCTCCATGGTCAACCGTACAATCAACAAGCGGACATTTGGTCCCTCGGCCTCATTTTATTAGAATGTACACGAGGTGGGGGCAATAGTCCATTTGAACATGTCCATTCCCTTGTCGAATTGGTACAGACATTGGATGATTGTAGTGATAATGGTGGGACCATGGGGGAATATATTCCAAATGGGACGAGTGTGGGGTTGAGGCAAATTTTGATGGGGTGTTTGAATCATTGTCCGGAGAAGAGGATGCCTGCGAATGTTTTGATTGGGTCACCGTGGTTTGAAGAGAATGGGATTGAGTGTGTGGATGATGCTGTGGTGGGTATGAAGCGCTATTTGGAAACGTTGTAAATGGAAAAAAAGAATATAGAGAGTGATAATGATGATGATTGGTGCTGTATGTGTAGAAAAGATAGAGTTGTACCGATCAATATATGAGATAGAGAGAGAGAATTGTAAACATTAACTTGTTTTATTATTTATCTATATTATTATGTAAGCCAACATTGGGTTTCAACAAACCATCATCTAATGACGTTGTGAATCAAGTTGACGCATAGAGCTAAGGAGGGAGGCATGTTTGAACGGTGAGAACATCGTAGATTCAGGCTGCGGCGCAACATGAGGATTTTGTACTGAATGAGATGACGACGTGCTGCTACTGCTTCTTCCACTTCCTCCATCGGATATTGTGGCTCTTGGTGAGTATGGTGTTGTAGTAGTAGTCTGCTGAGAGTGGTGGTCATCGAATTCATGTCGAGCACTACTTGGACGTGAGGAGGTTGTTTCAGGTGATGTTCCATCAGGAGTAGACACGGTCCCTTTGATACTATCCTGTTCCGCTTTCAGCCTCTTCAACGCCACAACACATTCCGAACTCAGCTCAATGTGCTCTTGGCTCCTCAATTCATTCACTAATCGGAGCAAAATATCTCTATTTCGCTCCTTGTTTGGATTCTTCAAGAGGGTACCCAGCCTCTTTTTGGAGTTTTGGACGTGCGTCTTGTAGTAACATCGGATACGATCACGAAGTTTCTTGTGGTTAAATCCTGGTGGGATGATCCAATTGCCAGCACATTCAGTGGGTGCCGACGTCGTCGAGGGGAAATCAAGAGGACTGTTGTGTCCCTCCAGTGAAAAGGAGACAGGATCAAAGACGAATCCACGTGCAATTGCTTCTTGATAAACGAGACTAACAAGCCGATTATTAAACTGCTGCTGCTTCTTCGACTGAGGACGATTCTCACTCATGAAATAATACTCCATCATGTGCTTCTGTAACACCTTTTCCAAGTCAGGAACATCCTTCCAAAAGAATCCATCACGAATCACCTTCTTGCCACTGCTCTCTACTGCGGACATGAAGGCAACATCCGCCGCACTACTACCACCATCATTCTGCGACGAGAGTTGTCGCCGGAGGGCCAGATTCTTCAAGTGGGTGGGCGCACCGCCCGAGTGCTTCTTGGGGGAATATCTCTCACGTTCGAGGGCCATGTTTAGCAAGATCGCACGGAAGAGGACAGGCTCCTTTTGAATGTGTGATGCAGCACAGAGTGCTAGTGCGGTGAGTTCCTCCTTTTTCGTTTTGGTAACTTGTCTACTGGAATAATACTCGGTGAGGTCCACTGATGGGTGGGAGTAGCAATAGGTTCGTGTGCCACGCTTCTCTTTCCGATCTTGACAGATGATTTGAGAGTAAGCGTTGTTCGGAACAGTTTCAAAGGCGTGAGATGGAGGAGAGGGCCCATCAACACTACAGCCTGTCTCGTGCGGTGGTGGTGGCGATGGTCTAACCGTATCAGGTGGAAGATAGGAAAATGTGCTGCTTGGGGCAGCCGGATGATAGGCATGAGGATGGAATGCAGCAACGCCACTACTATTGGAACGTTGACGTTTCTCCTCTTGATATCCTTGGATCATATCCTCACATTTACGCTTTGTCGCTGATGATAATACTCCTGGCAGGTCGAAATTATTCTCTTTTTGCTGCTGGTATTGAGAATCAGGGAGAGATACTGGAGAACTCCTTGGAGTTGCACGCTTTGCTATTGTTTCAGCTGAGATTCAAGAAGAGAGAGAGAGTGGGAATGATAGAACGTGTGAGTGTAAAAGGGCAGAGAGTAAACAATGGAGAAACAAATACAGTCAAACGAAGAATTGACACATACCAGCATCAAGAATGCTATCCACAGCAGTATCAAATTCACCATCATTATTCTTCTTCGATCCTCCTCTCATTATTGCACCTCCACCATCCACAGTCTTCTCTTCCAATTTCTCATCACTCTCCATAGAAGGCAATGATGAATTCTCTTCCACACTACTACCCGCACCATGCTGCTGCTGCTGCTTCATCAAAGACTCCTCTTCCTTCTCTACAACATCGTCAGGCTTGATCAACTCTACATGAAAATCATTCCCATCGTCATGAGGTACCACTCGTAATTCATAGCCATCACTTGAATTCTTCACAGGCCTCGTTGTTTCATCATGGGAGTATAGCACTTGTGTATCACGTACACGAGATCGAGGCAATTGCAGACTTTGCTCTACTTGCTCCTCTTCCACTCCTTCACCACCAACAGTCGGCAAATGAACCACTGGCACCAAACCACCAACCTCAGCAGCAGCAGCAGTAGTAGTAATAGTCTGAATCGCATTCACACGTTCCTCCACCGCCGCACTACAATCATCCCCATCGGTATCCTTGGGAACTAAACCCTTTTTAAATAACTTCTTGTAGTGTTTCTTACTAACGCGACGGTAGTAGAGGAACCCGTCTTTGTCTTTGTACCGTGGTGTTGTTTGGTGGTGAGGCTTTTTGATGAGTGTTTTGTTGGTTTGTTCCGTAGCATTGGTGGTGTTAGCTGAAGTAGTAGCAGCAGTGGCTGTAGTTTCAACAGCAGCACCACCATCCTCATCAAAAGAAGAATTCGATCGTCGTTCCTCATCACCAAAACGAACATCATCCTCACAAGCAATATCCGCAACCCTCTGACTTGTCACCTGCTGTACTTGCCTACTACTTGTAGTAGTACGTTGCTGTTGCTGTTGTTGTTTCATTTTGGCAATAGTCGCACGAGCTTGATTCGAAATGGATTGTAGTTCGGCCATTTGATGGGGGGAAATGATCCCACCACTACCACTACTACTACTGCTGATTTGAGTGGTGGTATTGACAGCTGCAGTATTTGGCATCCATCCACCCTCCTCGTCGTGATCATTATTCGTACTCTTCTTCTCCTCAGTAGTAGTATTCTTCTCTGTAGCTTCTTCATGCCTACTAGCACCAGGCAACAATAACGAATCGTCCAATCCACCACCAGCGAATTTCACTTCATCATCCTCCTCTCCAGTCCTTGCATTATCATCATCTTTCGTGTAATCTAGTGGTAATAGTCCCTTGGAAAGGATGGATTTGTGTACTACCTGTTGTTTCCTCTGCTTACCTCCACTACCATCACTTCCACTACCTCCAGTAGTATTCGACAAGTAATGAGGAGTACTGGCAAACAATTCCTTGGTAGCAGGAGAAGTCATCCCATCATCATCATTATCATTGGGACTATTATCGTCATTCTTCAATGAAGGAGTGTTGGGAGTGTACATTCTCGTGGCATCATCATTTGAAGAACACGCTCCTCCTCCTCCTGTTGTTGTAGCTGCTGGGGCTGTTGTTGCTGCGGGAGTTGAAGTTGTGGTTGATGGAGGTGAAGCTGTGTAAATGGTTGGAGTGACCAAATTCACTGTCGTCGAATGCTGCTGATTGGATTGTGTGGTAGTATGATTCTTCACATGTGGATGATGATGTACAGTTGGATCAAGTTGCATAGTATCATCTCGATGAGAAGGAGGTGACACTACAATCTCTTGTGGTGTCATGTTGGAGGAGTAGTGAGGAGGTGGTGGTGGTGGATAGGATGTAGGGGGTGCCATGCCGTGAGGATGATGATGTTGTTGTGGGGGGTAGTGATGATGATATGGAGGTGGAGGTTGAGGATGATAATAGCCGGGATGGTACATCTGATGTGGAGGAGGAGGAGGATTATATTTTGGAGGGTAGTGATGCACCGATGAATGATGATGAGATGGCGGGTGGTGGTGAGGAGGAGGTGGTGGATAATGCGAGTCATGTGGTGGTGGTGGTGGATAGGCATAGTGCGGTGGTGGTGGATGATATCCTCCATGGTGGTGGTGGTGGTGATGATGATGTGGAGGTTCATGTGGATGAGGATATGATCCATGTGGTGGTGGTGGATGATGTGCTCCTCGATGATTGTGGTTACTATTATACGTTGGATGATTGCCACCCCATGGTGAACTCATCTCTTCTGAATGGGGAAGAGGATGTGAATTTGATGTGTTGTTGGCCAACACAACATTGTAGATAGTGGTGTTGTTGCTGTCATCATTATGATTCATGTTGTCACCTTCATTGATGACATGAGAACTACCACCGCCCATTGTCGGCAGTGCCTCCGACTGTGGTACACTCTTTTCAACATTATTTGGCGCATGAAACTCGGACATTATTATTCCTATTAGTTCAAGTATAATATCTATCCTGCCGCCTCTCTATTATCTTTGGCAGCAACAACAACAACAACGTCGTCACCAAGTATTCATTGTTCCCCTCTCGGATGCACTTTTCAAAAAAGGGTCATCTCGTGGTGGCAAAAAAAAAACAAAAATGCTACAAGAAACACATTTTGAATCAGAATTTCTCCAGTTAGTTGTCAATTGTACGTGGGAATAGTAGAGCTTTGTCCGGGTACGTTTGATTTCGTTTGAAAGATGGCGCAGGTCAATTTGAATGGATTTGAGAATGCGAAAGGGAGAAAGTTAGTCTTGTGTTGTGTTTGAGAAGAAGCGGTGGTACATGAAAATTGAGTCCAACGCAACAAGCAACAAAGATGCTGCGTTGTTGCTCCTATACCCGCCCCAACATCGGCAGGACCCGTTGCTGCGCCTACCTATAAAGTAGTACCTACTTATGGTTGAGAAATCTGCCTAAACGATACAATCGCCAGATTAGATGCGAAAGAGTTCAAAATCCACTTCTTTCCGTGTGGCTAATAAGAAGTAAGCTCGGCGGCTGAGCTCACACCGTGCGTGTCTTCAACGTCAATCCACAGAGATTGCATTAACTACTATCATATCATGTTCTTCGTATCGTATTGTAAATCAGTCCCATGGTAACATTTTACTTGCAGCTAACAAGACACGTGGAACCATCTGAAGAGTCATCCTACACAGAGTCGCACCCTCGATCGGAACCATGAAGTGTCATGGCATTCCTGTCAAACGAATGCTTTGGACCCAGGATACTTATCGGCGAATTCATCGATCAATCTGGAAACATGTAGGTACATACAATAGCGATCAATGATCCTTGATCTTCTTTAGACTTATCATCGTTAAATAATATTGTACGTCAATATCATTTTGAGAGGAAGGCTTGAAGACTGCCAAAGTGAATCAAATTGAGCATCATACTTGCCGCATCTGCTATCTATGGATTCGTTATCTCTACATCACAAACAAATCAGCTTATTGGCAGTCTCCTTACCACAAAGATTGTCCACTAAATATTGCACATTGCCATGAACCTCCAACCCGGCATAGTCTCCCATATCATCAATTATGACATTCCCCTTATCATCAAACAAACGTAAATGAACCGTAGCACGAAGAGCCTCCCAAACAAATGGATCCATTTTCGTAAAATTCACTGGTGCATACAACAATACCTCCGGTACATTTCGTCGATCCACTGATATTTCGACTCGATACTTCTTGCTACTCCTTTTCCCATCACGTCGAGAACTACTTCTCATTGCAATATAAACTTCCTCATTCGAAATGCGAATATCATCAAAGGCGGCTCCACTCCAAGTTGCAAATGGTATCAATTCACCACGGTGCCAAATTGCTGTGGTAAAGCCAGGAAATTCCAACCCAAAGAAAGGTGTTGGAATTCGAGCAAGAGATACAAAGAGTGATGTGCCAGGATTGTGCCGGAAGGAGTTTGTTTGTATCCATACCCATAGTGAGGGGAAGCTGCGACCAAAGTCCTTTTCTGTGTATCCACGCCCATGATCCATTGATATTATTTCTGGGGAGGGGGTAGACGGAAGAGATGTTGTTGCATTGCTGCTGCTGTTGCTGCTGCTATTGACCGTAGTAGTAGCCAAACTCAAGTTACCACTCAATTCATGATCAAATGACAAAATCCCATGAGTGCACTCCAATCCAGGCATCCAACCGACATACCCCATCGCTCCCAATTGGAAGAGTGACACAGGCCAAGGAGAAGGATTGGTAAATGTGAGATTTCCACTCAGTATCAAATCGGCATCGTCATTGAATTGTGGATACAAATCTAAGGATACTCCATCTTTTGTAAATCGATTCTTGCCCACTTGTATGAAGTATTCTTCGTCTGCTGCAGCATATGTAAATTGATCTACATCGAATCGATAATAATGTTGCTGTTGTCCATTCAACGTGACAAAAATAAACGCATGAGAGTCATCATTTTTTGAAATTGATGCATCACTGTAAAATATACCCGGGACAACTGCCATGCTGAACGATGTATTGTTTTCCACAGCAAATAATGATCTGCCGTCATAATGATCACTGCTGTTGTGGAATTTATCGGTTGCGAAACGAATTTGTAATACCATCCTTCGAAATATCTCTGTTGTTTGTTGCCACCTTGAAATTTGTCCGGTTGAAATTTGAGAATATTAGTTTTTCGCAGTTGATCTTCCGAGAGGATGTGATTGGTTGTTGAGAGAATGCTGCCAATTGTGGCAGCGAGGATTGCAGCAAGGATTGGGATGGCAAGCGGCATCTCTGCTGGCCTTAATGTCTGCACCACAGTAATAGTAGATAATAATGTAGCAAGATTATGACTCTTCAAGGTCGAAACAATACAAGTGAAATAATTGTTTCACAAAAGTTGCAGATTTCACACAAGTTTCACACACGTTTCACACATGTTTCGCACAGGTTTCGCACAGGTTTCAACCGTGAAACATGTGCGAAACATGTGTGAAACGTGTGTGAAACGTGTGTGAAACTTGTGTGATAATCAAAAAGCTCATTTTTTGTGGGACAGAGGGAGTATTTAGCTCTAGCGAATAAATCACCATGGCAATCCAAAACGCACATCAATTCCCTTCTACACCAGTAGCTCAACTCAGAGGCCACGCCAATGGCCCCATTCACATCATTCGCTTTACGTGCGACGGCAATTACTGTCTCACGGGAGGAAACGATCGGACCGTCCGCCTGTGGAATCCAACTCGTGTAGATCCAGCCTATCGTCCTCCTCCATCCAACAAATTATCATCACAAGAGTATTATGCTCGTCAATATTCACAATCATATTATAGTGGTGGCGAGAATACGCAAGATCATCTGCCTTCGGCATTACCTATGCAAACATATTCAGAAGGACATGTCCATCCAGTTCACGCCATAACAACCAACTCATCTTCTACAATACTACTCTCATCTTCTGACAAGACGTTGATTGCGACTAATTTGGTAACTGCCCAAACAGTTCAAAAATGGTGGGGACATACGGCTCGAATTGAATATGCTGCCTGTCTTGGAGGAGAAAACGAGGAGATTTACGCAAGCGCATCATACGATGCCACCGTGCGATTATGGGATGCACGAAGTAAATCCAAAGAACCATTGATGATATTAGATGATGCAAAAGATTCAGTTAGCTGCATATCATCTGGTGGGAAGGGTGTTGCTCAGATTTTAACATCAAGTGTCGATGGAAAGATCCGCACATATGATTTGAGGACTGGACAACTAATCACTGAAGATATTTCTCATCCCATCACTTCATTTGCTGTTTCAAATGACGGTAGATCTATTGCCGCATCATGCTTGGATGGGGTCATTCGTTTATTCGACAAATACAACAGTAATCACCGCATCGATGTTCGGAAAAAGGTCTTTCAAAAGTTGCATTCCTACCATAAAAGTGGGAATTACAAACTAGAATGTGCATTTAGTTCTGATGATGAATATATTTTGTCAGGCTCGGAATGTGGTGCCGTTATAGTATATCCTGTGCAGGGTTCAATGGAAGGAGGGAGATTGCTACGAAGGCACACTGCTCCCACATGCTCGGTAACATGTTGTCCTCAATCTTCCAGGCCGTGGCTAATTGCATCGGCGAGTTATGATGGAAGTGCTATTGTTTGGGCGAGTCATGAGGAAGGAGATGTATGTATGAAGGAGTGATTTACTCCAATGTTACTGATTTGAACGCCGGTAAATCGGCACTTTACTTTGTATTGAAAAGAAGATGGATTTGAAGCACATGCCTATGAAAGCATAATTTGCTCCAATATTATGAGTTACCGCCGGCTAATCAAAGCTTAAGCCGGCAAATCAACAAGTCGCTGCGGATCAAATAATATAATAGGGGCATCTCAACTCTTGGCAAAAGGCGGCTCTACTTACAAAAGCGCTTCTATGAAATGGTGACACTCAGAATGTCCGGGGATCGATCATGCATGCTGGCAGAGATAGATGATATGAAGGAGCGAATCTATTTGAGGGGCTTTGCATTGCGGTCGGACAGCTGCGGCAGGTGGTTTGTTTAACGGTTATTACTTCTTGACTTAAAATACACCTGAAGATCTCTTCATCATGTATATAGCTGGATAATCTTGTTCTTTACTGCAGGTATTCTGAGACCAAAAGGCCGCGAACCTCTATTCTATCTCTAGAGAGTTATTCTCTCTCTGAGTACATGATCCTCTCTGAGTACATGATCCTTCGTTTGTTATTTCTTCACAAACTCCTTCTCTGATCTATGCATTGCATAGATCTTCCTTGGATGTACATACTTACACAATGCTTTTGGTGAAGCCCACAGCCAGCACCGCACCGACCCATTGTGTGTAGTACGTGTGGGTATTACTTTCTCCTTTCGAAGAAAGCGATGACACCCGGCGGCTGCACCTGGATGAGCTGCATGACCTTCCTGTCAAGCAAGGATAAGAGCAGCTGCAAGACAGCATCTGAGCTCACACACTTATCGAACAGCAGCCCCGGCTGATTCAAAATCAACAGCTTGGATCGTCCCCGGCTGGTGAGCAACTGTGATCGCAAAGTGATGCTTGAAGAACTCCATTTTCCGCTCCTCGATCACCACCTCGTTATTTCATGTTCACAAAGAACATCAGGTCTCCAGAGTGAAAGTGTATTACTAAACAAAATCGACATAAATTACCATGTTCGCCAATATCGGTATCTTCCTTGCACTCATAATTATTTCGACACTCTCTACCAATGGCGTCGTTGCTGCTCTGCTCCTACTGCTACTCACCTCCGTGGCCTAGAAATCGTTCAAGATGACTCAAACACAACGTTAGTAATACAACCTCATCCAGAGTCATGTGCACCTAATGCAGAGTGCTATGTGGAGGGATCCTTGTGCTCGGAGGGCACTGAGACTTTCTGCGGGCAGACCTATGATTCTTTGTTATGTTTATGTGTGTCCGCTGAGAGAGGAAAAGGCTTTCAATACTGTGTGCTAACTTGGATGCGTGTATGAATAAAAGTTGCGACGTTATTGACGATACTTCGGATTCTACTCACGGGAACAGCCCAGTTTAAATCGGATCTTGTAACTGTGACCTGTGACTGTTGCTGTTGCTGTAGAACGGTAAACTAATTGTGTTGCTTAAAGCTCGTCGTCGAAATAATGAAAAATTTGAAACAACTTCATCGCTTAGAGGAATTGATATTGATATGCAATATAAGATGTATGCTCTAGCTTTCAAGGTTGAATATTGAGTGAGTTCCACTTAAATTAAGCTGACTTGCACTGTCCCACTAAAGCTGAAGCCAAGCCAAGCGTAGCGTTGCTAGCTCCTGCCTCCAAGACTTCTCGAGTGGAGGTCACACCTCCAGTGAATAGGATGCAATCTTTCAAACATCTTTGCAATGCAACCGCGAAGAAACAACTCAGCACAGTTAAGTACCTGAACCTTTATTTATTGACCTGACGTCAGAATAATGATGACCCAAGATTGAGCACCGTGTGACCCTTGTGTATGACCTGAGAAGTCGTGAAAAAAAGAAAATGTACCATCTCATGTGTCACTCTGACACTTGCATCACGTTCTCATTTTCTTGTTGAGCTTTGGCGATTTCAATGAAATGAAATTATTTACATCTTTGGGTGATATAATAAATAAATTATCAATCATAACGAAGCTTGAAGACGAAACTAATGACCGTACTCGGTATTCGTTATTCGATGGGGAAGACAGAGACACTTATACTTGTCAGCGTGATGCAGTGTCGAATGAAGTTATCATAGTTTAGCGCAGCCTCCTGCCAGCTGCGCCAGCTCGCTGTTATCGGTTATCGTTAGTGACCTCAATCACCACTACAACAAGTGATAGTACAAAATTAGCGGATATCAATGTCAGATAGGAGTATCATCAATAAAAGAAGCAGCGGTAGATGTTTCAGCATCATCATCTTAGGAGATTAGATGAAATAATTTAAGTGTCATCGCTTTGAAAGTAGGCAGCAAAATCATCTTAAAGATCTGGCAACGGTGGAGCATCATGACGTGCCCGCGATACGCAATCATCGCCTTTCTGCTAATATTCAGCGCTACACTCGGAGTATTTGCCCAAGATAATGTTTTTGACGACAGCTACTGTGGGAAAAATTTCGCCTTCGCACAAAATAATTGTCCCCTCAGATGTGCCTCCGGGACAGATCAAGAATGTGTCGATATTTTAGGAGAAGAATATAAATGTTTCGCTATGACTGGGTGCTCTGGGAGGATAAAAAATCAGAGATTAAGGGAACATCCCAACAGTCGGCGAACTGTTGGTGAGGGAGTGTGTGCATCAACTTTGAATAGTGCAATTTTGGGTTGTGATACTCGAGTGTCTTGTTCTGGGGATATGGACTGTGCTATGGGGGAATCATGCTATTCTGATATTGGGTGCGGAAATCCATTGGTGGAACTCAATAGGTATGTTCAAATATTATGTGTCGTGATGATTGATTTATGGCCGAGGGACTGCTCTAATCGCAGCTGTTGTTATTATGTCCATTACCACATCATACCTATCATACACCCACGTTTCGTTGCAGCGAATTCTTATTCATCATGATTGGGGTCCAATCACCTTTGGACGAAGCTGCAGAAAACACGCTCACCCAAACCCTCAGTACATTTTTGGCTCCTATTTTGGAAGAAACAAATGTTGCCCTAGATTCTGTGGGAATAATAGATTCCCAGCAGTCGGGGGTTATGTTGGACGTAAATGTGAAATTCACTGGATTGTACCGTCCATCAATGGAACAAAATCTTGGTCAAATCGTTATCGATGCATTCAATGGGAAGGCGCAAACTGCTCTGTCAGAACCAGTGATCGTGCAAAATACTTTCATATCATTACTGAGTAGTGAAAGTTCTTCCTTTAGTGGAGTTGTCAGTGCCCTCTTAACACTTCAAAACTATGGATTCAGACCGGTGCCCTCGCCAACACCGTCTCCCACAGCGACACCACCTCCTACAGAAAGAACGATGTACTATCTATCTGTGACTGTTTATAACACTCCTTATCAGACACTGTACATGGACGATTTTGATTTCGAGAAGTTTGCCGAAGTACTTGCATCAATCTTGAATAGACAGATCGGAAATTCCATCACCATCAAGGGAGTTAGGCTAGGGTACCATAAACTCATTTCACTTGGCAATTACGGCCTTACTGCTACGGAGATCCATCTCGGGTATGAAGTTTCAACTAACCTATCGGCATCTGAAGTGGGGGATGAAGTTGCTAGAGCAGTTGGTCGAAGTAAGAAAGCGATGTTATCGTTGCTTCAAGATCATTCAGATATGTACCCATACTTCCTAGAAATCGACGACATTCAAGCGCAGAGCATTTCATCGATCGGAGACTCAAATGGTGGCGCTTGGCTCCCCAGTGTGATCCCGGAGAAACCGTTGTTAACTCAACCTGCAGAAAAACTTAGTGCAGAAGAAGGTAGTAATGTTCAGGAAGCTGAAACTGGAGCATTCTCTGGGCCGTTGGTAGGCGAACTATTGGCAATAGACTCAGCTAAAGATCAGGCAGCAACAGCTGCAGGAAACGTAAAAGCAAATACTGTGATTGAACCAACCACTGTAAAAAATGATCCTGGAGGTCTCGGAGCCGGAGGTGAGTGGTTAATGCATTCCATCCCTCACTAATTTTCGTATTGTTTCCCGCTCATGTTCGCTCTGTGGATTTTTCCCCCCTGTTCAGCGCTTATTGGTGTAGTAGTTGCACTTTTGATCTGTTTCATGGTAGTATTGGGTATTACTTATCGTCAATTTGAGAAGAAAAGGATCCTCATTGTGGAGCAAAGGAGAAAAATGCTCGAAGAGGACGTAGAGGACGATTTCGAGAGCAACAAATCTGGTTCGGAGCGAAAGTTAATGGTGAGGAAGCGCAGCAGCTCTTCCACTGTTGACATTGAAAGCGGCGAAAAATCTACGTCGAGTAGTAGTTCACCTGATTCAACTGATGTTCCACTGCGAGGTAGTCCGATTAGAAGAATTTCAAACACTGAGAAAGAAAAGCAAAATAGGATGACGGAGAGACGATCGTCCCTTGGCCGTCGCCAGTCGAGCACGAAAAGCAGTAAGTCGGCTGGCAATGAATCCAGCATTCCAAGGTCTAAAAGCATGACAAGAAGAAGATCTTCCCTTGGCAGCCATCATTCGAGTACTAGAAGCTACAGCTCAGCTGATGTGTCTATGGGGTCGGCATTGTCCGATTTAGAGATGGCCACTAATAATCCAATACTGCCATGGTCCAGGGATGATGACGATGTGCCTAGTGTCAGCAGCAGTGAAAGTGACAGCAGTAGTAGCAGTAGGTCCACCACCAGTCACGGCACAACCAGTGGTACTGAAAGCCGTACAACCACTGAACACAGCGGAACAACCAGTGATACTGATGACAGCGGCACAACCAGCGGTGATGATAGCAGCAGTGACGAAAGTGAGGATTGTTCACGAACGGCAGCTGCTACGGCGGTTGTAAGAAAGAAGGTAACGATACAACTCTCTCTCGATGAGCAGAAATCAGAAGAAATCAAAGCTTGCATGACTGATCCATCACTCTCGAATGACGAACGCAAAACGAAAATAAGTGAAATCAATTCGAGATACAATAGCAAAAAGTTGGAAGAAGAATCAAAAAGCGCAGGTTACCAGCGGCATCTCGAACAGTTCCTAGTTGGAGATCAGCCAAAGCAAAAAAGTCGAAGAGCGGCAGTCAGTGCTGTTGCAAGAAAGCCACGTCCAGGGTTGGGTATGCGCGGAGCAAGCGATAAGTCTTTTGGAAGTAATGCCGCAATGCGGCGCAAACCTTTAACAAGAACCAGGTCGTCACAAAGCTTGGGAGGTTCAGACGACAAGTTAAACTCGTCTTCTCGTTCCCTTTCTTCGAGAAGGAGAAGCTCTGTAAGTGTAACTTCTTCTTCAGGGAGTAGTACTTTTGCAAGAACCAGGTCGTCACAAAGCTTGGGAGGTTCAGACGACAAGTTAAACTCGTCTTCTCATTCCCTTACGTCGAGAAGGAGAAGCTCTGTAAGTGTAGCTTCTTCTGCAGGGAGTAGTACTTTTGCAAGAACCAGGTCGTCACAAAGTTTGGGAGGTTCAGACGACAAGTTAAACTCGTCTTCTCATTCCCTTACGTCGAGAAGGAGAAGCTCTGTAAGTGTAGCTTCTTCTGCAGGGAGTAGAGCAGCAAGTGTTGGAAGTAGAGCAAGTGGTGCTTCTTCAGGGAGTGTAGCAGCAAGTTTTGGGAGCAGAGCAAGTTTTAGTTCTTCAGGGAGTAGAGCAAGTGGTGACAGACGGGATTTGTACACGAGACATAATTCGATGCCGCCGATGCACTTGAAGGATCCACCTGAGTTTGCTAGTTCCCCGCAGCGGTCTAGAAGTGGCCGTTTATCGATTGCGTAAGTATGTGAGTGTAGATGACATAAATGTAACTTTTAAATTAGAATATTTATTGTGTTATACCTAGCTGCAGCAATGGCAAAGACAGCGCTCCCATTGTTATCTGGTAGAACTTTCAAATCGAAGACGTAGCCAGGTTTCTTCATTTGCTTTGATTCGTTCAAGATCATGATTTCATCTTCGTCTCGACTCTTGGTCGCTTTTGTCAGAGTTTCCGAATTCCAAAGTTGTACGGTAGCATCAAATTTTCCTCCAGCTGTTAACAATCTGCCGTCTGGAAGTGGACAAATGCATGTTACTCTATCACGATGTCCATCGAGCACTGCTCTAACTGAGGCACTTTTTATGTCAACAATGTAGACGCCCCTTGCAACCGGCATTTGAAGCCCAACAGCAGCTGAAGAAGAAGGCGCTGAAATTTCCTCATTTGATTTTCGAGAGATTGATACAGCCACAAAGTCGTCATGAAGCGGTTCCATACAATCAATATCACATGGATATTGAAATGACAATGCCAACTTTCTCTGAAACCCTCCATCACGAGTTGCATTGAATACTTGTAATCCCGTCTCATCTCCACAGACAAGATTACCACTCACATCCACAAGGGTTGTGGTACATGGCACTCTCCCCACTGCACTTCCTGCTGCACCTGCTGCTGTTGCATGCGGCACAATCAATTCTTCACGTAATGCCACTCTACCATTGCTATTACCATTACTTCGTAACTCACTTGTTGCATCATCATCATCATACATCCACACCTTGACCCGACGAGTCACATCCAACAACTGACTCTGAATCGATCGCTCTTGCATCTCCGCCACCTCTCTCCTCCGTCGCTCTACCTCATTCTGTGGCACTAATCGAAATTGATTGGGATCGGTCTGTCGAGTGATGCGAAAGCATGCTGCGAGGTATATTCCGTCTACTACCCTACCACCCTCGTCCTCGTCATTATTGTGGGAGATGCTTCCCACTACTAAAGAGGCGACAGTTGTTCCAGGAATGCATGGTAGAGACGTAATGTGATTTCCATCTTGTGTCCATAGACAAATAAAACCATCTCCTGCAGATGCAAATGCTGCTGGTCCACTCCCACCACTCCCACTGCTCAAAGAAACAGTGGGAAATACAACAATCTCATCGACCCATCCACCAGTATGCCTAGCATCAAGTATCATTGCTCCCCTCCTCCAAAATTGAATGTGACCATCGTCCAATCCTGAAATTACTGTGCCGTTGGGAAGCACCCCGATGGAATTGACATAGGCTCTACGGAGTTGTAGGCCCATTGTCATGGCTACCTCTCCCTTTAGTTCAGCAGTTTGACTGCTGCTGTTGTGGTTGATGGTTTTTACTGTTGATGATTGATTTGTAATTTCTTCGCCCTTCTTCATCTCGAGTCGATCCAACAACATGTCCTCAATCTGATGCTGAGGCAAACCCGTCACCAATCGATTATACTCATAAACTTCCATCTTTCCATCGTCACGTTCCATTCCATGTTCTTTTTGCAGTGCAACAATGTCAATTATAACATCACTATCATCTACGCCTCTGCTGGTGTTCTTGGCAGCAGTCTCAAGCCTCCAAATTTCTTCCTCAGTCAAATCCTCTACAAATTGTGGACGTTCCTCGATTGGTTTTTCGATGAGCTTCTCTGCTGTTCCAATTAGTGTCATTTTGATATTATTGTCCGGCACGCCACCACCACCATCATTGGTAAAAGTGAGCACATGCGAGTCCTTGAGAGCCCCCTTCCACAACTTGGGACATAAGATTTTTTGCCGTTCGGATGGGACATTTGTCAATGTTTGAATTTGATCTTTGAGATCAGAACCAGTGGTGGTGGTTTTGGAGGGGGTGATTGTGAGTTGGAGGGTTTGTTTGCCCCATTTTAGTGGGATGATGAGGGTGTTCATGGCGGTGTTGCTGGTGTTGTTGTGGCGAGTTAGTAGTATTGTAGTATAGGTCGGGCGAGGCAGTGTTTCCACCATGATCTCTCGACGATTTTCCATTTTTTCCATTTTGGTAGGTAACAGTATGAAATTTAAGGGTACCATCCGTAGATAGGTACCATCTCGGCGCAGATCTTGGAGACAGCCATCCCAAAAAGTGCGGGAGATGGGAGCAAGGGAATAACTATGGGGGTCAAACGTGCTTGATTTACGCGGGGCGCGCCAGAATGACATTCGAGAAATTTTTTGACGCTTCAAAAAGGGGTCAAATCGTCACGCTAACTAACACCATGTTAATTAACCTCTCGAAATGACACTACAATTCGATCAAGCTCTTCCAATGAAACAATCCAATGGCAGAACCTTGCTCTACACTCGTAGCCTCACCACTCTAACCCTTATTTGGCCGTCATAGCTGCTATATTCGCCGAGAACGAGGCCCTCGAAAATTCCCAATTGTGGCCGACGCCGAAATCCACCACTTTTAAACATGTCGGCCGGAGACGAACTGGCAAAGGACTTGTCGCTCAAACAACTCCACGGAATTCTGGCAGGGAATATTGATCGGTTCGAGAGGCTCAATTGGGAGGGGTTGAAGAGAATATCCTCGTCAATTTGTTCCCTTACAACAGCAGATTTGGTAAACTCCATTCACCTATAACTTACTTGACGTCTGCCGAGCGAGTGCGAGAATGGAGAAAGATAGGCAAGGGTGATCAGCAATACAAAATTGATCAGGCCGAGGAGCAGCAAAGGAAGGAGACGAAAAGGACCTCAAGAAGACGTCGTGCTAGTGGTCGAGCTAGTGTGGAAGAGGAGCACAGCGATGATGTTCCTGCAAAGGACGGCAGTCAACAGCAGTATGCATCGCCGCCGAATAAAGTTAGTACAGCCAAAAAGAGGAGAGTGGATAGGGAAGAGGGCGGGGGAGGGGATGACAATGAAGTAGATCGGCTTGTCCCGGGGGGAGAAGGCGTTTCCTCACCACCGCTTTTTCATCGACCAACTGATCCGCTGGAGGTAGAACACGAGGAGACGAAAACGTATCAACCAGTTGACTCCACCAAATGTCGGGGAATTTCAACGTTCACCATAGATGGAACCAACATTATAGACAAGGATAAAGTGAATGATGGATTCAATCACTTGGTGGGGAATGTCTTTCGCTACAAGGCTAGCTACTTATCAAACAATCGATGTGTATGGCCCTATGGGCGTGATGTTGCAGGCTTTATCGTAAATCACAACGCCAAGAAGAATGATGAAGATGACGCCGAAGATGAACCCCCGTTTACATGGAAGTGCATCGAAGTCGATGACAAAAGGCGGAAATGATTTGGTACTAATTCATTTAATGTGTATATTCTAATCTTATTCATTACATTCCTCCTCGCCGAATGATGATTCGTTCACTTCCTTCTCAAATGTATCTATAGCCGCCTCAACATCAGTCTCCATTTCATCTGCATCCTCAGACTCCAATTCATTAGACTAGTCTTTGTCCTTCTTGTCCTCTTATCCTCCATCTTCTGCTTCGCCGCTTCTAGCATAGCGCCGACGATGTAATAAATTGTCTCTGCATGAATATCATTAACGGTTCCCATGCCGTCGCCAGAATTGTATCAATTTTTTTTGATAAATCGTCTATGGCCTTATTGGCACTGCGTTCAAGTTCCTCAATGAATAAACATGCGAACGTGAAAACAGCGCTCCTCCACTCGGGTAAATGATGCTCGCTCTTTCTAGCAAACTCAGGAGTATTATTTCTAGATATGGCCTTCTTCAATTCGGTGCATTTTTTCACATGGCCACCTGCACTACGGGTTGCGCTTGTTTTGTTCTTCCCCTTGTGCTCTACAATGGATTCTAGCACTTTCGTATGGAAATCATCCCAATTGACATGTTTCACGTCAAGAGCTGCATCAATCTGCTCTGCATTAAGCAAACAACAATCCTTCTCGGCAAAACTTCGCATACTCACGAAGGTTGGATGCTCCCTAATTTTCTCTCGAATGTCCGATGCAGTGCTGCTCGGTCGAAGAGATCCATAGAGTACACGTCGATGGGGTCAAATTCATCATCCGAATCATTATCTGTATCAGAAGACTCCGACATGTTTAAAAGTGGTGGATTTCGGCGTCGGCCACAATTGGGAATTTTCGAGGGCCTCGTTCTCGGCGAATATAGCAGCTATGACGGCCAAATAAGGGTTAGAGTGGTGAGGCTACGAGTGTAGAGCAAGGTTCTGCCATTGGATTGTTTCATTGGAAGAGCTTGATCGAATTGTAGTGTCATTTCGAGAGGTTAATTAACATGGTGTTAGTTAGCGTGACGATTTGACCCCTTTTTGAAGCGTCAAAACATTTCTCGAATGTCATTCTGGCGGGAACGGCACGTTTGACCCCCATAGTTATTCCCTTGATGGGAGACAGGGCCAATTTTTTCCGATCCATCACATCATCGATGACAACCCTATGACAACCTTTGACAACTATTGTAAGAATCAGCAAGCTTATTAAACAACCATGGCCACCATGAATGAAGACGCACCTTCGATGATGCCTTCGAGCATCAACAAATCCATCATCCAAACCAACGCATCCACCAAAAAGGAGGAAGAATTCCGCACCTATAACAACATCGAGACATCCGAGCGAGTCATCCAGCACTACAAAGACATGAGAACTAATCAAACTGTCGAGTTTTACAACCGCATGGAAAAGAAGTATAGTTTTGAGAGTGGAGCGTATCGAAGGCTCATGACTATGGAAGAAGCATTTGCCGAGCTAGAGAATTACATAGATGCAAGTGATCCAGATATGGATCTGCCGAATTTGCTGCACCTTTTACAAACGGCGGAAGGCATAAGAAAGGCGGACCATCCTGATTGGCTGCAGCTTGTTGGCTTGCTTCACGACGTAGGAAAAATTATGTTCCTATTTGGCGATGGATCAGACGGTCAGGATGGGTACAGTCCAACAGGCAAACAGTGGGCACTCGGAGGCGACACATTTGTTCTTGGTTGTTCCATTCCCGACGATGCTGTGGTCTTTCCTGAGTTTAATGAGCTCAATCCTGACATGTCAAATCCACAGTACAACACTGAATATGGAATGTACGAACCAAACTGTGGTTTGGATGAACTTAGGTTTGCTTGGGGTCACGATGAGTACATGTATAGAATGTTAGGTGAGTGAACATTTTATTCAATGAAAATTTGCACTGCTTGAACAATATTTCTCACTTAATTTCCATCTCGAATCTCTACTTATAAAAGTGGCCAACGACTGTTCCATTCCTCGTGAAGGCTTGGACATGATTCGATACCACTCTGTAAGAATTTAGGTCGATTCGTTGCAATTGTTTGCTTCGCTTCACTCTAATGCTCACAACTTTTGTACTCTTCACTCCACACCAGGCATATCCGTGGCACGATAAAGGAGCATACCGCCATCTTATGAAGCCAGATGATTACGAAAGGATCAAGTGGGTTCAGCTTTTCAACAAGTATGATCTCTACACAAAAGATGAAAACAATGAGTTGCGTGGTGAAAAGATGAAGGAGATTTGGCCTTATTATTTGGGACTGTTGGAGAAGTATGGCTTGTGTGGCAAGTTGAAGTGGTAGCGCCTATTTTTGATATATCGTACAATGTAGGAGGAAATGAGAATTCTAGGAATGTCTGTCAATAACATCATCAATTAAATTCAGCTTAATCACAATTTTATCCATGCCTCAGGAAAGATATCATCTGGCTATCATCATTGCGTGCCGGAAAGAACCGTCCAAAAACTCGTTCTTTGAGTATAACTTGTCCCTGACTGAGATAGCCACCCTTGGAATGTCATGTATCACATGCTTTTCACCTTGTATTAGGAGTTCTATCACAACATGTTCTCTTGCACTTCATCTTCTGTCAGCAGACAGAGTACCTGTGACCAATATTGTTCCCGTCATTATCAAATGCTGCCTCTGCAGAACGATGAATGATTTTACAAGGAAACTTACATGTGTCCATTGTACTGCCACGCTCAAATCAAATAATTCCAAATCACTCCAGTCATTATTCCACTCACTCCACTCATACTCCCACGTGTCCTCCCCCCCACAGAGACAACTCATCGTTGTCCAAATCCGCCCTTGTTCCAGAAGTCTCAGTATGGCAGTAAAAGACCAAGTTTTGAGGATATGGCTCAACTCCTTGCTCGGAAATTGTCCGTAATGGGCTGGGATCAAAAGGTAATATAGATAGATAGATTATTTTAGTTGCTACTCTCTAGGCTCTAGTGCCAGTAGAGAAGGGTGAACTTAAACCAGGAGGAGCTCGGGCTGGTCCCGAAGACGCCTGTGGTGCTTGTTGGGCAGGAATTGGTCGACGGACGGATGTGGAAATCTTGCTTGGTAGGTAACAGTATGAAATTTATGGTACCATCCGTAGATAGGTATCGGCGCAGATCTTCTCATTTTCACCGCTTGCTTTGCTTGATTGCTTCTCATCTCATTCCTTCAGCTTCACGCACCGAGAACCCAATCATCTCGACAGCCCCATCGAGCCTTTCAATCCATCCGGCATGAAGAAACGCACACCTAAACACGTCTATCCCAAACTATCCATCAATCGTATCCGTCATTACGATCCTTCCTCTGCCGCCAAGCAACAATCCCGTGATGCGAGCGAGGATGAGGATGAATTCTCGGAATTCTCACTCAAGCGCAATTCTTCTTCCGCTGCGGCAAGGAACAAGAGGAGCAGACGGAGGTACGGGGCAAGGAATGCAGAGGAGAGGAAGGAGAGGAAGCGTAGTCTTCGTGAGAAGGAGCGTAGTAGGAATGCTGTTGTGAAGGATGATTATGAGGGGGGTGATGAGAAGGAAAATAATTTGAGGGGCGGGGGCGATGGCAACGACCACCAAAAATGCACTGCCAAGAATGCTAACAACAAGAGCAGGGGGTCAAAGAAGAAGAAGAAGGTGATGGAATTGGAGGAGAGTAGTGTTAGTTCGATCGAGGTGGAGTTTGATGACGTTCAAAATGATAGGGAGGAGAGTGATGATGAAAGTATTGAGGAGGCAATGGACGCACTGGAGGATGGTACTGCTACTACTGCATTCCATGAGAAGAATGAAGTTATTGCCAAGGAGCATGGCGATGATGATGATGATGCCACGGTGGACTATTTTGATCCTTCCATGACCAATGAACCGCATAATAGTGAGGCAGGAGATTTCAATGCCAGCGGGAGTGCTCTTCTCATGGAGGAGGTGGACAAGAAGGAGGAGGATTCATCATCAGATGATGAGTCTGTTCGAGTAAGTAGACGTTTATTTCCACCTTCTACAAAGAAGAGATCATTCGTGTTGGAAGATGATGACGATGAGGATTCATCAGATGATGATAATGATGAAGAGTCATCAGAGGAGGAGTGGAATGTTGCAAAGAGTAAGGGGAGGAAGCTCACCACCACTGTTACTACGAGAGGAAAGTCCAAAAAGAAGGAGAAGGCAACACCCAAAGAGACTGTCAAATCTCGTGCAGCAACATCATCGTCTGTAAACATTGTGACTCAAAAGAAGTCTACCGGGCGCAAATCTTCCGCGAGGGAGAAGACAAGCAAGGCTGAGGAATCATCGGAGGAAGAGAATGAAATGTGGAACGCAGCTGTCGAGAAGAATAGGAGGAGGAACTCCACTGCTGCTGTTGCTACAAGAGGAAAGAAGAACAAGGAGGAGCCAAAAGAGGCAGCAGCCAAATCTTCTTCTACTTCACGCAAATCGTCCAAGGCAAAGAAGTCGGACATTATCACCCCGACTACAACATTGACGAATCAGAAGAAAGGCACAAGGAGTGTCAAATCATCCTCCAAAATATCCGATAAGAAGAAGAAACAAGCAGTCTTGATTTCACGCGCGGCTACTACTACAAATTCCTATGCCAAGAAGCAACTTCTCAATGCTGTGGCGGCAATGGATGTAGATTTGGATGATGATGATGATGATGAGGAGGAGGAGGAGGAGGAGGAGGAGGAGGTGAGTGGAAGTAAGAAGAAAAAGAATGGCAGAGGAAAGCACCGCTCTAGAAAGAAGAAGGGAGGGAAGAAAGGGGTGGTGGAGGAGAAGGATGAGTTTCATTTCACTTGTCAGGATGTGGATGATGATGATGATGACAAGGAAGAGGCAAATGTGTCCCAGTATGAGCCCACTCAGGGCGATGTGTCCATGTACAACCCAACTCAAGGAGATGAAGATGACATCACTCCTGTCCCAAATCTTCGTCGCTCTTCTCGTATCAAACAGAACAGTGGTGCTACAGTCACAGCGATTACTGCATCGAAAAGTGGTGGACGTCGCAGCCGTCGTAAATCTTCTGCCAAGGATGAAGTCCAAGAGCAGCAGATTGAGCCTGTTACTGCCAAGAAGGGCGGTCGTAAAGTCAAGTCAAAGAAGAAGAAGAAGGAAGAGGAGGAGGAGATATCTCCTGCAAATGAACATGAAGCTCCATCACGACGCAAGGCGGGCAAGGGCAGTAGGGGTGGAAAGAACAAGCCATCGAAGAAGAAGGTAGAGGTAGAGGAAGAGACGGACAATGAGGAAGAATTTCTTCTTTCTCAACAGGAGAAGAACAGTGCAAACGTTGACAGCAATGTCAACAATTCCGAAGGTGAAGAGAGCAATGCAAATGAGACTGTCCAATTCTTTGAATGTTCCAATGATGATGAGGCAAGTGATGATGAAAAAGATGATGACGAAGAAGAAGGCAGTGTTGGAGGAAATTCGTACAAAACTTCCAAGTCCAATTATTCATTCTTCTCGCAGAACCCTCTGACGCAACTACCGAATCATTTGATGGATGATAGCAGCCGTTCTGAATTGCAGGATGACAACGATTTCAATCAGGAGACGGAGCAGCAGCTGAAGGTCGAAGCAATCTCCACCAAGGCCAAGGAGAAGAGCAAGAAACAAAGCTCAAGTGGTGCTAGTAACTTGAATGATCGTGATTTGGACCCCAATATTGGATGTTGTGTTCAACAGCCTTCCACCAAGAAAAAGGGTCAAACTACAACCACGGCAAATGTGCACAAGAATACACGTTGTATCCCCACCGATCCCGTCGCGTTCCTCTCCAAGTACAAACAGGACGAACAACAACACTCAGCCTCAGCCTCGGAGCAATCCTTTGAATCTCCTAGTACAAATCATGCCAACAATTCAAAGAAGATGATGATGTCTTCTCAAATTAGTTTGAGTGAAGAAAAGAAGGCACAAGTTGTTGTTGCATCCAAGGAAGCTCCTACTGATAATTATGACTTGATCGTTCCATCTGAAACAGTCAAGAAGTCGTCATCATCCTCTCGGCAGAAGAAGAGTAGTAGGCCAGCAGCCCCAACGCTCACTAAGGAACAAGTCCATGGGATCAAGAGAGCAGCAACATCACTTTCACCCATTACGGATGAAGATTTCGAAGATATTGTAAGAAAGCGCCAAAAATGCAAGGAATACTTAGCGGCAACAGCTGGTATGTCTCCCCTCTCGAAGAGGTAAGCATATCTATAAGCACGATTAGTATTTATTGACATGGCTCACTCATGCTCGTGGGAAAAGGCACGAAGATGAAGTGGATTCTTCTTCGCGGTTACTTTTTATACATCATGGCAATGAATAAACGATGAGTTCTCCATTGCATAGATAAGATAACAGACATAGTATCAAAAGAGTTGAATGATTATCAAGAATGATTATCAAAAGTTGTAGGGGCCTTCTTTGCTTCAGCCCAACTCTCGATGAAGGCCCAAGGCGTTTATAAAGGTTGGTTCATTTTCTACCAAAGTCCCGGGTTCTGGCGCACCTCATTCAGCCGTGCAAAAGGCAAAGGACATTCTTTCTTCAGACAGTGTGACAAGTCAAACTCAACGAAAGCAGCGAGATGGCGATGGTCATATCCACCTGTATTTACCTTTTCGCACAAAGGAAGAGTAGCCATATGAATATGAGCTGGAACTTCACACGACGACGACTGATGTCTCACAATTCAGATTCAGAAACTGCTGAAAAGCTGGGAGCCTCTTTTGTCATCAATCAATTGAAGAAGAGGCATTCTATCTACTTATCTTCTTCTCCGTCCTACACATAAAGGTTGTACTCTGGAGAAAGTGCAATGATCTGATTTATCAGTGCTGACGCTTTAGATAATGGTAACAGTATTATAATTATTGACATGTAAAATGTGACATACGTGTTCGTCTAAAAAGTTGACACTCAACCTCAACATACACTCAACAACCTTCAACAAACGATGACGATGGTGAAAAACATCGGCATGCAAGCGGCAACACACTTTTACCATACTTCTTTAGCACACCATAACTCACTAGCAGTGCCTTCACTGCTACAATACAATCTCTTACTCCCAAGATGAAGTCACTCGTCACATCATTAATATTCCTCGCCAGCAGCAGTAGCGGCGCCTTTACCCCATCCAAAACCCCCTCCTCAGCCATCATCACCTCACTTGACTCCTCTCGCTACAACGATGATTATTACCGTGACTACTCCAACAATGCCAATTACAACAATAGAAACAACAACTATAATAATAATTATGACAATTATGTAATCGATCGTAACGCAGGTAGATTCGACAATCGCGTCGGCAGTGCCTCCTTCGGCACAACCTCCTACGGCAGTGGTGGAAATACGTACTACAATTCACGTGGGAACAACAACTACGGTTCAGGAAGAAACTATCGTTCCTATGATAGTTACAACTCCAATAATTATAACTATCGTGGTGGAGGAGGGGGTGTCGCTGGTGATTATTATTACAATCGTCCCTATGATCGAATTGGATCCAGTGAGAATTTTCGAATGACTTCCAGTCCAAACTCATCACGTCGCAACTACAACTACAACAATAATTATTACTATGATGATTACGATTACTACAATCCAAACAATAACAATTATGTCCTCCAAAACCGACGTGGGGGGTATGCCGACGAAATGCGCGGACGAAGTCGGTACTCCACACCCTCCTACACCAATGGAGGGTATGCCTCCCCCCAGGGCCTAAGTGAAGACTTTCGTACCGGCCGTGAGGGACCCATGATGTCCTCCATGACATCCCGTCGACAACGTCAATTTCGTAATTCATCCAATCGTATTCAAGATTATTATACCCCCGGAGAACGTGAATGGATGTCCCAACGGGGACGTAATAGTCAGGGATTACGATATGGATGGCAACAGCAATATGATCGGGAGAGGGGGAATGTACGGAGGGGGAGTGGAGAGGATTTTCGTAGGGGGAGTGCCTTGAGTCGAATTTCGGATTATTTTACCCCCTTGGAGAGGGAGAGGAGGCAGATGAGTGACAATCGTGCGTTGGGACGGGGTAGTAGTATGGGGTATAGTAATAATAGTGGTGGTCAGTATGGGTATGGTAACAACAGAGGAGTGGATGGAAGGAGAGGAGGGTATTATGAAGATTATCCAGATTATGGCTTTGATAATTATGATGATGAGTATGATGACTACTTTGAAAATGATGGTGGGTATAGTAGTGGTTCGAGGAGGAGGGCTAGGAATGGTAGTACGTGGGATAATTTGCTGAATATGTTTCGGAATTAAGAAGTAGAAAAGTGAAGGAGGAGGAGGATATGATGTATTGATTGATAAAAGAGAAATTGTATTGAGGCTCGAGGGAAAAAGTGGTGTGCGATGTGTGTGCAATCCATACTATTTGTTGTTGATAGAATGCATAAGATAGGTTGCACGAGAAGCTTGTACTAACTTGAACCGTAGTATCTCGACTGCGTCTTCTGATCCATCCCGAAGATTGTCCCAACTTTGCTCCCGTCACACAGCTTCAGCTTAATGAATTGAGTAAGTCTCTTGATGTGAGGACCTCGAACACTCTATCTCACTAGAAGGAGCTTGAGGTTTTCTGATCAATTGATTGCCTCTCTTGCTGTCATTGTCATCTGTCGGTTGATCCTTTGAAGATTTTTGGTGGAGATTGTATTAGAAATGTTTTGTTTTCTTGAAAAACTTCATGTTTGTGAAGAGAAGATCTTCTTGGACTACCGCATTATCCTCTTCTTCTGTGAGTCAAAGTCAAAGTAAGATCCTATTCGGATATCATGTGAGTACTGAGTCGAGCTCTATATTTGTTTATAATTACGACTGCCGTCATCTTCAATCCCATCATTGCATTGTCATCTTCAATCCCATCATTGCATTCGTTTAATGCTGAGAAGGAGATGATGCCAGTCGCTCTGTGTGTACGTCCTAATGATTGTAAGTCAATTCCATCGGTGTGAACGAGCTCCAAGTATGTTTTCCTCTTAATCTTAAGCTTTAAAATCCTCTTTGTACCTCGCATCCGACGAGACGACACCACGGAGTGTTTGAAAACTCACACACGTTGAACCCCATGCTCTAAGCAAACATTCGTTGCATTGTATTTGTTCGATAAAATGTCGAGGAAGCGGTTGTATAGAAGAGAGGATGCGACCAAAAAAACAAGACTTAACCGTGGCCACCACCACGATCGCAAGAACTGTTAAGTTGAAATATAGCGCGTTGCCTGCGGCAAGGTATGATATGTCGATTGATAAAAGAAACTGATCACCGGTTAGAAATTGATGATATGAAGAATAGCTTAAGTAGGTAATTTTACCACACTAACTTTCTAACATCAACATCATATATCCGCACGCTGTGGATAAGGGTATATCCATAGGCAGCAAGAACGGGAGATGTCTTTCCTTATATTTGATGGCATTTGTGTTCCTCGCAATAAGAGGTGAGTTTCACCTTCGCGTATGAGTATGAGGATAAGGCACCATCATCTCCTATTCATCTGCCTGTGCCTGTGCCTGTGCCTGTGCTGCTGGAGGCCTTGTCGTGATACTACTTGAGGTTGAAGTAGATGAAGATGATGGGGCATCTGATGGTGTGTCTGTGTCTACTCGGTGTTCGGTGGGCCTTGGATTAAGTAATGGAGGTGGGGGAGGGAGATTGCCTCCCACTCCACCCCCAAGTGTAGCTGAGGCTGAGGGTTCCTTGTCATTGTCCAATGACATCAGCGCGGATGAAGGTGGTGACGTCACCTCTTGATGCAATGGCAATGGAGCTTCCTGATCCATTTGACGTTGTTCGTGTAATGTGGCAAATGGCAATGGCAGTATAGGCAGAGGATTCATAGCAAGTGAATTCATAATTGCCATTGGTGCCATTGCTCCATCTCCATTGTCACGATCGTGATGATCCTGATCACCAGCACCAGCACCATCAGCATCAGCATCAGTTGCGAAGATACTGCGTCTTCTCAAAGCCCCAGGAGATGGAAAGTCATAAGCAGCAAGCGGTGGATGTTCAAGTAATGAGGATCGGCGAGTTTGAACATCTTCAGTCTCTTTCTCTTCCTCGGCCTCACCCGCCAGAGTCGGAGGTTGGACAGAAGCTTCACTCCAATCAGATAGGAAAGATGCCAGGCTGTCTAGTTGTGATTGCGTGGGTGTGGTGTTGCGGGTTGGTCGTTCATTTTGGTTTGCCATGGTCGTAAATTATCTGCTCTGAGCTCTGGAGCATTCAATGCAGCTGGCAAGCGTCGGCGTTTTGCAGCTGCCAAGTGTGTAAGCGTCGCCTTTGCGATTGCAGTGGGCCTGCTGAGCAGAAAACGCGAAGGCTAATTCCTAATGAAGAGACGAAAATGTCGTAAAAGTGTGCGACACTCATTTAATACATGATACCGTTGAGACATCTTTTACGATTAAAAGAGCCTATGTGTTTGATATAATTTGATTACGTCAGGATCAAATGCCCATTCTAATAATACCGAGGGGGAAATAAAACCTGACTTTTTTTGTCTTTTGTTGCTTGTGGAATAAGAAAAGGGCCCTCTAATACCACTCACATTCTTTCTGATTTATTTCATTCACGAATTATCAGGAGTCCGCTGGGCGTGTATCAGTAATACTATGGGCGTGTTCAGGGCTGTAATGCATGACACAAATTCGGCCAAAGCTTCTGTAAGACTCAGCCCGAGGAGCTGTAAACCAAACATCTGTCAATAGCTGTCAATAGCTGTCAATACATCCTCGCTCTACGCTAGCTCTAGAGGAGCAAACAAAAAACGATGATATCTTCTAGTGCATATGCCCGAGACGATGGCAACAAGTTGACATCGAGACGTCAGCCTTCACTCCCGCGACATGCTGATGTTGGTGTTGGCGCTTTCCGCCGAGACGGGGCATCCATAAAACAAATGAATAAAGTCGCTGCAGCGTCGTTCTTGAATCAGTCGACGCGCTCGATCTTTTCATATTCTACATATGATCCCTCGGTCTCATTGGGTAAAACTCCGGCTCCGGTTCCAATTCCAAGAAAAATCAACCTTGGCGGTATCTTTGTCTCACCTCTTGGCAACAATGACAGCTGCAGCTGCAGCTGCAGCTGCACCAGCTTGCAATCGTCACCAATCGCACTCAGCAATGAGTTTGCTAATGTTACTCGTCGTCTCAAGTTCAAATTCTGCCTCGGTCCTCCGTCTCCATCATCTCCAACTGCAGGTGCTGTAGTTGAAGGTGCTGGTGATGATGGTAACTTCGAAGGAAATCAGACCCATACCTGCATCGCTACGAAGGCGGATACACAGCGCCCTCTTACCCCTCCACCACCTCCTCCACGAAGGGCGGCATCCACAGGATCCATCAAACAGCGCAGTGAGTTGATGAACGCATCATCAACTGATCAAGTGCACACGCTGCAGCGTAGCCGTAGCTCCGACGATTCATATGACCATGCTAAGGCTAATGCAACCGAAGAAGAGCATGGGCGCATAATGCCCAGAATGAAGCTGCTGGAACAAATTCATCAACAATACTCTACATCTTCTTTTGGTTCTATTCTCTCATCCTCATCAGAGAATGAGCACTGTGCTGGTGCAACCAATGCCAAAGACCTCTATGTAGTTGAAGGTGCAGATTCAGGTGCAGGTGATGATGACGGCTTCAAAGGAAATCAGACCCATACCTGCATTAGAACGGCGGCAGATATGCAGCGCCCTCTTCCTCCCCCACCCCCACTTCCGCGGAGGGCGGCATCCACAGGATCCATCAAACATCGTAGTGATTTGATGAATTCATCTTCAACTTTAAATGATACAGAGCACACGCTGCAGCGTAGCCGCAGCTCCGACGATTCATATGGTCATGCTAAGGCTAATGCAACCGTAGAAGAGAATGTGCGCATAATGCCCAGAATGAAGCTGGAACAAATTCATCAGCAGTGCTCCTCATCTTCTTTTGGTTCTATTCTCTCATTTGCATCCTCCTCAGAAAATGAGCACTATGCTGATACAGCCGAAGATTTCTATGCACGCAGAATGCAGAGATTGATGAAGGAGCAAAGTGATCGATCTATTGGTGCTGTAGTCGAAGACGATGGAAGCGTCTCGTCATCTTCTTCTGATGGTTCTTCTGACTCATTAACATCTGTACCAGAGAATGAGAACGATGACCAGAGGACGGACTTTAATGAATCTACTTTGACTTTGTCCAGTATTACTTTGAGTGTCTACCCACCTACCATGTCTTTCGATGGCGTGAGTGCCTACATCCAACGTCCAGTCAAAGTGAGCAAATTTGAAGACAAGGCGCCACCATTTGTATCATCTGTTCCTAAGAATTGCGATAAGCACGGACGTTGTAAACTCCATCCGGAATACAAGTTGTACGAGAAGAAGCTTTTAGGGTTAGGGGGATATGTGTTGATAGGAAGCTGTCCTATATGTGCTGTTTCGCCGCCATCTGACCCGAAGTTGCGAGACAAGAATCAAGCGACACCGGGACATAGCAATTGCATTCCGACCTCTACGAAAAGCCAAGCAGCAGCTTTTGAGCAGCAGCATCGTCTTCGTCACAGCGGAGAAAAGCAACGACGATCCATAGGCAGTAATTTGCGTGCCAGTCGAGTAAAGAGTTTCGCAAGTGCCCTCAAGCATATCGTCCGTGCTGAGTCATCTACTCACATGCACGATGCAGCTAAATCAAGAAGTGAGGTGCACGTGATGAAGAACGTCTTGGGCCTAGATAAGGATGTACGTGCACTTGAAAAGGGTGACAGCGGAAGCAGCAACCGCAGGACCGCGAAGACGGTTAAGTTTGCGTCATTAGATGACACGACCAGTCAGAAGAACATGAAGAATCGCCAAACTAGTGGATATTTACCTCGAGGGTCAAAGAAGGAGGCCGATGCTAAAATTGGAGCTAAAAGTTCCTTCTCCTCGAGGAGTGGCAACTCTACCACACCGAATCACCATGGCACGGTCCTGTCAGATCCTTCCGAGGGATCACGAAATAGAAGGGTTCACAGGCTGCTTTACACCACTCCATTAGGCGAATGTGGATGGTATACTGGTGAGGTTGACAAGGAGGGGAAACCACACGGGCAAGGCCGAATGAGGTTCAAAATAGGACATACTTATGAAGGGGAATGGCGTCATGGATACAGCGATCTCCACAGGGAAAACTTGAAAAGAATGAAGTCCGGATTTGGCTCAAACAAGGCCGCTTGGAAACAGAGTGAGAATGCTCCATCCGTTCGACGTGCTTCAGCTCCTGCTCTATTCAACACATCCGGTGCTGTGCAGTCGATGCAAACGCCTATGTATCAACATGCACCACATCTAGGACATTTGCCGGCCCAACCGGAGTTAACGCTACAACGGAATCAACATGCACCCCATCTAGGACATTTGCCGGCCCAAGCAGAGCAGGTGCAACAACAGAATCAACATGCTCCACATCTAGGGCATTTGCCGGTCCAAACGGAGCAGGCACAACAACAGGCGGCGTGGATGAACATGTCTCCTGAAGAGAGACGTAGGTCAATGAATGAGTGGTATGCAATCTGGTTGTCGGATTCAGGCTATGGACCTAAAGCCTAAGGAAGACAAGTGAAGAAGAACATCTGTGATCTTGAGCGGCGAAGAGTGCTACAAGTTCATGATGAGAATATTGTATAGAATGGATCGGAAGGGGAAAGGGGAACGAAGATAAGGGCACATAAAAGAATATTTACGAAGATGAAGGAGAGAGGCAGCAGGAGGTTTCCTCCTACGCCTACGTAGCGCCAGTAAAAGAAATAGAAATAGCAATTACATCTTCCACCACTGTCGTCAGCTTTGTCTTACCAATGCATCGGAATATCCTCATCTCTCTCGATCTCGAGAGAGAGATAGGCAGAATAATGTTGTACTCGCTGACCACGGACCTCCTTCTTTCAATTCTAACCGATGCCGCATACAAAACTATCTTATTTATAAAGAATGCTAGAGCAGCTGTAAGTTTGTATTTTGCCTCGCAAAAGAATCAGCCGAACTCAAAGCCCTCTCTATTCTCTATGAAGAACACAAAGGCCCCCAGTCCAAGTCATCACAGAGCAACAGTTATCACCATGAACCCGTCTACTTTTTACTACACTGTACAGACGATGAGTGCTACTTCGAACCGGAGTAACAACTCATTCACAATCGACCTCAAGGACGATTCCACCTCATCTGAAACTTGCACTTTCCACTTCCACTCTCCACAGCTAGCCCCCAGAAAGTAACACGTAACACGTAACAAACGTGCGTACCGAATAACCTAAGACCCTGCATAGCAATAGCAGCGAGGAAATTAAGATCATAACCATCAATTACATTAGCAGCATTCGATAGTTGCCTTCGAAAAGCTATCAATTCGGTGTCTTCTTCCTAGTTTAGGTTGCGGTTGAATTTTTGGAGGCAAGTATCTTCCATTGAACGCATTGTTGTGCTGCATAGACCCACCTCCCACCTACCTCCGCTCCGGCAAAAGTTTTTGCACAAGCACCTCTTTCTGAAAACGATGATGACAATAGCAGCACATGATGGTGCTAAAAGGGCCTCGACAACGATTATTCGCCGGGCCTGCCGACCACCGCAGAGGGGGGGGAGAATTTCGGAACACACAACAAACGGTTCCTGTGTCTCCAGGATTACGTAGCAGGCAGGTTCAAACCACCTGTTCAGTACAGGACTAGTAATTACAATTTTGACCACCACCCTTCTTTGGGCTCCTACAGTACAGAGGTAATACAACATTCCGAAACTTTTATAGGCAGATCCTTCGGAGGGGAGAAGAGGCTTATTGATAAGGAGGGACGCAACACCAATCAATCACTCCTACGAATAGGGCAGCGGCAACTATCTTTCGGTCGGCTCCTAGCCTGGGTTTCTATAGGAGGCATCACTGGCAACCAAGCAGTCCTCGTCTTTCGGAAAGGGATTGGAGTTCGGGGAGTAATCCAGCCGCCTCATGGCAAGCCCTCAGGTCAGATGGGCGTCCGACTGGGACGGTCTGGCGTTGCGCGTACTCCACCTGGAATCAGTTTTTGCTTCCGGGATCACCCACCCACCGGCCAACTCCGGTGGCTGCATCCTCTCGACACAATCTGTGCAACAATGACATCAACACCAAAGAAACGGGAATACGCAGCCACCACCGCCATGGATCTCACAGGCGAGTCGATGGCAGAGGGTGCCACGGCGGCCGAGAAGGAGACGGAAACTGAGGAGATGATGGACGTCGAGGTGTCAAAGACCAACAACTCGGAGGAAAAGGACAATGCGGCAACTCCACCTCTACAAAAGGATTACTTTTGGAAGTCGGCCTCTGCTTTGAGGACGAGCAAGGGCAAGAAGGGTAGCACTCCTTCCTCGGGGAAGAAGCTCTCCTTTGCTCATGCCACGTCTGCAGGAAAGAGGAACGGGGCGGCCTTTACCCCACTTCACAAACGTGCGTGTGAAGTCTCATTCAACCGTGTAAAGTTCAATTCGTTGCTGCAGGACATAACCAGGGTATTGGAGACGACCCTGAATGCCATGAAGAGTACAGTTGGTCCGGACAACGTCGCCCTGTTGCCTGTGAAAGATGACTCAGGTCCTCCCCTCATCTCTACGCCAATCTCCAAAGATGAGGCCTTCACCACGGTGTTGAAATACGCAGCTAGCCATTCCTTTGATTTGGACGGGACCAAATCTCAAAAAGAACTCGAACAGTCCTTGAAAGTCCTCCATGAACAACTTAGAGGCAAGTCGGTGCAATTCACTTTCGTGGTAATTGTTGGTCACAATGAGATGGATGCAGTAACTTGGGGTACTATCTTCCACAGATTGGCTTTGGCCAATATTCGGTTGAGTTTGAAGGCACATCCGGCTCCGTTGTCGAAGAAGAATTTGGTACTCTTCCACGCCATCAGCAAAGCCTCCCAAGAATACATGGATGCAAAGATCAATCAGACCTTGAAGGAAGCTATCGCAAACTCCTCGGAGCTCTTCCCCGAAGAACCGGTTTTGGTGATTTCGGTCGGCTACCCGGATCAGATCTATGAGTCGGGAAAGTCACATCTCAAGAATCTCTCGAGCAAGCAAGTCATTAAGATTGAGTTTGATGCGAAGGACGAACAGCTCATCAAGTCAGTCTTCAGGCCTTGGAGAAGCGGTCTGCGCAATTTCATGGGAATCCATACCTACCCCTACCTTGCCCCCGATATGAATGATCGTAACGTTCCCGAATCCAAGAAGACCGACTGCAAAGGTCGAGCAGGTCTCCATAGCGAGTACCTTGACTCCACGATCCATGTCTCCTACAGGGGTTTCAGGCCCTCGCCTGCAGGATTGGACATGAGTATCTCATTTGAGACGCTAGAGGGGAATGGAATTACTACCACCGCCCGCCGGATCTTTATGTTTATGGATGTACAGCTACCAAGTCGGACCCACCGCCCTCGCCCTCTCTTCCTTGCCCTTCTGGAAAACTCCGGTGGAGGAGTTGACGCAGTAATCCCTAATGGAGAAGATTACCGTGAGGCAGCTAGGAATATTGCTGTCTGCCCCGCCGGGTGGTTTCTATATCACTTGGCCCTGGAGAAGGACGCCACTATGGAATCTTTACTTGCTGCTGCGGCCAGAGTGTTTGATGCGGAGGACATTCGCACCGCCCGCAACTTTGTACGTTTTGATGACGAAGGATTACTTCACCTCTCATTTGACATGGAGGAGGACAACGCTGCAAATGAAGAGGAGACGGAAATTTTGGAACTAGATTGGATGCAGGACGCAAAGGCTGTATCCCAACAACTGAACCGTAACAATGCCCGAGAGAATGGTCAACTCTTTGACTTTGATGAATCATCTGATGTAGCGAGTGTCAACACTACGGCCTTCAACAATAGACGCCACGGTCGTCTCTTTGGTGAAGTCATGTCTGCACGTCCTACCACCGCTGCTGCTGCGGCCTCTCAAGCCTCAGCTGCTGACCCTCATGCCCCTCCACGCGAAGACCAGCGTGTTGTGGGGCAGGGAGAGTAATGGCCCAGAGGCAGCCTCTTCCTCCCTTTGCCCGGGGAGATGAGGTGAGCCATTAATCAAAGAGGCAACGTGACAACTTCGCTGCCACTGCAACTACCAATCGACAAGGGAGGTCAGCTAGGCGGGCGAATAATTTTCGCAGGTCCCACAAACACGACAACAACAGTAGGACGCGGAACTTTAGGGAGTCGAATAATACTAATACAGAGTTAGATACCAATACAATGAGGCAGTTACTTGCAGAACGGACCAAACGTAATGATGATCCATCCAACAGGGAGCTGGCGGAGTTGCTGGAGTCACAGCAGAGTAGGTCTACGGAGATGGAAGGCCTGCGGCCGGAAGGGTTGGACAAGGCAGACACCTGCTCAGTGAGTAGCACAAAAGTGCCGGTGTACGGACCGCTCCGGGTTGCCCACAAAGGTCACGAGACGATTCGGGTGTTATCCCTGAACATCAATGGCCTCAGATTGTGGCAGCCCAACAACACCAAGATGGAACGATTGAAGCATGTGCTAAGAGACTACAGGGTCGACGTGTTGGGGCTCCAAGAAACCAACACCAATTTTCGGGCAGTAAATCCATCCCTACAGATTGCTCACACCCTTAGGCACGGAGACGATAGAATAGCATCGGTTCATGCGCATAATACGCGGGAACTCCACAACATCGGGAACTTCCAAGCAGGGGGGACAGCGGTGGTGCTGAGAGAGGAATTGGCGGGTCTACCTACCACTAGGGGGCAGGATGAAACAGAGCTAGGTATGTTCTGCTGGTTCCGCACCGAACCGACAAATGGAGTGGGAACGGTGTTCATCTCTGCGTATGCCCCCTGCCGCTCGGAAGGGGTTGGTACCTACTACCAACACATTGTGCGGTACATCCAGTCCAATCACTTCGATACAAACCCAAAAGATCTATTTCGTCGAGAGCTTGTTGCGGCCATTAAAAAGTGGAGGACGCTAGGAGACCGAGTGGTACTAATGATGGATGCCAATGAGAATGCACTGGACGGCGAATTGAGCAGACGGCTGGCAGGCAATGACATCAACATGCGAGAGGCCGTTCACAGAATCATGCCCGGGCAGAAAGGGCCATTCACCCACTTCAGAGGTAACGACAATGGAAACGGGGCAATCGACGGGATCTGGGTGTCAGACGATATCGAACTAATCAGCGCTTGTTACCTCCCCTTTGATCCAGACCTGGGAGATCATCGGCCGGTGGTGGTAGATGTACAAACCAGATCCGTTCTGGGCACCGCTCTCTGCCGTATTGTGCCTCCAAAGGCCAGGAAATTGAATTCAAAAGTGCCGCGGGTACGGGACAGATATCTCGAGCTAGTGAGAAAGGGATTCCGGGAAAAGCACATTGACCAGAAACTCTCAGAGCTGGAGGCACTCGCCTCCTTTCCACCGACTGCACCCTTCATTGCTCAGATGGAGGCCCTGGACAATATGGTCGAATCAGTACTAGTGTACGCGGAGTCCAAGTGCAGAGTCCTCTATCCAGCCCATTACGAATACTCCCCAGCGATACAGTCTTGGCTCGACAAGCGCCACCTCCTGAAATGGATACTTCGTCATCATCAAGGAAAGCAGGTCAATAAGGGGAATATGCGGAGATTCGCAAAAAGGAGGGGTCTGGAACAGTGGCTGTCTACCCCCGTTCAGGAACTGGTGGACTTGTATCGCAGCACAAAAGAGCATACGAGACAGCTACTGGCGGATTCTCCCTACTTGCGGAAGCACTTCTTAAATGAGAAACTCAACGAGGCAATAGCAAATGAGAGGGAAGAAGAGGCAGTCAGAGTGAAAGCCATCCTCAGAGGTGAGGCACAGCGCAAGTGTTGGCAAGGCATCAAAAGAGCCACAAAGGCTAAGGACGTGATGAGTGTAACAAGAGTGGAGGTCGTGCAGGACGATGGTTCAGTGGTGGAGCATACGGCCAAAGAGTCGATTGAGGAGGCACTGAAGACAGAGCTGCGAACAAGATTCGGACGAGCCACCTCTGCACCGATTTGTCAAGGTGCTCTATTTGAACTACTAGGTAATTTTGCAGACACATCTGCCACAGTAGAGATTCTGGAAGGTACGTTTGTGCCACCACCAGACACGGATCCTCGGACTCTCCTCTTATTCGATGAAATGGCCTCGATCTGGTCCAGGATGGGAAACGGGGAGATCTCGATCTCGGTGTCACAAGAAGACTTTCAGTACTACTGGCGACGCGTGAAGGAAAGAACTTCTTCCTCCTTATCAGGGATTCATTTTGGGCACTACAAGTCGATGGCACATGATGACAACTTGTCACAGCTGATGGCTAGGAAATTGTCTTTGACCACCACAACTGGAGCAAGTCCTGATAGATGGGCTAGAGGACTGTCTGTAATGCTGGAAAAAATCGCAGGGGTAGCTGTGGTGAACAAATTGCGGGCCATCCTCCTCCTGGAAGCTGACTTCAACTTCTGCAACAAACTCATTTTCGGACACAGGATGATCAATTCTGCGAGAGAGGAAGGCATGATCCCAGAGGAGATCTTCAGCTCCAAAGGGAAAACCGCAGAGGACGCCATTCTGCAGCAGGTTTTACTTTATGACATCGCCAGAGTTACCAAACGCCCGCTCCTAGTCGCTCAAGTCGATGCGGCACAGTGCTATGACAGAGTGGCCCTCCCAGCCGCTAGTCTCACCCTCCAAGCGTTCAACGTTCCACAATGTGCAGTAATGTCGATGCTACGTCCCCTGCACAACATGGAGTTCTTCCTGCGTACAGGCTACGGCCAATCGGAATCCTACTTCGGCGGGAAAGAGGACGGCAAGCATGGGCTCGCTCAAGGCAATGGCGCGGCTCCTGCCACTTGGCACCAGACGAGTACCACGATAGTAAATGCGCAACGTAGGAGCGGACACGGTGTCACGATTGAATGCCCGATAACTAGGAAATCTGTCCGGCAGGTGGGGATCCTGTACGTTGATGACACCAACCTTTGGGCTGGTTTGGACGAAGACAATGACCTGTTCTCGACAGCAGCTAAAGGCCAAGCCTCAATCTCGGATTGGGGGGGATTACTCGGAGCGACAGGGGGTGCGTTGAAAGGCGAGAAGTGTGGGGTAACTATCCATCATCAGTCAGCGGACGGCAAAGGGGGATGGGTGTATACTGATCAGCAACAGCGACGGCAGGGAGAGCCAGACGGGGCCGAGATGGAGGATAATGATCTGTCCTCGCTAGCCTTCCATGTCCCGACAACCGCAGGAGCTACGGAGCCAATCGACAAACTTCCTACCAATAAGGCAGACAACAACCTCGGATTATTTGCCAGACCAGATGGGAAGGCGGATCAGCATTTCGAACAGATGAAAGAAAGAGTGGCAACGTGGACTGCTCAGATTAAAAGTGGGCACATCCCGGTTCGGTCGGTCTGGATGAGCTACTCCTGCCAACTGTGGTCAGGATTGCGCTACGGTCTTGGGGCATGCTCGGCCCCTATTGCTGAGCTAAAAAAGGGATTGTCTTCTGCGGATTTCTATCTACTCAGCAGCCTCGGGGTTACCCGTTCTATCACCAGAGAATGGCGGTATCTCCCACCAGCATTTGGAGGCATGGGCCTCAATGATCTGACAATCGAGACAACGGCCGCTACACTCGCATCTTTCCTTCAGCATTACGATGACAAACCCCATCCAGCGGTGAAGGACCGTCATCTTGGATTTACGTTGAGCGTGGTCATTCGTCATCTGCAAATTGAATTGGGGGTACCGGACTGTCCTTTTAGCTATGACTTCCGTACGTGGGGGCATCTTGCAACCGACTCGTGGATCAAATCATTTTGGGAAAAACTTGACGAGCTGGGGATTACTCTTGACTTGCGGTGTGACGATATCCCTCTCCCTAGGAGAGGGGATAAGGTCATCATGCACATGATGGTTGAAATGGGCCTACGAGGGAAAGATCTGTTGCGTGTCAACAGAGTCAGAAAGGCACAAGAGGCACTCTTCCTCTCTGACATCACTTCGGCCAATGGTAAATACCTGGAGAATCACTTACTGGACGGGCATTGGATGGACTCCGAAGAAGGGCTGTTAGGGAAGCATAGGTCTGGACTGCTATTCGGCTCTGAATTTCCAACCGCGGCAGATTTCAAACTCTGGAAAAAATATCTGCTCCAGATCGCACCGCTCAATCTGATGCTGGAGGAGCCGTTGAGGGAATGGCTACATCCCTCCCATAGAAAATGGAGGCATTTCTGGAACACCGAAACCTGCGCAGTGGAGATACATACTGACAGCACGATCCGGGAATACGTGCACGATAGGGACTCCGGAGATAGATCACACGTGCTTCACCCGTCAAGACAACTAGATGGACCCTCCGCCACACTGGCTCCAGCTACCATCCTCGAATACGACAATGGCTCAGTTAGACTGATGCAAAGAGGCCCACCTCTAGTGGCAGCACCAGCCCATACAATTTTTGCTTCATTCTGGGAGAGGCTATTCAGCAAAGGAGGCACATGGATGTGGCAGGAGTTGGCGTGTCAGGAAGATCCAGCATGGATAGTGGAGGCCATCCACAGAGGATCTCTCTTCTGTTGCACGGATGGTTCTTATATCAAAGAGCTTTCAGTGGACGTCTGCGGGGCGGCCTGGATTATGTACTGCGAGGAGACGGGGAAGTCTTTGCAAGGTGATTTTACGGAGAGATCCAAATGGGCAGGCAGCTATAGAGGGGAGCAGCTGGGAATGTTAGCCATCCACATCTTACTGCTGACGGCCGAGGAGCATTACGAGATTCTTTCCAACGCCAACATTTTCTGCGACAATCTAGGGACAATCCACACCTTTTCGACGAAGTATGCCAGGATCGCAGCTGCGGCCAAGAACAACGATATTCTACGGGTACTGCGGAAGATACAGTCTCGCTCCAAACTGGTTCACAGACTGTCTCACGTTAAGGCACATCAGGACGACATAGTGGGCTACGATGCATTGTCGATAGAGGCACAGCTCAATGTTATCTGTGATGACAGAGCCAAACGGGCTTTGCGGCGGGCAGTGAATACGACGGCAGCCCACCCTGCAACGCTATCGCTACCTCTCGAGTCAGCGGTGGTAATTATCGGCAATGAGAAGCAAACCGCGGATATGGCCAAAGAACTCCGTTACTACATTGGCAAAGAAAGAGCAAAACAGTTCTACTCCGATGAAGGACTCATGTCACCCTCTATCTTCGACACCGTGGCATGGGAGCCCCTGCGGGATCTTCTAGGGCGTCGGCCTCAGATGTTCAGACTTTGGTACGCCAAGCAGTGTTCTGGTTTCTGCGGCACTGGCCAAATGATTACTAGATGGGACTAGGAAGCCTCAGCGTTGTGTCCCAACTGCGGGTGTTACGAAACGGCTGACCACCTGAATCGGTGTACAAGTGACATTAGACGGGGATTACTCAGCGACTGCATTGAGAATTTATTGGACTGGATGAGAGACCACCACACCCACCCCGACCTAATGATTTGGATCCCAAGGTTTATTGCAGCCCAAGGCAAGCGATTGTTTGTGGACCTGCCGGACAAGTATGGCGACAGTATGTCCCAGGAAACGAGACAAGTTGGTAATAGTTTGGATAGAATCGGATGGAGACATTTCACGGAGGGAAAAGTGTCCGTCGGGCTTCTACAACTGCAACAAAATTATCTTCTGGGCATGCGGCTCCGGCTGACCATCGACAGTTGGACGAAGGGCTTCCTGGACCAGCTACTCTCCCTCACGCACACCCAATGGATTTGCAGGAACCTCACCAAACACCACAAAACCAAAGGCACGAAGGTCCTGGCTTCGAGAGAACAAATCCAGAAAGAGATAGAGCACCAACTTAGTTTAGGAACTGACGGCCTGCCGGAAGAAGCTAGATGTCTGCTGGAAATCCAACCGGAGGAACTTTTTGCCAAGAGCACTGAGCAACAACAGTATTGGTTGAATGCGGCGGTGGCGAGTAGAGAAGCGGCCGGAGACCTCACGGGAGGTAGACTGGACAATGAAAATCCGTCGATGGCTCAACCAAGGACCGCTCCACAGGAAACAGACGTGACAGCAGCCACTAGCACCGACAAGACGACTGCCACGAAGGCTCCTTTGCGTTTTGCCCCTATCTTTCAGCAGCAACTTCGGGCAGAAGCTCGGGCCTCCTCCACCCGGCAGAGGCCAAGGCTACCGCCAGACCTAGGGACGCAACGCACCGATTGTCTGGAGCTGCTACGACGTAATACGGATGAAGAGACAAGGACATTCTCCCCAAGGGACCTCTTCAGAGCGGTCCCCGAGACTTTCACCCTTGACATGGCAGGAGGAGATAAGGTTCACCGGGAAGCAATGCTCTCACTGCGACCACCACAATGGCTAAACGACGAAATCATCAACAGTTTCCTCCGCAGGGTTCTCTTTCCAAAGGTGAACTCCCAACGGGTCTACTTCTTCACCTCCTTCTTCATGTCAGCACTCCTTCAGACTGGGACAGACGGGCAATCAATACCCATCTACAACTACAACAATGTGCGCTCCTGGGGCAATACGTTGAGACGGAAGAACGGGATCTTGGGGGTGCGGGAGATATACGTGCCGATTAACCGGGGTAATCGCCATTGGTTGCTCCTCAGAGCCGACACCGTCCTCAAGGAGATTAAACTGTGGGATTCCCAGGGCAGGAAGGAGTATAACCAGCGGTACCTAAGGGCTATGCTGCAGTATCTCAAGTCTCAAGGATAAGTATCGAGAAATACATGGGGAGGCGAACGCTGATTGGGACAACTCTTGGCGACTCATCGATGACTCAATGAACTCTCCACGGCAGACCAACGGATATGATTGTGGTCTCTTTGTCCTCGTCAACGCAACCCTACTGGCACAAAACATCCCTCTGTGCGAGAATTCCTACAACCAGGCGGACTTCCTCCTCAAAGAGACTAGGATGAGGATCGCAATGTTGCTGTGGTCTAGCAGCAGGAATCAACCAAGAGCTCCTGCCGCAGCAAGACTGCCTAGCCGATCGAATTCAACGGGTGGCAAGCGCAAGAGTGGTCACCTCGCAGCGGGCAAGCCTATCCCCAAGCCGGTCAGGGTAAAGACGGCTGGCTCAGGTTCATCGTGCAAGGAGCGCAATAAACGACGGAGAAAGGACAAGCGGATTATCCCAGGCGGCCCCAAAACTAGAGGTAAAGTCCACGGGGACGACCCAACTCCAATGCAGCAGACAGAGTCCCTCCTTAATCAGAAAAGGAGCGCTGCATCGCTCGCTGTTGGGGATTCAACACTTCAGGCCACTACCCAAAGACACGCACCTCCCAAGCGGAAGAAACGGAAGCTGCCAACCTGAGGCCACATGCAGGCTATTTCCCTTCGTGTTAGCAGATGCACTCTCACCTGGTTTCGAACGCTCCGGCGTTTAAGAGGAGCACCCGGCTCCTACGGGGGCACCCGTCTTGCTGTCTGGTAAGCCTTTCGGCAGTAAAAGACCGTACATTGTACCTAAGCAGGTCCAGATTATACTCGTGTAGATATCTAATCTGATTAATTTTGTATTTATTTATTCATCTTCAATCCCATCATTGCATTGTCATCTTCAATCCCATCATTGCATTCGTTTAATGCTGAGAAGGAGATGATGCCAGTCGCTCTGTGTGTACGTCCTAATGATTGTAAGTCAATTCCATCGGTGTGAACGAGCTCCAAGTATGTTTTCCTCTTAATCTTAAGCTTTAAAATCCTCTTTGTACCTCGCATCCGACGAGACGACACCACGGAGTGTTTGAAAACTCACACACGTTGAACCCCATGCTCTAAGCAAACATTCGTTGCATTGTATTTGTTCGATAAAATGTCGAGGAAGCGGTTGTATAGATAGGGGGGAGCAAGCCCTGTGTTTTTTGGGGAGTCACGAGTGGTGCGCGCCAAGAATTTTCTCAAAATTTTTTGACCATGGCCAAAATTGGCCATCGCCTGATTGGCGTAAGAAATAGGACCCTTTGGCAGCTTTTTCTCTGTTATTACTTGTTTTTATACTATGAAACTGTTAGGCCGCATAGACAGGGGTATGGTCTATGCGGCCAAAGAGTTTGGTGGTCCAAAGTGCTAACCCGGTGGAGATTTTGCTGCCAAACCAGCCAATCTTGTCGACAAAACTCCGATCTTCAAAAGACTCAACGCATCGGAGAGCTCGCCGATGCTCCGAAAGCAACAAGCAGAGATCTCAGCGGTGCACAAAAGCGACAATGGAAGAGAGTAATGATGATACCGCAATGGCGGCCGGTGCCGAGGCAGCGCCAAAGCCAAAAAAGAGAAAGAGGAAGAGAACTTTTAGCCGCAAAATAAAGGGTGGTGAGCAGAAGAAATCCAATGCACCGCATGCCCCGAACGTCCAGCGGAATCCGTCACAGCCAACAAAGGCGCCGACGTCAGATAATAAGAAGACGGATCCAAGAGTATACGATCTGAAGAGGGCAACGCAAAGGCGAGATAAACAAATAGAAGTATTGTCTGCTGATAACCAACAACTGAAAAGGAAAGTCGAGACTACCGCAAGAGAAATGCAATCGGTTGAACGTGAGACTGCAATGAAAGTGAGCGCCATTGAGAAGGGGGCAGAGAAATTGCAGGAGAGGGCTGAAAAGAAGATGCAGCGTGCAGCAGAGGCGACGACTACAGCTAATGTCAAAATGGCCGCCGCAACAAAAGCAGCTACTGACGCAAAAGAGATGAAGAAGGAGGCTTCAAAAGAGAAGACTATCGCAACAAAGGAGAGGAAGCAAATCAATAACAATAAATTAGCAGTTGCAAACAAGTCAAACAAACAGTTAGCAGCAAAAGATGAGTTGATAGCGGCAAAAGATGAGGTGATACGTGAACTGAAGGAGAAATTGAGGGCATCACAGAAGGCTGTCAAGGAAGCAGAGGCGAGGGAAGCAAAGGAAATAGCAGCGCGGAAAGAAGTGGAGAATTCACTAGAGGATATGGAAGCAAAGTTGGCGAGGATGGAGGCAATGTTGCAGGAACAACTTGCAGCAGGACGAATAGTTATCAAGAAAGAATCTATGAAGGGAACAGGATTTAAGAGATGGTCGGAAAAGATTGTCCAACTCATCATGGAGTATTTGGTATGTGTTGTTCAAAATGTTTATTATTATTATGTACTTGATTCAACTAATCAAAACACTGCTGCATTATTATTATTACACAATAGGTTGCCGGAGGCTCTCCAACAGCGTTTAGCAAGATACTGCTGGCATTCCTTAAAATAATGCAACCTGAATCTACCGTTGAAGAACTGCCAAGCATTTGGTTCATCCGTCGAATGAGAACAGTTCTCGCCATTGTTTGCCAGCTAATGTCGGCGTACCGTGCTGCCAAGGCGGAGCGGTGGGGTCAGCTCAATTGTGATGAAACAAAGCGCCATCAAACAGAATACCTCAATCTGATTTTGAGTTGTGTAGAAGAGTCATGCGGTTGGCCAGGCGCGCATCAATGGTGATTTCTATCGAGTCGAGACAGAGCTTCAAAAGAAGAAGAAAGAAGATGCAGATGAAACTCAACCTCAAAACGGTACTGTGATTGACCTTCCTCCTCAATTACTCACGACAGTGATTGAATTTGCACTATCTAAAACAAAGCAGGTGCGAAAGAAGGAGCAAGTAGCTCTCCGCAATCAGCAAGAAAAGAGGGCGCAAAGATTAGAGCTGATGAAAAAGGCAGGATACGAGAAGGCCACCCAGCTTCTCATTGATTGTCTGTACTACCATGATATGTACTATTCTGAAAGGCGGCTGAGAAGTGCGGCAGCTGTAGATGAGATGCTTGGCCAACTAAAAAGTAAGACAGCAAAGTTAGATGAGATCAAAGAACAGATCCGTATCAGAGTACTTGGACTTGGCTGGGAAGACTTACATCATCCATGGAGTAAAGATGGTAAGGAGTATTCGGTAGATATCCTTGCCGACTGGTTAAAGAACAAAATTATACCGGAAGAGGACAAAAGGCCAATTCCAGAAAAGCCTCCTGTCAAAAGACTTGAGCGGAAGGCTTTGCCAGTGCTTGGAACATTGTCTGCCGATGTTGCTAAACTTAACGTCATGTCAGAAGAAAAAGAGCAAGAAATTAGGGACAAGGCAACCGAAATGCGTGACGAGCGGGAGTTGGACGGAGTTGGAGACAGATACGGTGAAATGCAACCTAGACTCCACCCTGCATTGGATGAAAGCTTGATTGATCGTCGCATTGAAATCTGTTTGACGCGTGGTGAGCAGCTAATGTGGCATAGTGGGAAGGTGGTTGGGATAAAGAGAAGAAAGAAAACTTTCGAAATGCTATACGATGAAGATGTTGTAGATGATGACGAACCTCGTTTGCAAGAAGTTAAGCTGCTGCCAAGCTTTTGGATCAAGGCTAAGCAAGGCGGATGGAGATTAGCTAAAGAGGAGGTGGAGATGGAGCGTGCGCAACCTTGAGTACCAATGTTAAAGTAGGGGGGGAGTAATGTATTCGTAGTAGAAAGAAGTGTGTAACTCAAGTTCTACTAAGTGATAATTAATCCAGTAGTTCGATACACGTAGCTTGCAGAGCCTAATAGAGATTAAAAGAGGAGGTGGAGATGGAGTGCGCAACCTTGAGTACCAATTCCTACATAGAATAAATTGCGGGAGCGAAATTTGGCGCCATCCATCACTTTCAATTCATGACTCAATGGCCAAAAATGTGCTCCTATGTAGTGCCAAAATGGGTATGAAGAAATGGAACAAATAGCACGAAACTTTGGATATATCTACATTGGATATATATGAATTCATGTATGCAATAGTATTTGGTATAAAACCTATTTGAAAATTCATCATTCTGGGCTTGCTCCCCCCTAGTATAGAAGAGAGGATGCGACCAAAAAAACAAGACTTGACCGTGGCCACCACCACGATCGCAAGAACTGTTAAGTTGAAATATAGCGCGTTGCCTGCGGCAAGGTATGATATGTCGATTGATAAAAGAAACTGATCACCGGTTAGAAATTGATGATATGAAGAATAGCTTAAGTAGGTAATTTTACCACACTAACTTTCTAACATCAACATCATATATCCGCACGCTGTGGATAAGGGTATATCCATAGGCAGCAAGAACGGGAGATGTCTTTCCTTATATTTGATGGCATTTGTGTTCCTCGCAATAAGAGGTGAGTTTCACCTTCGCGTATGAGTATGAGGATAAGGCACCATCATCTCCTATTCATCTGCCTGTGCCTGTGCCTGTGCTGCTGGAGGCCTTGTCGTGATACTACTTGAGGTTGAAGTAGATGAAGATGATGGGGCATCTGATGGTGTGTCTGTGTCTACTCGGTGTTCGGTGGGCCTTGGATTAAGTAATGGAGGTGGGGGAGGGAGATTGCCTCCCACTCCACCCCCAAGTGTAGCTGAGGCTGAGGGTTCCTTGTCATTGTCCAATGACATCAGCGCGGATGAAGGTGGTGACGTCACCTCTTGATGCAATGGCAATGGAGCTTCCTGATCCATTTGACGTTGTTCGTGTAATGTGGCAAATGGCAATGGCAGTATAGGCAGAGGATTCATAGCAAGTGAATTCATAATTGCCATTGGTGCCATTGCTCCATCTCCATTGTCACGATCGTGATGATCCTGATCACCAGCACCAGCACCATCAGCATCAGCATCAGTTGCGAAGATACTGCGTCTTCTCAAAGCCCCAGGAGATGGAAAGTCATAAGCAGCAAGCGGTGGATGTTCAAGTAATGAGGATCGGCGAGTTTGAACATCTTCAGTCTCTTTCTCTTCCTCGGCCTCACCCGCCAGAGTCGGAGGTTGGACAGAAGCTTCACTCCAATCAGATAGGAAAGATGCCAGGCTGTCTAGTTGTGATTGCGTGGGTGTGGTGTTGCGGGTTGGTCGTTCATTTTGGTTTGCCATGGTCGTAAATTATCTGCTCTGAGCTCTGGAGCATTCAATGCAGCTGGCAAGCGTCGGCGTTTTGCAGCTGCCAAGTGTGTAAGCGTCGCCTTTGCGATTGCAGTGGGCCTGCTGAGCAGAAAACGCGAAGGCTAATTCCTAATGAAGAGACGAAAATGTCGTAAAAGTGTGCGACACTCATTTAATACATGATACCGTTGAGACATCTTTTACGATTAAAAGAGCCTATGTGTTTGATATAATTTGATTACGTCAGGATCAAATGCCCATTCTAATAATACCGAGGGGGAAATAAAACCTGACTTTTTTTGTCTTTTGTTGCTTGTGGAATAAGAAAAGGGCCCTCTAATACCACTCACATTCTTTCTGATTTATTTCATTCACGAATTATCAGGAGTCCGCTGGGCGTGTATCAGTAATACTATGGGCGTGTTCAGGGCTGTAATGCATGACACAAATTCGGCCAAAGCTTCTGTAAGACTCAGCCCGAGGAGCTGTAAACCAAACATCTGTCAATAGCTGTCAATAGCTGTCAATACATCCTCGCTCTACGCTAGCTCTAGAGGAGCAAACAAAAAACGATGATATCTTCTAGTGCATATGCCCGAGACGATGGCAACAAGTTGACATCGAGACGTCAGCCTTCACTCCCGCGACATGCTGATGTTGGTGTTGGCGCTTTCCGCCGAGACGGGGCATCCATAAAACAAATGAATAAAGTCGCTGCAGCGTCGTTCTTGAATCAGTCGACGCGCTCGATCTTTTCATATTCTACATATGATCCCTCGGTCTCATTGGGTAAAACTCCGGCTCCGGTTCCAATTCCAAGAAAAATCAACCTTGGCGGTATCTTTGTCTCACCTCTTGGCAACAATGACAGCTGCAGCTGCAGCTGCAGCTGCAGCTGCACCAGCTTGCAATCGTCACCAATCGCACTCAGCAATGAGTTTGCTAATGTTACTCGTCGTCTCAAGTTCAAATTCTGCCTCGGTCCTCCGTCTCCATCATCTCCAACTGCAGGTGCTGTAGTTGAAGGTGCTGGTGATGATGGTAACTTCGAAGGAAATCAGACCCATACCTGCATCGCTACGAAGGCGGATACACAGCGCCCTCTTACCCCTCCACCACCTCCTCCACGAAGGGCGGCATCCACAGGATCCATCAAACAGCGCAGTGAGTTGATGAACGCATCATCAACTGATCAAGTGCACACGCTGCAGCGTAGCCGTAGCTCCGACGATTCATATGACCATGCTAAGGCTAATGCAACCGAAGAAGAGCATGGGCGCATAATGCCCAGAATGAAGCTGCTGGAACAAATTCATCAACAATACTCTACATCTTCTTTTGGTTCTATTCTCTCATCCTCATCAGAGAATGAGCACTGTGCTGGTGCAACCAATGCCAAAGACCTCTATGTAGTTGAAGGTGCAGATTCAGGTGCAGGTGATGATGACGGCTTCAAAGGAAATCAGACCCATACCTGCATTAGAACGGCGGCAGATATGCAGCGCCCTCTTCCTCCCCCACCCCCACTTCCGCGGAGGGCGGCATCCACAGGATCCATCAAACATCGTAGTGATTTGATGAATTCATCTTCAATTTTAAATGATACAGAGCACACGCTGCAGCGTAGCCGCAGCTCCGACGATTCATATGGTCATGCTAAGGCTAATGCAACCGTAGAAGAGAATGTGCGCATAATGCCCAGAATGAAGCTGGAACAAATTCATCAGCAGTGCTCCTCATCTTCTTTTGGTTCTATTCTCTCATTTGCATCCTCCTCAGAAAATGAGCACTATGCTGATACAGCCGAAGATTTCTATGCACGCAGAATGCAGAGATTGATGAAGGAGCAAAGTGATCGATCTATTGGTGCTGTAGTCGAAGACGATGGAAGCGTCTCGTCATCTTCTTCTGATGGTTCTTCTGACTCATTAACATCTGTACCAGAGAATGAGAACGATGACCAGAGGACGGACTTTAATGAATCTACTTTGACTTTGTCCAGTATTACTTTGAGTGTCTACCCACCTACCATGTCTTTCGATGGCGTGAGTGCCTACATCCAACGTCCAGTCAAAGTGAGCAAATTTGAAGACAAGGCGCCACCATTTGTATCATTTGTTCCTAAGAATTGCGATAAGCACGGACGTTGTAAACTCCATCCGGAATACAAGTTGTACGAGAAGAAGCTTTTAGGGTTAGGGGGATATGTGTTGATAGGAAGCTGTCCTATATGTGCTGTTTCGCCGCCATCTGACCCGAAGTTGCGAGACAAGAATCAAGCGACACCGGGACATAGCAATTGCATTCCGACCTCTACGAAAAGCCAAGCAGCAGCTTTTGAGCAGCAGCATCGTCTTCGTCACAGCGGAGAAAAGCAACGACGATCCATAGGCAGTAATTTGCGTGCCAGTCGAGTAAAGAGTTTCGCAAGTGCCCTCAAGCATATCGTCCGTGCTGAGTCATCTACTCACATGCACGATGCAGCTAAATCAAGAAGTGAGGTGCACGTGATGAAGAACGTCTTGGGCCTAGATAAGGATGTACGTGCACTTGAAAAGGGTGACAGCGGAAGCAGCAACCGCAGGACCGCGAAGACGGTTAAGTTTGCGTCATTAGATGACACGACCAGTCAGAAGAACATGAAGAATCGCCAAACTAGTGGATATTTACCTCGAGGGTCAAAGAAGGAGGCCGATGCTAAAATTGGAGCTAAAAGTTCCTTCTCCTCGAGGAGTGGCAACTCTACCACACCGAATCACCATGGCACGGTCCTGTCAGATCCTTCCGAGGGATCACGAAATAGAAGGGTTCACAGGCTGCTTTACACCACTCCATTAGGCGAATGTGGATGGTATACTGGTGAGGTTGACAAGGAGGGGAAACCACACGGGCAAGGCCGAATGAGGTTCAAAATAGGACATACTTATGAAGGGGAATGGCGTCATGGATACAGCGATCTCCACAGGGAAAACTTGAAAAGAATGAAGTCCGGATTTGGCTCAAACAAGGCCGCTTGGAAACAGAGTGAGAATGCTCCATCCGTTCGACGTGCTTCAGCTCCTGCTCTATTCAACACATCCGGTGCTGTGCAGTCGATGCAAACGCCTATGTATCAACATGCACCACATCTAGGACATTTGCCGGCCCAACCGGAGTTAACGCTACAACGGAATCAACATGCACCCCATCTAGGACATTTGCCGGCCCAAGCAGAGCAGGTGCAACAACAGAATCAACATGCTCCACATCTAGGGCATTTGCCGGTCCAAACGGAGCAGGCACAACAACAGGCGGCGTGGATGAACATGTCTCCTGAAGAGAGACGTAGGTCAATGAATGAGTGGTATGCAATCTGGTTGTCGGATTCAGGCTATGGACCTAAAGCCTAAGGAAGACAAGTGAAGAAGAACATCTGTGATCTTGAGCGGCGAAGAGTGCTACAAGTTCATGATGAGAATATTGTATAGAATGGATCGGAAGGGGAAAGGGGAACGAAGATAAGGGCACATAAAAGAATATTTACGAAGATGAAGGAGAGAGGCAGCAGGAGGTTTCCTCCTACGCCTACGTAGCGCCAGTAAAAGAAATAGAAATAGCAATTACATCTTCCACCACTGTCGTCAGCTTTGTCTTACCAATGCATCGGAATATCCTCATCTCTCTCGATCTCGAGAGAGAGATAGGCAGAATAATGTTGTACTCGCTGACCACGGACCTCCTTCTTTCAATTCTAACCGATGCCGCATACAAAACTATCTTATTTATAAAGAATGCTAGAGCAGCTGTAAGTTTGTATTTTGCCTCGCAAAAGAATCAGCCGAACTCAAAGCCCTCTCTATTCTCTATGAAGAACACAAAGGCCCCCAGTCCAAGTCATCACAGAGCAACAGTTATCACCATGAACCCGTCTACTTTTTACTACACTGTACAGACGATGAGTGCTACTTCGAACCGGAGTAACAACTCATTCACAATCGACCTCAAGGACGATTCCACCTCATCTGAAACTTGCACTTTCCACTTCCACTCTCCACAGCTAGCCCCCAGAAAGTAACACGTAACACGTAACAAACGTGCGTACCGAATAACCTAAGACCCTGCATAGCAATAGCAGCGAGGAAATTAAGATCATAACCATCAATTACATTAGCAGCATTCGATAGTTGCCTTCGAAAAGCTATCAATTCGGTGTCTTCTTCCTAGTTTAGGTTGCGGTTGAATTTTTGGAGGCAAGTATCTTCCATTGAACGCATTGTTGTGCTGCATAGGCCCACCTCCCACCTACCTCCGCTCCGGCAAAAGTTTTTGCACAAGCACCTCTTTCTGAAAACGATGATGACAATAGCAGCACATGATGGTGCTAAAAGGGCCTCGACAACGATTATTCGCCGGGCCTGCCGACCACCGCAACGTCGGCAATGGTCCAATAAGAAGTCGTCATCATCACAATCGTCGGCAATGGATCAAGTTGATGCAGCAAACAAAACGAAATCATCACCATCTTCCTCTTCAACAGCAGTTACAGCCAAAGATATGCTAGTGTCGAAATTGACCAACTTCACCACCCAAGCAACACAATTCGCCAAGGCCAAAGCCAACGATGCAGTCACAAACGCATCCGACTCCATTCGTGCATCACTCCACAACACCTCTGTCACTGCCAAGGCAAAATCCGAACAGTATGCATGGGAGGCTCATCGATCCATCAATAAGGTGACAAAAGAGATGGAAACGAAACTTAAAAACAAAGCTATGGATACCAAAGATAGGATGACACATAGAGCTATGGATACGAAAGATAAGATGACACAATCTATACAGGATGCAACGTTGTCAACGAAGGAGAGGATAAAGGATGAATTTTCAAAGAAGATGGATCAATTCAAAATACCAAAGACATTCTTTGGTGGTGGTAGTAATGGTACTAGCGCTAGCGCTAGCAATGGTGTTGGGGGTGCACAAACAATTCCAAAATCTGCATCAACAACGCCTCAACAGGCGATAGAATCTACAACTTTAAAAGAGACAATATCAACAAACAATACCAACAACAAAATAACATCATCATCGCAATCGAACTTATCAAAGCTATCATCACTTCTACCCGACAAAGAAACAATCCTCTCTTCCGCTACAACCTCCGTCCTTACCAAAACAGTCTCAGATACAACCTCCAACTTATCCACCCAACTACAAGCCACTCTACACAAAACATTCAAGTGGTTGTGGTGGTGGGGATTAGCTGCCGTGGGTGTATATGGGATTAGTACTACATTAACTAAAGAGGGTGTGAAGGTATTGAAGGATTTAGTGGGTGGTAGTGTCGGTGGTGGTAGTGGTTCGGGTGGTGAGGACAACAACAACAAGTCTTCCTCGTCTCTATTTTCGTCTAATAGTGTGACAAAAGGAAGTAGTGGTGGGGCAATTATTGAAGATGGTAATAACTCTGTGGTTGTGGAGAGTGATTATGTAAATGGAGGATTTGAAGCAACAGCAGACAATGATTCAGGCAATAATGAGGATAATAAACGTGCAAATGGAGGGTATTTGTCATGGCTCTCTTCATGGAGAAGGGGTTAGTTGGAGGTAGGTGAAGACGTAATAGAACACATAACTTTTCCACTCTTTGAATTGATTTTCTGTTAGATTGTGCAGATATTGCTATTAAGGTAAGTATTAGCAACAATATCAAAATCACCCCTATTCATTTCGAAAAGTATCCGGATTCTTGAACCTATTTGCCGTCGGAATCAGACGTATAATAGAACACATTACTTTTCCACTCTTTGAATTGATTTTCTGTTAGATTGTGCAGATATTGCTATTAAGTATTAGCAATAATATCATTTCGAAAAGTATCCGGATTCTTGAACCTATTTGCCGTCGGAATCATCATCATTTGTTACCAAAGGAGGTGCTCCAACTGCACCTGAAAAAGACGACTTCCAACGTTGACCAAGATCATCAATGCCAATGTCATTGTTGTTGTCTTCCTCATCATTATGTTCATAAAATGTAGGAGAAAATTTGTGAAAGACACTCATGGGAGGAGAGGAACGAGGTGGGATTGGTGGATCATTTTGTATGTTGTTGTCAGTGAGGCTATCAAATGATGATCCTACTTCTTGATCTGGTAGTGAATTGCAGTCCGTCTCCTCTGTATCATCATCTTCGTCATGTATGAGTTCGTCTTCGGTGTCATCAAAACTTGTCTTCTTCTCTTCTTCAAAACTCTTCATCATTTTTGGCAAGGGACAATCTTCCATTGGTGGTTGCATTAATGCGACGAGAGTTGGGCAAACGTTACTGTAATCGCACATTGCAGCTAGGACTTCACTCTCGTATTCGTTGTAATGTGACGAATTTAAGATCTCGTCGGTGTCATTTCCATCTATCATCACACTTGGTGATTCTTCTTGCTTCGATTGGTTCTTCTCTTGTTGTTGCTTGGGCGAAGTCTTTGATATTGATTTTTTGGTGGGCGAATTTTCGGGTGTCAAGAGAACTGCAAGATCCGGAGAGATATTGAATTGTTCATGACTGAAGATATTCTCCAAATTCGCGACTTCTAAATTTGGCATTCTGTGAGTGGAAGCATCCTTTGGTCCGCATCGTAATAGTTCGATCGCCCAATCTACTTCGTCATCAGTGATTCCCTCTTCAGGTTGTGGTATGCACAAATCGATCAAATAGTGGAGTATCCGGTTTAGCAGCGGATGGTCGATCGTCCAGAATTATATATTTCCAATCGTCATTATGCCAATCATATCCAGTTGACGTATCATCTCCTCCTTCAATAGTTTCCCCTCCACCCCCAAGATATTGTTCGCCATAAGTTTGCAGCCAAGCTTCAATCTCTTCGGCACGTGACGAATATTCGGCATCATCATCTGCACTTCTACCAATCATTGACTGCTCTTCACTGGAATTATCCCCCTCCTGTTTCAATCGATGATAATGCAAAAATTTCTTCGTAGTCTGCTTTCCTCTCGTTGCCCCCATGGGCAGGGGCAGCATACACGACGCCACATCTATCCCGTGCCTATGAAATACATACGTGATGTACTCGTGAAAATGCCTCCAAAAAGTGGATAGTACTATGAGCGCATTGGTCTTTTCAATGATGGTCTTGAGACGTTTGAGATGGCTGGCTTCGAAATGAATTTGTTTATTGTGCTTGGTGCAGTTTAGGACACCGTCGATATCGAGGAAGATTATTGGTCTGAGAGAAGAAATGGGTTTGATGTCTTCTTCTGTCATGTTGATTATAATTTAGTGTAGAGCCGATGCCACTCAATGCAACCCACCGGCCTCGAACAACGACGCTAATACAAAATAATACTATATTACTGCTCTTCTAGAGAAGCAAGGGCTTCATTCAGCTGCTGGGCGTCTCTACTACTGCCACAATCATTCTTGTGTAGTGGCATTGCAATAATGCCTCGCGTGCGACGTGCGACACACACACAAGACTCATCAGATCAGACGCGCCAAAAAACGCATTTTCCACTTTCACTCCGATGCGAGCTAGAATCGACGGCACAATCAAGCTCTTCATCATCATCATCTGCGCCGCTGCTCTTCCGTGCACTCTTCCTTTGCCTTAATCCATCACCATGCCGAGATACAAACACAAGAAGGAACGCAAGAAGGACGTAGCATATTACAAAGCCTACTATGTCTTCGAGTACGGCGAGGCCGTGAAAGCGCTCAATCCAGATTTTCGCAAGGAGGCTGAATCGCCCCAAAAGCCAAAGAAGATGAAGGCGATTCGTCGGAGCGTCGTCATTTCCCAACAACAACAAACTCTTTGGACCGACAACCCATCCCTCGAAAAGAAAGAGAAGATATCGGGGACTTCCAAACGAGGAAACTTTGGTACATTGCCACTATCCATCGCAGAGAACATCGATGGGAATTCGCCAGGGGGTGGTGGTAACGATAATTTGGGGGTGAGAGTCAAGAAAACATTCCAAGATGAAGTTACGGGAAAGCCACGATTATTCTATGGTATTGTCACTGCGCATAATGCCAAGCATGGTTTGTACAAAGTCAGCTATGAAGACGGAGATGAAGAAGAGGTAACGCCTTCCGAGTTGGAGGAGATCTTGGCTAGTAAATTTAGTGACAATGCTCTCCGTGATGGTGGCACGAAGAAGCGAAAGAGGAAGAGACCTAGAGCTAAGAAGACTCATTCCGTTTTGGAGGCCGTATGAAGATATCATTTCCTTGTGATAGAGTATGGAGAAGTGTTTGGAATGCTTCTTGCATTGTATTATATAGAGAAGAAGAGGTGTATGGAATGCTTCTTCTTCATTTTAGGTAGCAGCATTGCTATAAACGTCGTAATGTTGCATTACTATCAATCCTATGATTTCCACATTCTTCGTGCGATAATTGTTGTCTCTTAGCAACAAAATAGTGTTGGAAATGACTTGCCCCATTATTTATTCTCTTAACATATTCAGTAAAGTCATCGGGTAAACAAGCAAAATACCACTGAAGACTCCAATGATAAACAATTCACGCACGCAATGCACTATTGTAAATGTCAGCTAGCACTTATGTCATCAACATAACATCTCAGTCTAAGAAGATAGATGTAAGTTGTCTTTTTCTTAATCGTCGGTGTCCGACGCCTCACCCGTACCACTCTTTATCCCAGATCTTTGCAAGGCAGGACACTTTAATTGTTGTATGTTTTTGTCAAAGTCTGGCAAGAGCTTATAACATCCTGTCATATCTAAACTTGTGAGAATTTGACAATCGAGTGTGAGCTTCTCGAGTGAATAAAGCCACGCTACACAAAGCGCAGACATCACTGGAGAAGATACTACCAATGATTGCATGTGATTGCATCCACGTACTTCAGCCGTTGTCAATACTGGACTTTTAATGGACACATGGCGTAGTAACGGGCAATCTCTCATGTCAATGTGTTCAAGATGAGGCAAATAGAGCTGCTCGGAATCATTCACACCTTTATAAACACACTTAATTTCTTCAATCGTCGTGTTCATCCTCAACTTCAATACTTTCAACAGAGGACAAAATGTGGATAGATTTCGCATGTTCAGAAAGTCAGATGAAACATTGGAACAATTGCTTAAATCCAATTCTTCCAGATTCGGACAGTGACTGTCAGGCTCAAGCGCTAAGAGACCTTTGCAGCCGCTTAAATTCAGTCTTCTCAGTATTGTCGATTGTATCTTGGGAGATTCGATCTTTCCACAATATCCATCCAATATGAGCTCCTCAAGAGTATTATTGTGATAATGCATGATTGCTATCTCTACATCAAAATCACATAGACTTGGAATCTGTCCACCTAGACGCAAATGGGTAATCTGATTCGAAGAACGAAGCAGAGAACGAATTAGCGGAAGCTCCCCATGGAATAATCTCCCTTCAATCACCAACCGTTTCAACTTAGGAAAGCGCACATCGGCATGTATACTATACGAAGGTGTTGATCCACTTCCCCACTCACTGGTAAACGGGTCACATTCGAATACACCTAATAATTCCAAACATTCTAAATTTCGTGCACAAGTTGCACCCTGCAACACTTCTAAATAATGTCTCGAATCTCGATCAGCCGCATCACGGCGATGAGTCACCGCCGATCGATCAAGTAATTGCAGACCATATAAACGAAGTGATGTTATACTTGTAAATATTGTGAGCATCCGCTGCAGTACTTCGGGATGTCATTATTCCCCTTCCGAGTGAGGTGTTGTGAGAATTTTCTCCGTCTTCGTCCATCCACAGGTGATGGACATGTCTCGGATCACGAAAGAATGTGGATACGAGCCGCAGCTGGCAGACATCATTGAGGGTTAGATAGGATATAATTTGAGGCAGGTGCTCATCTGGGAGAGAGAGCAGATGTAGTGCTATTTTGGATTTCATGGCGTAACGAATCGCTTGAATGGACGCATTGGTAAGGGTGATTTTCATTTTTTTGTTCGGTGAAAATTCAATTCGAGTTTTTGGTTTTTGGAGGATGGAGATCGCGCGCAGGAGAAGCGGGAATGAATGCACTCACTCACACTGTGAGCCACACTTTCGCATCCGTCCTTTCGCATCCGTCCTTTCGCATCCGTCCTTTCGCATCCTTCCAACCCCAGTCGCTCATAAGAACAAAAAGTCTCCTCATTCATCCAGAGGTATCTCAAGTAATAAGGCCGAAATGTATATGTTGATAAGACGCACCACTGCAATCACTCTGCCCATTTTAACCGTAGTATTGATGCCTCAGGCTTGCGCTGAGGGAATAGTCCCAATCGTTGAGAATATGAGTATGAGTGATTCTGTTAGTGTCGATACCTTGGCTTGGGCTGGAGATGGCGAGAGAGATGATATTCATGCACTAAGGTTGGATAGGTCGAAGATGATCAATAGCACGGAGAAGGGAGAGTGCAAGTGGCCACATGATGCAACTTTTGATGAAGAGTGTTCTTGCATTGAATGGCATGGACAGGGCAAAATAAGTTACGACGATGGCAGTGAGTACGTTGGAGAGTGGTTAAGCAATGATATGTGTAGGGTTGGTCAGAGGTGCGGAAAGGGCATTTGCAAATGGTCGAATGCAGCTGCATTTGATGGAGATTGGTCGATTCATATGCCGCATGGAAATGGCAACATGAATTACGAAGATGGAAGCAATTATATCGGTGAGTGGCTCGAAGGGAAAAGGCATGGAAGGGGCATCCTGAAGCGGGCGAATAGAGACGGAGAATGGTCGACCAATGAACAGAAGTCCAGAGATAAGTGGCGCATCCTACCTTTCGCTTGCATTAGTTTGTTTGATCGCTGGCTTTTTGATCTGGGTATGTACACACGTGCGACTTTCAGACATCAAAGATTACGTAGCCTTCTACGTTTACGTCTCGGAGCACGGCGAAACAGTTGAAGCGCTCAGCCCAGAGTTCGATAATGAGCTAAAATCGTACCCCAAAGCCAAAGTTGAAGCCGACTCGTCAGAAGGTCATTTCCCAACAACCTCTTTCGGACCGACAACTCATCCCTCACGAAGAAGGAGATGTCGGGGCCTTCTAGACTAAGGAAATGCTTGCAAATTACCCCTGTCTATCAGCGGATCAGTAGAAAATTGATGGGAACTCGCCAGGAGGTGGTAACGATAAATTGGGCGTGAGAGTCGAGAAAACTATTCCTAGACGAAGATACGGGAAAGGCCACGGTTATTTTCCGGTATTGTCACATGCGCATGATGCCAAGTATGACTTCTATAAAGTCTGCTATGAAGATGGAGATGGGGAGGAAGTAACGACTGATGAGCTAGAGGAGATCCTGGCTAGTAAATTTAGTGACAATGCTCTCCGTGATGGTGGCACGAAGAAGCGAAAGAGGAAGAGGCCTGAGGCTAAGAAGAATCATTCCATTTTATAGATTCATAGAGATGCAAAACTGACGCACAGCCTTAAAGTAAGATAGAACCACAATAATTGTCTTTCCTTTAATCGCTAAGTGTACTTAGAGGCTTATTTACCCTTGACATAGATAAATAATACATAGAGTGTCCAGCGCCTCATTCGCACAACAGAACACCACCGGTGCGCGTGCGCGTTTTACAATATCTCGGGAGTCGCCGCAGGAGAAACGGGAATGAAAGGCGCACATGCACATGCACATGCACATGCGATGGCATCACATCACTCATTATTTCATCAGTCTTGCGGTGCAGAGTGCAGAACAAAGAGTCTCATTCATCATTCATTCAGAGGTATCGCAGTGAAAGGCTGAAAATATAAGATAATGAGGCACACCGCTGCAATTATTCTGCTCATTTTGGCCGCAGCTTCAGCATCAATGATGCCTGGTGCATGTGCCGAGGGAGTTCCAGTTCCAGTCGCTGAAAATGTCAGGGGTAATGGCGATACCTTGGCCTTGGCTTCGGCTGCCAATGATCCCAAACTGATGCTTGCAGATTTAGTGGTATTAATTTTGCGATGGAGCCTGGGATGCGCTGAGGGAGTTCTATTCGCTGAGAATGTTACTGTCACGCCGGTAATGGAGAGAAACATGATCATATCGATGATAGTCACCACCAGCACTGAGAAGGACATCATCCCTTGGAAGAAGTGGGCATTTGAAGTTTGGAATGGAAAGGGCAAAATAAATTACGACGATGGGAGTGAGTACGTTGGAGACAAATGGACGAATATGGCCGAAATTGATAGAAAATGGTCGGCCAAAGGCTACGGAGAGGGCAACATGAAGTACAAAGATGGCAGCGAGTACAGCGGAAAGTGGTTCGATGGGAAACGGCATGGAGAGGGAATTCAAAAGTGGGCAAACGGGGACGTAGTATTCGATGGAGAATGGTGGATCGATTGTTGGCGCAGGAAGTGCAGTGTTAGCAGTGAGTACCATGGAGAGTGGTTTGCTGACAAGCGGCATGGAAAGGGTATCATGAAGTACAGAGATGGCAGCGAGTACATCGGCAACTGGCTCGATGGGAAACGACACGGAAATGGCATCCTTAAGGGGGCAGACGGGGACGTAGTATTCGATGGAGAATGGTCAGACAATTATCCAATGTCAAAAGATGAGTTGAGCTTCATAAAAAAGGAGTTGAACTGTATCCTCTTGGCGCTTATTTTGGTTGACATTTTGGTTGACATTTTGGTTGTCATTTTGGTTGTCTTTTGGATCCTTGATATTCCGTTTGAGCAAAACAAATTTTTAGCTTTTTTGGTTCTGTGTATTTCCCTTGTGCAACGCTTACACCCGGACAGTTGGAGTGCATGAAAGCTAGCAGATTGATTTGAGTGTAGAGATCCCATTCCTCACAGGATGCTGATTGATTTGCTGAAACGTGCATGCACAGTCGACAATTTTCGCAGGAGTCAGCAAATGGTGAGGCAAGAAGTAGAGAAAGAAGTCTAAAAATAGAAAGAGAATAGCTTACTAGAAACTGCAAGTAAGGTTGTCAGCTTGAGGAGGAGATGAGCAGATCTCTAAAAATAGGACCAACGATACTTATCACCAGAAAAGTCGCCTATGTCCTCTCAGAGATAATTTTTTCATTTACATTTTCATACCATCACACGACATTGATTCATTCGGTTCTAAAGAGCGATGTTTGGACCTGTCGTGCTTTATTTTTACCCTTGGCCTGCGCACGAGAAGTGCGGGAATGAACGCCTGTACTTGTGATACCTACATGAAGATATGGTACCTAAAATGCCGAGAGAGAGATCGAAGAGTTGTTGTAGAGCACATTCGACATAACAAAGAGTCTACTCGTTCATCCAGAGGTATCGCAAGTGAAAAGACCAACGATGTGCATGATATTGAGGCTTACCCCTGCAATTATTCTGACCATTTGATTTTGGCCGCAGTATTGATGAATGCGGCATGCGCAAAGGAAGCTCCGAATGTCGAGAAGTAACGAATTCGGCAACGAGGGCATTTCGGCCGTTGAGAGTGAGAGAAATGAGTTGCGTGCATTCATGGTGGAGAGTTGCAGTGAACGTTACTTGATTGGAAAAGGCAAATGCGACATGGCAAATGGAGACGTTATTAATGAAGGTTGGTTCGCCAGTGAGAGTCTTAGTGAGAGAATTTTGAAGGATGGCAGCGAGTATGGCAGCGAGTATGGCAGCGAGTATGAAATTAGTTATTGGCCAACCGATAAGCGGGAGAGGAGCAAAAAGAAGTACAGAGGAAAGTTGACTCTTTATCCCTCCAAAATGGAATTGGTTGTGTACAAGTTGCTTGGAGGATGGAACAATGATGAAGAAATGGGGTACTTTCGGTACTTAGTCGAGCGTGTAAAAGAGAAGGTCCGTGGGGAGAAGCTAGGAGCTGTGTGCACCTGCAGTTCTGCTTCTTATGTTCCTGAAATGATGCTTGCAGATTTATTGGTGCAAGTGCATACCTCTGGATGGCATCGTGCAGTCTTTTATATTGCAGGCTTTTTGTTGGCGTGGGTGATCGTACATCATGTGAAAGCGGTGGCGCTGAAGATCGTACATTATGTGAAAGCGGTAGCGCTGATGTTGAAGAGGACACCTGACCAAGATCGCTGTCAGCGAACTGAGAGGCAGCTTATGTAGAGACATCTAAAATTAGAGGGAGAATGCTATACTGTCTGTGAGGAAAGTGCTAGGTCCTGAGCTTGAATTGAGGCGATTGTCGCTACTCCGGGCGGTCCGAAGTAGTATCATCTGTACAGTTGAGTGAAGAGTAGAGGGGTTCATCATCATGATCTGGCAACTAGTGTTGGGTGTGACTTGGACTGTGGGCTTCTGTCTTCGAATAGAGAGGGCTTTGAGTCCGGCTGAAGATGACTATTTTACGTTCAGTTGGATATCTACATCACCTTTAACTATTGCTGCAATTGGAAGCACAGAATGGACCTCCTTGTTCTATCTGCGGGTCGCCTTGAAATGCGCAGCCTGAATCTTGAAAGATATTCTCTACGTTGCTGTAAGGGAAACGATTGTCCTTCCTTGCGCATATATTCTGGTTGAAGGATGATTCTTTATTGAACATTTCATACATTTCAATCACTGAGGATGTATCCCAAGACGAGATGTTGCCATTAAGAGGATGATGCATCCCGGAACATGTCACTCATATCAGTCACAGCAGCCGTATTCCATCTCGACAAATCCTTGTTGAATGATGAAGCCCCGTAGAACAATCAATACATATTGGTGAATTTACCAACATTCCAACCAGTTATCTTCGTCAAAAGTATCGCGACCTTCAAACAAGCTTGCCATGTCTGTAACGTCTACAACACACCATGATCAAATCGGCCATCCATACTTGTCAATAATATTAGGAGGGCAAAAGTCTGTCCCTTCATTACAGCTAGCTTGAACATACCAGTCAATGGTAGACTTAGACTTGGAGTAAATCACGATCAGTAAAGCATGCATAAGATCGCTCACTGGGAGATTGAAAAGGTGAGAGACTCATCGAAGGGGGGCTGTAATTTTGATAGCAGCACCAGGGCGACGTGCCAGTGATACTCCAAAACTGGCAGCAAACACTGTAATCAATACACAAATAATCACGAGTAACACTTTGATTCGCCTCTGTTTCCACCACGGAAGTTCGGGCTCAACAGTAGGAGTTGCTTCATACACAGTATCATGACCTCCCACCTCCTCTTCTTCCACCAAGTATGCTTCTAAAATTGGCAACGAGGGGTTTCTCTCCGCTGTTGGCAAGACCTGATGGGAATCTTCGTTGTTGCTGGAAAAATTGTTTTCGGATCCGTCAAATCGCTGCTGCAAGTTCTCCTCATCCCCAGGATCCAGAGACTGATTTTCGTCCATTTTCTGAACAAATGGATCCCCCCTCAATCCCAATCATCAATTCATCGCCATTTACAGTAGTAGTAGCATTCATTTGATCCGGACTTTCAAGTGCTGATATTGATGAATTGTCATTAGAATGAGTCAGAGAATCTTGCTGATACCCAAGAGGCAGCAGACACCCGTCATCTCCTTCGGTTGATTACTGGTCTTCGAGTTCCATCTTTAACTTCGATTCGTCCTCCAATTCTATAGAGTTATATGGACGAGGTGCATCATCGTCACAATCCTCAATCTGCCTCCATCATCGCACCCGGTGTAAGCGGATGTGATATCGCCGAATCATCATCACTCCTCTGTTCTACTTCATCCTCATCAACACCCATACCAGCTAAATGTTGATTTAAAGGCACCGGAGCTTCTGAGGTGATCAACCCCTGCTCATTGTCAACGTCACTTTCATCCTGACCCGAAAGGGACAAATAATCTGAAGTTGTAGGAGGAGTGGTAGGAGTAGCTGGCAAGCTCTCTCTCTAGCTCTCTCTAGAGATGTCATGGTTTTTTTTGTTTTGGATTTTGGAGGTTGGTTTGTCTGGAGATCGCGTGCAGGAGAAGCGGGAATAAGTCGCACTCGCTAAGTAAGCTTTCATTCCAAGGTTGGTATCGCTCATGAGAGTCTCAACCCTTCTCCGTCCAGAGGCATCGCTCATAACAACAAGTCTACTCATTAATCTATCTATAGAGAGAGGATCACAAGTAAGAAGGCCGAAAATGTATATGATAGTGAGGCATACCACTGCAATCTTTCTGCCGATTTTAGCCGCAGTACTGATGCCTGATAACGAACACGGAAAGAGAAAAATAAATTACGACGATGGCAGTGAGTACTTTGGAGAGTGGTCAGCTGATCAGCCGCATGGCAAGGGTATTTACAAGTGGACAAGCGGCGAAACTTATGATGGCATGTGGAAGCATGGTCTGAGGCATGGAAAGGGCGTTTACAAATCGGGAAATGGAGCCGTATTTGATGGAGAATGGTCAGCTGATCAGCGGCATGGGCAGGGCAAAATGAAGTACTTAGATGGCGGAGAGTATATCGGTGAATGGTCAGCTGATCAGCTGCATGGGCAGGGCAAAATGAAGTACTGCGATGGCGGAGAGTACATCGGTGAATGTTCAGCTGATCAGCGGCATGGGCAGGGCAAAATGAAGTACTCAGATGGCGGAGAGTATATCGGTGAATGGTCAGCTGATCAGCGGCATGGGCAGGGCAAATTGAAGTACTCAGATGGCGGAGAGTACATCGGTGAGTGGCGAGAAGGGAAACGACATGGAAAGGGCATTCTCACGAGGGTAGATGGGACCATATTCGATGGAGAATGGTCAGCTGATCAGCGGCATGGAAAGGGTATTTACAAGTGGACAAGCGGCGCAACCTATGATGGCATGTGGAAGCATGGTCTGAGGCATGGAAAGGGCGTTTACAAATGGGCAAATGGAGCCGTATTTGATGGAGAATGGTCAGCTGGTCAGCGGCATGGGCAGGGCAAAATGAAGTACTCAGATGGCGGAGAGTACATCGGTGAATGGTCAGCTGATCAGCGGCATGGTCAGGGCAAAATGAAGTACGCAGATGGCGGAGAGTACATCGGTGAATGGCGAGAAGGGAAACGGCATGGGCAGGGCAAAATGAAGTACTCAGATGGCGGAGAATACAGCGGTGAATGGTCAGCTGATCAGCGGCATGGTCAGGGCAAAATGAAGTACGCAGATGGCGGAGAGTACATCGGTGAATGGTTAGCTAATCAGCAGCATGGGCAGGGCAAAATGAAGTACTCCGATGGCGGAGAGTACATCGGTGAATGGTCAGCTGATCAGCGGCATGGGCAGGGCAAATTGAAGTACTCCGATGGCGGAGAGTACATCGGTGAGTGGCGAGAAGGGAAACGGCATGGAAAGGGCATTTTCACGAGGGTAGATGGGACCATATTCGATGGAGAATGGTCAGCTGATCAGCTGCATGGGCAAGGCAAAATGAAGCACGAAGGCGGCAGAGATGTTTTGGGTTTCTATGTAAGCTGTCTTACGGAGCTCGCAGGTATGTCTAAGTCTAAGTTGAAGAAGCTCCAACAAGATGAGCAAAAAGATGATGAGAAAAGCGATGACGAGGACCTCGTTGTGACGCTTGACCAAGATCATGTCAACTGTGGCATTTGTTTCCAAGCTTTCACTACAGACATGAGGAGCACAGTTCAAGAAACTCGGGAAATGTTACCCGTCACAGGTTCTTGTGGGCACTTTTTTTGTCACGGCTGCATCCTTCGTATTTCGGGATCCAATGATGAAGTTGAATGTCCGAAGTGCATGCAAGCAGATCGATTTTTGTGTAGAGATCCCATTTATCATAGGATGTTGATTGATTTGCTGGAACGTGCACGCACAGTCGAAAATTTTCGCAGGAGTCAACAAATTAAGACCAGCGCAAACAAAAAGAGCTAAGGTAAATTTTGTTCAGGCTTGTCGCCAGATATTTTTCAATTACTCTAGCTCTTTTTATTTGCGGCTGTCTAAATCATGAGGCAGCCTCAGTAGAAGTAGAGATAAAAGTTAAAAAATGAAAGAGAATAGCTTACTTGTCAGCTTGAGGAGGAGTTCAGCAAATCTGTAAAAATGGGACCAACGATACTTATCACCAGATCAGCACTTCTTCCTCTCAAATAGAAAATCAATTGTCATGTATCTTTTTCATACCATCACACGACACTAAATGTTGTGATCTCTTGGTTTCCTTTGTACTTCACGGAATCATTCACCACATTATATCCAGCTCGAGTTGCCATTGCCTTCACAGTTTTGAGAGCAAAATCATTCAGTCACTGCAGCCTTCTTTGCTTCCAGAGATTGACCAGACCACAAAGTCGCTGGAGATGTGAAGATAATAGTAAATTGTGTATCTTTGATCGATGATCCACTTTGAACCATAGATGCTCCACCCTCCCATGCGAATCCACTTAGCGTGAATAGATTCACCATTTGCTTGATGGCAGCTAGAAATTTGTCTGCATCGGGTCTACTTCCCGGCTCTATCGTGGGTATTGCAGAAGCAGTCTCGCCAAACTTTTCAATCAATTTGTCAAGAATTGCATTACCAACGATCTCGGTATGAATTCTAGGAAGGTCACTATTTCTTATTGTCGGATCTCTCCTAACTACCACTGCATCAAATTTCTGTGGTTGGCCCTCACCCACTTCCACAGGCTGTTGCTCTTCAAACACAGATGGAGGATTTACAATCTCTCTTGATATTGTTGCATACTGAGCAAAAGATATGAAATCAAAGTAATTTGGATCCGCTAAATCTCCCTGTTGCATGACACCAGCTCCTAATGCATCAGAATAATATTTATATTCCGCTTGACGGATGAGAAAAAAGTCTCTTTGGAATTGGTCCATTGCGACAATGTCTAGTTCATCTACTGCATTGTACGAGGAGCGCATGAGTAAGACAGCAAAATCAATATTCATCCTTTGTCGAAGAACACGTGCTGGTTTGGAGCGGAGTCCTCGTTCCAATCTCGCTTGAAAACTGTCAGCTTCTTCAGCTGTTAGTGGTGGTGCAGCTAGCGCTGATTGAGATAAACCAGCTGATGCAGATACGGAAGATATTGTTGATATCATCATTCGCCGGCGAGAAATATGTTCATGTTGCTTCATCATTAGTTGTGTTATCGGCGGCCTTGCATGCTTATTATTTGCAAGACTCTGTGTCGAGAATGCTGCAGCATCATGGTATATGCATAATGCTGCAGCGAGGACATAAGCAATCACAACTGTCCTCATGCTGCTGTGCGTCATGTAGATGCGGTCTCGTCAAGTGAGCAGGATTATGGTAGTAGTAGCAGTGAGAGCTAGCTACCAGCTGGGTGCTTGCGTCATCGTCAGTCGTCATTCATTCGTGGCGTAGTTTGTGGGGTCTTAGGCTTATTTGCTACGCACGCTACCGCGCTCAAAAAATCGGTCGCGAATTAATTTTAGCTAGGCGACACCGCATAAAATACGAAACAACCATGTGAGTATGCCCTCCATAGAGCGCACCTATCAACACTGTTGAACCCAAACTGATAGCCAGAATCCCTTGAGGAAGTATATTCAAATACAATTATTAATTAGTTGACCATTATATAACTACTAGATAAAGCGCAAGCATCGGTCCAAAATGGCCTATTTCATCTAGTAAATTAGAGTGATTCTATGTATGACGCATGCGTATATGAGCACCTATGCAGCCGCTGTAATGCGAGTATAGTGAATATGATGACTCCCAGCGGCTTAATCGAAAGGTAATAACATGTACTATCAACCTATGGCCGGTGGGCGTAGCCAGAGGGTCGATGTTGAGCGTATCGAGGCACTGTTTTCAGTCAAGTTATAGTTTTGTGCGTAGTTTGTTAGCAAAAAATTTTTGTCGCGATTTTCTGTTTGTCGCGATTTTTTGAGCGCGGTAGCACGTGGGTTAGAATGTTGTTAAGAGGTAAGGAAAACAAATAACGTCACGCTAAATCTCCCTTCTTATTGTCACAACTCAATTATGATGAAACACATAGTGTACAAAATAATATGAAGCTTCCTTCAATATTGTACACAGTCGGATCGGTGGCCGAGCTCTAGAGCAGCGACGGACCAAGCACAAGCCAATGGAATGAACAGAAGGCGATATGTTTACATCACAATATGATAGAACCTCTCAATGGGGTAAAATTATTCTTCATTTCCATGATCTACTATGTACAGCTTTCCAGATTTCCCTGTCCTACGCTACGATACTATCATGATTCACAGCATCTGAGCCACATCTCCCAACTTTGTGCACCCACGAAGAACCAAGTCTGTGAACGCACCTCCGTAAGTGATGAAGGCAGTCTTTGCGACCGTGGAGAGGAATGACAAACGTTGCTCAGAGTCGTCCTTGACTTCGACCAGAGCTTTCAAAACTAATCGTTGCTCTTGATGTTCTTTCATACCTAAGCATTCCATCGGCCATCCCTTATCAAATGTGCACGATGATTCGTCTCCTGGTCGTAAAGACAAGGAAGAGAAATATATCTCTTCGCATTGCTCGATTGCTGCGGCACTTGACATATCTTGTCCATCATACTTGAGTTTCGCTAGCCTGTTAATAGTGGTGAAGTTAAGGTAACATTCAGGACACACCTCCAACCCATGCCTACACTCGAAGACACGCGATTTCTTCTTTCTTTTCCTGCAGAAGACCCCGATGCAATACAGGTTCGTAGGCTTAATTGATAACACATTCCCACCATCATATCTGAGCGTGACGGCGATCCTTCCACCTTCAGTCGCTTCTCCGATCACTCCAACCTTTCCGTTGTAATGAGGTTTCCCTTTCAAGCCATGCACTACACAGTCTTCTCCTTGCTCGAGCTTCAATTCATGCTTCAATGGCTTGGCCTCATTATTACACTCTCCCGAATCATCAAGACGCGGATTCGACTCTGTCTCACTGCTAGTGACCTTGCACTCACGCTTGTGAATAGGCCAATCGTCTCGTTGGCATTTTGCCGAGCAATACTTTCTTCTGTTACAGCGGCTGCAATATTGAAAAGTTTCTGATCTGTGGTGCTCTAGATTATTGCAAAATCCATTGCCACATTTCCGAAGAAACTTTCCAGGTCGACAGCCTGGTATGACGGGATCTTGTTCTTGTTCATTCTCTTTTGCAACACCAATCTTTTCTCTCCAATCCACGTGAGGAGCAACAAACTCGACAGCCGCACGAACACTGCCATGATCAGCAATTAATGGCCAAAGAAAGTTAGGATCTTGGGCAATAAAAATTGGAGACACATAAGAAGGCATACCACTTGCTGCTAAAGCTGCCAGAACACACTCTGCTTCTCCGCCAGCATAAGTCTTCCAGGTCTCAATTTTCAAAGCACCATTCTTGTCACGGAATATTGCCGCCTGTCCTCGTTGTGGCAAATCCTCGTCAAGTGAAAGTACCACAGCTCCTCTTGCGATGGCGTCCAGACGCTCTATGGCATCTGCTTCACAAACGCTACAGAAACCTCCTTCATCTGATGATCCCTCGTTGTGGACACAAACAGTAAAATAGGCGCATCGCTTACTGTCACTCTCAGAATACGCTAGCCTCATACTCTGATCATGCCATTTGTTGATCATGTCATTAGTGACTCTTTCATCACAGGAGGCAAAAGGTGGTGCAAAGAAGATTTGATTCTCTTTTGTCCTCGGGACTGCGCCGTGGGTTTGAGCTGTTGCCTGCTTTGCAGCGCCTCTACGAAGATAAGCAAACTGTAAAATCTAGACCGTGCTGGCTCCTCAAAAATTCTATTTTCTCAATAACTCCCTTCACATTTTTTTCTCCAATCAAAGGGATTCGATGGCGTCCTCTGCTTTGCTGAACTGAATTGTTCACAGTTCCTGTTGCCCAATTACCAGCGAAAGGGCGGAAGAGAGAAATTTTCTCTTCTTAGGACATCATGGAACACCAGAAGCAAGGGCGGCTAGATTCGGGCCACCAAGTTGCAGCACTTGTCCTCGCTGCATCCTCTGTATTGATTGTTGCAGTATGCCCTCGGTTGCATGAATCTCCACTGGGAGTAGACATCTACAATTCAATAATTCAATGGCCCCAGCGCTGCCATGCAGGACTGACTTCCACAGCCACTGATTGCACCTACGGCGATTGGGTTTCACTCCAACGCCATCATCAAAGCATGTACCTAGTGACTGCATGGCAATGCCGTGCCCAAGTTTGGCGGCCTTTTCGAAATATTTAAATGCCAATTCTTGCGACTCTAGCACAGGGATATCACTCCCTCCACTTGTTACTCACAGACCCGTCCAACCTGAATTCACCTAACATGCGGTGTCTAAATCGAGATCCAGCAATAAAAGCACAAGCTTGATTTCCAGGTCCATTACCTTCAATTATGTAAATAAATAATACATGCATAATACAAAGTTAATCAAATTAGATGTGGGAATTAAAGCGAATAGTGAAGCGCAGTAGAGGAATTCAAATATCTGAATTGAGGGATTTTCTCACCTTCATCCGCCCACTTGGCAACATTTGAGGCCGTTAAAATGCCATTAATCGCCTGCCGACCCTTGCTAGCAACATAAGCCTGAAAAGGCTTATGCACAGTCTCTGTCATCTCTGTGCTATGATCAGCATATGCTTCTCTAGACAATCGTTCCTCCACGGGAAGTTGCGCAAGATCGCGCATCATCGATCCCATATTAAACTCAGTTTGAGGGGGTCCCGTGCAGCCATCATGTGGATGGTCCGCCTGGCATGATGTAGAGCAGAAGCGAACTTCAGTGCAAACGCAGTAGACAAAGTTTTCTTTGTCTAATTGTTTCGAACAGCCTTGACAACACGTTGCTTTTGCACTACGATCGCGGCTTTTGATCTTCTTTTTCTTGTTGTTGCGACGAGGCGGCATGATTGTTTATTGTGTCGCGGCAATCCTAAGGGGAGAGAACATAATTATTGGAAAGGATAGCGTTTCTTCGTTAGTAATTAGTTGGATGGCTGCAATGAAAGGTAGAGAAAGAGTGATGGTATTGATTTGCTTTGCGTTGGTCAGTTCTACTATCTATTATTTGATCTTCACCGCACATAGTGCTGTCAGAACAATAACACATTTAATTTTTCATCTTCATCCCAGCAAAGCAATAATTGAATGCCTCACACAAAACAACTCACCATCGCCACCATCACCACAACCATCAACCAGCCATCAACCCACTTCGTTGATGGCCGGAGTTGTTGTGTTTTGTGGTCGATGTGTCGATGTGGATGCAAGCTAAGAAGTTTAGAAGTAGGCTACCGGAATAGCGGGCTTGCGGGCGTGCCAACGTCATAGTCTGGATGGGGAGAGGGTCACAGGAGATTAAGGTTCATTATGAGGGTATTTTTTGTCATTTACGGGTATCTTTTGAGCTGATTTTACCCGATTAGCTACAGTTGTGGGGCCCGACCAGTAACTGGGCGCTGGGCGCCGGCCGCCCACAAGAGATAGAATAGGATAGGAAAGATTTTGGCGGGCCGCTCAGTGCAATCTAAAATCTTTTATCTTTTTGAAGCATCTCGGCCGGAGCAATGCCATGAGGCCATGAGCCATGAAGATTGCCATCATAAAACCATGAAGATTGCAGTAGCTATCTCCGCCGCCATAGCAGGCTCTGCCTCTGCTTGGTCAACTTTGACCATGAAGGCTTGTGAGTAGAACAGCTGAAGAAAATGGCCGCCCATTCATTTCTGTAAAGCTTACACAATCATATTGTAATCAAACTCTCTCTCTCTCTTCTCTCCCATCACAAGATAGACACTACAACTATTTCAGAGCTACCTTCAATAACAATACCATCTCAAGGTACCATCCGACAATTTCAACTTTCCCAAAACGATGTAACGGTAAAGCTATCCTCACTTGGTGCATCCATCACGAGCATATTGCTCCCAGACTACTCTGCATCTGCACCCCAAGCATCATCATTTGATGACGTCGTCTTGTCTTACAAATCTCCCAAGGAACAATGCCAACATAAAAACACACAATTCTTTAGTGCAATAGTAGGAAGAGTTGCTAATCGTATCAAAGATGGCAAGTTCCAGTTGCAGCAGCAGGAGGATGACGAGATGACAACATATAATCTAGATCGAAATGATGGCAATGTCAATCACTTGCATGGTGGCTACGATGGGTTTAGTCATAGAATTTGGGAGGCAGAGATGGATCAAAGTGGTGTCAAGTTCACTCTAACTAGCAATGATGGTGATCAAGGATACCCTGGTGGTATCCAAGTAACAGCAATCTATTCACTAGTGGCCAACGACAACGACGAGGACGATGATGTGGGAGCGAAATTGAAACTTCAAATGCACGGTTGCCTACAAGAGGGAGAAACCAAGGCGACACCGATTGCACTTGCACAGCATTCTTACTTTAACCTCGCGTCTCATTCTTCATCGGAACGAATATTGAAGCATGTATTGCATATGCCATACTGCGAAAAGTTTACACCGCTGGATAATACATCAATCCCTACCAAGGAGGTGAAAGCAGTAAACGATGTAACGGCGATGGATTTTTGTCAACCAAGAACTATTTCTGATGCATTGATTCATTACGGGGAGCAAGTGGTCGGATTGACACCCGAAGTGGCGAGGGAAAATATCCATCAAATAGCAACAGATGGGAGCACACAAACAATCTTCAATGTTCCAAAAGAGGGAGGGGCAGAAGGATCAAACTTGGATGGTGAAAAACCGTATGGATTTGATCACAACTACGTCATTGGAAGTCGTAATGATGGTAATTCTCCACTGCGTCTAGCCGCTGTCCTTTCTCATCCTTCCACACGACGGTCAATGAGCGTTCATACATCGGCACCAGGAGTTCAACTCTACACTTCCAACTACTTATCCGGATCTAATCCTCCACCTGACTTGTGCAAGGGCAACTCAAAATATTTGCAGTGGCAAGGAATCTGTTTGGAGACTCAAACATTTCCGGACTCAATTTACTCAACGCCGCCAGAGGCAACTGATGAGTTTGGGAAAGGACGATGCTTCATTCTACGTCCTGGCGGAGACGATTACTTTCATGAAGTTCATTTTGATTTTGGAAGACTGCCGTAGTGTGGTCAAATTTGATGTCTTGCAGATAAGGCAAACCACAAGTCAAACATCAATGCTGGTCACGACATAATATTTTGACCATTGCTATACAAATAATACCTACTTTTTTTAGCTTACTATACATTTGTACTCGTAGCGATGGAGTACAAGCATCTATTTGAGCATGTAGAAGGAACGCATCAGTGTGCCCCTGCTAAATCAAGAAAAGAGCTCTTGCATGCCTTGAAACTAGATGGTACGGGCGATGCGTTGGTAGGCCAACTCACATTACTCCAAGCCAACCAAACAGTGGGCACCAAAAAGAAGCTCATGAGAACATCGACAGTGTAATGCATGCGTGAGATGATAATATAGAACCCAACTACCACCACAGTAGACCAAAGAGCTACTGTTGCAAGCAGTTGCAAATGCTTTCCATTTCCATCCTTCTTTCTCTTCAGAATCAAATTAATGTAGTACGTCTGAACAGACAATGCAAACGATAGCATGTTAGAGGCATGACCCGAATACAAGTTATCACCACACCGTGCAAACGTAAAGTTGGTAAAGACAGAATCAATAGTATGGGTCTCAATATTCATGCAATGCAACCCATGCGGATCAGCCTGTGTCGTCACCCAAACCGAGAGTGCTCTCATCAACTCCAACACACAACGTGTTTCAAAGTATCTCGTGCAAGCCTCAAATCGTCGATACTCCGTCACCTGACCATTACGCTTGCCCATCACATCGTACGGGAGGAGAAAGCCAAAGAATAGCACAAGCACGAGCAACGCCATTGGAAGCTCACGTAACAACTCATGCATGATGTGCTCGGCATCCGGCAACTCGAACGAATCATGTAAAATATCCGGAAGAGGCATGGCCTTTTGCTCCTCACTCAATTTGGATTTCCATCGAGTGACAGCAACATTGGATGCGATGACGTCGAGGTAGATGCAAATTACAAAGGTTGCAGCAGTGCAAATTGCTCTTCGTGTCGAGCAGTAGTATTGCGCTGGAGGGGATACTGATGCCATTAGTTGCTGCTGTGCTTGTAAGTTTGTTCGGCTACCATGAATGGTAATATTGCTTGGAAGAATATCACCGCCAGGTTCGCCACATTTGTTGATTCGTTTCCTTGCTGTGTCCATCTTGTGAGTATGAAATGTGATGATGGACTTGTGATCTCGTTCTGCTCTTTTCCCACTTGAACTGATGCAAATGCAAAACCGACTACTATGTGATGAATTGAAGAAATGGTAAATGAGATTGCTTTCTCTGCTTAGGCTGATGACGGGTGAAAGGATGAATTACGAGATGGATCTCAGTTGCTCAATTGCTCACAATAGCTGGATGGCACAGCAATCATCGCACCAACTTCTCAGAGCTGAGAGGTAGCGTGCATGATGATGATGTGAGTGAATGAGGGAGCAACCAAAAAAGTGGAAGTGGTGACACCAATTTTCTTTGAAAAAAGAATGACATTTACACTTTTTCACCTATTTTTGAGAGGGCGGGAGAGGGCGCGCAATTTTCCACTGAAGCTCACGTGCGTACCAAATAAAAAATCGAAGCCAGCCGAATCCGAAGGATCCATGGATGAAACCATTTTTTCGTAGTAGTCTACTCGTACATTAGTAGCAAAGCAAGTAGGTTGATACACCAATATAATTAATAACTAAGCAATAACCATGTCTGAATTCACCAACCCCGATATCGGTCTAGACACCGCCCCCAACGGAGGCTTCAATTTCGAAAACGTCCATCGCAACGCCCTCATCGAAGCCCAACTCCAAAAAGCCTCAGGTAGTGGTTCGAAAACCAATAATATCACCCCCCTCGCCACCAAAACCGGAACCACAATCGTAGGCCTCGTCTACAAAAATGGCATCGTCCTAGGCGCCGACACCCGCTCCACAAACGACACCACCGTCGCCGACAAAAACTGTGAAAAAATCCACTACATCGCCCCCAACATTTATTGCTGCGGGGCGGGGACAGCCGCCGACACCGAAAAGACCACCGAGTTAATCTCCTCCCAAATGGAATTATTACGTATGAATACCGGAGATGGACAATCGAGGGTGGTGACGGCATGTACCATGTTGAAACGGATGTTATTCCGTTATCAGGGCTATGTGAGTGCGGCATTGGTGTTGGGAGGGTGTGATGTGAATGGACCACATTTGTATCAGATTTACCCCCATGGGTCCACGGGGAAATTGCCATACACTACCATGGGATCTGGATCTTTGGCGGCTATGGCTGTGTTTGAGGAGGGATTCAAGGATGATTTGGAGGAGGAGGAGGCGGTGGATCTGGTCAAGAGGGCGATTTTGGCGGGGATTTTTAATGATTTGGGGAGTGGATCGAATTGTGATACTACGGTGATTCGATTGGATGGGACTGTGGTGCATGGAAGGAATTGTATTATGCCGAATGAGGTTCAGCCTTTGAGGGATACGGTGAAGAGGAGTGATAGGTTGAATATGAGGGCGGGGACTACGGCTGTTTTGAAGAGTACGTTTAAGCCGAGGAAGAGTGGGTTTGGGGTGACTTTGGCGGATGTTACAGTTACACCCATGGAGACTTAGAGACAGAGAGGGAGATAGGTCTAATAACAATTGGCAGTAGATTCGTTCATTATATTATTCTAACAAAAGTTACACCTCTATTCAATTGATGTAATGTAGGATTGAAATGCCTCTACAAACTTTTCTGTTCCTTCTCTCAAATCCTCACGGTGTAAATCGGCAAAGCAAATCCTAGCACATGTTTTAATAGCGATAGCTATGTCATCGTCATCATCAGAGAATGGATTGGTTTTTGTTCCTGACATGAACCGGACACCATAATTGTCAATACTGAAAGATAAAAAGTCATCAGCATTAACTGTTGGTGGAAAGTTTACCCAAATGAAATAACCACCAGCTCTGGGTTCATCAATCGAGAGAATACTCAACCGAGGTTCTTGTTGCAATATCCCGCAGACGAGTTCGTATCTTTCCTTGTACTCTATTCGTAACTTGTCCAGATAAGAGTCTAGCAGCCCCGATTCAATGGCATTCGTCATGATACTCCCCATAAATGGAGCATTCCCTCCCTGGCTGTCAATATACCCATAGTGGGACACACGCTGAATGATGAACGGTGGGGCTTCTATCCAACCAAGTCTAACACCCGGAGCAAAAATCTTGGTGAAAGACGACACTGAAATACAACAGCCCAGATTGTTGTCGATCTCTTCTCCATCTATTGTTTGTGCATGTGTATTGAATCGTACCATCCCCGCTGGACGAGAAGATGAAGAACTTCCTTGTTCGAAATCAAGTAAATGATACACTTCATCACAAACAAGTAGAATACCATTCCTAATTGCAAAGGACGCTAATTTCTTTCTCTCGTCGATCGACATTGACAATCCAGTAGGATTGTGATATGATGGAATGATATACATCATCTTTGGTGGGGATACCCCATCACTTTCTACCATGTCAATGAGACGATCAATATCAATTCTCCCAGGGTGCAACATTGGCAGACTCCTCACAATCAGTCCATTGCTTTTGAATATCTGCGTGCAAAGAAAGTAGGTTGGTCTTTCAATCCATACTTCATCTCCAGGATTTGTACATGTGGAGCAAAGCAATTCCAACCCATGCGATACTCCAGTAGTAATAAAGAAATCAGAAGTTTCTTTACTATCATTGAAAGAAGATGCTCCACCAAGATCATCATTTGCAGTGCGTTGTAGAAGAAAGGATCGTAGCGCAGATAAGAGCCGCTCATCGCCTGCATTTGCGCCGTAATTGAGGTATTTCCTCCAACTGTTCTGGTCATCTTTTAGAAGGGATGACATTATCGCCTGCATTTCAGCTTGAGGCAGCATGGATATGTTTGGGTGACCTCGGTAGAGATTATAACGGACAGCGGCATTCTTGTTGTTGTTGGGAGGTGATTGTGGTGGGAATTCGTTGTTGTTCCCGCTCATGCTACGAGGAATGAGTCTGGATTTCGGTGGTGAGACGGAAGAGAGGAGAGGTTGGGCAGTATTCCGGGTAGAAGAGAGCGTCACCAATTGAGGAAGTCTCAACAGCATCCGCAGCAACATTGTAGAGGCATCACACTCATGATGTTTTGGCCTGCTTTGGTGCAACGTGATGTGTGTGGGGCTTTACGTGCAACAGGAAGGCCGCTGCCTGTCGGTCGCTGCCTGGAGCGGCCGGTGCGTTTTTTGCTAATGATTTTCAAAGAAGAAGTTCAATACCGCACGTCCGATCCCAGTCTGGTTTGAGTCTCACATCTCAGCAAACGAATTGAGACAATCTGAGACATTGAGAACATCTAACGGTCGAGTTGAGCCTCTTACCCTGCCTACTTACATAAAAGTAAACTAGGTATGTGTAAGTACTTATATGTACCTAGTTTGAAAGAGTATGTAAATTAAAAAGAGTTAATTTTATATCTTTGCGACGAAGCTAGACTTGGGCAAAAAAGATTCGTGATTCAAGAGACCGAGGAGCGAGGAGTACGAAAAACTCAGCCCATTGTGTCCTGTCACATTTGAGCTCTTTGTTTCATCTATGAATTGTTTATTAATTCTCTTTTTATCGTGAAAACTCGTAATGTACTTATCGTATTTGAAGCTTAGTTTCGCGAAAGACTGCGACACGATCAGGCCCTATGGAGCTAACGGTATTGCATTTTCGATAACAAATTTCTGACGCAAAAATTAATTACACCATGTTCCTGTGTGTTCATGTGTGTGCTTCAACGGGTGGGCTGTAATGATGACTTCAATCGATGAATTGGACAGGAAGAATCCCATGGAAACATCATATATATATATATATCATAGAGAATTGGTTTCAAGTCGTTAGAGTGGAAGTGGAAAGTGGTGCTCGATAGATAATAATTGCACTCGAGCAGACGGATGGCGGTGGCCTGATCTACTACACGCCAATAATTGAAATTCGGCATACTTATATTTTATGTCCGACCGACGGAACCGAAGACGTGCACAAAAAAAACATCATCATGACGCGACTGCAATACATCATATTCATCGCCTTTGTACAAATATTGAGCGCCACACTCGGGGTATTTGCCCTCGATGATAATTTCGACAGCTACTGTGGTAAAAATTTTGCCTTCGCACAAAATGACTGTCCCCGCAGATGTGCCTCCGGGACAGATCAAGAATGTAGAAATATGTTAGGAGAAGAATATAAATGTTTTCATTCGACTGGATGCTCCGAGAGGATAAAAAATCGGGGGTTGATACTGCGTCCCAACAGTCGACGCACTGAGGGTGAGGGAGTATGCGCTTCGACGCTGAAGGGTGCGATGATGGGATGTGGTTATCGGATGGCTTGTTCGGGGGATCTCGACTGCGGTGTGGCTGAACTATGTTATGCGGATATTTGTGGGAATCCATTGATTATACATCAAAGGTATGCTTTGTAGTTATAGTATGCTGTCAATTGATCCTTTGATGCTCTTCAAATCTCATCACATCTCAATTTTCTGTTAAAACATCCACTTCCTGCAGCGAATTTTTATTCACCATGATTAGGATTGAAAGACCCATGGACCAAGCCGCACAAAGGACGTTCACTAAAGCTCTCAGCATAGTGTTAGAGCAAACACTAACAGCCAATAATATCGTCCTAGATTCAGTGAGCATAATGGATTCGCGGCAAACGGGTACCATTCTATACGTTGATGTAAAAATCATGGCACAAAGTCGTCCACAGGTTCAGGAGGATCACAATCTTGGTCAAGTCATTATTAATGGATTCGACAGCGGGGGACAAAAACAGCTCACAGACTCACTTGGCAGTAATTACTACAGTGGGGTTATCGGAGTTTTTCTATCGCTGAAGAAGAATGAGTCGACACCGGCGCCCCCGCCGACACCGGCTCCTACCCTGAGCATAAAACTCGAGACCCTGCCACCCAATATCCTGCCCGCTACTGTTGTAGAGCCACCGCCGACACCACCAGAAACAGACGAATCTAGTTCCTCCCAACAACCAACAGTTTCCACGCCATCTCCAACTATTTCTCCACCTCCGACATTTCCAACTTTGGGTCCGTTTTATCTCGCTGTGCTACTTCAAAACACTCCTTATCAGACCCGGTACATGGAAGATGCAGATTTCGATAAGTTTGGCGAAGTTTTTGCATCAGCTGTGAATAAGCAGCTCGAAGGTTCATTCACTGACGTCAAGGGAGTCACGCTAGGGTACCATCAGCTCATATCGCTCGGTAATCGGGTTACTGCCACAGAGATCAATTTTGGCTATCAGGTCTCCACCAACTTAACGGAAGCAGACGTCGGGAAAAAGGTTGCTAGAGCAGTTGGTCGCAACAGGCAATACATAATAGCCTCGCTTCTAGGCCTGTCGGATTCCTTCCCGTACTTTCTAGAAGTCGACGAGATCCAAGCACAAAATATTGCATCCATCGGAGAACCAAGCAGTACAGCTACTCTCCCCGCAAAAGTCCCAGAGAAACCAAAAACTCAACCCCCTACGGCTTCGCCTACCTCTCCGCCTACAATTCTACAGGTTGAGGAAGATGAGCCCGTCAAAGAAGAAGAAGCTGGAATTACAGTAGCTGATCTATTGGCAAGTGACGCAGAGAAGGCACAGGCAGCGAAAGACGAAGCAATAGCAAAGGCAAATTTGACCAATTCCAACACAAATGAAACTGACGCAGTCGAAGTAATAAACGCGGCTATAGCAGACCCAAATGAAACGGAAGAACAGGGTGGACTAGGAATTGGAGGTGAGTGAATTTACTTCCTGCCTGCCTTGTATGCGCTTTGTAATTTGAAATGCTCACTGTAAATTTTGGTCTATGTTGTCGTTGCTTAGTCTACGCTGGTATAGGAGGTGGAATTTTGCTCTGTTTCATAGCAGCATTCTTTTATTTTATTCACATGAAAAAGAAGAGACTCACTGATAAAGAAATTGTGAAAGAAGATGACGTAATAGGTGATTTTCAGAGTAAGAAAGCTGCTCCAAAATGGAAACTTCGGGTCAACAGAGGAAGTTCAGCTGCTGCAACTGATGTTGAGAGAGGTAACGAACTGAGCACAGCAAACGACTCTTCGCCCGATATTCCACATGATACTGCAGAGCAGAATAAGTCTCCTGATGTCGAAGGCGGCGAAAGAACGAACACACGCAAGAAATTTGCTCCTAAATGGAAACTTCGGATGAGAAGAGGAAGTTCAGCAACTGTCGTTGAGAGCGGTAAAGAACTGAGCATAACAACCGACGCTTCGCCCGATGCCTCAAATGATACATCAGAGCGGAATGGTTCTATTACTGATATCGAAGTAGGCGAAAAAATGACTACACCGAACAGCACTTTACCCGATGACGACGTTGGTGATATTTCAACGGAGAAAGTTTCGGACAGAAGAGGAACTGCACTGACTTCTTCTCTCCTTTCTCACGAGAGCAGCGAGAAATCTGCAGCTGGCAGTAACTCATCAAATATTCCTATGGGGGGCGATGATTTCCATAGACAAAGGGCCGCACGTAGATTGAACCGCGTGGCCAACAAGAGGCAGCCAAAGCCCCGAAAGAAGAGGAAGAAATATGCAGAGAGTAGTGATAGTGACAGCAGTAGCAGCGATGATAGTAGTAGTAGTAGTAGTAGTGACGAGAGCGAGGACGCATTAAGATACATCAGGAAGAAACTGCAAGTGGCAGCAATTGATACTGAATTTTCAGAGGTAAAGACAAAGTCCATTTCATCGAGCAAAAGCAGGAAAGCACTCATGGACGAGTATAGAAAATCCTCGAGAAGAGATCTTGGTGCGTCTTCGGGTAAGAATAGAAGAAATATCGGTGACGAAAGGAAACGTTCTGCGAGTTCAAATAAAAGGAATCTGGGTGATGAAAGGAAGCTGACTTCGGGTAAGAGCAGAAGGAATCTGGGTGACGAAAAGAAGCTGTCTTCGGGTAAGGGCAATAGAAACCGTGGGGACGAAAGGAAGCTGACTTCGGGTAAGAGCAGAAGGCATCTTGTTGATGGAAGGAAGCTGTCTTCGGGGCAGAGTAGGCGTAGAGGGGCTACTGACGAAGCTTCCGGCAGAAAGAGCAAAGATCGACCACCCAAAACTGCGAGAAGAAGAAGGTCACGCTCCAAAGAATCTTCATCTTCTTCATCCAGGAAGAGTCAAAAAGAAGGTGATCGACCTAAAACTCTTTCAAGGAGTTCGAGAAGTGACAGAACTGAAGATGGTGATCGACCTGAAACTCTGTCGCGGAGTGTGAGAAGTGACAGAAGAAGAGTTGCCGAGAGAAGAAAAGAAGGGAGGAAGAAGGATACTCCCGACTCTCCAAAGAGAGATCTTCAAAGTACTGAGGACCCCAAGAGGGAAGGCAAACTTTCTTCAGAGAAGAGTAGACAAGATCGAGAAGAAACGAAGGAAGAGAGAAGAAGAAGGGCCTTGTCTCCCGTGTCTTCAGGTGAACGTGATGACTTAAATTTATCATACAAAAGTCTCAGAAGCATCCCTGAAGGTAGCGATCGACCTGAAACTCTTTCAAGGAGTTCGAGAAGTGACAGAACTGAAGATGGTGATCGACCTGAAACTCTGTCACGGAGTTTGAGAAGTGACAGAAGAAGAGTTGCCGAGAGAAGAAAAGAAGGGAGGAAGAAGGATACTCCCGACTCTCCAAAGAGAGATCTTCAAAGTACTGGGTACCTCAAGAGGGAAGGCAAACTTTCTTTAGAGAAGAGTAGACAAGATCGAGAAGAAACGAAGGAAGAGATCTTGTCTCCCGTGTCTTCAGGTGAACGTGATGACTTAAATTTATCATACAAAAGTCTCAGAAGCATACCTGAAGGTGGCGATCGACCTGAAACTCTTTCAAGGAGTACACGAAGTGATAGAACTGAAGATGATGGTGATGGTGATCGACCTGAAACTCTGTCACGGAGTTTGAGAAGTGATAGAAGAAGAGTTGCCGAGAGAAGAAAAGAAGGGAGGAAGAAGGATACTCCTGACTCTCCAAAGAGAGATCTTCAAAGTACTGAGGACCCCCAGAGGGAAGGCAAACTTTCTTTAGAGAAGAGTAGACAAGATCGAGAAGAAACGAAGGAAGAGATCTTGTCTCCCGTGTCTTCAGGTGAACGTGATGACTTAAATTTATCATACAAAAGTCTCAGAAGCATACCTGAAGGTGGCGATCGACCTGAAACTCTTTCAAGGAGTACGCGAAGTGATAGAACTGAAGATGATGGTGATGGTGATCGACCTGAAACTCTGTCACGGAGTTTGAGAAGTGATAGAGAGAGAAGTGATAGAAGGAGAGTTGCCGAGAGAAGAAAAGAAGGGAGGAAGAAGGATACTCCTGACTCTCCAAAGAGAGATCTTCAAAGTACTGAGGACCCCAAGAGGGAAGGCAAACTTTCTTCAGAGAAGAGTAGACAAGATCGAGAAGAAACGAAGGAAGAGAGAAGAAGAAGGGCCTTGTCTCCCGTGTCTTCAGGTGAACGTGATGACTTAAATTTATCATACAAAAGTCTCAGAAGCAAACCTGACCGTCGATCTCTTTCAAGGAGTTTGAGAAATGATAGAATTGAAGATGATGGTGATGGTGATCGACCTGAAACTCTGTCACGGAGTTTGAGAAGTGATAGAGAGAGAAGTGATAGAAGGAGAGTTGCCGAGAGAAGAAAAGAAGGGAGGAAGAAGGATACTCCTGACTCTCCAAAGAGAGATCTTCAAAGTACTGAGGACCCCAAGAGGGAAGGCAAACTTTCTTCAGAGAAGAGTAGACAAGATCGAGAAGAAACGAAGGAAGAGAGAAGGAGAAGGGCCTTGTCTCCCGTGTCTTCAGGTGAACGTGATGACTTAAATTTATCATACAAAAGTCTCAGAAGCAAACCTGACCGTCGATCTCTTTCAAGGAGTTTGAGAAATGATAGAATTGAAGATGATGGTGATGGTGATCGACCTGAAACTCTGTCACGGAGTTTGAGAAGTGATAGAGAGAGAAGTGATAGAAGAAGAGTTGCCGAGAGAAGAAAAGAAGGGAGGAAGAAGGATACTCCTGACTCTCCAAAGAGATATCTGCAGCGCTCGAAATCACTCCGAGAGGTTGATTTCAGTTGATATGTATTGTGATGAACTATTAGGAGTAATTTTAATTTAACAGCATTTGTGATAAGTAATATGACACAGGTAATGATGGGAGAAACTAACTTTCAGTTGGGTTCGACTCGGCAGGCAGGCAAAAAGTGATGTGGCTCGGAGCGGACCTCGGACATGAAAACTTGATGGGAATATCTCGCCACTATGCTGATAACTTGACGGGAAACCTTGCCGACAAGATGATTGCATGCATGCATCTTGCCCCGACAAATTGAACCAACCCAAGACCCTCATTCATCTCACCAAGACCAGTCCCACCAACGACGTATCATTGGATCACACACTGTCATAATCCAGTACCTTCTTGTCTTCGATCGGAAGCACACTTTTCAATGATGGAATGCCACACACCCAGCAATAGCTATAAGCACAAGCAGCGAATTAGGGCATGTCACCTCGCAAGGAGAAGCAGTGGTTGCTTCTATGACACCCACGGCGGTTCAACGGCGTTGGACTCGGTTGCCCCATTTGAGAGAGGTGAGATCATCCTAGGTCAAAAGGTTGGGTCGGGCTCCTTCTCCAATGTATATGAAATCATTGCCTTTGACCTCCGGGCCGATCAATCGAGTGTGTATACCAAGGAGCAGGTGATGTTGAGAGAGGCGACCGTCAAGTCCGCTAAGAATGGTGCTAAGTACGTGATGAAAAGCCTGAAGGAGAATTTAGAAGACTCAAACGACAGCAATCTATTCCTCGATGCTGCTCAGGATATTGCTCATGAAGCAAAAATGTTAGCCTCCCTATCTCATCCAAATATTATCAGCCTCCATGGCTTAAATGCCGATCGCTGTGACGCCTTTCTAAGCGGTGCATCTGCTTTTTTCATCATCCTAGAGAGAATGGATTGTATTTTGGCAGACAAACTTGATATTTGGGCGAAGGAGAAGAACTCATTCAACCCACCCAAGCCTCTCAGGACATTAAGGAGCATCTTCAAAAGTGGCAGTAGTAGTGGCAGTGTTAGTAGTAGTAGTAGCAGCAGCAGTAGCAGCAGGGAAGCAGATCAGATAAGAAAGGATGAAAAAGGAACTACGAGCAACCGTCTACGTGTTGCTATATCTATTGCCAGCGTACTTGATTATCTGCATTCGCGAGATGTTATCTTCCGCGATCTCAAGCCAGATAATATTGGAGTTGACCAACATGGCAATATCAAGTGCTTTGATTTTGGATTTTCTAGATTCATGCCTCAGCATAGTGACTTTCAAGATGATGTGCATGAAATGAGTATTGCAGGAACACCGAGATACACAGCGCCTGAAGTTATCTTTGAAGAGCCATACAACCTCAAGGCTGATGTGTATTCGTTTGCTGTTATATTGTGGGAGTTTATGTGTCTGCAACGACCATTTGCAAAGTACAAGTACAAAAATGAGTTTGATGAGGCCATATTACGAGGTGAGACCCTTGGATTGAATCGGAAGTGGCCTTTACCAGTACAAGATACTATCCAACGAAGTTTATCAAGAGATTTGAAGGAGCGGCCAACGATGAGTGAGATTTATAAAGCTCTGAATGAATGTATCCCCAATAGAGTGAAATATTGTGACATGGATAGCACGAGCATTAGATTGAGTTCATCCCAAAATCAGATTATTAGGAACAGCTTCGTTTTCCCTGCCCCTTGCAGAAGAAAATTTCGAGTATTTTCCTCATCTGGGGGTCGGCTATCACCATTACAATCCTGCAAAAACACAATAGCGTTCCTCAAAGCCAAACAAAGCGCACCATTCATTCAGAATAGAATCTAATGACTGATCATAGGCCCTAATTTTATGACTGCGTACCACAGAGCACTAGTGCTCATGGACAATAAATCATCAAGAAATTTACACACAAACAAAATCAGATGATAAATCTTGTTCGACTTCTAGAGGCACCGGAGCTCTTTCAATGCGTACATTCTGTTGTTCAGGCCTACCATGTGCTTGAGCAAGGATGCTAGCAACCCAGCAATACTCCCCAGTAAGACCATGCATCATTACGCCAAGGTATTTGTCGTCATCTCCATACATAGAGAGAGTGCCTTCATCCAAATCAAGCAAGAGGCCATACTCACGCGTATCATGAAGAAAAGTACACCCTAACATTCCATCCCAATCTAGGTCCGTGTGGACTCCGTCCACCTCAGAATTCCAGTTGCTCCATTCACAAGTAGGTACCTTGGAAATCGTAATACAAGCAGCAGTGAACGTCACCCTCTCCCCATGCCGTTGCACCAGTATTTTTGAGATAGTCAGCAAAGCTTTCATCTGCACGTGATCTGAATAATAATTGATCATTCATAGGACACCAGCTACTACAAGGGACCTTTCTCAAGTCCGCCCCAATTGGCCTCATGATGCCCAAACGGCAGTAAAAATAACGCCAATCGGGTTCACCCAAAAGATCGCGTGACGTTACTGTGAATTTGGCATAGTGACGACCAGAAGTCATCACATGATCAGTACAGATAGCTGTACAATTCTCTCCATCCCAACCATCCCAATCACCACCATGCTGCATATTCATCGCATCAATAAAACGAGGGGTATGAAGCCTATTCGGGTTGGACGAGTAGACACACGCCTTATCTCCACGCAAATAACCGAGATTGTCTCCCAGCAAATCAGTGAACTCAAGAGGACTCTCAAAAAGTATATTCATTTTTCCCAAAGCAGAAAGCGTATTGTCATCGCCTCCATACCTCACATTTGCCGCACCAACCAAATCTAGTGCGACGGCTTCAATGGCAGCTGTCATTTGCTTGGACGTGAGGGAGAGATGGAACAAATCTTTGCACATCAAAAATGACGAGACATTTCCCAGGATGTCATTGTTGAGAAGGGTGATCGCTTCGATGGAGACATCCGTTTCAGCGGCGGCCAAGCTTTATGGCCTCCTCCAAGAAGGCGTCGTCATGGTCTCTCTTGTTCTCGTTCATCGCAGCAGCCGCAGCCCCGCCGCTGCTTGATGATCGTTTCTTCGATGATCGCTTCTTCCTCTTGCTTGATCTTGTCTTTGCCATGGTATTGTTCTTTGCTTTGTCACCGCCAACCTTGCTTTAGAGAGGTATCGTTATGGTTGATTCACCAGAACTTCTTTCCGCTTGCACTTACTTGCACTTCACTTTCACTTGGCGAAAATTGAGAATTGAGTCTTTGGGTGACATTTGACATTTTCGGTCCCGTTTGATCAAAAATTGAGTGTCATAAAAAGCCAACCTTCGTCTCACTCACGCACGTTACGTTGCTGGTACACCATACTTGACTGAGTTGTCAAGCCAAGGTCAAGCAAGGAAAGTAGAGGGATCAAGTGTGATGACAGCACGAAGGTAGAAGAAATTATTTAATGAGCCACACAGAAATCATTTTGGGATGGAGCAAAAAAACAAAGGAATGAGCAGAAGTAGGTAATGTTCACATGAACCGAACTTTGACATTGTAACTCAATGGTTATTGTACAGTGTTACATTTTTATCCACTCATTCAGATTCAGTTGCATATCTGTGCATCGCATTAATTATCGGTGCAAGAGGAAGCACAGAATGGGCCTCTTGGAGGACCTACTTGTGGGTTGCCCCTATAAGTGCAACCTGAATCACGAAAAATATCTTGCGCCTTGCTGTAGGGGAAACGATTGTTGTCCTTCCATGCGCATAGATCCTGGTTGAATGACGATGCTCCCCGGAACATGAAGCTCATATCGATCACTGCAGACGTATTCCAAGACGAGATGTCGCCATTAAAGGATGATGCTCTATTGAACATATTACTCATATCAGTCACTGCAGCCATGTTCCAAGACGAGATTTCGCCATCAAACGATGATGCTTCTTTGAACATGGACCTCATATCAGTCACTGCAGCCGTATTCCAAGATGAGATGTCGCCACTAAAGGATGATGCCCAACTGAACATGCCACTCATAACAGTCACTGCAGACGTGTTCCAAGACGATATATCACCATTAAAGGATGATGCCCCAAATGAACATGGAATTCATATCAGTCACTGCAGCAGTATTCCAAGACGAGACGTCGCCATTAAAGGATGATGCCAGACCAAAAATCCAATTCATATCAGTCACTGCAACCGTATTCCAAGACGAGATGTTGCGACTAAATGATGATGCTTCATAGAACATGTAACTCATATCGGTAACTTGACCAACATCCCAGTTAGAAATATCTTCGTCAAATGTGCGAAGACCTTGAAACAATGCTGACATATCAGTTACGTTGCCCACACATCAAGACCCAATTGGCCATCCATATTTTGAGCTGTCGTCTTCACTCCAGAGCCCTTGAACATATTGTTCAACTGCAGCTTTGAGCTCATCCCGGGTGGTGAAGCAATCCGTCGGAGATACCTCGTTACAGTAGGAAGCACAGAATGAGCCTCGATGCGCAGATGATGGATTGCCCCTGATAGTACAGCCCGAATACGCAAAGATATCATTTGCATTGCTGAAAGGAAAGGTATCCTCCCACTCACACAGATCCTGGTTGAAGGAGGTGGCCCCTGCAAACATTTCACTTGTATTTGTAATAGATGACATATTCCACGATGATAAATCCTGGTTGAATGATGTTGCAAAATAGAACATTCGATGCATATCGGTAACTTGACCGACACTCCATCCAGTAACATCTTCGTTGAAAGTACCCAGAACTTCAAATAATCTTGCCATGTCAGTTACATTAACCACACACCAAGACCCAATCGGCCATCCATACCTGCCAACAATTTCAGCAGGGCAAACGTCTACCCCTGCACTACAGCCGGCTTGGACATACTGGTCAATGGCAGACTTGAGTAAGTCACGATCAGCAAAGCATGCATAAGAATGGCTCACTTGGACTTGGAGATTGAGACGAAGGGGAACTTGATAGTGTTACCCCAAGAATGACAGCAACCACTGCAATGAATTACACAAATAATCACCAATAACACTTTGGTTCGCTTCTGCTTCCACCACGGAAGTTCGGGATCTACAGACGCTTGCTTCATTGACTGTATCATCACCACCCGTGGTGGCAACAGGAATAGTTGCAGCAGCAGCCTGAGGAGGTGGGTTATCATACATTGTCTAGACCGAGAGAGAGTTGTACACTTCTATTCTTATAATCTGCTACGGACAACGCCTCCTAGCGAACACACGTTCATGGAGATTCACGTAAACAAACTATATATTTAATCGTTAGCTAGTAATAAAGGGCGAGCTAGTTCCGTCGTACACAGGTCTACACAGGTCTGGTGCCTGGATAGTAAAGAGGTAAAGACCCTCTTGGTTCCAGTCACTGATTGAGTCCCGTGTATTCCAACACTCCCTCGTAGCGAGGCATTACCATCCAATTAGCATCTTGCGTAAACGAATAAATGTTTCAGGATCAAGAGGTTTTGTCAATGCATCTGCAAGTTGATCTTGCGTGTTGACATACTTAATCAGGATTTTGTTCGCGTTCACAAAAGAGCGAAAATGATGATACTTCAGCGCAATGTGTTTTGTCCTCGGAGAGAATTTCTGCTTCGTCGCCATACTGATGCATGATTGATTATCTTCGTGCACGGTGCAGTTGAAATTTGGAATTGTAATCTCCATCGGGAATGCAGTTTTCAATTCTTTCATCATCTCCATCATTGGAATTACTTCTCGCAGTGCTTGCGATAGCGCGATGTATTCCGCTTCCGCAGTACTCAAAGCAATTTCCGTTTGCAACTTACTTACCCAGTGAATTGGGCAGTTTGCATACATGAGGATGTATCCAGTTCTTGACATCACGCTCTCTGCTGATTCAGCATCTGCATGTTGCCAACCACCAGCGAAATCAGCGTCAACATAGCATTCTAAGCCCAACTTCTTGTCTGGTTTGTAGATAATTCCCTTGTCCATTGACGTACGTAGATATTTTCCAATCTTCATTACTGCTACCTCGTGACTCCGCTTCGGATCCATCGAAAATCTTGCGCATTGGTGTGTAGCAACTGAAATGTCTGGTCTAGTATTGCCTTGCAGGTAAGTCAACATCCCGATAGCTGTACGATATTTCCACGTATACTTGCGTTTTATGCCATTGCTGTCTTTCGATAGAATAGCTTTATCCGCAGGTGTAGAACGAGACTTTGCTGCTTGACCCCACTTACTGTCATCACCGAGTCCTATCTCACTAACAATTCGTTGGATAAGATGAGGTTGTGAAAGCTCGAATGAACCATCATCGTAATGCTGTATCTCTATCCCAAGAAACTTATCAATATCCCCTTCATCAGTGAGAATAAATTTCTCTTCGCCTTCAACCAAAGACTTGACAAAGTTGTCGAGAGTGTCTTGGCTTGTACTGACTAAGATGCAGTCATCCACATACGTCAATACCGCCAAACCTTTCTTGAGATAAAGACAGCTATCAATGGCACTCGGAGTTAAACCTCGCTTCATTAGACCTTCTTTCAAATGTTGATACCAATTGTGACTGGCTTGCTTGAGCCCGTACAGATTCTTCTTCAACTTCAGCAGATATCTAGACTTGTTTGGATCTACTCTCCCCCTCCCGGTATTATCTTCATCGTCTGAATCGTCGTATTCAAATCCGATGGGGAGTTCCATCCAAATGTCTTCCTCCAAGTCCGCCTGCGGAAACGCTAAGACGAAATCAATAGATTTGGAGTGTAACCCGTGGATCTTGCAGATAAGGAGTAAAAGTCGAACAGTCAACATATTTACCACCGGAGAGTAGGTCTCCCAGTAGTTCTCCCCCCATTGCTGCATACCACCATGCGCACAAAGTCGTGCTTTATGCTTGAGTAATAGTCCTGCTGGACTCCTCTTGCGCTTAAATGACCAGATTGATTTAATTGCTTTCATGCCGTCAGGCATATCTGATCTCGGTACTAATTCCCAATGACCCCGCTGTTCATGATCTCTGACTTCTTTTATCATCGCCTCGCGAAAATCGTCTTTGTCGGCCTGTTGCATCGCTTGACCATAGTGAAAAGTCTCATTTGATGATATATCTTGAGTGACTAGAGAAAAGAAATGTGTAGCGTTGAAAGTCCCATCGTAGAGTTCATTCGCCTCGTGATACTTCTGCATCATACGATGAGTCAAGGTGGGTGATTTACCGTTGGATGTAACATCATGATGAAAGATGTTGTGATTTGGCATAGATATTTCAGAAATGGTGCTTACTGTTGAAAGAGCAGTGTACAGACATCTGCCAGCACGAGTACGTGACAAGGTTTCTGTAGCAGTTCCAATAGTAGATAGGGCGGTAGCACATTTCTCTGCCTGAGCTCTAATGCGTTCAGATCGCCGTAGCCCTGCTTCCGCAAGATTGATAACTGTTGGCATCTCCAATTCATTGGAGACCTGAGCTGTTGGAGCTGGAGCGGTTGATTTCTCTGTCGCTGTCATGGCATTATTGTTTTGTGTACTTCGTTGTGGTGTAGAAAGACTTGCTGCAGCGTCTTCTTCCTTCGCCGAAGGTAAACTGCCTGACTCGCCGCCTCCCTCGGCAACTGGCACAACTGGCATTGTGTCGATAGGAGCGGATGATGCCGGTGTATTTGGATTCTTGCTGTTATTTCGATCGTTTATTATTGCAAAGGGATCAGTAATAGCCGTCGCTTTTCGTTTCCTAGTCCCATCCATCGGCAGGGGTTCGATATTCCCCTCGTTCATATTCTTCAACCAAGTATCTGTCAAACGAAAATCCTCTGAAGTAGCTAGTTCGGATGAAGTCTGAACAAGCTGTTCCCACATTGGTGGCACCGATGCGTTCTGCATATAGGGTACGGTACTAAAATTGTCATCGAAAACCACATGATATGCTGGTGATACTAGACCTGTAACCGGATTGAATACCAATGCAACTGAACCCGCATGAATCGGTGAATGCCCAAGATACACGCCGCATCTTGATCGTGGCTCCCACTTTGGAACTTTACCTCCAGCTGAATGCGCCCTCGAGTCTAAAACAAATACCGGACAGAATAAAGTGTGAAAGGTCTTCACTGGAACGTTTTCCATCGATACTCCGTGAAGCTTAGCTTCTGGAGTGAGTCCATCCTCGTCAAGATGGAGCACATTGTGACGATCAGCTGCTGCTTTCATTGCAAATGGCCAAAGATAAGTAGAGATCATTTCAGGCCACATCCGCATTCCATGCAGCAATAGCGTTCGAGCAGTCAAATTCAAATATTTGTTCTTTGCTTCAATCTTTCCATTTTGTGAATGATGGCCGACACCACAAAATGTAATCGCTTGCTGGTGCAAATTGCAATCGTCTAACCAAGCCTTATCGGCAAATCTTCCATTATCACAGCGGTATGACTTAACTTTCCTACCCGCAATAGTGAAGATCTTTTCAAATGCTTTCTTCGCTGTAAGCGTATCCTCCGTGGTGAAAGACTTCATGATATGCACATAGACGTAATCTGATACATGATCCACGAAAGTTGTCGCACCCCAAATACGCTCACTCGTAAGCTTCCCACTCATTTGTGGAACCAGTCCAGGTTGTGCACTCACAATCTGATCTGCAGACACGCCATCTCCTGGTAGTACCTCAGTTTTCTTCTTGATGCTCCCACCTCCACCTTTGTGTCGCCACGGGCGGCGTCTAGCGTTGCCAAACAAGCATTCTAGGCACTTCGGCGGAGCTTTCTCACATTGTAGTAGAGACTTCGGAAGAACTCCAATCTTAGCAAGACGAAAAAGATGCTTGAAATCCAAGTGATATAGGCGATGATGCCATCCTAACAGCTCCTGTTGAATCGGAGTAAGTTGCTGTTGACGGGCTAAGGCTTGCGCCTCTTTCTGCGAAACACCTACTCCAACTTCATTCCTGTAGTCAAGAGGGGAGCCAGGTATGTTCTCAAACGAAGGCTGTAGTTGTGAAACAAGAGTCGAGTCATGGACGGCAATCCGAGTTCCATCCTTGCGACGAATAAGATGATTCTTGCCCGATGCATCTTCTCCCTCGTAAACCACGCTATCCGTTTTCAAAGTATCACCCTCCATACGTTTGTAAAGTAGGTTTTCTCCAAGTTTAAAAGGATATTTCGATTGTTCTTCCGGTGACTTGTTGGAGGAACAAGGTAGACAATAATCTGAAGAATACGGCGGCTTGTACCAAGACTCACGCTGATCTGGAATCTGGTCCACCACTCCAACTTCTCCCTCGTCGTCCTCAACGAAATTAGTCGGTTGTACAGTATACGCAGTTGTAAAAGCGTGACGAACAGTACTATCGTAAAAACGTGACACCCGCGTACAAAATGCCTCAAAATAAGAATTGCCCTGATAGAGAATCAACTCTGGGAGTTGTGACTCCGACTTGTGCAGAAAGTTCAACCTGTGCTTCTGATTATCCCAAACTAACTCTGTGCGAGCACCACTAGTCCGAGACCAAGTGCCATCGATTGCAAGAGGATTGTTAGTAGGATCCGTATCATTGAAGAAATTTGACAGCGCTACAACTCCAAGAATGTTGTAGGGTGTATGCGGATCATAGAATGCACCAGGAATCTGATAAGTCCAAATCTTTCCATCATTGTCAGGTAACTCCAGTCGAAAAATTCCAATGTACCGAACTCGTTCGTCTTCACCACTATGTGTCTGAATGCTTGATGTTACTGCCCTCAAGTCACCGAAGAGATCTCTTTGATTGCTGATGATTAGATTGGCGCAACTATCAATAAAGAACGGTATTCCATCTGTATCCCATGTAGTTCTATCTGCCCTGAGCTCATCATTATCATCCCCTCCTTTGGTCATAAAGACAGATGCTTTCGCATGGACAACAGGAAGTGAAGGACGATGTCGACGTTTCCTCACAAATTTGCGTCGCCGCCGTCTAGATGTCTTGGCTGGCTTTGGTTGTGACACGGTAGAGGAAGACCATCGTAGATAGAGGAACTTCAAATATCCAGTTGAGATGAACAAAATCATGAAGAATAGATGCCAAAACGTTGCCCAGCACCAATCCAAACCGCAATCGGGAGGCTTCTTCATACATGAGGTTACATATTCGTAGGGGACCTCAAGACACAGAGGATCAAGTGAATACTTGAATAGAATCGGAGTATCCAATGCTGCTTCTAGAGAGTCGACCACTTGTGAATCCATACCGACAAGGCATGCAAACGAACCATGAACCTGATAGGATGAATGAAGATACCATTTCTCTCGCGTGGGGCAGAGATCTTGATGCTTGAATAGGAATTGAGTCTTCGAGTGAAGAATAGCTTTGTTGTTATTACTTTCAGTTTCCCTTTCCTTCCGAGAAGCAGTACGTAATCCTAATCTCCTGTCTGCTGAATGACCTGGGTCATTCAAGATATCCCAAATCGATCGACCAGGAGATGAAGGGCGGAAAAGATTATAGTAGAAACGCGGCCAAAAACAGATTCCTATCCATACCAAGTGAGCGCATTGGAGTGGTATTTGGAGAACTTGCACGCAAACGTAGATCCAGTAGATGAGGTGAGCCACAAACCACCAGAAGAAGTTCTTCAGCCACAAAACATTTGCTACCTCTGCATTATATACTCGCATAGGGACAGCCATCGGAAACTCACAAACCTTAATTATGTAGCGCACCAAGTGTACCACAATAAAGGAATAAATGCTGTACGGAATTAAGGCAATTCGGAGTAAAGCAACGAATATGATAACTAAGTAGTCTAGGTTATCACATTCCCTTGCTCCAGCAAACTCTGTGCCTCCTAAAAATCCGAGTTTGCAATTTGCCTCTCCCAAAGTCCTGCCGCCTGCTCATCGGACATTCCATTGCAGACAGCATCGGTGATAAAAGCAGTCCTTTTCTCCTTTTTCCACACGGGGGTCAAGGACTTGGACTTGGTCGAAGAGGAATCTTCAGGTTTAGCGTTAGCATCCCCTTCAGAATCGTCGGCTTTACGCTTGGAACCTCCATCGCGGCGTCCCTTGCTAGGCTTCTTCCTTTTCCTCAACCAAAGCTCGTGATCATGATGATCACCGTTGTTGCACCTCATATACAAGCCAGAATAGGCACCGGTATGATGCTTGTGCTTGTCACACCACTCGAAGAGTTTACCATCTTTTCTGTAAGTATTCCCCTTCTTGATCGTGCGCCAACGTTCAATACCTTCCACCACTAAATCACTGTTATTACCATCGCGATCCTTGTCATTCGACTTGCCAGCATCCAAATCTGTCAACGCCTTGACCTTCTTCTGTAGCGTTTTATTCTGCTGTGTGAGAAGAGCCAACTTCTTAGATTCCTCAGTAGCAGGGGCATTGGTATCATCCTCATGAGTGTGACCAACCCAAATCTCGGTTGCGTCGGTCTCAAAGTTAAGGACATCAAACGTTGACCTATTGGTAATAAACTTAGTCCACTCAATCTCCACCCAGCGACGAAAAACACCTAGTTGAGATTTCTTGAGTTGGCCCATCAGATATTCAGTGTAACGACGATCACCGTAGGCATCTTGACCATGCTTCTTGCGAATTTCAGTGAGAGCACCCCGCATGCAGCTAATGTAGGCACGCACATCGTCCTTGTAGTGACCAAGAAGAGTAGTCCCTTCAATAACTTTCTCAAGTTCCTTAGCATCTACCACGGCAGCAGGCTTAACAGCTTCCAAGACGAGCCAGAGGAGGGAGAGACCACAATAGAACTTAGATCCATCCAGTTCCTTGTTCTCATACTCAACAAATGACTTATCCGATAGAAGAGACTTGTATGAAGCCTCAGTAAGGATTGCACGAATAAAATCATGCGCCATCTGAGATTTAATACGCTGTTGATGCTTGTGGTTAGCCACCTTCTTCACATTATCATCCGATGCGTCGAGATCCAAAGTGGACTCTATGCGAGGATTAGAGGCAAGGCGAGTGAGACTACAGTCAACGGGACCATGAATCCATTGAGACCAATCGGAGACGTTCACGCGGGCAAGTTCATGCCTGGCGGTGAGCATGTGGCTGAAATTAGACACATCAAAAGAGGCGACCTCAATTTGTCCCACAGTTTTCGGAGTAGCATGGATTTTACCCGTGCCCGACTTCCCAATAAGTAGGGGACTGTCAAAACCACTACCTGTCTCAAAATGTGCAAGTACTTCCAACAACTTAGCCTTATTCTTCTGTTCCAAAGAAAGCGGTTTCCAATCTGCCGGCGGTGTAGACCCTGCCAGGTAGGCCGAAGAACCACTTTTAGTCATCAAATCAATAGGAATGTTCGACAAAGATGTCGCCTGCGAGTGCACAATTGAACGGATAGGGGCGACTGATGGTTGCGAAGAATTCTGGACCAATTTGGCCATGCTTGCAGCTAGTATCTTCACTTCCTTAACAAGAGTCTCCACTCCCTTGACGACAGCTTGGTTCGCCTTAACAACGGCTTGATTCGACTGAACGATAGGGGAAACCACCTCGACGACAAAGCGTTGTAAAACGGACATCGAGTTGGAACCACTAGACGAAGACGAAGCTGAATCAACCGAACTATCATCAGGGAGCTCTTTCCTTTTCTTTGCCATTCTTAATGGGTGTGCTAAACTCTTATAATCTGCTACGGACAACACCTCCTAGCGAACACACGTTCATGGAGATTCACGTAAACAAACTATATATTTAATCGTTAGCTAGTAATAAAGGGCGAGCTAGTTCCGTCGTACACAGGTCTACACAGGTCTGGTGCCTGGATAGTAAAGAGGTAAAGACCCTCTTGGTTCCAGTCACTGATTGAGTCCCGTGTACAGTCGTCGTACGGTTATTTTGACACACTCTTATTTTGACATTACAGTTATTTTGACACAGCAGCAGAGAACACTACCTTCTCTTATCGCTGGCTTCCCCGCTTCTCCCGAGGATGGAGAAGAGGCAGCTCAGCCACACAAACCACCATGACCATGACCATGACATTACCATACACAATACTTACACAATACAGCGAGACAAATTAATAAAGTAAACGACAATGAGTGCTGCTAGATGTGCTGCGGGCGATTATTGCGACATGGAAGGCCTCCCCTTGCCGCCTGAAGGCAGCAGGGATTCGAGACACTTTTGTCTTCGTTGCGGACATCAGAAGCATGCGCCGTGTGGGCACCAATTTGATGATTTGCGAGGTAACGAAGAAGAATACAAAGATATCCTTGATGTCATTGCGCCTAAAAAGGATGGTGATCGACCTAATCCTAAGCCAGCGGGGAAAAAAGGTCCGCAACTTGAAATTTGTTTTAACTGTGTTCATCAAATCCGGTCATCGACAACAACACCGGCAGCTGCACCCGCACCCTCACCTATGCCCGTCGAAACTCCAGCCACCACCACCACCACGAACTCTTCGGTCCAAACCACAGCGAGAAGTTCAGCGTCAGCAAATGCAGCAGATGTTTCAGCGGCAGCCGCTCCTTTGCCTTCCTCTACCGCTTCCGCTGCAAAGAAAAGTAATGGAGGAGGTGTCGTTGACTTAACTGCCGATGCACCAAAGAAGAAGAAATCAAAGCAAACAAAACTAAAGCCCCCTTCTGGAGGAAAAAGAAAGGAGAAGCCGCCGAAGCCAAGGAAGGAGCGAACAAATTATTCAATTCAAAAAAGGCTTGAGATATTGGAGTACAAAGCTAAATATGGTGGTGGGCCAGCTGTGAGGAAATATAAGTGTTCCAGACAAAATCTTAGTTATTGGGAGCAGCAAAAAGCGGAATACTTGAACGTGGTAAATCATAGCGGCAACAAAAATAGGATCGTGAAAAACGATCCATTGTTGCGAATAAAAATTGGTATCAGTGCGTTCTATGAACTCAATAAAACGATGCCAAAAGATTGTCAGATAAACATTACAGGTAAGTTGGAGTCATGAATTAATCTTGGATGCAACACATGAAATATCCGTCGAACCTGACACATATGCCTTCTTTACACATTTTCAGGCGAGGTGATATCTGCTCGAGCTATTGTGATTAGAGATCGTCTTCTTGAGATACATGCGGAATCGAACTTTTTGACTGATCATGAAGTGACGCAGATGAAGAAATGCACATTCTCTCAAAGCTGGAGCAACAAGCTAGCTAGAAGCAATGGGTGGAAAAGCAAAAAATTGCACGGAGAAGCTGGGTCCGTTGATGTCGACAAGGCAGCGCCCGAGATCGAAAGGATTTGCACCCTTATTGCTGAGTATGACCTTGATCATGTCTATAACATGGACGAGACTGGTCTCTTCTTCAAGTGCCTCCCGAACCGCTCCTACCTCAAGAAGGAAGATTACAAGAATGCTCGTGGAAATAAATTGATGAAGGCAAAAGATCGTGTTACTGTCTATGTTTGCACAAATGCTGATGGTTCGGACAAGGTGCCACTCGCAATGATTGGCAAATCCAAAGAGCCTCGGTGCTTTCTCCGACGCCAGAAGAAACTCACGTACTATAGTCAACGCAGAGCTTGGTCTGACACTGTTACCTTCCACAAGTGGTGGAGAATGTTCCTTCATCACATTAGGAGGAGAACAACGAAGAAAGTGCTTCTCATTTTAGACAACTGTGGACCACACGGTGATGAGTTGATCGATCCCGAAGGACAAGTGACAGTCGTCTTCTTGCCCCCGAATTGCACTTCCATGTTCCAGCCTATGGACGCCGGCGTCATTGCGATGTTGAAAAAGAACTACCGCACACAGCTTTTGTTGATCATGTTGCAAACATTCGACGATCGAGAACATCGACGCAGTCAGGCAAAGGGAATGGCTGCTGGAACCAAGGGCTTGGATGAGGGACACCATCCTCACTTACGAGATGCAATGGATATCCTTTATAAGGTTTGGGAAGAAGTGAAGCCAGAGGCTGTTAAGAAGTGTTGGATTAAGTCTCAACTGATTGGTCGAGACGATATCACTAGTTTATCTGCGATCGCTCCTGGAAACGATAGTGTCGATAGTGAAGCAGTTGCTGATGCTGCCACGACTACTGATGCGGATGGTGATGTCAATATGGAGCCAGAAGTCGTTGCAGCGGCTGGAGATGATAGTGAGACTTCTGATGGCGATGATGCTGAAATGGAACGACTCTACGAGTTGGCGAACCAGTTTGCCAAAGACAACAACGATCGGCAACGTTGTCTGGACAACATGTCGGACTACGATGTCATGATTAACGAACTAGTAATGACCATGAAGAGTACACCACCAGAAGATGCCCAGAAGATGATGCGTGATTGGATGAATATGGAGGAGAATGATTACTGCAGAGAGTTGCAGAGGGAAGAAGTTTCAGAACTTCTGGAGGACTGTGATTTGTTGCTTGATTTGCAGAACGAGGATGATGAGATTGATGACGCCGAAGGCGAGGTAGAGGATCAGCAAGCGCCAAAAGTGCCTCCTAAAGCAGAACGACTTAGGGAAATGGCAGCACAAGTGAAGCAACTTTCCATCGAAGTTGACGGATTTGAGGAAGAAATCTTTGCTGAGGTCTTTGGTGAGGACTTTGCGCAGGATTTAAGTGATTTGTCAAACATTTTCTTGTCAAAGTGTCGCCTTTTCGAAGCGAAAAAGTTGGAGAAGAAGCTTGCAGGCAATAAGTTGCGACAACCGAATGTGGCGCCATACTTTAGGGTTCAGAAAGCTGCATCCAAGCCTTTGTCACACCTACGTAGTGTCGGACATCAATCAAATTCATATTTATGTTATCTGGTTTCTCGTTTCTCAATATGTTTTGGAATGCTTTATCTGGTTTCTCGTTTCTCAATATGTTTCGGAATCCTCCATCGCCAATGAAAGCAACCGAATCCAAAAACGTTGATCGTTTCCTTTATATTTTAAGTCATAATAATTCTATTCGTTACATCTATTGATCAATAATAAGCTCAATTGTTAGCTAGATTGGACACAGTATTAATACTCCCATATAAACCAACCAAGAAGAAAAACTACGTACAAAATGAATACCTACAAATCAAAGAACGCATGGTTGTTTCACACCAGGTACGCTCGGAACGAACTCACCTCCAAAAGTGCAGCAGCGCTCAGGGAGATGCCTCGTTTCGGAAGTAAAAGGATCTATGGACTTCGCCCAGATGGAAGCAAGATTGAGGAAGACTTCATTGTGTTCAGGGATAACGCACCTAGTACGGAACTTGAACATTACTTGGGCCAAGCCGAATCCTACGTCAACATGGCGGATGAATGTCAATGGGCCCCAGCCACTCGCTTCGCCAACTACGGGAAGCTTCTCGATGGACCTGCAAAGAACACGTGGAGGAAGCTGATGGATGAGGGACATGACTACTGGGATAACAATAATCAAGCGACCGATCAGGACTTCGTGGATGCTCTTGGTGCCTATTTCATCATGTGGACAAAACATCCTAACCCCGGTGATGCCTTCGATCAGCACATCCTTCGCATCCAGTACAAACACCAGAAGGAATTCAACCTACCAGTCAAACCAAGCAACTTCGTGGATCGAATGTCAGAACTTTGGAGATACAGTGAGATGATGCCTCGTATAGGAGCGCAATGTTCCGATATGCAAAAGACTACTGCTCTGATGCTTGGTCTCCCCGAGGAGGCCAAAGATTTCCTCCAAGATGAGAAGGACGTTGATGTTTATGACCTCCAAGGTAATGGTAACAACGCCCTTGTATGGACCGACGTAATGGAGTATCTAGAGGCCTGGTGGTCTCGAGATTACGGCAAGGAAGTCCGAAAGAAGTATCAACAGCAAGAAGAGAAGAAGAGGAAGAGGAAGGATGACGACGATGACGATGAAGCCGATGGAGATGGAGGCCAAGATCGACGTCAACGGAAGAAGAAGAAGAATAACCGCAATAAGAGCGGTCGCAATGGCAATGGGAACAACAGTAACAACACCAACAACGGCAAGGAGTTCCACTCCAAGCAATGTTCAATTCATCCTGATCACAACCATAAGTGGAAAGACTGTATCTATTGTTTCAACGGGTCTAATTTCAAGAAGGAGCTTGCTGAGAAGTTCTATCAAGGCAAAACCAGGACGTCTGCCCCATATTGGTGGAAGAAAGGTTATGAGCGTCGTTTCAAGAGCAACGAGCAAGAACCCCCGCAACAGCAACATGGATCTTACCTCGTAGCTCCTCAACAACCTGCTCAACTACCTCCAGCTCCAGTTCCCCAAGCACCTCCGCAACCAGCTCCAATGTTTGCTACGTCTGCAGCAACAGCTCCGTCAGCACCTGTTCAACAGCAACTTTATTCCATCCAAGTTAATGCCCAAGGTCAACGAGTCTTCGTCCCTCATCAGGCCTGAAACGCCGACCCTGTTGGGAATTGCACTACTTTCATCGATATCTATTCTACGAGCCTTGAAGAAGTAACAGGGTATGCTAATGCCCCAGCTGCTCTTGAGTATCATGTCAACAATGTGACCTCAGAGCCTCCGAGCGCGATTGATGTTCAACTTCCATGTTGCATCCGCGGGAACAATAATACAGTTCCTGCCGCTCTGCAAGCACAGCCCAGCTTGAATAGTGGAGTCCCGATATGTAAGGATCCAAGAGCGCAGCCAGCTTCTAGCCCTGCACCAATGCTCGACCGCATCGCATCAGACGCTCAACTTCATGATGATGAGTTCTTGAACGAATTGTTCAATAGTCACTTTGCGGAGGATGCACTAGCTGCAACCATCAACAACATTCCTTTCACTAATGAAGTAGTCGCTATCGAAGCGCAGAGAGTGGATTGTCCTGAATATCACGTGCTCAATCCAATCCCAGGCCAATCTAATGCGGAAGCTTGGGATTTCAACATTTTTCCAGATACAGTCGTTGAATCTTACGGCAATGAACTAGTCGAATTGGGAGCAGCATTGCAGCTACCAAGCATTTGTGACAAACGAGTCAAGCAATTTGGGGCGATCCTCGAGTCATTTCAGTTCAGTGCCCCTCAGATCACCTTCCAAGTAGATTCAAAAGGCAGAACAGTCCCTATGGCAACTGCATACGCTATGGTCAAGTCAGTCAATGGAGTCGAATCCAATCGCTTCCTCAAGTGCCTTTTTGACACCGGTGGCAGCGTATCGATGGCTCACCGGAGTGTTTTACCACCCGGAGCAGCCCTTCTTCAACCATCAAAAACAACAATATGTAATACCATTGCAGGCAACTATGCACCAGTTGGATCCCTCCTCGGTGAAGGAATCAAGTTCCCTGAATTCGATGCCAACCTCACCGTTGACAGTCAAGAGTTCCTCGTCTTTGACGCCAAGTGTTCGTTTGATTTGATACTTGGTAATGATTTCCTGCGGAAGATAGGTCTAATAGTTGATTACGAAAGACTCGAGCTCGGGTGGCAGGGCAAGCGCATTCCAATGAACTCCAACTTTACAAAGGAGCGACTAAGTGCAGCAATCGATGGATGCATCATTGAAGATGAAGATGACGATCTGAACTACCTCGACTCTTTCGCTACGTCAATTGCTGATTCAACCTATGACGAGATAAATGTGGATGAGGTCATCAAAGAGAATTGTCAGCATCTGTCTCCGACTCAGCGCCAGGACCTCAGCGAGATGTTACGCAAGCATTACAAGCTCTTCGACGGCAAGCTTCATGTCTACAAAGGAGCCAAGATGGATATTGAATTACAACCAGGAGCACAACCAGTTTTTCGGCGGCCTTACCCTACTCCTCGAGTCCATATGGAAACATTCAAGAAGGAGTTGCTGCGTCTCATCGACATAGGTGTTCTTGAAAGAGTCTCTGGCCCGTCTGCATGGGGACTGCCTTCGTTTATTGTTCCCAAGAAAGATGGCAAAGTTCGTTTCATAGCAGATCTACGTGAGCTCAATAAGGTCATCAAACCCAAGGATTATACTCTCCCTATCATCCAGGACCTGATCCGAAAGCGTTCGGGATTCCAGTACATGACGAAACTTGATTTGAGCATGATGTTCTATTCGTTTGAATTGACGGACAAAGCTAAGGACCTCACCACTATATCAACACCGTTCGGTCTCTTTCGTTGGACGAGAGCTCCTATGGGTCTCCGCAACTCTCCGGCATTTGCGCAGTCAGTTATTGAGGAAGTTCTTCGAGATTTAGATGACGTTGAAGTTTACATTGACGACATCGCCATATGGTCAGATACTTGGGAAGACCATACACGCACCCTCAACGAAGTGTTCAGGCGCCTTGAAGAGGCAGGGTTTAGTGTTAACCCTTTGAAGTGCGAATTCGGTATTGCAGAAGGGGACTTCCTTGGTCATTGGGTCTCCAAGGATGGCATTCAACCTTGGCAGAAGAAAGTTCAAGCGGTTCTTGATTTGAAACGGCCTACCAACGCTAGCGAAGTGCGAACGCTTGTGGGCCTCATCAACTGGTATCGTGACTTCTGGCCTCGACGAAGCCATCTCCTCTCTCCGTTCACTCAACTTATCCGCGGTATTCAGAAGAAGAAAGCACCGATCGTTTGGACTCCAGAATTAGAGAAAGTTTTTCAGGAAGTGAAGCAAGTTATTGCAAGTGATGCTTTGTGTGCCTACCCCAACCACAATGAGCCTTTTGAAGTCTACACGGACAGTTCTGATTATCAACTGGGAGCAGCCATACTTCAAGGCGGGCGCCCTGTTGCGTATTACTCCAAAAGACTCTCGGCGGCACAGTCTCGATATACAACGATGGAGAAGGAGCTCCTGGCAATCGTCAGCACTCTCACGGAATATCGTACCATGCTATTTGGAGCAAAGATCAAAATCTTCACTGACCATCGCAACCTTACATTCTCTAACTTGAACAGTCAGAGAGTCCTTCGTTGGAGATGTTTCCTCGAATCTTTTCATGCCGAATGGTTCTATCATCCAGGCAAGCTTAATGTGCTAGCGGACGCGTACAGTCGACTCCCCAAGTTTGATTTCTCAGGAGCCGAGAAGAGGCAGGATGAACTATCCCCTACTCCAGTTCAATTCAATCCAGTTCCCCAAGATGTCAATCAAGATGAAGAACCCAGCATCTTTGAAGAACAACTAGCAGAGTTGGCCAGTGATGACGAGTTCCCGCTACATCAATTGCAACAGTTCATGAATCTTCCTTCTACCGTCCAGAACCCTTTGCGCTATCAATGGCTTGCGGAAGAGCAGAGCCGCTGTCCTACCCTTCAGCAGAAGCTCACTACTTCCCCAACGTCCTACCATCGTCGAACGTTTGGTCGCCATGATACGTCGCTGATTTGCTATAGCCCTACTCCTCAAGATGAATCGACCTTGAAGATAGTCCTCACAGACAATGCCGTGGATGCCGCGATTGAATACTTCCACCTCCTGTTGAATCATCCAGGAGCAAAGGCAGTTACTTATGCACTTTCCAAGTTCTATCATCCCCAATTAGCAGCCCGAATAGCAGCCTTTTCGTGCGATGTTTGTCAGCGCACAAAGATTGGCCAACGCGGCTATGGCCATTTCCCTCCACGTCAAGTACAAGATCTCAATCCATGGAAGCAATGTGACGTAGACCTTGTGGGCCCGTGGTATGTCAAAACATCAGGACGACACGGTAAAGCCTATGAGTTCTATGCCCTGACGGCAATCGATCGTGCCACTGGTTACCCAGATGCCATCATGATCAAGCGCAAGACTAGCGAAAACGTAGCTCGCAAGTTCAATGAATTATGGCTCTCAAGATATCCAAGACCCGAAGTTTGCGCTCATGATCAAGGTGGTGAATTTATTGGACCTCAGTTCCAGCGGTTGTTGCACGATGCTGGTATTGCATCAGCCCCATCGACAGCTCGTAACCCCCAAAGCAATGCGATCATCGAACGCCTGCATCTTACTATGGGAAACTCCATTCGAGCTCAACTTTCCAATCACAACCCTCGCACCTTGACTGAAGCCGAAGACTTGATGGGAACAATCTTATCTGATACTCTCAGTTCTATCCGTGCAACCCCGTCGCAACCTACTGGGTATGCCCCAGCAGCACTGGCCTTTGGACGCGATATGATCTTCAACCTTCCAGTTCAATATGATATGAACGAGATCAACCTTCGCCGCCAACGCCGTGTCGACAAGGATGCCAAACGACTCAACGCCAAGCGGTACAGCTACGATTATCGCGTTGGAGAACAAGTCATGAAGAAGATCTTCGATCCTGCCAAACTCGATGATCGTTGGAAGGGCCCCTTCACTATCACAAGAATCCATGTCAATGGTAACATCACTATTCAACTCACCCAACATCTACAAGAGCGTCTCAACATCCGACGCGTCAAGCCCTATAGGCAACCTACACCTCAAGTCTTACAACAAATCGTTGCGCCCTCTTAGGAGGGGTAGAATGTCACACCTACGTAGTGTCGGACATCAATCAAATTCATATTTATGTTATCTGGTTTCTCGTTTCTCAATATGTTTTGGAATGCTTTATCTGGTTTCTCGTTTCTCAATATGTTTCGGAATCCTCCATCGCCAATGAAAGCAACCGAATCCAAAAACGTTGATCGTTTCCTTTATATTTTAAGTCATAATAATTCTATTCGTTACATCTATTGATCAATAATAAGCTCAATTGTTAGCTAGATTGGACAGCCTTACTCACGGCACGACAATGCGTATTGGTTATTGGATCAATGTAAAAAGCATATCAAAGATTCGTCCGAGACACCATTGCTGCTTGCAGAGGCAGCATTAGACGCAATCAAGAAACTCCGTGAGAATGAGAATGCGGGTTCAGAGGAGGACGACGAGAATGACGACGAGGATGATGATGCAGATGCACGGTACAATATCTTCTTCAATTCATTTGGTCATCTACGCTCTCGTAACGTCGAATTGATTATGGTCTTAAACAGCAAATCTGATGAATTGGTGAAAGATTTATCGTTGACTCTGGAACAACTGAAATTGACGTGGGAGCATGAAGACTTCTAAATATGTAAGCAACCTTGCTTTGTCTCCTCCTTTGTCTGAAACCTATGTACATACCTATGTACTGGTATTTAAGCTTATGTACCGATGCCTATTTACTTGCTACACGGATGTTTTGACAAGTACGGTTATTTTGACACGCTGAGCCAGAACACAGTGTGTCAAAATAACTGTACGACGACTGTATTCCAACATCTATATTACTATTAGACAGAACCGATGATTCCGACTCAGCGTTCCAGTTGCTTGTATCAAAGATACGCAAGTGTTTGATAATGAAATATCTCTCTATCAGCGCAGCAGCGTTTGCTACAAGCACGGAGCAGGCAGGCTACTTCTATCTTACTGATGCTGATGGCTAATTTGAAACAATATTTTTTGTTTTTTGATCGTGAATTTGGCACACGACGGTTCACGGCGACCGTTAGCGTCTTTTGGAAAATTCCAATTTTTCTAGAATTGTGACACATCAACTATGACGAACTTGCATATTTCGCGTCTTTATATGTGTCGTAGTACTATAATATGACAAAAAAGAAGAAAAATGAGGAGAGACGTTAACGGTCATATCACACGAGGCGTGAACCATCGTGGGCACGCATTTTCATTTGCCTTTCTTCGGATAGATCGGATCTTTCAAAATCGATCTTGTCATTTTTTCACCAACCATGTCGACATCCAACCCCAACAAAAGATCAGCCTCTGAAGCCGGCCTTCCCGAAACTGACAACTCACCATGCTGCTGGGTATGCCTAGAGGAAGGGCCCGACAAGTCAGGAAACGCTCTGGTCCGGGATTGCTCCTGCCGAGGCAGTTCCGGCTACGCCCATCTCTCATGTATCATAAAACACGCCGAAAGCGAGGGCAGGCGTGTCGCAAGGGCAGATATTGATACTACTGCTGCATTATTTGCAAAAGCTTTTGAATTCTGTCCCAACTGTAAGCAGCAGTATCAGAATGATGTGATTTATAAGTTGACTAGGGCAGCAGTTGAGTTTACCGATAGAGAATACAAAGATGTTCATTGTGGATATCTTCTTTGTCACACGCTATCAAATCGGTTGACGGTCATTGACCCAAAGAACAATTCAGATGATAAAGCCGAGGGAGAGGAAAGTTGTACAAAAATTCTTGCCATTATTGATGAGATGAAACGCAATGAGTTGTTGGCGCAAAGTTGGAAGGAGCTGTATGTTTACTTTGAAGCCGCAGCATATGGTGCTGTTGGTAGTTTCTACATGCGCCTGGACACTGAAGAAAGTTTGAAGAATGCAAAGCTATATTTGGAAAAGGCGAGAGAAGTGTTTAGAGATTTGGGGGATGAAATGCCCATGTTGATGGTAGAAAAGAAGATTGCTTCAATTGAATCAAGGATTAGTGGGGAAGAAAACCTGTGTGTCGACACCCTGCAGAAAATATATTCCTATTTAAGCAGGACCATTGGTGAGACTGATCCACAAACGATCGGTGCGGGTGCTGATGTAGCTGAAGCGCTGTGTCTTTCATTTCATGCCATCGAAGGCGAACGATTGTTATCAAAGTTAGTTGAGTTGAGTCGTCGCGTGCATGGGATGGAGCATGAGTGCACGAAGCGTGTCAAAGATTATTTACAACGAATGAAGGAGCGCATTGTCATAACAAAAGATGGCCAACCCTTTATAGCGCTGCGGTATGATGATGGTGGAGATAGTTGCATCGTGAAGGATCCCACTGTCGATGATGAAAAGGAGACGAAGATCTCAGCTTCAGGTATCATTGCTTATATGGGCACACCGGTGATTTGTGAAGGCTTGCAACAGCTAGCTCATCTCAATGGCAAAATTGGAGATGTGCGAAAAGTGGATCTTGATAATCGTGTATGCAAAGTTCATTTTGAAGAAGCCGCTTTAGAGCCTGCAGACATCAACTATGAAAATTTGCTGATTTTGTTTGAATTGCCTCCTATTGAGGCGAGGCCTATGCAAGGGTGTGGCTGCGTTTAGACCTCATTGTCGTAAAGTAAGTTCCTTATGATAAGAAGAATGCAAGGTTATCGTATCGTAGATAATGAAGGACTGCATATTTTGTGCTTCAAGAAAGAGTAATGTAATGAGAATCTTTTGATAGCATTAGAAAAAAATTGAAGTAACAGTAATCTGTAGGAGGAAGCAGACAATAGAAGAGGAATTCAAGCTGGAGTACCACCCGAGAGAGAGTACGTGTCATTACATTTTCCCAGCACTGCATTAGGCAAGGTACGACAACGTCAGAGGCTTGTATGGGTCTGTTGTTAACATTAGTATTACTTTTGGCGACGAGTAATGGGCATGGCAAATGCTCGTTTTGTGCGTACTCGTTTTGTGCGTGCTCGTTCATTCACTCCGGAGTGGGCTTGTTGGAGGGGGAGGCTACCTGACGATGAATAATTTATTGGAGGAGCGGCCGAAGCTTAGAAATAATAGCGAAATGTCACTCCAATAATTTGGAGGAGTATTAGTACGTGGTCGTGTTGTTTTCGAACAGCAGCATCATGCTTCATGCTGGCCGGCGGGCATGGGCAACTTGGCCGGAATCCGGAATGGCATTGATTGAGTGGTGTTGTGATTGTTAGTAGAAATTACATATGATTGTGAGTGCCTTGTGAGTGCCTTGTGAGTACGATTTCAGTATGAAAAGTGCGCACAAAGTACATAGGTACGCACAAACAGAGTAAGCTACTTATCACATTTTTTTTGTGCGTGCGTGTGTGAACTGTTACATCGAATCCTTGGATTTCCGAATCCTAGGATTCCTGCTCCGAATCCTAGGATTCGATAAAACATACCGTCCGAATCCTAGGATTCTGGCAAGGGCTTGCTTGAAAAAGAACTCCACGATGATGAAGTAACGCCTACTAGAGAGGGCTACTGCTGCAGCAACAACATAGCAGATACTTACTTCACATTATTTTAGATTATTATTCCGACGATGTTCTCTCGACCGTTATTATTCTCGGCGCTACCATCGCCAATACACACGTCGACCGACATAATTATTTAATTTTCACATCCAGAGTACGCAATAATCAGCACTCGAGATAGCCGATAACAACAAAGTCAAAACAACAAATGAGTTGTTATTCATGTACCATTCAATCATACGCTTCTAATGGATGTGCATGTCTTGGTGGTACATAATACAGAGTTTAAAGTATCAGATAGACTATGTTATTATTAATTGTTGGTATGTGATGTAAATTATTAGAAGTAATACTTGATAAATGTCATATTCCCCTCAATCTATCATTAATATGGCTCCCACAAATGCATGTTATCGTAATAATGAATTTTTAATGCTTGTTTGATCGATATCTTCGCCGTTTGCATTGAATTGTAGTTGATTGTTTGTTCGACGGAAACGAATAATGATGCAAACTTTTTGTACCGTGTAGGCGACGTCGTGGCGTTTCCTTCCGCTCCAGGTGACTAAGCCGTCGTCTTTAATCATATTAGAGGCGAGGGGGCGGGTTGGTTGCCTTTGTAATTACTTCTTGATGCCCCTCCTTATCTACTGCTGCATAGCAGCGATATCGTATCATGGTCGGTCGAGGTGTCTTCATCTTCGATCTTCGCCCATCAATCCAAGGATTCGATGGATCAGAGCCGGCGAATCCTAGGATTCGGAGCAGGAATCCTAGGATTCGGAGGCAGGAATCCTAGGATTCGGACAATCCAAGGATTCGATGTGCAGCCCCCTCACGAATCCTAGGATTCCGAAATCCAAGGATTCGCCGGTATCGAATCCTAGGATTTTCAGAATCCTAGGATTCGATGTAACAGAACGAATGGATGGACCAAGAAAACAAAATGGCGCGCCCAACAGTCCCGAAATCGCCATGACTGCAAACCAGTACCAATTCCACCGTACAAAGTTATTCCACTTTACGAACTCAATCAAAACGGGAGTAGATGGAGCACAGTCACTACTATACACAACATTATCATCGAACATTGCATGCATAATAATAAAGGCAACCTTCACGATCAGCCTTTTTACATCATTACTATCATGTTAGCCACAGCTACTTTGACTATGGCATCGAATGCAGCTGACGATGCACCATGTTGCTGGCTGTGTCACGAGGAAGGGCAATCTGGCAAGCCTCTGGTGAGGAACTGTTCATGCCGTGGAAGCACTGGGTTCGCTCATCTCTCATGTATCGTTGATTACGCCGAGTATCAGGGCAAAAAGGCACTGATAAACGACAATTTGGCTGAGTCGATCACGAAAGCATTTGACAGCTGCCCTAATTGTGAACAAGCGTATCAAGGACTTGTTGAGTACCAACTGAAGAAAGCCGCCGTAGACTTTGCGGAGAAAGAGTTCAAAGACTCTAGCATTTGCGTTCACGCAATGAAGAATAGGCTGGTTGTGCTCGATGCAGCTAACGAGGAAGATAAGCAGGAGGGAGAGGAAATGTGCACCAAGATTTTATCAATCATCGAAGACATGAAGAAGGACGACTTCGCAATAAGACGTTGGCATGTCAAAGATGGCTACGTTAACATGGAGACTGGAGCATACGGGGCCATTGGGATCTTTTACATGCGTGTTGGTACTGAAGAAAGTCTGAAGAGAGCCAAAACAATACTGGAAAAAGGACGTGATTTGTTACGGCTGATGGGGGATGAAATGAGTGTTCTTGTTGCAGACGAGGCGATCAAAGAGGTTCAAGCAAAGATTAGTGCGACACATTATGATGGACCAGAAATGGATTCAGCGAGAACGTACTATGAACATTGCATCCAAATTCAAGGTGCATCAAATCTTTATACCATTGCAGCTGGACGTAAATTTGCTTACTCACTGTTCAGCACAGGTTGTACAATTGAAGCCGAGAGATTATTGCATTCATTGCTCGAAACTTGTCGTCAGACACACGGTCCCGATCACGAGGACACTGTTGCTACTTCAGCTTGCCTGAGAGCTGTTAGGGCAAGGAAAGTAATTCTCAAATGTAAAGACGAGGTGTTCAAATTGCTGCGGTGTGAGAATGAGGGGAAGACCTGCGTGCTTCGAGGTCCACTAACTGATCCAGAAAAGATGGACAACGAAGGAGAGATAATAACTGTCGCCAGTTCAGATATTGCTCTTCATCATCGCCTTGCAACACCGGTTGCTTGTCATGGCTTAGTTCATCGAGCACATCTCAATGGCAAAATTGGAGATGCAAGGGAAGTCGACCGTGATAATCGTGTATGCAAAGTTTATTTTGAAGAAGCTGCTTTAGAGCCTGCAGACATCAACTATGAAAATTTGCGCATTTTGTTTGAATTGCCTCCTATTGAGGAGAGGCCCGAGCATACATGATTAGATCACTTATGTTTTGATGGTTGGACAGATTGTAAACTATTGCGTGTTTGAGTATACATCGATATTTCTCTAAAAATGTGAGTCATAAGTTTATGCGTCCGTCAGGAGCGAAGACTACTGACATACATGGTCATGCCAAACAGTAGAGGATCAAAACAACTTTTGATTTTTGCTCTATGTACTCACATCATAGTGAGTAATCGTCTTACTAATTAACATCAAACATTCAATTTTATCGTGTACAAACAAAACTAACCCTAACCCTATCGGAATGATCTAGCCCGCCTCTTCAAAGTGCAGCGTTCCACAGTAGGTGCCCGTAGCAATAGCATAATGATACATCATGGAAGCTCAAATAAAATACGTAGATTCTCATGTTTGATAATTGCCGGCTCCAAGCCTGCCTCCTCAAAATGAACTTTAAATGCGCCTTTATCGAACCCTTGAGTGTCTCCAACCTTGCCGTTGAGATGAGATCCTTCTGTCAGTCCATGGCAAATGACTGGTGTTCCTGGTGCAGGAAAAACTTCTTCGATTGGAATAGTCAAAGTCAACATGCGATCTCCATCATACCCACCGCGAGCAGAATCTACGATTGGGCCCTTCACTACACAGCTCTGCCCATCATTCTCATATCGTAGAGCATGGAACCACTCCTTTCTAGAGTCGATAAACACACGACGTTCCTTGATATCTTGTAAGGCGGATGTAGCACTGAGTGTGCAATTGTGAGTAGGTCCATGGACGCGATGACTCATTGCCACCAACTTTGTCAACAGCCTCTCTGCTGCAACACCATGATATAAGCAGTACAGTGCGTGAGCAAAAAGCTCACCTCTTCTAATAGTGATGGGGTGATGTTCTCCCATTTTTTCAAGCCAGTGGTAATACTGCATTTCACTAAATTTCAAATTGCTTCCCTCATCGTAATGCACTTTCACTCCATGAAGCTTAGCCTCTACTTTGGATATATTCTTTTTAGCTGTCAATTGATTGATTTCGTCTCCAAGCACTGTGAAGAGATCCACAGCCCTCCGAAAGTATTCCAAAGCCACTTGTAGATTTTCATCGGACCCAACGCCCATCTTGAAGAGTCCAACCACGTAGAGCACGACAGCTTCCATCTTCATGAACCCTTCTCTATCACAAGCATGCTGCATGGAAGGATCACACCTCATCTTATCGATGATAGAAATCATTTTGTAGCAGATCTGGTCTCCTTCGGCTCTGTCGGCATCTTGTTCTGCGTCAAGTACACGGATCCTGTGTATGAGAGCACGAAGATGCATCATATGGTCGTTTGAAAACTCCTTTTCAATGAATGAAACGCGAGCTCTTTCAAGATCATATCGCAAATCATTCTGAAACTCTTGCTTGCAGTTGGAACATTCTTGAAACGCAGTCCCAATATTCCCGGTGCTACGGAAAGAATTCCTGCCGTCGATCTCTGCATAGCGGATGATACAAGACAGATGGGCAAAGCCGGAGCTTCCACGGCACGAACAATTTCTCACTAATGGCATGCCCGATGCATCCGGCCCTTCCCCGAGGCATAGCCAGCAGCATGAGGACGATTTTTCGTTAGCAGCAGCCATTGTACAGCGCATGTCCACCTCCACAGACACTGGGTAGTGACTCATACTCATGGGTTGCACTTCTTTCGTTGTTTTATTCGTTGTTTCTGCACCGACGGGCATGATGTGGCAACAAGTTGGTCGACCACAACATGCGAAGCCGTTGGCACGACAAAAGGACGGAGCGTTTGAGCCTAATTTCATGGGGAAGAACGGCTGAATTGGCCATCTAATCTTGGTTTCTGCGATGAGGGCCCAAGTTACTTCGCGTAAGGTTTCTCCAATTCTTTCGTATGTGAACTTCCAATTTGTTCCCACGCGCCTAAGTACCTGCGAAGCGGTCTCTAAACAATTCTGTTTAACCCTATGTAACCCTCGCAAGTCACGTCACATCATAATGTCACTACTTTTGTCGGTAAGTACGGTCACATCTCACAACTTTATTTGTGTGTATGTACATAGATGAAAGATTAAAGTATTGTAGATTGTAGCCAACAGCATGGCATTGGAAGTACCTACCATACAAAACGAAAGCATACATTATTTACTATGTATTTCTATGCTGACTCGACCACCGTTGACTCCGGCTGTGCCTGTGCATCATCTTGATCTGTCACAGCCACTTCTTCAGCACGTCTTATCTTGAGAATAATTGATGTAATATCAATTTTGTGTTTCTCCAACACAAGATCTTTGACTTTGTCCAACAAAACGTCGCGGCGATGAATGAGCTCGCTTTCCTCGCCTGCAAATGCGACTTGTTTCACATGCTTGGCTTCCACTTCGCTGACTGGCCTCGGAACGCGGTTCATTGCAGCAAGTTCACCTTCCTGCTGTGATTGTGGAGTTGCATGTGAGTGTGAGGCGTGACTTCCCTGAGCCTGAGCCTGAGACCACTTCGACTTCGTCTTAGTTGAAAACCTCGACACAACCGAAGACCGATCACTTCCCTTGCTCTTCCATTTAAGTATTTTTGGCACAAATATTAGCAACAGAATCGTCGAGCAGACAATGAAAATGATTCCACACCACACAAAAAAGTATGCTACGAAGGGAAGAGAAAAAGTGAGTCGTTCACAGAAGTGAGACGAGAGGGAAGAAAGCCACGCCGCGGTCTTCTTACCAGATGGATCATTGTAGACTATCACGAGGAGAGGAACACCAACGATAAATATCTGAAACATCGACAAGGTGGCCAACCCAATATATTTGCTCTCGGCGAGCTCATCTTGAATAGATCTAACCTGATAAGCTTGCACATTTACGATGACCAACGCAACAAAATTGAGTATAGCTAACGTTGCAATAAAGCCTTTCCATTGATTTCCTTGTGGCATGCAACGACCGTAAGATGTCAATTCATCAGTGTAAACTCGTTCGAAGACCATGGGATCTACAATTGTCCAAGACAATAAGATGACAAAGTTTAAAGTCATGAGCACTGCAAATGGCTTCAAGACGTCCTTTTCTGTAACTGCGACTCTTCTCATTGCCGCAGCTGCTGTAAATACCCTGTTAATCCTCCAAAGCTTGCTGAACATTGCGCTAAACACCAAAGAAAATCCAAGCGACACAAGCCACTGGATAGGAACGAAAATATTGTGTGAGATCGAGAAGGCACTTTTCTGTCCCTGAATGCACCTGCGATTAACTTGCTTTGTATTGCACTTACCGGAATCGAAGCGCAAGCTGCATTTCGGCCTCGTTCGGTAGAATCAGTGTCATCAATACCCAGAGGAAAGATAGCGCATGACAGCACGAGTACACCGAAACAGATTAGATGAAGGAAAATGGGCTGGGAGATCATAACCACGCGATGCTTACGGTTGATGGCAACCCAACCCGAGAACAATAAACCCATGGAAATGATAACGAAGCCAAGTGCATAACCAACCCAACGAACATCTCCAATTAGGTTCTTATCTTCGTTGAGCTTGCCATAGACTCCCCGTAATTTCTGGTACTGTTGCAAAATCTTTTGCGACTTTTCACTATTAGCTCGAGTGTCATATTTCTGAATCACTTTCTTCATCTGTGTTGTGGCATCCGTCACAACATCACGCCTCATTTGATCTGTTACTGCAATTCCTTTTGTTGTATTCAAATGATTGAAGATTGCTGTATCAAGAATGCTCATCATTTTTGTGGCCTCGGGAAAGCGGATGTCGACTACAAGATTTGGAGATCGCAGACCTTCTTTAATTGATCCCAAATATGCTTCAGTAGTTTCCCTATCAAACCCCTGCTTAACATAGTCATCCACGTTCACATGACCCAATCGATAAGGATCATAACCAGCTTCGGCTTCACGAGATCCAATTTTGGGAATGACTAACTTGCTCGATTGCTCTTCGCTAGCTGAAAATGTCAAAAACTCCATTGCTAGCTTCTTCTTCTCGTCGGATATATTCCCATTGACCTGAATGAATAGAATGGAATGATATGAGGATATCATTTGTACAATTTTTGAATGCAATACAAAATAGCCAAGATACTCACAGCTCCACTCCATCCTCCAAACGCAGCGTAAGGAGCGTAGTTCACGAAACCAATGTCATCGTAGTACTCAGCATTGGGACATAACTCTTTAGTGCAGGCGACCAGCCTCCCCGTCTCTCTATCCAGAACTGTTTGAGAGCCAGGCACCCTATCAATCCCCAACCTTCCAGGGATCTTATCTTGCAAAAATACATTCCCCCAATTCACAGTTAGCGCGCAGTCGTCATCGCCCATCTCAATTTCTACTCTACAATTCTCCAGTTCCGTCGGATAACCATACTTGAGCTGCTTCTCAAATATTTTAAGTGTCTCAATCAAAGCGTCATGTGTCAGTGGTGCCATGTCTTTAGTGTCAAACAATGATCCCTCAGAAGAGCCCCTAGTTTGCGTCATAGTGGACAAAACTTGCATTGCCCAATACGGTCCAGAACACTGGGGTTGTCTTCCGATACAAGAACCCATTAATGTTTTGTTCTTTGGGGGAAATAACTTGCCATGGACTTGTTCTGCGATATCATTGTATTCTTGCCACGTTCGTGGAGGTTGGAAGTTGTAATAGTCGAGAATTTCCTTGTTGTAGAAGAGATGAAGAAGATCGCCATCGAAAGGCGTCATTAAGATTTTTCCATTGTAGCTGGCAATGATTTCACGATATCCGGCTTGAATTTGTAGATGATAGAGTGAGAAACAGTTAGGGAGATAGTATATGAAGCATCCTACATTGAAATTGAAGAATGAAACAGCGTGTGTTGTTAGGGTGGTTGAAACCACTTACAAAAGATATCTAGCCACTCTTCGAGATAGTTTTCTTGGATGTATGCTGTCAAATCAGCAAAGCCATTGTATGGGGCCACCGAACCCATGATAGTTGGAGGCGCGACGACTGAAGTAAGAAGAGATATTTGTATATTTGTAGGTTGGTGAGTATACGTCCAAGAACACAAAGAGAAAGAAGGTTTTATGCACATAAGATATTTGTTACTCACAAACATCAAACAAACCCAAGCCCAGCCGAGCATCATCCTCCATCTCACAAAACAAGTTATCAAATCCACGTACAACTGTCACATCAATTTTCACCCGGCCATTCTTGTACTCCTCAAACGGAGGTGCCATTAATTCGAGGACATCTGCCTCTTTGTAATCGAGGGTGAGAACTTTGATGACGGCTTCGGATTGTTGTGGTTCGTTGCATGAGAGAGCGGGGCAATCACATGACGTGGGGTTAGCAGTGGAGTTGGTCGTCATGATCGATAGATCATAGGTTGTAAGTAGTTATGATGATTCGTCAGGTATTTTTGTAGTATGTAGCAGCGGCAGAGGAGGTATCGTATGCAGCGCAGGACGCAACTAACACGCAATCTGTATTCTTTTTTATAGCTAATAGTTGAGCGAGGCGCCAAAATTCATACTAATTCCACCGCTGATATGATTTTGAGAAGCCAAAGCTCTTGCCAAAACCTCTCTCAAAATTATCCAATCCATCTGCAAATACAATGAGCGGTCGTGATAATGATGATAGCATGTCGAAGAATGTGGCGCTTGACGAAGCAGACTCTTCACCAGCACCACCACATTCCGATGACGAAAATTCCACTTCACCGCTCTCCACAAATCATCTCAGTGCGATAGCAGAATCCACATCACCCTATTTGCACAAAGTGACAGCACGTCGTCATAACGTCCTTCACGAGTCACAAACGAACAACAATCTGCTAGAAACGAATGCATTGAAACTATCCTCACATAACTCCAAAGTTTTCGTGTTCCTATGGGATCTCTACTCAGCCTTCCGACTCTTTGGAGTGTTACTCGTATCCATGGAGACATTTGTCGGTTGCGCTTTAACAATCGGAGCGACGTTAATTGCTTACTACATGTCACCAGACGTTGTTGCGAGTGATGCTCAATGGGATGGAACGCTACCAACTATTTTGCTATCGTTTGCTACTGTAACTCCGCTTATTCAGAGTATTAGCATGGCGTTTAATAGACGAGAGGCTGCGTTGCGAGCGTTGGCATCGTATAGGAGTGCATTGTATCATTTGTATATGGCGCAAGCCAGTTGGGATTGGGGGGAGTGTGATAAGAAGGGGGGTAGAAGAACATGTGTTGAGAATGCAGATGTTTTGAAGAGCTTGCAGAAAGGAGAAGAAGTGAACGATGGGGCTGGTCGAAGTGAAGGTGAAGGGGATACAATGTCATCACCAAGACAACCAATTGATTGGCTCAATCACGCAGACAATCTACTCTGTCAACTCATTCATCTAAGTGACTCGCTTAGTCAATATCTCGCTCTCCCTACAGCATCTAGAACTCATCATCGAGCTACAAAATTGGGAGAGAGAGAAGCAAAGACTCTCATTTTCACGGGTAGAAAGATTTTTGCGTTGAATGCAGCCGGACGTATATTCATGATTAGCCAATTGACCGAGGCGCTCAAATATCGTGGCCTGCCTGGGAATGAAGCTTCCAGAATTCGACAATGGGAACAATATTTAAGTGTGTCAATGGAGAATATGCGCCTCATTAAGGAATATAGAACGCCTCAATCACTTCGGTTGTTTGGGAGGGTGTTCACTCTATTATTGCCGCCGCTGTATGCTACATCCTTTGCACAAATAGCAATCGATACAGGAAGCATCGTGTTCGGGTGTATTATTGGAGCTGTTACGAGTTTGGCCCTCACATCATTGTTTGAAGCTGTAAGACAGCTAGAAGACCCTTTTGCACGTGGTTTCACCTTTGATGGGATTGATGTTACGGAGGAACTACAAGTTTTGGCGTATGAAGAGTTAATGGTAGCAAGGAGTATTATATTTCCTGATGCAGAGGTGTTTGTATTAAGAGAAGACACGAATAAATTGAAGAAGAAGAAGGCGGTTGTGCTTGACAGGAAAAGTAGGCATTACTGTGAAGATTGTGAGCGCATCATTAACACATCATGATATTGTATAGTTTTATAGGTTCATAGGTTAATCTTAATTTAGGAGGCAGCAACAGCAAGTATGATTTTGAACTTCTTTCTGTGGCTGTGGCTGTAGTCTGCATCTACAAATCATCCGATGCTGTAGACTCATACTGTTGTCTCCAAGCAAGTAGGGAAGATGATTTACATCTATCATTAAGAGGATTGCATTATCTTGTTCGTTACCAGTTTGGCACTGGACAGCTGCCACGTAAAGGAGATGCAAAGTTTTTTGGCGAGCAAGTCGCTAACTTTCACGAAGACATTGGGAACGGTGGTACAAGGCTAAACGTCGTTCAACCATGTGTAATGGTAATGACGTTTGTGGAAGAGCGTTATGCGGCTCTTGAGCAAGCTACGAGACTCCAGTAACTTGGTCACGGATCAGGGTATTCTAAAGTGGACGCCTCGAATGTTGATGGATTGAACCTCTGGGGCAAGACTTCCATCGCTCATTTGCTTCTGATGTGGACGAGGGTCATGTTGTACATGCTGCGACACGATGAGGAAGCGTGCTGCCGACTTCGTGCAACTCGTTGTTGATTTCACCAGTGCGTACTGGATGAGGCCTCCCTTGGTCTCCTTCACCTTCATCTGAACGAGCTCTGAACGTAACCGTGGTAATGACACCTTACAGGATATTTTATCACTGGGAGGTCAAAGTCAACTCTGTCACATTGATTGAGGGGCAAGCGCAATGTAGCTGTGGGGGACAGAATACATACCAGTGATAGAATGTGGGATCGGTTAGTCGGGTCAATTAGGAAGGATAGATGGAAGGTTCTTTGTTTGCGAAGATGAACAGAGGATTGGGAAGAGGCTGCCATGATGGAAATGGAACCGAGGTACCTGGAGCCGCGAACAATCAGGTGCTTTGGTTTACCATGGTTGATAAGTATGCATGGTCACAGCTTCTGTAGCTCTGTGATTACGAGTCGACGTCTGTGAAGAGCAAGGTGGCTGATACCAGCATCGACCTGTCAATTTATGGTAAAGAAGGAAAATTGCAAGAATCACAACTCTTGATTACTAACAATGCTTCTTATTGCTGATCAATTTTCTTGCAGGTGAAGGGCTAGATACGGTTAGCCGAGCATAGGGCCTGTTTGAAGGGCCAAGCATTCTGTGTACGAGTTTCATCGCGCTGCATTATGGAATCACAACCCTTTCCCTCAACAGAGGTTAAGGGTAAGGTTGGCCGCAGGCACAGATTATCTCCTTCACCAAGAACCAAGAAATTAGTCCGCACAATCAGTGGCGTTTACGTCAATGGTCTGTTTGACATCAAGGTATTCTTGCGGCATTCCCAGAATCTGTAAGGTCCGGAGGGGTATTGATTCGAAGCTTTCAAGTTCCGAAATTTTATTGGTTGACAAGCCAGAGTGAAGGTTAAGATTGTGATGGTACGTATCGGGTTGAGCAGTGAACACCGGGACGCCCGAGGCGACCGAGTAGTTCCTGGAATCACCATCTTCGTGGGGCTAGGGTCGGCCTAGCCCTTGTGATTTTCCTCGCTACCCTGCCAGGATCAACTATTATGCAAGCCACGCAAAGTCTACAGACCTCACTTACTTGCAACCGATGAAAGGAATGAGAAAAGCGGGTCGCTTTCCCCAATCGATCTTAGAGATAAAAATGATATAAGTGAGAGTTTATGTTTGACGTTGAAGGTTCTCAAGCATGAGGGTCGCCATGACAGTAACGATCTGAATCGGGACCTATCTAAGTACTCAGGATTGACTTCGCATGGAATGCGGGAAGGATACGGTGCGTAGGCGTAGGACTTGGTATCAAAAATTGATGTGGTGATCAAACAGGTGTCAAATCAAGATGTCATTTTGAGTTTTGTTCGTGGTTTCGTTTGTGAAATGTGAGTTTGCCCAGGTACTCCTATCATACTTAAGTATGTGTGTTCCCTCTCACTCAATCTCAAGAGACAATTTACATCTACATATATCAGTTGCGTTGAGCGTTTAGGGTAAAAGGTAAAATGTGAAAGGTAAAATGTAATACTTTAAATTTCTGTTACATCATATGGAAAAGGTAAAATGTAGAATGTCGTCTGCAGAACACAACATTTTTCGCCAGAAGTACAAACCACGTTCACGTTAGTAGAGGATGACCAATCATTGGCTACAACCTATTCGGGATGGTCCAACGGCAACACCAATCAGCCGTCCACTGATGTGGAAACAGCCATATCGTGAGAGAAACGACGCTTCGACTTCGACCGACTCCACAAAGTCAACTGTATCTGTAAATGATGCTGATGCGGGTCGGTGGATTCACAAACTCGAGTATCTGAAAGAAGTTATTGTAGGCGTCGACCTTCTCATTGTAGTAACCGTAGCGAGCATGATCACTTTCGGTGTGAGGCTTTTAGGAAGTGAGTGGCTATCCTTTATATCTGATTCAAAGCCCGCCATTGGCACGTTGGGTGCATTCTACTCTTTTGCACTCGTGTTCCGCACCAACATTTGGTAAGTTCAATTGTATCTTTGACTTCGATCTTTGCAGTCAAAGGTTTTGCAGAGTTCTCATTCAATATGCATTATGCTGTGCTCGTTGTCGTTGCAGTTATTCACGCTGGTGGGAGGGCAGGGTGCTATGGGGATCAATGATTGTTTGTTCGATCCGTATTGCCCAGCAGGCCCATCTCTGGATCAAGGAGCCGGCGCTAGTACATAGACTGAGCTGTCTAGCTATCATCTTTGCCTATTGCTGCAAAGCACAGCTTAGAGGGGCTGGTGTAGAAGATGTGACTGAGGGTGGTGGCAAACTTCTTGATAAGGGAGTTATTTCGCAGGAAGAGCTGGATATGATTTCTAGGCAAAGTGGATGGCAACCGTACTATTGCATCGATGCAATGAGAGCCGTAGTTTCGTCAGGACTTGAAGCGAATTCGAAACATGACGGGTGGAAGAATAATGCAGCTCAGACTGCTATGGAGGAAACCATATGCAAACTTGCTGACGGTATCGGAGGATGCATCAGAGTGAGAAGTACTGGCCTGCCTGCGGCATACGATGACATCTTGAACACAACGGGCGCAATCTTCTTCACTGCGGCGTGTTTGGCGTGGGCTCCTGGAGCGGGGTTTTACAATCCTATCGTTGTGCTCATTGTTTACGTTATTGTGAAGATGATCATTGGCGTTGGCTCAGACATGGTAAGTTATTGATGTCGAACATGAAATATATTTTGTTATATATGCTTACTCTTGCTCACAATTGCTTTTCTAACTCTCACATCATACTTATCAACATCACTCTCACTCTCGCAGGAAGATCCATTTGGACATGACGAATCCGACTTGCCTCTCGAGAAGTTCTGTCGAGAGATTGACAAGCAAATCACTGCTGTTGATGAAAGAGCAAAGGTCATCACGTATCATCTTGCACGTGGACCTGCTGCTCACAACCCTGCTTTGTGGCGTTCATCGTTCAGGTTCAGCACCAGCACTAGCACGACGAAATCATCATCATCTTCTTCCTCTTCTGATCAGGGAAGTCTTGCAACAAGCGAAGACGATGATATTGAAAGCGGACGAATGCCGTCTGAAACAGATCGATTGATTTCTTGAGCCCGGGAGTCCCAGTCCCACCAGACGTAGTTCAAAATTATTAATGTTACACATTGATAAGTCTTCTGTTAGATCATCAAGTATATTGATGCAGATCTCGTTGGTTCAATGATAGTTTTGCTGCTTCCTACCTGTACCTCCTTCCTGCTCCTGCCGTCCTCTTCCTCTCTTTTACACCTATGCATAGATAAATAGCTCCACAAAAACAAAAACGGAATTATTTCTTCTAACATGCAGAATAACTTCAACAACATCTAGAGACTTATTTTCACTTCATAAATGGCTTTGCCATTAACTCCCAACATCGTCTGCAGTAGGTAGCATCTTCGTCGTTCTGAGAGCAGCTTCTGTTGCTCTACTTGTCTACTTACGTCGTGCTTTTGCTGCTTGAGTAGAAGTACCTTGCGCTATGTCTTAGATTCCATTGATAGCGATAAATAGCGAAGACCGCAACCGTTGCTCACTTCGGTTCTAATCTCAATACATTCCTTTCTATATTTTTTAATCTTGACTGTTAGATGTTGACGTACAGACATTTAAGTAGATACGCTGTGGACGTCACAACATCGCCACTTCTTTTGCAAAACATATACATGATGCATGCACCATGACCATGCCAAGCTTCATCATTATCATTCTTCTACTACTGTCTACCGTCTAGAAGTTCCAATCATTTTATACAATAACAGCATAATACGCTATCCTCTTGACGGAAAAGGGTTGTTAGATCACCAATCGTCGCTATCAATTGCCTCACAGCTGCCTCAACACATCATAGACATCAAAACTAAAAATAACAATGGCCTTGATACAAAATCGTCAACCCAACATATCCGCAATCACACCTGACCCTCGTCCCCCCTCCAACGATGCCCCCACTACACACACCTCCGCTACAAAAGAGGCCTTGGCTCAATACATTCAATACCGCTCCGCACCAACATCCTACCCCTCCTACGAACGCCTCCGTTTCGTTCGTCTTCCAGACAATTATTGGACGCCTCGCCAAACCAACAACGGCAATTATTCACTGCTGCAATATTGGCCAGCACTCATCTATGAAAGTTATGGCGAATTACTCCGAGATTTGGGCAAGGGTGTCCATCCTAAAATGAAGGGGAGGTTTTCGATTCAGCATCGGAAGTATGGGAATAGAGTTGTAGCGCGATTGTTGCGGTGGGATGATGCGCGAAAGGGCCCTACTACTGCTGCTGCTGCTGCTGCTGCTGCTGCTGCTGACGGTAGTAGTAAAAACTCATCCTCAAGTGACGAGTCCAAAACCAAAGCATTATTTCCAGAGCCAAAATTGCACATACTTAAAATGGACGCCACGCTTGACGAATTAGAATCTCAAAATTCCTCACGTATGTTACCATTTTCCGAGTCGCAGTGTGAGATGGAAGAATGTTGTACTGCTTTACTTCGACGATATTCTACCTCTAATAGACATGAGGGGGAAGAAGGGGAGAGTGGTAACGAGGAAGAGAAACGAATGTACAACTATGTAATTCAGTTTCAAAAAGCGATGAATATGGCATTGAATTGTTTAGCGATGGATCTTGGTGAGGAAGTTTTGACTGAGAAACAAGAGGTGGTGGGGGCGTCAAAGACTCTCGGTGCTTTGGTTGCTACAGCTGCTACTGCATCGAATAGTTCAGACGTTGCCACGAAGAATGAGGAGGTAGAGAAAAAGAAGGGTGCTGAGAAGAAGGTGCAGAATTTGGAGGTGGCTGATAATCCAAATCCAATCAAGACTGCCACAAAAAATAATATTGTGACGACCAAGTCTAAGGCGGCACCTCTAAAAGAAACCAAACAGCAGCAAAAAACGACCACCTCAAGAACCGAGTCAAAACGAGGAGGCGGTGGGACAAAATCAAGACCAGATGCATCACAAAACATTCCAAAGAAATTCCAATCCGCTTCCAAAACTAATACTACCACCAAACAATCCACATCATCCGCAACCACGTCTCAGCAACAATCACCACTTCCCTGGAAGGAAGTTTGGAAAATCATGAAGAGCAAAGGATGGACATGGAGGGGCCCCGTCGGCCTAATGACCGGCTACCGCTACATCAAACCAGGATGTAAAATCAAATCAGGTCAAGAAGACATTGACTACTTCAATTCCGAGGAGGCAGTGCAACAGTTCGCAAGGAATGTGTACGGATGGGGAATTCGACATAACACTGTTAAAGAATTGGAACAGGTGATTGACGAATGTGTCAAGTATGCAGGGGAGGTTGTACCGCCACTCCATCCATCGACGACAATTATTGGACCATATGAACCTTGGAGGGATGTTTGGGGTAAGATGCGTCAGAGTGGTGGATGGACGTGGAAGGCGGGGAGTGGACTCATGATGGATTATTATTATATCAAACCGAATTGTTCTATTAAGGGTGGAGTCAAGGGGCAGGATTATTTTGAGAGTGTGGAGGATGTGCAGAAGTTTGCCAAGAGGAATTATGGGTGGGTTGGTGAGGTGGTGGAGGGGGAGGTTGGTGGTGGTAGTGATTGAAAAGCGTGGTGCTCTGGTGGGTTTGAATGAGAATAAGTTACCAGAGAAGCGGAGGCGTACGGAGAAGGTCTTGCTTGATAAACCTTTGGCAAAGAAGGTGAAGACATTAAAATCCAAGGTGAAGACCATTATGGAGGAAGAAGTGTTGAAGGAAGAGGACGAGGACGAATTTGAGGAGGAAATGGCATCGAGACAGACTGATGTCATGGACGATGACAGCATGAGTCGATTCTCAGAGGCCAGGAGTACCTACAGTCAATCAGGGTTCCAGTCGAAAAAGTTATTCGTCAACGAGTGTGCGGATGAAAATGTTCCATCTTTGGAAGGGGAACAGATACTTCCTGACGATGAGTGGAGCGACGTGTGGAAGACAATGAGAAAGACAGGATGGAATTGGAAGGTGGGTTCTGGATTGATGACTGATTATTACTACATCAAACCTGGGTGTAATGTGAAGGATGGTGTAGAAGGGAAGGATTATTTCGTATCCCAGGAGGATGTCAAACGCTTTGCTGAGAGGAACTACGGATGGAATCGCAGTGTCAGTGCGGAGGATTTAGGATCTCGTGGAAGAGGAATGAAACGGAGCCTCTCTACATCTTCTGAGGAGAGCCATTTTAGCGAAGCGAAGCCTTCAGCAGCGGCCAAGATCAAGTCGAAGAAGACCGCCAAAAAGAGCCGTAATTCTCCTCAGAAGGAGCAGATTGAAGATGTCTCATCTGCGCCGCTTCGCCACGACCCCTACCAGTGGAAGACTCTTTGGCCGGCACTCCAAAAAGACGGATGGAGAGTCGTCAAGGCTGGAAAGTACAACCGGTTGCATGATTGGTACTATATCCGACCAGATTGTGATCCTGGAGACGTGAGCAGCGAACTTCACATTGATTATTTCCTTTCTCAAGAAGACGTTTGTAGGTTTGCTAAACAAACCCATTACTTCGCCGAATATGAAGATTCTGGACCCGCGTACGAAGAATATGTTGAACCAGCACAGACTCGTCAGACCAAGCAACCTTCAAAGCCTGTCAAGTCATCATCAAAGCATCCAAGTACCCCTGAAGGGTGCAAGACACAACCACAGGATCCAGCCAAGCCTTTACTTTCTTCTACCCAGTCCTGCTCCTCTCAATCTTCGTCGTCAGGCAACGACTACTATGATTGGAATAACCTTTGGCCGGTACTTCAAACAGGCGGATGGAGAGTCGTAAAAGCTTTCAATCCGTTGCATGATTGGTACTATGTTCGCCCAAATCGAGACCCCAGAGACAGTAGGACCGAGCTCGGCCGACATTACTTCACGTGTTCTGGTGATGTTATTCATTTTGTCAAGAGTTTGGATGAGAAAGATGGCACGGGGAAGCCGTCGAGGAAGAGTGATATCGGTGGTATGCTCAAGGCATTCGAGGAGGAGGCAACAGTTTACTCGGGCAGTCAACTCTAGATGAAGTTGAAGTTACTGCTACTGCCTTCGTCTTTCATTTATGTTGCTTCTTCTATTTCATATAATGTATAAATCATAGCTACACTTAATCATATTTCATTGCAACCTGCATACTATCACTGCGCTACAGCCAGTCTCTACTTCAGAGTGAATATTTTTCTGGAAGTAGAAGAGCTTCATCTGGTAAGTCACTCGACCTTGACTCGACGACCAAATTTATGGCTCTTGTGGGGTTCTCTTTAGGTTTATTGCTACGCACGTGGGCTCTAGATTCTAGATGGTAGGAGCTGCTTGAGAATCTCTCGCAATGTGGCTCCTTCTCCACCTAACAGAAATTTCAAAGTACGTCTGCTAGTTCCCTCTAGAGAGGGGCGAAATTATGACTAATAATATAACAGAAATTTCAAAGTACGTCTGATTAGCCCTCCAACATACATGATGTATTCTCTACCTCCAATAATAGCAACCCACTTGGGAGTAGGATGAATAATCATAGCAGGATGAACGGTACACTCGTTCTTTGGATCACACCATAAGAATTATTAGAATACGATTGAGGCCGAAAGGTTTGGGGAGGCCGTAGCTGCCATCATCTTCATGAGTGAAGAGACTTCTCTCTGGGATTTGCGACGAATTATCATGGCAGGATGAACGATGCGCTCGTGCTTTGGATCACACCATTAAGAATACGATTGAGCGAGGCCGAACTGTTCGGGGTGCAGGCTCTCGACTCTCGACGCGACTTAGCTTCATCATCTTCAAGATTTAAGAGTCAGGAGAGAGACTCCTTGTGGAATTGTTGTGTGGCTTTAGGTTTCTTTGCTACGGTAAAATACGTATCATTTGTCTCCTCCCCGTTAGCCCAATATGTACTATTCCTACGTTGCTGTCCCTGTAAAAAGTGGCTGGGGCAGACGGCTTCTTCCTTCACCTTCACCCTTCACCATTCACCACCATCCAATCATCCAACCATTTCAGCAGAAAAGTACCATGGCGAAAACGAAGTCAAACCGCAACAAGCACCGCAGAAAGGACGCCGGCAACTGGTCCAACGCAGACCATGAGCATCGTATGACCAAGCGCATCGCCTCAATTCAAAAAAAGCGAGATAGAAAACAAAGAGCGCTGTTGGAACAAGAAGAACAAAACGATGGGCAGCAGCAGCAGCCTCTTGAACCCTATGACGACAAACCACCAGCTGCAAAGAAGCTCAAGCATGAACAACCACTGCATCAGAAACGGAACAAAAATTATCGCAATAAGCATGCTCGTTTGGCTCAACATGTCCCGGAACATACGTACAAACACACTCATCTAGCACATGATGGATATGAACAAATTGAATCATCTAAATTGCGCCTCGCCACATCCCAAATACAACGACAAGTAACTGCACTCAAAGAGCGGCTAGAGGAATGGGATCCAGTCGAAGAGGCCAAACTGGCCGAGGCAGAAGCTCAGGGTGTGGTGGATGAAACGTCCATGGAACACAAATTGAAACTACACGCGGAACATCGCAAGGAGGATGCCATGGCAAGAGCCAAGGCTCAGTCGGAGGTAGTGCTGTTGCACGCCAAGCATGGGGTGAATAATTCATTTCATAGACGAAAACACAATTTGAAGAAGCATGCACGACCAGGTCCGGAAACTTGGAAGTTGAAGGGGGCGGCACGGCCGGCGTGGGAGGTGTATGATTTTGATACGAGATATCAAGATCCGCATGCGAAGGCTCATGAGGATGCTAATGCTAGGGCTAGGAGGGTGAAGAATATCATTCGATTGTGCAAGGGACGATTCGCATTGGATGATGATGAAATTGATGAGGCCAATAGTTCCGACAAGGGTGACATCAGCAAGAAAGTATTCCCAACGCCACAACCACTTTGTCGAAAATACCTCTCCCTCCTAACACAACTTGGTTCACTCCAATTGGAACGAAAGAATTATTCATCGGCCCGCAAAGCCTTCTTGGAAGTGCTCGAACTAGAAGGAACCGATTGGCCATACTCCATTACAAATGCCAGGAATCAACTAATGAACATGTACATGAGCACCAATCGACCTGCATCGGCGCGTAAACTTTGGGAACGTTTAGATAATGATGGGTCTGCATGGATACGATATTCTGCTGCATTAATTGAATATGTGTCTTGGAACTTGTTACAAGAAGAGGGGAGTACGGCTGAAAGTGCAGAGCGGCTACTTGCAAAGGCAATTAGGGGGAATGTGTACGTTGCGTTCTTTTTAGGGTGGCCTCAAATGTTTGAAAAGGCTATGGAGTATACGGAGGAGCTTGTGGAAAGGGGAGATAGTCCTAGTGGCTCAATTTTGGAAGCTATTGAATATGGGTGCAGCATGAATGAAGATAAGGGACTTGGGATGTGGGTGGGTACTGATGGGAGTTTGGAATGGGTACGAAGTATGATATTGAAGGTGCTCAATAGTGGCGATGAAAATAGTGACGCCAGTTCAGAAGATAGACTCATGAAAGCAGATCTGATGATTTGGGAAAGCAAGCTAGCAAAGGAAGAGGAAGAGTATGAAAGAGAGCGTAATGAGAAGGAAGACATGAAAGCAGCTGAAAAAAATGATGAGAGTGACAATGAGGAGTCAAGCAAACATGATGAAGAAGATGAGGAAGAACCGGATTCACTCATGTATGCTGGCATGTTTCGAACGGCAATGGACTGGTTACAAGATGCCGGTGAATTCCTTCAAGCACCTTCGTATGATTTTATCACCAACGAAGATAATACCGACGAAAAGGATGAAGATGAAGATGAAGTGAATGAAACGACCGCAAATCAGACAGTTGCCGAGGACAGGGATGATAGCGAAAACAGTGGAAGTGGCACCGATGATTCGTCAGAGAGTGAAGAGTAATTAATAGTTAGATGTTCAGCCAATGTATAAAATGTAATACACGAACTACTGACATTACGTTTTTGTGCACAGCCTAGATCCTCACGTCAAGAGAGTATTGCAGTGAAAATATAATGATTGGAGCTTCCAATGTGCATTGACAGCTGTCCAAATCTTCCTCTCTCTATTTTCTAATCAATCCGTATCGTCATCTAGCTCAGCAAATATATTTGATATGATATTGTTCGAGAAGAGGAAGCCATCTGGATCTGATAGCTTGACTCTTCCTGGTGAAACTGTCACCAATTCAGTGTCCTCGAAGAATTTTACACCCTTCTTAATAGCCTCAACATAGGAATCTCCATATTTTTCATGGTTTGCAATCCAATCTAGATCAAGTCCATCTTTTGTCCTTAACCGAGTCAAGATTATATCAAGTAGTGCGTCATCTTCATCAGCAGCAATCTGGTCCGAGTCTTGTTCTGAACTTTTCGGCATCCATGGAAGACCGTCACTGTCGCCATCCTCCCCCAAATCCTTTGTCCATCGGATATAATCAGAAAGCGCACGTGGTCTTGAATATCGCATCCCACTGACATTACTTGTCGCTCCCAATCCAATTGCATGCCAATTACCACCGATCTCCCAATAAATTTGGTTGTGCTTGCTCCGATGAGGTTGTCTATTTCCATCTTTGAGTGCATAACTGCTTATTTCATAGTGCTCATAGTTGCGGGCACGAAGGTAACCAGATGCGTATCTGTACATAAACGCGCAATCATCGGCAGAAGGCAAACTTGGATGTAATGAAGTTGTGGTTGGAGAAACACTTGCTGCCACCTGAGTCACCCCTTCATCGTCATCTCTATCTTCCATATCATCTGCATACCATTTACCAAACGTCGTGCCCGCTTCGACTTGCAAATCATAAACACTAATATGCCTTGGCTTGGGACGGAGACTCACTGCTTTGTGTAATGCTTCTGTCCATCCCGCCAATGTTAACCCAGGAACACCTGAAATCAGGTCGATTGAGTAGTTCGTGTCATCTCCAAACACATCGGCAATCATTTTCACACTGTTATATATATCTGCCGATCTATGCACACGCCCCATTGTGGAAAGGATGTTGTCATCAAAACTCTGTACGCCAAGACTTATTCGATTGAAGCCACAATCTTTGATTGATAGTAGAAACTGTTTGTCAAATGTTCCAGGATCCATTTCTATTGTGATTTCTGCTGGTTCGGTATTATCGTCTTCTGCATCTAGCAACTGGAAGGGGGCACTTTCAGAATGAAGGAGATCATGCATAATATCACGTAGTGTCGACAGTGGTGCCAGACTGGGAGTTCCTCCACCAAAGTATATGGATCGAAGAGGGATCTTTTTACCATGGGATGACTTTCCAATCCATTGAATCTCATTGAGAAGAGCATTCTTGTACTCTTCGTTCATTTTTTGAAAACCGACTGTCCTAATATTATTCTCTTCATCGTCGCCACCACTGCCAGAATCTCCAATAGGCACGATAGCGAAATCGCAATAGTTGCATCGTCTACGACAATATGGAATATGAACGTAGAGACCAAAGCTTTCGTTGCAGCTTGGATAATTACTGTTGCTGATTGATTGATGATGCAGGGCGGTGGACTTGATGTTGGCATTGTTGACTTTCCCATCATACTTGAGCCGATGCCAACTGATGGGTGAACCTCTCTTCTTGTGTATCGTTTGCGGTAACCTATTCCAATAGAATGATGTTGACCTCATGACCAGGAAAGGTCCTCCCAAAAGACAACACCATAATATATGCAGTGAGCGCCTTTGCTGATGGGGAAACGCCATTCTCATTACAACATTATGACATTACGATGTAGACAGTGCTTGATTATTGAATGGAGAATGGACCCAGCCATCAGCCATGTCACATTTGGCATGCTAGCTATTCGAAGACCGACTTTCTTAGAGACTTTCTTGCAGCGCTCTCGTGCTTGCAGGTAATACTTCACTTAAAAGTGTAGATGCGATTGCAGATGACGTCACTGGATACCAATCTAAAATAGTCTTTCTAGTTGATGTTAAGTATCTTTAAACTCATCATAATATTATCGAGTACTAAGCATCCCTTCTCTCAATCATACCAAGGTCATAACAACCTATCTCTGATATGCCCAAAGGAGCCGGAGGTATGTAGAGCAAGAGGGGCGACGTGATGAGCAAATCTCTCAATCTCGAAGGAAGGGGTCAGAGTCAGAGGCAGAGGCAGAGGCAGAGGCAGAGGAGGAAGGGGAGGAGGAAGAGGAAGAGGAAGAACGGGAGCCTCACTAACATCAAGAGGATGAGCAGTGCTCCAACACAATTCTGTATGCGATCAATTTCGAATTAATCACAGGAAGAGAAGGTACAAGTGAATCTTAAGATTAAGAAAATAGATCTACCTAGGACTAGGATAAGGAGTACAAAATAATGCTCACATGAACATAAAGCCACTTCTTGAGACAAGTAAGACATATTCACATTGCTTCTCTTTTCAGTATGATTAAGTGCTTTAGAAAGATATTGCAAGCGTAATTACATCATAGCAGGTAATCTTATTGCTAATGTAGAAGTACATTTGTGTAATACTTTAGCTGGTAAGGCAAGTCTTTGTTATTGTTATTACTGATCGGTATCCTCCTCAGTATGTCTCAAACTAATGAAAGGGGAAGCTAGCACTTGTTCGGTTGAGGATTGTCTTCAGTTCTGACTGTGTCAAAACATTTGAATATTTTGTGGTGTCTTGAATGAAAATAACATTGCTAATAGGCCTTGTGATCATACGCCCAATGCTTTGGAAATAGTCTTGGTATTTGCATGTCCCCTCTGTGCTTGGTGCGTGTGTCATTGAATTGGTGAAACCATAGCAGAGCATCTGCCACATAATCCCATGAAGAGACGATGATGCAACAAATCCGCACTGCTGAATTTTAGAGACAGCTGTCTTCCAGTGTTGTGCGCAAGTGATGATATATGAACATTAGCTGGCAAATTCCGAACGAAATCATGACCCAGTCGTTCTTATAAAGCTCATGAGCATGAGCTGAAGCACAGTCTCTCCTTATCGACCTCTCTCTCTCTCTCTCTCTCGCCTACAACTAGAACGGCCTCGACCACTAACTGAGATTGAGATAGAATGACGGCAAAGAATTGGAGCTTTCCAATATAGAGCCTCCTATTGTAATCATGCCCGAACTATTTGTCAGAAACGACAGCTGAGCAGTGCATCTGCATCCGCATCTTGCCTTGCACTTGCACTTGCAAAGCTGCAGAGTCATAGTCATAGACATAGATGAAGGCCAAATAATAGATGTCCCGGTCTGATGACAATGAAATGTGTCTCATCCTTAGATGAAGATATTTCATCTATTCATGATGTGCTTCGCTATTTCATTGTTCTGAATCATCAAGGTCAAGGATGCATTAGGGTAAATTATAAATTAGGGCTACATTATAGAAGTAGCCTCACTGTAACTATAACTCGCGAATATTGAAGGGTAGTGGGCTGTTTGCGACGTCACATTTGATATATATTTGATATGATATGTCTTGCATATCTTCAATTTGCATAAGTAAGTAATGAAATGAACCAAAACAAGCATTACATCATGCATCGCATTGCATGCACCAAAAAATCCGACAAAAGTAAAAAGTAAAATGCTTTGTCTGTGAATCGAACACAGGACCTTCAGATCTTCAGTCTGACGCTCTCCCAACTGAGCTAACAAAGCTGGGTGCCGGACAGACCATGGTCAGCATTTGACAAGTTTCGTGCAAGCTCGCCACAAGCGACCAAACTAAGCCTCACCCAAAGAGCAAGCAAGAGCGAGGCAGGGCGCACAGCCATGAGCCAATCCCTTACCTTTTCCAATCGGCACTTTGATTTTCAGTACTTATATAGCTTGTTGTTCTGTAAGCTTGAGCTCTTAGATAGGTATGACGACAATTGCAAGAGACTTAGTGGGCTGGCAGCGAAGCGAAGTATGATTTTATGATTATGATTTACTTTCATTGTGCTTGTGCTTGTGCAAGCTCGTCTCGTTTTCGCTTCGCAACTGCCCGCTCTCGAAAGCCTGTTTACAGTGTAGCTAATCTGTAGGGATGGAACGTTAGCCTTTCTACCAGGCGGAAGAAGCACCTATCTGCAAAGGGCGTCTTAGTCTTAGGGGTCGATTTGGATATATAAGTAATGATAATGCTGACATAGTTGCTGCCAGGGGGCAGTGCTGGATCTGGATGGTACTATTGTCGGAGGCATCTTCTAGTGACCACTCTGCTTTTCAATCGTCGCTCGGTACTCCATGACTTTCACTGTATTTGTCACCCGAACACGTTAACATTATAGTCAGATACAATTGATTTCCCAGCTTCCTACCTTGGGAATCCCACAGAGTAATGATCTTTGTTTCTGTATTTGCCCTGAGCAGGTGCCAATGTATTCTAGTAGAAATTCTAGAGTGATTGATTGGCACAGAGATTTCTCTCACCCCCAGATCTTATTCTTCCTCCTTAAACGATTACCCCAGCGTTTAACGCCTTCAAATTCAAATTCAAAGTTATAAAAATATGGGGGAGCGACCTTCCGTCAGAGAGACGACAGAAAAATGAGTTGAAGAAGTAGACATGTTGCCGATACACCTTTTGGAGCAAGACTCTTGTGATGACAGCTTCATCATTCAGCCATTGTGGAGGCCGCAAACGCAAAGAACGCATTGCATCACGATCACGACGAACCTTGTCCCCTCCCTGCAGGCACAACTGAAAATTTTCTGGCACATCACGCAACAGAGCTCCAACTTGAATGCGTTGCAATCCTTCATCCGAGTTCCTTTGCAGCTGCAGAAGAAGCCCGATTCGGTCCTGTGGTTGCAGACTCAGTACCGGTACCGGCGGAAAGCTTTGAGCTTGGGCTTGGAGGGGGCTGTGGCTGTGTAGGACTCTCGGTCGGGCTGGACGCTTTGCTTCATTTGGTAAGAAAATGGGTGCAATTGCCTTTGGTTTGCGAGCAAGTGCAGCAGCCTTGTAGGCTCCCGGTGTCGTGGATTTGCATTCTGCTAGTTGCTTGGCACTTGTCTTGACTTGCTCTGAAGGAGGCTCCAAAAGTCCTCCTAATTCATCACCGGCAGCTTGTCTGCTTGCAATCGCTGCGTTTAGCCAGTATTGTAGTTCTCAGAGGTCGGTTTCCCATAAACTTCATCCGACGGAATTTCAAGGAGACATCTTGCCTCGGAGGAGAGCCCGTCAGATCCAAGAATAAGATTAAAATTAAGCTGATGTTCAATCTATTTCTATTTCAGAATCTCTTCTCTTGAGGCAAGTGCTTTGGCTTTGGTTCCCTTCGTTCGATGTCGATGATGTTTCGTGAGCGTGAGGCTGCTACAGATCCACTGTGTATGCGTGAGCGAGAGCAGCTTGTCCAGAAAACCTCGTGTCCAACTGTCGATGTCGATGGACAGAAGCGAGTGGGGTTATACTAGATGCTCCTTCTGCATCTGAAGCTGAAGGAGCTCCTTGGACACTTTCCCCTCCAGCACATTCCTCCATCTCCATCCAATCCTATCCAAGCTATCAGCCACTCTGCGCATCTGTTGAGACATCCTCCATTTCTGACTGTGCACCATGTCAACGAAGAGGGTGCTAGTGCTACCCTGGAGTGATATAAATATAAAGAGTGGTAGCCACTTCTGTATCTGTATGCACGGATGAGTGCAATGTCCCTCCACCCACTCTTGTATATCGTTTACACTGTCAAGCGACAGACCCCTCCTAATTCTACTCCTACAGCGGTTCAAGTGATCCGCTGTTTCAAAGCAACCACAGTTGGGACATTTATCGGAGGCATTTTTATTTTTGTCACATCTGGCGATCATTTCAACAGTGTCAATGCCGCAGTACCCGGAGCATTGTTTCGAGTACCACAGATTGACCATCTTAGGCTTAGGCTTAGGCCTGCGGTCGACAGAAGCAGGCGTAACGGTTCCCAGATGTCAGGATGTAGGAAATGTTCATCGGCATAGAATTGTCTTCCTTTCGCCTTCCCTACACCTACACCTACACCTACACAACCGCGGCCTTGGCCTCTAACGCTAACGGTAGGCTCAGAGTGACTGGGACTAGGTGAGAGGAGAAATTTTCAACCGCTCTCTTTATGGCTGCTTTTGCCCTGAAATTGAAATCACAGTCTACATTCAGTCTGGCTTCCAGAGCCAGAGCCAGGTAATAATATCGTAGCCAAAGCTGTCGTCCTGGTGTGCTTTCACATGGGACTTTTGTGCGCAAGCGCCGTTTGGATTTTCTGCAGAATCCGGAAAATGTCGTTGTAGGATAGATCTTGGGACACGATCGTATTTTCTGGAGAACTTAAGAATGGTTCCTTTATTATGACAAAAGATGTTAGCATTTTGGACAATGTCACTCCGTAGTGTTCCTCTATGGTCTGTAAAATGAGAATGAGGTGGATGGCCATCAACATCCCTAGCTGTTCCCCTCGGTAGCTATTTGCCCATTTAGAATGCTCCGGGAATTCGCCTTTAAACCACTGTCGAGACTCTGCGCATTAGAAGACCCATGCACCGCAGATCTCTGGCGCTCACTTTTTCATGTTCATGTATGGCCCGTCTGTACAACAGAAAAAAGAACCTCGTTGAATAGCTTCCACAATCCACGAGGGATCCGATGAGAAGCTGATACTACCCCACATCCATTCTCCCCCTTTACTGCGGAGACGCTCAAGGAATGAAGTAGGAGCTACGACTTCTGGCTGACTGACCAGAGTGGGTTCCTTGTTCCTTGTCCTTGTGCCAGAGGTTTGATGGAACCATTGTCATACCAATCGCCGCAGTAGCAGGCTCATCCAACATCCGTACACTGGCTGCATTATCGACACTCTATCTCTATCTCTATCGCACTATCACTATCGCTCGAATCCACGTTTGTGAGCGTATACATAAATTTTGTCGTCCGAGTGTATCTCCACTGTGTCCATGTGTCCGCGTTCAAGAAGTGGCGCCAAATCCGTGTAGATGTAGATGGGTTGATCCAATCTCCGGCTCCTCGAGAAAAAACGATTTGCTATCAGTCAGTCGCTGCAGGGATTTCTTCCACAATTTCCAATCAGCCTCCGTCAGATTCGGATGTTCAGTGCCAAAGTCCAGCGTTGACCGATGCTTACCAAGGCCAAGGATTACTTTGGGTGAGTCTTTCCAATGTCCATCAAGCAGATACTTTTCGAGGTATAATTGCTTCTTGAGCTTTCCTCACTCGATAGACTCGCTGCAGCTCTGTCCCTCGTAGACCCAGTTCCACCATCACCATGCAGTCCATAATAGTAATAGCAATAGCCCTATCGATGCTCCTTGGGATGGGGATGTCGTCATATTGCAGGTCCAGCACTATTCCCGATTCATTAACTTCTCCCGCAGAGCTTTCGCCCATACATTGCTTGATAACTGACCTCACCCCACACTTCGAAGTCATAGTTGAAGGGACAGTCCGGAACCCCTATTTCCACTTGCACTTGCAGGTGTTCCATCACAGCCCGTAAAGTGATCCCTAGGGCTGATGCTGATGTTGTTCCATAGTGTTGCAAGAACGATGCTAAAGTAGCCGCTGCAGTTTCCACCGTCAAGTCGTAGAGACCGAATCCACCAAACGCAAACGTGGCCGGAAGGTACCTCCATTCCTTGGTAATCAATTGGTTTACACCTAGGATGCTTTTATAGAAGTCCGCTGGCAACAATTATTTTTCTCAGCTCGGCGATTGAAGCTGAACAGGCCCTTAGACCGTACCGAAGCCCAGACCAAAGCTGATTGTGATTGGTGTAGCTGTAGCTCGTCCATACAGAGCCAGAGCGAATTGGTATAGAGTGGTTGATCTGGTTTCCCGTCCGGTCTCGCATAGAGGCCTAAGTTACTGTCAGCTTTATTAGACGGCAACCGGTCTATCGGTGCAGTTCCCTTGTCCTTGTCGCTAGTAGGAACGTGGAAAATCAGGCCATCCAGTTCCTCGTCTGATAGTGATGGAATAGCTTTTTGATCCGTGTAACACCAACCACCATTTCCATCGGGTGTTTGATCGTGTATCGTAACAATACAAGTTTCAATGCACCACCCGTTTCTCGCAAAACATCTGCACAATCCATGATATCGAAGCTTGCCCTCTAGCACTTGTCGATGTAAGATTATCATCATCTCGTCGTTTTGTGGGCATTGAATATGACCGTGCTGACCTGTTGCCGCGTTGGCGTCGGAGGAGCTGCCCCGTCACCTTGAGCAAGGCCGTGTTTCCTGTCCTCTTTTCCACCAAAGCCAAAGCCAAAGTACGATTACGATGAAGATTGTCCAAATCCATTGCGAAGGAAGAACTCCATATTGTGCAAAGGGCGGAGCATCGACAATGCCGCACATTTAGTAACTTTAAACGCCTGTAAAGTGAGGCTGGCTATAGAGGAAGAGAGCAACTTGGTCGTAGCACTGGGCCGCGTCAACTTGTGCCACAAGGACAAGGAGAGGCAAAACTTGTTGCAGTACTGCGTATTGCGTATTGCGTCTTCTGACGTGCGTCCTTTCCCACTATAGATCTCCTCTGGGACCATCTCTTGAGCTCGAGTTCGAGCGAGGTCCAGCATGCGAAATCCAGAAATCAACTTGTTACAGATATTGAAGTCAGCCTCAAGCTCAAGGAGGAGAATAGCTCTCATTTTATTCACCAACACCAATGCCACACCTGCAATTTTCTCGAGCATTACTGACAGACCCCGAGCCCACCGTTCTGGACCAGACCCTGTTTTGATAATAAGGGAGAACATTTTTGCTAGCAGTCTGGATAGGTCGTCATTGTGAGCTATCCACTTATAATTATCATGACCAAAGTGTAACCCCGATATCGAGGACAACGTTCTTTCTCACACTTTCTTCCAGTAGTCGGTAGTCCTCCTGAGAGACGACGATGGAAATCTCTCCATCACCTATTTTTGTATGTTGATCTGTGCCTGGGGGGGAGCGAAGGCGAAGGTTCCCTTTAGGATTTCAACCGCTGCGTTTGTGTCTGCATAAACTCCTAGATGGTCGAATAGTACCCCTTGACAAACAGGGGCTGATGTAGCTCTTCCGAATCTCGTGAGGAGCTCTCTGACTTAAGCGCCTCTTTAATCGATTCTTTTGTGGAGTGTTCGACCACTTTCCTGTCATCTTGTGCAACTTCCATTCTCGTAACATTCATCACTCCTTGTGTTTTGGTTTTGTCGCTGTTGATTCCCTGCCACTGCTTCCACTGAGCCTCCCCTTTGACTTTGAGGATCTGCTCCAGCCTCTTGCTCTTGGCTTCGTCAGCTTGTTCATTTAACACAGCATCGGTCATCTTTTCATGCAAGAAGTGCTTTCTGAGGTAAGGGGACGCGGCCATGAACATGAACATGATCTCTCTTGTGCGGACTTTGGTCTCTTTGTCTTTGTACAACTCAATCACTTCCACGACAGGGTACGGAAGGCATTCCTTCATCGTCCCCATCCCCTTGCGCCGTGCAAATCTCCTCAACTTATCCCAATTGACCTTTTTCTCTTGGTGATATCGTAGTCGTAGTCGTAGGATCCATTTCAGGAGGTGGCGGTGAAAACTCATAATAGGAATAGGCTGGATAAATCACTCTGCACCTGCACTTCGCCTCTGCCTCTGCATGCGCATCTCCTCTTCGATCATGATGTCAAGGATTTCCATTGCAAATCAGCACAAAATGCACAGAATTGCACAAGTCGAAACTCCTCACAGGCCGTACATAATGGCACTGGTTCTTCGTTTGTTATCACGTTGCTTGTCTCAAAGCCACTTATCTCTAAGCGATGTCTAGATGAGGCATTGACCCCGCGGAATATTGTTGAACCGCGCTTTCATTCACTTACCTTATTGGGCTCCTGGTTCATACCTGTGGCATTTTTAATAATCTTTTGTACCAATTCCCACCGTATAAATGTTTGGACGACCATCTCTTTTATTAAAAATCGCCAATATCAGCGATTTTTAATAAAAGATTTAGATCTAAGCTCGTACTCTATATATCCAATTAGTGCTAAATGTATCCCAAATAGTTACGTAAATGTTCACTATCTACTCGATTGCAGAAAGTCAGAATCCACCTCAAGCGCAGCACACCACTCCACGAGCTACGCAACACCCACACAATGGCGCATAAAATAGTAGTACTCTAGAGTGCACACAAAGATGCCGAGGACTGCAGGTGCCAAGGATTTAGCCAGAGGAAGCGTCGGAAGCAAACCGACTCTGAGAAGAAGCAGCGGAAAGCAAGAAACATTTGACGCTACAAAGAAGAAGACTCAACAAGAAGAGAAGGAGGATGCCGAGCGTTCTCGTCCGGCAAATACCTTCTTCCTGCCCCGCATTACAATTCGACAGCGTAGTAATGATAACGATGGAAACATCAATACCGGTATCGGTGATTGTATTCGTGTCGACGGGGTGGTAAATGATAGCGAAAACCACGATGGTGGAGAAGAAAATGATGATGATGCACAACCCGACAATGTCGAGCAAAATGAACATGAAGATGAGGCAGTCACAATTGAGATTGACAGTGGTTCAACAAAAACAAGAAGAAAGGATCCAAATCCAATGGAGTTACGCGGGAAGTCTTGAAAGCTGTCCAAGACCGTATCAAATATGAGGAGAGTCCGAAGTACAAAGGACTAGATGAAAAGTGGCTGCTAAAGTTTTTGGAAGTGAATGACTAGAGCATACCATCTACCATCCATCAAAATTCCGATGATACAGCGCAAGTTTTTGAACCAGTAGATAACACACGGCTAAACGTGTGGCTACTTGTTCTTCGATGGGGACATATGTCATGCTGTCTTAACTGCAAGCACAACAATGCCGTCGGAGTCCATTGCTATTGATGATAAGAAAAGCTGCACTTCATTGGAACCGGCACTTTGTTGATGGCACTAATATCTGGCCAAAACTTTCAGTCCATTTTCGTTTTACGAGTGAGGTCAACGATCGAAAGACTTATTCAAGAGTTGTAAAAGCGGCAGAGACAAATTGGCAGAACTCAAGTCGATCAAGCCAGCTGTTCTACTAGTGCTCCTCAAAATCATTCCAATTCAATCCCTCTCCCTCGTCCGATGCCACAGCCAGATCCGGCAGCGCTGCATATTCAGCAGTATAAGGCAAGGATGCTACTGGTGCACCCCGCTCGAGACGCTCCTGCTTGACTTGTGTAAGAAATCAGGGTCCACCCTCACTACAGGTTACGGGTCGTGGCAATGTCAGTAGTCTCATCATCGTAGTAAACGTAGTCATAACTTAATTGTCATATTCATGCTTCCGTTCCATCAGCATCGTGTCAACGAAATCTTGTCTACTCCTATCATCTTCCTCTCTTTTTTTCTCTTTTTTCTCTCTCTCTTTCTCCTCCTCCGTCGTTTATTATCCATTCCACAGGTATCACCCAAAAGCCCCAGAAAGTACCTCAGTGAGTGTCCGTATGGCGGCTTTGACTTGATCGTATTATTGACACCCAAATCCCGAAAGTGAGGGGGGTTGGGGGTTAGAGATAGAACGCCCCCAAATGCAGAACGCAAGATAACCAATAGGCACCCAATTTACCCAAACTAGGTTATGTCACATCCAAATATATCTGTGTCGTAGTGGTGTCATACCGGTATTAGAAGTCTCGCTTCTGAGACATTATCAGCTTCTTGATGGCACCGTGTGGTTCTGCACATCGCTGTTGTTCTACAATGTCTTGGACTGGGCCCTCACAATGAGGGCGGGGGGTTAAATAATACGGGACATCAAGTCAAAGCCGCCCATAAATTAGGTACCCTAATTTTCCGGCTGTCATCCATCTTGGACACCACTTCTGCTGACGGCGGGAACGAAGCTATGATTTACTTCTTTGGGCTTCTGGGGGATGCGACTATCAAGTGAGCTAGGTATGGTACGTAACTCTTATTCTGCATCTGCATCTTGCACTTGCACTTGCACTTGCACTTGCAGAGTCATAGTCATAGTCATAGATGAAGGCCAAATAATAGATGTCACGGTCTGATGACAATGAAATGTGTCTGATCATTAGGTGAAGATATTTCATCTATTCATGATGTGCTTCGCTATTTCATTGTTCTGAATCATCAAGGTCAAGGATGCACAGATTCTTTTATGTGCCCTGAGGATGCATTAGGGTAAATTATAAATTAGGGCTAAAAAAATCCGACAAAAGTAAAAAGTAATGCTTTGTCTGTGAATCGAACACAGGACCTTCATCGCATTGCATGCACCAAAAAATCCGACAAAAGTAAAAAGTAATGCTTTGTCTGTGAATCGAACACAGGACCTTCAGATCTTCAGTCTGACGCTCTCCCAACTGAGCTAACAAAGCTGGGTGCCGGATAGAATATGGTCAGCATTTGACAAGTTTCGTGCAAGCTCGCCAAGGGACCAAACTAAGCCTCACGCAAAGAGCAAGCAAGAGCGAGGCAGGGCGCACAGCCATGAGCCAATCCCTTACCTTTTCCAATCGGCACCTTGATTTTCAGTACTTATATAGCTTGTTGTTCTGTAAGCTTGAGCTCTTAGATAGGTACGACTATGACAACTATGACGACAATGGCAAGAGACTTACTTAGTGGGCTGGCAGCGAAGCAAAGTCAAAGTATGATTTAATGATTTACTTTCATCGTGCTTGTGCTTGTGCTTGTGCTTGTGCAAGCTCGTATTGTTTTCATTTGCCCGTTTCCGTTTCCCAACGTCCGCTCTCTATCTCTAGAGCCTGTTCGCAGTCGTTTCTAGCTAATCTGTAGGGATGGAACGTTAGTCTGGCGCTCAACGTTTGTGCACGGGGCTGGAACTAAAACTGTAGCTGCTGTTCTCATCGGAAATACTATGTGTAAGGGGCGCGAAGATCCAAGGTACAAGAAGAGGCTGCGTCGGGAGGATGAAAAATGGTCTAAGTCTAAGGTCGACTCTCCCGCTGAGGAACCATCGTGTCTAAATCTAAATCTAAAGATTTTAAGGTCTGGAAATCGGCACCGGCACTCTCTCAAAATTAGCCCCAGGAGGTTTACTAAGTGTCCGATTCGGGAATTGGGTGCACATCGGTCACAAACTTCAGCCTTGGCGGTACTGTGCAGAATCGAATAGATTGTTTTGCTATCATGACAATAACTTATGGATGTATATTCTCCGCCTCCGTTTGAAAACAATCTTCGGAGGTATTCGAATTCGAAGTACGGCAGTGATTATGCCCAGGTTCAATACGATTCTGTGTGTATTGTAGCTGCAGATGAGGTGGATACAGCGGTATATCGTTGGTCAGTCATGCCCCAGCCCCAGGTCAGTCTATATCTCCTAGCACTTTGTGGGAAGTTCTTGATCAATTGGGATGGGGTAGCATGTGGATGTGGGAAGATATTGAACTTGAACTGACGGGGGCGGTGGCGCCTCTTATTGATGGGTTACTGGTATGTGTGGCGGATGGATCCTTTATCAAGGAGATGTACCCAGACATCTGTTCAGCTGCATTCATTGTGGAGTGTTCACAGGGGCGAGGCCGGCTCATTGGCAAATTCTCTGAGAAGACACTTGCTGCTATGGGTGGTGACGCTAGTTAAATCTACTAACAAAACGAATTTTGGAATTTCACTGTAACACTGCTCAGACAGCTTCAGTATACCCCTAGGACCAATCCAAGCTTCAAGATTAGAGCTGTAGTATCTTTTGATTATGGTGGTGATGGATATAGAGGGAGGTGGGCGCGGTGTGTCTCCTCCTCCATCCTCCTTCGTAAGATAATTTTTGAATTTGGGAGTCCGTCTCTACTGGATTTTAGAGCCGAAGCTTGCTGCATACTTATGCTGCCGCACACTGCGTACTGCAGCACACAATAGTTATGTAGTTATCTAGATATTCTGTTGTTAGTGACCCACTACATAGACATAGTTACATGCCCCTTTTTGCTTATTATGGTCTCTGTAGTGATCAAATCGTCAATCACCGCCCGATCTCGGCAAGATTGGTCCAATGGAGGCATTTCGTGCCATTCGTGTCATTGGATTCGTCTTCATCGGCGATGTTGGTGGTCGGAAGGGCGTCTTTGTTGGCTCCTCCGCTTCGCCATCCGGCCTCAAAATTCAAAATCACACAGAACAAAACATCACCAAAACTACCATGTTCATGTTCGACCGCACCGTGCACCATGTTACGGAACTCATCGGAGGACAAACGATGGCTCCATGTACAGCTTATTTTCTATATATTCAATGTCTAAAGTCATTTTTTGGTTCGAAATAGGTCTACTTAGTCGTAATGCAATTTGAAATGGGGCGTGGAAAATTGCCATCTTTCGGCGTACCTTACCCATCGTGTGGTCGATATCATAACATTACGAACGTTCTAGTGCAGTGAATACATCCTCTGGTGTTATATAAGGATTGGGTGGGTCAGTTTTGTATCGTGGTCTGATTTAGAGTCTTCAACTTTAGCAAACTCGGCCCAAATATCCAGCTTGGTTGCTTTCGCCTTCTTCAACTCGCCTGCCCGATGCCGACGCTTGGTGCTGAGGGTGTTTGGAGCCTTTCTATCTGCTAATCTCGAACAGGCTTAATGAATTTACCGAGATTATTCGTTTCAGTACAAGTTGGAGTTGCTCCTCCGCATCACAAAACACTTGGTCTTATGGCTCACTGCAAGGTTGTAAAAGTAAAAGTAAAAGCGAGGAAAGACCTTTTCGAGTTCTTCAAAGAAACGATTCACTGGGACATCTTCCCAATGCCTCTCCTTCAAGACTTTGCCAAGTCACTTTGTAAGCTCAATGCCAAATCATTGGCTGTCTTTAGCGTTGCAGCTTCTTCGATTTGATCTTCCAATGAGGTCTGACTGTAGGTGGTAGACGCCCTTCCTTGCTGCAATTCCTTACGCATGGGCTACTTGATTTCAAGTTGCCTCTTACCGACGTATGTTTCACGCTTCACAATACTGCTAATGCTAAAGCGAGAGTGGATCCTTGCATTTAGTAGGTGGATGTCTTAGAGTGACGACGGCTTGCTTAACTTGTAGGAATGACACCATCGGAATCTGGCACGCTTTGCTACGATTCAACTCAATCTATCTATAGCACCTAACTAATAAATCGACGCGGCATGGTTCCTTAGCAAATATGATCCAAATGCATCGCCGAAGTGTGAGAAGCTATCTCTCTATTGCATTGCCCATTTAGACGCAGTATTACGCAGCAAAATAAGTTGCTCCAACCTAGCACAGTGATCGGCTTGCTCCAATAGGTCTTCTAGAAGAGCTCTGCAAGTGGAATGGGTTGATTCGACCGCTTAGTTGCCGAGAATGAACACTTGCAGAGCTGCAGAGTCATAGTCATAGACATAGATGAAGGCCAAATAATAGATGTCCCGGTCTGATGACAATGAAATGTGTCTGATCCTTAGGTGAAGATATTTCATCTATTCATGATGTGCTTCGCTATTTCATTGTTCTGAATCATCAAGGTCAAGGATGCATTAGGGTAAATTATAAATTAGGGCTATATTATAGAAGTAGCCTCACTGTAAATAACTCGCGAATATTGAAGGGAAGTGGGCTGTTTGCGACGTCACATTTGATATGATATGTCTTGCATATTTTCATCAAGGCATAAGTAAGGTAATGAAATGAACCAAAACACAAAACAAGCATTACATCATGCATCGCATTGCATGCACCAAAAAATCCGACAAAAGTAAAAAGTAATGCTTTGTCTGTGAATCGAACACAGGACCTTCAGATCTTCAGTCTGACGCTCTCCCAACTGAGCTAACAAAGCTGGGTGCCGGATAGACTATGGTCAGCATTTGACAAGTTTCGTGCAAGCTCGCCAAGGGACCAAACTAAGCCTCACGCAAAGAGCAAGCAAGAGCGAGGCAGGGCGCACAGCCATGAGCCAATCCCTTACCTTTTCCAATCGGCACTTTGATTTTCAGTACTTATATAGCTTGTTGTTCTGTAAGCTTGAACTCTTAGATAGGTACGACTATGACGACTATGAGACGACTATGACGACAATGGCAAGAGCAAGAGCAAGAGACTTACTTAGTGGGCTGGCAGCGAAGCGAAGTATGATTTTATGATTTACTTTCAGCTATTATAGTGTCACTGTCTCACCACTTGATGGTTCACAAAGTCGATGGACATGGAGCGACCTTTGTATGTTTGTGAAATTTCTGTTATATATATATATATATGTTTATGTCCCCTCTCACACCATCTAAGTCAATTGACTTGGCGGCTTTCTCTTTGTCAATGATACAGATATTATCCATATCAACATGTAGAAGAGGGAGACAATACATTAGATCCATGCAGCTCTGACAGCGAGCTCCGCAGTTGGAATAAACTGGCAACTGGGGTCACCTGCATCCCGACAAGTGCTTCTATTATTTGATGTGTTATTATTACGACGAGAGGAGACAGTGTTGGCTATGCGAAGATCACTCGGACGATTGCTACTATTATGATACATATAGTATTGTCGCTTCCAGATGGGACCCCATTCTTGATGAAACACACTCTGTAGAACACCCGGAAACTATGCTGCGTGTAGCACCAGCCCGTCTGGGTCCTGTCGTAGCAAGTGCAATTGTTCTGAGGAGTGCAAGGGCCCTCTTAATCTTGAACTCTTGACGTTCTAATCGAGAAAGCTTCTGATTGTGCGCAAAAAGTTCTAAGGAGTCGAGTGAATCGGCGTCAATTCTGGACATGGCTATCAGCTTGTTTCTGGCCCAAACCCACAAAGAATCATTCAGATTCAGTTTTTGTGCTGTCAAACAGCTTCCATAAAGGATCTCCAGACGAACTTGCAGAAGACGTATTATCAGCTGATGTGGTACGAACGGCACCCAAGGAATTTCGTGATCTAGACATTGGCTTCTATGGTGGTGGCTTTCCAAATGCGCAGATATAGAAAGTGGCATTCAGCAATTGTAGAACTGATGATGCACTTGGACTTGGATGCCCTTCTAGCAAAACGGAATCACAATCACATCTCAGGTCTCGGTTGATCTGAGCTCGGTCGAGCTCGGTCGAGCACATCAGCCCTTTGATGAATCATTTCAACAACATCACTCTTGGGTTACTGTTACTCCCAGCTGGGTGAAATCGATTTGGGAAAAAGTTGTCTACAACGGATATAAGGGGTGGTATTGAATTCATCGACAACCCCTTTCCAAGAGCGGGTGACAAGTGGCTCTCATGCACATATATTTGAAGATCTCCAATATTCTCCACAAGAACTACGGTAACTGAACAGAGCTCGCTTGCACCAACAAGTGCTGTTCTCATCGGAAATACTATGTGTAAGGGGCGCGAAGATCCAAGGTACAAGAAGAGGCTGCGTATACGTCGGGAGGATGAAAAATGGTCTAAGTCTAAGGTCGACTTTCCCGCTGAGGAACCATCGTCTAAAGATTTTAAGGTCTGGAAATCGGCACCGGCACTCTCTCAATTAAAATTAGCCCCAGGAGGTTTACTATGCGTCCGATTGCGATTCGGGAATTGGGTGCACATCGGTCACAAACTTCAGCCTTGGTGGTACTGTGCAGAATCGAATAGATTGTTTTGCTATCATGACAATAACTTATGGATGTATATTCTCCGCCTCCGTATGAAAACAATCTTCGGAGATATTCGAAGTATGGCAGTGATTATTCCCAGGTTCAATACGATTCTGTGTGTACTGCAGATGAGGTGGATACAGCAGTATATTGTTGGTCAGTCATGTCCATGCCCCAGCCCCAGGTCAGTCTATACCTCCTAGCACTTTGTGGGAAGTTCTTGATCAATGGGGATGGGGTAGCATGTAGATGTGGGATGATCTTAATCTTGAACTGACGGGGAGCTTTGAGTTCTTAGTGGCGGTAGCGCCTATAACTATAATTGACAAGCAAACCCCGACGCTTTCTGGATCTACCCAGATCTATTCTGATTGCTTGGGGGGTCTCCGTATGTGGAAAACTTGCCTCCACATCGCATCCCGTCAAGCTGCCGTCATTCAGATAAAATACTCAAAAACATTATGATTCATTGCAGGCCTCTGACCTTCAGTACAGTATCAGCATTCTCACATGTCTCGGCCCATAAACTCGACCATTTTGCATGGGACGAGCTGTCTAGGCCGGAACAGTTGAATGAACAGTGTTACTCTGGACTCTGGAGCAAAACTAGCTTTTTACGATGCGGATCGGAATGCAGGAATGGCAGCACAACCTTTGCCACTTGAACCGGTCTGCGTCTATGTGGATCGGGGTAAGAAGAAGATGAATTAAGATACTGGTGAAAGAGTATGCTTTTACGGTCATCGCGCGTTGGCTAGGGAGGTCTTCACTAACAGACAGATCCTGCTACCAACCGCGATTGCACAAGTGGACTGAAACAATGTGAACAAGGACAAGGCATTACATGAGATCCACGCTTTTCAACTTTGGGCATGCAAGCAAGTTCATGACATCGTTGGCACCAACCTGCGGTTGCAAAAATGTGATTGGAATCACTCGCCCTTGTGTCCTTCTTGTCTGGATGCTCCGGAGTAAGTCATGCGCTCATGTGTTCATGTGTGATGAAGAGGATAGGGTGAAATGTTTTCAGATGTCAGCGGATAATCTACCCTTTGGCTTCAATCGGTGGGGACATGTGACGTGATGAACAAGTATATCATGTGGTTAGTGAGGGATTGGAACGGCAAAAGTTTCATGGATTGCATTGCTGGCGATCAGGACCCAATTTTGCAGAAGGTGGCTTGCTCACAAGATTAGATCGGTTGGCGGCGGTTTTCGATATACTCCGTCAAAGTCAAAGAATACTGCCCAACCTCTTTAAATAACTCCTTCTTATCCGGGTACGTCCATTCTCCAGTCTGGTCGTTCTTCTTCGTCAATGTCAATTCTTCCTTGCCATACAGCAGGTGCTCGATAGCAATAGTAGAAGAAGCCTTCCAGGAACCTCAAGGCCGAATCCGTCAATACCCAAGTCTCGCTCCCGTACAAGTATAACAACACTGCCTGCACATACCACAAACCCTGGGTTTCATGTTCTCGCTCCGCAAGAGACGAGATATCATTTTGGTTTTGGGCCTTGGTCAGTTACCCCGAATCACCTGCGTATCAGTATTGGGCCTTGGTCAGTTACCCCGAATCGCCTGCGTATCAGTATCATCCATCTCCATAAGCCGACCAAGATAATTAAAAACCTCTACCAAGGTCCTCTCCATACGCTGTGAAGCCTACTTCTACTTTGAGAGCCCGCTGGTTCGCAATTGCTGCATTAGTTTACACGATCCTTTCCCTCCCCTCCCGACAGAACTTTGACCCCTCGTGTTTGGCAGCCCACCGCGGGTCAGTCTCAGTCAGCATATTGTGCAGAGCTGACACTTCGTGAAGACACAGACCCTTCGACGTCCATATAATCGCGTGGGTGACGATCACGGAATTGCCTGCAAAGACCCCACGCCGTGCGAAACGAATCGGCATCCTGGCATGCTGGCACTGGGCAGGAAAAAGGCGCTGGCATGCGCAGTGGTCTACAGTTCCCCACCATTCAACAGAAACAGAAAATCCCAATTCAATACCTTCGACCAAAAAACACCAAATTGTGTTTCCAAATGCGAGTGTTACAAATAGTTATAAAAAGGAGCAGCAAGAGCAAGAGATGGGCTTCGAAGGGCTAGGGGAGGAGCATTAACATTTGATGGAAATCTATCTCGATGATCCTAAACAACTTCTGGTCAACATCAGGCTTACTGGTTGCTTTCCGTGAAACTGTGAAAGTGAAAGCAGCACATATGATGCCTTCCTGATACCAAATACGCTGCCAGCGGCAGCGGGCTCAGGCTCAGTCAGCAAGCCTGCTCTTTGATGTACTTTTGCTAATCTTAAGAAAAGTCATACCACTGAACCACTAGCTAGGTGTGATTAGCAAGAATGATGGCAAAGAATTGGAGCTTTCCAATATAGAGCCACTAGCTAGGTTTGATTAGCAAGAATGATGGCAAAGAATTGGAGCTTTCCAATAGAGCATCCTATTGTTATTGTAATCATGCTCGGACTATTTTTGTATTTGTCAGAATTCAGAAATGCCAGCTGAGCATTTGCATCTGCATCTGCATCTGCACTTGCACTTGCACTTGCACTTGCAGAGTTGCAGTGTCATAGTCATAGATGAAGGCCAAATAATAGATGTCCCGGTCTGATGACAATGAAATGTGTCTGATCCTTAGGTGAAGATATTTTCTCTATTCATGATGTGCTTCGCTATTTCATTGTTCTGAATCATCAAGGTCAAGGATGCATTAGGGTAAATTGGGGCTATATTCATATTATAGAAGTAGCTTCACTGTAACTGTCACTGCCACTAACTCGCGAATATTGAAGGGAAGTGGGCTGTTTGCGACTGCGACTTCACATTATTTGGTATTTGACTTTGACATGACATCTTGCATCTCTTCATCAAGGCAAGGCATAAGTAAGGTATTGTGACGAAATGAACCAAAACACAAAACAAGCATTACATCATGCATCGCATTGCATGCACCAAAAAATCCGACAAAAGTAAAAAGTAATGCTTTGTCTGTGAATCGAACACAGGACCTTCAGATCTTCAGTCTGACGCTCTCCCAACTGAGCTAACAAAGCTGGGTGCCGAATAGACTATGGTCAGCATTTGACAAGTTTCGTGCAAGCTCGCCAAGGGACCAAACTAAGCCTCACGCAAAGAGCAAGCAAGAGCGAGGCAGGGCGCACAGCCATGAGCCAATCCCTTACCTTTTCCAATCGGCACTTTGATTTTCAGTACTTATATAGCTTGTTGTTCTGTAAGCTTGAACTCTTAGATAGGTACGACTATGACGACTATGAGACGACTATGACGACAATGGCAAGAGACTTACTGGGCTGGCAGCGAAGCGAAGTATGTTTATGTTTATGTTTATGTTTATGATTTACTTTCATTGTCATTGTGTTTTTGTGCTGTGCTTGTGCTTGTGTTTGTGCAAGCTCGTCTTCGTCTCGTTTTCGTTTGCCCGTTTCCGTTTGCCACTATCTCTAGAGCCTGTTCGCAGTCGTTTCTAGCTAATCTGTAGGGATGGAACGTAAGTCTGGCGCTCAAAGTTTGCGCACGGGGCTGGAACTAAAACTGTAGCTCATAGATTTTTGATTTGCGTGATGCAACCACAAGTTACATAGTCCTCACTCGTCCCGCTATTCCTCATTTCTACCTTCATCTTCATCGCAAGAAAGGCACTGCAGCAGTGGCGATCGTCGTCCAGCAAATTATAGTGGTCATCATCGTCGTTCCGTACATAGTTTGAATTTGAAGGGACGAGCCAGAGGATTGAGGTGTTTGCTCAGCCCCGTCTGTGACGCGCGCGCCTGTTCTGCTTCTGCGTTGTCACATTTTTTGTCAAAACCATTAAAAAAGACAAGGGTAGATTTGTATCTTGAATGTAAAAGCATCATCTTCATAATTACAGACCACCATATAGAGTGAAAATCGGAAAGGGATAAAAGACTTTTAGCCCTACTGATGCGATTTCTCTCCCAATAAGCAAGTTAGAGGTTAGATCCGCTTACACACACCAACAAGCAATGAGTAAGAGGCAAGTTAGAGCTAGAGCCGCTTCGTTGTTTTATCATTGCCTATGCATTCTCGCTCATCTCCAGAGTTGGGCTAGCGGACCAGCAAACCGAGCTGGTCCGGTCTAGAGACCTGATTCAAAGTTTCAAATTGAAGTTGTGGGGTCTCATCAGAAGTTGAGGTATGTTTGTGGTGAGAACTACATGTATCGAAGACTTACTTTCTAGCCTTACATTTGTAGAGGTGATGCTCAACATTCAGAGTCCTTGTCTCCGAGTGCAAGACGGTTCTTCTTCCTATCGGAGGCAATATGATGATGAAAGGGTGTAGAGTGATTTTAACATCAAGATAATCTCTAAAGCCTAAGTAGTTGTTAATTTCTAACCCATTTATCCAATGTCATCGATGACCTATTTTGATAACCTTCTAGGTACTAGTTTTAGTTTGTCTCGGGTGGTAGGCTGCTTTTGTTACGACACCTGTACAGCGCTCATCTTGTCCGTAGCTCTGAACTCAGTTAGAACGCAAATACGAACTCTGATCACCCTTGCATTGAAAGTCGAGTTGGCCACCCTGTCCACGGCGGCAACGGCAAAACAGGAGGCCTTTTCTATTGCTAACATACTGCGGAGAGCGCTTGTAGTTCCTGCAAAAGGCAAAGCATGAGTCTTGATCGTTGATTCTCTCCACTGAGCACCTACCGTTTTTTTTTTAATAGGCATAGGTGGAAACGTGGGTTCACGAGTGCACGTGAAGGAGTTTTCCCTATTGCGCACGTAGTCGCAGAAACATGCACTGATATTTCCCCTTCCACCATTAACACGGGCAGCATAGCCCCTGCCGGCTGCTAGTGTGTTGCATTCAGCTTGGCAGTCCGGCCAGGTGTTGATGTCCCGCTCCGCACAATCCTCGGTTGTTTCAACCGGATCCTCGGGCTCGGGTTTGGCTCTGGTGCAAGTGAACGTACCTTTACCGCCGCCGAAAGTGCAACTGCACTCAGTAATCTTGGACGAGGGGCCATACTGGATCCCGACCACCCCATCCTCTTTTGTTGGGATATACTGTTGCACTTGTCCTTGCAATCCTGGTCAGTGTCGATGCCAAAGTCGTCGCAGGTGCCATCGATCGCAAAGCCAGTGGCGGTGGCAGTGGCAGTGGAAGTCTGAGCCTGAAGGGCAAAGATGGCGATCTGTAGTGTTAGCCTATCCAGCAGGTTGCTTCTCAGCGAATATTGTTGCTATGATAAAGGTGAGCACAGTTCTGAAATCCTCTCAGTGAGCTGAGTTCAAACCCGGGGTGTATCTGAGGTAGTTTCGAATCATGGTGCGATGAATTTGTGATATGGAGCCAAAGACCCAAGGAAACTGGATAAGGGGACCTTTGGGGGGGTTAACCCTTAAGGCAAGCTAGAAGTGGGGCTAACAAATTATTTTTATAAAAAATAAGATACAACACGGATTTGAACTCAGCTCACCGAGAGCAGCATTTTAAGCACCTTTACAGGGTAGTTTACCCCCGTGGCGGCTGAGAAGCAATAATTGGCAATATATTGGATAGGGTAACACTACAGATCGCCAGATGAGAGCGGAGATGGCGTTGATGATTTTCATTGTGATAATACTTGCTTCGATTATTTATGAGCAGGACGAGTAGATCTTGCTTTTGGTGCTGTGTTTGAACCTTCCGACAAGAGAAGATATGCATGCAGCTTCATGAGGTCGGTGTGCCAAATCCGCCGGCCGACAGCTGCACCTCTTTTTGAGACGCGTGTTGCGTGTAGCATTTATTGTGTCTCCAAGCGAACGCTTATGTGTTACAGTCACATAAATGAACATCGCATTAGTACTAGGGTGCACCGTGTGCGAGTAAAAGAGGAGAGATAAAGCAGGACTCTAGGCGCATGCACATAGCTGAGGCTGAACAATGAGCGGCAACCTCAGGTATCTTGATTTTCGAACGCTGACCCCATGCCTGCGAGAGGCAGGCGATGGGGTCAGCGGCAGATTCTTCTCACTACTCACTAAATTGAGATATGAAATAAAATCCTTTTTTCTAGCATTGCCTAGCCGTATCATAGCTTATGCGGGCAGCATTACTACTTATTCGACCAAACGATAAGATGCCAAAAGAATCGCTGTAACATTTGTGTGACGATTCGAACTTTGGGGTAACAAAGACTAACCCTAACAAAATTCCTTCCCGCAATAATTAAGGATTTCTACACTTAAGGATTTCGCGCAATTTTACCCAGATCATGCGGTTCGACAGATAGATTTCGATTTCAGCGCTTCATGGGTCCCTCCCCACTCCGCGAATATTGAGATGCCTTTGCAATGCATTTTGGGAATGGTGTGGCATTCTAACTAGAGTATGATGTCTCAATGATAGAGCTACCTCAGCGGAGTTTTCCCTTGAGCGTCAATGATGCAGTTTGAATCTCATCGTATTACGATGACGTTTTCTTGTCATACTTGTTCTCTTCACCACAGATCGTCACTGTGCGCCGCACTTTATGATGTGATTAATAGGACAGCATGTCTAGGTCACCATAAGTATTATGTTCACGCTCTCGGATTCGACGAAAGGGAAGGGGTGAGCTTGGTTACCGGTGGCTACATAAGCCTCTTCGCAGAAGTGAACAAAAAACAAGCATTACATCATGCATCGCATTGCATGCACCAAAAAATCCGACAAGGTAAAAAGTGATGCTTTGTCTGTGAATCGAACACAGGACCTTCAGATCTTCAGTCTGACGCTCTCCCAACTGAGCTAACAAAGCTCGGTGACGGACAGACCAAAGTCAGCGTTTGAAACTCTTGCGATGGCTCGCCAAGCCTCTGCTTCGCTTTGGTTTTTTGGTTTCCTCCATGACAATTTTTTCAACGCCGCCGATCCGTCCGCAAGAAACAAATAATACCACCACCACCACCAACAACAAATCATCATCATCATCCAACCATGGTATCCCAAGCCGAAATCGCCGAAATCAACACCTACTTCCAAAACCGCATGGCCGAATCCAAAAAAATCTGGGCCACACGCGGCAAGGACGCACGCATTGCCGCTGCCGCCGCCAAGGCCAACCAACCCCCCACGTGGCGTCAATTGAAGGGTATTCCTCTCATGATTCATGAGATTAAGCATGTGGGGAATAGGCCTTTTATGGTTGGGTTTGGATTGGTTAGTTTGGGTGCCTTGTGGTTGCAGACTAAGTTTACGGATGAGATGAAGAAGGATAGTTTGTATTGGAGTACTTATCATTTGAAGGAGAATAAGTCGGCCCATTAAGTATTTATTGGGGTGGCGGTTTATTGGTGGAGGGATGGAGAGAGGTTATTAAGAATTTATGGATGGAGGGATGGAGGATGAGTGGCGACGACGTATTAGTGTAACTTGAAACAAATTCAAGCGTCGTCTGCCGGGGAGAGGGGGGAAGTGACGGTTGTGGTTTTGTAGTCATTGTACTAAAAGAATGAAAAGTACAGCAATGTTGTGACAAATATTGTTGCTGCATACATCTAATTGTGTGTAGGCATTCGAAAGAATGATTGGAATGTTGGTTGGGTCGTTAAAAGGGTTCAGACAATGTAACAATAATGATTTTTGTTGCGCACACACGAGATGTCGTCTTTGGCTAACTATCTTCCCTGTCCGTGGGAGGGGGGGGAGAGGGGAGCATTTTTGCATGCTTTAAATACATCAGCACTCCTTTGTGTATTCTCTATAGGATTACTGTGAAAAATGCTTTTTTTACACGGCCTTATTCTCCATCTTTGATCCAATCAACCAAGATGTTGGTTGGTCCTAACTCCTCCCCCAGTCACACCACATCAATACATTTTCCAATTTGAAGGGGGGCGGGTCAATATCAAGTCTTCTTCTTCTTTGTCATCTTCTTTTCTCTCATCAATAACCATTCCCCCATCCTTCCAACTCTCTCCTTCATCTAAAGTATCCAACATCCAACCAACGGCTATAACTCTCTATTTCCACTTTTCATTGGAGGGATCTGTACGCCACCTCCCTTTTCCCTTCTTTCTTCCTTCTCCTTTTCTCTCAACTCAAAATCTCCCCAAAAAACATCGTCACCATGTCAATGAATCTGTCCGCTAGCTGCTGACAGATAGATAGAGAACGATTAAGACAGCATACAATCAGAGGAAGAAGGAAATAAGAAGAATTTGATATCATCGTATCTTCTTCAGCTGTGCTAGTGAAGAAAAAATGAGCAGCATCACCCCAGCAGCAACAATCCTACGAGCCACCACAACACGGCTCCGTTGCTCCACATCCACACTCGCCGCCACCACCTCACACCACCAACACAATGGTGGCACCACACGGAGATCATTTGCAGGAGGGTTCCAAGGACCAACCTCAAGAGGAATGGGACGAGATGGTGGTGGACGTGGTACGGGGGGGAGGCATCGTGCTCCAAGCAGAAAGGGGGAGGCTGGGTGAGTTTTTGTGATGTTGATTTTTTGTGTGCATATGATGTGTTTTGGGGTTGTATTATCCTTTTCACAACAAAAATCATCATTTCATATTCTTGCATTAAAATTCAATACTAACATCTCTCTCTCTCTCTCTCGTGTCTTTCTATCCACTACTACTTTCAGCAATACAAAGGGAGACGGATTCGCCGCCTTCCAAGCACGTCGAAATGCCAATCTCGAAAAAGATTTGGATGTGGCACGCAAGGCTACTGCTGCCGAACGTCCTGGTGGTGGTTCTGGTGCGGGTGTAACTGGCTTTGGTGGTAGAGGTGGTGGGGCTGAGAGGGTTCATCGTACGAGTAATCATCCACCACGTACCCAAGATGGCAGTGGTAGTGGTAGTGGTGGTGATGGAGGAGGAAGAGGGGGAGGATACAATCGTCCCGGCCGATCTACTCACAAAGGAGGACCACGTAAACCCAACTTTGCCGAAACAGTCCTTCGTCCTGCATCCGAGGGGTCGTATTCCCCCTCTTCGTCCATACCAAAGTTAACTGCTCGTAAAAGGGTGGGACATGGAGTTCATGATGAAGAAGCGCTGAGTTCAGCTTTGCCAAGTGGACAACGGAGGAGTGGGAGGGCGAATGTACGGGGGGAGATGAGTAATCGTGTCGTTGGGAATTTGGCATCAGATGAAGAAGAGGAGGGTAGATTTGGTGGTGGTGGTGGTGGTGGTAGATTTGGTGGTGGAATGGGAAATGGAGGTAGATTCCCCCTAAGGGGACCAATTCGAGAACGTACATCGCCAAGAATGACATATCTTGGTGGTGGTGGGAGGGGAGGAAGAGGTGGACGTGGTGGAAGGGGAGGTCGTGGTGGTGGTCGTGGAGGAGGAGGTGGTGGTAGATTCTCAAGAGATGTTGTTTGGGATTACGATGATGCCAACGAAAATGCCGCATCTGACTTTGCCTCTGCCATTACCAACCGTTTCAATCCAAACGTGGACAATCAAGATGATGATGGGTACGATTCCGATGCGGATTTGGAACCACCAATCTCACCTGATCATCCGGACTATATGGATTTGGAGAATCATGAACACGTCCTGAAAAAGACGGACGATGGTGACTATGTCTTTGATGATGATGCACAGACGGAAGACTTGTTGAATAAATTGTTCAGTCCGGAGGATATTGCCGTGATGAAGAGTGAGAATGTAAGGACTCCACCCCCCAGTAACGATCAAGATGAGGACCCCTACGCTAATACTTTGGAGTATGAATGGTACTTTAATGATGTTTGTGACGTGGACAATCTCCAATTGTTGAAACCAACCACTCCCCTGTCGGATGCGATATTGCCATTGAAGCCTCATGGACCCGAGTTGGACGATTGGTTGATGGCTGTATCGGACCATCCCTCCAAATATATGCAGATGGAGAGGAAGGTGAAACATCCGGATAGTATGAGAGAACCTCGTCCCATTTTTCCACGGGATCGCAAGTTGCCCGATGAGGAGTTTGTGAATAAGTACAAGGGGTTTTTGTTTGTGAGTGGTTTGGTACCTGATGTGAATGAAGGAACGGGGGAAATTGAAAGTCTGGATGAACCTAGGAATGTCCAGTCTGTTGCTGAGAAGGTGGCTACGCTCTTAGGTGTATTGTCCAATGATGTTTCACCTGCATCGCCTACTACGGCGTTTATTGGATTTGCCACCAAAAAAGAAGCAAAACATGCCATGATTAAAAAGGCTAGTCATTTAATGGTAGAGCATCCTGTTTCCCTCGCGAAGTATGATGTTGACGAGGTGAAGATCTCAGAGGAAGAGAAGGAGTTCATCGCAGCATCAGGTGATGGTAAAGAGTCAATCTTGATGGTCTCCGGCCTTCCTGTGGAGATTACTTCCACGGAATTATTTGAGACGATGTTCCCCCCTGGTACCAAGTTGGGAGCCATGTTTGGACCTCTTACAAGTGATGATTACCTTCGTGTATCTCCAACCACCGCACTGATCAATCTGTCATCTACGGATCTAGTGTCCAATGCCCTCAAGTCCAAGAGTGTTCTTAATAATGTCAAGGTGGCAGGACAGCGTCCCGTTCAAGTATTGAGGGCCAAACGTGAGCGAGTCTTTGATGGGTGGACGGGGCCAGGACGTCGCTTTGGTCAATCCAAACTTGGTGAAAGACTATTGGTGACAGGTGATGTCCCGCCCAACGAAATGTTCTTGAGTCACAATGATTTGTTGCACATCTCAGGATTGCCACCCAATGTGACCTTGACCGACCTTGCCACGTTCTTCCAGCCATTCAGTGCCGATAGTCGGGATGTGTTTGGGTCCGGACACATTGTGCGTTGTTCTCAAGGTCTTCCCACAGGAAATGCTTACGTGGGCTTTGAACTGCCGGGAGAGATTAAAGAGGTGATTGAACTCTACAATGGCAGTGCTACTATTGGGGGCGCCGAGGTGACTCTTCGTCCTGTGAAAGATAAGTTGCTCCGTAGAGGAAAACGTGAGGCTGCTCGGCCTGCACGTTCCCTTGCAACATTGGATAATGACTTGTACAACTGGGAACGTCACGTCGATCCAAAGGATATCAAAGAGTTGGAGGAACTCGGAATTGAGAAGTCCGTATTGGATGAAATTTTCGTTACTCTTCGTCATAGCAACCGAACATTTGCAGCAGGTGATCAAGCAATGTCAGGAGAGCGGCTGTACCAGGAAAAGCGAAGAGGGGCACATTACAAAGTCCTTGTGCGTAAATACCTCAAGATTCTTAAGAGCTGTGTTGCTACGAGGGAGGAACCTGGTTTGTTATACGAGGCTATGTTCCCCCCTGAAGCAGATGTAGATACGGGCTTGTTTGATATGGAAGAAGAAAGAATTAAGGAGCTGCGACGTAAAGGAATTTAATAGTGGATTGAAATGGAATTAGATGTGAAACTTAATCCAGATAATATTAGGTTTCTTGTTAAACATGACTACATACTTAATAATTTATTTTAAAGTACGTCATGTTATTTTAAGTATGATACTGTAGAGATACTACTTAAACATTATTAGGAAGAAATGAGCGAGTCCGACTACATACTACTTCTTGCCACCATTCAGGGCCAGTGCAACGCAAGATTTCAAGTCCATCAGGTCAGTCAATGGCTCGTCATCAAAGCTTTCACACAGTGCAGGCAAAAGTCACAGGTCACAGAACACAGAAGAAAATCTCTGAACTCTGAACTCTGAGCTCTAACGAACCCCGACCCCATTTAATCTTGTTTTTCCAAGCACATACAACTCAGCATTCTCGCCGCCCGAATGCGAACAGTGTACATATGTATCAACCTTATGTACCTTGGATATCCAGCATGCAGGTTTGATATCCTGCATGCAGGATATCCAACCTGCATGCTGGATGGATAGAGCCTTCACAACATGCCCCACAAAAGTACTTACGGAAGTATCACAATAGAGCAACAGAAAAAATGGCAGAGGACAGCAAAGCTACCGTCGCAGCGGCAGAAGTGCATCAGAATGACGGCGATAGTAACAATGAACTTCCGTGGTGGAAACAGAGGCGGATCAAAGTATTCTTGGTTATTATATTTATACTGATTATAGTAGCTGTTTGTCTCGGAACACTGTTTAGCAACGATGGATTTGAACTTTCATGGAACAATGAATTTACATGCTTCACTGATCGTGACATACTCAAGTCTGCCATTGACCAGTATGTCCGAGCTGGCTGTAGTGATAATGAAGGGCAAGACTTTTGTCCTACTAGAGGGCAAGACTTTTGTTCTGCTAGTATTGTTGACAAGTATGGATGGCCGATTGGATCATGGTGTGTTGTAAACGTAACTAATATGGCAAGCTTATTTGAGGGTCTGCACACCTTTGACGAAGATATATCTGGGTGGGACGTTGGTAAAGTTACTGATATGAGTGGAATGTTCTCGGGAGCTTCATCATTCAACCAGGATTTGTCGAGATGGAATACTACATCAGTGTCAGATATGAGCGGCATGTTTAATGGATCAACAGCATTTGATGGCGACATCTCGTCTTGGAACACGGCTGCAGTGACTTCTATGTTACGCATGTTCAATGAAGCAGCATCCTTTAATGGCGACATCTCGTCTTGGAACACGGCTGCAGTGACTTCTATGAGTCACATGTTCTATTCGGCATCATCCTTTAATGGCGACATCTCGTCTTGGAACACGGCTGCAGTGACTGATATGAGTTACATGTTCTCTTTTGCATCATCCTTTAATGGCGACATCTCGTCTTGGAACACGGCTGCAGTGACTTCTATGTTATACATGTTCTGGTTAGCTTTGTCCTTTAACGGCGACATCTCATCTTGGAATACGACTGCAGTGACTGATATTGGTGCCATGTTTGCTGGAGCATCATCCTTTAATGGCGACATTTCGTCTTGGATCACGGCTGCGGTGACCAGTATGCATGGAATGTTCGAAGGAGCATCATCCTTTAATGGCGACATCTCTTCTTGGAACACGGCTGCAGTGACTGATATGAATGGCATGTTCACTCGTGCATCATCCTTTAATGGCGACATGTCATCTTGGAACACGGCTGCAGTGTTAGATATGAGTTACATGTTCGATGGAGCTTCATCCTTTAATGGCGACATTTCGTCTTGGAACACGGCTGCAGTGACTGATATGAATTACATGTTCCATAGTGCATCATCCTTTAATGGTGACATCTCGTCTTGGATCACGGCCGCAGTGACTGATATGAATGATATGTTCCGGGGAGCATCATCCTTCAATGGCGACATTTCGTCTTGGAACACGGCTGCAGTGACTAATATGACTGGCATGTTATGGCAAGCATCATCGTTTAATGGAGACATCTCGTCTTGGAATACGGCTGCAGTGACTTCTATGTTCCGCATGTTCTATGGAGCATCATCATTCAACCAGGATCTATGCGCATGGAGGGACTTTAATCGTTTCCCCTACTCTAGTGCTAATGATATCTTTCGTGATTCAGGTTGCACACATAAAGGCAACCCAAAGGCAGAGCAAGGAGGACCATTCTGTGCTTCCATTTGCTCTGGATAGATGAAGATTCTTTTCTATCCAATCCCTGAATCTGAATGAATTTATTATCGCATTTGTATGTAACATTTGTCGTAATTGTTTATTGTAACAATTGCCTTACATGACACGAAATTTGGTCAAATAAAACCGCCTGCATTCATTCGTTGCAACAAAGCTCCCTTTCATCAACACTAGCTCCTGTTGATTAGCATGCAGTAAGCTCGCCTCCTACCTCTTGAACGATGCCAAAAGTAGTACTGAGAGCCAAATTACCCCAAGCCAAATAGCAAGAATTATACATCATTGCAAGAATAAGTGTGTTTTTGTATCATAAAAGTGCCAACAACTGTCATATTCTTACCAGCGTCTACAAGTCAATGTTCATATTTTGATAGAGCAATAGCGAATTATTGTCAGCTTTTTAACGGTTGTTAAAAGATGTCAATTTTGATTATTTTGACCTCTACTTTGAAAATCTGGCTCTGACAGTGGCGTGGATTCGGTCGAGCTGGGGAAAGTAGACCGTTATTGCCTCATTGATTCCCAGAAATCGTCCAGTCAGGGCTTATTGTACGCCTAATCGATTGATCTCAATAACAGCTTTTCAAAACGCCACCCATCGCCTTCATTGGTTGGCTGTAGATACAATACTCTGAGAGAATAGGAGTACCTACTTAAACATCGTAAGAAATGAACAAGTCCGACTATTGCTATCTATCTGTGCACGCACGGTCTATCGCAAGTTTTCAAGATTCAGTACTCTAGAGCATGAGTGGCCAAGAAAAGCTCACGCAGTGCAGAAGTCTCAAGGCCCGTTCTGTCAAGAGATTTTCAGCCTCATTTACAGGGTTCATTTTTGATAGCCGGGAGTCTTTGGATAAATTTTACCTCAAACGATGACGTACAGAGGTGGGCTTTGAACTGCCGGGAGAGATTGAAGAGGTGATTGAACTCTGCAATGGCAGTGCTACTATTGGGGGTGCTGAAGTGACTCTTCGTCCTGTGAAAGATAAGTTGCTCCGTAGAGGAAAACGTGAGGCTGCTCGGCCTGCACGTTCCCTTGCAACATTGGATAATGACTTCTTGTACAACTGGGAACGTCACGTCGATCCAAAGGATATCAAAGAGTTGGAGGAACTCGGAATTGAGGAGTCCGTATTGGATGAAATTTTCGTTACTCTTCGTCATAGCAACCGAACATTTGCAGCAGGTGATCAAGCAATGTCAGGAGAGCGGCTGTACCAGGAGAAGCGAAGAGGGGCACATTACAAAGTCCTTGTGCGTAAATACCTCAAGATTCTTAAGAGTTGTGTTGCTACGAGGGAGGAACCTGGTTTGTTATACTAAGCAATGTTCCCCCCTGAGGCAGATGTAGACACGGGCTTGTTTGATATGGAAGAAGAAAGAATTAAGGAGCTGCGACGCAAAGGAATTTAATAGAGTAGATTTCCATCTAACATCTCAGATGGAATTGGACTAAATTAACTTAAGTAATCCAGATACAATGCATGTAATAGACTTTTTTCTTCAACAACATCACTGGATACTCTTTCTCTCTCTCTAGAGAGATACTAAGCACCAAGCATGAGGAGGAAATGAACAGCTAAGTACCATCAAGCAAGTGCTGAAGTCGTAGGAGAAAATCTCCGAATCGCGAACCAATTCAATCTTGTAAGCAACACACAGCACACAAGATGCATCAACACATCAACTTCTTTTCCAACATGAATCTTCGGCCCAGCATTGATGCTTTAGTACCCTCTGCTTAGCCATCATCTTCATCCTAAGAGCTTGGCACTTTTACTTATCATCATCCAGCAATGGGGCAAATATTCAGCAGCGGTAGAGAAGAAGAAGACGACGAAGTGAATCCACCGCCGGCAAAAAAGGCCAAGACGGAAGATCCCAACAATCAAATAGTGATGCCCTCGTCAGCAAAAGCATCCAAGCTCATATCCCTCCTCGTTGAATTGAAGGGAGGAAAGCCGCTTGATCTGGCAGTTATATCTGCAATCAACTCTGCCTCCTCATCCCCTACTAATAGTTCATCCATTGCCGGAACAACAGCTGAGGAAACACTCAATTCGACACTCAACAAACTATTCACAGACCATGTTGGTCAATCCCCTCAAATTGTCATCAATCATGCCATCCAATTCACCAGTGACTACTACGACAGAGAAACGAACTTATTCAATGAAACTGAAATGAGAGGGGGGAACCCCCCCATCCGCGCGAGAGGTGTCCATGATGAATGGTTTGATCAACCCACAGGATCATTTGCAAAAGGTCCTCGTCCAGACTACAAAGTTTGGTTGGAGATGTTCTTGGGGGGAGAACGTGTCGAGGAATTGTTAGATGGATCTTTTCCATTGCGAAAATTGCACGATAAGGGTGCGGATGTACCAGCTGAGGAGCATGTTGTTTGGGAAGCGTTGAAGGATGAGGTTACTAAGTTACCGCTGTGTGATTTACTACTGAATTTGTTGAGTTATGTTCGGAGCAAATCAGATGAGTGTGAAGATCGTGTAGATATTCTACGGTTTGCCGTGTTGTATGGATTGGATGGAGTAATGAGAGATTTAATTGAGGGTGGATATGGAGATTTGGATGATTTAACAATTGACACACTTTTGGAATTGAGTGATAAGCCTATTCGACACTGCGGCTTCGAACAAAAGTTTTTCTTGTCACCATTGCATCTGGGTGCCATTTTGGGTTATTCCAACATTGTTTTGACTGCAATTAATGAACTGGAGGCGGATATTGATGCACCATTGGGCTTACAAAGCGCAAGCCCTTTCTCTACATATGACCACTGTTCACCCGCCTTCGTTATGGAGTGGGTTATTTTGAAGAATATGAAGGCCATGTTGAAAACACTCATTGAAGACTGCGGGTTTCAATTCCGATGGGTTTTTCATGCTAATTTCAAGCGTACAATCTGCAAGCGAATCTTTGAACTTGCAGAGTACGAAGATAACCCAAGATGGTCTGGAGGTCTCCTCGAGGAAGACTACGCATTTGAATCGTCTAGAGTGAGGCGTCGCATGAGATCTGCAGCCGCATACAAGGAGCAAATGAAGATGTTGGATTGTTTGATTGACCTTGGTCTCCCATTTGCATTGCTATTCCCGACCGAAGTCAAGATCGATGAGTTGGATCAATTACATAAGGCAAAGAAGTTGGAAACGCGCAAACAAAATAGGGATTATATGAGGTCTTTGAGTCGTAAAGAAAGAGATGCAATTGATCTTGCTTCCGAGATGTCTTCGTCCTACAATAGCCTGAAGAATAGTGAAGCGGGGATGCTCACTTTGAGCGACTATTATCGCATGTTGAAAAAGAAGTGGGAAGGGAAGGAGTCGCAAGTTGCTCGACTGGACGAGTTCGAGGCTCTGGATCCAACTTGGAGGGCGGAGAGGCGACGGCAAGAAGATGGTGGTAGTGGTAGTGAAGATGAAGAATCTGATGATGAACTTAGCTATGGATCAGGAAGTTCGTATGAGTTTCCTGGGGATTACTGATGAGTTTCGCGATGGTTGCGACTCTTGAGCAGCTGCAATAGCGTTACATGTAGATGTTTTTCATAATTTCGAGGCTTCTGAAGGTTTTCTTTATGTTTGTACATTTAAGTAATTTTTACATTCATCTGCTTCATCCTCGCATTCCCGCTGCTTGCGACAAGCAGTCCCGTTGCGACGTCGACAAGATGTAACCCTGTCGTGCGCCTGCCGGCCGTGCACGATCTTGCATCTGCATTGAGGCAGCGTTCTCAGGCTGTGGGCTGCAACTCTCGTCACGTTGGGGCTGCAACTCTCGTCACGTAGGTAGAAGATGCAACTCTCGTCACGCTATAATCACACAATGCAACTCTCGTCTATGTGGGATTAGTTAAAATTCAAGATCCGTTCCATCACATTTGTTGACACCCATCATTAACGTGACATCCCAGATCTCTTGCTGGAGGGCATGGGGCTTGCCCCCTTGCGAAACTTACCACCGCTGCAACTCGATGTCGGCGCAATGATGCAATATTACATCAACTTCACGACGCATAAAACGCCACTGATGGTGAGTCAAATAGTAATCTAGATTACCCGCAATACCAAAATATCATGCAGATTTCATTGTTGCACCCCATAGGCTGGTAACTGCAACGGTCGCTGTCTTATTATTACATAGTTACGATGCTTGTAATTTTGCACAATTTTCACCACCTCACTTCACATAGTGCACAAATGCTACTCCATAGCAGTTTATCAATCAAATATTGTTAAGAATGCGTCTATGCGCTCAGTAGAGCGGTTACTGCTACGCATATGCTACGTTATTATATATAACTGCAATGAACATTATACCAGTTATTCTTGCAGGAGCACTGTGGATAGCCTTGGTGTGAGGACGAAGAGTGGCTGCCTCTACCACCCTGCTCTTCATAGTTTTATAGGCCTCCTGAAGAGACTGGCACTTGTGCGTCACTGTTGGCTTGGAATGCCCAAGAGTATCGACCCAGTTGTTCCAGCTTGTAGCGAAGTCAGTCAATCTTATTCCGGAGTAGTTATCGACCGACATTGGCTTTCAAGTATTCCCACTCGTAGTTTGAATGCATTCTCTCTGTGGAACGATTTCTTCCAGGAGTTTCGACAACCAACTCGAAGAAGGAGGCATATCGATGGCAGCCTCCACTCCAGCATCAAGTCCATCATCGGAGAGATCATCCGCAGCGGCTGCCGCCATTCTGTCAGCTCCTCATCATCTACATCGGAATCGTCACCAACCTGGCTTGACGCTTGTGTGATAGATAATGCCAAAGGACTCACCAGTGCACTGTAATGACTTCGATGATAAGTACCCTCTCCGGAGCGTCGACGTCTCCGCCGGCCATGGATGTTTGTGCCGGCGAGTTTTCTCCTCTTTTTTTCTCCCCTTTTCTCGCCCCCAAATTTGTTGAAGCCCACAGCCTGAAAAAATTGCCTGCATTGATCTTGCATGTAGAGAGAGGCAGAGCAATAAAAGAAGGGCTGCGTGTCGCAGACAGACCACTCATAGCATGCCGTTTGTTTTTCGTCTATGTACGAGAGGTACAATACTTCGAAAAGTCGGAAGGCTTGCCGCACTCTCTTTTGTACAAACATTATTTATGCGAAGCGAGCGCAGCGAGCGGAGCATCTCCATGGGGAAGATGAGCCGAGCGGAGCGATACGATGTTCTAAGTGGAGCGTTGCTCTCACAGAGAACTATATTCAGTCTAAGTCAGATGCGTACAGTGTCGGTCCTAATAAGAAAGATATAAATATAATGTTTACCGAGGGACTATTGCCCAGGGGTCGAACGCTGGGTCTACCAATTGCCGGTTGGTCTCGCCCGGGGTGTATGCTCCTTGGAATGATGCTATCGCAACTCCACCAGGACTGGCTGACGTCTGAACTACGGCATGCTCGAACAAAGAGGAATCCACAGTTGTTGAAACAGAAGCAAACTTCAAAATTATCATCATCAGAGGAGATTAATGAAGTCAACAGCTTTGTGGGATGGTCTATGTTTAGTGCACTGAAGAAATATAGAGATGATAACGAGGAAGAGAATGAGAGTAAGCGCTTACTGTCGTCAATGATAATGTTGGAGGAAGATGCAGATGAGGAGTACTTGGCAAAGTACTACGATACAAACATGTCAATGGTAAACTGTGGTGGACTTACGTTGGTGTCATCTTACTTCTTTGAATGGGGCAAGGATGCAATGGAAGTCATCCGCAACGCATTTACACAGGAACGTATGAAACAAAACCTTCGTTCTTGTTTCAAGGATGGAAAACATCTTGTGATGCACAACTCATCCATCCACTCCAAATTTGTATCATTGTGTCAGTCCCCCTCGATGAATTTCCGGCAAGATGCGATAGAGGAAGTGTACCAAATTATTCTTCGGAAGATGATCCACTCTAGGTTTGCAGTTGTATTTCGTCGGTGGAAGGAACAACATTGTCAAAAGCATGACATGTCTCTGCGATCAAATTTGAATGCATGCGTGGACAAGAACAAGAAGAGCAAAGAGACCAAACAACCGGCAACCCCACATCCCGCAGGCGTTGAGAGGAAGCTAAGCAACGATACTAAGAGACCAGCAACACCGCATCCCGCTCCAGCAGGCGTCGACAAGAACAAGAAGAGCAGAGAGACCAAGCGAGAGGCAACCCCAAATCCCGCAGGGTCGAAGACGAGCAACGATACGAAGAGACCAGCAGCACCACACCCCGATGCTCAAATTGATGTTAAACAATTGAAAACAAGTTAGTGATTACAATAACACAAGTGGCATTGCGTCATGTACACTCTTGAACTCACCCTCTCTCACAATCCGCGCTGAATTGTCGAAAAATATTGAAAAATGGGAAAATAATTGCTACGTAGGAACTAGTACACCTCGTACAGAGATAGATAATAACCATGGCGGCCGGAACAGCCACCGAACACACCTTAGCATTACTAGGAGATATTAGAAATAATTCTTTAAAACATACAGGGGACACGACAACGATGAGAGCTACATGGTTGAAAAACAGTATCAGAATTCGTTTGTTACCAGAGGAGATAAAGAGAATCGATGGAAAATTGGTCACGGCGTTGAGGTTACACGTCGTCGGGCAGAGACACAGGAGACGATATCATGGAGAGACGACCATGCAGGGAACGGATAGAAGGCAGGGAATTTGGCAGGTAATTTTTGTAAAGAAGACATTAGTTGGATGGGCACCGATGGAGGATATGGATATGATGGATAAGAAATGGGAGGGAACATCCCACCGGAGATGGGATTACCAGCATCATGGAGAGGGAGCACCAGTTACGGCAGTGGACCAGATTAGGAAAATAGCAGGTTTATTACCAGAACCCCCCCCGAAGCCGCCGTGGCCACCCCCTGCCAGGGGTGGATTGGGAAAAGCAGAGAGGATTGTGCAGATTACCTTCTGGCGGGTAATTAAAAAAGCCAGCAGCCACAAACGGCACAGCAGTTTAGAGATCGACAATCTCATTGGTCGTGCCACCTTCATCGACAATTGTTTCCGTATTAGCATGAACAACAATAATGAGCATCATGGAGAGGGAGCACCAGTTACGGCAGTGGACCAGATTAGGAAAATAGCAGGTTTATTACCAGAACCCCCCCCCGAAGCCGCCGTGGCCACCCCCTGCCAGGGGTGGATTGGGAAAAGCAGAGAGGATTGTGCAGATTACCTTCTGGCGGGTAATTAAAAAAGCCAGCAGCCACAAACGGCACAGCAGTTTAGAGATCGACAATCTCATTGGTCGTGCCACCTTCATCGACAATTGTTTCCGTATTAGCATGAACAACAATAATGAGCATCATGGAGAGGGAGCACCAGTTACGGCAGTGGACCAGATTAGGAAAATAGCAGGTTTATTACCAGAACCCCCCCCGAAGCCGCCGTGGCCACCCCCTGCCAGGGGTGGATTGGGAAAAGCAGAGAGGATTGTGCAGATTACCTTCTGGCGGGTAATTAAAAAAGCCAGCAGCCACAAACGGCACAGCAGTTTAGAGATCGACAATCTCATTGGTCGTGCCACCTTCATCGACAATTGTTTCCGTATTAGCATGAACAACAATAATGAGCATCATGGAGAGGGAGCACCAGTTACGGCAGTGGACCAGATTAGGAAAATAGCAGGTTTATTACCAGAACCCTCCCCGAAGCCGCCGTGGCCACCCCCTGCCAGGGGTGGATTGGGAAAAGCAGAGAGGATTGTGCAGATTACCTTCTGGCGGGTAATTAAAAAAGCCAGCAGCCACAAACGGCACAGCAGTTTAGAGATCGACAATCTCATTGGTCGTGCCACCTTCATCGACAATTGTTTCCGTATTAGCATGAACAACAATAATGTCATCAGCACAAACAACAACAGTGTCATTAACAACTTCCTCGACGATGGGGAAACAACTTTTTCTGTGCCAGATACAGGTGTTACGCTGCAGATTTCGAGACATCTGAGTAGCAGGTATTACAGTATTAGGAGAGGCAACACCAAAAGCTTTCTTCAATGTAGTTTAGGTGCTTCTTACCAAGAAAAGTTGGATGATAGTGCTCGTATGAACGACTTCGCTCTGGCCTCACAAGCCACGGCAGAGATGCAGGACGCCCCTCCACGTTTTACGCGTGTTGTGGGGCGAGCGGTGTAATGGATCCACGGCAGCCTCCACCCTCCTTTGCCCGGGAGGCCGAGGTGAGCCATTTCAGACAGAGGCAACGTGAATATAAGTCTAATAGGCCATCCAAAACAAAGAAGAAGAAGAAGTCAGCACAAAGAGCACAGCAATATCGAGATTCTATGAGACGCCGCAACACCATTGCAGGAGGAACCAAGCTGGAGGATGCGTTGGATACAGACACAATGAGGCAGTTGCTAGCGGATCGTACAAGACAACGCGATGATCCATCCAACAGGGAGCTTGACGAGTTATTGGAGTCGCAGCAGCATAGATCTACTGAGCTGGACGGCCTGCGGTCGGTCGGCCTAGATAATAAGGCAGACAATTGCTCAGTGAGCAGCATCAAGGTGCCGGTGTACGGCCCGCTTAGGGTGGCCCACAAAGGACACGAGACGGTTCGAGTATTGTCCATGAACATCAATGGCCTCAGCCTGTGGCAGCCCAACAACACCAAGATAGAACGACTGAAGCACGTGCTACGAGAATACAGGGTCGACGTGTTGGGGCTCCAAGAGACCAACACCAATTTTCGGGCGTTAAATCCATCCTTACAGATTGCTAACACCCTTCGGCACGGAGATGATAGAATTGCATCGGTTCATGCTCACAATACGCGGGAACTCCACAACATCGGGAACTTCCAAGCAGGGGGGACAGCGGTGGTTCTGAGAGAAGAATTGGCGGGCCTACCTACCACTAGGGGGCAGGATGAAACGGAGCTAGGCATGTTTTGCTGGTACCGCACCGAGCCGACAAATGGAGTGGGAACGGTGTTCATCTCAGCGTATGCACCCTGCCGCTCGGAAGGGGTTGGCACCTACTACCAACACATCGTGAGGTACATTCAATCCCATCAATTCGATACAAACCCCAAAGACCTATTTCGTCGAGAGCTCGTCGCGGCCATTATAAAGTGGAGGACATTAGGAGATCGAGTGGTACTAATGATGGATGCTAATGAGAATGCACTGGACGGCGAATTGAGCAGGCGGCTAGCAGGCAATGACATCAACATGCGAGAGGCTGTTCACAGAATCATGCCTGGACAGAAAGGGCCCTTCACACACTTCAGAGGCAACGACAATGGAAATGGGGCGATTGACGGTATTTGGGTGTCAGACGATATCGAACTGATCAGCGCTTGTTACCTCCCCTTTGATCCAGACTTGGGAGATCATCGGCCGGTGGTGGTAGATTTGCAAACCAGATCCGTCCTTGGCACTGCCCTCTGTCGTATTGTGCCTCCAAAGGCCAGGAAGTTGAACTCAAAGGTCCCGCGGGTACGAGACAAATATCTCGAGTTAGTAAGAAAGGGTTTCCACGAGAAACAGATTGACCAAAAACTCTCCGAGTTAGAGGCTCTTGCCTCCTTCCCGCCTGACGCAGAATTCATTGCCCAGATGGAAACACTGGACAACATTGTCGAAGATGTACTCTTGTACGCGGAGTCCAAGTGCAGAGTCCTTTATCCAGCTCATTATGAATATTCTCCAGCGATACAATCTTGGTTAGATAAACGCCACCTCCTGAAATGGATACTACGGCACCATCTAGGGAAGCAGGTCAATATGGGGAATATGCGGAGATTCGCAAAAAGGAGAGGTCTAGAACAGTGGCTGTCTACCCCCGTTCCGGAACTGGTGGACTTGTATCGAAGCACAAAAGAGCATACGAGACAGCTACTGGCGGATTCTCCCTACTTGCGGAAGCACTTCTTAAATGAGAAACTCAACGAGGCAATAGCAAATGAGAGGGAAGCAGAGGCAGTCAGAGTGAAAGCCATCCTCAGAGGTGAGGCACAGCGCAAGTGTTGGCAAGGCATCAAAAGAGCCACAAAGGCTAAGGAAGTGATGAGTGTATAAACAGGGGCGCGCAGAATGGTGCGATAGTGGTGGCGTGCAGCGGTGTATGTGGCGGGTTCAGCGCGGGCCCTCGGGGCCTGTAAAGTATTGTGTCGTCATCTTGCTGTTGGCCATTTGCTGTGTGGCTTGTCAGTAGTCTTTATACAACGGAATTCGGCTATAAAGTTGCTCTGCAATGACGTTGGCCTTAATTGGTATAATTGTGCTGTGCACAATTTTACCAATTAGTCTCTTTACAATAGAATACGGCTATAAAGTTGCTCTGCAATGACGTTGTCTTTAATTGTGTTAGAATTGTGAAAATCATCTATCTGTCCATCGGCACTAGTATTTGTGTAGGGATGTGAGAGAAGATTGCAGTGCGCCTGATCAAATTATATATAATTGTGCTGTGCACACTTATACCAATTAGTACATTGTCCGGCAGTCATTCGTCGTCTCAACTGTTTGTTGTCGGATCAGCTGTTTAGTTGCGCTTAGTGTTCACTGTTGTGCATCTCTTTCACTTTCAACTCATCCACTCGATTCTATCGTTTCAGTGCGAGTTTTTTATTCGCTCTTTTCCATGTTGGTGCCGGCATGTTATAGTTCACCTCTGTATGCGAGATCTGTGCGAGATCTGTGCGGCCGGATTCGTTGGGTGCGGTGCTTTGCTCTGAATTACTTCCGGAACTTCAACTTGAAGTGTTGGGATTTTCCCCCCTCCTATCCCCGCTGAAATGCCCATTTTGATTGTCATTTAGATGCTATATCTTATGATTTAGATCAAAAATCGCTTGATTTGTGCTAAAAAGGACTTTTCCAGGCTAATTAAGTCAGATTGTCGATGAGCTTCTTCGTTCTTTCCGGTGTGCATCCCCGTCACCCTCTATTTTCTTAATTTTTTCTCTGAGTGACGTGGTAAACTTCGTTACTTAAGGAATTAGTACACTTGATTCCAATCGTCTTACGTCACAAAGTACCAGAAGTCAGGTGTTGGCAAAATCCAATGAACAAAAAAGTATTTAAGTTCATGCAGCAAGTACTCAGGTCGACATTGGCTCAATTACATTATCTGCCGAGTCGTCTATTGATGCAAGTCTAAATAGACGCCGACGTTGGTTGCCGACGTGTTTGCATTTGAATAACTGCCGATCTTTGGCCACGTACTGATCAATACCAATACGTCAGTTCTTAACTCCACGTCGACGTCTTGTGTTGAGCTGAATCTTTTTGTCGACGTGTTGTCGATGTGTTGAACCACAAGATCTTGTGTTGCCGACGTAGCTTACGAAGGAACTCGTTTACTTCATGACGTGGTTGGTTATTGATTGCATTGTTCTCTGCTGATTATTGCGCTGGTGCGTTGGCGGCGGTTATGTAGGCAGTTTGTACGTTGTCGAGCCGTTCAACAGCTCTCATAAATTATGCATTGCATCATTTACATCATCACATTTCTACATTGTCCAAATAAATAATGAAGTTTGGCAACACAAATCCAGTTATATCCACCGTTGGTAGTAATGGTAAGGGCTTCCGTGCCGTGCGGAATCGGAGCAATGTCGATGCACGTCTTACTTCGTCAGGGGTCAAGACTGCCGCTAAACCGTCGGCTCCTGTCATTGCATTGAGCGTAACAGACATCAATTGGCGTTTGGTGCGTACCGACGATCGTATCTTCTTGCTGCTAGCGTCTGTTGCATTAGGCGATGGGTTTGACGTTGCCAAGTTGGAGAAGGAACAACTGCTCTTTTCTGCTCTTTCCGTCTTTGAAGTCGGGTCAATCAAGTACATCCTGAATGAACTGTCTGAACATTACCCGAATGTCCCAGTTGGTAAGACTGATTCTACTGACAAAGATGATCTGGTGTCTGCAGCGGTCAACTTCTTAATGTTTGCCGCTATTGCTCAGAAAGGAGGTACAAGCCAAGCGCCGTACACTTCAAATTGTGAGCATTTTTGGTAAGAGAGAAGGTTAACCTTCGTGTGGTTCAATGATTTTGGTATTTTTGTTCATTGTACCGTTTTACAAATTCTGTCTTTCCTTTTTACTTACAAGTTTTTTTTTCAACCTTCAACTTCACACCAGTGATGAGAACGGGAAACTTGTACTTGAAGACAAAACTCATTCGGGCTCCCGTGATCAACCTGTTCAAGATGATGATGAACCGGATTTGTCCGAGAAAGGTGCTGTCACGAAAAAGTCTAAACCGGTACCTGTCGGAGAGAAGGCCTCTCCTGATTCAACTATCATGTGAGTTTATTTTGTGTGCATGTGCACTGCCGCACTAAGTATCGCTTGCTTATTGAATCATTTTAGTATAATCGATCACTGAACAATTTTACCTAATAAACAAATGCAACTGCCTTCTACATAGCGAGAATGAGTGGGTTGATTACACCCATTCAGATCTCTCGGATGGATGGAAAAGGAAGAGTATCAAGCGTAAGGGCGGCAAATCCCGCGGAACTATTTACCACCATTACCTCTCCCCTGACAACAAAGTTTTCAAGAGTTTGAAGAAATGTGCAATAAACTGAAAGAGCTGCTCGTACTGATGGTCGATGAAAGAAGCATGTTGGGCTCACACGTAACATTCGGTGCAGAGGAGCATGTGAGAGATTGCGCATTTAATGGGCACAATAAACGGGAGAGGTGGGGCGGTGTCCCGGTTGTGTTGTTCTTCGGTGACGACTACCAGCTGCCACCGTCCAACAAGGGGGGAGCAATAAACGGCTACCACGAATACCACAACAACGATAGGCCAAAAACAATGACAGGAAAGAGTAAAAACAATCAAATATGCGATTACGAGGGTAGCAAAATCTTGACTGAGATGATGACGGATGTGGTCTTCATGTTGACGAAGAATTTTAGAGCAAAAGACAAGGAGGATAGCGATCTCATGAACAGGATGAGAGTGGGGAACCAGACTGATGAGGATGCAAAGCGCCTGATCAAACTACACATAGACGAACTCGGAAAATATCATCCAAAACTGAGGGAAGAGGTAGAAAATGACCCAAAGACGTTGTGGGTATACGCGAAACGGGACGATATGTCCCAGAAAAATGTAGACATGCTGATCAAAACACACGAACGACTGAAAGTACCAATAGCTAGGCTCAGGTGTCAATTCAGCAGCAGGATGGCGGGCAATAACACAGCATACCAGTCGCACTTTTACGGCAGGAGGCTATTCTACACCTTTGATGTGTGCGTAGGTGCACATGTTTGCTTGGAGTCAGCCAACATCGATCCCAACTCAGGATTGTACGTCTCAGCTATTGGGGTAGTAGTCGAGATCGTTTACGATAAGGATCGCTCCGTTGGACCAAACGGTAAAGGTGAGGTTAGCCTACCGAAGTACATTGTTGTGGATTTCCCTACATACAAACCACCACCAGGCGAGGACCCATGGGACAAGAACAACCCAACGGTGAGTAAAAGTTGACACACGAAAGACACAAGACAATTGCCACTCTCTGCGAAAACACTACTAACTCATTTCATACTGATACAAATGCATCCTACCCCAACTTATTGCGCACAGCACGTGCCAATCCCACCCTACGAGCAGATTTGCAACAGGGGATGCTGCACCGCATTATTCATGCCATTGCAAATTGCCTACGCCATCACCATCCACCGCTGTCAAGGACTCGAAGCTGGATTCGACAAAGGAGACCGCTGGAACCGCATGATAATAGATCCAGCAGATGAGTTGTGGGAGATTAGCAAGTTTCTTGGAACAATGTACGTGGACGTGGCTACCAGCAGAGGCAAAACACTTGGCTCCAAAGATCAAGCATACCCGTCGGACAGTGCCATATACTGGACCGGAAGCAACATTTCAACGAACCGATTAAAAAATTGCAAGAGAAAGCAAAATGGCCAGTTCTGCGAATCGTACAAGAAGCGAGCAAATTGGGTGAAATACTTGGAGGGGAAGGCAGAAGAGTCGAAGACAAGGTATAGCAAGAGAAAGTTGGAAGAAATCACAGAAACATCGTACGCAGCAGCAATCAAGGGCAATTTCATCAAAGACAGGACAGACCTGACAACCAGGATTACCAACATCATAACCAACCCGAACAAGAAGTGGAAAGAAGCGAAGAAGGATCATGAAATCCCAAGTGATTACTTCGCAGGATCTTCATCTGGTGATTAGTAAAATTGATCACTGCACAGTTTTACAAAACAGACACTTTCTCAACACAAAGAATACAACAACTCAATTAAGCGTCTGCATCTGGTGATCAGTAAAACATCTGCAAGCGCACGATTCGATATATCAAGCACAGTTTTACAAAAAGACATTTTCTCGTGACGAAGAAAGACAAAAACTAAATCGACTAACGCCCGTGTAAAACCTGTATTTCTTTCTCGTACAGACCGATTTAGATGCTCAAAAAGCGCATCTAGTACAGTCAATTTCTCGCTTTCAACAGGTACTTCTTGCTTTCTACATAGGAACACATACAGATCCTACGCCGGTAGTCTCTACCGAGGACTCTACGTGTCCCTAAAGTAAACCTTCTCACTAAAAAACACATGTACTGATTCCTACCTATAACTCTGTAGAATAATGGGGGTGAAAAATAATGAATTTTCCCACCTGTAATAGAAGGGCACCTGCGGCCCCCTATTACGCTGCTCTGCACTCCATGAACGGGGGCCCCGAGGGCCGAACAAGAGTGGAGGTCGTGCAGGACGATGGTTCAGTGGTTGAGCATACGGCCAAAGAGTCGATTGAGGAGGCGCTGAAGACCGAGCTGCGAACAAGATTTGGACGGGCCACCTCTGCACCGATTTGTCAAGGTGCTCTATTTGAACTACTGGGTAATTTCGCCGACACATCAGCCGCAGTAGAGATTCTGGAAGGCACGTTTGTGCCACCACCAGACACGGATCCTCGGACGCTCCTCTTATTCGATGAAATGGCCTCGATCTGGTCCCGGATGGGAAACGGGGAGATCTCGATCTCGGTGTCACAAGAGGACTTTCAGTACTACTGGCGACACGTGAAGGAAAGAACTTCTTCCTCCTTATCGGGGATTCATTTTGGGCACTACAAGTCGATGGCACATGATGACAAATTGTCACAGCTGATGGCTAGGAAATTGTCTCTGACCACCACAACTGGAGCAAGTCCTGATAGATGGGCACGAGGACTGTCTGTAATGCTGGAAAAAATCGCAGGGGTAGCTGTGGTGAACAAATTGCGTGCCATCCTCCTACTGGAAGCAGACTTCAACTTCTGCAACAAACTCATTTTCGGGCACAGGATGATCAATTCAGCGAGAGAGGAAGGCATGATTCCAGAGGAGATCTTCAGCTCCAAAGGGAAAACCGCAGAGGACGCCATTCTGCAGCAGGTTTTACTTTATGACATCGCCAGGGTCACCAAACGCCCGCTTCTAGTTGCTCAAGTCGATGCGGCACAGTGCTATGACAGGGTGGCCCTTCCAGCCGCTAGTCTCACCCTCCAAGCGTTCAAAGTTCCAAACTGTGCAGTACTGTCGATGCTACGTCCCCTTCACAACATGGAGTTCTTCCTGCGTACAGGCTACGGGCAATCTGAATCTTACTTCGGCGGGAAAGAGGACGGCAAGCAGGGGCTCGCTCAAGGTAATGGCGCGGCTCCTGCCACTTGGCAACAGACGAGTACCACGATAGTAAATGTGCAACGTCGGAGCGGACACGGTGTTACGATAGAATGCCCGATAACTAGGAAATCTGTCCGGCAGGTGGGGATCCTGTACGTTGACGACACCAACCTTTGGGCTGGTTTGGACGAAGATGATGACCTGTTCTCGACAGCAGCTAAAGGCCAAGCCTCAATCTCGGATTGGGGGGGATTACTCGGAGCGACAGGGGGTGCTTTAAAAGGCGAGAAGTGTGGGGTAACTATCCATCATCAATCAGCGGACGGCAAAGGGGGATGGGTGTATACTGATCAGCAACAGCGACGGCAGGGAGAGACAGACGGAGCCGAGATGGAGGACAATGATCTGTCCTCGCTAGCCTTCCATGTCCCGACAACCTCAGGAGCTACGGAACCAATCGACAAACTCCCTACCAATAAGGCAGACAACAACCTCGGATTATTTGCCAGACCAGATGGAAAGGCGGATCAGCATTTCGAACAGATGAAAGAAAGAGTGACAACGTGGACCGCTCAGATTAAAAGTGGGCACATCCCGGTTAGGTCGGTCTGGATGAGCTACTCCTGCCAACTGTGGTCAGGACTGCGCTATGGTCTTGGGGCATGCTCGGCACCAATTGCTGAGCTAAAAAAGGGATTGTCTTCTGCGGATTTCTACCTTCTCAGCAGCCTCGGGGTTACCCGTTCTATCACCAGAGAATGGAGGTATCTTCCACCAGCATTTGGAGGCATGGGCCTCAATGATCTGACAATCGAGACAACGGCCGCTACACTCGCGTCTTTCCTTCAGCATTACGATGACAAACCCCATCCAGCGGTGAAGGACCGTCATCTTGGATTTACGTTGAGTGTGGTCATTCGTCATCTGCAAATTGAATTGGGGGTACCGGACTGTCCTTTTAGCTATGACTTCCGTACGTGGGGGCATCTTGCAACCGACTCGTGGATCAAATCATTTTGGGAAAAACTTGACGAGCTGGGGATTACTCTTGACTTGCGGTGTGACGATATCCCACTCCCTCGGAGAGGGGACAAGGTCATCATGCACATGATGGTTGAAATGGGCTTACGAGGGAAAGATCTGTTGCGTGTTAACAGAGTCAGAAAGGCACAAGAGGCTCTCTTCCTCTCTGACATCACTTCGGCCAATGGAAAATACCTGGAGAAGCACTTACTGGACGGGCACTGGATGGACTCTGAAGAAGGACTGTTAGGGAAGCATAGGTCTGGACTGCTCTTCGGCCCAGAATTTCCAACTGCGGCAGATTTCAAACTATGGAAAAAATATCTGCTCCAGATCGCACCGCTCAATCTGAGGCTGGAGGAGCCGTTGAGGGAATGGCTACATCCTTCACATAGGAAATGGAGGCATTTCTGGAACACCGAAACCTTCGCAGTGGAGATACATACTGACAGCACGATCCAGGAATACGTGCACGACAGGGACTCCGGAGATAGATCACACGTGCTCCACCCGTCAAGACAGCTAGATAGACCCTCCACCACCTTGGCTCCAGCTACCATCCTTGAATACGACAATGGTTCAGTTAGACTGATGCAGAGAGGCCCACCTCTCGTGGCAGCACCAGGTCATACAGTCTTTGCTTCATTCTGGGAGAGGCTATTTAGCAAAGGAGGCACGTGGATGTGGCAGGATTTGGCAGGTCAGGAAGATCCAGCAGGGATAGTGGAGGCCATACACAGAGGATCTCTCTTCTGTTGCACAGATGGTTCTTATATCAAAGAGATTTCAGTGGACGTCTGCGGGGCGGCTTGGATTATGTACTGCGAGGAGACGGGGAAGTCATTGCAAGGTGATTTTACGGAGAGATCCAAATGGGCAGGCAGCTATAGAGGGGAGCAGCTGGGGATGTTAGCCATCCATATCTTACTGCTGACGGCCGAGGAGCACTACGAGATTCTTTCCAACGCCAACATTTTCTGCGACAATCTAGGGACAATCCACACCTTTTCGACGAAGTATGCCAGGATCGCAGCTGCGGCCAAGAACAACGATATTCTACGGGTGCTGCGGAAGATACAGTCTCGCTCCAAACTGGTTCACAGACTGTCTCACGTTAAGGCACATCAGGACGACATAGTGGGCTACGATGCATTGTCGATAGAGGCACAGCTCAATGTTATCTGTGATGACAGAGCCAAACGGGCTTTGCGGCGGGCAGTGAATACGACGGCAGCCCACCCTGCAACGCTATCGCTCCCTCTCGAGTCAGCGGTGGTAATTATCGGCAATGAGAAGCAAACCGCGGATATGGCCAAAGAACTCCGTTACTACATTGGCAAAGAAAGAGCAAAACAGTTCTACTCCGATGAAGGACTCATGTCACCCTCTATCTTCGACACCGTGGCATGGGAGCCCCTGCGGGATCTTCTAGGGCGTCGGCCTCAGATGTTCAGACTTTGGTACGCCAAGCAGTGTTCTGGTTTCTGCGGCACTGGCCAAATGATTACTAGATGGGACAAGGAAGCCTCAGCGTTGTGTCCCAACTGCGGGTGTTACGAAACGGCTGACCACCTGAATCGGTGTACAAGTGACATTAGACGGGGATTACTCAGCGACTGCATTGAGAATTTATTGGACTGGATGAGAGACCACCACACCCACCCCGACCTAATGATTTGGATCCCAAGGTTTATTGCAGCCCAAGGCAAGCGATTGTTTGTGGACCTGCCGGACAAGTATGGCGACAGTATGTCCCAGGAAACGAGACAAGTTGGTAATAGTTTGGATAGAATCGGATGGAGACATTTCACGGAGGGGAAAGTGTCCGTCGGGCTTCTACAACTGCAACAAAATTATCTTCTGGGCATGCGGCTCCGGCTGACCATCGACAGTTGGACGAAGGGCTTCCTGGACCAGCTACTCTCCCTCACGCACACCCAATGGATTTGCAGGAACCTCACCAAACACCACAAAACCAAAGGCACGAAGGTCCTGGCTTCGAGAGAACAAATCCAGAAAGAGATAGAGCACCAACTTAGTTTAGGAACTGACGGCCTGCCGGAAGAAGCTAGATGTCTGCTGGAAATCCAACCGGAGGAACTTTTTGCCAAGAGCACTGAGCAACAACAGTATTGGTTGAATGCGGCGGTGGCGAGTAGAGAAGCGGCCGGAGACCTCACGGGAGGTAGACTGGACAATGAAAATCCGTCGATGGCTCAACCAAGGACCGCTCCACAGGAAACAGACGTGACAGCAGCCACTAGCACCGACAAGACGACTGCCACGAAGGCTCCTTTGCGTTTTGCCCCTATCTTTCAGCAGCAACTTCGGGCAGAAGCTCGGGCCTCCTCCACCCGGCAGAGGCCAAGGCTACCGCCAGACCTAGGGACGCAACGCACCGATTGTCTGGAGCTGCTACGACGTAATACGGATGAAGAGACAAGGACATTCTCCCCCAGGGACCTCTTCAGAGCGGTCCCCGAGACTTTCACCCTTGACATGGCAGGAGGAGATAAGGTTCACCGGGAAGCAATGCTCTCACTGCGACCACCACAATGGCTAAACGACGAAATCATCAACAGTTTCCTCCGCAGGGTTCTCTTTCCAAAGGTGAACTCCCAACGGGTCTACTTCTTCACCTCCTTCTTCATGTCAGCACTCCTTCAGACTGGGACAGACGGGCAATCAATACCCATCTACAACTACAACAATGTGCGCTCCTGGGGCAATACGTTGAGACGGAAGAACGGGATCTTGGGGGTGCGGGAGATATACGTGCCGATTAACCGGGGTAATCGCCATTGGTTGCTCCTCAGAGCCGACACCGTCCTCAAGGAGATTAAACTGTGGGATTCCCAGGGCAGGAAGGAGTATAACCAGCGGTACCTAAGGGCTATGCTGCAGTATCTCAAGGATAAGTATCGAGAAATACATGGGGAGGTGAACGCTGATTGGGACAACTCTTGGCGACTCATCGATGACTCAATGAACTCTCCACGGCAGACCAACGGATATGATTGTGGTCTCTTTGTCCTCGTCAACGCAACCCTACTGGCACAAAACATCCCTCTGTGCGAGAATTCCTACAACCAGGCGGACTTCCTCCTCAAAGAGACTAGGATGAGGATCGCAATGTTGCTGTGGTCTAGCAGCAGGAATCAACCAAGAGCTCCTGCCGCAGCAAGACTGCCTAGCCGATCGAATTCAACGGGTGGCAAGCGCAAGAGTGGTCACCTCGCAGCGGGCAAGCCTATCCCCAAGCCGGTCAGGGTAAAGACGGCTGGCTCAGGTTCATCGTGCAAGGAGCGCAATAAACGACGGAGAAAGGACAAGCGGATTATCCCAGGCGGCCCCAAAACTAGAGGTAAAGTCCACGGGGACGACCCAACTCCAATGCAGCAGACAGAGTCCCTCCTTAATCAGAAAAGGAGCGCTGCATCGCTCGCTGTTGGGGATTCAACACTTCAGGCCACTACCCAAAGACACGCACCTCCCAAGCGGAAGAAACGGAAGCTGCCAACCTGAGGCCACATGCAGGCTATTTCCCTTCGTGTTAGCAGATGCACTCTCACCTGGTTTCGAACGCTCCGGCGTTTAAGAGGAGCACCCGGCTCCTACGGGGGCACCCGTCTTGCTGTCTGGTAAGCCTTTCGGCAGTAAAAGACCGTACATTGTACCTAAGCAGGTCCAGATTATACTCGTGTAGATATCTAATCTGATTAATTTTGTATTTATTTATTTATTGAACTCACCCTCTCTCTAAGTAGTATCTTGTGTTCAAAATTAGTTTTACGGAATACCCACTGCAATTAACACCCCCCCCCCCTCTTCAAGGCACTAACGCAGATTCACTACTCTCCAATACTAAGTAATGAAGAACCAGTCATTAGTTGTTGCTGGGATGCGTCAACATGGGCTGTACAAATAATAATGATCCCAACACCCACACATTATTTTTGCACCATTACTTGTCACTGTAAACGGCCGCCATTAATAAATAACAAGCCTTGTCGAGCAGAATATTTCCCCAATAGTGGATATTATTTTTGATGTCGGTTCGGCGGAGTTGTTCGGTGTTCGTCGACGGCGATGGTGTTGTCGTTGACATGGTAGGAATATAATTGCATCATCCGACCAACTCGACGATGATGGTTATGTTCATAGTCATTTTCACAACAGAAGATGCCCCATTAGCAGAATAAACGGCGGTTCGGAGATCCTATGCCATAATAGGGGAGGGGAATGTCGATTATTCGGCTAATAGAAGCATATTCATTGACCTCATTTTTACTAGTAGTCTACCATGGTGAAGGCATTTTGATGGATTTTCAGAGGTGGGGGGCCTCATGGGTGATGTGATTGAAGAACAAACAACTTACTATTAGGGGATCACCCAAAACAGCCTTTCTTGCATTGCATATCTAGATTTTTCCTCTACCAAAATCAAATAGGGGATAACCTAATCAAATCGACACGCAGCCCATTCTTTTATGTGCCCTGGAGAGAGGAGCCTTCAATCATTCCTCTCCTCATAATATGTATTAATGTATGTCTTCGAGAGATGACAAACGACAACATCACCAACAATAATTTAAGAGCAACAGAAAAAATGGCAGAGGACAGCAAAGCTACCGTCGCAGCGGCAGAAGTGCATCAGAATGACGGTAGTAACAATGAACTTCCGTGGTGGAAACAGAGGCGAATCAAAGTATTCTTGGTGTTCATATTTATACTGATTACAGTAGTGGCTGTTTGTCTTGGAACGCTATTGAAGAGTGATGGATTTGACATGATGACAATTACATGCTTCACTAATCGTAATATGCTCAAGTCTGCCATTGACCAGTATGTCCGAGCTGGATGTAGTGATAATGAAGGGGCAGACTTTTGTCCTGCTAATATTGTTGACAAGTATGGATGGCCGATTGGATCATGGTGTGTTGTAAACGTAACTAATATGGCAAGCTTATTTGAGGGTCTGCACACCTTTGACGAAGATATATCTGGGTGGGAAGTTGGTCAAGTTACCGATATGAGTGGAATGTTCTCGGGAGCTTCATCATTCAACCAGGATTTGTCGAGATGGAATACTACATCAGTGTCAGATATGAGCGGCATGTTCGAAGGATCAACAGCATTTGATGGCGACATCTCGTCTTGGGATACGGCTGCAGTGACTGATATGAGTTACATGTTCTATGGAGCTTCGTCATTCAACCAAGAACGTTTGTCGAAGTGGGACACTTCAACAGCGACTACTATGGAGTCGATGTTTGATGGAGCTTCATCCTTTAATGGCGACATCTCTTCTTGGAATACATCAGATGTAACGACTATGGCGGGCATGTTCAGTAGAGCGTCATCATTCAATCAGGATCTTTCTCGATGGGATACTTCAGCTGGGAATACTATGGAGTCGATGTTTGATGGAGCATCATCCTTTAATGGCGACATCTCGTCTTGGAACACGGCTGCAGTGACTTCTATGTTACGCATGTTCTGGGGAACATCATCCTTTAATGGCGACATCTCGTCTTGGGATACGGCTGCAGTGACTTCTATGAGATCCATGTTCTCTTCGGCATCATCCTTTAATGGTGACATCTCGTTTTGGAACACGTCTGCAGTGACTGATATGAGTTTCATGTTCCATGTAGCGTCATCTTTCAACCAAGAAGATCCATCTCACTGGGATACTTCATCAGTTACTGATATGAGTCACATGTTCTCTTCAGCATCATCCTTTGATGGAGACATCTCGACGTGGAATACATCTGTAGTGACTGATTTGAAGCACATGTTCACTTTGGCATCATCTTTTAATGGCGACATCTCGCCTTGGAACACGTCTGCGGTGACTTCTATGAGGTACATGTTCGTTGGAGCATCATCCTTTAATGGCGACATCTCGTCTTGGAATACGGCTGCAGTGACTGATATCAGTCACATGTTCAATAGCGCATCATCCTTTATTGGCGACATCTCGTCTTGGGATACGACTGAAGTGACTGATATGAGTTTCATGTTCTGGTTAGCTTCTTCCTTTAATGGCGACATCTCGTCTTGGAATACGGCTGCAGTGACTGATATGAGTGGCATGTTCAATAGAGCACCATCCTTTAATGGTGACATCTCGTCTTGGAATACGGCTGCAGTGACTGATATGAGTTTCATGTTCAATAGTGCGTCATCCTTTAATGGCGATATCTCGTCTTGGAACACTGCTGCAGTGACTGATATGAGTGGTATGTTTCATCTAGCATCATTCTTTAATGGCGATACCTCATCTTGGAATACGACTGCAGTAACTTCTATGAGTGGTATGTTCGAAGGAGCATCGTCCTTCAATGGCGACATTTCGTCTTGGGACACGGTGTCAGTGCTAATATGAATTGGATGTTCGATGGAGCAACTTTATTCAACCAGAATCTGTGTGCATGGAAGGATAACTTCCCTTACAGTTGCACAACTAAAATGTGCAAATTGTTCCCCTTCCGCGGAGATATTGATATCTTTCGTGATTCAGGCTGCACCCATCAACGCACACCAACACATTCAGAAGGAGGTCCATTCTGTGCTTCCAATTGCCCCAAGTCTAGACCAATTATTGGTTAAAACCCAAACCAGTGATTATTAATGGATACTCTATAGCATTGCAAGATTTTAAGTGTGTTTTTGTATCTAAAAGTGCCAACAACTGTCATTTTCTCAACTCGTGTCTCTACAAGTGTCTTCCGCGAGGGCCCTTGCTCCGTGCACTGTTTATCCATTTTGATATAGCAACATTGGCAATAATTGATTCAGCTATCCAATGGCGTATAATTTGTCGATTTTGATTATTCTGACCCTACTTTCTATGTACTTTCAAAATCGGCTCTGGCAGTGGATTCGGCCGAACTGTGGGAAAGTAGAACCATAGCATGATTGATTCCCAAAAGTCGCCCATCAGGGCGTAAGTACGTCTAACGATGGAGCTCGATAAGAGCTTTCCAGAAGGGCACTCATCGCCTTCATTGGCCGGCTCTCTCTAGCTGGAGAGAGAAAAGTAGGAGACCTTCCTGGACCTTCTGTCACTTTTTTGCTTTTAGCGTGGTCGAAAAGGGTGAGTCTTGTTGAGCTTTAAGTTATGTTAAGTAAATAGAATACAGGGCCCGCCACCTCGTACACCCCAAGTTAAGCTGGTGAACCGCCGAGCAGAGAAAAGTCAGGCGGAGGAACATGTGGAGAGAGGCCAGGCTGTGGTATCTGAACATACGATTATCTGATATTTCCCGATGGGAAAGGAGAGCTAGCCTATGTTGTACAGCGTAGTCTTGGAGTCCATGATGTGGAGGCCAGGCTTGATGACTGCAAATCCAAGTGCCAAATTACTCGCGGAGTGACACAATCATTTCTCCCTCTAGAGAGATGGCCATTTTATTTTTTCCGAAGAATGCTCGGGGTCCCGGCACGCCACGGATTACTTCTGAGAAGGCACTTTGTGGGTCATTTTTTGTCATTGAATCTGCCGTCATGTTCGGCCTGTAGCTTCCGAACACACAGAACACTACAAAGCAAGCTCACAACTTTTCAAATCAAATCAAGAGGTTGCATCAAGCTTCGATTCGTCTGCTCATATTGGTCAAGAGACACGTTTCTTAGAGTGCTGCAATCTATTTTTTTTTTTTTCGTAGCACACTCTCCTTCTCTTCGAGTGCAGCGAGTTTTCTTCTTGAGTTGGGGCTTCCGCCCTCTCGGCTGTGCCGCTTGGCGGTAACTAGTGGCTGGGGGGGGCTGGGAGTTGTTGTTGATAAAAGCCCACTCAATCGATCTACGTTATTGGGTTAAAGAGGAGTGCCCTTCGCAAATTTGAGTTTAATCAACTGGAGGTTGCATCAAGCTTTGATTCCGCTGCTCGCAACTGATAGGCTTTTGCCTATGTACTACTGACCACGAACCAAGTTTCTTAGAGTGCTGCAATCTACTTTTCATTACTCAATTTTCTTCCTCCTCCTACCAACCTTCGGTTTCATTGGGATGATGAATGCCGCCTTTCCCACCTATGGAAAAATAGTAAGTTGGGGGACAATATGGTGTTGTTGAATCATCTGAGCTGACCCAAACTTAGATGGTGATGGGAGGGACGGATTGTAAATCTGACGAGGGATCCGTCTCTCTTGAATTCGAAGTGAGGAGAGGAGGAGAGGAAGAAAAATATTCATCGAACTTGTGAGCGATGTTATTTCTCTCGATCATCCGATGATACACACGTTGATTTGATTTGGATAGGTCGGGAAGAGAATCCGAGGAAGAGTTATTCTTTGTTGGTCATCGTTTGCAAGCTAGACAGAGTGGAGGGGAACTTATAGTCTGGCTAGGCCGTCGATTGATATTGCATCAGTTACCGCTTTTCCTCCCATCAAAGCATTGGCATCACGAGAAGAGACCCCTGCCTTGCGTAGCCCGACCGCGCTAAAGAGTCGATTGGGGGGTTCTCTTTATCGTGATGTAAGAATGCACTTCGACGTGAGTTGAGGGGAAGAGTGATAAAATTGCAAGTCAAAAAAATGGAGAGCCTGGGCTGCGATTGATCTGTAGCTAGAGTAAGTTGTGGTGTGGGGCTTGAACGGATTATCACTTGTTGGTCATTATGTATCAATGCTTAAGACCCAATAGTGAGGAGGTGATTGGGAGAAGTTGAGCAAGTTAATGTCGAGTCAAGAAGAATGGACGATACATTCATCCATCCTTGATCTGCACTTGACTGCAATATGTTGCCTACTTTACTCTGACTTAATTTTGAAGATAAAGAGGATGCAACCAATCACCGAGGAAAGGTGGAAAGAGATGTGAGATATGTAAGCATGCTATTCCTATCCACAGTCTCTGAGACATCAAACACGTGGCGAAATTCTTATGCCCTTTAGATGAGGCAACATATCCAGTGTGTTGTACGGGGAGAGAACAAGGCATATTCAACGCATGAGATTTCGGCCACACCGGGACAAATCAGCTGTCCCGGGAATTAGGATATGGGGGTTTCTTATTCGTGCTTTTGTTTCGAAAGGGTCCTGTTTAAACTGGCAGAGCAGATAGCGTCTTGGTGCTTCAACTCATCCTGACTGCTCTCTTGGTATCGGGCAAGTCTTTGACTACTTAAACGCGAGGGATCAGATCAACAGTTTGTAGTATTTCACATTGGTCTCCTCTTGCGGGTCAAAGGTGGCACTTCACTAAGGAGTCTACCAGCCTGGCCTAGAACTGATTTGTTTGGTGTGCCGCAGGAGATTATGGTTGGTAGGCTAGTCACTTATGACTACGTCTACTGCGTAATCCCATGTCTCATGTAGGTATTTTCAGCCATCCTTCTTGTCGCAAGTACCTTTCAAGATAGAAATTCTGGCAGGGTAACCCCATTCAGTTATTGTGGATCTGTTATGGTTGGAATGACGATCTACGTTGGGCTTTATTTTTACCAAGAGATGGGTCTCTTGGCGATATTGGAGTTTCATTTCTAATATCTAGGTGTTATGTTAGTGTCTTCTCAGACTGACTTTTCTCTGTACGTAGGATCCACCCTTGCTCGAGGCTAGTATGTCGAGCAACTGTAAAGTTGAAGCACCATTCAAGAACCAGTAAGTAGATACCGGCCAGAGATATGTATTGATGTAAGAAGAGAACTTTGAGTGAGGATGTGCCTCCTACAAACCTTTGCTAGAAATCCTGCGAGGACGGAAGAGCTTGGTTGCGTTAAGAGCTTGGTAGCGTTGGTATTTATTTGGAAGAAGTTTCTATGATGAACAGACTCTTGATCTACCAGAGATGGACTTGTGGAGTGATTATCTACCTATCTATTATCATTTTTGGGCAAGTATCACGACGCAGAGGTAAGTTGATCCGACTCCGCCGCGGGTGACCCAGCAGCTAGCAATACAAAAGCAAGATATAATTTGGCTACTTTGACGGAGGATGACAGGACGGAGGTTACATCTCCCGTCATGCCGCCGCCAAAAGGGGAGGATGCATCAAAACTATCATTGAACCAACGAGATCTGCATTAATATACTTGATGATCTATATATAACAGAAATTTTAAAGTACGTCTGGTGGGCCCTCAAGAGGCGACATTATCTACGCTAAGTGATAACGAACATGTGCTGCAGTAGCTATTATTTCCCAGATCGCACCCCAAGCCTGCTATCTTTCAAGCAGGCCAGGATTAACAACGTCAACCTATTCAGGTCGTTTGTGGTGTCGATTACTCGACTGGGTCGAAAACTTCATCTATTCTCACTTGGTTTGGTTCAAGGCGTAACACTTCGCTGTCTGCTTGCTCCCTAGCTTCTCTCACAATATTGCGAGGTGGTGGAGGTTGTGGTGGCGCCGATTCGATTTCTGGAAAGTAATCACTGATGAGTCGCTGCCCTGGCAATAGTGTGTACTTATCACGTTCCCATGCCTTTACCGCCTCTTCGATATGGTGAAGCCATAATCGTCTTGTAGCTGGTCTCATTCGCAAAATCTCATGTAATTGCATTTTCGCCATCTCTCGTTGATGTGCTGGTAATAGCTCATGACGATGTTTATGGTACCACACTAGTTTCCTTGTCAGCAATTCACTTTCCAATTGATCCGCATTACTTCCCCGGCCCTTAGCCACCCTGTTACGTTCCATCCACTGAGGCCATGCAATGTCAAACCAAATCATTTGTTGAAATTGATCGAATTGCATATCGGCATCGCTAGTGTGGGTGTCTTGGAACGCCTCTTTCCACTCCTTCACTAGATATCCTCGGAAGAAATCTTCCCACGACCCCAACTCACTCTGTGCCTGCACTGCTGCACGGACTGCTGGATGTCGGGTTGCGGGAAGTATATCTTCTCCTTCTGCATACTGTTCCATGATATCGGCAACAGTCCGAAGTATTTGCCTTGATAATTTTCTGAGTCCTTTCTTTCTTAAAGCTGCTATGATTTCTTGACGCTTCGCTACCATCCGTGGGTGGGGACATTTGAAGACGTGCGCTATTGTTTCATCTCCACACGGGCACCCAGGGCATTGGGAAACCGAGGTGACATGTCGTCTGACATGATTGACAGGTAAGAGGCCATGCATCAATTTGCATGTAAACCTCTGTTTACTCAGATCACTTCGTCTCCTCACTGCTCCAATTGTGTGCCAATGCACCCCATCAAACTGTCCGTCTGACCAGTTATGTCGACGTTTGATATACTCCCGTAGGATTGGTCCACGTCTGGCGTTGTAAAGCTGCTTCTTCATTCGCGCTGTTATCCACTTTTCCCCAATTTTCAACACTGCCTTCGATCCCTCATAATAATATACTTGATGATCTAACAGAAGACTTATCAATGTGTAACATTAATTTTGAACTACGTCTGGTGGGACTCCCGGGCTCAAGAAATCAATCGATCTGTTTCAGATGGCATTCGTCCGCTTTCAATATCATCGTCTTCACTTGTTGCAAGACTTCCCTGATCAGAAGAGGAAGATGATGAGTTTGGGTGCGTGCTAGTGCTGGTGCTGGTGCTGGTGCTGAACCTGAACGATGACCGCCTCTGACTCTGAGCAGGGTTGTGAGCAGCAGGTCCACGTGCAAGATCATACGTGATGAGCTTTGCTCTTTCATCAATAGCAGTGATTTGCTTGTCAATCTCTTGACAGAACTTCTCGAGAGGCAAGTCGGATTCGTCATGTCCAAATGGATCTTCCTGCGAAGTGAGAGTGATGTTGATAAGTATGATGTGAGAGTTAAAAAAGCCATTGTGAGCAAGAGTAAGCATATAACAAAATTGATGACGATGAAAAAAATATATTTCATGTTCGATATCAATATCTTACCATGTCCGTGCCAACGCCAATGATCATCTTCACAATAACGTAAACAATGAGCACAACGATAGGATTGTAAAATCCCGCTCCAGGAGCCCACGCCAAACACGCCGCAGTGAAGAAGATTGAGCCCGTGGTGTTCAAGATGTCATCGTATGCCGCAGGCAGGCCAGTACTTCTCACTCTGATGCATCCTCCGATACCGTCAGCAAGTTTGCATATGGTTTCCTCCATAGCAGTCTGAGCTGCATTATTCTTCCACCCCTCATGCTTCGAATTCGCTTCAAGTCCTGACGAAACTACGGCTCTCATTGCATCGATGCAATAGTACGGTTGCCATCCACTTTGCCTAGAAATCATATCCAGCTCTTCCTGCGAAATAACTCCCTTCTCAAGAAGTTCGGCACCACCCTCAGTAACATCTTCTACACCAGCCCCTCTAAGCTGTGCTTTGCAGCAATAGGCAAAGATGATAGCTAGACAGCTTAGTCTATGTACTAGCGCCGGCTCCTTGATCCAGAGATGGGCCTGCTGGGCAATACGGATCGAACAAACAATCATTGATCCCCATAGCACCCTGCCCTCCCACCAGCGTGAATAACTGCAACGAGCACAGCATAATGAATGAGGACTCTGCAAAACCTTTGACTGCAAAGATCAAAGATACAATTGTGAACTTACCAAATGTTGGTGCGGAACACAAGTGCAAAAGAGTAGAATGCACCCAACGTGCCAATGGCGGGCTTTGAATCAGATATAAAGGATAGCCACTCACTTCCTAAAAGCCTCACACCGAAAGTGATCATGCTCGCTACGGTTACTACAATGAAAAGGTCGACGCCTATAATCACTTCTTTCAGATACTCGAGTTTGTGAATCCACTGGCCCGCATAAGCATCATTTACAGATACAGTTTTTGACTTTGTGGAGTCGGTCGAAGTCGAAGCGCCGTTTCTCTCACGATATGGCTGTTTCCACAGTAGTGGACGACTGATTGGTGTTGCCGTTGGACCATCCCGAACAGGTTTTAGCCAATGATTGGTCATCCTCTAACTCCAACGTGAACGTGGTTTGTTGGCGAAAAAGTAACACATTATTTTATGTTGTAAGTAGATTGCATTGCGCAGGAAGTTTGCTGCTGCTAGCTGCCGATTCTTTCTCTTCAAGTAGGTTCAACTTCCGGCGTTCTTTTTATGCCGTGCGCGTCGATTTTTTGGAACCGGAGCCTTTCCCGCATTTTTTTGTTAGTGAAGTGCTCTCTAGCTTTGGGCCATGGTGCATGGTGGCCAAAATTAAGTTTCAGGGAAGTGGTTTACATGCTTGTCCCGAGATACTATCCTTTAGGTGACTATTATGAGAGTATATATACTGAGGGGCAGGTGATGAAGCCTTATATTTTTGTCGAGATATTGTATGCATTTGAAGGTGCTCTCTAGCTTGGTACTAGCTTTGATGGCTGATGGCCTGCCAAATTTGTGCAGCAAAAAGCTAGTGGACTCTCACATGCATTTCTCAGCGGAGCATTGGAATTATTTTACAGCCAACACATGTATAGAACCCCCATTATGGTCGACAAAAGGATGGTGATACTGGAAAAGCATATTCGGCAACTCCCCAAAATATAATTTTGGCCATTGTGGCCCAAAGCTAGAGCATTTCACTCTAACAAAAAAAATTGAAAAAAGGCTCCGGTTCCAAAAAACGAAGATTTTGGCGCGGCGCACGGCCTTTATGTACCTAGGAGTAAGTATATAGGTACTTAGGTATCGTACTTACTTTGTACTGATTTTTTCTGTGCTACGGTAAAATGTGAGTGGTGCCCGTTTGCAAATCTTCAGATCCTGTCGTGCTTCAGAAAGAGGCCACGCACAGCCTGCCGCCAAGGCCCACACATGCAAATCAACTTCAAACCGCTTGAGAAAATCGCGAACACTCGAACTTTTGACGTTCAAAAGACTCAGCCCACATCGACGATGAAACCATGTGCAACAGTGCAACACCGACGGACATGAGATGTAATACAATAGACTTTGGTGCACCTTCACATTGATTGAATAGGTGTGTTGTGTCGTCCAAACTTGCCGCCGCCGCCGTGTGTGTGCTGATCGGTGCTTCTTCTTGCCCAGTTGAGCCAGACAAGACCAAGCAACACACATATCATGGAAGAGGCAAACCCATCATCATCGTCACTTCTTGGCAATGGTGGTCAATTAGTAGTTCCACCGTCACCACAATCTCCATCGATTGCCTTCAAATTCACCGATGACAGCAGCAATAATATTATCAAAGGCGGCGTCTCCCCAAATACACGAATCGGCGCAAACAACATTACATCATCATCATCAAATAATGCACTTCCATTCGATAGACGATCACCTCCACGAAAGACACCCAACAACAACAACACTACAAACACACGAACAGCACCACCACCAAGACCATCCACTCCACCACTAGGACCCACAACAACTCGTTCTACATCCAACAACATACTAACAGACGACATTATCCATCATCCATCAAATCAAGTAATCAACATCCCAACCACAGCCTCCTTCAACAACACCGACTCACCCTCCATGAACACGGCAGTTTCGGAACTATCCTCCCACAATTCCTCCCTTCGTACACCCACCAATAATACTACTCCACTCACACCCACGACGAAACGACCACTCAATCCGGTACAACAAACGGCCATGAACAATTTTCTCAATGCCAAAACAAAAGAGGATAAGGCACGTGCTTGGGAGGAATTGGTACGTTCATTGAAACAATCCAATCGTGGTGGAGGTGGAGGTGGTAGTGTCGATTCGAGAGGAAGACGAAACCATCATCATCGAAAACGTACAGGAAGTTCGGGTAGTGTGGGAAGTTGTGGTAGTCACAGTTTGGGATTTATACAATATTCCAATGTTAGGGATGGTGATGGGAAGGGTGGGGGGATGAGTGTCACGAGTGGATTGACGAGTAATGGTACTTCGGTGGATATTACTCAGTATTATGTTGGAGGACGTGGTGCTGCTGCTGGAAATCATCCGGGTAGTGGTAGTGGTGGTGAAGGGCATCATGATGGGACTATTGCATTGAGTGGAAGTCCTCCTTTGGGGAGTGCGAGTGGTGGTGGTGGGGATCATAGGCCTCCGTTGTTTCCGGTGATTACTACGACGACTACTACTGCCTCAGCGTCAAAGGAGGTGATTGGAGGAGGAGGAGGAGGGAGAGAGGGAGTGGATCACTTGATATCACCATTGTCCGATCATGACTATTATGATGATTTAAATTATGATGATACATCCGAACAAGAGGAGGAGGAGCAGGAAGAGGAAGAGAATGGAGTCTCGAGAGCATTGTTAAATGTAGATGATGCCGAGGAGGAACTTGCAGTGTATGAAGATGAGGACGAAGAGGATGTCAGTGCTTTGAAGGGGGTGACATTGTTTGATAGTATGACTTCGATTCAAGTGGATGAGGAAGAAAGTATTGCGGAGGTTGTAGCTCCTCCACCACCACCACCGTTTTTACAGCCACAACAAGGAGAAAATGACAATCGTCAGTCGTCAGTTCGTGATACGATTGGACGGTATGAGACAAATGATGGGGCGGAAGAAGAAGAGTCGGAGTCTAGGTCGCCGAGTATGATTCGAAGAAAGAGTGATCAATTGTTTGCAAGTCCTGAGCAGCAACAAAAGCAGCGAAAGCAATATCAATTCCACCCCGAGTGGCAAAAGGTTAGTGTAGAATCTAATCCTGCTGCCCTTGTTACCACCACAGCAGCTGTAGCAACAGCAGAAGTTACACCAGCGGCAACAGCAGCAACAACAACAATAGAAGTACCATCACAACGTTCAAGAAAGCCAAAGAAGAAGCGTTTCACAAATGGTGTTGGTAGCGGTAACAAGAGTTCATCACTCGAACATCAAATTCGATTAGTGCTAGGGAACGGTAGTAGTAGCAATGATGATCACGTCTCAAAAGATAAAGGACCAAGTGACAAAAAAGCCTCAGCTTCAGATATTCTACGTGAATTGAACAATTCGTATGATCACGACGACTCAAGAGACGAAGGAGGGCAGAGTAATGACAATGCCTCAGCTTCGGATATTCTACGTGAATTGAGTAGTTCAAAGGAGCAGCAGCAGTATTATCAACAACAACCAAAACCGTTGAGATCTTCGTCAAGTGGTGGTGGTAATAGACTCCCCCCGTCGAGTATTTCATTTGGGAGTAAGAGCAAACAGCAGCAGAAACAGCGAATGTCGAAACAACAAGCGTCAGTGGCGACAAATAATAATGGTGTCAATTCTTCGAAGAAGACACCGGCGTTGTTGGCACCATCTCGACGTGATCTGCATAGCTTGAGAATTAGACAAATGGTTTCGAAATCGACCATGATGACCAATGATAAAGTTGTTGATGATGATGATGATGTTGCACAGGTGGTTGTCAAACATACTACCCCTTCTACTTCAATCGCTACGACTTCTACTACCAATACCAACACTACGCGAGAGTCGTCAGTACGTCCTATCAGAGGTGGAAAAGGATTTTTCACTAGAACAGGCCCCTCGAACTCATCATCTTCTGGGTTGTACTCATCCGACATGATAACAAGGGATGAAACGACAGCCAATACCAACGACTTCGATTTGTATCATCCAGGACGTCCATCCAACAACAATACCGTACAACCACCACCAACGGCGCCTCAAGAATCATATGCATCGTCGTCACCACCCCCACCCCCGCGAGGTGGTACAGTAACACCCGAAAATTCTGGCTCACCTACCAATAGTCTCGCTGAATCCATCAATGAACTGAAAGCCTCCATATCGGAACTCAAGAATGCTGGGGTTGGTGGTGTTGGTAAGTCCACGTCGACACTGGTATGGAATGAAAGTACGGGGAGGTATGTGATTCGAGATGTCGATGATGAATCGTTTGATGATATGGTGAGCAAAGGTCCGACTGTCACGCAGGAAAGTGACAATGATGATGATGAGGAGGAGGAGGAAGATGAGGAAGAAGATCCTTCACTCATGTTCAAGATGCCAAATCATATTACTAGAGGAAGTATCCTTGATGATGATGTCGTGGATGAAGCAGTACGATTGGCTGCTATGGATGTAATGTCATCGGCATCAACCTCGGTGGGTGCTGCATCAGCAGATGAGTCGCTGAATAACTTTTTGTCATCTCCTGGTGGTGAAGAAGAGGAAGAGGATGACTTTTTTGTTGTCGAGAAGAGATCTAATCAGAGTATGGCGGATGATACTAAATGGCGCGCATTTCAACAGTCTTCTGGAAATGATGCATTCCAACTCGATTCTTGGGGGAACAATGGTGATGATGGCTTTGGTGATGACTTTGGAGATGATGCCAGTTTCCCTTCGGAGATTCAGTGGGGTGCTAACGATTGGACAGATTGGGAAGTTGATGATGCAGCAGGCAAACAGTCTGACAAGATAAACTTTGTCTCGCCAGCGTCGGCAGTCCCAAGCAGTGATCGACACGATCCATTCAATCCATTTGCTCAGCTTGTGCTGTCGCTAGATTAATGTTTGGGAGAAAGAGACCTCAGATTCACGTGTGTGTATACGTTTTCTTTGTTTGTGAGGAGTGTTTAAACAGTATTAGTTTACATATAATGTGATGCTTTTTTACCTGTACATCAGTCTTAAAATTGCCTTGTCTCTGGGTTGTCTCCTTCTCGTAAACCAAAGTGTTTGGTTTCAAATGTCATTGCTTCGATTTCTACTTCTTTTAACTGTTCCATAATCTCCCTTGACTTCTCATGATACTCCTCCGCTCTTACAGATGAAAAGCTTCCCATTACACTATAAGCAGTAGCTATGTTCAACATGAAGGCATTGTTTTGAGTGTTCGTCCTTCGTATTTCTTCGATGACTGCTAGCATCTTTGTGCACATCTCTTCTCCCTCTGCTTTCTCTGATTCACTCCTCTCTCCGATGAGTGCACGCATCCTGTCAACCATTGCATGAAGATACAACATATGATCTGTCTTGAACTCCCTCTCGGCAAAAATCACACGAGCTTTCAGCAGTTCATTGCGAACATCGTTTTGAAAGTCTTCGTTACAAATAGGGCAAGTATTAAAGGCCTCTCGAGTGGCCATCTGACGATTCCAAGCGGGAGCTTGTCTGCTCTTGTCCTCTGCTTCGTCGACGATGCACTGGAGGTGCGCATAGCCTCTTCTGCCCCGACAGGAACAATCACGCACCAGCGGCTCATCTCCTTCTTGGAGACATAACCGGCAGCACGATGAATCATCTTGATTAAATCCAGCAGTGGATACTTTCCTCTTCTTATTGACCTTCTGCACCTCATCTGCTTCCCTAACTGGGCCGCATACGACGCAAGATTGATCCTTGCATCTGCGATAGTGGCTCAAAACGACTCTGCTGTAGTTGCAGTGAGGAAAATCGCATTTATCACCCTTGCACGTGCATGTGGCTATGTGCTTCCACACCCTTTTCATAGCAGAGCAGTGAGCGATCTTACAGCGCCCTTCAGCAGTTGGACATTTCGAAGCATGATGCAAGAGAACAAGCCTCTTCCGTCGATTGTGTTGACTATCACTTACTGGTTGCTCCCACCAACCTCCACCTCCAGTTCCGGTGCTGCCATCATCAAGATGATCCCTTGGTGTAGTCATGTTGTTGGTAGCGCTGCGTTGCCAACAACATGACTATTTCTTTTGATAGCATGCGTTCTCCTTGCCGCGCATGCGTTAAGCGTGCGTCGTACTGGAAGAGGGCGGCACATCATCATGTGTATTTGAAACTCTTGTCCCACAAAATGTTCGTGTTTAGCGACAGTGATGGTGTTCGGTCAATTGACGGTACTTGATTTCTTCCACAGTGGAAGATATCGTTTCATGTGCACTGGTCTGGCCCTCGTGGGACCTTCTCAAAAGATATCACGGGTTCTCATCAATCAATCACGAGAAAAACCTTCATTTGAATTTGCTACTTACTTACATTTTCCAGAACTTCTAATATTTACATGATTTTAAATCTTATTCATTCAACCTTGTACAACGGAACATACTTCTCCTTCAAATAATGAAGGAAGTATTGCGGATTCAATTCCTCTCCTACTTCCGCCAGCAACAAGTCATCCAGAGATTTGTACCTCTTGCCGTGGGTATGAACACGCTTCGTCAACCAGCTCCTGATTTCATCAAACTCTCCAGCCTTAATCTTGTCATCCATATCAGGAATTGCTAGCTTGCAATAATGAGCCAATTGAGCTGCCATCATTGAACCGAGGAGGTAGGTTGGGAAATATCCGATGGCAAGGCAACTCCAGTGAATATCCTGAAGACATCCTTTGGTATCATCTGGAACGTCAATGTCGAGTAGACTCTTCATATCAGCATTCCACCTGGCAGGGATATCCGCCACATCAAGCTTTCCGGCAACAACATCACGTTCAATATTGTATCGTAGAATAACGTGAAGGGGGTAGGTCAATTCATCGGCTTCAACTCGGATCAAGTTATTGAAATCCACCGCATTCACTGCACCATACAATTCCTCTGCCGAATACTCAAATTTGTTGTCATCCGTATTGAATGCCTCTACCAAAATAGGTTGAGCCCACTCGTAAAATGCCCTACTCTTTCCAATGTGACGCTCCCAGAAGAGACTTTGAGATTCGTGTACTCCCATTGAGAGGGCAGAGTCAAGGCTGAGATCGCTATCACCGAGATTCTGTTCGTACATTGCATGTCCTCCCTCATGAATAGTCCCCTGCAGTAAAATAGTACATTGTTAGTATCATAATTTCATCAAAGAATACGTTATAATAAGAGCAACAAAGAGCAAAAATCTTACCATCAATCCCTGATACCATTCATCATCACTAAACCTACTCGTAATCCTCACATCCGCCCCACTCAACGACATGGTAAACGGATGAACACTCACATCAATCCGTCCATGACCCTCATTAAACCCAATTGCCGTAACAATCTTCTGACAAGCAGCCTTTTGTGCATCAATATCAAATTTCCCCGACAGGGCCTCCAAACTTGGTGCATTCTCCTCACTACTCGCACGAATTTTGGCAATAAATGGTACTAATGCACTCTGCACTTGATCAAACAATTCATCAATACGAGATGATGCCATGCCCATTTCAAATTGATCCAACATTTGAGAATACAATGATACATCAGAATTATCATCTCCACGTTGCAACGCCGCAATTTCCTTGGCGGTATCAAAACAATCTTTCAGTGCGGGAGCAAAGGCGGCAAAATCATTGGATTGACGTGCCTTGACCCATTCGTGATTGGCGGATGCCTCCAATGATGCCTTCCGGGCGGCTAATTCGTCGGGGATGCAGGTTGATTTGGTGAAGGCGTCTTGTTCTAATTCCAAAATGCGTTTGGCGGTGAGTAATGCTTCATTATTGGTAGTATCAGACGTCTTTAGCAATTCGTTGAGGTCGGCTGTGGCCTCTTCAATAAGCTTTCCAATGATGGGATCAGTTGATTTTTGATGGGCAATGGTTGCAAGGACGGCCAATTGCTTCCCCCGTGAGGATTGGGGTCGATCCGATTGGGGCATGAAGACTTGTCGATCGTAATTCAATACGGCCGATGCATGGTTGAGATGAGTAATTTCACGTAGACGCTTGAGTAAATCACCGTAGGGTTTGGAGTGCTCTTCGAAATTGATTGTAGCGGTAGTAGCACTACAGTCGGGTGTGGTAGTTGTCGCAGTCATGTGAGCAGTGGTGGTGGTGGAGGTGGCGAAAGATTTTTGAGCAACAAAGGCTGAAGAGATGAGTACGTGACGTGCACTTAGAATCAATGAAGCACGGACGAATTTTTTGAAGGATAGAATCATAGCAGTTGCTGGAAGAGCGATGGTATGATTGGTATTGACTGTTGTTGGTGCCTCGCTTGGTAGTAAATATTATGATATTGTTAGCTACGATTGCCATGCAGAACATGAGGCCAACTCATCGTCATTGGCGGCAAAAGATCGCGTGGAGGTGGAAGATTTAGCTGGCCTCACTTGAGGCCTCCCAAAAACGACAGAGTTGGCAGCAGTTTTTGCCACACCAAAACGAGGCCTGGAGTCACTTCGCGCCATCTTTGCACTTAGCCAAAAATGGCTCTCAATGACACATTTTTGACACTCGCCGCAACAACTCTGAACTGGGCTGTGCTGTATTGATCACAAACACCCAGCCGCATTACTGACCACTGGAAGGCTGCTGCTGTTACTGCTACTGGCTGCTTGCATTCTATGACATTGAGTGGTATTGATCTCTCAAGCGATCTTGGTACAGCCAGAGAGTAAATTATTGACGTGCACCGACAACATCGCATCGGCCAACATCACCTCTTGTCTCATCATTAAACATTATCAAAAATGGCCTCTCGAAACCGCCACCACACCCAACAGTCCTCCTCTCAAACCATCACCCCCACCTACACAGCCCTAGCCTCCCTCCGCGAAAAACTCCGCTCGTCCAAAAACAAAAAAGATCGCTCCACCGCCTGCAAGGAACTGCTCGAAAAACTTCAAGACAAATCCACAACCAAACGTCTCGAATACGAAGCACAGCTCATGTTCGACACCTACATCCGTCGTGGTGGGGGTGGTGGTACCACTCTGGGTACCGCCACACACATTGGTGATAATTCGTCACTATTTCCACGAGATCGTGTATCATCACTATTTCGCAATCTAATGGATCAAGTCTTGGTCACCTCCCAGATCATCATTGACGGTGGTAACGAACCCACCAACAAAAAACGAACCAAACGAACCGCCAATCAAACCGGACTTACCTCCACCACCAAGCTCAAATTCACCGCCAATGACATTTTATTCCCCTACCGTATATTCCTCAAAATTGATGAACAGGGATTGGAAGTGAATGATGGGGGGTATGGAAGTCCACCTTCATGGGAGGTAGATTGGAAATCGAGACCACGATATGGACATCATTTGGATACACGTCCATTAAGTGATACTGGTAGTGTCAAGAGTAGTAGATCATCATCAATGATGCAACAACAACAACAAATACAACAACATCATGGTGTATTCTCGGCAACATTTTATACACCACACACCTACACAGATGATGATCGAGGAACACGCCTCTCCACCAAGGAAATAGTCGCATGTGTCGATTACTGTATTCAATATTTGAATGATGTCGATTGTGTCTCATTGGCAGAGGCAGAATTGTTGAAATGGTTGGGACATTTGTGTTCACGTGTCGATTATGTGAGTGTTTTGCCCATGTATTATCAGGTGTCGTATATTTTGGAGGAGGTGGGGAGGAGGATTCGACGAACGTTTGAATGTAGTAATGGAAGTAGTAGTAATAGGGTGGGTGTGGTGCAGAGGGAGAGTTTGAATCAGTCAGTGAGGTGTCTTAGTGCATTGGTATACAATTTAACAACGAGGTTGGGGATGGCGATGCAACTATATACACGGCCAGTGATTGAACTGGTGGGTGTTTGGGCAGATATGGCATGGAGGAATAATGAGGGTGGTGGTATACGGAGTGAACAAGAGATTGTAGCACTCATGCCATATTTGTATTCGGCAGTTACACAATTGCTTGCGGCCCATCCAGAACAATGTGTATCGGTATTGTCGGAACATGGACATGCGTTGTTACGTTTGGCACGAAGGTATTATACAAGAGTGTCTACTCCTCAGGCAACGCGGGATGCGTTGACGGAGTATATTGGTGCTCATTTGTTGGTTGCAGAGACGAGTGGGAGGCTTTGTGGTCTTCCTGAGGGTGATTTGGGTCCGTTGGAACCACGAGATGAGGAGGAAGATGAGACTCCGGCTGAGGAGGAGGAGGGGGACTTTGAAGATGATGAGGACCACTCATCAAAGAAGAAGAAGAAGAAGAAGAAGCAACGAAAGAAGAAGAAGAGGAACGGTGCGACGTTGGATGGGAAAACTATTTTGAGTTTGTTGGATATGATACGCAATGAAAAGGTTTGGGAGGGGATGTTTGCGGCTGGAGATGATGGTTCGAAGAAGAGACGAAAGAAATCTGGTCGGAGAAGCTTCCCCGGAGGCAAGAAGGGGATTGCTGGGGGCAAAAAGTCACCATCGGTATCTGAAGGCGGAGCGTCATGGACTCCTCTGAATCGGAGACAGCGAAGATATTTGGAATTGTTGGCTCGTTTGATGCGTGTGTCTCAAAGACTTTATCTTTCCGAGGCCGAGGATGTGAAGGAAGGATCAATTGGTTCGTTGGAGTTGCTCATAGAGCAGGCGAATGATCTGAGAAATCAGCCAAGTATTGAGAAGGGAGAGATTGACATTGAAAGAGATGATGAGAATTCACAGTCATCAGTGATAGCATCACCAGATTCACTGGCTTGTAGCCCGTGGATTCGCATGGTGTGTCGTCATTTGTATAATTTGAATCCGAAGCTTGGTAAATTGGTCCAACCTGGAGTCAATGTATCTCTTGAGCATGAAACAGGCAACTCACAATTCTTCACACAGCATCACAGTTCTCCTGAGAATGTGTCTATGGAAAGGAAAGATGATATGGCCTCGATGGATCGTTTACTTTATGAAGGTTGTCCCATGCTTCAAGCTCTGACAATTGAAACTGCAGAGGAGACAGCTTCGATCGAGCCTACATCAACATATACTTCATCAACTTTTACACAACCCACTTCTTTCCTTCCCAACGACAAAGCATTCAAAGGGCAAGATTCTGTCCGTCCAACTGCAACAGCAACTCTTCAATTACTATGCGCCAGTGCTGAATCATTCCCTCGAGGGGAGTGCTGGACATCAAGTTCACGAAGCTATTGGTCGACTGTTTTGGACGATCGCCATTATCCAAATGGAACATCGGCGAACATCCTGGAGCGATATGGGTCATCTCCTGCTGATGCAGCAGCGGTAATTTATCTGCTTGGAACGACGTTAGAGCGCTTTGGAGGCACTGGCGGAGACGAATCCGTGCAGTTGTGGACATTAATGGCATTGTTGAAGATGACAGAGTCTAGCGCTATCATTTGCTCACGAGAGGGATTGGATAACACCTCGTTTGGGTCTCCATCTGCAATGAAAGTACTTCGAGTAGCTTGGCAGTATGTTTGGAAAGTTCTGTTTCGTTACGACCTTCGATACGCAGCATACACGCAGGGGGCGTACGACTCAAATGCAGGGGAACTTGTGCTGCAGCTACTGACCCAGATGATCCGCTACAACTGCGCAGATAGAATGACAATGTTCTCTTGTGGACCATCAAGCTTGTCAGCAAAGGAGTCAGCTACGCCATCGTCACCGTTTGTTTATGCTGAACAAGAGCATCTACACAAACTGCCTATATTTGATGATACTGCAATATCACTTTCGAGTGCGCCTTTTGAGCTCATCACCGCTATCATTCAACATGTTGGTTTTTCTGGTGTGGTCGGTTCGAATACTGGTGCCGTCGGCACAGAGTCATCAAGAGATCTCAGCTATTTTCTCTCTTTCTGTTTACGCTTCTTAGAATCAGCCATGATTGATGCGCCTGAGTCTCACATCCAACGGTCATTCTTCCCTTACGTTAGCATGTGTCTCGCATCTTTACTTAGCAATGGGGGCATTGTCACAAGTACCAGTACATACGAGCTAGATGGATTGACACGCTTTGGGATCACTGAGGACGTAGAACCAATCTTTTACCGTCATGATCCTGACGGAGGAGACATTGAGTCTACAAGCTTGTTTCATCGGCTTTTGGATGACTTGTGGGCTGAATCAATAGGTTATGATCGAGTGAAGGAAATGGATGCTGGATTTTCACGTCGAATATATCAAGGAAGAGGTGCCCTCTTGAGCAAATTCTTGGATGCTAGCTATGAGAGAGACAAAATGCAGATTTATCGGAAAGGCATTGGGGTTTCCAGTATTGAATCTTCACTCCCTGCTTCCACGCTTCAGCTTGGACATGTGGCTCTGCAAAAAATGAAAGTATTCTTCGATGCAAAAATATTTCAAGTCAAATACGACGGCGAAAATAGCAGTGACGATGAAAATGAAATGGATACTGCTACGATCGGGGACAACAAATCCCTCGTCCTTCCCCAGTTGACCGGCTACCTTTCGTTAATCCTGACGGCAATCATCTCCAATAATTTGAACAGTCAAACGATTGCGAAGTGTGTTGCAGATGTCTTTAAAGATCTGTTTGCTCCTGCGTTTGATATTATTTCAGCATGCTTGCCATCACTTGTGTGCCACCCTGCGGATCGGGTAGCTGTTTTGAATCATCTAAACGGGATTGTAAGAGTTTTAGTGAAGATCTCCGCAGTAGAAGGGGTTGGAGAATCGGTTATCCCACAATTGATTGGAGATCATGCCAAATCCTTCTTCAAACTGTGTAAGTTGATGTTGAAGAAGCACAGGAAGGAAACATACACGTCACCGTTAAGCCCGGCACTACCGAATGGAAGGTCTCTTCAGGACTATGAATCTGATGACGATGTCATTCAAGCGCCAATCCAACGAGCAACCAGTTCCTCTGTTGCTTTCGATGATGATAGTGACGGCATGATGGACGATGATGACGACATGCCTAGCAAACGTTTCGGTGGAAGGGTGCAACATTTACCTCCTAGTAAGAGAAGGCGAGTGGGCGAGATCAGCAGCAGGAATACGAAGACAGATTCATTCAAAAGCAATGGCAGCATTCACACATATATAGATGCTGAAGCGGCCTTCTCGTGTGCATCTTTGATGGTCTTATTGCAACCTTCTTTTCAATGCTTGGAGATGATTGCGGGGCATTTAGTTTGGCCAGATGAGTATGATGGCAAAGCTGGCTATGTTTCCACCTCAAAGTCTCCGGATCCTCACTGCGCAATGGTGTGCGCCTCTTTGTTCTGTCAAAAATCTGTGGTGTTGAGGCATGATCGTCTTCTTCTGACATTCTCTGCGGTAGCTAATGTGGGCCGTGACGAAGATCAAACTTCAGCATTGATTCTTGTGGCAGACATGATCTTTCAGGCAAGGCGTTATTCGACTCCGTCGTCAAAATATTTTATGTGTGGTCATGGAATCGCAGCCAGTCTCGTTGAAATTAGAGAATATGGCGATTGTTGTCGTCCCATAAATAAATCAGAGAGTAAGGCGATCCTTGATGTATTGTATCCTGAAGGCATCGAAACGGATAACGATGATTATCGCAAAATGCGGCAATGGATGAAAATCTTGAAATTGAAGAGCTCCTACAATGCAGAGAAATTACGATGCGCTACCCTCGTCTTCCTCTTTGCCAAGACAAATCTACACAAAGCTATCGATGACTCATTTTCAAATCATTTTGTCAAGGCTAGTCTCCGAAATATTGACGAGAGCATTAGAGAGCTTGCTCCTGATGCCGCAGGCGCAGCCCTAGACTTGTACACTGATTCAAGCCCGATCGTTTCAGAGCTCGAACGTTGCCTTCCAAAAATATACAGCCTAAAAAAGTTTGAAAAATGGCGTGAGTCCTTGTCTGATCCGAGACTCCCAGACAATCTCACGGAACAAGATCTAGTTGCAATGGACGACGCCGTGGCATCTTTCGAATTCCATTACATTGAAAGCATCGGACTAATAGCAGGTGCAACGAAAGATGCAACAATTTCTAGAGAAATGGTGTGGAAGCTCATCGAGTTAGCTTTTCTAATACCATCGTTATCATTATTGTGTTTGCGGGCATTGAAGCGAGCTTCCTTCTTACTCGGATACAACAATTTAAGCGACTTGTTCAACGACGCGATGCCTCATCTTCTTGTTAAGTGGCTGGAGACCCGAAGAAGTCTGCACGATATACCACTGTTGTTAACGTCTCCTTTTGCGTTGGATAGGACATGTCGCTATTTCCCAGTTGATGTTTCATCTATGTTGCTACGAAAAGATGGCTGGGACGATGGCTATTTTACATTTGTGGACACGTCGGAAACTCTCAAAGAAAGGGTGTTTCACTCCTTTATACATGATGTGACTGATTTGTAAGTACCCATTGTTGCTTTTGATATTTCATTCTCTAGTTTGCAGAGAGGGCAACTAATCTCAAAGTTTACTCCTGCGACACAGCCTAATACCATCAATTCTCTTATCAACATCGGAAGATGACTTTGACTCGATGAAGTATCTGTCCGAATGTGCGCTAATACTGACTGGTGCCGAGAACGATGAGAGTATTGCAAAAATTCTCAGACGTGATATCGCCGCAATCTGCGGATATATATTCATCTTTCACGACAGTATGCCAAATGAGAGTGACAGTGCAATGGAAATGTTCAAGCGATGTGTGTCACCGAAGCACATAGAGAAGGATGGTTCAAAAAATGCCCACAGAGTTTTGAGGCACATGCTCGTTTTGCGTCGGACAGGGGTATCAGTGGTTGGAAGTCCAGCGTTGGACCTGGATTCCAAGACCTTCATCGATGGAATGAAGATGATATCCAAACAAATTCAAAGGACATCGCGCAATGGCGAAAAGCTGAGCTTTCTAGAATACGCCGGCAGTAGTATGACTGAGTGTGTCGTGATCGCCAAGTACTGGCTCTCTTCTAGCCTGACTATTACACAGCGAGAAGATTCGTGGAGAGTCTTTGAGCTGTTATGCACAATTCTGGAAGAAAATCTACACGATGGCACAATTTCCTATTCAGAGCTGGGCTTTGCTTTCAATGCTTTCATCACCATCATGTTGGATGAGAATAATAGCAAGCTTCTACCAACAATATTGGATTCATTGAAGTGTGTCCTAGGATCGCTATTTCACGAATCATCGAAGTCAGATTTGGTTGAGGGTGTCTTGCCTACTCTCCGGAAGCTTTGTCTAGCGTTGCTACAGGTCCATGAAAGGTCCTTCAAATCCTTTTACTCAAAATGCAACTCCTCGCTCAGATGCTTGGAATTTGAGCAAAGATCAAGTAAAGGCTTGCTTGGGGACTCGGACGAAATGGACGAATCTTTGGATACTTCGGGAGATTCATCTAAGAGAGATGAATTGTTGCAGCGTTTGATAGAGTCAAAAGTTGCTGTGGAAAGAACGCATCATGAAACTCTCATGCGTAGTTTTGATATTGTAGCAACAATGGCGAAGAGTGGAAAAATGTCTTTGGAGGATATCTTAGGGGCGCAAGAAATGGGTCTTCAACTTGAAGTCGAACGCAACCAAGATCTCTTCGATGAAGTAAGCAGAATGTATTCGTTGACATCTCTTTTCTCTTCGATGCACCGTAACGATTCGGATGCGATTTCAAGCTTGCACGATGAGGCCCAATATTTTGTACAAATAATGAACGAGTATCCTATCTCGGTTGATCCATTTCGAGCAAGTGTGTCTACTTTGAACACTGCCGCCTTGCAAAGCATTGAGGCTCATGCTCGTCTCCTAGCCCTGCGGCGGCTGGAAAAGAGCTTAGTGCGGCAAGACTCTACCCAATCATCATCCGAACTTCCTGCCGAAGTGCAAAATTGGCTAATGAAGATATGTTATTCCCGTGATCCCGAGGAAAGTCGACTGGTTAGCAGCCGATGTCTTGGCGAAATCAACTCTTTAGGCGACTTCACAACTCTCACAACGCCTTCACAGACGATGTCAATTCAATCAAAATTAGATAAGTATGATGGATCACCATATAAGCTCATGATGACAAACATTTTAGCATCTGTTGGTGGTTTTCTTGTGTCTGGATGCGCAGAAACTTCTCTTGTAGCGATGAAGACTGCGAGGGCCTTGCTAAGTTCAGGTGCAGGAAAGGAATGCTGGAAGATCTTGAGTGAGACAGACCAAGCACTCTTCCGTCCTTTCGTTATGAATGATGAAGGCCAGCAGCATACAAGCGTTCTTATTTCTGATTCTTGTAAGGAGAAGCTAAAGGCTCGGACTAGTGGGAGACTTGGTAGTGGCAGTGGCAATCTTTGGTGCTTTAGTGAGGGACTTTGGAATGTCGCTGAATATGGCGAAGATTCTGTTGAGTTGTGGATAAAAAACATCGTTTGTGCAATCATCAGTTGCTGTCTTGGAAAGGATTCCAAAGTACGCAACAAGGGATTCTTTCGGATCTGTCAGGGGATGTGTGCAAAAGAGGCACGCTTTGCAGCTGAGATGTTTCCATACCTAATATTTAGTCTGCTAGACTCTGATCCAAGAGAAGCATTCAAAGGAAAGAATGCCTCTGCTCGAGACTTGATACTATCTCATACTGCGATTGGGACCGCCAACAGTCAAATGAATGTAACCATTTCGAATTGCTTCTCCGGTCTTCTCCATCTAAACGCAGAACAAATGGAAATATATAGTCAGGCTATCAATGCCATCCTGTCCTCATTGGATTGGCTGAAGTCAATTACAGAGCATCGCTTTCTCACGGCGGACCACCAGAAAAATACCACGGTGGCAGTTCAGAAGAAAGGTAAAACGCTGAAGAGGCGGCGTTCCAAAGGTGCCGATCCTGATGACATACAATCTTCTCCACAGTGGAATGGGTGCATGTATGGGGTCGTCTTACATCTTGATGGCGTTGACGTGGCAAAAGCGTGTTATCACGCAAAACGATATTTCTCTGCAATGTACTATGCAGAGATGGGCATGCAAAATATGGTAGGTTCCGGCAGCTTCTTCGAGCAGCTTTCTGGCGACAATGCACGTAAAGTTGAAAGGAGCGAGGCTATTGTCTGTGACATCAGTGGTTTCGGTGTCCCTTCGCAAAATGAGGGCCAATCTGTTTTAGATAGAGCGTTAGTCGCCAAGGATATCATCGCGAGCTGTCTCTCAGAACTGGAGGCAAACGATGAACGAAATGGCGTTCTCTCGCAGGGTGCAGCTCTAAGCTTGAAGCAGAATATTTCTTCTTTCAAAACGCTTGGGGGATTGCGCAATGAAAAATTGGCTGCATTACAAGATCACGACATTCGTCTTGAAGAAAAACCAGCGATTTCTCAGGAAGGATTTGAGTCCATAACGAGTTGTCTTGAAGACTTGGGTCTTAACCACACAAAGCACCATTATCTCGTAGGAGTTGAAAAAATGTTGAGCACAGACCAAGATGATGATAGCAGACACTTCTTGCGTGAGAAATGGTTCGAGGATTCTCTAAACACAGCAAGCCGATGGGATGACACTCTCTTACCAAAATCGACTGAAACTGATCAATTCCTTCCATCGGCATCGGACAAATTTCGAGACGCCCCTCCTTTGAAAACTAATGCATCAAGTGGATTTTATGAATCAGTGAATCATGCACTTCTTAGTCTGGAGAAGGATGACATAGTAGGAGGTTTAAACAACGTGACTCAGGCACGAAGGTCAATCTTGGCAGACATGGAAGCATTGGTTGGATCTGAATCTCAGTTGAAAGGATTGGCTACTCATCTTTCAAGATTGTCTATAATTGGTAACTTGGAACTCACCGCAAGGACTCTGGAAGGAAAGAGCCCTGTAACATTTTTATTGAAACGATGGGGGTTTTGGAACGAAGCGGGGATCGAGAAGTTCGAGTCTTTATTGCTTGAAAGTGACAATTATTCATTTGACATGAAAGATCATGTTACGGATGTTGATAACATTCTCGCCCGTAGAGTCTTCACTGAATTTTCTGTACAGGAGACACAGTTGAAGCTTCTCATTTCAAAGTTTGAATCGCATGAAAAAGACATCGTCGAGGCTTTGACTTCACATGTGTTCAAATCATCCCATATTTACCGAGAACTGGGGCGTACTGATGCTGCCATTCTTTCACTAAATCGGCTGCGATCATTGGTACAGGTCTTCCAACAAAGAGGAATGGTATATTCACCCAATCTGCCACTGGTTCTTCACTTGGAAGATGCAAAACTGATGAAGTGTCAAAATGATCTCGACACCGCCGTAATGCGCTGCAAAATCATCTCCAGCCATCTTGATAGCGTTGACGATGACGGAACGAGTCTTGAGCTTGGAAGCTTACATGCAGATGCGCTGTTGCTTGGGAGCTTATGGATGGCTGAACAAAATGTCGACGCCGCGACAACTATTCTTTCTTCCTTCCAGAAGGCAGCTAGTCTGTCTACAAAAGTGCACAAAAACGCGAAAGCGATGGATACATTGAATACATCATTTATTCAGAAAGCGTCAATTGCGGGTTTTAAACTCGGAGAATTCGCTGCGAGTCTGTATTACTCTGTGGACATGAGAATATCTAGCGAAGCGTGGAAAAAGCGTTGCCTTGCTGCGAATGAACGAAATCAAGAGCTTGACTTGGCAAGAATTAAAGAGCAAAACCTTGAGAAGAAAAGGTCCAGGTCTAATGCGGACGAGCAACTCTTCCTCGGTGCCCATACCGTGCGGGCAGTGCTGGAGAAGGAAGTAGATATGGATGAAAAGGAAATGCAGGGCATGACAGCCTCTCTGCGGCAGTTTTTGAAAATGTCTGTTGAATCATATTGTTCAGCGCTGAAACTCTGCCCAACTACAATAGCAGCGAATGTTTCATCGCACGTCTTTCAACTCGTGAGCCTGTGGTTCAAAAATTGTGCACGAGCAGAGACAAGTGACGTCGTGAACGAACTGATGCAAGCAAATGCACTGGGTATTCCATCTTATCGATTCGTTCCATTGACATACCAATTGTTCTCTCGTATCGATAGCTCGCAAGGCGAGGAACTAAACGATTTTCAGAATATTCTCCGTGACATTGTACTGAAAATTTGCAGCGAGCATCCGTATCATGGTATTGTTCAATTGGTCGCATTGGCAAATGGGAAACGTATAGGGGGTGGTGTGGATGGTAGAAATGCAGATACATACCTTGAGAATGTAGGCGGTTCGAAGGTTGAAGCCGCTGCGAATATCCTTGATGACCTGCGTAAACGCAAGGGATATGTATCTGCATTGGTGGAATCTTACACAACTCTTTCTGATGCTTTCATTAGATTAGCGATGCTACCCACCAAAAACTTCGAGAGAAGGCAATATAAAGGACTCTCGTTCTCTCAATTCAAGCTCACTCTTGACACTTGCTTTTCTAGTGGGCGCAGGGGATCGAAGAATACATCAGCTGAAAACAAGCCTGTAATTTTCACCAACCCGCCTCCTATTAGACCTGATGCACAGTATGGAAATGGAATAGATGATCCCATTGGAGCTGAGAGAGTGCTGAGCTTCGAGTCAAAGTTTGACTTGACACCTACAGGGCTTCACCGTCCTAAGATTGTCAAGTGTATCGGATCTAAAGGTGGCCGATTCAAGCAGTTGGTGAAAGGCGAAGACGATCTTCGACAAGATGCGATAATGGAGCAGGTGTTCGGGACAGTTAATGACTTACTTCGACACGAAGGAGCAGGTGGGAACAACGCCATCAAACAATCATTAGGAACTTCTGCGACGCCATGTTCCTCTCGTCATCTACGGCTCATTACGTATGGCATCACGCCCTTGACCCCATCTTGTGGTGTCCTCGAATGGGTCAATGATACAATGTGTTTCGGAGAATACGTCGACGATAACAGAGGAATTGGTGCTCATAGCAGATACAACCCTGGTGAATGGGGCAGTAGTGATTGTGGAAGAATCTACAAGGCAGCAGCCGAAGACGCTGCTGCTACTAAGCAATCACGTCGAGAAGCCTACAGAAAAATTTGTAAAAATTTCTCTCCCGGTAAGGAAATAGATTTGTTCTAGTTTCATCGTGCGAATATGTGATGATTTCTTGATTCTAACTTGTGTCGCTTTTTATTCAGCCTTTCGATTCTTCTTTTTAGAGTACTTTAATTCATCAATGGAAGCGTGGCATACAGCAAGGACAGCATACACTCGGTCTTGCGCAGTGAATTCAATTGTCGGACATATTTTGGGAATTGGAGATCGCCATACATCGAATATCCTTGTACATACAAAGACGGGGGAAGTTGTTCACATCGATTTCGGTTTCGTATTCGAGCAAGGAAAGACACTGAAAATTCCTGAATTGGTACCATTTCGCTTGACTCGAGATATTGTCGATGGAATGGGCCCGTCAGGTACGGATGGAGTGTTCTTCAAAGCTGCCGAGGCGACGCTTGGTGTCCTTCGCAATAACGCAGACACTCTGCTAACTATACTTTCGGCAGTTGTGTCCGATCCTCTGTACAAGTGGAGTATTAGTCCACAGAAAGCAAGACAGCTACAACAAGAGCAAACTATCAAGGAAGAAGAAGGAGATGATGAGTGTAAGAGTAAAGAAGGCGCTTCTTCTAACGCAGAAGACGATGAAAATAGGAATGATGCCGCTGCGAGGGCCATCTCCAAAATCACAAATAAACTCCAAGGATATGAAGATTCATCCTCCTTCGACAAAAGTGTCGCTGGCCAGGTGAAGTTGCTAATTAATGAGGCGCGAGATCCAGACAATCTTGGTCTGATGTTTGTAGGATGGTCACCATGGTTGTAGCTTGAAATAACTCTCATATTATGTTGACATTTAAGTATAAATTAAGCAAATTCTCAAGAGAATGCGTTGTGCACTCCTGGTCACTGATATCACCAAAGATTCTGTATCGTTATCACTTCGAACAACTATGGTGGATTTGTGGGAGGCTGAGTAGGTTTGTTAGTGGGAACCGGCGTAGGTTTGTGAGTCGGCGGGGCCGTGGGAACAGGAGTAGGTTTGTCAGTGGGAACCGGAGTAGGTTTGTGAGTCGGCGGGGCCGTGGGAACAGGAGTAGGTTTGTCAGTGGGAACCGGAGTAGGTTTCTTAGTCGGCGAGGTTGTGGGAGCAGGAGTAGGTGGCTTAGTCGGTCTGGGAGTGGGATGAAAAGTTGGAGATTTAGTAGTCGTTGGAGAAAGTGTCGGAGATATTGTTGGATAATGTGTCGGTGAAACAGTGGGAGACAGAGTCGGTGAATCAGTCTAGTAAAGATAAAAGGAGATAGCGTAGAAAGAGTGAAGAAACACAGAAGAGTGTCAGCAAGGAGATAGAGAGATCATTATACAGTCTGTAACAAAATTGTGAATCACATCACTCACCGGCGAGATAGTCGGTTGAAATGTGGGCGAAAGAGTCTATGTAAAGAACAAGAGGATGTCGAACATTAAATGCAGAAGAGTTAGTTGAGAGACACATAGTGAGCTTCATAAACAAAAAGCAACAATCACTCACCGGCGAGCCAGTCGGTCGAAGAGTGGGAGAAAGAGTTGGACTCAACGTTGGACTTGTTGTTGGTGAAAGAGTCGGTGAGAGTGTAGGCGATATGGTTGGAGAGCGAGTGGGCTGTGGCGTGGGATCGAGGAGAGAAGGTAACAGTTAGCGGATACCAATAGAGAGAGACGAAAGAAGAGTACATAGTGAAGTCGAATAGCTCTGTAGAGCTCCAACGCGATCGCTTGTAGAGTTGGGTACTTACAAAATAGGTGGGATCCTGAGTCGGGTACAAAGTGGGAGACAGCGTAGGAGATGATGTCGGCGTCAACGGCTGTGTTCGTTTTATGAAGGTGATTGATGCCATGAGATGAAATATTGATGAGATTTATCCAAAACAAAAAAACGATGTAGTTGTATCATAAACACACACAAACAACTTACACTCTGTGTTGGAGACGCTGTTGGGTACAAGGTGGGAGGACTGTAGGTTGGATTCAAAGTCTGGAGAAGAGCGAGATAGTAAGAAAACGTATCGCGTTAGCAGAAGGACTTCATTCGAATATATACCTGTCGTCACAGCAGGCAGAAGGCAGTTCTGATCAAAACTTACAGGATCTCCTGTCGGATAACGAGTTGGCTAGAGTTGCAAAAACACATATATATAGAAAATGTTAGCTTCTTTGAATCGTCACAGACAAGAATAATTTTTTAAGTGAAACATGAGATACTCACAAACAAGGTCGGCGATTGTGTCGGATACAAGGTAGGTGCCCCCGTAGGTTCTTCCGTCGTTGGATGATAAGTAGGCAGCGGTGTGGTCGGTGGATGTGATGGTGGTAGTTGTGGCGGTCTCGTTACAGGCTTTGTTGGTGCAGGGGTCGGAATGGCAATCAAAATATCTGTTGCTGGTAAAAAACCTACATTCGTCACAGACGCATTTGCCATTGTCATTAGACAGACACGACCGCAATGTTTGGCATTTTCTCTTAGGTCAATGGTGAAGTTTCCACTTACAACCTGTTCAGTTACGTAGGATGTGATGGTGCCGTAGAGATTGTCAACAATAGCTTGCATGGAATTCTCTGCTCCGGGAGATGATGGAAGGTCGTCATTCCCTCCTCCTGACTCAGTCAGCCGTTGCTCAGCCACAATGTCAAAGCGGATACGTCGACTTCCTCCTGCCTCTTCCTCCTCAACACCATGCCTACTTTGAAGTTGTCGTCTACGAAAGTTGTTCGTCTCCTTCTTCTTAATACGGTCTTCTCGAGGTGTAATCCCCTCAATTTCAATAATCTTCACCTCCACCACCTTCTGGTAAATGTACAAGGGAGCTCTTGCAGTATCGAAGATGGTTTGTTCCAAAGTTTTAACCAAGGCAGTATACTCCTCACGAGATGTAGGAAATACAATCCCGTAGGACTTCATGAGACTTGCAATTGAGAAACGAAGTGATTCTCTGGAATACTTTAAAATTGGGTCTGGTTGTTGGGTTGGTTGGTATGTTGGTGGATATGTTGGTGGATATGTTGGTGGATAAGTTGTTGGTGGATAAGTTAGTGGATAAGTTGTTGGCGGATAAGTCGACGGTTGCAATGTTGGATAAGATGACGGTTGCGATGTTGGAGGATATGTCGGCGGTTGCGATGTTGGAGGATATGTCGGCGGTTGCGATGTTGGACCTTCAGTAGGTTGGTGCGATGGATTATGTGACGTCGAGTAGGTTGGAAAGAATGTCGGCTTGTATGGAGCAGGCCCAGGAGTTGGATGATGATGCGGTGGTGGATGATAGTGGGGTGGCACAACATTTGGATAGAGAGCTTTACTTGATTTTGAACCACGGCCATACCATCCATATTGTTTGTGATTGTAATTGTTGCTGCTCCATCCACTTGGTGGCTGCAAATCTGGTAGATATGGTGGTCCCATTATGAAAGGAGGTGGCGGTCCATATTCGTCTCCTTCGTCTGGTGGTGGCGGCGGCGGCGGCGGTGGAGGAGGTGGGCCCATCATATGAGGAGGTGGTGGGCCCATCATATCAGGAGGTCCATATTGTCCACCCTCCATCAATGGAGGAGGTGGAGGAGGTCCCAATGGCGGTACTTGCGATGTTGATCCCACTACTCCATCATGTTGTTGTGTCGCATCATATTGCCTACTGAGCCGGTTTGCTCGTTTCAACTCAATTCTTGCCCTCTTCTTCTCCAATCTTGCCAACTTCTTCATCCTCTTTCGTTCCGCTCGATTATTTTGTTTCGTAACTGCATTCGTTGTCGTTGTTGTTGTTTTCATCATGACTTCTTCTAACTTGACCGCATTATTGGTGGATGATGGTGGTGGTTCCGAGGAGTAGTCTTCTCCTTTGAGAGGAGACTGCAGTAGCCTCCTTCTTCTAGACTTTTTGTGACGTTCTGCTCCTTCTTGACTAAAAGAAGCAGTTGCTTCTGCATTGTACATGCTATATTGACTAAGGTATAAGAGTATTATACAGATGGAGCGCCACCGTGGTTGCCTACATGTTGCTGCCATATTGTCACGAGTGCTTTTATATGGTGTATAATGTATCTTCTTTCGAACCAAATTCTTCCACAGCTGTATGTTCAAATGTCCTATGTATGCCCTGTTAGTTACTTGCTACTAAAGATGCTGCCTTGCTAGCCCACAATTTGAACCTCATCTTTTGTCAAGCAACGGCCAAGTTCGAACGGATCTACATCTGACATTTGCCGTTCAGGAAGATAGACGTTCATTATCAGCAAACGTTCATCTTCGTCAAATCATGTGGATGGAGCTTGCGCTGGAAATTTTGAGTCGCCATTTTTGGGACATAAACAAATGACAGCATCATGAATGAGAATGCCTCTGACACGTAAAATGACACAAACCTCCCTTCCCCTCCCTCGTTCCTCGTACTTATGCGCTAGCTCACAGCCACAGAATACTTAACAACCATGGCATCCGCAGAGCAGTCGATCAGCAAGGCAGGCTGTCTCGCTGCCTTCATGATTGCCTGCTTCGGCTCTTCATCTTCCTACACCGCTCAGGCCTTTCAAAGCGTCCATGTAATCCAACGAGATGCTTCCTTAAACTTACCACAATCCTCTGCTCTATTTGCCGAGGGATTTGGCTCCAACAACAATAATAACAAGAAGAAGAAGAAGGGAAAGAAGCAAAAGTACACAATTGAAGATAAATCCTACGGCTCTTCATCATCATCCTCGTCATCATCAACATCTGCTGAGATTGTCAATACTCAAACTCCCGAGGAATTCTTCACAACATATAATGAATGGATGCCATTATTTCGAAAATATACACAGCATTCCCTTGCTCACTCCTTCCTCACCACCACCACTAATGATGTCGACACACCACCACAACCATCATCATCATCCGAAGACACCCTCTGGGGAATATCCACCCTAGAAAATCGTAATCCATGGCGTCTCCTCCCCTCGAAACCCGAAGACGCTCAACCACTCTCACACATTGGGACCTTCTTAGATGAATGGCAACGATCACTACTCGATATTCCAATTGATACTTTAACAAAAGAAGAGGATATTGGAAAGGGAAATAATGATTTACACTTTTTAGAAGAGGGACGGAGGGTTATTGCGGTAACTCGATTTCATGTTTTGGATGGAGATGATTACACTTCTTCCACCAACACCAATAATAATAATGACGAATGGGAAATGGAATTATTCCGTACATGCTGGTCCGAAATGGGCAAATTAATGTCCGAAGACATTATTGACACTGGTTCCCTCGTTGTATTACCCAATACAAATAATTTAACCTTGGGGGATGTACAGCAATTTGTACAAACCAAGTTGGTCCAACCGGCAGAGTGGATGGGACGGGGTGGGGATTGGGAGATTGTTGCGATGGAACGGGGAGAGTTGGGTGTGAGGTTGTTGTATAAGTTGGGAGCTATTCCGGATTTGAGTGAGAAGTATTCTCCTCCGGAAGAGGATGGTTAGATGATGATGATAGAATCTCACTTACAAACAAAATGAGTGCATTTTCAAGTTTGACTTTTGCAGGCTCCAAGCCTTCGTCTGTGAAATGAATCTCGCGCATATATACTTTAAAACTTGAGCTCTAATTTCACCAATCTTTCCTGTTATTGTATGGATGCAATGAAATGTCACTTTTCGTAGACATGCAGACTAGAGCAAGATAAACTAGCAATGATTAAAGATTTGTATCATATATCACGAGCACAAAGCATGCATCAAACTCAAGCATCAAGAGCTCCAACAGCAATCAACTTCTCCCTCAGTGTTCCTTTAAATGCCATTTCCAAAATACCAGGACTCTCATCTCCAACTCCAGCATCAAATCCACCAACATACTCTCCTCCAATAAAAATGCACGGGACACTCGATCGACCAACCTTCTTTCCCAATTCTGCACGAATTGGATTTCCTTCCTCCCAAGGATCATCTAACCGTACAACTTTGTACTTGGCACCTGCAACATCAAGATATTTGATTGCACTCTTGCACGAAGGGGACGCCTCCCAAGTGAACATGACACATGGTGCTGAATTGATTTGTTCTTCGATTTCAGCCTTGATAGCATCGGCATCGTACTCGCCTGCGATTGCAATGGCTGCGCTTCGTTTGAAGTCGTAACCGTCACTACGTGCTTTTTGGAAAGTTTCGTAGGTTTTGGTTACTTTGTCGAGGAAGGAAGCATCGCCGTCATCATCTGTTGCGGCTGTGGAGGCAAGCTGAGAGGAGCGGTGTTGTAGCTGATTGTTTGGACCGATTTGGGTCGTTGAAATCGGTGTAGTAAACGAGCTGCATCCGAGGAAAGATTGAAGAAGAAACAACGCCACCAGGGCTGCGGATAGTCGTTGAGAGGACGTCATGGTCGTTACAAGTATTTCATGGAGCTTCAGTATGCTGACGATGGAAATACGTCAGATTGATTACGAGCGCGCCATTTTTAATGTTTCGCGCCATTTCCAATCAATCTACTTACGTGCGTAGCAAATACTAAAAAACTAACCCACCTATCACTTCTTCTTTCTACTCCAGTTGCTGACTATCCATAGTCAAGACGCCAACATAGTTATGGCGAGACATAGTTATGGAGGTGGTGTGTATCATATCTTATGATTGAATGCATGTCCCACCTCAACGGGACAGTTGGATTCATAAAAGTACTACTTTACTCTTGGGTTTCTTCTTTTCTCCTCTGCTGCGAAACTGAATGCTCAGTGTCCGGGACATCTTGCCTAATATCTAATATCACCTCCTCTGCTGCCAAGCTACACAATGAGAATACACAACTGCCTGTAATCCCTGAGAAGAGTCGACTCTACAAATCAAACGCAATGCGAAAGTTCTCTGGCTTAACCTTGACAGGCTTTAATCTTCCATCTTCGAAATGAATTGCATACCGGCCTGTATCTTCGTCATAATCTCGTCTATCTCCAATTTTACCATTGAGATGTGTCGCCTTTTTCAACCCCGTACAAACTACTGGCGTCCCCTTGGAAGTAACTACATTTGCACGTTCCAATTCAAACGTTTTTTCTTCTCCCCCATCATTATCACTAGGATCTGATCGATTGCTCCGCGGATCATAGACAACTTTTGGAACCGGACCCTGAACGACACATTTTTCTCCATCGGCTGTGTACCGTACTACACGATAGACTTCATCTTCATTGATTACGCCATCTTTTTTGAGAAATACTCTCCGCTCATGCACCCGCTGCATAGCAGATATGGCAAATCTCGTGCAGTCATGTCCTTGGCCATGAACCCGGCGACTTGTCGCAATCAACTTTGTAAGTAATCGCTCTGCCTCAATTGTACGAAATTCTTTCCAAAGTGCTAAAGCAAGCTGTACACCTGTTTCGATGGTGGTGTTATCATCTGCACCGAATTCTTTAATGAACAGCTCGTATTTTTTGAGTTCCAATCCCACCTCAACTGCTTGTGCCAAATACTTGCGCTCTCCACCAATCTCTGCCTCGACATTCTCAATTAAGCTATTAATAGTCATCACCCCTAGTTCATTTCCCTCACTCTCGAATATACTTTTGGCCCTTTCAAAGTAAAACTTTGCCTTTCGGAGACTATCATCTGATCCGATTTTATGATAAAACGTGGCAATATTAGCACTTGCATGACCCTCAAATCCTTTGGTGGCATTTGGGTGCAATAAATGACTTCTATGCTGCTCAGTATGTTTCATTGCTTCGAACGTCGACAACATTTTGGATATTACCTCCTCTCCCTCATATCGATCATGTTCATTTTTCACATCAAGCAACACCAATCTGCACGTCAATGCATTCGTGTATAAAAACCCGTGTTGGGGACCAGCAAACTCCCTTTCTACAAAGGCCACCTGACCCTTTGATAATTCGTACGCCACATCATTTTGATAATCTTGTTTGCAATTGGGACACACTTCGAATGACGCAAGAGAGTCTCCCATATCTCCCGACATGTAGGCCCTCTTGCTTTCGCTCTCAGCATAACCGATGATGCATGAGATGTGAGCAAAGCCAGAACTACCGCGGCAAGAGCAGTTCCGTACTAGTTGTTTACCGAGAGTGTCTGGGCCTTCTTCGAGGCAGAGCCAGCATGATGGTTCGTCGAGTGGTGCTTGTGCTGTTGTCATGGTCGGTTAGTTGAGTTTTGCGTCGCTTTGCGCTTTGCTTGCGCTTTGCTGATATGAATTGAAGATCGGATGTTGAAGATGCGTGCAGAATATTTGCGGGAAAGATGACGATGATCACAGACGGGCGAGATCTGGATCACTTATCTGCCGACACAGACGATGACGCTGAGCAACATTCATATGTGTAGTCAATACAAGTTGCTTGAACCGATCATAGCGTTCAAGAAAATCATGTCATTCCTTCATCGACATCTCTGACTCTCATTCTTCTCCATCCTAGCAATGGGACTCAGTCGGATGCGGACGAAGACTCCGATGAAGATGATGACAATGACAGCGGTCAAAAGAATGATCGAATTGCCATTCAAGACTTGGTCGCTAGCGTGAACTAAGATATTTTTGTAATACAGAACAATATAAAATGGAGAATCAACATGAAACGTCCACTGCCACCGCCACTTGACGAGATACACGAAAATAGATACTCATCACATGGACATGGAAATGGAACATGAATATTTATTCGTTACTTAAACAGCCATATTACACACTGACAGCTAAACTTCCACTTCCACAACTATGACTCATTACAGCGAAGGTGAAGACGTAAAATGGAAGCGTTTTTGAGCCGTCAAGCTTCAAATGATGTCCATTTATAGATATAGAAAAACAACTGAAACTGACTCAAGCAACATCGTAGAGGGAGTAGAATGAGAAGGTCCACGAGCAATATCATACTCATACGTGACTTTCCTCATCAGAAGAGGAAGAGTTTGGTGACGTGCTGGTGCTGCACGATGAACGCCTCTGACTCTGAGCCTGAGCAGGGTTGTGAGCAGCAGGTCCACGTGCAAGATCATACGTGATGAGCTCGGCTCTTTCGTCAATAGCAGTGATTTGCTTGTGAATCTCTTGGCAGAACTTCTCGAGAGGCAAGTCAGATTCGTCATGTCCAAATGGATCTTCCTGCGAGAGTAGAGTGATGTTGATGAGAATAATTATGATGTGACAGTGAGAAAAGCAATTGTAAGCAAGGACAAGAGCAAGCCTATAACTATAACAATAACAACAACCTGATGCTGGTGACGAATTCATTTCGTATTCGATATACCAATAACTTACCATCTCCGAGCCAACGCCAATGATCATCTTAGATTCGTCATGTCCAAATGGATCTTCCTGCGAGAGTAGAGTGATGTTGATAAGTATCATGTGAGAGTGAGAAAAGCAATTGTAAGCAAGGACAAGAGCAAGCCTATAACTATAACAACCTGGTAACGAATTCATTTCGTATTCGATATACCAATAACTTACCATGTCCGAGCCAACGCCAATGATCATCTTACAAGTAATATAAACAATGAGCACAACGATAGGATTGTAAAACCCCGCTCCAGGAGCCCACGCCAAACACGCCGCAGTGAAGAAGATTGCGCCCGTGGTGGTCATCGTATGCCACAGGCAGGCCAGTACTTCTCACTCTGTGTTAGAAATGATAAAGTCACTGTCCCAGTAATCGATTACTGGGACAGTGACTTTATCATTTCTAACATAATGCAAGTCACCAGTTCGAGTCCAGCGAGGTAAAAAGCCTCTATTTCCCACCTAGAGAGAGGTATGGATAAGAGGAAATACTACTGCGGGTAGGCGGAGTAGGAGATAAAGATCTAGCTAGAGGAATACTAGTACTGTAATTCCCACTAGATGTAGGTGGACGCTGCAAGGTGTGACCTGCGCTAGCCTACTCCTGTCTCCAGTAATCGACTAGAGATGGCATGGACTTACGGTCCTGTCAAGGCTCGTAATCCTGTCATCAGTCTAGGAACGGACTGGTGACTTGCATTATGTTAGAAATGATAAAGTCACTGTCCCAGTAATCCATTACTGGGACAGTGACTTTATCATTTCTAACATAATGCAAGTCACCAGTCCGTTCCTAGACTGATGACAGGATTACGAGCCTTGACAGGACCGTAAGTCCATGCCATCTCTAGTCGATTACTGGAGACAGGAGTAGGCTAGCGCAGGTCACACCTTGCAGCGTCCACCTACATCTAGTGGGAATTACAGTACTAGTATTCCTCTAGCTAGATCTTTATCTCCTAGTCCGCCTACCCGCAGTAGTATTTCCTCTTATCCATACCTCTCTCTAGGTGGGAAATAGAGGCTTTTTACCTCGCTGGACTCGAACTGGTGACTTGCATTATGTTAGAAATGATAAAGTCACTGTCCCAGTAATCGATTACTGGGACAGTGACTTTATCATTTCTAACAGCATTATGTTAGAAATGATAAAGTCAGTGACTTTATCATTTCTAACACTCTGATGCATCCTCCGATACCGTCAGCAAGTTTGCATATGGTTTCCTCCATAGCAGTCTGAGCTGCATTGTTCTTCCACCCGTCATGTTTCGAATCTCCTTTACCTTCACCTTCAAGTCCTGACGAAACTACGGCTCTCATTGCATCAATGCAATAGAACGCTTGCCATCCACTTTGCCTAGAAATCATATCCAGCTCTTCCTGCGAAATAACTCCCTTCTCAAGAAGTTCGGCACCACTCTCCGTGACATCTTCTACACCAGCCCCTCTAAGCTGTGCTTTGCTGCAATAGGCAAAGATGACAGCTAGACAGCTTAGTCTGTGCACGAGCGCTGGCTCCTTGATCCAGAGATGGGCCTGCCGGGCAATACGGATCGAACAAACAATCATTGATCCCCATAGAATCCTGCCTTCCCACCAGCGTGAATAACTGCAACGACAGCGAGCACAGCATAATGAATGAGGACTCTGTACAACAACAACCTATGACTGCAAAGATACAATTGAACTTACCAAATGTTGGTGCGGAACACGAGTGCAAAAGAGTAGAAGGCTCCCAACATGCTTGTGGCGGGCTTCGAAGCAGATATAAAGGACATCCACTCGCTTTCGCTTCCTAAACGGCTCACACCGAAAGTGATAATGCTAGCTACGGCTGCTACAATGAGAAGGTCGACGCCTATAATCATATCTTTCAGATACTCGAGTTTGTGGCGCCAACGCGACTGGCCCACATCAACATCACTGTCACTCTCTGTGGCGTTCCTGTCATGATATGGCTGTTTCTGCATCAGCATCAACTGACGCCTCGACTGACGCGTTGTCGTTGTAACATCCCTATCAGGTTGTAGCTGACGCCTCGACTGACGCGCTGTCGTTGGACCATCCCGATCAGGTTGTAGCTGACGCCTCGACTGACGCGCTGTCGTTGGACCATCCCGAACAGGTTGTAGCCGATGTTCAAATTCAAATTCAAATCGAGTGCTCATCTTTTAATTGTGATAGTGATGAGTGTTGCTAACGAGACGAAAAATTGATGAAATATTTGATGTGTCTGAACAACAGCTGCGATCGCGGTCAAGCAAAGGCCTACAAGCTGCTGATCGTGAATCATTCTAAAGAGTACAGAGCCCAGCCCACTTGATTGGACACGGGTCTAACATAAAATTTCGGTTCAGCATGTATATGTATCCACGATTAATGTTGAGATTGAGAACTCTAGAATTCGATATTGCAAGATTTTAGTAGCGTAGCTCTGATCTCGCTATGCTCTCCTACTACTACTACTACTTACTCTCTGACATTATGCTGGCACCTTTTGACACTTTAGCTCGGACACGGGTTTGACTCGGACACTGGTTTTGATTGAAGAGTGATGTCTAAGGCTAAGGAAGGAAGATGACGTCGTCATTGATTGATGTCCGCCAAGGAAGAGACGACGTCTTTTTTATCTGGGGACATTATAATATTTTACATGGGAATAAGTAATTGCAGTCACATACACTGTCCCTTCTCCTGCTTTCCTGTAAGAATGACAATGACAGCTGCCCACAAATCTATCTCTCCATGCCATCACACCTGAGGAGTGAAGACACCCGTCTCGACTGTCCATCACCACAAGGGAGAGAAGACTCAGCCAAAACACAAAACACTAAGTAAACACAAACAACAACAAACCTCCTCGCTGCTCAAGTTGTAAGCAGTAGCTGCTTCCACAATAGTGAAACGTCCTACGTATTCATTATCCAGCAAGGAAGGTAATCATGCTATCATTCCTTCATCGGCATCTCTGCGCTGTCATTCTCCTCCTCTCGCTACAATGTTGTCTACAAAAGTCATCTTCGGCATTCGCTCCATCACCCATCAAAACTAATCATCATCGGCTACAAACACGCACTCATCACCACACTACTCACCTACACGCAACAACAAATAATGAAAAATCATCATCAACCACAACCACATCCGCAAGAGAACGGGGCATCTACTCCCGTCCATCCGCCGCAATCGAACGTGGATCCGGATTTTTCATCCCCGGACTCGAAGGGCCACGTATCCGTCTATTATTCGGAATGACAGTACTAATTGCCGATGGAGCGAATCATGTATTATTTGCAGAGAGTCAGGTTGGTGATGTTGGACAGGTTGTTGCGGAGGTGTTGGCGGCGGGGTATGGAATGTTTTTGTTGTTGCAGGGGTTGATTGAGTCGGGGGTGGGGGGACGACAACGGGGAGGAGGAGGAGGAGGAGGAGGGGAGGAGGAATTGATTGTGGAAAGTAGTGGGGAGGGGGATAGTGTTGGACTCGACAGTAGTCCTACTGTGAGCAATAATAATGGATTTTCATCTGTAATGGAGGGGGATACATCTGCCATGAAGTCGATACAACGATTAGCACAGACCATTGTTAGTTTGACTCCAGCAACACACTTTCTTGTTGCAAATGAAGAGGATGGAATTCTTTATCGGTATGGGATTTGGGACAACAATGACAACTCTATTCGAGGCGATGATGAGGATGACAACTACATGACAATAATCAAAGCTGCTTTGGATGCAACCACATCTAGTCGTGCAGGGAGAGTAGCTCTTCCGAGTGAACATCCGGCGTCGAAACTACTTCCGCCATCTGCAACGAGGTGCATTTTAGTTCAAAGTATTGATATTGGGTATGGCAGTGGTGGAAAATCATGTCTGATTATTGGATCTGATAAGCTTCTTCCTGCATATACCAAAAATGATTTAAGGTGGATTGGTCAGCTGGCAGTAGAACCTAAAATCTAGAGAGAGAGAGAGAGAGAGTCCTGCTTGGATACTATTGCTATTATTCATACTCATCTAACATCTATTGTGATTGTGAGGCGCAGGAGGAACAACTTAAACTTCCGCCACCAGAAAGGTATAGCAAAGAGAGGGAAAGAGAGAGAGCAAATACCTTTGAAATTGCGACACTGTGCCCTCTAATTAATATGCCCTCTAATTAATAAGTAAGTAGGAAGCAGACAACACATACATAATCCATGTAAATTTCTTCTGTTATGTACATCATTTTTTAGGGCTTTCTCTAACGACACTCTAGATAGATAGATAGATAGATTATTTTAGTTGCTACTCTCTAGAGGCACTAGTGCCAGTAGAGAAAGGTACACTTAAACCAGGAGGAGCTCGGGCTGGTCCCGAAGACGCCTGTGGTGCCTGCTGGGCAGGAATTGGTCGACGCGTGGTCCCGACTGCGACGCTGTTTGGTTCTGCCCTCGGCGTATGAAGACTCCAATTATTGTTGGTTCAATGACGTCTAGAGGTAGCGATAATGCAACATTTACCTAATTTCCCAAGTGATATGATATGGTCGACGGATGTGGAACGCGAAGGCTTTGGTGCAAGCAAGGCCAAACTGCTGGAGGAAGTGGATTTTGGGGGTGGGTGCCGTGTAGGTGTAGGAATGGCCATAAAATTTCTGGTCAGCTGGTTTGGATGAGGACGTTTGCGAGAGGGAGGATGCCATGGGGGCCGAACTTTATTATGTACTACTTCTTAGCAGGGCACATACGCTACTTCTTAGTATTATCATCTACTTACGATCTGTCTCCATCATCACTGCCTTCGTCGATGACAACAGTAATGTAATCCCTCTAGTCGATTTCGACTTCTTCTTCACCAAACTAAACGAGCTTGCCCCTCCCAGAGGCTGCCGCCTCAACTCCTTCAAAACCCGCATCCTTTTACTTCCACTAACGGTTCATCTCCCATACCGTCTATTCGTCGCACCAATCCAGCCCTTGCCGAGTCCCTCCAACGTGCCATCAACAATTTCTCCATCTCCAAAGCTTCCAATCCCACCGATCCGCCCATCCCTGTCGAAATAGTAGAGGGCTACCGCCTCCTCGGAGCCCCAGTAGCAGTAGGATCAGCCAAGTTTGCAAGAGAATTCTGCTTTGAGCGTGTCGCTGCTGCCACCGCCGATGCCCACACCCTCACTTCTTCTGTGTCCAACCTCCAAACCCGCCTTCGCCTCTTCATCCAATGCACCATCCACAAACTGCCGCACCTCCTCGGCTATGACGTCCTCCACCACCTGCCCCTTGACTACGACATGTCAGGATTCAACTGGGAAGGCTGGGGAGGGCCTCTCATCGATGCCACCAACCATCTCATGTCCAACTTCTTCAAACAACTCCTTAATCTCGACGCCTCGCTACCATTTCCATCCCACTCCTTGTACATCGCCCAAGGAGGCATTCCAGCCGGGGGCCTAGGACTCTACCGACCAGGAGCCAGAGCTATCCCCGACTTCGTCCTCACCATGACCAAAGCTACCAACTTTGCAGGGCAAGGCATCCCTTTTCATGCCGAAGTCCCTAACTACCAACTTCCTTCTTCCACTTCCATCAGCTCCCTCTACAACCTTGCCTCCAATCCTTCCTCCCTCACTCTCCAGCGGTTCCAACATGCCCTCCCCACCATCGCTTCCATCGCCGTCTCCCACCGTGTCCCACATGACCAACGCATGAACCACCTCTTAACAAAAGTGTCCACCAACAGTGCCAGACACCGCCTTCGACTCCACACCAACGCCACAACCACCGCCCTCATCTACGCCAGCACTCCTGAAAATCTCTGCCACATCCTCCCAGGGGTCCTCTCCACCCACATGTCCTACACACTTGTCCACATGTCTCGTAGCAACGTTAAACATCGGCTCAGCAACTTCGACTTCACTGTCATGCTCAAACGCAAACTAGTCCTCCCCATCTACCACCCAGCTTCAGCTCCTGTTTGTAAATGCGGCACCACCCACGACATCTATACGGCCATCACCACTTCCGCTGCACTCGCATCAGCAAGAAAGCCGCTCATAACTACATCAATGAACACGGTCTTCAACCAGCCCTCCAGCGTTCCTTCCCACCGCTGGAATCATCAGCCCCTCATCCATCGTCCAAACCGAAGCCCCCCAACACATCGCCCAGCAACCCCTTCTCCGACCATTCGACATCGAGTATCAGCCCAACCACACCCTTGGGGATTCCAACCTCCCACCGTCTCAATTCGCCGTTTGTGGTGCTGACATCACAATTGACCATTGCCCTGACCCTCCTCCTAGCTCTGCTATTGAAGACATTCCTTCATTTACAGCCAATGCTGAACGATGTCTACAAAAAGCAGAGAAGAGGAAGTTCACGACAATGGGGAATTGTACTGTCACCGCCGACACAATGTCGAGAGAAGACGTCCTTCGCACCCTCCATTCCGATGCCAAACACCTTCAAATGTGGGCAATATGCCCGTATGGCGGCTTAGGCCCAATGTTCCGCAGATTCCTATTCGGCGACGACCCCATCCAACCACTCTCCTTTTCAGCCAACAAGCCTCAAGCAGCGAAGATGTACCGCGACTCACTCCAAAGCTCAGCCCCCCATGGCATCCTTCCCCTTGCCAATTCCTCATGGTCTGCTTCCAAACCAGCCCACCAGCGATTTTATGGCCACTCCTACACAGCACCCACCCCTCAGATCCACTTCCTTCAACAGTTTGGCCTTGCCTGCACCAAGGCGTTCGCTTTCCACATCCGTCGACCAGTTAGTTCCCAGCAGGCTGCACAGGCGTCTTCGGGACCAGCCCGAGCCCCTCCAGGTTTAAATTCTTCTTTCTCTACTGACACCGGTGTCTAGAGAGTAGTGACTAAAATAATCTATCTATCTATCTACGATCGATACTAATACTTATCCTATTTTATCACCAGATGTATGTGGGGCTTTAGGTTATTTCTGTGCTACGGTAAACTACGTATCACTGGTATTGTAAACAAGAAAAGTATCTGTAGATGGCTGAGAAGACTCTTGAGTCGACTGAGAGCTACTTCTTTGTGAAATAGATGGAGATAAGTCGCATGTCGCTCACTCACAATTCCACAACCATTTCCTTCCTACTGATTCCAACGCATCATAATGGCGGATCTTCGCGCTCTCAAAAAGTAGATTATTGTTGGCAGCGTGACGTGGCCAACGAACGCTGATCTCACATATATAAGTATTTGTGACTTTTTTGTGACTTTTACACCTCTTTAGCTTCTGTCTCATTCTGGAGTAATACCCACGGATGTGTGAACTGAGGAATGCGAATGTTGTTCGTAGAATTCGATTCCATTCATTTTGCAAAATCATGTACTATTTCCTACCAATGCTTGAGTCCTACCGCGTCTTGAAAGAGAGGCTTTAATTTAGCCACTGGCTCCGGCACTTTTTTGTCCGAAAGTTCCTTCTTCCTGAAATAGATACATTATTACGACTAATTACATCATACACTCTACCAAACCAATGAATTCAGTAAAAAAATAAAGAGGATTTACCGTCTCGTGGTCAAACTCAGATGCGAAAGTCAGTGCCGGTCAACAGGATGATCAGCACCAACCACGCCGCTCAAGGCACGGCAACCATGATCGCCGTTGCCGCCGTTGAAATAGACCAAGTTAATAGCCGTATTATCGTCCGATCGGTGGCTGACCGTTATTATGGATTATTATGTTAATGTTGAAGCTCTCGCCGCAGGCAAATCCGCCGAGGGAAGGCAGCATGGAGGCAATATTAGACGGTGACGTCCGGCGAGCGCCGGCCACTGAACAGTGCTTATTGAACGTCCCAATGACCGTTTCTACTGGATCCAAGCACGATTACATAACCATAATAATCCATAGTAACGATCAGCCACCGATCGTCCCATATTACGGCTATTAACTTGGTCTAATTCAGCGGCGGCAACGTCGACCATGGTTGCCGTTGCTTTGAGCGGTGAATGATCAGTTCGAGCTTTCAATGACGGGAAACGATGAAGCAAGCGAGACTCAACTATAGGTAATCAAACGTCGTATCGGCACTGCTACTTAGGGAAATTGTGTGTGTTCGGTGGACAACGGTGGACAGTATTAGGTACAACGTAGGAATACGTAGAAATGGCCTCAAGTCACAGTTTGAGTTTGACCACGAGACGGTAAGCGTCACACTCTGTGTGACATACCCTATTTATTTACCCTTGCCATGAACCATGTCATCAAAGCGTCCGGCGGGTCCATTGAGGAGTCGGAAAAAGGATCGCCGGCTCATAGGGGGAGCCAATAATATTAGATACAACAACAGTAGTACACAGATGTCGTCTGCCCCGCCCTTGGCCTCGCCAAAGGGCAAGAAAGATGACGGTATTTCCATCTCATCCGGATCCGAATCATCCTCCTATCATTCCTCTGTATAGGGAAATGTGGGCCAGAGTTGATGCAAAGAAAGCGGCAAGGGAAAAGGCCAGAGAAAAAGAAAGATTAAGAAAATCTAAAGAGAGTGAGAGTCTTTCATCGGCCGATGTTGATTCGCCGACCCCATCAGTAGAACTTCTCCCCTCCCCTCATGCCTCGCCGAGCAGCAATGATAATGATGACGATGGTGCCGCCGCTGGTGCAGATTCCAAACGTCCTCCCACAAGGGAATACGTCCTCCCAAAGTTGTGAAGATTCCATCTCCCACTATTCGAAAAATTTCTCCATCTCTTCAGTCTGCTATTGAGTCAAGGCTTGCGGCAAAGGAAGACATGACATCTACTACGCATTCAGCAGATAAACTCCTCACAAACATGAATACTCTCTCGGAAACAAAGCTTCTATCGTTGAAGCAGCGGCCAAGTGCAGTGATCCACTAAAACGTCGTGCTATGACGGAAATTCCGACCAAAAGATACGCACAGAAGACAAAAAAGTCGGTGATTGCAGCGGCCATGGCAAAGGCCTGGGTATTGATGAACGAGCTGCTTCAACATGATAATTTCTTGACGAGGGCATTGGAGAGAGAGTTGGCAGTATTCACCACAATTGTAGAGAACTTTCAACTGTATTGTTTGGCAAAGTTGGACAAGGAGAAATATATCAACAAAAAAGGTTGCAAGGCAGTGAAGCTATCATCGGATAAGTTGGAACGGGAGTACAATAAGTTTGGAGGGAAAGCGATTTCTTTGCCATGTCCGAAGTGCAGCCATTCACTCTGCGATAAAGAACCTGATTTCGACGATAATGCGAAGGTGAATAAATCAATCACCAAAGCTTGGAAGGCAAAGAAGAAGCACTTGGAAGAGTTCAATTGTGCAGTACTCCGGAGGCAGCAGATTTGCTCACAGATTCTATCAAGCACTTGAAGCGCTTGAATTAGGCTATGCATAGTTTCTTTTGAACTAAATTCATATGATTATACATCATTATTTGTATTATTCTACTTCATGAATAACTAGTTGTCAGGAAATCCTACGTGTAGAAAGTATCTACGGAAAGATCCCATACTTCCGATGATGAGATTAATCCGATTCACCAAAGCATTCACATCTTCCATTTTGTCGCCACCCATCTCAAGAATGGTGTGTATGGTATTGAAGACATACTCAATAGATCCGTCACACGACCAATAAGGTGCTCGAAACGCGACTTGATGTCCAGCATCTTCAATCAAGTTCAGGATGATGAGGTGTTTGTGGATATTGAGATTGTCTAATGTGAAAAGGAAGCTCCGGTCTGGGTAGTTGTTACCAAGGAAGTCGATCAAATCCTCCATGAAGCAATAGAACCAATGAAGATCTGTCCCTCGTCCCTCCCTCTGTGAATTGTTTATGGAAAGAGATTGGGTTTTGATTATCTCCAGATACGGCCATAATCAAATTGGTTCCGGGTCTCCCTTTTTGTAGCTTCCTCTTAAATTGCATCGGAACTCTCGGGCCACCTTCCCGTAAGAGCGGTCCGTCGACTCGAGTTTGAATTTTGCTTCGTCAATATCAATAATGGATGCCGTACTCTCGCCTGCGACACCAAGGGGGTACGGTTCTTCCCAATACATTTTGCGTTTGAGTAGATTCTTTCGTGTGTATGCCTCTTGTGATGTCGACGACGCAGCTTTTCGGGAGAGACCTAGCCGCTGTTCTCCTCGATATATTTGTGAGTCCGAGTAGGGCTCAACAGTCGGGAATCTATTGGAGAGATAAGCTCTAACCTCGTACAGCCTTGCATGAGGCCTTACCATCCGATACAGGGCAAGCTGAAAAAGAGCCTCCCCATCAATCTCCCGTGTCGCGGCCTTGTTGCCGGTTTTGCGCTTTGGCAAGATGTTCCCCAACGTAACATACTGTCTCAGCCACCTTCTGCAAGTCTGCAGTGAAGGGAACTTCTTTTGTTCCAGTAGGCGCCTCACAACTGGTGTCTTGACGGATGCAATTCCGTTCCCCCCCATGATCTTCTTTTGGGTAGGCTCTTCCGCCACGGCTAGCATGTTTATGATCATCTACTCTAGAACCCCTCATCCATTTCAGGACGGCCGCGATCCTATCGCTGTCACTGGCCATGATGATGAGACATAAACTCGGCGATGTGCAGATTTGATGAGATGTGTAGCGTAAAATTTGCAAAGTAGCCGACGAGACTTAATCAATGACAGCGGCCGCCTATGACTACTACGACCGATCAACAACACAATGAGAGGAGTCTCCTGTCAATACTTAGGATCTTTCGGCGAATGGATGAGCTAAAATAGGGATAGCAGCGGCTCTACAGGGCCGACATGGTTCATGTCATGTAGTGCTTGTGAAATTGCCGTTGAGCTTCTACGGGCTTGTACTATTCCTACGTAGAAATGACTAATAGATCTAAAAGGGGTCGTAAATGACGGGTAGTGTGACGAAAACGCCACACGCGCGGGCAAAAACATTTGTTCTGGAAAATGTAGTAGGAGGAGTAATGCATGGAGGAGTATTTTTTGTGTTCGCGGATACTGTACGTTTGCTCTCAAATCCTACCTTTGACTTCAATAGCGGGAGTTAGTGGACAAGTGAGGTATCAATGAGCTTCTACGGACAATATGAATAACATTGACGCTTTGAAATAGGGTCAACATCCTAGTAGTTACTGAGTTATGGCTAGTCGTAGGGAGCCCATTTTCACCATGGTTGTGTGTTTTAGATGCCATAATCGGAGGTGAGTCAGGGCAAAAGACTTAGTTTTACCTTAGATAATTAGGAATTAGTATTTGAGTGCCAGTTACTGTCACACAGACAAAATAAACTGATCTTTCTCGAGTATGGTAAAATAGGCTTTGAAAACCACTTTTGAAGTAGAGGAGTGCAAAATCATTAATTTTGGGCTTCGACAGTGCATTCTACTAGTTCCGACAGAGGTAATGTCGAAAAGAATTTTCGAAAAATTCCTTCTGGAAGCTATTTACAAATAGTGGTTTTCAAACTTTTATGTAGGATTTGAAATCAAACGTACAGTAGCAAGAAGAGAACATTCCTTTCACGACTTGAGAGTCAAAGAAGTAAGTATTGTACCGGGAGAGGTCACGTATAAGAGAGGTTCCACTGGTACAAAAGTCACGTAGAAACTGCTCACCGTAGGAATTCAACCAAATATGTAGGAATTCAAAACCTTGACGAAACGTGACGCGCCCTCTTCCCGCCAATTTTTTTATTAGTAAAATGCTCTAGCTTTGGGTCCGAGCGGCCAAAATTAAGTTTCAGGGAAGTGGTTTACATGCTATTCCCGAGATACTATCCTTTAGGTGACTATTATGTGAGTATATACTGTGCTGGGTAGGTGATGAAAGCGTATATTTTCGTCGAGCTATGCATTTGAAGGTACCCTCTAGCTTCATGCTAGTCATGATGGCTGATGGCCGGCCAAATTTGTCTAGCAAAAAGCTAGTGTACTCTCACATGCATTTCTCAGCAGAGAGTTGGAATTATCGGCCAACCAACATATGTACAGAACCCCCATTACGGTCGACAAAAGGATGGTAGTACCTTTAAAGCCGGTACATCAACTCTTTCAATCTCGATTTTGGCCGCTCGGACCCAAAGCTAGAGCATTTCACTAATAAAAAAATTGGCGGGAAGGGGGCGCGTCACGTTTCGTCGATTTTTTTTTACGTGGATTTTGTACCAGAGTTCTACGTACGGGGCGGGTGAGCGTCTGGAACCCCGCTTATGTATGGTTGTCGTCGCGGTGGAGATTTCCCGCCAAAATTTGAGTCATACCCTATTTATTTACCCTTGGTTCATGGCATCTATCTTGTGTAATGTGTATGCTCGAATTCAGAATTCTACGGGCTTGTACTATTCCTACGTAGAAATGACTATTAGATCTGAAAGGGGTCGTAAATGACGGATGGTATGACGAAAACGCCACACGCGCGGGCAAAAACATTTGTTCTGGAAAATGTAGTATTAGTTATTACCGAACCCCACCTTCAAGCTCAGCGAATCCGCCCATCTGCACCAATCCTAATCTTGTTGAATAATTACATCCTGCGGAGATGGGTTGCATGAACTCCAAGCCTTCCTACATCGACATCGAGCTTGTCGCCGGTGGAGAGAAGGAATACCAAGAGAGATTCCTCGAAACCAAAAAGCTCGGGGAGGGTGAATTTGGTGAAGTCAAGTTGGTCCACGATGTAAAGGCGACGGCAAACGACATGACGAAGGCCAAGTATCTGGCGGTCAAGTATTTGAGAAAGGGGTTCACTTTCAAAGATAATACACTTTTCCCTCCGCTCAAGAAGGAGATGTTGCAAGGAGAGGTGGAAATTTTGCGCCGATTAAATGGAGAGGTGAGAGAAGGAGAAGTCATTGATCGGCCCTTGCCCCGTAGCTGTGGTCGTGGATTGCCGCAGCTACTGATTAATTTTTTGTTTTCCCATGCCATGCCCATGCGCTCCATATTTATATAAACTCACACATTCTTGTTCATGTCCATTTATTTACCGTACATCATTTATCGTTTCAGTGCTACAATCTCAAACTTGTGTCTGTCTACGAAAGTCCATCCATGATCTACATGATCACCGAGTATTGCGAAGGCGGAGAAATGATTCCGTACGTCTCCAAAGCATTCAAGGACGCGGGGGGTTTACGTACAGAGGATGTTAGCCGGATTAGCTACCAGCTATGGAGTGCAGTCAATCACTGTGTCAAACATAACGTCATCCACAGAGATATCAAGCCGGAGAATGTAATGTTTGCCACCTCGAAGAAGGACAGCGAACTACGTCTCATTGACTTTGGTAGTGGAACATGTGACGGTGTTTCTGTGCAGCCGAGTGATGACGAAGACCTGAGCAGACACCACACGTTCGCTGGAAGTGCTTTTTATATAAGTCCTGAAATGTTTCAACGAAACTACACACCGAAAACTGATGTGTGGTCAGCAGGGGCGACTCTGTACGTGTTGGTTGCGGGTTATCCTGCTGAAAGACTTCAAGAAACATTCAATGTACTACAGAGTTCCAAGAAAGATCGTTTGCGGCAACTGCCCAACATGCCCAACAACATGCCTGATTCATTTTATGACATGTTGGAGGGAGCTTTGGCGTACAAGCACAAGATCAGGTCAACTGCAGGCCAGTTGATGAGTGGGGAATTCGCACAGTTCCATATCCAACACGATCCCCAAGATAATGCCACGGAGGAGGCAGTGTCGGTGTCGGGAGGAACGAGCGATGTGCAAGAACCACCAGCTACTCCTGCATGCACCAAGTCTGTTTTGCTCGAGGGATCTGTCAGCAGGCACAGCGTTTATCTAGGCTATCAAAAGTTTGAACGCAGCGTTACAACAATTTTGGCTACCATGCTGTCGAAGGAGAATGCAAGGCATCTGCTCACTATGCTAGAGGAAGAAAGCAAGAACAAGAAGGAATGCACAAGGAATGGCAATGCCGTTGGTGGAGAGGCCATTGAAGAACCTTTGACTGATATCAAGACAAACAAGGGAAAGTTGCAAGTTGTTACGATTGCCACTTTGCTTGACGTACTTGAGATCATGAAGGATGCAGTTATTTTAGGGGATGATATCGTGGACGTGTTGAGAATGATAAGGTCGTTGAAAGACTTCATTTGGTACGAGTCTTTTGCCTATCATATTTCCAACCTTCGCCAATTTGTGTCAATCCAAATGATGGCACCCACCCGCCAATCGAAGGTAGGCATGAAATGGAATTTGAACACATCTCATCACGGGTTTAGCTCCATGAGAAAACGGTTGAACCACGAGACTGCTCGCACCGAATTATTGAACATGTCTATGCGTTGCATGATGTTTAAATGTGGAAGTGAGCACGAAGAGTGCTACAGGCAATTTTGAAGATCATGAAGACCAGCAATTTTGTAGAAGTATAAACGATTTTGAAGAGTACTATTTATGTTTTAAAGATTAAGATTTTGAACAACAGCAGCAAATTTTGAAGAGTTGTAGATGCAAATGCAACTCAAATGTGCGAACATTCACATAGCTGGAGCGTAGCTAAGATGAACACAAATAGAGTAAGATAGTACTTTTTTTGAGCGAGTCAGTTCTGTAGCTTTTGATCTATGATTTAGTTCAAAATGATAGATTGGGTTTAACGCTCGCCCTCGACTATAAGGTGTTGTTTCACGAAAGGCTTTTTCCGATATTCAAGCGTGATACAGGTGCTCATGTTTGCCATGCACCTGAGCCTTTTCAATCCTCATGCCATTACGCAGTTAGTAGAGGACCACAGTTTACAGGATTAGCCGACCTACGATGGCATGTATTGAAAGTGAATACGCGTATTTCAAGCCCACACAGCCACGAAACACATCACTGAAGACCCAATTTCATCATTCGCATTCTGTGGCAGTAGCAGTAGACTTACTTTGACTTTGACTTTGCTCCAACTTGCATTGCTGCTGGCTCTCCTCCCCCCCCAGGCTCATAAGTATCTCCTCTCTCCGACGAAGTGAGGAAATAGCCATACACATGAGTCCAACTAGGATCACGACATGCTGGCCCATTGGCATCGTCTCCTCCATGAGTCAGTATGTAAGCAAGCTACAGGTGTACTGGGTGCTAATGCTCGCTGCGCTGCCTGGGCTAGGGTTACAAGGAGAAGGACAAAAGATGACGTCTCAAAAAAGAGATGTCCATCTTTCATCTCCAGCCCCTTTATTTTTTTTCGCGCCAGCCAACGCCGACATCCGACATCCAATCACATCATCACAACTAACCATGACGAGAGTGAGAAACTCTCCCTACCAGACGTAATATCATCAGCTGACAATCCACCATGACATCACTGCGACGAACCGACATCCTCTCCCTAATCCACCTCCGCTCCGACGGACGCCGCCCCAACGAAATCCGCCACATGACCTGCCATCTCGGCGCCCTCCCCTCCACAACCGATTGCGGCTCTGCGCTCCCATCAAGTGCCTGCTCGGGCAGCGCCATGGTCACCATGGGCCTAACCCAAGTTCTATGCACGGTCCGTGGTCCATGTGACGTAGGAAGACGTACGGAGGAATTACCAGATAGAGCAACGTTAGAAGTGACAATGAGAACGGCTCCATTTGCTCCACCGGGAGATCGACGATCGACGAATCCAACAAGTGATCGACGATTGATTGAACAGTCTCATCTACTCCAAAAGGCCATGTCGGCATCGATATTACTGCATTTATATCCCAAGTCGAAAATATCAGTGACTGTAATGGTATTGGCGGATGATGGGGGACGTCTTGAGGCGGCAATTAATGCATGTACACTTGCATTGATCGATGCGGGTATCCCTTTGAAAGATATGGTGTGTGCTTGTTCGGCTGGACGGTGGAATGCAGGGGGGAGTGATGAGATTGTTGTTGATTTGAATCGGAGGGAGATTCAAGCTGCTACCGGGTCTTCTGGTGGTGGTGGTGGGAATAACAATAGTGGTGGTGGAGGGACAAGTGATACAATCTACCTTCCTGTAGCAACCATGCCTCAAAGGGGGACGGTGGTATTATCTCAATGTGAAAGTCGATTATCGGGTGGGGCAGAGGCGTTTGGAGAAGTTTTGGAATGTGCTCGTGCGGGATGTGAGATGGTAATGGAGGTTATGGCTGCGGCTGTGAGGGAGAGGGGTGCGGGACTTTGGAAGGCGAGGGAGGGAAAGGCAACTGTCGTGTTGGATGATTGGTGAATGAAGTTTCTCAAATAATGCTCGGACGAATAAATGATAAAACGCAATAATTGTGGTAGCTTGAATTCTTGTTGTGTATGTATGTGTCGTACAATCGCATCTCTGCACAGCCGTAGTCAATGCATCGCCTTCTATGTGTTGGACACAGTGAGCATTATCATGGATAACGGTAATGGTAATGGATGGCTAAACTCTCTCTAGAAGTAGAAGAGTAATAATATCTACCCATACCAATTTGGGTCTCGCTCTCCTAAGGAAAGCTTTTCCCCACGCACGACAGACGACTGGCAGAATAATTTATCAGTCGTGCAGCAAGAGCAAGAGTACAATAACGATCAAGATCAAGACTGATGCTTTGCTGTTCCACTGGAAGCTCACTCATTAGTCATCTCATTATTTCAGAAACAAACTAGCAAAACAACAAAAATCATTGACAGCACTTGCTAGCATTCTAACTCTAAACACAGCACTATCACTTGCACTTGTACTTGAACATTACACCATGTCTCCAATCAACATCAAGATCCAGATCAAGAAGAGCGCCGGCGCCGCTTTAACCCTCCTTGCACTTTTTGCTTCCACCTCTATGGAACATTGCGATGCTGCGGCTGCGGTATCTCCTGACGCGATTGATGCTGCAATCACCGCAGGAGTCCCCTCCAGCTCCGGCACATGTGGCAATGGCAATCGTGGAAATGGCATCTGCTCGGATGGAAAATGCTGCTCGAAGTGGGGCTGGTGCGGATCTTCCCATGAGCACTGCAGTGGCATGATTATTACAGGTATGTTGCGTGGCAACAGCAACAATGCGACGGAAGAAGGCCTGGACCGAGACCTAGACCTTGAGACCGAAGTGCAAGTTGACGTTCACGTGTTGGACTTGATTGATGAGCCCAATGACAATGAGGATGATGATTGGATGTGGAACAATACCAATACTATCGATGGCAATATTGATGACGAAGACGAGCCTGCAATCACGGCCAAAGAGAGCTACATTGATGATGCGCTTGCGTTTGAGCTTGAGCTTCAACTGGCAGCCATGGATGTGGATGTCGAAGTCGACGTCGACACTGATATCGATATCGATCAGAATGTGAGGAAACAGACTGAAGCCTTTGAAGCCGATGACGTGGTTGAATTGCGCGTTGACAATGGCGTTCACTGGATGTCTTACAACACTGAATGGACCCAAGAGCTTGTCGGTGGCCATGTGCTTAAATGGAAAGAAACGCGCCGTCATGCCAATGTAATTTATCTCGAGGACAAGAACGGGCGTGAGGGCGCGATGACACGATTTGACTTCAATGACAAAACTGTGCTCTATTGTGCTGCAGTGAATGGTAAATGCAAAGTTACTGGCACCATCAGTGTCTGGTACAAACGTAATCGGTTCGGTGTTGATGCGCGTGATATCACGGGTCTGAATGAAGGATATGATGGTGAATACTGGCAATCAGATGGGAAGAATCAGTGGACCGAGTTTGATGGAAACGGATATTTCCATTGGGAGGAATCCCACCGAGATATTAACTCCATTTACCTGAAAGACAAAAATGGACGTGACTTTTACACTGCACGCCTTGATTTGTTCAATGCAAAAGTGATGCTTTGCGATTCGCGCCTCGAAGTGGGAAAAGAATGTTTTTCACTTGGATCGATCACAGACGTGTGGTGATATGTTTGATTTGTGATTTTGAACTTCTTAGCGTTTTTTATTGGAGTGTTGTGTCAATTGATTATATTGCCAAAGCCAAAGCGACGTCCCGAGTCAGTATCGTTAATATAGTCATGATACGATAATCCTTATTGTCAGTCTGCTAACCCTCAAAAATTGTCGCACGTTATTTGTAATCTTCACATCTTTTTTATCATGGATAATGAAAATGGTAATGGATAGCTTAACTCTAGAAGTAGAAGAGTAATACCATACCCATACCATATTGAATGTACTCATTATCCTGCACAACCATATGACATCTTTGTCCATCATCAGAGCATTCGTTCAGGGAAGATGCCCCCTGATGCCGCAGGCCGCGTTATGGCAGGCCGTCGGTATTTTCAGAGGTGCTATTTTCAGAGGTGATGATTCCCTGCTCAATTTCACCGCTGTCTCCTCCTCCTCCTCCTCCTCCGCATGAAATAACTCCGCAGTGGCGTTGTTTGTAGCACTATTGTTGCAGTCTGTCAAGGATAATAGTGATAGTGCAAGGATAGCAAGCTAAATGAATACGATACGGAGCGAGTGGCCTTGACACCTCACAGCAATCAAGTCAAAGTCAGCATCTTCCAGCTACATAACTAGATAGCAAGCAGATTCTTTTATCCCTGGCAAGCAGCAAGCTGGCAGCATGCAGGCAGCTTGCGAGCGCCGGCCAGCGCCAGCAACCTGCAAGCCGAGGAGCGAGGCGTTTGAGCGGGTCCCGCTTTGCATTCATACCTTGCTTCTCTACCAGATGATACAGTTCGACCGTGAATGAAATCGCTGGATCTCTACAGCTGTTAGCAAATCTTGGCGGATAATCGCAGAATTTTTATTCCTACGTACAAACGTACTGAAAGCCCCTTAACTGGGGAGCTACTCTACCCGTAAAAGTTCCGTCTTTATCAATTGCGAACAACAACCGGACCATGGTAAATAATGCCTCGTATGCCATATTCCACCAAGAGACATAAATGAACATTGTCCTATGTTTATTTCTTCTTTGCCGTCGCTTCCACCTTCGTATTCTCTCGTTTTACTCTGAGACTAAAGTTGAGCTTCTCTTCCTTCTTGAGCAAATCATTCTTGAAATCAAAGTCTTTTGCGTAGACAGTTTTCATAATGAAAGATTTGTCAAAGTCAATAGCAGCACGATGACATTTCAAAACCTTCTTCAGCGTTTCAATTCTCTTGTGCGGAATGGGTGCATCCTCACTTGAATTACCTTCTGTCTCCTTGGTATTCTTTGCCTCAATCTCCAACATCTTATATGTCTCCATGTAACCTCTTGCCCTGGCACTGAACTTACGAATGAGATCCACAGTGAGAACCTCTCTTGAAATACACTTGTCGACCAATGCAAGGAAATCAGCAGTCGTTTTCTTTTGAGCTAATGGATGTCTTCGGTAGAGAGCTTTGGAGAATCCCCAAGAGTATTCGACACCCTCACCAGCGTATTCAGCATGGTACTTTGTTGTAATCAAGGCTCTTACTCCCAAAGATTCACAAACATATTCGAGTTGGCTTTGTTCAGACAAAAAATCCGTGCAGTTTGCAAGCAAATGCCGGAGGGAAAGCTCAGGAACCAAGTTACCCTCATCATCATACTTCATCACTTGGTAGCTGCCCTTTCTGAAGGTTGCTATATCGATCCAGCCACGTTCATACGCAATCTGCAGAAGTCCCTTACCCTTGCCCTCCCATCCATATATCATTTTGGTGGTAGGTGTTATTTTGATATCGATACTAGACGCTTGCGCCATTTTTGCTAGCTCAGCATGTGTCATCTTCCATAACCTTATTTCTCCTTCCTTTTTCCCCCACTCGGTGTCCATCAGCTCCGATATCAGCTCTTTCTTCACCTTATGTCGCTCTTTCCTCTTGTCTTCTGGTATTTCAACCTCTCGGTCGTGCCGTTGTCTTTCACGTTCCTCTGCTGTCAGCCAAAATGGGCCGACATCTTCACTGGTGAAGTTCATCGTTTGTTCTTGACCGATAGTCACCATTGCTGGATTGGATGCATCGTAGTATGGCCCGACAAATTCCTCCTGCCGTTCAATTTTGGTGTTCCTAGCTTGCGATGGTGTCGAGTGCCAATTCTTGTTCATTTCCTTTGCATCAAGACCGTCAACACGCTTCTTTGCATGACCACTGCTCGAATCAAAAAGAAAGACATATTCATACTCATCTCCGAGTATTACTTTTACGCAATCTATTATATCTTCCGTTTGCAGGATCGTGTGGTTCCCTGTCCAGTACCCGTTCTTCCCGTATGCAAACTTAAGAATCCCAGGTGACGATTCAAGTGGTTGCTTTTTTGTGTTACCATTTACGGCAATTGCCGCTGCCTTGTCGAAGTATTCTTGATTGGCTCTAGCAGCATTAATCTCCTTCAGCTGATCTTCGGTGATAGGAATGCCCCAACCCAATTCTCTCGATTGAAACGCAGATATCATGATACCAGCACCAACAGTCTTCGGCATAATTGCCCTCCTTCCATTCGGATCAACCCACTGGTGAGTCCGCGACAGAAAAGCATTAAAAATAGCCTCATCCTGGCCAAAGATGATGACAGGTTTGTCTTCAGCTTTCTTTCTTATGCTTACTCTTCCTCCAAATGCTCCATACTTATCGTTTGCAATCTTCTGCAGACGCACGTGTTTGTCCACATGAAACTCAAAGTATACTTTTTCATCAACTCCCTTGAACTTATAAGCAACCTTATCTAACATGTCCTTCGCCTTCTCGCCATCTTTGTCATCTTCGAGCGCTGTTTTCAAATCGTCAAATTCGGTCTGTGACAAATGAACCCATCGATGAGATCGTGGTTCAAGCACTGATAGATATTCGTCTGTTAACCGAGACCGATGCTCTATCTGTTCGGCATACTCATGGCCATCAACGTAGTAGCATTTCTTTGACACCTCTCGTTTGAAACCAAGGTATCCGACCCACCTCCCAACCGTTGAGTATGATGGTGGATTTTTGAGATATCTGTCAACCAGTTGAAATTCTTCTGAGTCTTCGGTAAAGTTGATGTTGGTTTTCACCTCTTCATTTAGTTGCTTTATCATTGTTGTGTTAAAATGTTCCCTCAGCAATTCAACGCTGAAATGTTCCAGATGGTCAAGTATGAAGTTTGACACATCTACTGCTGCTGTCGGAAATACCTCAAATAGTGTAGGCTTTCGTTTGATACCATTGGCGACGTAGGGGTTGGGGTTTGGAAATTGATGATTAACGCGGAAGGTCCCGCTTTGCATTCATACCTTGCTTCTCTACCAGATGATACAGTTCGACCGTGAATGAAATCGCTGGATCTCTAAGTACTATTAATTATGTAAGGAGGAAGGAGGGGTGATCCCGTATGTAGAACCATACTAATTCCGAAATGTAACAGATTTGTCCGCTGTAATAGTTCACTTAGTTAATGAGGGAGACGTTAGCGTATCCGTCGATGGAGGTGTCTGAGTGGTTGTAGAACTCAAACACCAATAGATAAAAGGAGATGTAGGGCGTTGAATCAATTCGATTGGACTGTAGACTTCTGTTTTACTTGATGGATTATTTTCTATTATATAACTACTAGCTCATCATGAGGATGCTCTGCCAAGCAAAGCTTCACGAGAGCCTTGACACCTGGGAAGACCCGGATGTCAATCCTAAGATTAGATGTGTCAGATGACTGATTCTGACATCCTAACATCATTCACAAGCGGTATTCCTTGACGTGGAACTACCTAAACTAAACCTAAACTAAAGTTCTTTTCCATACAATTGGGGATTGCCATCTAAGACGGCTATCCATCACACTCCTTCTCAGAGATCCTCATGTGTTCTACCAACCCATGAGCTTCCTCCTCAAGATCTGGAACACATCCTTGGAAAGACCTTTCGTAAAAATGTCTCCAAGTTGTTCCGTCGTACAGATCTTCATCAACTTGATCTGTCTCTTAACAATCTCCTCACGAAACCAAACTGTCTCGATGTGATACCACTTCGAACGGGGAGTAAACTGAGGCGGAAGAGTCTGTGCCAGAAGCAAAGCTCCAGCGTTATCTTCGTGAATAGAGACTTTCATCTCCGCAGCTTGCTCCTCAAGACCGTAGACCTTGCTGAGACTCTTAACCATGTCAATGAGAGGAAAGAGTTCTCTACAACAATGAGCAAGAGCTGTAATCTCTGCTTCCATAGTGCTGAGGGCTGTCTTCGAGGACTGCAATTGAGACTTCCACAAGACAGGACAATTAGCAACCTTGATGACGAATCCTGTTCTACTCTTGACACAGGCAGGGTCACTGGGATGTTCGTGTCCGTACAAACCACCAAAATCTGCGTCAGGATAAGCTTCGACATTGAGAACATTCGAAGTAGGGGTGAGAATCAATCCCTTATCACGTGTACCCTTGAGATACAAACCGATCCTGATGAGAGCTTCTTCGTGAGACTTGCGTGGAGAGAACATGTACCTCGCACAACAGTTCACAGCATAGGCAATATCGGGACGAGAGTGACCAGAGAGATAGAGCAACATTCCAACAACACTTGAATAGGAGAACGCTCCTTCTGCAGCAGCGCCGTCAGTATCACGAACCAAAGGCTTGGAACTTGCCGGAGTTAGCTTTGGATGGTGTTGTCCTCCTTCTAGACCGAGAGCAGTGATGATGCGGTCGATGAGACCAGTTTGAGTCATTTCAACCTGACCATTCTTCTTCTTCAAATCAACACCCAAGAAACCAGCAGCATCACCTTCCTTCTCTAGAAGCAAACCATGCTCTTCATCGCTGCGAAGACGAACCAAAAGTGCATTGATATCTTTCTCATCTTTGGCCCAAAACAAACAGTCGTCAACAAAAGTAACGGCGACAACTTTATCTCCAATAAAGAGACAGGGATCCAAATGAGACTGACGCAAACCTTGCTTCTCCAAAGCTTTGACCAAATAGGTGTGAAATGCACGTGGAGCTTGCTTGAGTCCGTACAATGACCTCTTCAAGCGGAGACATTTACCTTCCTGCTTGAAACCGCGCGGCATGTGCATGTAGATTTCTTCGCCTTCTTCCAAATGACCGTGCAAGAAAGCACATTCAACATCGGCCTGACAAGACTTGAGTCCAAGCATAGACTCCAAGATGAGCATCAAACGAACTGTCGCCCACGACACCACAGGAGCATAAGTTTCCTTGTACTCCACATCCTTGATCTGCTGATCGCCACGAGCAACAAAACGAGCTTTGTACTTCTTAGGTCTACCATCTGGATAACGCTTGAGACGAAATGCCCAAGTGCTACCAAGAATATGCTTCCCAGGAGGAATATCAACAACTTCCCAAGATTCCATTTTCTCCAACGTCGCAATCTCAACCTTGCAAGCTTCCCAATACTCGGCTGCAGCATCACCATACATAGCTTGGTTCCAATTAGGGTTGTCCTCGGAAGATGCTTGAGCTTTCGCTTTCAGGAACAGTGGATGGACGTAGTTTGCAATCAATTCCTTGGTACTTCCACTGTAGTTTGTGTTGTTGACTGCGAGATGAATAAACTTTGCCAAAGGACTAGCCATGAGATCTTCGACTGTAGGGACCTCGAGTTCCATCTGCATGAGAAGATTATCGGCTGACTCAATCATAGCTGCCATACGCTGCCTATACTGCTGCTTCTTCGCCGACAATCGGGCCACTCTAGGTGGGACAGTTTGTTTACCGAGAGTGACGGCATAATGAGCAAAGAACCGACGATATTCAGACTTAGTCAAATAACTGCGTTGAGCGACAGAAAGGTGTGCCATATCACGCGGAGAGTAATTGAGAGCATCTTGCCAAGTAGTAGAGTTCAGCGTACGGAGTTTTTCAGGTTTTTGCAACTTTGAACGATCACGGAGTTTCCTGCTCCAATTATTGTCAACAGACTTAAGAGCATCTTCTTCATTGAAGGGAACATCTTCGTCGAATACTTCATCATCCGCATCAGGAGACTCTACATCACCTCCTTCTGATTCAGGCACTGAAGCTCCTTCTGGAACTGAATTACCAACTGTGGAGGCTTCATTAGAAGTAGGCGGCAAGGGAGCAGACGGAGCAACATTGATCTCTTCGACAACAGGATCAAACTCGACAACTTGGGAGATGGAATCCTTCTCTGAAGCAAATGACTCTTCATGAGCACAGCGTTCGGCCTTCAGACGATCTTTCCATTCCTGAACACGGACTTTCATCTCGCGACGTTCCTCTTCGCTCAGCCAAATGTCATCAAGGGGAGGGGGATAGTACACATAATTTCCATCCTCATCAACATCAGAAGGCGGAACGTAATGATCTCGGCTAGTGTCGTACAGCAAAGAACAGAGTTCATCAAAATCTTCGTCGGACATAGCACCATTGCTGAAGACACTCTGGAACTTGTCATCAAAAACAACGTGCCACTGAGGGCTGACGTGACCAGAACCAAGATGACGGACCAAAGCAACCAGTGTAGAGTGCTCGGGAGAGAAACCAAGGTACTGACCAAGACGGGCACGCTTATCGAACTTAGCAAGTTTCTTTCCACTCTGAAGCTTAGGATCCAGGACATAGCAGGGAGATCCCCACACATGAACACGACGTAAATCACGATGATCATCCTTAACACCGGAAAGACGTTCTAACGGAGTAAGACCAGTCACTCTGTTGGGCAAACGATTGTAGAGCCAAACTGCGTGTTGAACAGCAAAGGGCCAAAGGCGGGGGCTATCAACTTCGTGCTCGTTCCAACGCAACGCGACGTGAAGCATCATGGAACGTGCCATCCAAAAGATAGTTTGAATAGCTCTCTCAGCGGCACCATTTTCAAATTGAGATCCAACACCAGAGAACGTCTGCTTTTGTCCTTTACTGGAACAATCATCACGAAAATCCTTCGAAACATAGATACCATTGTCAGAGTGAAGATGCTTGATAGTAACACCGAATTCTTCCAAGAATTGCTCATAGTGAATCTTGCCCTTGAGGGTCTCCGAAGCAGTGCCATCAGACTGGAACTCCATGTGTATATAGGAAGTAGCCATGTCATGATACACAGTACCACAATTGTAGAGATCTTCATCGAATCCAGAAAGGGCGCGACCAGTAACGGGAACCTTGAACTGATCAGAACTGACGAAATCACCAGGCAAATATCTGTCACGGGCAAGCACATCCACCTTCTCGGGATCCTTCTTAGAGACAGATGGAGACGGAGGTTTCGATCGTTTCGCACTTGCCAGCTTGCAAGTAGGACAGACCGGCAACGGACAGTTAGCTGCTTCTGGAGGATCTGCTTTCAACACTGCCGGAAAGATTTGGGACGTTCCATCCTCCTGCATCGCACGATGAGGCTTCATCAATTGTTGAACGTCCTTGACAGAGATACCAAGCTTGAAATGCCACAACAAGAGCGCCTTCTGAGCCGCGGAAATATTCAAGTTGTCGACATTGGTAACGCAGGGGTACAGGTGCAGGAAATCATCGAATTCGTATTCATCCTCTGCTTCAGTAACACTCCACTTTCCAAGGAAGAAACCTCGAGCGTGACGAAGATGCGCAACCGCTTTGGTAAAGCGTGGACCGATAGTAGTGCGTTCCTCCTCAGTGCAAGTCACATTGAACAACATTGGCAAATTTGTGTCTTTATTCATCGGAATCTCAATGTGATGCACGGTAGACATTTCGAACTGCTTGGGCAATCTCCAATCAACTTTATCACCATCAACAATACTGCATCCTCCATATAGTTTGTGGTAAACTTGCGGACTCATTAGCCGAATATCACACTCAGGAAGATGGTAGCTGATTCCAGGGACAAGAAGTTCGTCGCCGTTCGTTGCTCTCAACTTGTACATGACTGTACCAATCCCAATCACCATATTTGTTTTGGAGATATCTTTCACAGGAATACTAACTTCTTCATAGTCAATGAAGTCAGCACGAAAGGGAGAAAGACCCCACGAGGCGCCAGTGTCCCAAATCAACGGGGTATTGTAGAAGTTGGGATTATCTGGATCTGCAATAGACGAACTTTCCATCTGAGCAAACCGAATAGGACCACGTAAGAGTGCAACTCTACCCAAGAGAGCCTTCACATTGGCGATATGATCTTCAACTCTGAGACCATTGATAGAAACCATCACGTCGAGCACTCGCTTGCTCTCAAGAAAAGCATCGACAACACCTGGAGAGAACGGTGAGCGTGGATGTGAAAAGGATTGAGGAGCATCGGACATGTATTCCTTTGACTCCTCCTTCTCTTTCTTCCGTGCTTCCTTCTTCTTAATCCGTTCCTCCTTCATACGCTTCAGCACCTTCTCCGTCAAACGCTTCAAAGCATCCTTCTTCTCACGCTGCAATTCATCCTCATGATCCTTCAGTAACTTTCGGGCGCAATAGAGAACATCAACACCGTCAAGAAAGGCACCAATATCATCAGACCAAGTCGGCTGGGTGAATCGTCCATCGGTGACCTTAGAGAAGAACTCATTCCGAGTGTGGTTCTTTCGGTAACGACGACGTGCACGCAGATTCCTCCTCCTCCAGCGACGATGAGCTTTATCTCGAGACGATGGAAAAGAAGTGCCGTCCAACGACAAGGACTATTACCTAGGCGACGTCGGCAACGTAGGACTAAATGGTAAGGCAAGGCACGCCGATGAAAACGCTTGAACCTGGACCGATGAGAACGAGGCCTTTTCTTGCGAGTAGTACCAGATGAAGTTGAAGGTGAACCTTGAGTACCAGACACGATCAACTGAAACAAGACCATGATGAGAAGGCCCAACACGAAATCAGGAAGACATGGAGCGTTGGCAAAGAGAATCAGACGGTAGATCATCAACTGAACGATGTGTAGCAAGAAGCTACGGGCGCCAGGGTTAAAAGGGAAGATAGTGGAAAGACCTAGCAAAACAATCCACCCTACCGAAAACCCTGCGCAGCATTGGCACGTGCAGCATTGACGAGATTCACTGAGTGTTCATCCGAAACCCTCTTCTCAAGTTCAGAGAGGATGGAGTTCAAGTTTGCCATACGTTGAGCTTGTCCACCGTCGTCACCAGGAGGGACAGTAAGAGCGGACACGCTATCACTACCAGAACGCCGGGAGGCAACAAGGGCAGCAAAGTGTTCCTTGTTCCTGACCACCAAAGGATGACTAGGGTTCACATCAAACATATTGAATCCGGACTTGTCAGCGCTCCATTTGTCGTGGTACTTGGTTGAGTGATCCTTGACGTAGCACTGACAATGCTTACAATAGGCCATGCAGAAACCGTCGACCATCTTCTGTTGGGGCTGAGTAGCAGCGGCACGTTCGGGGATCTCGACCCCAAATTCACCCCTCTTCGCCAGCTCGATATTACGATCGATACGTTCCTGATTGAGCGTCTTCTTGCATTTCTTTACCGAACAACCAGGCTGCTCACAATTATAGCAAGGCCTTGAACGCCTATTTCCACCACCGCGGGGAGGTCCACCACCACCAGGTACACCACTCCTAGGTACACCGCTCCTTCTACCAGACAAATTATTGAAACGATTGTCCTGAGTAGCAGGGACATCAGCAAACCGCTTTCCACCTGCTGTCTGATCGGCATAAGCATCCATAATTGTGTCCACGATAGCAACAGATTTGTCGTAGATGGACTGCTGAGACTGATTAAGAGCATCGTAAATTTTCAAACTAAGGCGAGCTTCATCAGCTTCAACGCAGTTCTTCTCAGCGATTTTGCTAAGGAATTTATTTCTGCTCAAGCTGGCTCCTTTCCATAAGTTATTTGGGGTGTCCTGCTCAAGCCTGCCTGCGCCATAAAGAAGACTAAGTGCATTCTTCAACTGTTTACCACCGATAAAGAGATTTCCATTTACCAGAGCAGGGCCTTTAGTAGACCACAACTTGATGAACTGAACAAGGGACGTAGAAACTCCAGGAGTCTGCCGAAGTACGGTGTGCAGGAGAAGCCACAAATAAGTAAGACCACCTTTCTTGGAAGCGGGCAGCTCTTTGAATTCCTTGTCGATGAGTTGCTTGAGCGAGCTGGTACAGGAATTGTAGAGAAACCGATACATCAAGTTACTGCTCTGATTGTCAGCAGCACAGACGAAGACTGAGGTGTTAATAAGTGCTTGCGTAACACACACATCCTCAAACCGAAGCCATTGCCACTCCCACAGAAGATTTTGCGATTTCTGTAGGTCCAGAATCTCACTAATTGGTTTGGACAGATCTGGGTCGCTTGATTTGGAGGGGCTGATGTCCAGAATCTCTAGCATATCGTACTTAGTGAAGTGCGTGAAGGTTTGGGCGATCAGGTCGAAGTATTTGGTGGCAGAGACCTGCACGTGAACATTCTTAACGTTGTCACCAGCTTCTGACTTGTCGGACAAGAGCGAATCCTTACTGCTAACACCGAACTTGTCGTCCAACCCACCACGGATTTTCTCCAGAATCTTCAGTTGGTCGTAGTTCGTGACATCAAGCTTGAGACGTTCTTCTTTAGATATGACAACCTCGACGTCAGTGGCACTTGGACCGGGAGCACTCCTCACAGGGGTATCATAAAATATAGCACTTCTTTCTCCTTCTGGAGGGTTCACTGGGACTGGAACCGGAGCTGGCGCAGCAGTTACATTTGTATCACTGTGCGAAGCAGCAGAAGGGCCAACGGGTACAGAACCAGACGGGATAGTATGTCCAGCGGTAGATACCGGTAGGCAAGTACCAACAAAACCCGCAGAGGTAGAGCTCGATGTAACAGGCACAGCCACAGGTCCTGAAGATAAGACTGGAGGCACATAAGTCGATGGTGGTCCACCAAAACCTGGAAGGGTAGCCGTCGAAGCGAAAGAGGTGGGATCATAGTGTATGACCGAAGGATAGGAACACGGCTGAACCACATCATTGTAGCTACTTGCCACAGGAACAGCCACAGAGGTACCATGTCCTCCGCCAGACACAGAAACACCATCTCCTCCTCCAGACACAGGGGAACCATCCACAGCAGCAGCCGGGGAAACTTCAGAAACACCAGAGGCAGAGCCATCCAACAATGAGAGCCTGAGATCAGCAATCTTAACCACGGCCTTATCACGCGCATCTTTAGTCATCGGAGTATTATTGATTTCCAACTCGACCTTGTCGAGTAGAGCAGCAAGACCCGCCGCAGCCGCACCATCATCGAAAGTAGTGGGCGCAGCAGAGGTCGAGTGACTACCGAAGGCAACAGGGGACAGAATGTCTCTGAGGTCTCCGAGATGTCTAGCCTCTAGGCTAGACGGGCTGCTGGCAACAACACCAGCAGGGGCTTCATTGAGCCACGAGGGGTTACTGGCTTCGTCGCCAGTAGGGCCAGCAATACTGCCAGCAGAGCTTCCAGGAGGATTACCATCTCGAAGCCACAACAGATCACCGTACCAATCTCGAGAAGCCTGAACAGACAAGGGCACTTGAGCACGAGGAGGGGCGGTGGTCTCCTCACTGCGAGGAGTTACGGACTCCACACTTGAGACATCACTCACGATAGTTGTCGCCAACGGAGGGTCTAAGGGAGTCATAAAAGGCGACTGCATTGTTAACGGTGCAGAGGCGAATCTACTTACTTATATGCTTTTGACACAAAGGAATCTAGCGGGTGGCTTTTGACGCAATGGAATCTAGCCGGCACAACTGAACTTGACGATGATGAATCCTTCAGGGGCCAATGTACTCCGAACGAGGTGTAGCTAGCACGCAAACTTCGGAGGAATGTTCAAAACTTAACTGGGTGAAAACTTAGGGTGACTACCAACGAAGGAGGCGGGTGATCAAGCCGACCAAACAACGGAGAGAAGTCGATGGAGGGTGTTGCCGTTGAGGCAACAAAGAACTTTAAAACGAGGAAAGACCGCTACGCAGAGAAACGTTGGGTCATGACCTGTAATAGTTCACTTAGTTAATGAGGGAGACGTTAGCGTATCCGTCGATGGAGGTGTCTGAGTGGTTGTAGAACTCAAACACCAATAGATAAAAGGAGATGTAGGGCGTTGAATCAATTCGATTGGACTGTAGACTTCTGTTTTACTTGATGGATTATTTTCTATTATATAACTACTAGCTCATCATGAGGATGCTCTGCCAAGCAAAGCTTCACGAGAGCCTTGACACCTGGGAAGACCCGGATGTCAATCCTAAGATTAGATGTGTCAGATGACTGATTCTGACATCCTAACATCATTCACAAGCGGTATTCCTTGACGTGGAACTACCTAAACTAAACCTAAACTAAAGTTCTTTTCCATACAATTGGGGATTGCCATCTAAGACGGCTATCCATCACATCCGCCGGCTTGATTTGGATTTTTACCCGTGTAACAGCTGCCGCGAGTTCTACTGCCGCCAGTTGAATTCCGCTTGTTACCCGTGTAACAATCTCACGGACACAGCTTGGTGATGTTAGTGGGAGAGATAAAGAGAGACACCCATCCGAAACGAATCTGTGACATGACACAATTGTCCGTGAGATTGTTACCGTAACCGATTTCTCGTAGGTCTGGTATGTTTCTACGTAGGAACGCCGCCGCCGCCAGAGATGTGAATGTTACCCGTGTAACAATCTCACGGACGGGTTCTGATCACCCCTCCTATATTATGTACCAGTGATGACGCCAGAAGAGTCAACTACTGGAGACATAACTTTGGTTTATGGTTACAGTGGTTGAGCTACGCTAAAAAGGGTGGAGCCGGATGACCGATCTTCCGCAAGATCGGTTCAACCGGTACTCCCTGTGCGTCACGAGCGAGTTGACTCGACACACACCATCACCCCCCTGTCGAGAGACGAGTGAGATGAGCAGTCGGAGACTCTCTGGGAACGCAAAGTGAGAATAGATCGGGGCAAGTAATTAAGTGGCAAAAGTTTCAAGATAGAATTCCTCATCATCATCCTCGTCAGAGCTGTATTCTTCGTACATTGTATCTGGGATCTTGTAAGGATTCGTATCGGAAACCATAGGTGGCTGTTCAGGAGGAGACTTCAACTGGCCCCCCTGAGTAGAAAGCTGTTCCGGAGGAGACTTCAACTGGCCCCCCTGAGGAGAAGCGGAGGCGGCAGAAGCTTTAGCTGAAGCTTTAGCTGCCGCAGTGGATTTGGTAGATTTTGATTTAGACTTTCGTTTGGAAGAAGACGATTTGGCTGAGGCCCGACGGGCTGAAGCTGCGTCATCATCTTGATCAGCGGTGGTGGAATCGTCAGAAGGAGGACGAGGAGGCTTATTTGTATTGGCCTTGTAGTCGGCAATGATCTCGGCAGCTTTGTCTTCGTCCTTCACAATGACTAAGCCCAGGGAAGCAAGAGCAGGGCATCCGACATTGATATGGTAGTCGCTGCGGTGAAAACAAATGGGGCAGAACTCTTTATCCAAGAAAGCTGCTTTGATGTCTTTCCACTTTTGGGCCTTTGACGGTGGGTAGGAGATGGTTGGCTTGGGATCAGTACTTGGAGGAGGAGGGGTAGGGTCTTGACTGGCACGGCGGGCCATGACGGTAGAAGGAGACGACGAAGTACCACGTTCAGTAATGGGACGACGGGTGTCTTCGGCCTCAACTTCCTCGCCAAGCTCGTAGATGGAGGCTTCGGTAACAGAAGTATCACCGGCACGGTATCTCATGATGAGCCCAACGTAGAGTTCGGGATCGAGACCAGCGATGGCAAGGGTGGTAAATATCTTCGAAATTGTGATGTCCTTGAGGCGGGAGTAGAGGCCCCTAAGACGGCACATAAATTGGACGCCTGTTTCGTTGGGAGCCTGTTGCAAACCGACTAGTTCGATGACTGAATTGAGAAGATTTTCCGGACGGGTAGGATTGAGTTTTTCGATGAGATCACGAAGCATGCGGATCCCATCACGTTCATATTGTGGCTTGCCGAGAAAACTATAAAGGATGGGAAAAGGTTTCAAGGTGCGGAGAAGTTCAGAACGGATGTGAATATTTTGTGGGGTGGGAGGGGATGAGTCGGCCTCCCAATCGATGTTGGCCGAGGTAAAGTACACGTGGTATTTGTAATCCGCAAGGGCCTCAAGGAATAGAGAGACTGTATCGGGAGTACCATCCCATTGAGGAATGGGAGGAGCTGATACGACGGGAGAAACAACTGGTGCTGGCTGCTGTTGACGCTGCTGGAGTTGTGCGTTGAGCAACGTCAGAAGTTGGTTGAACAAATCTCGGTCGATTGAGATACCTTCAGGAATGGTGACAGGTGGCACGCTCTGAGCCGTTGAAGAAGCCGGAGCAGGCGTGTTCGGTGGAGGAACAGTAGCTGGAGGTGTGGGAGGAGCATGTGCTGATGCCACTGAACTGACCGTCGTAACACTCGCCGCTGGAGTGGGAGGAGGCCGGGGTGGTGCAGCAGGAGCCCTTGGTGAAGGTGGTGGTGGTGGTTGAGTGATTGGAGCAATACCTGTGATGGGTGCGTTAGGATAGGTTTTGTTCCAGTTGGCAGACGATGTATAACTCGTGAAGCTGTAGTTGGTAAAGCCGATGGCGAAAAAATATTTGGCATTGGCTTCAGCTAGTGACAGATGCTCGAGCCAGTAGTGGATGGTGGGAGCCGAGGCAGTGTCCCCCCTTACATGGAGAACACCACCTGGCTTGGCTTTGGCATTTCGGACGTCTCCTTTGTAAGGTGATGCAAAGAAGAATGGACTGGCACTAGCCGACGATCTCGTGGTTTGGGAGACTGTCGGCATAGTGGGTGGATGGGTGATAAACGATGGAGGAAGAAGCAAAGATGATGCTCAATGCTGGGGTATCCAATGCGATTGAGCTCTCTTGCTTGTTGAACGGGCTCTACCTGATGACGCCAGAAGAGTCAACTACTGGAGACATAACTTTGGTTTATGGTTACAGTGGTTGAGCTACGCTAAAAAGGGTGGAGCCGGATGACCGATCTTCCGCAAGATCGGTTCAACCGGTACTCCCTGTGCGTCACGAGCGAGTTGACTCGACACACACCATCAACCAGCTTATCAACGATTCAAGCCCTTGAGCGAAAGGAAAGCTTTGTCGATGCGCACGACAGACGACTGGCAGAATAATGCAAGAGCAAGAGTACAATAACGAGCAAGATCAAGACTGATGCTTTGCTGTTCCACTGGAAGCTCACTCATTAGTTATCTCATTATTTCAGAAACAAACAAACAAACAAACAAACAAACATCATTGACAGCACTTGCTCTAGCATTCTAACTCTAACACAGCACTATCACTTGCACTTGTACTTGAACATTACACCATGTCTCCAATCAACATCAAGATCCAGATCAAGAAGAGCGCCGGCGCCGCTTTAACCCTCCTTGCACTTTTTGCTTCCACCTCTATGGAACATTGCGATGCTGCGGCTGCGGTATCTCCTGACGCGATTGATGCTGCAATCACCGCAGGAGTCCCCTTAGTCGAGAAGCTCATTGACTCTTTTGGGGATAGCGACACATACAGGCGTCGTGATGACAGGTACATCCTCTTTGAGGGCAACCATTGTTCTGAGAACCTTGCCGGCTCATTCTGGCCAAGGGAGAGCAGGGGGCATCAAGACAAAGAAAACGCCAAAAAGGTTGCGTTCATTGAGAACGACGAGGCCAGGTCTGTCTTGATCCAAGGGCCGATCAGGAAAGGCGAGGTTCTATTCTTGTGGGACAGCCCAGATGGCGATGGAGGTGACGACCATGACCATGCCCTCATTATAAAGTGATGAAGGAGTTAAAGCTGGGCGAAGGATACTGCGTTGGCACATTTGAGAGGACATATCGTGACTCGACAGTAGATGTTAGGTACTACAAGGTTAATGGGCTGGACGGCAAAGTCTCATTGGTAGCGAATACCTGGAAGCCTGTCCCAGCTCCAGCTCCAGCTCCCGCTCCCCGCCCCACGCCAAGACCAAGCTCCAGCTCCGGCACATGTGGCAATGGCAGCCGTGGAAATGGCATCTGCTCGGATGGAAAATGCTGCTCGAAGTGGGGCTGGTGCGGATCTTCCCATGAGCACTGCAGTCGCATGATTTTTATGTTGCGTGGCAACAGCAACAATACGAATACGACAGAAGAAGGACTGGACCTAGACCTTGAGACCGAAGTGCAAGTTGACGTTCACGTGTTGGACTTGATTGATGAGCCCAATGAGAATGATGATTGGATGTGGAACAATACCAATACAGCAATCGATGGCAATATTGATGATGAAGACGAGCCTGCAATCACGGCCAAAGAGAGCTACATTGCGACACTGATATCGATATCGATGAGGATGAGACTGATATTGATATTGATACGGAGAATCTAGTTTGAATTGATTTATCTCTCGTTAGAAATGACAACCATAGGAGGAAGGGGTGATTGAATGAAATTGAATGCATCGCCTTCGATGTGTTGGACACAGTAAGCATTATAACTATATCATGGATAATGGCATGGTAATGGTAATGGATAGCTAAGCTAGAAGTAGAAGAGTAATACCATACCCATACCACATACTTGGGTGTCTTTGTTTATCTCATTCTCCTGCACAACCCTACGCCTACGACATAATTTTTCCATCATTAGAAGCATCGTTCAGGGAAGATGCCCCCTGATGCCGCATGCCGCTTTATTGCAGGCTGTCGGTATTTTCAGAGGTGATGATTCCCTGCTCAATTTCACCGCTGTCATCCTCCTCCTCCTCCTCCTCCGCATGAAATAACTCCGCAGTGGCGTTGTTTGTAGCACTATTGTTGCAGTCTGCCATTCTTCTTACCGCAATAATGCAAGGATAATAGTGATAGTGCAAGGACAAGGATAGCAAGCTAAATGAATACGATACGGAGCGAGTGGCCTTGACACCTCACAGCAATCAAGTCAGCAGCTTCCACTTCCAGCTAACAAGATAGCAAGCTGGCAGCATGCAGGCAGCTTGCGAGCGCCAGCGACAGCAACCAGCATGCAACCCAAGCCGAGGAGCGAGCTGATAAGTATGTTGAATACGCGTTTGAGCGGGTCCCGCTTTGCATTCATACCTTGCTTCTCTACCAGATGATACAGTTCGACCGTGAATGAAATCTGCTTCTCTACCTGAATACTTACGAGCTTATCAACGATTCGAGTACCTGTTTGAGCAAGAAAGCGAAAGTTGTTTACGCTTCCGATCCCTCCGACTTCATTCAGGGAAATCATTTTTATTTTTTCTTCTCCCTTCAGCAAAGAGTGATAGTGGCTATTCCCATCATGTGATATCTACTATTGAACACAGATTCTCCATCGGAAGACATCGTGTCGGCGCTATTGGACTCATACCCCGGAGCTGCTGCCGGGCTGATGACAATAATCAGCTACCTATCCATGCTTTGTGCATGGCCGCAGGTGTTTCGAAAGACGTTTTCACCATGCTGCTACGTGCCTATCTGAAGGAGCATACGTGTGTGATATCGATGGCTTTTATCCAGTTGATTACGCCGCGGGGAGCAAGGATGCTGACTGGCCTTGGCTTTGTTGATTGCAAACGACCTGAAGAGTTTCGTGCTATACCGAGGAAAAAGACGAGATGACTAGGGTTGTTGCAATGAATGATGCCGTTGTAAATTTGCTGCTCAACGGACCTGTCGTTGAGAAGACAACTCGGGTGTGGTCAATCTCACTGATGATATTATTAAAAAATTCTCACTTCCTTCACTTTCAGTGATGAATCACAAGAGGCACCGCAGGTGATGAGAGCAACAAGTGCAAGTGCAGTTCTTGCATGTATCAGCAGCGTCATTCGTGAGAAATCTCTTCTTCTTCATTTGGAACAATGCCTTGAGAAAGGTTCGCGTCGCCGTCGCAAGCTATCGTCACAACATTCATGGAATCTCATCCTACTTCTGCTGTTACCAACGCCAAGAATCAGCTTCCTATTCATCTGGCATGCAAAGCTGTGGATGTCTCTAAAAAGTGTTTACGATGATCCTTCGCGCCTCTCCCCAAGGTGCCTACTCTTGTGATGTCGATGGCTTATGCCTAATTGACTCTGCAGTCTCTAACAAGGATTCGACTACCAGGAAGAATGCAGCTGTTGCGTTGGCAGAAAGTGACAAAGTACAAACACAGGAATCTTCGTCTCCTACTGTCCCCGCTGATACAGTGTCTCCTCAACCTTCGAACTCTATCATCCAAGAAGAGGAAGAGGCCCAAGCAGTGGAAAAGACTCTCCTTCACCATTTGGAACATTGCATCGCACACGATGGGTCCCCATCGAAGGCTTTTGTGACAAAGATTATTGATTGTTGCGTATGCGGAAATATGGATGACTAGGCGAAGAAGATGTAGACGGATTCAATACAGACGCTCTTGAAGTGTGTTAGCCTGCTGGAATACTTCACTTTCAGAAAGTACTAGTACTATTGAGTCAGTTATCGATTATCCTGGAGTTGTTCACACATATTCGATGCTAACGGCCAGTTACCATGGATCCATCAAATCTCTTTGTCAAGACATCCGTAGCAAGACTGGCCCGCCCGGTATGCTTGATTTACTCTCATCGACGTACTTGACTGTAAGTGCAGCTTTTTTACTTCCGGCATCGATCAGAGATAGCTTATTGACGAAGGCACACAGTTCTTTACCTTTCTCTTGATTTGCCACAAGGCGATTTTGAGTTGGACTCCAAATTTGCGATCCTTTCTTGTAACGCTCCAATCGTAATCTATTCATGAACATGGGTATAATCTGTAGCTGCTTCAAATCCCCTGAGAAAGAATCAATGTCTGCTATGTAGATACCCCCAAGACGGTTGTATTGTTCTTCACCTCGGTTCTCAAAGCCTTCATAGTCATTGATGATATCTCCTGTTCCGTACAGTATCAACTTGCCCTTGTACTTGTACACTTCCATTCCACGCATGTGGTGACTGGAGTGCGCGTATATGATATCAAAACCACAACTATCAATCACTTTGTGAACAAAGTCTCTCCTGCATGCAATATCCATCGCACCTTCACCCTTGAGTGCCCAGTTTGGCCCCATGTGTATACTGAGTATTCTCAGTTTATGTCCAGCGCATGGATAAGAGTCAGTGGCTCGTTTTACAATCTCTAAAGCGTCTTCAACAGCTTCATTGCTTACAAGGGCTGGGATGCCCACTAATCCCGATCTACTATCACTAGCCCACCATGCTGTCGGAGTCCCACTGCAGCCGCTTGCTACCGCAAACACTTGAACGGTTGTATCGATGCACTTGAGCTCAGCTGGTTTGCTTGCTTCCAGCAGAGTTTTACCAATGCCTACAGTAGAAACATTCGGCAGGGCAGCTTGCAAATTCTCAAGCGCTGGAAGAGTTTCACTATCAAGTGCTGTTCTGCCATAATCTAGAACGTGATTATTCGCCAAGGAAAGGACAACCGGACTAGCAACTTCACCTCCGTGAGTGGTTTCCGCGAAAGGGCGTATCATGGCATCAAGGTTATCAACATGAGTGTGATATCGTATACCTTTCCACAGGGGCAGATCCGGCATGTCAATCGATCGTGTAATGTGACTTTCTACATTGAGTAGACGAATATCAGGTGAAGGGTCAATCCGCAACTCACGGTAGTCCTTCCAGAGATAGTTCCCTTGTTTGTTTTCCTCACGTATCTCTTCTAGTGAAAAGTCTCCGTCGGCATGTCCTGAAGGATGCATGCACATATCCAAATAGTGATATCCGGGGCAGCTATCAGTGATGAACTCTTCACCTGTAGCTTGAGTAGGAAAAGATAACTGTACTGCCCGCCCCAGCATGTTGTCTCCACCATGAAACATAACTCGGATAGTCTTCGACACCTGCGGCTTTGACATTGCACTGTATGCCTTGATGGAATTAGCTAATAATATGCTTGCAATGGAGAGATTAATAAGAGTAGTATTCTTCATAATATTGTTGTTTGTTATTTGAGGCAGTTTCCAGAGCTGCAGTAATGCTGGAGCAACAAAAAATGAGAACACCAGATGAAACTACTCTCCGCGAATCAAATAATCAGTCGTACATAATTGAGAACAGAATGCAAACGGGAAATGAAAGAGAAGAAGGACAGGAAAGGTGAATTTATTTAAACACAGAACTGAAATCATTTCTTTTCAAAGATTCTAGAAATGCATTCCAATAGAGTGAATAACATCGACAGCTTTCCACATTTTCGAAGCGATGCTTTTCTCTATAACATCTTCGATGTATGTCAATGCATCATCATCATTTAGGTCTAGCCGAAATCTTCCACGCATCGCCAGGATTGCCTCTTCAGGTGACTGGTGGATAGAGACATCTACCATGTTTGAATCAACCATAAGACGAACATGTGATAACAATGAACGAAGATTGTTATGTCTTCGGAGTGTGAGAAAAGCTGCTCCAGCAAAGGAGACAAACCTTGCAAAGTTGTCGCTGTCACGGCCTCCAAATCCTGTTACCATCTCCTCAGTAATTCTCATTGGCATATAAGTCTTTGGATCATGACCCAAGATGAAAGAGTAGTCACAATGCAGTAAATGACCATTTTGATGAAGTAAGATGTTGTCCAAATGGCGATCTCCTACCCCCAATAGATAAGTGATAACACAATATCCAGCACAACTCTTCACATAGGTGTCCATGACATCTTTCTTGACATAATAGGGCGCAGAATCATCAAAGGCGGCGCTCCTGAGGAAGTCTTGTATTGGGTTATCAATGATAGAGCCATTTGATTGCTGACGCAGACCACGAATAGATTGATATTTGCACCAACTTCGCCTTTGTGGCTGTGGCTTATCCGCTTGTGTAGCGTCAGACTGAATCTGTTTGTCGTCGGAGGAGCTGTTCGAACGATTCGAGCCGGAGTGGGACGAGCCAGATGTCTTGCATAGCTCAGAAAGAGGAACCGTCCCCTTCACCCACTCAATGAAACCCTTCTGTGCACCAACCGGTAAACAGCGGAAAGTCTTCAGTTTGAGATCAAGGCCAGATGCTTTCAATATTTCGTGACATCTTTCAATCAACTGAATTGCGAGGAGTTCCTGTCGCAAATCATCTCCATGTTTATACAGAAGAAGACATTTCTGAGGAAAATTGTCCGCAGCAACAATTTCAGTGCTCACACGGAGCTGCAGTTTTACGTTTCCAACAGTATTATCTTGATCGACTTCGCCATGCTGGTCAAACTCTTCGGCGGAATCAAACGTATAGATCCTCGCCTTTCTGGTGATACACGAGTCCGCTCTCCCCCCCAGCGGTTGCTTCCAAATATCGCACAAATCTACAAAGCCACATCCCACATCGTTTTGATTCTTGTCGTCAGATATCGTTGTCAATTCGGGATGACCAGACGAGCTAGAAACTTTCAAAGATAGAGTCTTTGGATATCCCCAATTGGACTTGGTCTCAAAGATTAGTGTATTGTTCGAAGGCTTTGATTCTTGTATGACTCCAGCAACTGATCCTTGAACAGCAAAAGCAGTCCCAACTGGCGTGCCACTGAGACCCAATATTTCAACCTTGGTACGATACAAAACATCCTGGGAGCCCACTCCAATGTGACTCCTCTCGCTTTGAATCAAGGTTGGCAACAGTGTATTGGGCTGCGAGTCAAAACAAAGGAGTAAAGGGAAGTGTGCACTTGGAAGAATGAAGCATTCATTGGCATCCACTGACGTTAACAGTTCAGTAGGATCCAAAGGATTCAATATTGGGAATCGCTGCTCAGCCGAAGAGGAGGAAGATTGGCCCGAGTTATTATTCATGAGGCGCAAGTCGGATCGGAAGCTTTGCGTTACAGATGCTAGTGCACTCTCCTTGCTTGATGACCATAATGCCCAATCTGCCACTTTCTGTGAGAACGACTTCATCAGGTTCTTCTCTATTGCAGAACACGTGTTGTCTAATTGCCGCAATATCCAAGCCATATTTTCGAACTGTCTCGACATGGACATCTCATTGTTGCTTTCCCTGGTTTGGCTTGTATTCTTGTTGAACACGTTGGAGAATGTGAATGACTTGGCCGGGATCCTCTCAGGTGATGATGATTTTGTTGGCATGGATTGATCGGAGGTGGGAGGGATCTTCAAGCTGCGCTTCTTGAAGAGCTTCAGAATCTTCTTGCCCTTCCCCTTCTTTTCGACGCCTGATTTGCATCCTGTGGAAGGTTTTCAGTCAGTGTTGAACCGAGACTTGATTCCTGACCCCCGGGGATGACTGGAGTTGGGAGTGATTCTGCACCATCTCGACTTTCCAAGCTTGCAGGCGAATTGAAACTCTCAGAAGCCGGGATGGATAAATGCGCATACTGATCACGTGTATACTGTTGCTTCATACTGTTCGAAGACGATGATTCGTGATTTATTGGATACCCAATACTTCCTTGACGTCCCTCTTCCAAACACACTGATTTATCAAACATTCTACCCGACAGACTGCGTTGCGCATATCGGAGCAATTTCAATGCAATCACAGTAGTTTCGCTACCAAATTGTTGTTGCTGCTCAGCCTTTTGTACTTCCAATACACCAATGAATGATCGAAGGAGGAAGAATAATCGTTGACAAAGACTAACATTCGTCATGGCCACATCAACAAGGACATCAAACATGGCTTCACCCGATTGCAATACCTCTTTATTCGCCATAGTCGGAGAGATAGCCACTCCAAGCAACTGCAATAAATGAGCGTCAAATACCGCCTCGGCAGCTGAGGATGACGTGGCAATCTCTTGAATGACACCAAGAAATGCCGTCACTGAATAAGCTGCTGCAGCGTCTTGATGATCATCATCCACTCCACCAATTTCGAACGGTCCACCCATCTCAACATACTTCGTTTCACAACACCCTGCGGCATGATACGACATGGATTGTGCCAAGGATGCCAACGGATTCCAAACCTTCAACAACTTTTCCCGTTCCAACATCGGACATGGTCCAACATTCGACGGTGGGGGCTGATACGACCGACGACTACCACTCACTCCAGCCACTTGATTGGCCAACATGGCACGATTTCGAATGGAGGCAATATTCGCAGCTGCCACCGAGACACCCCCCGGTGGGAGTATCCCACCTGCGGCAACGTATGCTGCTACATCGGCTATTCCGGAGGCAAGGTTACTGTTGGCAGTAGTGTCTCCTCCATTAAGGGTCAATCTCCCCAATGAGGCTGATGAAGACAATGATGGTCCTCCCGCGGATGAATCATTACGATCGTCCATCACTGTTCCCATTGCGGATGGTCCAGTACAAGCAAAGAATGTCTCGGATATAGCACTGGAATATTCCATGGGACGTGATCGTACCTCTACATCTCTCACTGTGGGATAATGTTCATAATTCTTCTTCTTCTTCTTTGTCAAGCTCATCATCTTCTTCTTTTGACTACTATTGCCACTGTTGCTGCTGATGCTACTACCATTGCTTCGACGTGACGATTGTACCACCCCACCACCCTCGGAAGAAGTAGGAACAACAGGACTCTTACTTCTCCCACTCCCACCAAGTCCATTATTATTCGACGAACCACCCTCCCCAGCACCACTCACACCATTCTCCTCCCTCTCCATGAACGTCGACCGACTAGCAGCAGGAGTATACCCCAGACCAATCACCATCCTCTCCCCATTCAAAAAATTACTCCGTAACAACCTCGCGACACCCACATGATCTAAGGTACGTAAACTCTCCTCATTGACAGCACAGACAATTGTTCCACGACGAACACCAGCCGTATATCCAGCGAGATTGGAAACGACACGTTGGACTAAGGCAAAGTTTCCACAGGGTGCCCATTCGATACCACTTAGTGGATGTCCCGAGAGGAGTAGGACTGTGTATAATTGACCATGTTTGTAGAGAGTGAGTTGGATAGGTCGTTTGACTTGTAGATTGTCTTCGGGTGGTGGTGTAGCCGATGGAGACGTTGATGATGTAGCAGTAGTTGTAGCAGTCGCAGTAGTAGTGGTTGAATTGGGTGTACCACCACTACCACTCCCCTCACCACCACCATCCTCTCGTAATTCATTCTTCTTCCCACTTCCACTCCCATTATTATTCTCACCACCAGACGACAACAACAACAAACCAGCATACATCCAAAGCCGTTCCAATGCTCGATCACTCCGTTCTCCCAACATACCCATCTCATTCATCGATATTAGGATACTACCGGGAGATATACCCGCAGAATAGGCTTCGGAATGGATAGAGATGGATTTGACGTAGAGACCTAGGGGGATGCGTGAGATGGTGATTCCTAGTTTGCTGTTGTTGTTGTTGTTGTTATTGTTGGATGTGGTGGTGGTGGAGAAGGTGGAGGTTGAGGCGGAGAATGGAATGGTGGATATGCCTGGATCACCTCCGCCGATACCATTGCGCAGGGGAGTTTGATACTCTCCTCCATTCCCATTATTCATTGTCCCATTATTATTTGTAGATGCAGAAGTTGTTGCATTATTCGTCCCATCGGCACTTCGATAGGTAACAATGGAGGGATCATCGCCACCCTCCCTCAATACAATTGGAGTCGATTGAGTCTTGCTTTCTACAACTCTTCGTGGAGTTGACACCCCTCCTCCACCAGCTGCTGCTCCATTCACTGACGCACCAGCACCAGACGCATGAATAGTCGGATCAACAATGGCACCATAGGTAACATAATGAGGAATATTTGCCTCTCCCACTCCTTGCTTTATACCAATACGAGACTCTTCATCCTCCAATGTTGTTGTCATGTCATTATTGCCGCCTCCATTAGCGCCATCACTATTCGTAGTATTTGTGGTGGAAAGGGGATAAAAGTCTTTACCGAAAATGGCATCAATCCATTCGTTTCGAATGTCATTTCGAAAGGTTGTTTCTGCTTCACTGCCACTATTATTATCACCATTGGAAGAAGCGAGTGTAGTGGCGTGACCATCTTGCTCATTATTCGTCATTGCTGTTGTTGTGGAAGTGTTGTTGACCTCCTCAGGGGGTAGAGCAAGCATCCCCCGTTTCCCATCGAGTATAAACTTGCCATGTCGGGTGAATCTCCTTCCACCAGTCATGTTGTTGTTGTTTGAATCTCCTCTGTTCATTATTTTGGAGAATGTCAAATTATTAGTTAGATTGGAAGAAGAAGGAGATCGTAAGGAGTGGAGGAGGCGAAAGGAATGCTCTCGTGTAAATTTAATTGGTGATCCGGGCACCACTGTCTTGCGTTCGTTGCTGCTGCGAGATGATTTTCCGTGTTGTTGCTTGCGTAATTTACGTTGTGATGAATTGCCACTACGCGTAGTATTATGCTGTTGTGTAGTAACAGTAGGAGAATTGTTCTCGTTGTTGTTACTGCTGTTGTCGTCGGAATTGTAACGATCGTAGGCTGCCTTGACGAGGAGTGCTGTTAATACCACCATTTAAGTGTGCATAAGTTGTGCACCTCTTTTTGAGTTTTGATTGCAGCAATGATTTATTGACACGGCTCCGTATCGTTCGACAGTGATCGTCTCTCTAGAAATAGAAGTAATAACGATGATGATCCTTAGAATAGTTGGAAGTTTCCCCTTCGATTGACAACAATCGCAACGGACGGGAGCATCATTCAGTAGTAAGCAAGTGGTGTGCAGTTGCCGTTGTGATTTTGAATCGAAGCATATCGCATTTTTGGTGAACAGTGTCGTAAATCGTGAAAAGGTGAAAACAGACTGCTATTCGCGAAAATGAGACTACACAAGTATGAATTCCTTCGTATCTTTTACAAGACTGCGAATCTTTTCTCAGACTTGCGATCCAATACCGATCCCTATCCGAAACGACAAACGACATCAAATATGTAATCAACTCGACGATTTTGATGAAGACAGGGGAAGAACAACACTCATCACCGCGCTTTGAATTAAGTACTCTATTATGATTATATTGACGTAGTCACCATGGTGACCAGAGGCCGTAGGAAGAAGTCCGATGTAACTGTAGCACCGGCAACAAATAATACTCGGGTGGCGAAGAGGAGATCATCCAGCGAAAAAACCACTGCAGCAACAGCATCATCATCAACAACAACAAAAACAACAACGACAACACGGGCGGTAAAAAAGCCCAAGACCGAAAAAACAACCTATGCCTCCACAAAACGACTCAACGACGACACAAGCGACTTCAACAAATCCCGACTCGATCACACCACCCCCCACTTTCCCGAACCAGTCGATGATCCCAACCGTGGCAAATGCTGTACATTGTGCCGATATGCCACGGGAGGGAAAAAGTACCGAACGAATCTAATGGGATGTAATCGGTGCAATGTCATTTTATGTGTTTGGTGTTTTAAATTATTTCATACGGTGCCGTCGCTTAGTGTTGTGAAGGATGATATTTGTAAGGAGATTGTGAAACGTATGGATGGGAAGAAGGAGGAGAGGGCTGCTAGGGCGAATAATAAGGGGAAGCAGGGGGAATTTAAAGGCATTATAAATAATGGGTGTATGTAGTTTCATATGTTGTATAGTTTCATATTGAGTTTGTGGTAAATATTGTTTTTGTGTGTGTGGCTAAATCACAATGGTAATAAGTATTTTTTATTTGGGCAAGACCAGCTGCGACATTGGTCTCTCCCTCTACTCTAAAGAGAGATAGGTACGTAGTTAGGACGGACGGTGCGTGTGCGTACGTGAGGTGAGTTCGACCGATCTCTCTGATCAAGGCAAGTGAAAGTAGTGGGAAGGATATATAGATATATCTAGATTGATTATTTTAGTAACTGCTCTCTTGACACTAGTGTCGGTAGAGAAAGAGGAGAACTTAAACCAGGAGGGGCTCGATCGGGGCTCGCTCTTCCCAAAGAAGTCGGACAGGAATAGTACTAGTACATATCAAAAAATAATAACCTTCGTGAACTAAAGAATGCCAAACCAAGAGTTGTATTATATTTCGGTGCATGAACCGCAGAGCATAGCAGCAACAAGCGATTACTCTGATCAACTTCTTGAGGGAGGTCCCTATCTTTTGAAGTGTCAAGATCAGTTTCAGTTATACATCTCTGATCAGGACATTTTTTGAAGGTAATATACCTGTTCCGTTCCAGTCTCCAGTCACTTCGTTTCATAACGACGCATCTAAGGTAAACTGTAATTTCACATAGTACTTAGTTCATCTTGTAGAGAGGTGCAAAGTCCACTTAGTACTGGTACCTGGCCGAGGGAAGGAACGTCGCCCCATGGCCATGGGCCATGAATGCATCGTAATAGTAATAATTATTTAGGTTAACGCAGCTGACAGTGGTCTCTCTCTACAGAATTAGGTAATGATGCCGGTCCTCAGCGTACGATAATTGTAGTTGGAAGCTTCCCTTTGACATAGTTTCTTTTGTGCGTCAGTCAGTCCTTGTCCTTGGATGATTTGAATCGAAGTGAAATCGATTTTTGGTGAGCAGGTGACGTGACGGAAGTCGTATGAGTGCGAAAGGATACCAGTCTAAAACTAGGAGTAGTCTGTACCTGAGATACTCCTACGAGCCTGTGCCTGTAAAGAGTAAAGATACCCTGAAATGTTTATCTGCCTGAATTCGAGCACTTTTCAAACACTATTTGAATGGAACAATTTCAGGGTACGTACTTCACAGAGAGATAAAAAAACAAGGCAAAAAAAACGGTTTGTTAGCGTCGTAGCGCAATACTAGTTCCTACCTACATTTGTTGCCAATTCAAACAGCTTCCCACCCCAACCTGAAGATCCGCAACGGCCGTATCACACCACAATCTCCCATCATGCCTCCTCCGTTGTTTGGCCAATTGGTTCATGTTGCACCTCAGAATTTCGTCGGCAGACCGAATAGTGAAGGCGGAAACGGTTTCGTTCAAAAAGACCACGCTGACGGATTATTTGATATCAGATATTGCATGGACGGGTCGCTCGAGAAGAATGTCAATCGTCTACGCATCACCAGCCTCAATCCACTTGTGACAACTGCCGACGGACCAACGGCACAGATGTAGCTCGTCCATCCATTCTAGCACCATCTCACCAACCTCAACAACGTTCCAGTCCATTAACACAACCACCAACACCACCTACTTCTGCTCGAGGTATAAAACACATCATCATTCAAAGCCGAGAGGTTGGAGCAAATATGAACCTCATCCCAATCCACTGTTGGTACATTTACGTGACGGACGATCCAAGCCGAAGGCATGGTTGAGGATTTACGAGGGCGAATACAATAAATACGAAAAGGGGACGAAGAAGGGGGAAATGAAATCACACCTCAATGAATTGGAAAACAATAAACTTGTGAGGATCAAATCGGAATTGGAACGCATCATCCTTTTATTTGATCGGGAGCAACCTTGCCTATGCATACTGTGTGTCCGCCCATAAAATCACACACATTGTGTGAACTTCCATTTGCGCAACAACTGTTCAGAGAAGCGCAAGGTACGGAGTGACGCCGGCAGAACAATATTCAATTCACCAGAGATGCGAAAGAAGACGTACACACCATACAATTATTTTAAGAAGCTTCAACGGAAGAACAATCCTGGGATGATTATACTCGACAAAGAACTGAAAGAAGCATACGACAAACTTGATGAATTACAATTGCACGAGATGAAATTGGGTGCAGAGGCTGAGAAGAGCATTGCTGCCAACATTGTGTCTGAGATAAAGACAGCTTTGCAAAAGACCAACGGGTGTATCAGTTGGGAAAGATTGGCATCATTCATTGCAGGTGGCGAGAAGAAGGTACAGCCAGTCAGTTCCTGCACGCTTGCAAAGTATGTTACTGCTACAGAAGGCTTTCGGTACTTTGTAACTCAAACTCTACCGCAGTGTACCACCGAACGTACAAAGGAGTGGAGGCTGCAATTTATGCATGTGATGGTGGAGATGAGTTTGTGCAGGAGAAGAATGGATTGAGCTTTGGTGTGAGGAAGGCGTGCCGTTTGGATTACGGTGATGGGGAGGATGGTGGTGCTGCAATGGACTTGACGTCCATTGAACCAAGGGAGAGAGTTGCAAGAGGTGTGATTGTTGAGGAGATGCAGGAGGGATTAGATGTTGAAGGCCAGGCTGATAAGAAGTTGAAATATGCTCTTCCAAACATGGAGCAGCATGATATTTCGGAATATCTAACCTACGATATGAGCTTGCATTCATCGCAGGAGATGTGGACGATGCCGATTACGACAACTTTGATGATGAGACGAAAGCGAGATATGACAAATTTGTCCAGGCTTGGTACAAAAAGCAAGACGAGATGGCGACGGAACAGGCCGACGCCGCAGCAGTGGTGTAAACAATTAAATATATTAGTTTATGTGTTATTTATTATGATGCCTCTGTCTTCTACTCATCGTAGGCCGATATTCTATGCAAAACATAAGGTGGTGTTTTGTTCTTCTTTTGATGGCACTCGGCGAATTTGGTTTTGCTCACGCTGTAGTCCTCGGTTTATAGATTCCCTCGATTAGGTGCGAAAAATAATTTTTTCAGAAAAGTCCGCGATTTGGTTTTGGCGGGAGAATGTTCGGGAATCTATAACCTCTGAGAGCTCGTGCAGATTTTCAACCCGCCCAGGCCGAACAGGGTTGAAATATGCGAATCACCCTAATATGCAGTCGAATTGAGCGCATTGAGGACAAATACCTCCCAGTATCGATGCCGATGCATCGCCCAACGGTCCTCCTGGCCCTCTGCCATGTCCTGGCCATGGTGGATCCAACAACGGCTATTTCTTCGGTCGAAATACTTAGAGTCAAAAGAGGACGAAAATGAGCGACATTTCGACGCCGCCGATCCAACATCGCTTTTGACTTCCATTGATTTCGTTTCTCGAAGTGTGTGGCTCACAGCAATTGGAGTGCCTTCCAGATGGTATTGGCGAGTTGAGCAATAGATTTACTTACAACAGTCGAAGAGGTGGATGTGCATGAGGAGAAAGGAAGACGCGGGGTTCATCGTTTTCGTTGGCAACATAAAATGTTTCATTAGAGAATCAAACATGCTGAATGAGCTAGAAGTACATTCACAGGAGTTGGCGGCAATAATGGTCAACTTCAGCTAATGGAGACAAGACTCGCAGCTATGAAGAGCGAGGAAAAGTTGTACGACAAGAATGGAGTACGAAAAGAAGAAACTGGCAATCGATAGGGAGAGGGGTAGGTTGAGAAGGTGTTCCGGTGGTTCGACATGGTCATTGCCGGCCAAAAGTGGATCATTGATGTCGAAAGGGTGATATTTCAACCCTGTTCGACCTGGGCGGGTTGAAAATCTGCACGAGCTCTCAGAGGTTATACGCTCGCAAACTTCCCTCCAAAAATAATATCGTGGCGCAAAAAATATAGCGGGGTGAAAAATTCGAAGAGCGTATCTACCGAGGACTACAGCGTGGTTTTGCAAATTAAAGAAGTGGGACAGGAACAGGAATAGTACATATCAAAAAATAATAACCTTCGTGAACTAAAGAATGTGAAACCAAGAGTTGTCTTTCGGCACATGAACCGCAGAGCATAGCAGCAACAAGCGATAACTCTGATCAACTTCTCTTGGGGGAGGTTCCTATCTTTTGAAGTGTCAAGATCAGTTAAGTCTCTGATCAGGATTTTTTGAGGAATTGGCCGAACCTACAGGAGATACCCGTTCCGTTCCAGTCTCCAGTCACTTCGTTTCATAACGACGCATCCAAGGTAAGCGTAAACTGTAATTCCACTTATAGTACTTAGTTCATCTTGTAGAGGTGCAAAGTTCACTTGGTACTGGTACTGGTAATGGCTGAGGCTGAGGGCTGAGGGAAGGAAACGCGCCCCATGGCCATGGGGATGCATCGTCATAATTATTTAGGTTAATGCAGCTGACAGTGACAGTGGTCTCTCTCTACAGAATTAGGTAATGATGCCGGCCCTCAGCGTAATTGTAGTGGAAGTTTCCCTTTGACATAGTTTCTTTTGCGTCAGTCAGTCCTTGTGATGCGATTGTGATGATGATGATTGAATCGAAGTGAAATCGATTTTTGGTGAGCAGGTGACGTGACGGAAGTCGTATGAGTGCGAAAAGATACCAGTCTAAAACTAGTCTTCTTTTGAGATACGAGTCTGTGCCTAAAGATACCCTGAAATGTTTATCTGCCTGAATTCGAGCACTTTTCAAACTACTTCTTTGAGTGGAACAATTAAGGTACATATCTTTAGTACAAAATCGTACCATATCGCAAGGTACAGACTACTTTGTTTTAGACTGGTACCTACAGTACTGATTCCTTTATGGCTACCCAACAGGACTGCGAAGTCATCTCCGGTACGGTGGCGCGCATGCCGATCCAAGACCCGCAAACCGCAAACACAGAAAGCGAACGCAACAACAAGACCGACCCTGCATGTGGGGCAATTGATCTCTCAAACATGGATATCGACTCCGTCCTTTTCCATTCATCCGCCAGGTTGGCAATCCTCTACCACTGCTGCTTTACACTACAATTAAGGAGGACTCACGTGATCGTCGCTCCACTCCAATCCGAGACGCAAGCGCAAGCAACGAAACGCGAACTCAAAAACAAAACAAAGACATCAAGACTGATCTACGTGCAATACAGAGGGCACCAATCTCATAACATACATACATATCAACTCCGTCCTTTTCCAACGAGCCGGTAGATCAGCAATCTTCTACTGCTGTTACGATATACTAATAAGGAGGATTCACATCATCGTCGCTTACCTTACAATGCCAATGCCACCGCCCTTCCTCTCGAAGCAACAACAACAAGGTCAAGGTATCGACACCTCACCAACAAGCGTCACCGCCAATCTCGCAGCTGAAACTATCGACTATCACAATGTCAGCGATCAACAAAAATTCAATAAGCGAAGTGATACCGACAGAAAGAGGTGTGTAAAGATGTGCATCGCCATTGCAATCTTATGTGCTCTGTGGTTACAGGGGGTGCAAACTCTACAAATACAAGAGACGTCTGCACAAGCAGCACAGAGTATACAAAAAATTGTTTTAAATGAAACAAAATTCCCAGAAAACAATCATAATGGCGAGATGATTGATGATATGCCTCCTATTCCTCAGCCTCAGCGCAAGATAAGATTCATTCCCTATCCGCACAGAACACTGGGTAGCGGCGCCTCCATGCAGTGTCAATGGGAAACAAGGCCCATTTCTAATGCATCAACAACATCAACATCTCAAGTTCTTGATTTCACGCAGCTGAATGCCTACACCGAAGGAGTTTGCATCCCACCAACTCTCTCTGATACACTACATATCTTTTCTTCGCAAGAGGCTATCCAATGTTTATCATCCGAGGTACAACAACGAGATATCCGAGTGATACTATCGGGTGATAGCTACATGAAACAACTGTACATTGGACTAGCAGATATTCTTTTGTCAAAACACATAACCGATGACAAACAAATGAGGGATAGTGCTCAGAGAGCGAAGGTCTTGTCCACTGCACAATACTGGATGAAGAAACGTCGCGAAAAGAATGCTACATTTCCATTTGTACAATATCAATGTGCACACGCGCCAAATGTTAAAGACGTATATGCAAATTGTTCCAAATGAAAAAGTATGGCCAGAAAACAATCATCATGCGATGATTGGTGATGTGCCTCCTATTCCACAGCGCAAGATAAGATTCATTCCCTATCCGCACAGAACACTGGGTAGCGGCGCCTCCATGCAGTGTCAATGGGAAACAAGACACAGTCATATCAACGCAACAACTACATCGCTTCTTGATTTCACGCAGCGGAATGCCTACACCGAAGGAGTTTGCATCCCTTCAAGTCTCATTGATACACTGCACATTTTTTCATCGGAAGAGGCTATCCAATGTCTATCATCCGAGGTACAAAACCGAGATATCCGAGTGATACTATCAGGTGATAGCTACATGAAACAACTGTACATTGGACTAGCAGATATTCTTTTGTCAAAGCACTTGAGCAAAGGTAAAGAAATATCAGGCGGTGTTCAGAGAAGTTATGTCGTGTCCAACGCACAACACTGGATGAATAGACGTCGCGAAAAGAATGCTACATTTCCATTTGTACAATATCAATGTGAGGAAGAGTGTTATGGAAGAATGACAATGGACGTATGTTCCGAGTGCATAACTGCATTTAGCGGGGATATTAGTAGCAACAGTGATAATAGTAGTGATGTATGGGTCATTGGTGTTGGAATACACACATTTATCCAAGTCAAAAAGCAAGTAGACAAAGCAGTACAACACATCCAACACTTTCTTGAAACGGAAGCACAACACAATCGAACAATCTACGTTTCACCACCACATTATTTCCATCGCGAAGACTACCCTGAGCAGTCTTCGAGTTTGGATCATGTGTATGGAGAACTGTACGTTTGATGGTGGTCATAGGAGTCGATATGTGAATAGATGGAAGGCTCAATTGTTGTTGAATACTTTGTGTGAGGTGCAGTATAGAGGTAGATAGAGGAGAGAGAGAGAGAGAGAGAGAAAGATGGAGTGAATGATAGGCCTAAACGGAGCGTGGGTTGGCAACTGGAGCTGAAGCACATGATAGCAAGATTATTTGAAAAAGGCTCAAAAGATTCACGAGTACAAGATTTTCAAACATTGATGATTCATATAGATAGGTTGGTATGTATTCAAACTCAAACCATAACGTAGTACAATTATGCTACTAGTAGATAAGTAGAAACCGCCGACGCTTTGGCTTTGGAGAAGGTTGCCCGTATGGATATGGAAGACTGTTTTTCAGAAATAAAACAATAGCACAAAATTCCAAATCATGGGGGAGAGGCAGTCATACTCTTCTCTTTCTTAGACCTCTCTCACTTTGCTGGTCAGCTTCGAAGTAATTACTTGTTCGGACACATTAAGTTGGCACTGTCTCTCTCTCATCTATGACTATGAGAGAGGTAGGGGTACAACATAGTATGGATGGTCGGTGCGTGTGCGTGTGCGTGTGCGTGAGACAGTTCGACCGATCTATGATCAAGGCAAGGGTAACCTTGGCCTTGGTGAACAAAATACGTGAAACCGAGAGCTGCTTTCGGCGCATGAACCGCAGAGAATCGCAGTAACCAGCAATAACCCTGATCAACTTGCGGGTTCCTATATATATCTTTTGAAGTATCAAGCAAGATCAGTTAACGTATCTGATCAGGACTTTCGCTTTCGTTGAAGTTTAAGTTTAAGTGATTTGCCCAACCTACAGGAGATACCTTTTCCGTTCCAGGCCCTCAACCTGTCTCCAGCCACTTGCACTTCAAACAACGAATGCATGACATCTAACGACGTACGTGTACGTAGTACTTCCTTTATCTTGGAAAAGTGCAAACGCCTACTAGAGTGACTGGTACACAGAGGGAGGGAAACGTTGCTCCATGGCATCCATGGGATGCACAGCAATAATTATTTAGGCAAACCCAGCTTCGATAGTGGTAGTGGTCTCTCTCTAGGTATCGAGACTGGTCCTCCGCACAAGAAGCATGTAGTTGGAAGTTTCCCCTTTTTTGCTCTTTTGCGTCAGTAGGTACTTACATAAGTGTGTAGCATTTCTGGTGAGCAGGTTACAGAAGTCGTGCCAATGGGAAAGGATTCTTCACTACTACTGATTCCTACATAGCTATCCTGAATCGTACAGGACTGCGACCTATTTTCTCCTCTCATGGTGGCGCCAAGCCGCAAACACGACCAGCTACGACCAGGCAGGGCACATGGCTACGACCAGCTACTGTACCATAAGACTTACTCATGCCGCTGCTCTCGAAACATTATCAACCACGTCCCTTTCCAACGATGGTAGACCAGGACGTAGCTGCTACATTACAGTAGGGAAAATTCGCGTGTGGTCGTCGCTTAGAATGTCGCCACCCTCACAGTACTCGAGAAGAAAGCAAAACGTCAGCACCTTATTACCAACAAGCGTCACTGCCAATCTCGCAGCTGAAACTATCGACCATCACAATGAAAATGATAGCGTCCAACAAGAACTCCATAAACGACGTGACACTGAAAGAAAGAGGTGTGTAAAGTTATGCATCGTCATTGCAATCTTATGTGCTCTGTGGTTACAGGGGGTGCAAACTCTCCAAATAATAAAAGAGACGTCTGCACAAGAGACGCACGCACAAGATGTGCGAAATATTTCAAATGGAACAGTATTGCCAGAAAACAATAATAATGGCGAGATGATTGATGATATGCCATCTATTACTCAGCGCAAGATAAGATTCATTCCCTATCCGCACAGAACACTGGGTAGCGGCGCCTCCATGCAGTGTCAATGGGAAACAAGGCCCATTTCTAATGCATCAACAACATCAACATCTCAAGTTCTTGATTTCACGCAGCTGAATGCCTACACCGAAGGAGTTTGCATCCCACCAACTCTCTCTGATACACTACATATCTTTTCTTCGCAAGAGGCTATCCAATGTTTATCATCCGAGGTACAACAACGAGATATCCGAGTGATACTATCGGGTGATAGCTACATGAAACAACTGTACATTGGACTAGCAGATATTCTTTTGTCAAAACACATAACCGATGACAAACAAATGAGGGATAGTGCTCAGAGAGCGAAGGTCTTGTCCACTGCACAATACTGGATGAAGAAACGTCGTGAAAAGAATGCTGCATTTCCATTTGTACAATATCAATGTGAGGAAGAGTGTTATGGAAGAATGACAATGGATGTATGTTCCGAGTGTATAACTGCATTCAGTGGGAATGATACTCGTGGCGATGATGTATGGGTGATTGGTGTTGGAATACACACATATCACCGGTTATTCAATCAAGTAGACAAAGCAGTACAACACATCCAACACTTTCTTGAAACGGAAGCACAACACAATCGAACAATCTACGTTTCACCACCACATTATTTCCATCGGGAAGACTACCCTGAGCAGTCTTCGAGTATGGATCATATGTATCGGCGTCTGCTGCCTCATGTTGCTCCGGAAAACCCTGCCCATCCGTTTTTAGATGTGTATGAGTTGACAAAGTCGTGTACAATGGAGAACTGTACGTTTGATGGTGGTCATAGGAGTCGATATGTTAATAGATGGAAGGCTCAATTGTTGTTGAATACTTTGTGTGAGGTGCATTATAGAGGTAGATAGAGGAGTGAAGTGATAGATAGATAGATAGATAGAGAGAGATGGAGTGAATGATAGGTCAATGCAGACGTGGGTCGGTAACTGGAGCTGAAGTACATGATAGCAAGATTATTTGAAAAAGGCTCAAAAGATTCACGAGCACAAGATTTACAAACATAGATGATTCATAGATAGGTTAGTGTGTATTCAAACCATAACATGTAATATCATGCTTCTAATAGATAAGTAGAAACCGCCGATGCTTTGGAGAAGGTTGCCCGTATGGAAGACTGTTTTTCAGAAATAAAACAGTAGCAATAGCACTAAATTTCAAATCATGGGGGAGAGGCAGTCATACTCTTCTCTTTCTTAGACCTCTTTCACTTTGGTGGTTTACTTGTTGTTGGCACTTATTGTGCTTTAATTTTTCACTGAAGCAGTCTGGATCGGAAAGTTCATTTTCTCAAGCTAAATAGTAAACCATGTTCTCTACTTTACTTCAGACGAGAAAACAGACTTAGAAAATAGAATGGAAAAACACAGAACAACTTACTTTCGGAGAATCGTAGTCACACAAATCGCGATGTTCGAACAATGTACAAGTTCCTCTGTTACGATACCGTGATTTCTTGCTTTAGAGAGAGCTCCTCCGACAAAACCATACAACGATATAACGGACTGTGGCGATGATAAACACACGCACACTCTCTATCTCTCTCTAAGCTCTAAGTATGCTAATCTGTGTCTATAAAAAGACGGAGAAGAAATCATTTTCATAGCTAGATAAGTACCTACTCAACTTACGTCGATCCTTGCCGCAGCAGCGCATCAAACACAGCAAAGGATCATCTCAGTGGTGGTGTAATTGACAGGCTACATGCAGCTTGCACAGGGCAGATTATCATTATCTTACAGGACTGTTTGCACGAAGAAGTCAGGAGTCGGTTACCCGCAAGCAACGAAACGCGAACGCTAATACATCAAGCTGAAGAGGGCATTGATCTCATAACATACATATATATTTATCAACTCCGTCCTTTTCCAACGGGCCGGCAGATCAGCATTCCTCTACTACTGTTACGTATACTAATAAGGAGGATTCACGTGATCATCGCTTATACTATGTCGCCACCCTCACCCTTCTCGAGAAGAAAGCAAAACGTCAGCACCTCACCAACAAGCGTCACTGCCAATCTCGCAGCTGAAAGTATCGACTATCACAATCACAATGGACATAACGATAATCAAAAACCAAATAAGCGAACTGACACCAAAAGGAAGAGGTGTGTAAAAATGTGCATCGCCATTGCAACTTTATGTGCTCTGCGGTTACCCGGTGTGCACACACGCCAAATGTTCAAGACGTATATGCAAATTGTTCCAAATGAAAAAGTATGGCCAGAAAACAATCATCATGCGATGATTGGTGATGTGCCTCCTATTCCACAGCGCAAGATAAGATTCATTCCCTATCCGCACAGAACACTGGGTAGCGGCGCCTCCATGCAGTGTCAATGGGAAACAAGACACAGTCATACCAACGCAACAACTACATCGCTTCTTGATTTCACGCAGCGGAATGCCTACACCGAAGGAGTTTGCATCCCACCAACTCTCTCTGATACACTACACATTTTTTCATCGGAAGAGGCTATCCAATGTCTATCATCCGAGGTACAAAACCGAGATATCCGAGTGATACTATCAGGTGATAGCTACATGAAACAACTGTACATTGGACTAGCAGATATTCTGATGTCAAAGCACTTGAGCAAAGGTAAAGAAATATCAGGCGGTGTTCAGAGAAGTTATGTCGTGTCCAACGCACAACACTGGATGAATAAACGTCGTGAAAAGAATGCTGCATTTCCATTTGTACAATATCAATGTGAGGAAGAGTGTTATGGAAGAAAGAAAATGGATGTATGTTCCGAGTGTGTAACTGCATTCAGTGGGAATGATACTCGTGGCGATGATGTATGGGTGATTGGTGTCGGAATACACTCATATTACCGAGTCAAGAAGCAAGTAGACAAAGCAGTACAACACATCCAACACTTTCTTGAAACGGAAGCACAACACAATCGAACAATCTACGTTTCACCACCACATTATTTCCATCGGGAAGACTACCCTGGCCAATCTTCAAGTATGGATCATGTGTATCGAAGTCTTCTGCCTCATGTTGCTCCAGAAAACCCTGCCCATCCGTTTTTAGATGTGCATGAGTTGACAAAGTCGTGTACAATGGAGAACTGTACGTTTGATGGTGGTCATAGGAGTCGATATGTGAATAGGTGGAAGGCTCAATTGTTGTTGAATACTTTGTGTGAGGTGCAGTAGATATAGATAGATAAATAGAGAGAGAGAGAGAGATGGAGTGAATGATCGGTCAATGGAGACGTGGGTTGGCAACTGAAGTACATGAATGCTGAAAAGATTCTCCAGATTTACAAGTAGATGATTCACATCTAGGTTTGTATGTATTCAAACCATAACGTAGTAAAATGATCTAACTTGATGATGGACAAATTTGGCAATGCATATCTCGTCGAGAAAATAAGATATTGCAATGTACGATTCTTGGATACTACATACTCTACTGAATATACTCTAAAGGTCTTCATCACTGGTTTAGCATATATCTCTGTTATAGTAGAAATAAAATTTAAGGGTTAGTTACATAGGCGGCTGCCATAGTGGAGGTGTAAAAAAAATGGGCCCGGCGCGGCCGACCAATTCGTGGCGGGAGCGGAGACTTTCTGGGCTTATGGCTCACAGCACGAACCTCCAAGAGACGGAAACGCTCGTGCAACTACGAGATACCAGTTGGAGAGAGTGCAAGGTTGCAATGCTGCACCGTCGTAGCTGGTCTGAGTGGTCCAGTGCGGGCTGGCTGGCATCCCGCATTCTACCATATCGATCCATCGTCGTCAAGATGCTCATGAGTTGCTGCTGCTTGTCATTACACTTGGTTATGATATAATAAAAGCACAAGAGTGTTGCTAAGTCTTGTTTCGCATGACGGCATGGACAGTGGCAGGTTCAGCAAAAAACGCAACTTTGAGAAGGATTTATCTTGTTGAATTGCCGAGCTGTAGGGCATTTATTTATTCATTGCAACAATGAATTTAAAGATGATATTATTCATGCAAACTATGAAGATCAGAATACTTTAGAAGCCTGTTAAATTAGTAATGATTACTGGGCAAGAAATTGATTCTGTAGTCACAAATAAACATCGGATGTTTTATCCGGTCCATACGATATCCTATTGCTATTGCTGCCAAGCCAAAAAGAGGCCAAAATATCCGCGGTTATGTACTTATGATGTTGTATTGTGGCCAAAAGGTTCAACAATCAGAAACGACTGCGAAAATTAAATTATATATTGTACAACATACACAGAACAACTTCGTTTCCAGAAAATCGTGGATCGATCGTGCGACAAGTCGCGAGAGTCTTTCTGTACTAGTTCCTATGTTAAATGATACCGTTATCTCAAAGAAGTGATACTGTCTCTGCTTCTATGTAGTGCTGAATCTCTGAGCATCATCAGGCAGTTTGCTTCGCAAAAAGACCCCGTCCGGATGACGCGCACAGCCACAACCCATCCACACCCACAATGACAGTTACCTCAACGTGACAATGGCGGCCGAAATCACCACAGCATCGATCCCTTCAGACACAGCACAAGATCTCAGTGGTGTAGTGGGCGGCTCATCGGATCCTGTTCCTGTCAGCCACGAATTTAGAAATGCTGATGGAGACAGTGGAGCACAGAACAACATTGTCAACACACACACAGGTAGGGATGCCGACGGTAGTGGAATCGATGAAATTAATATCCAGGATGATGGTGATGATGATGATATTCCGAGTAATGTAGCTGTCCAATTCGTTTTGATAGGGAGGGAGAAAAATTAGGTGAGGCGGTGGACGTTCCGTCTTCGGCCGGTGTTGATGAGTTAGGAGCTTTTATTCGCTCCCTTCTCGATCTCCGCGGAGAAAAGGAGGACAATTTCAAAAGCAAAGCTCCTGCCCCCTACTCTTTCTTTGCTAAGATTGAACGTGTCACCAAAACGACAAACCCATCGACAAGCGAAGCAGTGGTGACTACCCACACCGATGAGGTTGATATGAAATATTTTAACTGTCTCAAATCCTTCCTCAAAGAGTACCATGAGCACATATCCAAAGGACAAACTTTGGAGCTCATCTACCTTTCGAGATCAACTGATACTTTGAGCGATCACTCTCCGGATGAGGAAGATCCTGATCCTTCTCCTGCTCCTGCTAGAGATGCCGCTGAACAATTTGAGGATCGACTGAAAAGAAAAATTGCTGAGGGCAACAAAATTACTGTTGCCACAAGTATCGAAGGTCCAAGCTCATATGCCACTGACCTATTTCGACTGAAAGAGAAGTTGGCTGAGGGCAATAAAACTGTAACTACTACAGAATTGCACCATGCGGATGAGGATGAATATGGCGGGGACATTGAGCAAGGGAGAATCATCACTTCTCCCACCTCTGGAAAGATCGAAGATCCACGCTCATCTGCAACTGACCGTTTTGAAGATCGACTGAAAAAGAAGTTGGCTGACAGCAGTAGAACTGTGACTGCTACTAAAGAATTGCACCATTCGGATCAGGATGAAAATGGCAGTAACAATGAGCAGGGAAGAATCATCATCTCTGAAAAGATCGAGGATCCACGCGCATCTGCAACTGACCGTTTTGAATATCGACTGAAAATGAAGTTGGCTGACAGCAGTAGAACTGTAACTGCTACTACAGAATTGCACCATGCGGAACAGGATGACTATGGCGGTAACAATGAGCAGGGAAGAATCATCACTTCTCCCACCTCTGAAAAAATCGAATATCCACGCGCGTCTGCCACCGACCGTTTTGAATATCGACTGAAAAAGAAGTTGGCTGACAGCAGTAGAACTGTAACTGCTACTACAGAATTGCACCATTCAAGTCAGGATGAATATGACGGTAACAATGAGCAAGGGAGAATCATCACCTCTGAAAAGAACGAAGATCCACGCGCATCTGCCACCGACCGTTTTGAAGATCGTTTGAAAAGGAAGTTGGCTGACAGCAGTAGAACTGTAACTTCTACTACAGAATTGCACCATTCAAGTCAGGATGAATATGACGGTAACAATGAGCAGGGAAGAATCATCACCTCTGGAAAGATCGAAGATTTAAGCGCATCTGCCACCGACCGTTTTGAATATCGACTGAAAAAGAAGTTGGCTGATAGCAGTAGAACTGTAACTGCAACTACAGAATTGCACCATTCGGATCAGGATGAATATGTCAGTGACAATGAGCAGGGAAGAATCATCACCTCTGAAGAGATCGAAGATTTAAGCGCATCTGCCACCGACAGTTTTGAAGATCGACTGAAAAGGAAGATGGCCGACGGCGATGATAACGAGCACGGAAGAATCATCACTTACGAAAATACCGACTCTCTAAGGTCATATACTTTGACTGGCGGCATTTCTTCACCCATCACTTCAGGTGGATTGGGGCTTATAGACGAGGAAAATGCAGAGAATTCGACATCATCATTTCAAATGTCAGCACCTATGAGTTGGGAAGGAACGTATGCTACTACTGCTGATGCAACCGCTTCTTCTCCAGTACATGACAATGAATCAATTCGGATTGCAGAATATAAATTTGTTCAGCAAGTGGACGGACACCAATCTCCAGGTCCTGGGGATGAAGAGAATAACTTGCAGAAGCAATCTCTCGGACCTGAAAACAATTCTACCAGTGGTGATGAGGATGATGCCCCCCATCAAAATGCAGCCGCACAGAGAAAATCATCGACATCTTTGCCAATTTTAGAGGCATACTTGGTGGAAGAACAGGAGTTTCATGATACATCTCCCACGGCTGCTGTTGCAACTGTTCCTGTTGTCAATCCGGGTGGTCATGATACTGTTTATGAAGCAACTCCTGTAGAGCCCGAACTCCCGTGGTGGAAGCAGAGGCGAAATAAAGTGCTGATGGCGATGTTTTTTGTATTGATTATAGCGTTGGCTGCCAGTCTTGGGTACACATTTTTATATGCCCCTGGTGCTGCTGTCGAAAGTACAGATCCAGATCCACTTTCGATGAGTTTCCCGCCTTCTCAATCTCCGAGCGATCGATTTTATGCATGCTTTGCTGATCGTGACATACTCAAGTCTGCCATTGACCGGTATGTTCAAGACGGCTGTAATCAAGGGGCGTGCTTTTGTGCTGCTTTACTTGTTGAACAGTATGGATGGCCTATTGGATCTTGGTGCGTTAAAGACGTTACTGACATGTCAAGCTTGTTAGAAGATCTAGATACTTTTGACGAAGATCTTTCAGGATGGGATGTTGGTCAAGTTACTGATATGAATCGAATGTTCTCTGGAGCTTCATCATTCAACCAGGATTTATCATCTTGGGATATGTCATCTGTTACAAATGCAACAGAAATGTTCAGAGGGGCCATCTCTTTCAACCAGAATCTGTGTATGTGGAATGATACCTTTCTTTACAACAATGCAATTGATATATTTGTGGATTCGGGCTGCAGTATCAAGGGCAATCCATCATATGACTATGGAGGCCCATTCTGTGCGTCCTTTTGTAGCGAGTTATCAATATCACCAACGGAATGCTTTACGTCCAGGGATGAGCTTAAGGCTGCAGTCGATAAATATGATCAAGGGCTCTGGGGTGTAGATGACGTATCAAAATATGGATGGCCGATGGGGTCTTGGTGCGTGGGTAATGTAACTGACATGTCACGATTGTTTCGAGATCTTAGTTCATTTGACGAAGACATTTCTGGGTGGGATGTTGGTCAAGTGACTGATATGGAAGACATGTTCCGGGGAGCTTCGTCATTCAAGCGAAGTATATCCTCTTGGAATGTGTCGTCTCTTAGAAGTATGCATGGCTTGTTCTATGATGCAACATCCTTTAATGGCGACATCTCGTCGTGGGACACGTCTGCAGTGACTGATATGAGTAACATGTTCCGGGGAGCTTCGTCATTCAATCAAGAAGATCTGTCTCGCTGGGATACTTCAGCTGCAACTACTATGATGGTAATGTTCTGGGGCGCATCAGCCTTCAACGGCGACATTTCTTCTTGGAACACATCTGCAGTGACTGATATGAGTTACATGTTCGGAAGTGCGTCATCATTCAATCAAGAAGATTTGTCTCGCTGGGATACTTCTGCCGTTGTAACTATGAAACAGATGTTTGCTCGCGCATCAGCCTTCAATGGCGACGTTTCGTCTTGGAACACGTCCGCAGTGACTGATATGAGTTACTTGTTCTATAAAGCAACATCATACAACCAAGAAGATCTGTCTCGTTGGGATACTTCATCTGTTAATAATATGTTTGCTGTGTTCTCTGGAGCATCAGCCTTTAATGGCAACATCTCGTCTTGGAACACTTCTGCAGTGACTGATATGAGTTACATGTTCAATGTAGCTTTATCATTCAACCAAGAAGGTTTGTCGAAGTGGGATATTTCATCTGTAAGAACTGTGGCGGAGATGTTCAAAGAAGCAACTTCATTCAACCAGAATTTGTGTTTATGGAAAGATAACTTCCCTTACAGCAGTGCAACTGACATCTTCAAAATTTCAGGATGCACATTTCAAGCCAGTCCGGACAGTGAGCAGGGAGGGCCTTTCTGTGCTTCCTCTTGCATCGAAAATTAATGTGTATCATCTATGTGAATGAGTAAGAAAATTTATGTATTAACTCTTTCTGAAAGCTTTCTTTATTCTTCATTGCCTTACCCTTTTCAACAACAAACAAGATAAATAGGAGTAGTTCTTTGTCTGGGAAGCAAAGATACTCCGACGCATTCCGCAAAAAATAGTATTGATTCCCACGTAACAGACTGACAAAAATCTGTTTTCTGACGTCGAAATTATTTTTCACTTTTCACAGGTTGTTTGGCCTGCATCCGATGCAACAACCAAATCATAAAATGAACGGAGAACACCAACTCCAAGCACCAGCACAAGAGCACAAAGCAAAGCAAAGCAATGGCAGCCATGAACGAGAATACACAACTCCTATCTGGGATGACAAAATCAGCCTCAACCAGCACTGTTTCTGGTCACAGGCTTTTCTGCTCGACAAAAAACACATCGAAAATGTTCCGCATCTCCTACTGTGCCATCGGGGCTGCCGTATTACTCTTCATAGGCGTGGATCATCATCAGCAGCAGGGACATTATCTAAAGAATTCTCCTCTCCCTAAGAGCTCTGATGTCGTAGATACTACCAATAGCTTGACACCAGTGAGTGATGAGACGAAGGGTGTTGAAATCAGCATTTCCGCACCAGAGCAGATTGTCGTTTCTGTTCGTAGCGACGATGGAGAGAAAGTACAGCTTGATCCACCAGTTGCTGAATTCAAAACGACTGGTAAGTGTGCTGCAATATGTGTTCCATACGTTTGCTGTGACCACACTGTATCATTACTCATCTATTCTATCGATGTACATGCTATTTCTCTCTTTCTTTAGACACGGCTGCAACGTCTCATCAGCGCAAAGTAAGATTTATTCCTTATCCGCACAAAACACTGGGTAGTGGCGCCTCCATGCAGTGTCAATGGGAAACAAGGCCCATCACTAATGTATCAACAACATCTCAAGTTCTTGATTTCACTCAGCAAAGTGCCTACACCGAAGGAATTTGCATCCCACCAACTCTCTATGATACTCTGCACATCTTTTCATCAGAAGAGGCTATCCAGTGTCTATCTTCTGAGATACAAAACCGAGATATCCGAGTGATACTATCTGGTGATAGCTACATGAAACAACTTTATATCGGACTGACGGATATTCTGATGTCAAAGCACATAAGCGATGGTAAAGAGATAATGGATAACGTTGAGAGAAGTAAGATGTTGACTACTGCACGGTATTGGATGAAGAAACGTCATGAAGAAAATGCAACATTTCCATTTGTACAGTTTCAATGTGTCGAAGAATGTTATGGAAGCAAGCCTATAGATGTCTGTTCCGAATGCATCCAGAATTATAGTGGGAAGAGTGATGTATGGGTTGTTGGAGTTGGAATACACATTTATGAACGGGTCAAGAATCACGTCAATGGAACTCTGCAGGAAATTCAACAGCTTCTTGGTGCAGAAGAAGGTCAGAATCGAACAATCTATGTGTCTCCACCAGCTGGCCCTATGGAAAGTGTGTACCAGGGTGTGTTGCCTCATGTTGCTCCAGCAAACCCGGCCCATCCGTTTCTGGATGTGTATCAGTTGACGAAATCGTGTACAATGGAGAATTGTACCTACGATGGAAGTCATAGAAGTCGATATGTGAATAGGTGGAAAGCTCAATTGCTGTTGAATACTTTGTGCGAAGTACAGTAACATTTCCAGCTGCTGAATGACAATTGTGAGTGGGCGAGAACCAATGCACAAAGAGAGATATGGAAATCATGCAAAGAAAAAAACCTTTCTTGTTCAGGTTTCAATAGATACAAAGATGAAAGTAGTTGAGGACACATATGCAGATGCGTAATGTCAAAGAAGAAATATTGAGATGACACCAGTGAGTAGTTCAATTCACATATAATCCTAGGTTACATTTTTCTACTATTCAACAGCGTAGACCCATGGTCAAGAGATAGAAGATCACCTACACCTACAGCAGATTCTTTTCCGCAAAAGTTAAGAGAAATCGTCCAACATTACCTCGGTCGCATTCAGCGTACCTCGATAAACACTGTTCGATTTACCAGATCCATTATCTTGTCCGAGAATCTGCGTGCGGACATAGTCAGCGCCGCTCAAGTCGCTGTCCTGAACAATGTGGTTGTTGGTAGGTTCCGCGACAGTTACCGATTTTTCACTACCACTCTGTGATTTGTCACCACTGCTTTGTGATTTATCACTAGTGCTCTGCGCTTTGCTAGGACTACTCGTCTTGCTGTGTGATTTCTTGGTATGCTTGAATTTCGCTAGAAAACGTTTGAACCAGCTCTGTTTCGTATGAGTAGAAGCCAAACTTCTGCCGTCAATGGTGGTCACATCAGTGACTGTAGTCATTACTTCTTCTTCATCTAGCAAGGCCTTCCCCTTTTGAAACAACGTCATCTCATGTTGTACCTCATCTTGCAATTCATTTTTGGCGAATCCCCACACAAGCATCATCAAGAGCGCACCACATACCGCTCCAATGGCATATCCAGTGAAACTATAACCGTTGTAAATGTTGCTGAGACCTGCCCCAATACAAGTGAGGAGGAGGTACCATTGTGCCACGGGCAACATTGACACCACAAATTGCCCCATGTCGACTCCCTTCATGGCGAAGACATAGTTGAGCATACCAAAGGGTAGAAATGGATTCAATCTAAGCAGCATCATCACTCGCAATGGGCTCGTAACGAGTGCGCTATCCACAGCATTCAAAATGGGATACCTCTCACGTACCACTGTAAGCAATTCACGTGACAAGCGTGGTGCTCTACAGTATGCTAGAGTTCCACCAATCACAGCGCCCAATAAGCTCGCTAACCATGCAATCACGAAGCTCCATCCTGGGACGATGTAGATGCTTTGGAAGACAAATCCACTTGCAAGAACAAGCAGAGCCGGAGGAAGGAACAACCATGTCAGTAGAATCATGAGGAGGATGTGCAACCCCAACACCAGTGCACTATGATTCATCATCCAGAACATAGCATGGTGCGTGGCTGTTTTGATATGGTTAGATTGGAAGTTGACACCATCGATGATCACAAGGACGATGGCGGCGATGACAAGGAAGGAAGTGATACACTTCGATCCAGGTCGGCTAATACAAGAAGCTGATGAGTGCATTGTTGGTTTACTCCTATTGCGTTTGTGGGCTTGCACAGTTGTTCGACCTGCAGAATATGCACTCAATAAATTGAGATTGGAAAGGTCTACTTACTCTAACGCCCAACGGACCACATGTGGTCTGTTTTAATCTTGATTCTCTCTTCTGACACAGCTGTTAACAACCAACGCGTAGAAGCGGGAACATCATCGTACACGTCTGTGCAGTCTTCACATAACATTTGCACTCGACTGGTTACTCGAGAACACATTGAAGAGAAGGGGCAAATAATTTGTGAGAGCCTTCGCCAAGCGGCTTCTCCGGTATCTGTCTTTCTAAATATTTTGGCTATAGTAGCCAAAAAGAAGATGAAGAAGCTAAACGAGATCACGTCGCAAGTTGATGAAGCTGTACAGAGGATGATGTCGCAAGTGTCAAGAGATTCTTTCCTTGAGTTGAATATCACTTTCGTCGATGCAAGCCAATGCAAGAGTCACAGGTCACAGCAATAGTATATATTTAAATACTTTACAGTCTCTGCTAGATCTAGATTTTGGTTGTGAGACCGCTGTTAGTTGATGATTCATGTTACTTAACTGGACAGAGAGTAAATTAAAAGTATATTATGTTAAGCATCAGTGTATAACGTGGCGGGCAACCTTCAGTCACCTCAAGAGAGTTCGTAGGTCACAAACTATACAAACAAAAGGTGATCTGTCCGGAAATAGTCATGAGAAGTTGTCCAAAATAATCTCGGTCACGTCAACATAGTCCCTGTAAACATTCCTTCCAACATAGTCGGTATCATCTCCAAGAACTTGCATGCAAACATAGTCAGCACCGCTCAAATCACTCTTCTCAACAATATCATTTGGTACCTCTGATTGCTTGCTTCTACTGGGTCTCGTCCTGCTCCTGCTTCTACTCCTGCTCCTACCTCTGCTTCTACTCCTGCTTCTACTCCTGCTTCTACTTCTACTCCTGCTACTACTCCTGCTCCTACTCCTACTCCTACTCCTCCTTCTAGATGCTCCGGTTATTAGTTTCAACCTCGCTACAAGCCCCTTCTTCTTTCTTCTACTTCCATCTCCATCACTCCTTGCCATACGAACCTCCGCTAGTAGCTCACCCTTGGCAAGGCACCATACAAGCATCATCAAGAGCGCACCACATACCGCTCCAATGGCATATCCAGTGAAACCGTAACCATTGTACATGTTGCTGAGACCTGCCCCAATACAAGTGAGGAGGAGGTACCATTGCATCACGGCCGTCGTCGCAGCTACAAATAACGCCATGTCGACTCCCTTCATGGCAAACACATAATTGAGCACTCCAAAGGGTAGAAATGGATTCAATCTCAGCAGCATCATCACTCTCAACGGACTCTTCACAAGTGCTTTATCAACTACCTTCAAGATGGGGTACCTATCACGTAACACGTAGTACAAATAACCTGATAAATACTGTGCTCTACAGTATGCTAGAGTTCCACCAATCACAGCGCCCAATAAGCTCGCTGACCAACCAAGTAGGTAACCCCAACCTTCATTGACGTAGATGTTTTGAAAGATGAATCCACTCGCAAGTACGAGTAACGCCGGAGGTAGGAAGAACCATGTTAGTAGAATCATGAGGAGGATGTGCAACCCTAACACGAGTGCATCATGGTTATACATCCATGACATTGCATAGTGCGTGACCGTTTTGATATGGTATGATTGGAAGAGGATACCATCGAAGATCAAAAGAACGAGGGTGACGACGACAACAAAGAAAGCGATCCTTTTGGCTTCAGATCGGCTGATGAGTGCAACAGCTGTGAACATCATGATAGCTTGCCTTTGTCGAGGATGATAATGTGAAACCTTTCCACTACTGCACGTTGTCTTCCAACTTGTCTTCATTGTGATACGCTTTGCTTGATGGGCTTCGCACGAGCAAGAGATGAGAAAGGAATCCTCGCCAACGTGACCACTTGTCGCGTTACCTTTCTTGCCTGTCTTGCACTAAGTACCAGTAGAGTCCCACTATCTACGTAAAAACTCTCTATGTACATATTTTCACCTCTCCATAAAAAATCTCGACGGAAGACGTGCACCATGGCATCCGCTGATACACTACCCCACAATAAAGAAGCCGACGATGACGCCGACATGTTTGACGATGCCACCGACGGCCCTGCCTCATCAAAAGAAGGCGGTGGCAACAATAATAACACTTCAGCTACTACAGACACACACGAAAAAAGTGTCCAAAAACAACTCGCATCAAACCCACCACCAGCCGCCCTTCCCGCGGGATGGTTTCTAAAGCCGAGTCAAATCAATGCTCCTGGAAATTATTACTATTTCAATCAAGATACGGGTGAATGCTGCTGGGAGCTTCCTGCAACTGCTTCGGCGTCTTCTACATCAGCAGTCGAGGCGGTTAGTCAAGAAAGTTTAAATGCCACCGCTTTAGCTGCCGCGGCTGCTGTAAAGAGTATATTGAAACGTGCCGAACCTTCAGCTGCTGAAACGAATACTACATCATCAACAACAACAACAAAATCATCCTCTGATACGAATTCAAAGGTAGCAAAATCATCATCACGCAAGAAACAAAAAACAGATGACAGAGAAAAACACAGAGAAAAACATCATCATCATCACTCTCACTCTTCCTCCTCCTCACCAAAGGAGGTACGAGTACTCCACATTCTCAAAAAGCACAAAGACTCCCGCCGTCCAGCCTCGTGGCGCAATCCCAAAATCACCGACACCAAACAAAAAGCCATATCGGACCTACATGAACTCCTTTCCATCCTATCCGAATCATCTTCCAATCCGAAAGAATTACGTGCCACATTTGAAGAATTGGCCAAGACAGAAAGTGATTGTAGTTCCGCGAAAAGAGGTGGAGATTTGGGATTTTTTGGAAGAAAGAAGATGCAGCCGGCGTTTGAGAAGGCGAGTTTTGGATTGAGGGTTGGGGAGTTGACGAGGGATGTTGTGGATACGAGTAGTGGTGTTCATATTATTTTGAGGCTTGCGTAGAGGATAGATAGATTCAATGAAATGTTGCTGGTATATATGCCTTGTATGCGAGTAAGCGAAAAGGTGTAGTAGAGGAGTGTCGGGTTTCAGAGAGATAATGCATAAAGAGTATTATATTGCAAATTTTTCATTCCTTTTCGGGTCAGACAAATAATATGAAACAAACGCACCAAAGGTTGACTTCGGTATAGGTTCAAGCTCCAAGCAAATCTCGCAGATAGACACGGCTTCGTCTCAACCAATAGAAATCTTGTTGTCACTTGGGTCGAATATCGAGGCGATACTCGGCCCGTGTAGCTCTCACTGTAGACGAGTGGGAAATCTCATCTGCAAAGGCAAAAAGAATTAATAGGAGTAGATAAGTAATTTGGACAAAATATAGCAAAACTTTGACGTTGTTACTGACTGAATGGTTATCGTTCCAATTGTCAGTTGGATCTCTGAATTACCGTTAGGTTAACTATTGGTGCAAGATGAAGCACAGAATGGACCTCCTTGCTCTACCTTTGGGTCGTCTTGATACGTGCAAACTGAATCAACAAAGATATCAGTTGCCAAGCTGTAGGGGAAACGATTATTGTCCTTCCATGCGCAAAGATTCTGGTTGAATGATGATGCTTTATCGAACATGTAACTCATATCATTCACTGCAGCCGTATTCCAAGACGAGATGTCGCCATTGAAGGATGAAGCTCTCCAGAACATGTAACTCATATCAATCACTGCAGACGTGTTCCAAGATGAGATGTCGCCATTAAAGGATGAAGCTTCAGCGACAATGCCTCTCATATTAGTCACTGCAGCCGTGTTCCAAGACGAGATGTCCCCATTAAAGGATGATGCTTCCCAGAACATGCTTCTCATAGTAATCACTGCAGCCGTATTCCAAGACGAGATATCGCCATTAAAGGATGATGCTCCCCAGAACATGCGTAACATAGAAGTCACTGCAGCCGTGTTCCAAGACGAAATATCGCCATTAAAGGATGATGCTCCAGCGAACATGTAACTCATAGAAGTCACTGCAGACGTGTTCCAAGACGAGACGTCGCCATTAAAGGATGATGCTCCATTAAACATGTCGCTCATACGTGCCACTGTTGAAGTATTCCATCTCGACAAATCCTGGTTGAATGATGAAGCTCCAGAGAACATTCGATTCATATCAGTAACTTGACCAACATCCCATCCTGAAAGATCTTCGTCAAAAGTATCTAGATCTTCTAACAAGCTTGCCATGTCAGTAACGTCATGAACACACCATGATCCAATCGGCCATCCATAGGTTTCAACAATTTCAGCAGGACAAAACTCTACCTCTTTATTACACCCGAGTTGAATGTACCGGGCAATGGTAGACTTGAGTATGTCACGATCAGCAAAGCAATAAGATTGCACGCTTGGAGATTGAGAAGGTGAGAGACTCATCGAAGGGGAAGCTGAAATTTCATCACCACCACCCGGTGATTGAGATTGTGTAAGTGACACTACAAGACCAGCAGTCAGCGCTGTAATCAATACACAAATCATCGCCACTGTCACTTTGATTCGCCTCTGTTTCCACCATGGAAGTTCGGGCTCCACAGGAGATGCTTCATAAACAGTATCATGACCACCCAGAGTGACGACAGGAACAGTCGCAACAACAGCAGCCTCAGGAGATGCATCATAAATCCCCACCTCTTCTTCCACCAAGTATGCTTCTAAAACTGGCAACGGCTGCAAATTCTCTTCGTCCCCAGAATCAGGAGATTGATGTTCGTCCATTTGCTGAACAAATGAACCTCCCTCAGAAGTAAGAGTAGATGCATTAGCAGTAGTAGCATACTTTGCTTTCCAGCTATCAGGTGCTGATGTTTGTGATGATAATGCCCAATTATCTTTGGCACCAGTGTTTGAAACCTCATTTCGATAAATCCTCAATTTTGATTCATCCTCAAACTTTGCAGAGTTAAATGGACGGGGTGAAGCATCATCTCCATCCTCAATCTGTTCCAACATCGCACCTGGTTCAAGCGGCTGTAATGTCGCCGAAGTATCTGTATCTTCACTCTTCGGTGCCACAGTATCCTTCTTTGTACCCATACCCTTCACGTGCTGAATCAAAGGCACTGGAGCTGCATTTCTGTCTGCAGGCCCCAGTCCACCTGAAGTGGTAGGTGTCGATTCGCCGCCAGTGAAACGAGAGGAGCTTGACTCATCCTCAAACTCTGCAGAGTTAAATGGACGGGGTGAAGCATCATCTCCATCCTCAATCTGTTCCAACATCGCACCTGGTTCAAGCGGCTGTAATGTCGCCGAAGTACTTGTATCTTCACTCTTCGGTGCAACATAATCCTTCTTTGCACCCATACCCTTCACGTGCTGAATCAAAGGCACTGGAGCTGCATTTTTGTCTACAGGCCCCAGTCCACCTGAAGTGGTAGGTGTCGATTCGCCGCCAGTGAAAGGAGAGGAGCTTGGAGAGTGGGTATTTTCAGAGGTGTTGATTCTTCCCTGATCATTGTCACCGACATCAGCCATCTTTCTTTTCAGTAGATCTTCAAAACGGTTGTTGGCATTCGAGCTGGCACCATCGGTATTTTCAGAGGTGATGATTCTTCCTTGCTCAATGTCCCCATCATATTCATCCTGACCCGAATGGTGAAGTTCTGCAGAATTAGTTGCAGTTTTAATGCCTTCAGCCATTTTTCTTTTCAGTAGAGCCTCAAATCGGCCAGTGGCATATGAGCTGGGTCCTTCGATATTCTCAGAGGTGATGAGTCTCCCCTGCTCAATATCGTTACGGTCACAGTCATCATGACCCGAGTGGTGCAATTCTGTAGTAGCAGTTACAGTTTTACTGCTGTCTGTCAACTTCCTTTTCAGTCGATCTTCAAAACGGTCGGTGGCAGATGAGCGTGGATCTTCGATCTTTTCAGAGGTGATGATTCTTCCTTGCTCAATGTCCCCGCCATATTCATCCTGATCCCAGTGGTGAAGTTCTGCAGTTGCAGATGTAGTTTTATTGCCGTCAGCCATTTTTCTTTTCAGTCGATCTTCGAAGAGGTCAGTGGCATCTCTAGCGCCAGGATCACGGTGTTTCTCATCTGGAGAAGATTCGGTCATAGTATCAGTTGATCTTGTTAATGGGTGAACCTTGAATATTGTCAATGGTTGGTAGATAAGCTCAAAAGTTTGTTCTGTGTTAATGCGCGCATGATTCTCACTGAGGAATTCTTTGAGCGACATAAAATCTTTCATATCAACCTCATTTGTGTAGGTATATAGTACTGTTTCGCCTGTCGATAGACTTCTCCTTTTCGTTATGCGTTTAATCTTGGCAAAGAAAGTGTAGGGGACAGGTTCTCTGCTTGTGGGTTGGTCTTCTTCCTCATCAAGCAGGAAGCGAACCAAAGCTTCCAACTTCCAACTCATCAATACCAGCCGATGACGGAACGTCTACCGCCTCACCTAATTTCTCACCCTCCCTATCAACGAGTTGAACAACTACATGACTCGGAATATCCTCCTGCGGGGCAATTTTTTTCGTCGGCATCCCTACCAGTGGGTCTGTCGCGCTGGTTTGTGTCGTCATAATGTTATATGTTCTCATCTGGCGCAGAATTGTCCAGTAAGGTAAGAGAGTTGCGTAGTAATAGCAGTTTTGTATCTCTCCAACAAGGAAGTGGATTGCCCCACAGAAATCGTTCCGATTTGTTCAGCTGAACTGTTGTGTTGTGTGTTGTGATAGGTTGTGATATTTCCGTCCCTCCTTTCTGAGTACGTATTGTATTGTATGTGTCTTGTGTCCTTCTTGTGTCCTTCTTGTGTCCTTCTTGTATGTGTCTTGTGAGATAAAGCGCATTTGCTTCCAAACTGCTTCAAAACGCACTCTCTACCTAGAGAAGTAAAAGATACCGTGCCTAGAGAGAGAGAGTAGCAACTATCTAAAATAATTACATATGTAGATTGATAGATAATATAACAGAAATTTTAAAGTACGTCTGATTAGCCCTCTCTATCTAGGGGCGAAATTATGACTAACCAACATCAATCTACATAGATAGATTATTTTAGTCACTACTCTCTAGACACCGGTGTCAGTAGAGAAAGAAGAATTTAAACCTGGAGGGGCTCGGGCTGGTCCCGAAGACGCCTGTGCCATAAGTATGTAGTCTATTCCTATATTTATCTACTTATAGATAGATAGATAGATACCCTACCAACCCTTAACTGTATAGAATCCGTACATAAGCGAAACATCGCATCCTGTGTCATGGCATGTTCTCCCGTTCCATCAGTTCGAAATCCCTGGCTGACAGCAACAAGATGCAATGAGCCGCCCGTTACACCACCGAGATCTTTGGCCGAGCATGAGCTTGAACCTTCGATAATTGTGGCATCTGTAGCATTTTTGCTTCTATTACTATTTGTATCGATTCCATCATAACCGTCGGCATCTCTCTTCTTTTGCGTTTGTGGTGTGCGTCGTTGATAGTGCTGTTCTGTTCTCCCTTTCCATCAGCAGATAATACGTGGTTGACAGGAACAGGATTTAATGAGTTGCTCGTTACACCACTGAGATCTTTGGCTGTTCCGTTCCAGGGCATCGCCCAGTCTCCAGTAAAGTAAGCAGGAGTGCAAATGTCCACTGCTGGTAATGGCTGGAAGGTAGGAAACGTTGATAGAATATGTTCCTTCCGAGACCTTGCTAAAAGGCTCTGAGTCCCAGTCTTTGTTGTTTCCCAGAACAAAGAAAGCATGGTTACATACGAGGTTGGCGCTGCTGCGGCAGGGATCAGGAATGGGGATCGAAGTAGTGTTTTGGTGGTGTTTTCTGCCGCCATGGATGGTAGCTCTGCAGTGTCGCTCCAGAGAGAGAGAGAGAGTAGCACAGCTGAAGTCGATTGAATGAACAATCCCATGCAGAACATATATATATGACATAGATGAGGCGCGCCAAAAGTTGCATTTTTGCTCGGCCTCGGCTTCTGGCTTCTCGCCTGGCGCACGCTGTAGGCCTCGGTTTTGAGATCCTTAGTGAAAGTCGCAAAAAAATTATAAATAAATGGCGCGTTGATGGTTTGGCGGAAAGAAATCACGGATCTCTATCCCGCCGTCCCTCAAAATTAAAACCCTCGCGAAAAAAATATTTTGGGATGAATTTCGATTGATCTCTGTTCCGAGGCCTACAGCGTGGCCTGGCGTTACTGGACACCGGACGAATGCAGGCGACGGACGGGCACGGCAGGGACTGCGCCGGCCGTAACGCCGCTTAAAACAAGCTGATTCTGAGACCAAAAAGTACTAATTCCTACATAGATGTGTCTAGCTTTCTACGTGGCTTTTTGCCTTTTAAGCGCCTGCGCTTACTTAAAAACAGGCCGATCTGATATGAGCTCAAGAGGCGCTTTTTCAGCCTAAGGACTGCAATCTGACTGCAACACTCCTCATATGATGTTGTGGCTTTGATATTCATTGCATAGGAAGCCACTTCTCCCCTCATCATGATTATTACCAACTGGACATCGTGACCAGTGGTAAACAAAGTATATAAAATAATGAACTCGTTTCACCGCAAAGAAATCTTGGTGAAGCGTCTGCAGTTGACGCAACAATGCCTCCAAGACGAGCAACAGCGGCATCACCATCATGCTGCACTAAGTAATCATGCTATTCCTATGAATTCTTCATCGAGGAAAAGGCAGTTGTGTCCAGAAGAGGTCAGCTCCAGCAGCACAGCCAACAACAACAACAACAACAACATCACAAATAGTGCAGAAGGCATTGAAATTATCGACACTAGTGAAGAATTATGGCAGGAAATATCCTCCCTGCTACCAATGCTCACCTACGGTGAAGAATCAAATACGTTACTCTCACTACTACTGGGTCTTCCTAGCGAATATTATAATTCTTCTGCGGCGTATGGTGAATTGATTGGAACAACACACAATAGTACTATTGAACGGAGGAACAGGAATGATGATTGTCCAATTTGCACCGACCATGAAGGAAACATTACTACAGCAACAATTTCTTCTACGTCACAAGAGCAACATTACTTGAATGATAGGGTAACAGCACAAGAAGAAATGGTGATAAAGTCACTATCTGACACAATGGAACGTCTATTACATCTGAAAAACTCCTCTGGTGCATCAGATGTGCAGGAAATTTCCATACCGAACAAGCGGCCAAAACAACATCACAACGAAGAAGTAACAACAAGAACTGACAATATTATTCGTGGACAAGGTGATTCGTCTAAGGAGTTTTTACCGTGGAATGTATTGCTAAGGGTAGTCATACGTCTTTCCTCTCATGCAGCAAAGATACTACGCTCTTCCTCATCATCGACCAATACCAATAATTATTGTGGCACTTGCCAAAGCTCTCTACGGAGTGAAACGCACAAGAATGAAATTGATGTAACAGATATCGTAACAGACATTGCTTTAGAAGAAAAGTCGACAGTAATTCATCCGATATTGCAAGTGTTGGATAGGATACTTTCAGAGATACAAGTGACAATGAGAATTTCCAAGTCGTCGTTGTCGTCGTCGTATGCATCACCTGTCAAGAAGGAACAATGTGACAAAAATGAAAGTAAAGCAGGAGCAGCAGCGGCGACAGCGTTAATAACAATGAGAACGAATTCAACTCGCATCCCTAAAGATCGTTTTCTACACGATTGGAAACAACGTAGTCATTGCACCAGAGAAAATACAACAGCTTCTTGTAGTTGGGGACCATCACGGTATGAATTCATCAATGATATAGAATCAATTACAGCCATGTTGGCAACAAGAACAAACAAACCTTTGGGGATCAGTGTGACAGAGTGGCAAGAGAGGATTAATTCCATTGTAGACTTGTTGGATGAACATTGTGGTGGAGGTAATGAGCAGGGCCAGCAGCATCGGTACTGTAGTCCTCTCCAGTCCAAATCTACAACATCATTGGTGGATAATTCGTTCGCTTCTTCTCCGTTAGCTAGCGTGACTCGAGATCATGTCAAACGTATCTTGAACTCGGCAGAGCCAGAGAAAAAACAATGTCGAAAGTATTTATTCCAAGCCGAAGATGATGTTTCATCCTCATCCAAGTTCTCTTCACCGAAAGAGGAGAAAAAGTCACCCTCGTTTCAAAGGAACAATCTACAACAAGTGTTCAAATCGGAAATATCCAACGATGCTCTAATTATAGAAGGTGAAACAACCGAACTCGAGGATGCCTATCGAATGGCAATTGCATTCTCTTCACCAGATACAAACGAAGAAGTGCGAGAAACTATGGAACGGAGGCTTAGTATCCTTGTGCACATGCTGCAGAACAACAACGATAGCAACAACCAAACGAAGTTTCCACTAGATGGGGCAGAGTCTTATTTGGAGTGCCTACTGAATACATTACTACAACCGTCAGATCCATCGGTATGGATCAGGCTATTGACTGATTCTGGAGGGAAGGAAACTCCAATGATGTTGAGAAGAGGAAGAGCAGTGTTGGTTTCGTTCCTTGCTGGGCTAAAGTCACCTGGATGGGAGGATAGTATCCATCAGCTCCGAGTATCTCCGGTGCCTTCCCAACTTGGTTTCTTGTCGCATGATGATGAGGATATGTCTTCATCGGAGGCCATTCTTCGGTCATCGTTCCTGTTGCCTTCATTGGACAAGGACGTAGTGACATTGCCACCTGCACCTATTGTGACAGAAGTCGGATTAAGCGTGTGCATAAGGAATGCATTGGAAGGAAATGATGTAGCAGCAAATCAATCACTCATCAAATCTTCCGGTGTTAGTTTGTTCCGCGGCTGCGCTCCTTATCCATCATCAAATCGCCATGGTGACGATGATTTGATGAATTCAATTACAGCACCCCTCCCAAATGCGATGGAGCTAACAAGGGACTTGTTTGATTTGATCTTGCGTCTAGCTGCAGATGATGACATGGAGCACCAGAATAAATCATTTCCGTTACGCCTTGTGACTCCATCGCCTGCGGAGTCTTTGGATATTGTACTTCAAGTGGCGTCGGATTTTTCGGATTGGCTTTGCCCTCATTCCGTATCTGATCGGTATCGATTTATCCTTGAAGAAGTATGTCAGTCTTTTCAATCTTTTGATTCGGGCAATGTGAGGAAGGAAAGCATGGAAGATGACACCAGTAAATCTTGGACTTCACGTGCATCAAAGCTTCTTCATCTAGTCAAATCACCTCACCTCCGAGCACGCATCACTTTATACGCAACGCAATTCTTCATTCTACTCTGCGGAAAAGGAGAAAAACACAAGCAGAAGGCTTCTCGGAACTCTTCGAAGCAGCCTCATTTCTACGCGCTTCTTCAACAGCGACAGTTCAGTAAATTCTGGGATGATATCGATGGTACCGCACATGGAATTTCTTCACGCAGTATGACAAGTCGAGTGTTTGACCTGAGCTTGTGCCAAGAATACATTCTGCCCTTGGCGCTGCAATGCTCATTATTCCTCGCAGAGAGAAGTCATTCTTCCTCCTCCACTGCTGGAAACCAAATCGGCCAAGATGTATTATCTCTTGTTACTATACTCGGTTCGGTGTTGAGTGTGCTCGCAGAAGAAGACCTAATTTCTGAGTGCACCCACGTTGGATGGGCAGTGGAGCTGTTGTCATTTTCTCTTAGTTATTATCTCTTTGGCGTAGATAATGCATCTGAAAACAGATATGATTTGCCACAGATGCTAAACAACACTTGCATGTGGGAGCAAGCAGCAACTCAAATGGATAAGTTGTACAACAACGTGTGGGGAAGGGGCATGAAGAAACTCAATAAAGACGGACACTGGCAAACGTTGGACACCTCTATGAACTATATTTCCTATGATATCATTGAAAGTAATCATGTTGAAGGACGAATGGTATTGATCCCCTCTTTCAACGTGTTGGCTAGTGCTCTGATCAAGTACACCTGCTCAATAACAACAGTTTGTGATGATGTGGAAGAGTCTTGGTGCAATTTTGTCTCAAACGTACTGTTTGATCGCTACATTCAAGCTTTGGGCTCTGTTTTAGCTCCTGGAAGGAACAAACCAGACGCTTTCGATAAAACTGTAAGGTCGCTCTGGATTCGATACTTGACATCCACTTTACAACTAATGATCACAGAGCAAACGAGATCAATAGAACAGTTGATGGAAGAGTTGGTTACTCCATTGCTTCGACGGCTTCACATCAAAGTGATGAATCGTGCATTAAGATATCAAGGATTTGATGGAGGAAAAGGAAAGGGGCAACCCGATCATCGTCTACCACCTGATTTGGTGGCTACGATTTTTACCGACCTCTTCAAGCAAGAATCGGAGCAATTTCTCACCAAACCATCTCCCTCGAAGACGAGGAAGTGGGATGTGTATCGCAAATGCATCGAAAAAGTTTTTCTTTTGACGCCTCCTTCCACATTCTTTGCTCATCCAAGTCAGCCGGGCCTGAGCGGCTACTCGTCAGATGCTTTGGCGGAGCTATGGAAGATTTTTGGACAGTGCAGTCTCACTCAATCAACTCTGATCATGGTTTCTGCTGGCTTACACGTTAATGCAAGTGCTACACACCTCATGCCGAATCAACAGAACAATGTACAGGATAAGGAGTTACTGAAACAACTCTACAATTCATTTTCTTCTTGTGCCAAACAGTGCATCATCAGCTCATTTGGTTGTTTCAACGCCAAAGCGAAGAATTCCTCACAAGACTTGATCAAGTTCAATATACTTTCTCGCTCCGTAAGGAGGGATCTCTCTTTTCACGGTGAAGCAGACATCGGCCTGACTTGGTGGAATGAGATCACAAACGACCTCTTTGCGTTGATAGAAGAGTCAGCCCAGCAAACTGATCATAACACAGCGAGCAAAAAGGCAAGGAGTCGGCAGAGCGACATCGCTGCAGTATTTTCAACACTTCAACACGATTTATCTGCAATTTCTCACAATTCAAATAACACCCATTACTAATAATCGTTTACATAGCTTCTCTCAAATAAATAAACCACCTAATCAACTGTTGTTCATTCTTTTCTCAAGTCCTTCCTTTTGCACCTCATCCTTATAGACCCACCTCTGTGTCAGAGTTGACGTTGCCGGCCAGGGTCTTCCACCTACCTCCTCTACACTCACACCATTCTCTCGACTAATGATTGCCCTCACTCGACACTCACAGTCATAGTTCTCGGCATCGCCCTGACAATGGCCCATCCCGGCCCTAGTCCTCTTCCGGATCCCCTGCGTCGAGTCAATCGGCAAACTTCGTCTGAGAGCCCGAACTACTTCCAGCTCAGTCACTTTCTCACACTTGCAAACGACATTTTTCGCCATTGCTGCTTCATCTTTTCCATCACTATCATTTTTCCCAGGTGGGCCCATCTTTAAACCACGAAGTCCAACCTTTGGAGTGATGATGGGAGCTCTGTTGGGATTGAAGTTTACGTTGGGTGGCATCTTAAGTCCAGCCTTTTGCAATAACTCCACAACGAAGACGGAAATAGCTGGAGACCCGGCCAACCCTGGCGAGTCGATACCTGCTACGTGAATGAAGTTAGCATCTTTTGAAGACGGTTCAATGATCCAATCACCCCGGGATGATTTGGATCTCGCACCACAAAATCCGCTGTAATAGAAGGTTAGACAAAACCAGACACAATACAAAACAAATACCACAGTAGCATGTTTCGACAGATGAACTCACTGAATTGCTTCTTTTGCATCAAAGTAAGGGCAGAGTTGTTTGCACTTGCTCAAGATGTACTCTTGAATACTCTCATTGGACATATCCCTCGTCTCTGCATTATGCATATCTCTTGCAGTAGGACCCAAGATCAAATTTCCCCACAAAGTCTGCTGCACCAGCACACCCTTGCCCAATACTGGATCGGGACAAGGAAAGATTGTGGAATGGGCCAAATGCCCTTGGTTCCGATTCAGGAGAATGTAATCGCCCAACCTCGGCTTGATGTAAAAGCTATCGTCACCAATCATACGTGCAATCTGATCACTGTAACTCCCTGCACAGTTGATAACATACTTGGCCTTGACTTTTTCAAGTCCAACAGTAACACCGTGTTGAACGGTCTTTGACCCACTTCCACCCTGAAACATGTCTTTCAATGATACTTTCCCATCATCTCCAGTTCCCACTGGTGGAGGACACTTGGCAATAATATCTTTCAATACCGAAGAACCACGACGACCTTTTCCACCACCGCCGGGTAGAAATAGAACAAGAGCAGTAGAGATAAAGGCAACAATCGTCATGACCATCTTGATATCATCCCTGGAAGTTGGTTCCAACAATCCAAATCGGATCAATCCCTCCATTACCGCAATCGATGCAGGAAACGAGATGCACAATCTCATCACAAGTGAAACAAGTGATATTTCCTTACTCTCACTACCATCAATGGACTTTCCCATCTTCTTCCTCACATCCACATACTCCTTTGGCTCCCAATGTCGCATATCCACCTCAAAACACCCATCCTCCTCCTTCTTGGCAATAGCTGTAACCTCCCTTCGAATACGCAACTCTACTCCATTATCAACCGCATTCTCCGCAAGGGCAATTGCAAATTCATATGGGATCACATTGCCAGCATCAGGTGCATATAATGCTGCAATACAATCTGGATTCAAGGCAGGTTCCATTTCAAACAACTCATTCTTGTCAATGATGCGCAAGTTCTGCACACCATTAATTTTCCCACGAGCCAATAGGTCATCCAACACTTCCATCTCCTTCGTACTCGTCGCCACCACCAACGATCCATTCTTCTGATACCCAAATCTCAACTCTCGATCAAGCTGAGGAAACATTTGATTCCCCGGCCAACAAAATTTCGCTCGTACCGATCCAGGCTTGTCATCATAGCCCGCGTGAACTATACCGGAGTTTCCCTTGGTGGCACCCTGGGAGACATCATCGGCAGATTCGACTAGGAGGGTGTGGAGCTTGTACCGTGAGAGTTCTCGTGCGATGGAGGTTCCGATGCAGCCTGCTCCGATGATGATGACGTCGTAGATGGAGTTTGGGGGCGCTGTGGAGGCGTTGAGTGATTGGGAACGGGGACAGGTGGTGTGGGTGGGACAGGAGGAACATTTGGAGGGGTCGGGTTGGTAGGTTCCGGCGCAGTCTTCGATGTCGACCCAAGTTCCGCCGTAGTAGGCACCTTTGACACCGTGTTGATTGAGCTTGCGTTCGAACTTTGGCGGCATCGTTGTGATGGATTATCTTTTCAGGTGTTGTTGAAGGGGCGCAGCAATCGATCTACACAAAGGCGATCAATGAGATTTCAATGATAGATAAGTAGAGGCAGCCAACATGTATGATTCTACCAAAGAACTGCTGCTACTTATGCTGGAAGCGAGCTCCATTTTTCATGCTCCACTGTTTTGATGGTGATGTTGATGTGAAAGATACTTTATGTAGATACGTACTTACTTACTTGTACTTTTGGCTTACATTCTTACTGTGCATCTTCAATTTTCTTATCTTCAAGAAAGTGTGCCTCTAATTGACTTGTTAGCTTGCATTGAAATTTGAAATTGATTGAAATGCATTTTTTAAGAAAGGGGTCGGGGAGACAATGATGAAGCAAATGAGTTTGCTTGGGCTACCATACCATGTATATAAAATGTGCAGTATTGAATATGACGTGCAACAAATGTTCAAATTAAAGGCAAAAGAATCTGAGAGGGATCAGGTCTTGACTTTGACTTAGACTTTGAACTGCCTCAGCCTCAGTAGCTATCTAAACAGCTCTCATAGTAATGATCAAACTCAAGTCATTTAAATTTATTTGGGTATGTAAGTAACTAGGTTGACACCACCAAATCTATCATGTCTAAAACCAAAGCTAAAGCTAAAGTACTGCAGCAACAGCCAGCCCTAGCTACATCACAAGCAGGTGCTACAGCTCGATATACAGATACAGATTTGAAGCAATGAAAGAAGATGGCTCTCTAGAGAGTACTACTCAATCTTCTTCAAGTGCGAGCAGCAAACACAGAGCTGTCGTACATAGGTTATATTAAATAAAACCTGAATCGAAGAGGAAAGTAGCCCGTGAACCATGAACCAGGATAGGGACTCTCACCTGGTTACAGATGCTTCGGCGTTTAAGAGGAGTCCTTGACTCCTACGGGAAGTTTCCCGTCTTGCTGTCTGGAGAGCCATTCAGCAATAGAAAAGACCGTACAGTTGTACCGAAGCAGGTCCCTTTTAGTATCGTAGATATCTAATCTGATTAACTTTGTCGACCAGTTAGTTCCCGGCAGGCTACACAGGCTTCTTCGGGACCAGCCCGAGCCCCTCCAGGTTTAAATTCTTCTTTCTCTACTGACACAGGTGTCTAGGGAGTAGTGAATAAAATAATCTATCTGTATTTATTTATTTAATAAAATAATCTATCTATTAGTGAATAAAATAATCTATTTATTTAGGATAGGTACATGTATCAGGACAGTGACGAGACGGTAACAATGAATGTTGCATCATGGAATGTCACAGTCCGGGTTCGCAGGTACGTTTCTTGTCCTCTTTCGTAATGAGCTTCCCAAAGAAGGCCAGGAGAAGGCTATTACGAGACAACATTTTGAAGAGTTCTCGTCATCGGCAATTTTTGACACTAAAGGGCCCAGAATTCTTTCGAGAGATCAGCACTTTTGGTCACTAAAGGGCCTACAAACCTTTCGAGAGATCACGATCATTCCAACAACATTAAAACGACTCGGCGGGTGATTGTTCTCAACGAATCGAGAAGAATCAATTCAAACTGAAAAAGGGCCAAATGAACAGAGAAAATGAAGCCCTGCACAACTGCAATAAGAGGCACCGAAGAAAGCACACTCACATTCAAATCATAACAGACATGATGGAGATTGAACCTACCCAGGCTCACGCAAAAGGTAACAGCATGCCATCATCCTCCTGCTGGCTATGCCTCGGGGAAGGACCGGATCCGTCGGGCATGCCACTTGTGAGGAACTGTTCATGTCGCGGCAGCTCCGGTTTCGCCCACCTATCCTGTATCATCCATTATGCAGAGATCGATGGCAGAAACTGTTACCAGAGCATGGGAAATATTGGGACTGCGTTCCAAGAATGCCCCAACTGTAAGCAAGAATACCAGGCAAATCTGCGATATCATCTTGAACGAGCTCGCGTTTCATTTGTTGAAAGGGAGTTCTCACATGATCATATGTTGCATCTGCGTGCTCTCATACACAGGATACGTGTACTTGACGCAGAACAAGATGCCGATAGAGCCGAAGGAGACCAGATGTGCTACAAAATGGATTCTCTCATTGATGAGTTGAAAAGACATCACTCCCAACAAGAATGGAGCGGAGAGTTCATGAAAATGGAAGCTGTCGTTAAGTACGTTATTGGGCTCTTCCACATGAACTCTGGGACCGAAGAGAGCCTACAAGAAGCTTTGGAATATTTTGGCAGTGCTTTATATCTCTTCACATTGATTGGAGACGAAATCAATATATTATCAGCTAAGAAAAACATCGCCAAGATAGAGGCAAGATTCAACGGTGAAGAAATTTCGACCGATGAAGGAAACAATCTGGAATTTAGTCAACGGCAGTACAAATACTGGCTTGAAAAGCTTGGAGAGCAGCACCCCATCACAATTAGAAGAGGTGAGCTACTTGCTCATGCACTGTACTGTTCGAACCAAGGAGTTGCAGCAGAGAGGCTGCTGATGAAGTTGACTGCTGTAAGTCGTCAAGTACATGGACCCACTCACAATTGCACACTTAGTGCTGCATCTGCCTTAAAAGATGTCAAGCAACGCCGAGTGTTCGTCGACTCAAGAAGACAGTGGTTTCATGCTCTACGATACGAGAATGATGGGATGACTTGCGTCGTGAGAGGTCCAGTAGTGGAAGCAGCTGGTGGATCAAGTAGTATGCAAGAAGAGAACATGGTAACGTTGTCTCTTCCAATAACACACGTTTTCCCTGGACCAGGAACGCCAGTTATGTGCCATGGGCTGCCAGAAAGAGCGCATCTCAATGGCAAGGTTGGAGATACCCGAGGTTACAATAATGGCAAGTTTGAAGTTCATTTTGAAGAGGCGGGTTTGGAGCCAGCCATTATCAATCATGAGTATCTACGCATTGTGTTTGAGCTACCTGAATAGTATTGCTGCGCCAAAGCTATCACATACAGGAAACTCAACCTACACATTCAGGGGTGGACTTGGATCACTCCGAATTAGGATGTGAATTAGATGTGTTTACGTCATAGATGTGAGTGAATGTGTATAAGTAAATAATAAATTGTGGTTTGTTATTTGGCTGAACAATCAAGAATTGATTTACAGTGAAAATCCATGACAGTTGTGAAAATAATTCCAATTGATGGCGAGTTTTTGACGATGATAACACTGTAACTATTCCAGAACATGCGCGATTCAAGTGTATCCTCGAAATTACTACCTGTTCTACATCAGTTGCCATCAGCAGTCTGACAAAATCAAATTATTTTCGAACTACAGAAGAATGGAAACCTTGAAGAAAATGAGTACAGACAAGCCAAATAGTGGACGAAGAGAAAGTAGATGGAGAAGAGCAAGTGATTCATATACAGCCCTGAGAAAATAATAATAGGTGTATGTGTATGAATTAAGAATTAACGTTGAAAGGCAGCTGTGGTTTGGAACTATGTATGTTACCAGTGTCTCTTTGTTCCCCATACATTCAAGCTGAGAGGAACTATTCCTAACTACGGATACTTTCCTTCAACGAAGCGGTATAGGCCAGCAGTACGAGCTCTCCATGGGCTTCCTTCATCCTTGCTCCTTGCCCATCGTCCACTGCCCCTTCTTTTCAATCATTAGTTCTTTTCAATCATTCGTATTCGTTCTCCCTCGCTCTCGCTCGAGAGTCGAGAGGACATCTCTCGAGAGGAAATAAAAAAACGTCATCATCGGCCTTCTTAACAATAAATGCGGAATTCGGCCTTTCAATCTATGGAACGATTCCATGGCATTAATCATGTTTAGGCCGCTTTACTCAGCATAGGAGATCTACACTCATCTCATAGGAGATTAACGTGTCCCATATACGTGGGAATCAAATATTAAATTTGAGTTCGCACATTAGTACCGGTTTGCAATGTCCATTCAAGAGGCGCGTCATTGTTCAAGGAGAAAAAGCCTGAATTTACTGGAAAGTAGTGTGAATACCATATCACTTCTTCATACGATTCCTGTGTAGGAATTATGAGAAAGCCAGATTTTGAAATATTGTTGAGCACGCTGTGGCCCTCTCGATTCAAAATTGGCCCTCTCGGTAAACACTGTGTTGCTTTGGCGAGGTTGGCCATCGTGAACGCAGCGGACACCAACAGTGTGTGAACTGCGAACCGACAATTCTTGTGCGGTTTCTGTAGCCCTCTCTCGGCAGCAGCCATTATTTTATGATTTCATAATTCCAAAACAACATCATAGGAGTAATATCCACGCACCAATAACAACACCAGAACCGATAAAGATCTTTGGCAAGGCCATGACTATGCAGTTGAAACTATTATTTGAAAGTAGAATGCGTCGTCGTTCTGAGCGCGAGGAGGAGATCACGACGGGACCTCCAGCCATCTCTTCTTGTAGTGATTGTTCCACGTCCTCATGCGGACACTCCATGCTGTCCTCTTCAACGTGCAGCACAACAATGATGTTGTCAACATCATTCATATCCACCGACGTCACCAAACCAGAAGGAGCCGCTGCCGACTCTCCGACTTGCTGGCTATGTCTGGAAGAAGGAGCAGATGCGTCAGGCAAGGCGTTGATCAGGAACTGCTCATGTCGCGGCACCTCTGGCTACGCTCACATCTCGTGCATAGTCAACTACGCTGAGCACAAGGGCCGTCAATGTTATGTGAGTAGCAATCATAACTTCAGCAACGTTTGCAAATACTTCAAATTTTGCCCCAATTGCAATCAAGAGTATCAGGACGATGTTCAGTGTGATCTCTCCAAGGCGATGGTATCATTTGTGGAACGAAAACTTCACGATGGAACTCCTCAAGCATCATTTTTACGCATCATTGCTCTAGTAGACAGATTATTTATTCTTTCCGAAGGTGCTATTAACGAAGACACATCTGAGGGGCAAGTGATCTGCTCCAAATTGATGTTCCTCATGGATGGAATGGACAATGTAATGAAGGCCAAGACGTACTATGCAATGGGATGCTTTCATGGCAGTATTGGCAATCTCAAGAAGGAAAAGGGATACCTAGAAACGGCAAGGACTCTGCTTCAAGACGCTGACGCTGATCTGATGACTTCAGTTTGTGACATTGCTGAAATCGAGGTCAAGCTTAATGGTGCATCAAGCGATGTAGACTCGCTGAGAAAACGGTACGAAGAGTCATTGGTCAAGAGTGGCCGGGAGACTACACTCACTATCGATGCAGGTGTGTCTCTTGCCAAAGCCCTTCGCAATGCCGATAGACACATCGAAGCTGAAAAGTTACTTGCTAATTTGGTAGCAACAAGTCGCCGAGTGCATGGACAAGATCATCAATGTACAAAGAGTGCCGCAACTGCGTTACAAGGAGTGACAGACGAGTTGTTGGAAGATCCAAGCAGCACTAAGTCAGAGTTTGATGATATTGAAGGTTGGTTTCAGTCGATATGAGAATGGTGAAGCGTATGTAAGACTATATCAAGAGCAGCTAGCAGTGAGAGTTTAACACAGCTGATAATTGGGCTTTATGTAATGTACACAAGTAAAATGAACTTCCTAATCTACTTCTGACTAAGAATCTTGATAAAAGAGTCTGTGGTAGGATTACAATAACATGATAACAGCTCAAGATGCCTCACTCAGAAGTACAAGGGCATATAAGTACGTCAGCATTGCATGGTTGCATGCCACAGAATAAATAATAGTTACTTCTTATTACTCCTAGGCTCAATTCAAGTTCAAAGGCTCAATTCATTTTAAAAGGCCTTCACAAATATGTCGTATGGAGTAATGAATATGGAGTACCATTTTATTGAGATGAAAGCATCTACTATGCTTACAAACTACTGTAACTAATGTCGTGCGTAGAGTTTTCTACGATACAACAAATGAGATGCTTGGACTCGTCCATTGTCATCGTTGGCAGTTGGATCGTGATACTCGTTCGCACGTGCTGCTTCATGTGGTCTGGCTGTCGTAGACAGAAAAGAGGGCAGGGGGCGTCCCCGCACGTATCCCCCGGCACTATTTTCAACACACCCTCTCAGATCACGTGGAGCCTTTGCTCGAGGTAAAAGTCTTGGAGAGTTATTGCAATGGAGGTAAATAGCTCGGACTCGTTGATGGTGCTTTGCATCATGATGTTTGCTCAGATAATCTGCTAAATTCTCTAGTCCGGGGTACCATAATACTTTGAAATGTCCATTGTCGACTTGGTCGCATGCGTAAAAGTATCTCATTTCCATCGACCTTGCTCTATGCCGTTTTACTGTACCATTTACGATGCCTGTTGTTGTTTTGTTATCACAATGTATTGGAGTTGGTGGCTGGGGATGTCCAAGTTCTTCTAACGTGAGTCGGAAAATCTTAGCTTCTTTCATATTGAGGAACAATGCCCCAAGTTCTGCTTCGGCTGCACTTGCTGCGACAAAAGGGAGGATGGTGCATAAATTGTGGAAGGCTCCATTGAGTTTGATTGGTTCGTCGTCTTTCGGAATGGAACCTAGAAAGAAGTATCCTGAAGCTCTGCTACGGCCCTTCGAGACCGATAAGTAAGATGCATCGGAGTGAACATTAAGTATCATATCTGATGCATAATATCTGATAGTCGCATCTGGATGTGTGGCAAGATAGTCTAACAAGTGATTGGCCAGTCGCGTAGTATTCTGCGTAGGATTGGCTTGTTGGCTTCCGATGTCATTTAGGGCGGTTAATGTTGTCATATCGACCGCTCTTCCGTAGTATAGGATGCTGCCTACTTTCTGCTGAATAACTTTCTTCTCTGCTGCCGTTGCTGCTGGAGATTCGTCGACTGGATCTGGTTCTTGTGCTGCCTTGCCGAACTTTCTCGGTGGGATTGGAAATGGGGAGTGTTATGGCTTCGTCGGATGTGGATGATTGTATTTGTGCAACGTCTTCTTGACGTAGCCTGGCATAGAACAATCGACATAACCTTCAGCATAGTTCCAATCTAATGTAACCCCGCAGTATAATGCACCGTCCCAATCTTCACTCACTGTGAAGTCTTTTTTCAATGATTTAATCAGATAATCTGCATTCTCTTTGCCCGTATATTTGACACCAAAGTCATCAACTACCAACGTGAATTGGATTGGTCGAGTAATGTGTTTCCAGAGGCCCGGAGTATGAGGGCATTCAAAGAATCCCGCTGGTCCTAACTTCTGCTTCAAGTATTCGTTGGCTAACTTGCCACTTTGGGGCAATCCATAGATAGACCGTCTGATTTCCAAGTATACAAATCCATTTTTTGCCTTATTCTTCAAATCGTATTGCTCAACTATGTGCGCTGGGAAGGTATCCAATGGCATCTTCATGTATTCGTATCGATCCATCGGTGCGCAGAGGTAAAAGTTTTTGATATCAAGGCACATGTAACGTGCTCCAGGTGAACTAAGGACGCTGTTCCATAGAAGTTTGGTTGTTGTGAGGTCAGCTGTCTTCGTATAGAGCTCTCCTGGATAATCTATCAAATTTCCTCCTGCTGTGATTCGTACTCGGTTCGGATCCTCCTTCTGCGGACGGTAATCTACCACTATACGTCCGTATGTCACTGTCCGATCGGACGGTATATTAGGGATATCCTTCTTATCCATGACTACCAATGTCGAGTTTCCTTTGGTTCCAGTTCTCTGATCACCTTGGGCCAAACTACCAAATTCTTTACCAAAGCTCGTCTGCCACGTATATCCAAGTTCTTTATCCTTTGCTAGTTTGTGGTATTTCGTGATGATTTCGCCCGTGGTTGGATGGATCACGGGGGCACAAAATTCTGCCAAATCGTGCTCTTTCGCCCATGCTGGAAGTCGCAAGTTCTTTGGAGTGAAATGTGCATATTTCGTTCGTCTATCGTCAGTTGCATTTGCAATAAGCGAGTACAATGCTTCTTGTGAGATGATACGTGGGGACTTGGTTCGTGGTGGTGGTTCATACGGTGTTTTTGGTTCCTCGAAAATGACTGGGTCTGATACTGATACTGTATTTGGAGTTTGTTGTTGTTGTTGCGGAATGATGGGTTTTTGCTGCTTCACCTTTGCTATTTCTGACACTTTGCGCTTTATTCTTTCGGAACGTCTATTGGTTGTTGGTGTGGTACGTGTTGATTTCCTTGGCCTGTTGTACCACTCTTGAGACGACGTGTACTCACCCTCTGAAGTTGCTTGTTCACCCTCTGTTGACTGCTTTTCAACCTCGGAAGTTGTTGATTCACCCTCTGTTGTCTGCCTTCCACTCTCTGAAACTGTCGTTTGAACTACTGGTAGACGTCCTGGCGTATTTTGACGAGTTTGACGAAGATGCACCCTCGGAGCTTGACGAATGGCTTTGGGTGCTGTTGGTGTGACTGACGTAGGTTCTAGGTAGGGTGTATCCGTAGGTAATGCTTCTGTCTCTCCTTTGAAGATCCGTGATAACTTTTCCAACGCATCTATATGCCGACTCGAGGTATTAGTACCTTTGTTCCGAAGTTTTCTCACTTGGGCTATGAGGCGAGTAGCCAATTTCTTGGCTGCATCCATAGGGCTTTCCTGCGGTAGTTGGCAATGTTGAGGGTATAGATTGTATTGCCCTGATATTCGAGTACCGCCTGTTGATGGTACGAAAAATGTTAGACATCGATAATGGTTCTTCGCAGGACCAACATACCATGCATCAATAGCCCGTGGGCCCCATGAGGTTCTTATTTCCGGTGGGTTGAATATTGTGGCTCTCTTCCCTGGTGGAGCGAGCGGATGTTTATTAAAGTCATGCGTTCCTTCCAACACATGATACGCTGACAATTTTGGATACACCCTTGATGTCCGCATCATATTCAATGTATCCGTAGCTTGTTCTATCATATGAGGCCATAATTGCAGTGGGAAGTTCCGATCTCCAATGCATAATCCGGCGATAAAATGATTTTTCCAAGTTTGGATTGCTCTTTCACTTGCATTCGCTCGATGGTTGTAACTTTCAACTAATTGGAATGCTATCTTTTTCTTCGTCAGATACGCTTTGATTGCTTTTGATGCCACATTGTCGATGATGTTGTATACCGGTTTGAATCCTCTTTCTGCTAAATATTCGATATTCTTTTCAAATGCTTCGACCATGGAGTCATCTGTCGTGTCCTTAATCGGTGTCGCTAAGATGCTATTGCTTGTCCAATCGTATACGATGAATACTACCTGACTTCCGTCTAAACTTCTGAGTGGGAATTTACCCGTGGGATCGACATACATCGTTCCTTCTTTCTTATTCCAACATCCTAACTTGAAAAACAAATGATTCATCTTCTCTTCTACTCGTTTCGGCCGCATATCTTCTTCATACTCTCTCTTTTCCTTCATTTCGTCTATTATCTCTTTCAGTTTCTGTTGCGTGCTTCTTACCCCTTTGGGTTGTCGTTTCATATGTCCCTTATCTGTCGCCGGGCATTTATCTGGAAGATACTTCTTTACCGCCGTCGCTGTCAAACCTGGCCATGTGGTGAGTTGGCTGTTTTCAATCGCTTTCAACAGAGTACTTTTGGGTGGACAAAACAAGCATTGATGAAGATATTGAATAAGATGTTGTTTGGAAGTAATTGTGTAGGCATTTGCTGCAAGTTCAGCAGGAGGAGCTGGCGATTGGCTATTGGTGGGACCGAGCGGTAGAACCCATAATCCTGTCGATGGTTCACGTTGGCCTATCCATACAATTTTTTCATCATAATGAACTTTGCATTCTCCCTTGTCATACGTCACGTTACAGCCTGCATCACATAACATCTTGATTGATACCAATGATGTGTGCGCAAGACCTGGTACAATATGTGCCTTCCTCGCTTTTTCTGGTAGCCATGGGACACGTAGTGTGCAAGTATGCGTTGACTTGATGGTTTCACCGTCTGGGAGATATATTTCTAAGGGGTTCTTCATTGGTTCAATATTGTCTACTGGGGCTCCTGGTAGCACGAAATGACTTGTAGCTCCTGCATCTGCAATTGCTTGATCGACGGCAATCTTGATTTTTGCGGTATTAAACATGGCATCTGTAGATGCTCTGAGCTTGTGCCTCCCAATGAGTGCTTTCCATGCCTTATTCCTCGTCGGTAGTGCTTCTCTTGTCGGCTGAATGTTGCTGGTTGGTTCCGTCCTACTTGATACATTGCTTATTTGCCCTGTACCATCGTCATCATCTTCTTCATATCTACTTGATACATTGCTTATTTTCACCGTAACATCGTCATCATCTTCGTCATACTGTGCATATTCATCTTCTTCATTGTAATCGTCATACTGTGCATATTCATCTTCTTCATTGTAATCTACTTCTGACATGAGCGCTGCGAATTGATTGTTGGTATAGGAAGGGGTGTAGGTCGAAACAGAATCAGTAATCCCTGTGTTATCTTTAGTAACTGCTGTAGGTTCCGTCCCTAGGAATCTATGTTGATACCCATATCCATGACCTCCACCACGGTCTCCGTTGTAATTTTCATTATATCCATAGCAGCCGCCTTGGCTTCTGTAATGACCCTGTTCATATCTATTTTCGTATCCTTGTGAATACCCAAGGCCACGACCGCCACCACGTCCACCGTCACGACTACCACTACGTCCGTGCCTGCCCCAACCTTGATATTGCGGGGTATAATGGTTAAATCCATGCTGGTAATATTCTTGTTGTTGTGGGGGCTGTTGCTGGGTAGCATAACTTGCTCGTGAAACGTTCAAACCGAGGTTTGCCGCTATGGATGGTTGTCCTTGCCACAATTTGTCGTGGGCTCCTTTCATGCATGCACCATGGAACTGATGTGCATTATATCTGTGGGCATGGGGAACGTGTCCTTGTTTGGGATTAGGGCAAGTTGTTCCCGAATGATTTGATTACTTGGTTTGGAATTTCATATCACTGCCTCTTTGCTAATTCCGGGGTGATGGAAAACCTGTTGGTTATTTGCTTAATTACACTCGAAGGGTAGTAACTTGTGACATTGCTCTAGATAATTGTAGATAATTTCGCCCCTGGAGGGCCAACCATGACGTACTTTAAGATTTCCGTTAATTTTTGATTGACATCAAATCCATGCGAGTAACAATAAAGATTATTGTCGAAGTGCTTCGTAGTGTTTCCAAAAGCTGGTGTCCCATGACCCCCCTGCATCTGGTGATGATTCCAGTTTTGTGGTGGTGTTCCTTGTGTTGCAGCTTGCTGGCTGTTAAATTCCATCGCCGTAAGTCTTGACATGACGTCTTCCAGAGCATTTCTTTGGGTTGCCAATCGATTTGCTATCTCAACGATGGATTCACGGAGGATCAGTTTATTGAAGGTAGGATGGCTGTCTATTCCGGCAACATTGTGTCGGTTGAAGGGACCATTAAGGTCGTCTAACGTATATTTCATCGTGAACAAGATGTGTCAAGATGGTGGATGATATTCAGAACACTCTTGGTCTGAATTCTTTGCTAATTTTCAGAACACCCTTTGGTCTGAATTCTTTGATTTTCAGAACACCCTTGGTCTGAATTCTTTGCTAGTGGTGTCAGGGCACACTGCTGGGCCTGATCACGTGAACTGTATCGTTATAATCGCTCACGCACGACTATTGAGATGAAAGCATCTACTATGCTTACAAACTACTGTAACTAATGTCGTGCGTAGAGTTTTCTACGATACAACAAATGAGATGCTTGGACTCGTCCATTGTCATCGTTGGCAGTTGGATCATGATTGTAATAGTTCACTTAGTTGATGAGGGAGACGTTAGCGTATCCGTCGATGGAGGTGTCTGAGTGGTTGTAGAACTCAAACACCAATAGATAAAAGGAGATGTAGGGCGTTGAATCAATTCGATTGGACTGTATACTTCTGTTTTACTTGATGGATTATTTTCTATTATATAACTACTTGCTCTTCATGAGGATGCTCTGCCAAGCAAAGCTTCACGAGAGCCTTGACACCTGGGAAGACCCGGATGTCAATCCTAAGATTAGATGTGTCAGATGACTGATTCTGACATCCTAACATCATTCACAAGCGGTATTCCTTGACGTGGAACTACCTAAACTAAACCTAAACTAAAGTTCTTTTCCATACAATTGGGGATTGCCATCTAAGACGGCTATCCATCACACTCCTTCTCAGAGATCCTCATGTGTTCTACCAACCCATGAGCTTCCTCCTCAAGATCTGGAACACATCCTTGGAAAGACCTTTCGTAAAAATGTCTCCAAGTTGTTCCGTCGTACAGATCTTCATCAACTTGATCTGTCTCTTAACAATCTCCTCACGAAACCAAACTGTCTCGATGTGATACCACTTCGAACGGGGAGTAAACTGAGGCGGAAGAGTCTGTGCCAGAAGCAAAGCTCCAGCGTTATCTTCGTGAATAGAGACTTTCATCTCCGCAGCTTGCTCCTCAAGACCGTAGACCTTGCTGAGACTCTTAACCATGTCAATGAGAGGAAAGAGTTCTCTACAACAATGAGCAAGAGCTGTAATCTCTGCTTCCATAGTGCTGAGGGCTGTCTTCGAGGACTGCAATTGAGACTTCCACAAGACAGGACAATTAGCAACCTTGATGACGAATCCTGTTCTACTCTTGACACAGGCAGGGTCACTGGGATGTTCGTGTCCGTACAAACCACCAAAATCTGCGTCAGGATAAGCTTCGACATTGAGAACATTCGAAGTAGGGGTGAGAATCAATCCCTTATCACGTGTACCCTTGAGATACAAACCGATCCTGATGAGAGCTTCTTCGTGAGACTTGCGTGGAGAGAACATGTACCTCGCACAACAGTTCACAGCATAGGCAATATCGGGACGAGAGTGACCAGAGAGATAGAGCAACATTCCAACAACACTTGAATAGGAGAACGCTCCTTCTGCAGCAGCGCCGTCAGTATCACGAACCAAAGGCTTGGAACTTGCCGGAGTTAGCTTTGGATGGTGTTGTCCTCCTTCTAGACCGAGAGCAGTGATGATGCGGTCGATGAGACCAGTTTGAGTCATTTCAACCTGACCATTCTTCTTCTTCAAATCAACACCCAAGAAACCAGCAGCATCACCTTCCTTCTCTAGAAGCAAACCATGCTCTTCATCGCTGCGAAGACGAACCAAGAGTGCATTGATATCTTTCTCATCTTTGGCCCAAAACAAACAGTCGTCAACAAAAGTAACGGCGACAACTTTATCTCCAATAAAGAGACAGGGATCCAAATGAGACTGACGTAAACCTTGCTTCTCCAAAGCTTTGACCAAATAGGTGTGAAATGCACGTGGAGCTTGCTTGAGTCCGTACAATGACCTCTTCAAGCGGAGACATTTACCTTCCTGCTTGAAACCGCGCGGCATGTGCATGTAGATTTCTTCGCCTTCTTCCAAATGACCGTGCAAGAAAGCACATTCAACATCGGCCTGACAAGACTTGAGTCCAAGCATAGACTCCAAGATGAGCATCAAACGAACTGTCGCCCACGACACCACAGGAGCATAAGTTTCCTTGTACTCCACATCCTTGATCTGCTGATCGCCACGAGCAACAAAACGAGCTTTGTACTTCTTAGGTCTACCATCTGGATAACGCTTGAGACGAAATGCCCAAGTGCTACCAAGAATATGCTTCCCAGGAGGAATATCAACAACTTCCCAAGATTCCATTTTCTCCAACGTCGCAATCTCAACCTTGCAAGCTTCCCAATACTCGGCTGCAGCATCACCATACATAGCTTGGTTCCAATTAGGGTTGTCCTCGGAAGATGCTTGAGCTTTCGCTTTCAGGAACAGTGGATGGACGTAGTTTGCAATCAATTCCTTGGTACTTCCACTGTAGTTTGTGTTGTTGACTGCGAGATGAATAAACTTTGCCAAAGGACTAGCCATGAGATCTTCGACTGTAGGGACCTCGAGTTCCATCTGCATGAGAAGATTATCGGCTGACTCAATCATAGCTGCCATACGCTGCCTATACTGCTGCTTCTTCGCCGACAATCGGGCCACTCTAGGTGGGACAGTTTGTTTACCGAGAGTGACGGCATAATGAGCAAAGAACCGACGATATTCAGACTTAGTCAAATAACTGCGTTGAGCGACAGAAAGGTGTGCCATATCACGCGGAGAGTAATTGAGAGCATCTTGCCAAGTAGTAGAGTTCAGCGTACGGAGTTTTTCAGGTTTTTGCAACTTTGAACGATCACGGAGTTTCCTGCTCCAATTATTGTCAACAGACTTAAGAGCATCTTCTTCATTGAAGGGAACATCTTCGTCGAATACTTCATCATCCGCATCAGGAGACTCTACATCACCTCCTTCTGATTCAGGCACTGAAGCTCCTTCTGGAACTGAATTACCAACTGTGGAGGCTTCATTAGAAGTAGGCGGCAAGGGAGCAGACGGAGCAACATTGATCTCTTCGACAACAGGATCAAACTCGACAACTTGGGAGATGGAATCCTTCTCTGAAGCAAATGACTCTTCATGAGCACAGCGTTCGGCCTTCAGACGATCTTTCCATTCCTGAACACGGACTTTCATCTCGCGACGTTCCTCTTCGCTCAGCCAAATGTCATCAAGGGGAGGGGGATAGTACACATAATTTCCATCCTCATCAACATCAGAAGGCGGAACGTAATGATCTCGGCTAGTGTCGTACAGCAAAGAACAGAGTTCATCAAAATCTTCGTCGGACATAGCACCATTGCTGAAGACACTCTGGAACTTGTCATCAAAAACAACGTGCCACTGAGGGCTGACGTGACCAGAACCAAGATGACGGACCAAAGCAACCAGTGTAGAGTGCTCGGGAGAGAAACCAAGGTACTGACCAAGACGGGCACGCTTATCGAACTTAGCAAGTTTCTTTCCACTCTGAAGCTTAGGATCCAAGACATAGCAGGGAGATCCCCACACATGAACACGACGTAAATCACGATGATCATCCTTAACACCGGAAAGACGTTCTAACGGAGTAAGACCAGTCACTCTGTTGGGCAAACGATTGTAGAGCCAAACTGCGTGTTGAACAGCAAAGGGCCAAAGGCGGGGGCTATCAACTTCGTGCTCGTTCCAACGCAACGCAACGTGAAGCATCATGGAACGTGCCATCCAAAAGATAGTTTGAATAGCTCTCTCAGCGGCACCATTTTCAAATTGAGATCCAACACCAGAGAACGTCTGCTTTTGTCCTTTACTGGAACAATCATCACGAAAATCCTTCGAAACATAGATACCATTGTCAGAGTGAAGATGCTTGATAGTAACACCGAATTCTTCCAAGAATTGCTCATAGTGAATCTTGCCCTTGAGGGTCTCCGAAGCAGTGCCATCAGACTGGAACTCCATGTGTATATAGGAAGTAGCCATGTCATGATACACAGTACCACAATTGTAGAGATCTTCATCGAATCCAGAAAGGGCGCGACCAGTAACGGGAACCTTGAACTGATCAGAACTGACGAAATCACCAGGCAAATATCTGTCACGGGCAAGCACATCCACCTTCTCGGGATCCTTCTTAGAGACAGATGGAGACGGAGGTTTCGATCGTTTCGCACTTGCCAGCTTGCAAGTAGGACAGACCGGCAACGGACAGTTAGCTGCTTCTGGAGGATCTGCTTTCAACACTGCCGGAAAGATTTGGGACGTTCCATCCTCCTGCATCGCACGATGAGGCTTCATCAATTGTTGAACGTCCTTGACAGAGATACCAAGCTTGAAATGCCACAACAAGAGCGCCTTCTGAGCCGCGGAAATATTCAAGTTGTCGACATTGGTAACGCAGGGGTACAGGTGCAGGAAATCATCGAATTCGTATTCATCCTCTGCTTCAGTAACACCCCACTTTCCAAGGAAGAAACCTCGAGCGTGACGAAGATGCGCAACCGCTTTGGTAAAGCGTGGACCGATAGTAGTGCGTTCCTCCTCAGTGCAAGTCACATTGAACAACATTGGCAAATTTGTGTCTTTATTCATCGGAATCTCAATGTGATGCACGGTAGACATTTCGAACTGCTTGGGCAATCTCCAATCAACTTTATCACCATCAACAATACTGCATCCTCCATATAGTTTGTGGTAAACTTGCGGACTCATTAGCCGAATATCACACTCAGGAAGATGGTAGCTGATTCCAGGGACAAGAAGTTCGTCGCCGTTCGTTGCTCTCAACTTGTACATGACTGTACCAATCCCAATCACCATATTTGTTTTGGAGATATCTTTCACAGGAATACTAACTTCTTCATAGTCAATGAAGTCAGCACGAAAGGGAGAAAGACCCCACGAGGCGCCAGTGTCCCAAATCAACGGGGTATTGTAGAAGTTGGGATTATCTGGATCTGCAATAGACGAACTTTCCATCTGAGCAAACCGAATAGGACCACGTAAGAGTGCAACTCTACCCAAGAGAGCCTTCACATTGGCGATATGATCTTCAACTCTGAGACCATTGATAGAAACCATCACGTCGAGCACTCGCTTGCTCTCAAGAAAAGCATCGACAACACCTGGAGAGAACGGTGAGCGTGGATGTGAAAAGGATTGAGGAGCATCGGACATGTATTCCTTTGACTCCTCCTTCTCTTTCTTCCGTGCTTCCTTCTTCTTAATCCGTTCCTCCTTCATACGCTTCAGCACCTTCTCCGTCAAACGCTTCAAAGCATCCTTCTTCTCACGCTGCAATTCATCCTCATGATCCTTCAGTAACTTTCGGGCGCAATAGAGAACATCAACACCGTCAAGAAAGGCACCAATATCATCAGACCAAGTCGGCTGGGTGAATCGTCCATCGGTGACCTTAGAGAAGAACTCATTCCGAGTGTGGTTCTTTCGGTAACGACGACGTGCACGCAGATTCCTCCTCCTCCAGCGACGATGAGCTTTATCTCGAGACGATGGAAAAGAAGTGCCGTCCAAACGACAAGGACTATTACCTAGGCGACGTCGGCAACGTAGGACTAAATGGTAAGGCAAGGCACGCCGATGAAAACGCTTGAACCTGGACCGATGAGAACGAGGCCTTTTCTTGCGAGTAGTACCAGATGAAGTTGAAGGTGAACCTTGAGTACCAGACACGATCAACTGAAACAAGACCATGATGAGAAGGCCCAACACGAAATCAGGAAGACATGGAGCGTTGGCAAAGAGAATCAGACGGTAGATCATCAACTGAACGATGTGTAGCAAGAAGCTACGGGCGCCAGGGTTAAAAGGGAAGATAGTGGAAAGACCTAGCAAAACAATCCACCCTACCGAAAACCCTGCGCAGCATTGGCACGTGCAGCATTGACGAGATTCACTGAGTGTTCATCCGAAACCCTCTTCTCAAGTTCAGAGAGGATGGAGTTCAAGTTTGCCATACGTTGAGCTTGTCCACCGTCGTCACCAGGAGGGACAGTAAGAGCGGACACGCTATCACTACCAGAACGCCGGGAGGCAACAAGGGCAGCAAAGTGTTCCTTGTTCCTGACCACCAAAGGATGACTAGGGTTCACATCAAACATATTGAATCCGGACTTGTCAGCGCTCCATTTGTCGTGGTACTTGGTTGAGTGATCCTTGACGTAGCACTGACAATGCTTACAATAGGCCATGCAGAAACCGTCGACCATCTTCTGTTGGGGCTGAGTAGCAGCGGCACGTTCGGGGATCTCGACCCCAAATTCACCCCTCTTCGCCAGCTCGATATTACGATCGATACGTTCCTGATTGAGCGTCTTCTTGCATTTCTTTACCGAACAACCAGGCTGCTCACAATTATAGCAAGGCCTTGAACGCCTATTTCCACCACCGCGGGGAGGTCCACCACCACCAGGTACACCACTCCTAGGTACACCGCTCCTTCTACCAGACAAATTATTGAAACGATTGTCCTGAGTAGCAGGGACATCAGCAAACCGCTTTCCACCTGCTGTCTGATCGGCATAAGCATCCATAATTGTGTCCACGATAGCAACAGATTTGTCGTAGATGGACTGCGGAGACTGATTAAGAGCATCGTAAATTTTCAAACTAAGGCGAGCTTCATCAGCTTCAACGCAGTTCTTCTCAGCGATTTTGCTAAGGAATTTATTTCTGCTCAAGCTGGCTCCTTTCCATAAGTTATTTGGGGTGTCCTGCTCAAGCCTGCCTGCGCCATAAAGAAGACTAAGTGCATTCTTCAACTGTTTACCACCGATAAAGAGATTTCCATTTACCAGAGCAGGGCCTTTAGTAGACCACAACTTGATGAACTGAACAAGGGACGTAGAAACTCCAGGAGTCTGCCGAAGTACGGTGTGCAGGAGAAGCCACAAATAAGTAAGACCACCTTTCTTGGAAGCGGGCAGCTCTTTGAATTCCTTGTCGATGAGTTGCTTGAGCGAGCTGGTACAGGAATTGTAGAGAAACCGATACATCAAGTTACTGCTCTGATTGTCAGCAGCACAGACGAAGACTGAGGTGTTAATAAGTGCTTGCGTAACACACACATCCTCAAACCGAAGCCATTGCCACTCCCACAGAAGATTTTGCGATTTCTGTAGGTCCAGAATCTCACTAATTGGTTTGGACAGATCTGGGTCGCTTGATTTGGAGGGGCTGATGTCCAGAATCTCTAGCATATCGTACTTAGTGAAGTGCGTGAAGGTTTGGGCGATCAGGTCGAAGTATTTGGTGGCAGAGACCTGCACGTGAACATTCTTAACGTTGTCACCAGCTTCTGACTTGTCGGACAAGAGCGAATCCTTACTGCTAACACCGAACTTGTCGTCCAACCCACCACGGATTTTCTCCAGAATCTTCAGTTGGTCGTAGTTCGTGACATCAAGCTTGAGACGTTCTTCTTTAGATATGACAACCTCGACGTCAGTGGCACTTGGACCGGGAGCACTCCTCACAGGGGTATCATAAAATATAGCACTTCTTTCTCCTTCTGGAGGGTTCACTGGGACTGGAACCGGAGCTGGCGCAGCAGTTACATTTGTATCACTGTGCGAAGCAGCAGAAGGGCCAACGGGTACAGAACCAGACGGGATAGTATGTCCAGCGGTAGATACCGGTAGGCAAGTACCAACAAAACCCGCAGAGGTAGAGCTCGATGTAACAGGCACAGCCACAGGTCCTGAAGATAAGACTGGAGGCACATAAGTCGATGGTGGTCCACCAAAACCTGGAAGGGTAGCCGTCGAAGCGAAAGAGGTGGGATCATAGTGTATGACCGAAGGATAGGAACACGGCTGAACCACATCATTGTAGCTACTTGCCACAGGAACAGCCACAGAGGTACCATGTCCTCCGCCAGACACAGAAACACCATCTCCTCCTCCAGACACAGGGGAACCATCCACAGCAGCAGCCGGGGAAACTTCAGAAACACCAGAGGCAGAGCCATCCAACAATGAGAGCCTGAGATCAGCAATCTTAACCACGGCCTTATCACGCGCATCTTTAGTCATCGGAGTATTATTGATTTCCAACTCGACCTTGTCGAGTAGAGCAGCAAGACCCGCCGCAGCCGCACCATCATCGAAAGTAGTGGGCGCAGCAGAGGTCGAGTGACTACCGAAGGCAACAGGGGACAGAATGTCTCTGAGGTCTCCGAGATGTCTAGCCTCTAGGCTAGACGGGCTGCTGGCAACAACACCAGCAGGGGCTTCATTGAGCCACGAGGGGTTACTGGCTTCGTCGCCAGTAGGGCCAGCAATACTGCCAGCAGAGCTTCCAGGAGGATTACCATCTCGAAGCCACAACAGATCACCGTACCAATCTCGAGAAGCCTGAACAGACAAGGGCACTTGAGCACGAGGAGGGGCGGTGGTCTCCTCACTGCGAGGAGTTACGGACTCCACACTTGAGACATCACTCACGATAGTTGTCGCCAACGGAGGGTCTAAGGGAGTCATAAAAGGCGACTGCATTGTTAACGGTGCAGAGGCGAATCTACTTACTTATATGCTTTTGACACAAAGGAATCTAGCGGGTGGCTTTTGACGCAATGGAATCTAGCCGGCACAACTGAACTTGACGATGATGAATCCTTCAGGGGCCAATGTACTCCGAACGAGGTGTAGCTAGCACGCAAACTTCGGAGGAATGTTCAAAACTTAACTGGGTGAAAACTTAGGGTGACTACCAACGAAGGAGGCGGGTGATCAAGCCGACCAAACAACGGAGAGAAGTCGATGGAGGGTGTTGCCGTTGAGGCAACAAAGAACTTTAAAACGAGGAAAGACCGCTACGCAGAGAAACGTTGGGCTCATAACCTGTAATAGTTCACTTAGTTGATGAGGGAGACGTTAGCGTATCCGTCGATGGAGGTGTCTGAGTGGTTGTAGAACTCAAACACCAATAGATAAAAGGAGATGTAGGGCGTTGAATCAATTCGATTGGACTGTATACTTCTGTTTTACTTGATGGATTATTTTCTATTATATAACTACTTGCTCTTCATGAGGATGCTCTGCCAAGCAAAGCTTCACGAGAGCCTTGACACCTGGGAAGACCCGGATGTCAATCCTAAGATTAGATGTGTCAGATGACTGATTCTGACATCCTAACATCATTCACAAGCGGTATTCCTTGACGTGGAACTACCTAAACTAAACCTAAACTAAAGTTCTTTTCCATACAATTGGGGATTGCCATCTAAGACGGCTATCCATCACAATGATCAGGGCTGTATACCCACTCCGTACCCACCGAAAAAATACCTAGGTATCAGGTATTTTTTGGGTATTGGGTGTAACTATTGCGCACGTACCTGCTCGATTTCTGTATGGGTACTTACCTGATACGTACGTACCTAAGGGTAACTACCTTCTGGGTACTCCAAATCAGGTACAAAAGAGCTCGAAATACCCGTAAAATAGCGAAATTTACCCCTGAAGTGGCCGAAATTCTTCAGAAAAGTACCCATTCAAGGACCTAAATCGCACCTAACGGGGTCACCTAGGTAATGGGTACGTAACCAGGTAATACGTACCCAGTCGAAAATACGAATGGGTATTACCCTAATTTATGGTGGTAACGAGACTAGTCTCGTTTTGGATTTTTCCTTAGTCTCGTTACCAAGGCCACCTCGAGAAACTAGTCTCGTTATTGAAAAGTGGTCTCGTTATTAAAAAATGGTCTCGTTATGGCTTAACCTATCTATCCTCCTACTTCCACACCTACTGTATCTGAAGCATCACTGCTGCATCTCTTACTCCGCGTCGTCTTCAGGAAACTCACCTTCTGCCTCATTTTCTGGATCATTGAAGAAAACCAATTCTTAACTTGAGTTGTGATCATGGTGGCTAAATTATTCCTCCTTATTATTTTGATACTATTGTAAGTGAGCAATGCAATGCGATGCGATGCAATGCAATGCAACGCACGCAGATGCGATGAAATGCAGAAGTTTGCGCCGGCTCGGACTGATGGCCGGGGCTGTTCTGTGTTGATCTTGTAAAGACTTTTCTCAAAAGGGAGAAACTTCTCACAAAAAAGATGCCAATCTCTAGTCTCGTTATGGCCCTTGCCGGACATGTCTCGTTATCAAAAGAGACCCGATCACTCTAGTCTCGTTTTCTCGAAGTGGTCTCGTTACCACCATAAATTAGGGTACCCAATACGTAGGTACCTACGTTTTTTCGGAGTAGGTATACAGCCCTGATCGTGATACTCGTTCGCACGTGCTGCTTCATGTGGTCTGGCTGTCGTAGACAGAAAAGAGGGCAGGGGGCGTCCCCGCACGTATCCCCCGGCACTATTTTCAACACATTTTTTGAGTTACTCCTACAAAGGTAGGTAGGTACAATAGGTGGAACAGCTACGATAATCAACTGTAGGTCCACATTCCACATCATACTCTATGGTTGAATAGGTCAAACTGTCCCCCTGGGGGACTAGATAATTATCTAGTGTAATGATCGAATGAGGGGGGACAACATTTTTGGGACACTTCGACCTCTTCCCTCTCCTCCTTCCCCGCTCCTCCTCCTTTTCCAACAACTATCCACACCTACCTCCCTAAATATAATTTTTCACCATGTCGCTGCTTGCCCCCCGGATCACCGCAGCTGCATCAAAGCACCAGCGATATCTTTCTGCTTCTAGTCTACCATCTCTCTACTATGACTGCTACCGTCGTTCAATTTCATCAACCTCACCTCCCAAGCTGGCATATGAAATCATCACAGACGGCAAAGTTGTTGTTTCTTCATCATCGCAGGATACTAATCCAGAAAAACAAACAATTGTCTTCCTCCACGGTCTCTTGGGCAATGCCAAAAATCTACGCACACCCGCAAAGAAATTAACGCGACAATTACCTCATTTATCTGCCATCGTATTAGATGTCCGAGGGCATGGAGGGAGCAGCAGCGGTTCACAACAACAGCATTATGTACAACCACACAATTTTCATTCTTGTGTCCAAGATATTTTTCAGACATTGACACCACTGGGTCTGGTGGGAGAGAAGAGTCCAATAGCCATTTGTGGGCATAGTCTTGGAGGACGTATTGCATTGCAGTATACTCATACATTGCAGCAACAACAACAGCAACAGCAACGACGTGATCACGGCATTCAAACTCCGAAACAAACGTGGATTCTAGATTCTGTACCAGGCACACCAGATCCATCTGTGCATCACGTTCTCAAGGCGATATCATCTATACCATTGCCTGTAACTTGCAAATCAACTCTTACGGAAACGTTGATGGTGGAGTATAAAATGAACAAGGCCATTGCACAGTGGATAGCGACTAATCTCAAGGGAAAAAATGATGAGTTTTCATGGGTTTTCGATTTAGATATTGCCAATGAGCTTGTAGAAAATTTTGCGGATCAGAACTTTGCTCAAATGATTCATGAGATTACAAATAACAGTAGCCACACTCCTCCTTTGGACTCGTCAATTCAATTGGTAATGGCAGGACGGAACAAGGAATGGAAAGAGGATATTGTTGCCAGTCTTCAATCCATTCCAACATTTGGAGATTCGTTTCACATGCACAAGCTGGAGAATGCAGGTCATTGGGTCCATGTAGATGCTGTGAATGAGCTTACTCAACTCATGGTGGATGGGTTGTCGAATACAAGAAGATAGATCGTTCATGACAACTACAATAGGCTTCAATGTACATATTGACAAGAACGAACACGCAGAAATTATTGTGTTGAATTGATTTTCAGTAACAATTAAGCACTACTTTACAATAATATTTCCTATAACTCTTGATGACCACAACCCACAACAAATGAAGACAACTCAATGTACACTATGGCTGACCTGAAAAAGAAAGTCTTCGTACTCACGAATCATGTTGGAACCAACACTACTACTCTCTTCATCATCTTCAGATTTTTTCGGTGGTACATCTTGAGGCGCGAGCTGCTGTTCCTCCTTCTTCTCGGCAGCTGCAGATGGCATCAATGGTGAAGTATCAGACTTCTCTACACGTTCCTTGAGAAGTAATTTTAATATCTCATTCGACACCATGTCTTGAAAACTGTTATTGCAAGTGTACTGCATTGAACTCTTGTAGTCGTCATACCGAGTTGGGACTGAACTTAATTCATTGTCTTTTTCATCTTCAAAGTGTACTCGCTTTTCTGCCTTTTGTTTATTCACTGCACATTTGCCTTCACTGGAGAAGGATCCTACTAAAATACTCTTTGATTTGGTCTTCGTACTTCTCACCTCGGACATGTCTCTACGTTCATCCTCATCATCGATAGTGGGAACTAGTCCAAGTATATCAAAGTCTTCATCGCCAGTAGTAGAGGAGAGTTTGTCTTCTTTTTCTACATATGTTATGACATACACCATGACATACACATATGCAGCAACAGCCACAACGACAAAAGATATCAGCAAGAAGGATTCTTCCTCAAACTGCTGGCTGGGCAAGTTGGAGTCCAACAGCTGATACTCTTGATGAGAGGGATTAAACGAAACCAAGCGCTTCGTTCTCGCCAACGGCATTCTTGGTGCGGTAAAGTCGACATCCCTACTGCGATGACTTTCATTAGAGATCGAGAAGACGGCAGGACTAGCAGACGTAAGTTGAAGTGTGGCTATCGTTGGCCACGGAATAAAGCTTGTCCCCAATTCTGAAGTAGATGGTGCAGCCTTGGCAACGGTCGGGAATAAGAAGTTATCGTTCTCCTTGACATGTTCTTTCCATTCTGTGCAGCCTATACAATAACCATACACAGCGGAAGATCTTGTTGCAGCTTCAGTCGTCATGGCAACAGATGATAAAAAGAGCATTAGCGCCGCCAAAGGGAGCTTCATCCTTCATGGTGGTCAATGCGATAGTAATACTTCTCGATATTTGATATTTATGACATGATTTATTTTGTCTGAAGCTTTGTGGCTTTGCATGCTGACAACAAACGTTCTAAAATCACCGAACGTCTGGTGACGGCGAAGACTTTGCGTGAGAACCATTTCAGATGAGTGTCTCAAAACTTCGAAGCCGTGTATAATACTCGCTGACGCTCGTCTAGCCGCTACGCGGGTTTTCTAAACTAGCCTCGCTGACGCTCGTCTAGCCGCTGCGCGGGTTTTCTAAATAAGAGAGGAGGCACCGGCTATCTACTACGATATATTGATTGTGTCTACTTATATACATAGCAGTATTCAAATAGTACGTTATGTAACACTTTAATAAACGGGGGGGGCAAGGGGGGGTGTCCCCCCCTGAACAATCAAATCTAAGCCAATCAAAGAAAGAGTCAATCGAAAATTCTAAACACGGGGGGGCAAGGGGGAGTGTCCCCCCTGAACAATCAAATCTAAGCCAATCAAAGAAAGAGTCAATCGAAAATTCTAAACACGGGGGGGGAAAGGGGGGTGTCCCCCCCTGAACATTCAAATCTAAGGCAATCAAAGAAAGAGTCAATCGAAAACTCTAAAAACGGGGGGGGGCAAGGGGTCAAATCAAGCCAATCAAAGAAAGAGTCGATCGAAAATGCCCGTGAAGGCCAAAGGACACGCCAAAGGGCCCGGACAGAACGACAGAACTACCGACCTAACGACCGACAGAACGAACGACAGAACGAACGAGAAAATGCCCGTGAAGGCCAAAGGACACGCCAAAGGGCCCGGACAGAACGACAGAACGACAGAACGACAGAACGACAGAACGACAGAACGAACGACAGAACGAACGACTTAGCTCCTCTCATTATTTAGATAAGAGAGGAGGCACCGGCTATCTACTACGATATTGATTGTGTCTACTTATATACATAGCAGTATTCAAATAGTACGTTATGTAACACTTTAATAATTATGTAATAAAGGTTGTACATTGCCTTCTACGAATGCTGTGTAGTGATTACTGAGACACGGTTGGGAGAATATTGATTTATGTGAGAGGGATTATCTATGAAGAGGTTTAATGTGAACGTGTGGAAACGATTGAAGACAGGTAGGAAGAAATTAGAGCGAGATGTAAATCATTTGGTGAAATAATATTCTACAGGACTGTTAGTATGATTTGGCAGAGTTAGTACCCACTCTCGGATTCCTTCTTAATGTTGGTGAAAGTGGTGATGTAATTGACGTTAGAAGTGAGAGCCTTGTTGTACAATGTAAGAGTATCATGTTCATTTCTGATATTGTTGAGGGTTTCAAGATCGACCCCAGAACTCTGTGCTAAGTTACACACAATATCAAATTTTGTTTTCCAGTTAGTCAAGGAGCAATTGACCTGTTCGATCGTGGTCTTTGCATCATCCAAATCCTCCTGTACGTTGTTGAGGATGTTGGAGACATGGATGAGGTGTGTTTGGAGATGAAGGTTGATCTCGGCAGAGGATAGGGTGGTATCACATTGCACCTCCCCTTGAGAGTAGATACCTGTGTAAGAAACGCCGTGTTCTGGGTAGAACATTGTTCCGAATCCGTGTTCTTGGCCAAATTTGAAGTTACCGATGTACCAAATTGAAGAGTATCCATCTTTTTGTGGGATGCTAAAAAAGCCAAAGCCATGAGGCATATCATTTTCTGTAGCATCACCGATGTAGAGACCACCGTAGTAGCGGAAAACGGATGTGTATGGAGGCAACTTCATGGATGAAATGGTTCCAGTCCACAGCCATTTTGGCATTGCAGGAGGCGAGTGAGGCTTATCTCATTGGCCTCTTTGAGGACACAAACTTGTGTGCAATACATGCAAAGCGTGTGACCATCATGCCAAAGGATATGCAGCTGGCTCGTCGTATAAGGGGAGAGCGTGCCTAATATTAAAAAACTAAAATAAATAAAGACTGCCAATCAATGATTGGTGAGCGCCCTTTTTTGGGATTTATAATTCTTCACTTTCTCTTTCTGTGAATCCACATATGAATCCGAATTACTTAAAACACATTCTTCCTTTCTGCCTCATCTTCTTACCTAGTAACGCAAATGTTACGGCGCTTGCTCGGTGGGGCATCTTCATTATCGGTGTCTGCATCCAGTGCTTCACGCTTCACGTTTGAGTCCGATTTGACTTCATCGTTCTCGTAGTAGACTTGCTCGCTGACCTCGACCCTGACAATATAAATGTTTTCAAACTGACCACACTTCTTTCCTCTCTTCCATTCACCGAATCCGAGTAGGTCCATTTGCCTCTTCCGTGTGGCTTCCCATTTTCGTTCAACTCTCCTTCATATACAATCTTTCCGTTCTCCCAAATACCCTTGCATACTCGCCCGTCCTTGTGTGTCATCTTTCCTATTCCATGCATCTCGTCAAATCTAAGCCAATCAAAGAAAGAGTCAATCGAAAATTCTAAAAACGGGGGGCAAGGGGGGGTGTCCCCCCCTGAACAATCAAATCTAAGCCAATCAAAGAAAGAGTCAATCGAAAATTCTAAACACGGGGGGGCAAGGGGGGGTGTCCCCCCTGAACAATCAAATCTAAGGCAATCAAAGAAAGAGTCAATCGAAAACTCTAAAAACGGGGGGGGGCAAGGGGTCAAATCAAGCCAATCAAAGAAAGAGTCGATCGAAAATGCCCGTGAAGGCCAAAGGACACGCCAAAGGGCCCGGACAGAACGACAGAACGACAGAACGACAGAACGACCGACCGACCGATCGACTTAGCTCCTCTCATTATTTAGATTCCGTGTGGTGGAGTTGAAGCACAGGGAAGCATGTTCTTCAATGGTGGAGTATCGGCCAGTTCAGCTGGCGCCACTCAGAGTACTTTCACATTATATGCCCTTGATGACTCCAAATTTGATGCTAATGTTAATGATCCAACGGAGAACGTCCCGTTTCCCTCGCAGATCTTCAATGATGCGACCAACACCAATACGATCGGCAACATCGATGGCACGATTGATAGCAATGATTCAGGACAGCTCCCTAACCTTTCAACTCGTCGAGATTCCCATGGTGCTGCCACTACCCTTGACGAAAAGTACGTTCATGTTGTGGATCGCATTCAGAATGTTGTGGAAGTGTTTGATGTTACTCGGAAGAACGTGTAAGCACGTACGACTTGGTGTCAAAAGATGGCAAGAGCGGCCGTGAAGGCCATGCTGGGCCCTGCCTCAAGAGGAGCGTGTTAGATGATAATGGCTTGCATTTAAATGACCCTGCTCCTGATTTGTTGGAGTTGACTCCAGATGGGAAGTATGATTTGGCAGAGTTAGTACCCACTCTCGGATTCCTTCTTAATGTTGGTGAAAGTGGTGATGTAATTGACGTTGTCAATCGAAAATTCTAAAAACGGGGGGCAAGGGGGGGTGTCCCCCCTGAACAATCAAATCTAAGCCAATCAAAGAAAGAGTCAATCGAAAATTCTAAAATCGGGGGGGGGGCAAGGGGGGGTGTCCCCCCCTGAACAATCAAATCTAAGCCAATCAAAGAAAGAGTCAATCGAAAATTCTAAAAACGGGGGGGGGCAAGGGGTCAAATCAAGCCAATCAAAGAAAGAGTCGATCGAAAATGCCCGTGAAGGCCAAAGGACACGCCAAAGGGCCCGGACAGAACGACCGACCGACCGACCGACCGAACGACTTAGCTCCTCTCATTATTTAGATCTCCTTCTCCCAGCTTCATTCGTGGAGTGTTTAGGACGAGTTTGACATCGCAAGTAAACAATCAATCATCAATCTAAAAGTTAAACTAACCTTAAAGCCCCACATACAATCCACATCTCCTACCCTCTGCGGTCATGGGAATACGTATGGGATTATGTACTTAATAGGAACTTCACCAGGAACATAATATCCAATTTCTGGAACTGCTTCATGCCCATTTCCGTGATCTCCGCCTGCCTCCGCAGCGTGTTTGGCAGCCTTGCCTTGCCGTAGCTGTTGCTGCTTGGTACTCTTCGATCCATTTCCATGATCGTCGTTTTCATCCTCAGCACTCTTGGAACCCTTTGATCCATTTCCGTGTTCCGTTCCACCCGTTCCATGATCATTGTTTTCATCCTCAGCACTCTTGGAACCCTTTGATCCATTTCCGTGTTCCGTTCCACCCGTTCCATGATCGTCGTTATCATCCTCAGCACTCTTGGAACCCTTTGATCCATTTCCGTGATCCGCTTCACCCGTTCCATGATCGTCGTTTTCATCCTCAGCACCATTGGCATTGGAACACTTTGATCCATTTCCGTGTTCCGTTCCACCCGTTCCATGATCGTCGTTTTCATCCTCACACTTTGATCCATTTCCGTGTTCAGTTCCACTCGCCTTATCAGACTTAGATGACTTCTGTCCAGCGCTGAAAAAGAGGTGTGACAGGTGAGATGACAGTGAGAGGTACCTACTTGAATACCAGTGCATATGATAAGAGGGAGTGCGCTAACAACTTGTATTGTATACTGACCTCTTTCCTCCTCTCTTCCTATTATTGCCTTTGTTCTTGTTTTTCTTGACTTTATTCTTCTTATTCCGATTCCGATTCCTCTGTTTACCAGCTCTGTTTCTATTTTTGTTCTTCTTCCTGCGCCTCAAGGATCTGTCCAAATCGGATACAGATGCACCATCTTGTTCATCATCATCTTCTTCTTCTTCTTCTTCTGGTTTGAAGGTTGAGATAGACGAAGGCTTGGGACGAAGAAGACTGGTAGAAACATCAGGTGGGTGGCTGCCACGAAGCCGAAGGCGGGTTGTTGCTATTGGAATGGGCGAGACCTCAGTTGAATGAGGTGATCCCAAAATTTGACTCTGACTCGTGGCCACTGCAGTTTCGTTCTTGCACTGCGCCGATACAAAGAGTAGTGGAAGTATTATAGCTGAGAATATGATCATTTTGGTGGATTTGTATTTCATTTACAATCTTTTGCGATGTAGGTGAAGACTTCTTTTGTCCAAATCATTTGCTAGCGAAGAAAAGTCTGCTGACAAATTTGTGCGTGAACATCTTCTGGGAGTTTTCGCTTCGCATTCCACATGACATGAGAACAGAACTCAAACGAAGCGGGGCGGGAGGGCTTCTACGTACGGCGTTCTCATTCATGTTGACTTACTATTGTGTCAACTTCGTCCGGCCGCCGGTACAATAGTCCACTTCAAGTTCGCTTTGTAAAGCAAGAGCAAGAGGAAGCAAGAAGGTACTTTCAGCATCATGTGCTACATATCTAGGCAAACCGGGATAGTGGGCGCACGGGCGTGCCCACAACAAACCATGGTTGAAGGAGAGGCTTGAAGGGGAATTTTCGGGATTTTTGGTCGATATAAGGGTAAAATTCGGGCAATTTGAGCTCATTTGTGCCCGATTATGTGTAGTTGTGGGCCCCACGTGGGCGCCGCCCACAACATACCATGAAAAGCGCCCCCTATCCCGGCACGCCTATACATATCTCGTCGGGAAAGATTGCCATCTTAAATATAAGACACCCTTCTCAAAAAGAACGGCTCACATCACCAAAACATCTTTCAAGATTCAACATCAAATCCATCCCATCGACATCGATGATTACATTCATCACCCATCGCATCATCCACTCTCCTTCCACCTCCACGCCTGCCTTGTCTCAATAGAAAGGAGTCTCATCACCTGGGTAGATAACTTGGCCATTTGATCTTTGAAGACATTAGGTCCCCCATCTTTCGGATTTGCAATTCAGAGGTAGCCCGTGCATCTTGTATTATTTAGCCAACAAGTGGAAGAATCAAAATGTCAGTATCAAACAAGCCATCACTCTTGCAATCCACTGCTCTCGGCGGAACAGCTGCCATGTTTGCAGTGAACTTTACCCACCCCATTGAACTTGTCAAGACTAGAGTTCAAGTGTCCAATGAGGGTATTACCGCAACATGTTCCTCCACCATGAGAAACGAAGGAATTAGTGCCTTCTGGAAGGGCATCCCATGGGCATACTGTCGTGAAGGTAGTTACACGGCAATTAGGCTTGGGGCATACGCGCCCGTCAGAGATGCAATTGGAGCTGGTGCTCCAGATGCCCCTGCGCATCTGAAATTCTTTGCTGGGGCCTTGACCGGTGCTGTAGGCAGCATCGCTGGCAATCCGTTTGATGTCTTGAAAACACTCAGTCAAACCAACAAGAGCGAAAGTTTACCATTAATGTCTCTTGTCGGTAAAATGTATCGTGATCAGGGAGTTTCGGGTTTCTATCGTGGTGTGCAAGTGAATGTAATGAGAGCCATAACTTTGAGTGGAACGAAGATGGCGGTGTACGATGTGTCCAAAGGTTACGTCGTGTCGAGCACAGGCTGGAAGCGCAATAGCCCCAAGACTGCCTTTATTTCGAGTTTCCTTGCTGGCTTTTTCATGACTGTGACTGTATCACCGTTTGACCGTGTTAGAACTGCACTGATGAATCAGCCTACCGATGCAAAACTTTATGAAGGAATGACTGACTGCTTGATGAAGACGGTTCGCAACGAGGGAATACTTACTCTTTGGAAGGGATTCATACCAATTTGGGCGCGATTTGCCCCAATGGCGACTTTGCAGCTCCTGACAATTGAGTTTTTGTACTCCTCGTTTGGTTTTAAAGGGATTTAGCTTACTCAAGGATGATATATGAAGTTGACTCTCTTTTTGTCAAACGAGAATTGGCCCAACTATCATACTTACCACTATCATGTATTACCCACTTGTAAACATAAATGCAGTATGTCTTCATCTCAAGATGGAGCTCTCCAATATCCTCTTTCTCTTGTAAGCTCCCGTGCTATTACTTTGTGAGATGTCCACAGTGCAGTGATTTAGTTGTTCCGTCGCATGAATAATCCGGAGAAATTATCGCCTACACGACGAGAAGTCTAAAAGCTTTGCGTAAGCAGTCTCTACTTTAGTCTTGCACAGTCAGCGGCATATAGCAGCCGATTAGCAGAGATCGAACCACTATTATAGAATTGGACCTGTTTAGCGTTCTGGTTTTCTTTAGACTGATTGCATTTGATGAGAACAGTCAAACGAGAAGGCGGTATTTTTGTAAATTGGACAAGCGAAGCTCAACAGAGCGAGAGCTAGCTCAATAGATATGAACTCATTCATAGTAGAACTCCTTTATCTTACGACAACTCAACTCCGAAACAAAAGAATCATCTGATAATGAAAACAAAAGTCACACTACTTACGCTCCTCGTTTACACTGCTGTATCTGGAGGACAAGAGGTGGAAAGCACGAATGGGCTTGCTACACGGGAACCAAGTCGCAGTTACTTCAGCTGGCTGTGTCCTCTTGAGAGCTCACGCATAGCTGAAGCATCTATTGCATTTCTCAATCAACTCAAAACAGCCAATACCGCAAGTAAGCTTCGAATGCGATTTCGTGCATTGTAGATGCAACATACTCAATGTCTAGATTGATTCCTCACACATATCCATATCTTCACTCTTTGTCTACACAGATAAGACGCACACCAATCTTCGTGGCCACACGAGTATCTTACCTCAAGAGTCCACCTACAGCACACTTGCTCAACACAAGAGAGAAGAACAAAAAGAAGATATTGAAACACCAAGACGTTACCTGAGCTACAGCCTCGGCGTGCAGAACACTAAGAAAAAGATAAATAAGTTGAGAAGGCAAATTCAAAGGACAAAGGAGCAAATGTACGGGCTTGTTGGCAAGGCAAAAATGTCACTCAAGTACAAGTTGATCGAGCTAAAGAATAAGCTGAAAAAACAGAAGCAAATCTTGAAGAAAAAGAATCAGCAGCAGCTCAGGAAGAATAAGAATCAGCAGGGAACGACGATTAATGAAGCACCTTGCGCAGGAAGTACAATGAGTTCCTGCTCAATCTTCAATTTGTTTGGATATGATACCAGTAATGGTACCACAAATGGAAATGGTGGTTCTACTAATGGAAATGGTGGTTCTACTAATGGAAATGGTGGTTCTACTTATGAGAATGGATCACAACAAGTGAATAAAATACTTAATGTCGACGAGGAATCTCCGGACACAAACTTAACCCAACCGCCCCTTCTGACTCCTGTAAGTTCACAAAACGCGTCCTTCTATTTTGAATACAAATTCTCACTAACTCCTACCGACTTCATCTCCGTTGCTTTGTTGGATGAACCCTCTAGGAGTGGATAAAGCTTGACGATCGCCAGCACCGAGCCTACGACTACTTTGGACGCAGCGTCGCAATTGATGAGAATACCATTGTAGTCGGTGCACCTTCAGATGACCAACTTGCCTGGCAAAACAAAGGTGAGTAGCAGCTGTCTTCTTTGCTTTGCGTCTTTTTCTCCTTTGTCAATCTCAAATTATTGCTATACCTCCAACAGGATTTGTATCGGTCTTTTATCAAGGAGCTTCCAAAAAGTGGAAGCTCCAACAAGATCTTCCCCCACCCGAAGGGGTTAAAGAAGGTGACCTTTTCGGATACTCTGTTGCAATTCATGGCAATGTGATTGTAGTAGGTGCTCCACTAGCTGGAATTGTGCAAGTTTATACCCGACCTGAGCCGGGTGAAGTCTTTACTAGATCAGGATCACCGATCCAAAGTCACAAAACTGGAAAGTTTGGAGAGAGTGTCGCCGTCTTTGGAAACACTGTCGTCGTTGGCGCTCCAACAGAAAATCACTCGGGAAGGATCAAAGCAGGATCTGTCTACGTGTACGTGCGCAATGGTAATGGTTGGGACTTTCAGGAGGAACTTATTGCAGATAGTCCATCCAATAATGAATATTTTGGAACGTCTGTTTCCATATACCACAAAACTATCATAGTCGGGATGCCCAATCATGGCTCCTTCGAGAAGGGTGGAGCTCAAGTATTTCAACGACAAGGGAACACCTGGAAATATGATGGTCTTCCAATCTCTACTGGCGTGGGTACCGGTGAAGGTCATTATGGCAAATATCTCGATATACATCGTGAAATCGTCGCTGTCGGAGGAGACGTCGTGGTACCCAAAGTGTTTGAGAGAGATTTCACCGATAACTGGGTGCCTCTTGGCTACAGTTCTCTCACCAAAGGCGGTACAGCTGTTGCAGTGGATCACGACCAAGGCAACAGCAATGATATCCTTGTCGTTGGTGGGTACAATAAGGTCAAGATCTTCTACCACAAAGATAATCAATGGCTTGAGAATGAAGACGGAAACGTGCCAACAGAACCGTATACTGTAGACGATGGCGACGCTTTCGGGGCTAGCGTCGCAATCAGTGAAGGATATGTTGTTGCTGGCGCTCCAATGGCACATACTGGAGGCTTGAGTCCCGTGGGTGATGTGTTTGTAATGGACCTGAACGTTGACACTTCGTCGTCAAATGGGAACGGTAATGGCGGAGATGAGTGGCGGAGATGAGTATGACTATTAGAACTTGTTTTGTTGCCTGAACTTGTAGAATGCTGCCTGAAATGCTTCGTAGGATGCTGTCTGAACTGATATAGACTCTCTTGTAGACTATGATACATAATCTGTACGACTTGCTTTGCCTTGCCTTGATGTAGATTGCTTGTGCTTACGACATTCTTCAAGATATCGTAGATCATGCTGTGTTCTGCCTCCAATATGCTGCGCCCTACGCACCGATGGACTGGAGACCAGAGAGAGAGAGAGAGAAGCCATGCTTTTGTCCTGCATCTCACATAAATATGCTCTCTATCACGCAGACACACCCATTGTGTTCACACAGACAGAGACGAATTTGCACCATCGAGAGATGTTTTCTGAACTGTCTGAACGTATACTTTTTTGTAGAATATAGCAGCTGGACGATATGATTTGCTTTGCCTTGATGTAGATTACTTGTGCTTGTACTTTTGCATATTTTTGCGTATAAGATTTCCGACAGACGCCATTCTTCAAGATAATGTAGAAAATCATGCTCTTTCATTCCTCCAATTAACTGATGACCCACGCACCAATCGACAGATGATTCAAGTAACTTTCTTACACAAATATATAATGAGAGAGACGAAGCCATGCTTTTGTCCTGCATCTCGCACACGAATATGCTCTCTACCACGCAGGCTCACTCCTTGCTCACACAACCAGAGACGCATTGCACAATCAGCAGCACTCATCTACTCTGCGTGACTTTCGAAGATATGAATCGATACATTTAGAACTTCCTAACTCGTATCTAGCACTTTCTATGGTGGTGATGTATGATGGGTCGCCCTCTATCGAAGAGACATTACTGCAGAAAGATGACATGAAATCATCACCTCTCTGATGCACGTATACCTGAATCTACAAGAGCCTTCAACATATATACTGCAATCGTCTTGAAAGAGACGAGTATCTGTCATGTTGTTGTCATATTCATCTACCTATTCATCTTTCTCATCCAGATACGCTTGCCAAGTCCACTCCTCCACAACATCATCATCCTCCTCTTCATCCTCATCATCATCTTCCATAATCTCTCCAATCACCGTACCAACATCATACCACTTCTCCTCCTCACCACCATCAATCATTATCATATCCTCATCCCATCGAACCACACCCTCCTCCAAACTTTCCAACAACATACGTGGCTCATGCACGTTACTTTTTCGCATGGCCGGGTCGGCAATTAAATCGGGAGAGCATTGCAGTATCAGTACTGGTTGGTATTCGGTGACGTGAGTTTGGGATGGGACGAGGCGGGAGAGGATACGGGACGAGGTGTGGCTTGGTGAGAGGCGGGGGAGGGTGATTAGTTTGCGGAGGAGAGTGGTGCTTGGTCTCATCATGATGGTTTGCTTTTTGTGCGGAAGAGTACATAAGTGATAAGTGCGAGATCAGTGCGCTGGTCCGTCGCGAGGTTGATCGCAGTTGTTGCCTGACGCAGGCCCGAAAACGGCCCCGCCCTGCCTCATACAGAGATGATGATGCCTCCAACAAAGCAAAGGCAGCAAAGAATCATGTTGAAAAGGGCTAACAACACAGATAATCTATACATATATGAGCTGTCCAAGTCGGTTGGGAAAGCCTCATCTCTATCTCTGTTCAATGTGGAGAGCATTAGAAGATTACCTCTAAGACGAAGGATTTTGCAAAAGAACAGGTTTTTCTACTGCGCTTCATCTACCAACCATCTCAAGCTTTGTCCGTCAGCTATTATGCAATATCCACTGCATTAGAACCAGTATTTAATGCAACGATTACTTGAGTTTATTTCCTTTTCTTGTTTTTCTTCTGTACAGCCTCAAAACATCATAATCTTCCAATCTCTGCCTCTCATATATCATTACCATTATAATGTTATTATCATAATGTCAACAGCACTCTTCTTCTACCTTGTTATTATACAGCTGCTCTCAATAGTGAACATCCTATGGCTATGGAGTCAATAGACAATCCTTATCCCTACTGACGCTTGTTGACACACTCTCATCATCACCTTGCATCTCTTGAATAACTTCAGATAACTTGGAACACAGCTCTTTCGTTTCAGCCTTTTCATGATCTTTCTTGACACATTTCATTTCATGCACTAAAGCAACGATAGGAGAATACTTTGGATCGTTAATCTGCTTGTCTGATAGAACTCTCTCTTGACATGACAACTTACCGCTGTCTAGCCTGCGTCGGCGGGAAGAGTGCAGTATTGGCTTGTCGCCTGATGATGCGCCAACAGCAAGTCCGTCATCAGGCTGCCATGTTGAGTCAAAGCCAACGGTAGCGGTCGGAGCAGCCCTTTTCTTCAGTGGCATGTTGCCCGACAATAATGATGACCCATCTTCTATTGCGTCCTCAAGCCAACACGTTGAGATAATTCGATCGGTTGCGGTCGGAGCACTCATTTTCTTCAATGACATGTTGTTGGGAATCACAAAGACTATGCAGCGTAATCAAGTGCATGCATAAGATCATGAAGGCATCGCCTGATACTGACTGTAAGGATTTGTGTCCATAGCCATAGTTCAACCGAGCAAAACGCACTAGAGGTACATTACCGTACTTACTTCTTCCTGTTATATCATTACCGTACTTCTTCTAACCATCTGTCTGAAGATCCAGGTTCCAGCCAGCAAAGCAACATCTGTCCATTTCGATGATGAGAGGAAGCAAAGAGGAAGTTTGGATAGATGGTACAAAAATGTCATTATACTATTCCTACGTGAAATTGCTGTTCCGTACCTGGAGGATACGGTTCGACTAAGAGATCCTACGTGCTTGAGTACCGCACAAATTCAGAATCTTTTTTGATGACCGTCATCTATTTTGTCCACAGTCTCCACCACGCACTACTTATATGTATGTAAGTACGCACTAAAGAGAACTCAAGAATTCGAGAATTGCAAGAAAGTCGATGCTGAGTCCTTCATTTGATCTTGAGTTCCAACGAGGCACAAACACGCCCATGACAAGCACAGGAACCTGGATAAGTATAAGTATACCTACTTCTTGGTCTTCGAGATACAATAAGTACATACTTCTGAAGCAGAACAAAGTAAAGCAAAGGCAGCGAAGAATCATGTTGAAAAGGGCAATTAACGTGGAAAATCTCCATAAATGTTTATGAGCTGTCTTAGTCGGTAGGGAAAGCCTCATCTCTATCTCTGTGATAGAAGACAACATCTCAGATGAAGGATTTTGCAAAAGAGCAGGTTTTTCTACTGCTACTGCGCGTCATCCACCTACCATCTCAAGCTTTGTTTGTCAGCTATTATATAATACCCACTGCCACTGCATTAGAACCAGTATTTAATGCAACGATACTTGAGGCTATTTCCTTTTCTTGTTTTCCTTCTGCACAGCCTCAAAACATCATAATCTTCTACTCTCTGCTCTCTATATCATTACAATGTTATCATCATAATGTCAACAGCACTCTTCTTCTACCTTGTTACTATACAGCTGCTCTCAATAATGAACATCCTATGGAGTCCCTAAACCAACCTTATCCTCATTGATGCTTGTTAACACACTCTCATCATCATCACCTTGCATCTCTTGAATGACTGCAGATAACTTGGAACACAGCTCTTTCGTTTCAGCCTTTTCATGATCTTTCTTGACACAAATCATTTCGTCCACTAAAGCAACGATAAGAAGATGCGTTGGATCATTATCCTGCTTGTCTGGTAGAACTCTCTCTTGACATGAGAAGCTACCGCTAATACTGACCCTGCGTCGGCGGGAAGAGTGCATCGTTGGCTTGTCATCTGATGAGCCAAGAGCAAGTCCGCCCTCAAGTCGGTGCTTTGAGTCAGAGCTACTGGTAGCGGTGAGAGCAGCCCTTTTCTCCAGCGGCATGTTGCCCGACAATAATGATGATCCATCTTCTATTGCCTCCTCAAGCCAGCACGTTGAGATAATGCAATCGGTTGCGGTCGGAGCACTCCTTTTCTTCAATGGCATGATGTTGGGAATCGCAGAAGATCACCTGAGACTATGCAGCGTAATCAAGTGCATGAATAAGATTATGCAGGCATCGCCTGATATTGTAAGGATTTAGGTGGTTACCTCCAGCATACTTAGTGTCTGCGTCCGTCAACGTGGTGCAAGAGAAGATAAAGAATTCCGGCAGCGAAATCTAAGTACGACTGGAGTAGAAACGTTCTTTTATGTGCTTTGTACCGAAGCGATGAAACTAACACATCATCAGTCTGGACTGAGAGAAATAAACATATATGAGGAACAACAGGAGCCATCTGTCACGAGGATAGACAACACAACAACTGATGATGATGAAGCAACATCTGTTCATTTCGATGATGAAAGGAACCAAAAGGAAGGCGATGGAACAGAAAATGTGATCAAAATATATCCATGTGGGATCTCTTTTTCTTGTATCTGCGAAGGTAATTCCGACATAGAGATTCCCCGCCATTGAGTACCGCTCCAAAGTCACCATTATTTGTGTCTGATCTATATGAGCCTCATACTGTACGTTTGCTTTCAAATCCTACATAAAAGTTTGAAAACCACTTTTTGTAGCTTCCAGAAGGAATTTTTCGAAAATTCTTTTCGACATTACCTCTGTCGGAACTAGTAGAATGCACTGTCGAAGCCCAAAATTAATGATTTTGCACTCCTCTACTTCAAAAGTGGTTTTCAAAGCCTATTTTACCAAAATCGAGAAAGATCAGTTTATTTTGTCTGTGTGACAGTAACTGGCACTCAAATACTAATTCCTACTTATTAAAGGTAAAACTAAGTCTTTTGCCCTGACTCACCTCCGATTATGGCATCTAAAACACACAACCATGGTGAAAATGGGCTCCCTACGACTAGCCATAACTCAGTAACTGCTAGGATGTTGACCCTATTTCAAAGCGTCAATGTTATTCATATTGTCTGTAGAAGCTCATTGATACCTCACTTGTCCACTAACTCCCGTTATTGAAGTCAAAGGTAGGATTTGAGAGCAAACGTACAGTAAGTACATGTTGCCTCATGCTGACTAAGTATCAATGAAAGAGCGTCCAAGGTAGGTCTAAGGCTGCTGCTACTTGTACAGCCAATATCCTCAACATAAAGTCAATCAGCCCACTATTAATACCGCACCTACAAGCCTCGCCCCTAACGGGCTAATCAGACGTAATTCAACTTCAACATTTCTGTTACATATATTATTAGCTGCATCTACATGCCTCGCGCCTCCTCTTCCATTCTCCGCTATTCAGCTTTCATCAACAAAAGCAACATTAGTAGGCATAACAGCAGTAACATTCATTCTTTGTTTCAAAATGGCAGTTCACATCTCAGCAAGCACACTTCTATCCAATTACATTCCAACAATCCAAATTTCTGGTCCATCCGAGAGGAGGAGCAGCCAGCTTGACAGATCCAGACACTAAAATCTCCTTCGATGATAAACTTACCATATTAGGAGTAGGTGTACGTAGAAAAGGACCATCAAGGTAATGAAGAAAGTCATTTGTCGTACTTGGAGTGTTCACAAACATTACATAGTACATGATCAATCATATTCTATAAGTGGGTAGCAACCTTTTCTATCTTTCTACCCTGAGTATAAGCAAAATGATCAAACCTATATAAAGAGCCAATGGCAACAAATGATGGTAGGTCTTTTACCAATTGAGATGGCTTCATGTGTTGGTGGTGCATTGTGTTAGGGTTAAAAAATATCAGATCCACGTTTCAATGAATGCAAGAGCAAGAGGGTAGAAATAGATGAGACCGCCTCCCAACATCCTCGCCTCAACGAAAAGTAGTGGTTGAAAAGATGATACTTCTTTATATAATGCACATGATCTATTAATGTGTTGTCTAGGGGTACTGAACAATCTGTTGTGCTTTGGACTACCATCAAAAATCAAGGATTTTGGCAGAAGAGCAGAGGGGTAGGTGCTCTAGTGCTATATACTACTGCTTCATTCATCATTTCCCCAGCTTAACCCGTCAGCTAATATCTACTGGCTGTATTGAAGCCAATTCAATCCATTCATTTAGTTTAGATCATCACATCTCTCTGCGAGAAACAGAATTTCTTACAGCCGAAGCATTATAGCCTTTCACTCTTTCCTCTATCATTATCGCAGCACAGCAGCACTTCTACAACTTAGATCTTGTATTCTAGCTGTTCCACTTCCTCATGGCGTTACCAGACCAACCTCATCCTTATTGATGATTCTTGGCACATCACCATCATTATCACCTTGCATCTCTTGAATGATCGCAGATAACTTGGAACACAACTCTCTCGTTTCAGCCCTTTCATTATCCTCCCTGAAACAAATCATGTGATCCACTAGAGCATCGATAGGAATATGTTTGGGATCAATATTCTGCTTGTCTCGTAGAACTCTCTCTTGAGATGAGTACTTGCCGCTGCCGAGCCTGCGCCGGCAGGAAGAGTGCATTGTTGGCTCATCCTCGCTTGAGGATGATGATAATGATGATAGCGATGCGCCATCATCAAGTCCGTCCTGAACTTGGCACGTTGAGTCAAAGCTAGCGCTCTTCTTGGGCGTGACGTGCTGACTTGAGCTAGCGGTAGCTGTGGGAGCAGCCCTTTTCTTTGATGGCATTATGTTTGGAATTATGAAAGACTTTGTCTTGCAGCTTGGGTATCTTTTGTGTACTTGTAGTGGGAGTGTATGCGTTGAATGATGCGTTGCTAATCTTTCTACATTTCTGAAGAGCATGAGTAGCACTCTACTCTGACCTAGTTGAACGAGCACAGGTAAATTTACCACCTCTCCTCTAGCTCAACATCACTCGCAACCGCAACATCACCTCAATGTGTGATGTGTGGAGCGGAGGGACATCAGGGTTTGATGGATGTGTCTTAGATTGGTGATTGGTGCAATCTGCATCTGACATCTTCCGCACAATACGCTGATTATGACCGCGATTGGACATCAAGCCTGCGTGTACTGTTTCGTAGGAGTAGAGTCACTGCTTTTGTGACGTAACTGACGGGACTTGTCGATCAAATTTTTTTTGTTGAGAGTGAAGATTCGCAAGATTCAAGTAGACATGTCTGAAGCATCCCGATCGGTACTTATCTCATCAGACGAATGACATATATAATAAGTATCATCCCCCATATATATATACCACCACCGACCCCTGCTCGCTCACCGACCCCACATTAAGTACTTAGTAAGACAGTAAGTGCTAATCTCCTCCCGAGCCGACCCCAATGTGTGCACTCAAATCATAAAAGTCATGAGTTGATCGAAGGAATCATAGGCAGTAAACAAAGTGAAAAGGAAAAGGAAAAAGCTCTTGCGCTTTTTTGCTGCTGAAATCGTTCTCTTTCTCTTCCACTTTAAAAGAGAATCGTCCTGGTGCTGGTGTGGCTTTGTAAACCAAACAAGAGGCATAGTTGTAGCTCAAATGCTCTTCAAAAATTGTCAAAGGAAAAAAACAAAAACCGAGTGAAAGAAATGTCTAGATAGGCCCAGGTCTCCAGTCACACACTTTCACTCATACAGAATTCCCTCTGCCTGATCTTACTAAGAATGAAGTAAGCTATGAAAAAGACGGAGAAACATAAAAGAATACATCTACAAGTAATAGTTGTAAATTCTATCGTATAGGTTACGATGCAATCCTTGCCCGTAAAAGTCTTTGACTTTGGATTGAAGTCTGAAAACAGATGCATATTCAAAGAGAATGGTCCTGGGCCCTGGTGCTGGATGCAGTTTCGGAAACCAAAAATGCTCTTCAATCAAAGTCAAAGGAACAACAAAAACGAAAGTGGAAGAAATGTGCAAGTAGGTCCAGATCCAGAGATCTCCGGTCACACTCTTTCACTCCACGGATATACGGGGAAGTTCCTTTGCCTCTGATCCCTGACTAACTGCACCTGCCCTTACTATTACTAAGAATGGAGTAAGTCATGAATGAGAGAGGGAGAAACATAAAAGACTACATCTACAAGCACTGCCCTAGTTGCAAACTCTGTCCTATATATAGGGTATACGATTCTCACCGTGATCGTAAAAGGCTTTGTGGCATTGAAGTTTGAAAACACATGCATATATAGAAGAAAAGCAGTCGGGTCCTGGTATGACCGCATGTGCACGTAGCAGAATGGTGTGCAGATATGAATAAGAATTAAGATACTTGCTAATGCTATGACAAAGCTATGTGCAAATGCGCTTGTCAACGATTTGAGTAAAGCCAAAGTCAACTTACAAGAGCAAAGAGTCGAGTGTGTCTTCGAGTAGGTTTTTTGCTTACTGCCCCTCTCTCCAGGGATGAAATCATACTTATACTCCCGTATGAGATGTGAGTGTTTTTGAAGAGAGGCACACCTGTGTTTAATACATGGAAAATGTCTTCTTACGATATTCTCTCACTAGATTGCCTTCTCATAAGCCTTAAAATCAAGACATTGACATCATTCCACCCAAACCAAGCCTCCATCGAGAGAAAACAGCATGATATTGAAAAATAATTATGATTTATTGCCTTATGGCTCCCTCCCCATACAAAATACCCACTCTCCCCCCACACACACTCTCAAGAGAGAGAGAATCCATCTGCGACCTTTCAAAAATTAAGCAGTCAACCCCTCCGCCCTCTGCGGCTCATTCTTCAACAACACAAGCACATCCCTCATCCTCCCCGTATTCTCCGCCCCCTCACTAGAATCCTGATTCAACTCAATCATCTTGACAACCTTCTGCCACGAATTGTCATTTTCCAAATCCGCCTCAATCGCTTCCAATTTGTCCTGCTCCTCCGATCGATTCTTCGCCATTCGAGCCTCACGGCGCTTTTCACGTTCTGCTTGGAAGGCTTCAATTTCGGCACGGGCGGTTTCTACATCGGCGGCCTTTTTGGCGTTCTCTTCGTCTTTGCGGGCGAGGAGGGTGGTTTGCCATTCGTCATTCCATTTTTGCATGGGGGTGGGCTCACTACTTGAAAACACGCCGGCTGTGGGGGAGACATCCTCATCGTCATCGTCTTCTACGTTTTCCACACCGGCGGCGGTGGGTTCGTCGATAATAACGGGTGCCGGTCCACCCAAAATAATTGGTGCGGGATCCGTGGGAACATCTTCGATGACCGGGGGGTTGAAAAATGCTGCGGAATCGTCTGCTACTGGGGCGGTGCCGTAGTAAACATCACCGACGTTGTCGTCTTCGGCTGGTGGGGCGGCGAAGGCGGCGTAGGTGTCGTCCACTGCTTCGGGGGGGTTGAAGAAATCACTTGTTTGTTCGTCCATTGTTGTGTAATTGTTGGTTGTTTCTACTTGGGCTGGTGGGAGTGGAGTGTGCTCACATGGATTTGGCATGGATCATTGGCGAAAAATTTGGAGTTGGATCTTGCACGCGCTGTACTTACTGGTACAAAATCACCGCTACGCTGTCCTTAGAGGTACCTACCTACCCACTTCAGAGCAGAAAAGAATGAACAACTACTTATGGTACATATTCTATCAAGATGCAATGCGCTTATTTATTCTGATGAAATAATGTAATACTACTACTCCTAAATCCAATCTCCCTCCCGTAACTTTCGTGGAAGATAAACCTCTGTAATATACTGAAACCCAAACGACGAAAGTGCCTGAATCTCCGCCTTTTCCTTCGTTTTCACCATCCTCTGCAACTCTTTCACCCAAAGTGGATTCTGCGTAATAAATGATTCTTGCAACAGCTCCTTCCCAGTCTTGATATCGTTTTCGGTCATTTTTAAACGGCATTGATCTGGGAGGTCGTACTTGTTCAAGTCACTGGGACGGAGTCCCAACCATTTGATATCTGGCGTGGTCAAGCTGGCACTATCGTAACTCATGTTCTTGCTCCCACTCATGTACACGGACAAGATTTTCAAACCGTAGGGATCCGAATCTACCAATGCCAAAACAGGAATTTTCAGCTCTTCCTTAATTCTAGATAGAAACATTCGTGTGGCGACATCCGGTTGACCTTTCGCCGTGATCACAATACAAGGATACCGTTGGTAAAACCGATCTTCTGCCATTCTCATATACGCAGCCTCTTTCTCCACCAATAAAATAAATTCAGCATCACTTTCAATATTCTCAATCTTGTCAATGTAAGGAGGAATAGCCTTACCACCCACACCCATTTTGGTACAATCAATGAAATCCCCATCTTCGTAAAACGAGATCCGTCCCACAACCAGACCCTTGTCACTGGCAACGACATGTAAATTCGATCGTGTACATCCAATCATTGTGGCAACATCATCTAACACTCCATCACTTTCCGACTGATCGACAAATAGTTTCACATCCGTATAGAACAAATCACGTTTGGTAATATGAATCCGTTTAATCAACACCGCATGGATCAATTGAAGCACCCGTGTCGTAATTGCCGCCTTTCGACTTTCCTTGACATTGAGAAAACTCCGTGTGCCACGTTTGTCACCCAAGACAATTCGATCTAATTCTGGGACATAGATTTGATTGGAGGCGCCACGGGAGGGGATGTCGAGTTGGAAGCCTTGTTTGGCGAGTACTTGGTGGGCTATTTTGATTGCTACGTTTTCGATGCCTTCCATGACTTCGGTGGAATTCATTTCGACTACTTCGACAATTGTTTTTCCGCCGGTGCTGGTGGTGGAGGAGGAGGATGTGGCACTTTTTAATTCGGATAGGCTTAGTTGTTGTGTCTTTGCCTTTGCAGTGGTGCTGCCGGATGATGTAATGGTAGTGGAGGAAGCAATAGGTTGTTGTTGCTGTTTCTTCGGTTTTGTCGCCTTGCTGACTACATCATCCAATGCCCATTCATCATCATCATCTGATGAATTGCCAGCACCAGCTATCAATGATGTGTCATTTGCTTTTTTTCTCAGTGCATCTCGAAGTTTGCGGCATTGTGCCAACACTAAATCAGCATCATCTGCAATTTTTACTACACGTTTGGATGGCGGTGGCTTCTTCTTGGATGACGAAGATGGCAACGGACCGCTGCTGCTTGACCTTGCTCGTTTGGGTGGCATTGCTGCGGAGTGTTTTTTGACATGCAACGAAGATTAAAATATTATAGGATGTGAAAAATATTATATTGCACTCAGCGAAAAGATGAAGGATTCACTGATGAGCCTGACGGGCCTATGCCCCCTATTTGATGTTCTTGCCCCAAGAAACCCCCCAAGACAAGCAAGTATGCTATTTTTATGAAAGAAATCTGTACTTGAAGTTTTTAAAACGCGGATAGAAAGGGCGCAGAATCTCTCCCCCGGATATTCAGTCCCAGCCCGCAAGAACAAAAATCAACCGGATAATAAGATCTTTAGTGAGCTCTCTAGTTGATGATGTTAGTTGTTGTCAGTTGCGATTCTTTGAAACCCGACAATAAAGATGAAGACAACATAGCGTGACGGTGAAGCAGTCATCCCCGAAGAGGACTCGAAGCCTCCAGCGAAGCGGCCTCGCCGTAAAGCAGCGCTGAAAAGTGAGGAGCTCATTTCTGGCATGAAAGAGGAGGACGATGTCGATGATGTCAAACCTCCAGCCAAAAAGCCTCGCCGCAAGAAGGGAGTGCTCAAAAGTGAAGAGCCGATAGATGATGATGACTATGGCGAGGAGGAGGACGATGATAATGTCAAGAAACCTTCAGCCAAGCGCCCTCGTCGCAAGAAAGGAGCACTCAAAAGTGACGAGCCGACAGATAGAAAACTATCCAGTGAAGACAGTGCTCCCATTCCAGTGGATGCAATGGTCAATGTCATGGAATTCTTACCGCCTCGCTCACTGTACAATATTGCTATAACAGTGCAAATCACTCCGTAGAAATGGTCACTACCAAGATGGTTGTTCAATCTGCACTCATTCACGGTGGACACGCCAAGAAGACAATGGAGGAACTGTATGCACTCATGAGCAATCATTCGATTCACGTTCCTAGTCCTCTTCGATTACTTCAGCTTAGCCAATGGGAAACGTTGTGAGTTCTGCTTTCTCAGTGGTACAAATCCACGTCCGACCGGGTATAGGCGTATTTGCCTGCTGGGACTGTGTTGCCTCGGGACGTGGCCAATCCAGAAAAAAATTGACCAAGGCGTGGAAAACGTCGTGGGCAAGATACAATCGAAAACCAATCTATCGTACCATTTTGAGTTATCCAAGAGTTGCATCGAATGGGTATAGTACCAATCATTATTTTTGGAGTGAGAATCGTTCGGATGTGAGTGGGGAGAGGGTGGGTCCGCTGGTGACTTGGGGAGATGTGGATGCTTTGTGTGGTTATTATGACTAGTTGAAAGCTGATGCTGTGGCGAAGGAAGCTGCTGCTGCGGCGGCTGCGGCTGATACTGGTGATTCTGCATCTTCTGCTGTCTCTACTGGTGATTCTGCTAGCTGCATCTAAAGCTGCTGCTGCTGCTGCTGCAGATACTGAAGGCGGTGGTGACAAAGAAGAGGAGGAGGAAGAAGAAGCACCACCATCACTAAACAATGGTGAATGGATTGATTACTATCTGACAAAGAATCTAAACGCACCTCCAAAGGAAGATTATGCAGAATTCAATCATACATTCACCAACACTGTCGGAATGGCAAAGCGTATTTCACGGGAAAGGGAAGAATTGAAAAAGTCCAAACGCGATGACAAAAAACAAATCAAGGTAACCAAGGTTGAAAAGATGTTGGATGATCTGAAAGCACTCATTGATGAACCGTTTCGTGAACGTGCAATAAAGACTTACGGAAAGGAGGAATATCTCCGGTATGGCACAGCTACAGAACAGTGCATGCATCTGGAAACTCCATTTATCGATTCATGGTTGAAACCATACATCAAGTCTCCTAGCAAGATAAACAAGAAGGTAATAAAGGAATTGGCCGGAAAAAATCAATGCAGAACTTGATCGTATTGAGAAATTGTTGGAAATGGACTTTTTGTCAGATGACGACGAATTTGAAGCGGCAGCAAAAGCATATCTTCGTGAGTGCTTCCCCAACGTAGAAGCGTTGTATTCTTGTACAGAGAGCTGGAATGGCAAGTGTAATTTGATGGATGACGAGTTTCTTGCACTCATGCAAAATGATCGCTTCTTCGGGGCACTTTGTCATCTCAAGAGAAATGATTTGAGTCCAGTGTTGTTGGCAATGGAACCGTCCGCATCTCTTGTACAGGCATCAAAATATCTGGACGAGTCGAGTCTCAAAAAGTTGTCGAAGAAAGCGTTTGCTCAAAAGCGTACGTCTTTAAAGATAGAGAGGATGACTCCTGGTTGGCTAAAAAAAGTTGCAGCAGGTCACGAATACTTTGGAGCGGCGATGACAAAGATTGACAATTTTGGATCATGGCTAGAGGCAGAGGGCAAGGCAGACGAGGACAGGCGCAAAGCGTTTTTCAATAGACTTTTCCAACATGTTTTCTCTTGGACTTTTCCCGAATTCATGAAGATTGAAGACTCTGACAAGATTTGGGAATGGGCAGAGAAAACGGTTCTTCCTTACCTGCATCCAAGAGTATGAGCATGTCATCAGCCTGCATAGCCTGCACTGGTGAACTGAAACTGAAAGGACAAGACCAAGACGTAACCCCCTCTGGGTTAGTAGTGTGGAAAATCTATAAGCATGAGATATTTTGGCTACGCTCTAGCTCTTTCATTCTGGTAAGATTTCCATCTGTTATCACCGTGGAAAACTTTAACGTACGAAGTAATCAGCTTGTTTCTGTGTCGCGCCTCTGATTTCTCTCCTGTGATCTGTGTAAGGTAAAGAATAAAGTATCCTTTCCAACTCAAGCTCTCTCTAGAGAGCGGATATTGATATTGTCATACTACTTATATTATCATCGCTCGCTGCCGCTAGAGTGTTTATTATCTGGGTGTGAGTGCAATCTGGGAAATTTATTTAGCTATTGCAACGCAGAGGATTCATATTCATAGTTTTCGTTAGGTTGAGGGTGTAAAAGATCAAATGCGATGCCAATCACTCTGATTTCTCCAGTTACAATAGCATGTAGTCCGTGCTGAGAGCTAAAATGAGTCGTAAACTGAAGTTTCCTAAAATAAATTTATTGAAAATGCCCGTGGCCACTCTGATTTCTCCAGTTAGTCCATGCTGAGAGCTAAAAATGTCGATAAAAAAATCGAAGTGGCCGCTTTCAGGCCATTTGGGAAACCGTGTCCTAAAATGAATTATTAATGCCACGCGTCAATTTCATTCGCGCTTCGCGAAGCAAAAAAGTGCCGAAGATCGCGCACCGCGCAGCTGTCATGCATGTTTGCTGCAAGCATGCATGACAGCTTTGTACTTCTTAGCGCTGCAGTTGCACTGATAAAAATCTTGTGCACTCTTGCGTATCTTTGATACAAGGCAGCATTTATATTCTGACATCCAAATCGTTGCGTCGGCATCTCGATTCTGCCGAACATTAGAGAGAGAAGTAGAAGTAGAAGTGCGGGGAACAGGACGATGAAATCTTCGAATGATACTATACACCTCCTCAGGCAGCGGCTGCAACTATTCCTGTTGCCGATGCCACTACGGGTGGTAACGATACTGACAATGGAGCAACTTCTGTAGCTGTAGAGCCCGAACTTCCGTGGTGGAAACAGAAGCGAAACATAATGTTATTTATCTTCGTAATGATTGTAGTGGTTGCTGTCATTCTTGGGGTAGGCGATCTGTAGTGTTAGCCTATCCAGCAGGTTGCTTCTCAGCGAATATTGGTGCTATGATGAAGGTGAGCACAGTTCTGAAATCCTCTCAGTGAGCTGAGTTCAAATCCGGGGTGTATCTGAGGTAGTTTCGAATCATGGTGCGATGAATTTGTGCTATGGAACCAAAGACCCAAGGAAACTGGATAAGGGGACCTTTTGGGGGGTTAACCCTTAAGGCAAGCTAGAAGTGGGGCTAACAAAATATTTTTATAAAAAATTAGATACAGCACAGATTCGAACTCAGCTCACCGAGAGCAGCATTTTAAGCACCTTTACATGGTAGTTTACCCCCGTGGCGGCTGAGAAGCAATAATTGGCAATATATTGGATAGGGTAACACTACAGATCGCCGGTAACACTATCAAGTTCCCCTTCGACTCAATCTCCAGGCCCATGCTTTAACGCTCACGACGAGTTGTTGCATGTCATTGATCGGTATGTCCAAGCCAACTGTAGCGCAGGGATAGACGTTTGCCCTGCTGACATTGTTGCCACGTATGGTTGGCCGATTGGGTCTTGGTGCATGGACGACGTTACTCACATGTTAGGACTGTTTGTGGGTCACGATACTTTTAACGAAGACATTTCTCGATGGAATACTTCTGCAGTGACTGACATGAGTTACATGTTCTTCAAAGCATCATCCTTCAATGGCAACATTTCCTCTTGGAACACGTCTGCAGTGACTGATATGAGTTTCATGTTCCGTTTTGCATCCGCCTTCAATGGCGACCTCTCGTCTTTGAATACGGCCGCAGTGACTGATATGAATGGCATGTTTTTTGGAGCATCATCATTCAATGGCGACATCTCATCTTGGGACACGTCTGCAGTGACTGATATGAGTGGCATGTTCTCTGTAGCATCATCCTTTGACGGCGACATTTCGTCTTGGAACACAGCTGAAGTGACTTCTATGATGGGCATGTTCTATAGTGCTTCATCATTTAATGGCAACATTTCGTCTTGGGAGACGGCTGCAGTGAGGGATATGAGCGTCATGTTCGTCGAAGCTTCATCATTCAACCAGAATCTTTGCGCGTGGAAGGACAACAATCGCTTCCCCTACTAGGGGGGAGCAAGCCCAGAATGATGAATTTTCAAATAGGTTTTATACCAAATACTATTGCATACATGAATTCATATATATCCAATGTAGATATATCCAAAGTTTCGTGCTATTTGTTCCATTTCTTCATACCCATTTTGGCACTACATAGGAGCACATTTTTGGCCATTGAGTCATGAATTGAAAGTGATGGATGGCGCCAAATTTCGCTCCCGCAATTTATTCTATGTAGGAATTGGTACTCAAGGTTGCGCACTCCATCTCCACCTCCTCTTTTAATCTCTATTAGGCTCTGCAAGCTACGTGTATCGAACTACTGGATTAATTATCACTTAGTAGAACTTGAGTTACACACTTCTTTCTACTACGAATACATTACTCCCCCCCTACTTTAACATTGGTACTCAAGGTTGCGCACGCTCCATCTCCACCTCCTCTTTAGCTAATCTCCATCCGCCTTGCTTAGCCTTGATCCAAAAGCTTGGCAGCAGCTTAACTTCTTGCAAACGAGGTTCGTCATCATCTACAACATCTTCATCGTATAGCATTTCGAAAGTTTTCTTTCTTCTCTTTATCCCAACCACCTTCCCACTATGCCACATTAGCTGCTCACCACGCGTCAAACAGATTTCAATGCGACGATCAATCAAGCTTTCATCCAATGCAGGGTGGAGTCTAGGTTGCATTTCACCGTATCTGTCTCCAACTCCGTCCAACTCCCGCTCGTCACGCATTTCGGTTGCCTTGTCCCTAATTTCTTGCTCTTTTTCTTCTGACATGACGTTAAGTTTAGCAACATCGGCAGACAATGTTCCAAGCACTGGCAAAGCCTTCCGCTCAAGTCTTTTGACAGGAGGCTTTTCTGGAATTGGCCTTTTGTCCTCTTCCGGTATAATTTTGTTCTTTAACCAGTCGGCAAGGATATCTACCGAATACTCCTTACCATCTTTACTCCATGGATGATGTAAGTCTTCCCAGCCAAGTCCAAGTACTCTGATACGGATCTGTTCTTTGATCTCATCTAACTTTGCTGTCTTACTTTTTAGTTGGCCAAGCATCTCATCTACAGCTGCCGCACTTCTCAGCCGCCTTTCAGAATAGTACATATCATGGTAGTACAGACAATCAATGAGAAGCTGGGTGGCCTTCTCGTATCCTGCCTTTTTCATCAGCTCTAATCTTTGCGCCCTCTTTTCTTGCTGATTGCGGAGAGCTACTTGCTCCTTCTTTCGCACCTGCTTTGTTTTAGATAGTGCAAATTCAATCACTGTCGTGAGTAATTGAGGAGGAAGGTCAATCACAGTACCGTTTTGAGGTTGAGTTTCATCTGCATCTTCTTTCTTCTTCTTTTGAAGCTCTGTCTCGACTCGATAGAAATCACCATTGATGCGCGCCTGGCCAACCGCAGAAGCATTCATACCTACAAGTGTCACGAAGGCCTCCATCTGTTGGGTGAGTGCCCCAAATGGCCGCTCTGCCACATCATTAACTGCAAATTTGCCTAAGCCAGCTTGATGCATTTCGTCCGTGACATGTTTCATGCTCAATGGCCCATCCTGGCTATCAAGGTGCTCCCAAGTGTGCTTCTTACGATCATGCATTTCCTTTAATATACACTCAGCTGCCACTTTAGCCATCTTCTTCACGAGTTCATCAGTATTTTGGTTCTCTTCTCTCTCAGGTTTGAATAGTTCCGAACGAAGTTGTGCACCACTCATAACTTTAGTTTTACGGTCAACAGTAGAGGACTTCTTCAAATCAAAAGCGTATTGTAAATGCTCTTTAAATTCAGGGATGTCCTGCGGTAGATGATAGATGACAAATAGATGTGAGACGAATTGTGAGTCGAATATATGACAAAGCAATCAGATGATACAAGACTAGACTACTCACATCAGCGATATCTTTAAAGACATTCATAATCCAATCTTCGTCTAAAATAAAGTCTGCGTCTCCAATCACTGACTCCATTGCCTTCTCGAATGTATTCAGTGCCCTTGACATAGAAAAGACAGACCAGCCATACTTTGCTAAGTCTTGCGTGTTGCCTGCAAGCCATCGGAGCGGTAAGCTGAATGCAAAGTGGAAAATGGAGCACAGTCGACATAATGCTATCATTTCTTCACTTGAGAGAATGATGAAGAGATTCTCTTGAAGAATGTTACTTGCATTTGGAGTCGCAAGCTGTTCGTCAAGGAACTGGATGTATAGATTGCGGTTGTAGTAGATCGCCCCTGCTCCTTCCACATTCAGATCATGACGAGACCCCGCACTCCGTAGCGTCGGAACAAGTAATGCTCCTGGATGGTACTTCTCCAGCCAATGCAGGAATTCTTTACCACCCTTTATTTTGCGGCTAAAAGTTCTCTTCCTCTTTCTCTTTTTTGGCTTTGGCGCTGCCTCGGCACCGGCCGCCATTGCGGTATCATCATTACTCTCTTCCATTGTCGCTTTTGTGCACCGCTGAGATCTCTGCTTGTTGCTTTCGGAGCATCGAGCTCTCCGATGCGTTGAGTCTTTTGAAGATCGGAGTTTTGTCGACAAGATTGGCTGGTTTGGCAGCAAAATCTCCACCGGGTTAGCACTTTGGACCACCAAACTCTTTGGCCGCATAGACCATACCCCTGTCTATGCGGCCTAACAGTTTCATAGTATAAAAACAAGTAATAACAGAGAAAAAGCTGCCAAAGGGTCCTATTTCTTACGCCAATCAGGCGATGGCCAATTTTGGCCATGGTCAAAAAATTTTGAGAAAATTCTTGGCGCGCACCACTCGTGACTCCCCAAAAAACACAGGGCTTGCTCCCCCCTACCCCTACAACAAAGCAGAAGAAATGTTTAATGCTTCAGGTTGCACATTTCAAGATGACCCACAGATTGAGCTTGGAGGTCCATTCTGCGCTTCCAATTGCACCAATAATTAACTGAGATGCAGATATCCAACTCAATTTGTGTGAAGAAATGGGCGAAAAAGTGAGAGAGTGAGAAGCGAAGGTGAACAGATCGCACTTTTGCTAGCTTTTTGCTTTGATGTACGACATAACTATCTATTTAGTCATCGAGCATCCTCATTCAATGACCACTTAAGTATTATTCAATCATTATTCCTATCATATTTACATTGACATTGAATGCACTAGCATCAATCATCACATCCATATCATATCCATAGCCATAGCATCTAAATCATCAGCAGTAAAATCTAGCATCCACGCAAATGCATCGGAAAAGGTTGATGCATTCCCCCTCAAAATTGATTTCCCTCGATCGAGTCGATGGTAGAACAATGCTCGGGAACCAGCTAGCATATCATTTGTCATTGGACGGGTCATGAAAAGACGACAACCGGTATTGGATTTGATAAATTACTTGACTCGACTCAAAAATAAATATAACACAACCATGGTGAAAATATATAGGTGAAAATGGGCTCCCACTTACGACTAGCCATGACACAGTACTTATAATTAGGTACTAGGATGTTGACCCTATCTCAAAGCGTCAATGTTATTCATTTGGTCCGAAGAAGCTCATGATACCTTACTTGTCAGCCAACTCCAAAAATTGAATTCAAAGGTTGGTTTTGAGGGCAATCGTACATAGATCCTGTCGCTGTCGTGCTATGCATTGCATCCTGCTTGCAGGATGCAGGTGGATGATAAAAATGGATAGGAGCCTTCAAACATTCCTCCTCATAATGCAAGTATTTGCATCAACAACAATAAGAGCAACAGAAAAATGGCAGAGGACAGCAACACTACTGTCGCAATGGCAGAAGTGCACCAGAATGATGGCGATTATGACAATGAACTTCCGTGGTGGAAACAGAGGCGAAGCAAAATGTTATTGGTGATTATTTTTTTAATGATAACAGCGGTTGCTGTCTTTCTTGGAGTAACACTATCAACACCCCCTTCGTCTCAATCTTCGTCCCAATCTGCAAGTCCAAGTCCAAGTGAGCCTTCTGATAGATGCTTTACTGACGGTGACACGCTCAATTCTGTCATTGAGCGGTATGTCCAAGCCGGCTGTAGTGCAGGGATAGACGTTTGCCCTGAAGACATTGTTGCCACGAATGGATGGCCGATTGGATCATGGTGTGTAGACGACGTTACGAACATGTCAAGCTTATTCGAGGGTCTACATGCCTTTGACGAAGATATATCTGGGTGGGATGTTGGTCAAGTTACCGACATGAGTCGCATGTTCAATAAAGCATCATCCTTCAACGGCGACATCTCATCTTGGAATACGGCTGCAGTGACTGATATGAGTTACATGTTCCGGGGAGCATCATCCTTCAATGGCAACATTTCGTCTTGGACTACGGCTGCAGTGACTCATATGAATGGTATGTTCTGGTATGCATCATCCTTTGATGGGGACATCTCATCTTGGAAAACGGCTGCAGTGACTCGTATGAGGTCCTTGTTCCGGGCAGCATCATCCTTCAATGGCGACGTCTCGTCTTGGGACACGGCTGCAGTGACTTCTATGAGTTGGATGTTCCTTGGAGCATCATCCTTTGATGGCAACATCTCGTCTTGGAATACTTCTGCAGTGACTGATATGAGTAACATGTTCTCTGAAGCAGCATCCTTCAATGGCGACATTTCGTCTTGGAACACGGCTGCAGTGATTGATATGAGTAACATGTTCTCTGGAGCATCATCGTTTAATGGAGACATCTCATCTTGGAATACGGCTGCAGTGACTTCTATGAGTTACATGTTCTCTGAAGCATCATCCTTCAATGGCGACATCTCGTCTTGGAATACAGCTGCAGTGACTTCTATGTATTCCATGTTCTCTGGATCATCATCGTTTAATGGCGACATCTCATCTTGGAATACTTCTGCAGTGACTGATATGAGTTACATGTTCAATGGAGCATCATCATTCAACCAGAATCTATGTGCATGGAAGGACAACAATCGTTTCCCCTACAGCAGAGCAATTGCTATCTTTTCTGATTCAGGGCGCACGTATCAAGACGACCCACAGATTGAGCTTGGAGGTCCATTCTGTGCTTCCAATTGCACCAATAATTAACGGAGATGCAGATATCTAACTCATATTAACCTCCTAGTCCTACTTATTCCTTTGCCTTTAAGAATGGCGATTTCTCTCTAGTTCATCTTCTACCTTTCGTGCCGTCATCACACGTGATTCTTTAATTTCCCTGCTTGACCTCACTGCATTCATTTCTCTTGAGCTCATGTACGTATCAAGGAGAGTGGGTTCCGCCGTTTCCTGTATAATTTCCTTTCTATATGATTTTCAAATTCATTCTTATTGTTGTGTATGTACTTGTTTTTTCAGTCTCTCTCCAGCTAATAAGATGGCCGAAAAAGTGAGAGAGTGAGAAGCGAAGGTGATCAGATCGCACTCTTGCTAGCCTATTGCTTTGATGTTGCAGTACTTTGTAACTAAGTATTTAGTTATACAGCATACTCAATCATTGAACACTTAAGTACATTCAATGATTATTCCTATCTCATTTACAAATCATCAATGGTGAAAGCACTAGCATCAATCTTCACATCCATTGCATCTAAATCATCAGCAGTGAAATCACCATCGCCTAATAAGTCAAATGCTTCGGAGAGTGCACCACTCACGTCGTCAACTGCGTCAGAGTTCTCTTTTGTTGTGGTTATCGCTGTTGCTGTTGTCGTTGTTGTTTCTGCTGCTGGAGGTGGATTGGATGACAGCAAGTCTTGCTCTTGACTATTCCCTACTACAGCAAAGACATCATTGGTATCATCCGCTGGCAAATCAATCAAACAACCACACGAAGAAGGTGATAGGGCAAAGGCATCGGAAGAAGTTGATGTATCATTATTCCCCTCAAAATTGACTTCTTCTGTCGGAGTCGATGGTACAATGCCCGAGGAACCAGCATCAACAATATTATTGTCATTGGACGGTGCAGTCACTGAAACGGCTGCAGAAGCTGAAGACGCCGTACCCATATTATTTGATCCACGAAATCGATTCACAAATCCACCAACTCCACCCACCACAGTACCAACTCCACCTACAACATTCTTCATTGACTCATTCATCAACTGATTCACCGGCAGTCCTAATTTCTCACCACCATTACTACCACTACCACCACCACCACCATTCACTTGTCTCTTTTCCAAATGCTTCTCCTTCAACTGTATCCTCATCAAATACTTCCCCTTCACCCTCCGTGCCACCGCCCGTAACTCCTCCACATTCCTCGGTCCCGCACCCAACACTTCCTCACCGACCCTCTTCTCCGTCCGTTCCATAATTTCTGTAAAATCAAACACTGTAATCTTACCACATCGATCGTGCATTCCCACTGCATTCTTATTCATTTTATCCTTGATCAAATTTGATGACGACGATGAATCATTCTGTTCCAGTAAATTCCGTAATCGTCGTTCCCGTCCAATCTCGACACAAACATCACAAAGCAAATCCAACGATACCTCCTGTAATACCAACATGGCATTGGGATCCAAAAACATTTTCCAAAATGGTTTCGCTGACAATAGTGCATCCATCTTATCGACTGCCTTGGAAAACATTAGGAATTTGGCAAGCATATCGGTAATGTTAATGCAGGTAATACCAAAGGGTAATACCGAGGCGTCATCGTGGATGATTTCTTCGAGTGAGGTTAGTAATTCCTTTTGTGATTTGGAAGAAGAAGAAGAAGAAATGTTTTGTTGACTGGAGTCTACCAATGACATGTTGTTGTTGTTGTTCATTATTTCGTTGAGTGGTTTCTTGGGAACAAATCTTGCATGGACATCGGGACAACTTTCGACAATGTGTACCAACATGGCCAGGCTGAGTACCCCGCCGGATCGAAAGTCGGTGACGGGATCATCTTGTTGGAAGCCGAGACGGTCAACCCACCATGTGTGTGGGATGGGTGGTAGGCCGTGTTGGTTGACGAGAGTGTTGATTCCTTTCCGTACGGGTTTTGCTGCTGATGCCTCCTGATCTGTATCCAAGTCGTCGTCATTGTTGTTGCTGTTGTTATTATCATTGCTATCAACAACAACACCCTCATCATCATCATTATCAACAACATCAAAATCATCACGTTCCTCAAACGGTAAAATCGCTCCACTAATCCACAACCGTGTAATCAAATTATCATAACTAATTACCATCCGTCCACTCCGTTCAATTCCCCGTTCCCACCATGGCATGTGCAATACCGCCCTTTGTGCCGCCGTGCCCTGATATCCACGACTAAGCCGTAGGCCGGGACGGCACGATGTGTGAAGTAATTGACGAAACATGAGAACTTGCGAGGCGGTTGTCCGATCGGGTAAGGTGTTCCGACCTGTGACGGTGTTGGTGAGTTTGGTTGTGAGGGTGGAGAAAGTGCTGGAGGTGTGACTGGAGAGTGTGGAGAGGAATTGATTGTTGTTGCCGCTGGAGGGAGGTGAAGATATTTTTTCTGCTCCTTTGTTGAGTATTCCATTCATTAGGTTCCATGCGCCGGAATAGTCGACTGATCCGATTCTGTCATTTTGAGTATTAGTATTAGTATTGTTCGAGCTACTGTTGTTATTGATGCCTCTTTCGTTATTGTTGTTAGTAGATAGAGCTGCGGCAATGTTATCATTTCCAGTAGTAGGAGGAGCAGCAGGCGACGGTGGTGGCATATCGACCATTGTTGGCTCGCCACCGTTGAGAAAATCGGGGGCTGCGGAGGAGGACATATCTTGTTTTATGATGTGTGTGATGAAATCAATTAGCTGTGCTTTTAGGTTGAAAAGGAGTGACGGGCAGTGCTTTTAGTGACTACTTTAGTGCATCAATACAATTATTGTACAGGACCAACTATGCCGCCTAGAGGCTGCCGCGTGCTGTTTTGCTTCTCAGTATAAGTACAATGACATCATTTTGTCTTTCGTTCGCCATTTTTTTTCATCATTTTTTTTGTCGACGATAGACGATGGATCCCGCCATATCCATATCTGTGATAAGATACACATCTGAATGCAACTGGGAGAGCTGTGAGGAGAGGCCTTGAGGCCCTTGAGCGAGGCGGCTATCCCAAATAATGACAACGACGTGAGAATCTTCCTGTTGCGTTCTTACGTGGGTTGCAAGGCAGTAAACATGCCATATGGAGGTGATCCCTTCTTCAAAGCTATTTCGATGCAGGTGCTGGTTACCACTGGTGTGGTCTACGCCTACACCATCTTAAACTTAAAGCAGATTTGATTGAGTTTGAGAGGAATGATACGTATTATCTAAAACAAAGTGATATTATCTAAAACAAAGTGAATGCCTTACTTATTTGAGGAAAGGAGAGGTGATAATAGTGCTTTTGACAAACGAGTACGGGCGGGATCTAGTCCATCTAGAGAGAGAGAACAATTTAAGGACGGCAGATTTGTTTGACATCAAAAAAAAAGAAGTCTTGAGACACAAAAATAGACACAGAGTCACCATTGTTACACACTCATTCTGCGTCCACGTCCACGGAGTACTTATGTAAGGAACGGCCTTATTTCTGAACGCCTACACAAGACTCGATTCAGTTGGTCCTACTCGAAAGGTTTTTGAGAGCTAGACACTAGACACATACCTGCGTCTTGTAAGCCCCTCTTAATACTAATTCCAAAGTGAACTGTTTCAAGATTCTCTGCCTCTGAGAATGAGAAGAGGAAGTTCACGGGGTTACGCTTGGCCTTCCCGCGTAATTTTGACATTTTTTTGCCAAAACCTCCAGCTCACTCCAACTGACTATCCCACACGTACTCCAACATACTAAGCTAACAAACAGTAGTTACTTTATCGACTTCATGTCATTGCTTCCCCACACAGTAACTCCTCCACCACTTTATGCTTCTTATCTGGGTTAAGCCCCTCCCAGCAAGAAAGGGCAGACAGCCTTATCGCCTGCCGCATCTGCTTACGTAGCTCCTCTACTGATGTGTAGTTCTTACGTGGCCCAGTGCAAGCATCTGCATTGACTACCTTTTCATGAGCCACTACTTCTTGATTTGTCTCCTGCTGCAGTAACCGAGCCATAGATATCCCACGCAATTCTACATCTCCTATGGTGTTATGAAACTGTTCTCGAACGCTGCCTGAAGTTTGGTGAAGCCTTTCCACCCAATCCTCACGTTTGTTGCCCAATCCGCCAAACAATTTCATTTGGTCTGCTACATGCTTCCACATAAGATGTACTTTGGGAGTAACATTTAATCCCATCTCAGCATGCAAGTGGACAGCCGCAGTAACATTGTTAAAGTAGGGGGGGAGTAATGTAATCATAGTAGGAAGAAGTATATAACTCACGTTCTACTAAGTGATAACTTATCCAGTAGTTCGATACACGTAGCTTGCAGAGCCAATGTTAAAGTGGGGGGGGAGTAATGTAATCATAGTAGGAAGAAGTATATAACTCACGTTCTACTAAGTGATAACTTATCCAGTAGTTCGATACACGTAGCTTGGCTCTTATCACTTAGTAGAACGTGAGTTATATACTTCTTCCTACTATGATTACATTACTCCCCCCCTACTTTAACATCGGGGCTGAGAGAGCCGGTCGTCCTATTCTAGAGGACGATCTTGACTCTGAAGCCCCTTTTTATTTCTTGGAGACGCATCGAAGCCGGTCGGCTTCTCTGCCTGTCTCCAAGAAATAAACGTGTGTCCTTAAAGACGCACTCGCAAACTCAACCAAATGAAGAAACAAACAATTTTAGAAGTGTAACTCAAATCTGTGAAAGGGAATGTTCACTCACGGACAATATTGGGATTGTCACAAATACTTCCGCGAACCGTGGATTCGTGGAAATCGCTTCGCAACCACTGAAGATGGCGGCCTTGAGACCGCTGAAATCAACCTCCATGATTTGGCTCTGCAAGCTACGTGTATCGAACTACTGGATAAGTTATCACTTAGTAGAACGTGAGTTATATACTTCTTCCTACTATGATTACATTACTCCCCCCCTACTTTAACATTGATACATATCAATGTCGTTTTTGGTTGGATCAATTGTGCTCGCATAAGAGAAAGCGCCATCCCATAAGACACAAAGCTCGGCATAACACTTGCATAAAGCATCTATGTCAGCATCATTGTACTCACAGCCTTCCTTTCTGTTATTTTTCATAATATCTGCAAACGAGATAAATATATCACTGGCATTGTTCATTAGCTTTTGTACGTCCTTCCCATGGAGGCTGCCACCATGATATGCTTGCACTTCAATCCCATACGATTTTAGAGTCCGAAACATTTCGCTCTCGATTCCATCTCCTGAATTCTTACGCGCCTTTTTGAACTCGTCGATCTTATCATTGAGGCTGGATTTATACTTCTTTGCCTTTGTAATATTGTCCGTTATCCGCTTCAACTTCTTCTCCAATGGTGCAATCTTCTCTTTACAATCAGCCTGTTTCTTCTTAAGAAGCTGTATTCTAGTTTCGACTGATGGTGCTGGATTAGCGGCGTCTCCTACGGGAGCAGCAGCGGGTGGTTCGGCGACAGCAATCTGAGCAGGCGGCTCTGTGGAAGTATTAGTGGTGTCTACTTCTAGAGCAGGAGCAGGCGCCGACTGTTCGACGGCAGCAACTTGAGGTGCTGCTTCCGGTGCGGGAGCAAGTGCAGGAACTACTACCTTTGCGCTCGTAGTTTGGGCAGCAGAATCTTCTCCACCGCCATTGACCTTGAGCACCTTGTCAAGCCAACCGCTGTGCACATCAAATGAATGTTCGGATGTGTTTGTCGGAACTCTTACATATTGCATCTTTTTATTATTACCAGTGTTTTTGTAGGTTATCATACCTTTATCACCCGATTCCTTCTGATTCCTTTTAACCATCTCTGCGAATAGCATATTATATTGTTGTGTCGACATGCTGCTGACAAACTCCGCAATCTCGGCTTCGCCAGCTTCCATAGCACCAACAAGACCAAGGGCAGTGCCACCGACACTAAAGCGTGCCAGTTTTGGTTTCTTTGTGAGTGGCTGGTCATCGTCTGCTTCGCTCTCATCGTCGTCGTCATCGTCATCGTCTTCAAGCTTCTTATTTGATAAGTTCTCATAGAAATCAAAGTCAGATGCAATAACATTGGTAAACATTTCACGTGCGTCTGCTACAAGGGAGCGTTTCAGCGGCGATAATCCAGTAAGATGCGGGGTTTTGTGTACCCCCTTGTTTCGATCCTTCAGCTGCTGAGTGATGTTGTCGTGGCTCCATCCGTCATAAGTTTTTTTGCCAATGCGTATGAGTTTGTGATCGTAACGACGATTACTACGCTGATTGAGTCCTTTGTGCGCATTAACTCGATCAAATCTTTTCGTTGTGAAATCAATCCTTTCAGCAAAATCGGTAACATCGTGATTGTCTGATTTTATGGCATCAATCATATGAACCCATTCTTCGTCCTTGATGGTCAACTCATCTTTTTCATTAGTCGAAGAATCATATCTATACATCGCCAAGCCAGCTGAGACGAGGAAAGCGTAGTACTCCTCTTGTAGATAAAATCCAAGTCGGCGGGCAAGGGAATATTCATGATTGATGTCTCCATTGATAGTGTACCAACACGACTCGGCAGTGGTCAAGAACACTAAAAGTTTCACTAACAAGTTTCGTGCTCGGTTCTGCTTATTGGAAGGAGACATCTTTGACAACGCTCCGCGTTTTCTGCACACGGGTCGGAGGGTTTGTGATGAATCTACTATAAAAAAACGCGGAGGGTTTGCCGTGAACTGGTGTATTGGTGAGGCACGGGAACCTGGGGTTGACAGTGGCTGATTTTTGTTAGCAGCCGATTTGTCGAGAGCTTGCCAGGAGTTTCAAGTCGTGGTTCTCAAAAATCTAGCGTTGAGGTGCGTTGAGGTTGATTTCTGATGGCCTGTTCCGTCAAAAACTTGCGCCAACGTCAAAACTTGCTGCCACCGCCACGAGTGACATGCTGCTTGGCGGCGCACCGTGTCAGATGGCCGATCCGTGGCGTCGGCAGCAAGTTTTTGACGGAACAGGCCATCAGAAATCAACCTCAACGCACCTCAACGCTAGATTTTGTAAAACACGACTTGAAATTCCTGGCAAGCTCTTGACAAATCTCTCAGCAAGACGTGTCAACCCCAGGTTCCCGTGGGTGAGGGATGGTCTCAGTCGTGTAGGGCCTACGGCTGTGGATCTTTCTGGATTTTGTGCCATTGCGTGCAGTCTTATCTAGAGGTGGCGGAACTTTTCGAAGTCAGGTAGGTTTCTCAAATATTGGCTATTTTAGTCACAATGAAGTGGCGTAACCCCGTGAGTTTCGACTTTACTCCGAGCCCCCACCACTCTAATACTAATTGAAATGACCCTCTTAATTCTCGAGTACCGCATGAGCTCTTGTAAGACGCCTCAAGAAGGCCTCAAGAAAGTGCTCGTAAAAGTGGAGGAAGGAAGGAATGAAGAGCAAGATGAACAGAAATTTTAAGCTTGATCTGCATTGGCTGGGAGAGTGCACGTACAATGACAATGCGCTAAACGTCAAACCAACATCAGTCACAATTCGGCAGTGAGGAGCGAGGTGAGTAGAGAGTCGTGAAGTAGCTTTTCTTCTTCTTGTCATCTCGGTGTTGGTGGAAATACAGTATGATACGGCTGACGGACGGCTGTGTTCGTTTGTTGCGTTTGCTGGTATTATTTCACTGATGCATGATACTCATGGGTAGAGAGTGTAGAGTTGATATATTCGATTCAAGATCAAGATAGCCAAGAGAAAGGAGCCTCGTTGTCGTCGCGATTTTCTCCGATTGCGATTGCATCTCAAACAACTCTATTGCTACGGTGTCTGTGATTTGGATGTGTATGTAATTACTTGTTTCATGAGATCTCGTATAACTGGCATGTAGTTGATAAGTACATCACATCAACTTTACACAGCATCGACATCAACTTTACAAAGCATCGACATTACTCAACTACTTATATCTTTTGATGTTCTTCTACACATATCTCTATTAACTAGACAAGGTCAAAGTGCAGTCTGTGAACACTTCCAAACATCTTAATAATCATGTTCGCTATCGATAATGCATTCCCCAAACCAAACAATGTCGAAGACTTTCCTGAAGCCGAAGAAGATACAACTGCAATAGAAACCAGTTTGAGACCAAGGCCAAGGTCAACAGCGTCTGCTGCCACTGCCAATGGAGACTTCGACTGTGGAGACGAAAGTGGATTCATTTCAACTGAAGATGAAAATGCTGTCGAAGTCGAAGTCCGTCTGAGTAATTTCTTAAGTCATTATTTGACATCCATGTCAACAGCATTGGATAGTGTTGGAGGTGACGATCATATAGGTGACGTTCATATAGATGGAGACGACAGCTCATTCAGTTCGTCTCAAGAGTCCGAAGCAAATGCAAATTATGTCACATCAACTCCCTACGGCTTCAGTTCGCGGAGACTTATCTACTTGTCAATCATCGTTGCTGTTTTCGCGTCAACTGTTGCGATCGTATCGAAGGTTCAGCAAAATATTTCAGCTGCTCAACTGATGTCCGAAGAAGAAGAAGATTGTGTCGAAGTGCCTGTCATTGTTGGTGGTAAAAGTCATAAGGCTACTCCTGTGCCTATCGCTGTGGAGGTTGTTCCCGTCCCCGTTCAGAACCCGGCAGTAGATTCAAACATCTTGATTCCTGATTTTTATCGAACTCTTCAGGCTTGTAATGCAATGACTGGTTGTAAGCTTAATGGCGACCTCTGTACAGCTAGAAACGACAACGAATGCAAAGGGAATCCGAATAGTAATACCCCAGTACTCGCAGAATGCTGCTCATGTGAAGCTAAAGTGTGCAGAGGTGTTTGGTATTGTGGTGACACCTGTCCTTCAACAACAACTCCAGCCCCTACCAATGCGGTGACACCAGCGCCTACCAGTGCGAGTACGGGTGCGGGTGGTGGGAATGTTTCACAGTCTCAATGTCCGTCCGCTGGGGATGACTGCTTGTGTGGTACATGCGATGCAAATAATCGGTGTGATTTATCTAACGGTGGCAAAAAAAACGAATGCAATTTGTATCCAACCATTAACTGGTGATTGCCGCAGCAGCAGCACCAACGATTTGAACGTGACTATCACACCGTCAGGTGGTTGTACTGCTAATGCGGATGAATTTCTTGTTGAGTATGACAACGACTCAACTAAATGTCCCAATGGATGGTACGTTGAAAGGCCCAGCGGTTGCACTGGAGCTAGCAACAGTGGCATTACCAGCTGGAAGGTATGGGCGGAGTGTGTCTCGAATAGCAACACTGCAGATGCATTCGTCGATATTCATACTTCCTGCTCTTGTGATGTTGGATTGTGTTACGCGTATGGCCAGGAGAAACATAATCCAGACTTCATTTTGAAGGGATACCAACTTTTTGAGAGCAATGAAGCAGATCAGAATGCTCAACCATGGTATTACAAAGAGTAAGTCGGTATTGTCTTTGTCCGTCAATAATTTTAGAGTCAACATCTGCATGCTAACCTCCCTTCTACTTTTATCTTTGTAGCTGCTCGTTCCAAGATCAAGTTGATGTAGACCCAACCAGTTGTGTCGTGGATCCAAACCAGCTGCCAACCCCTGCACCTACCAGCAGGGTAACGTCTCCGCCCATCACTCCCACTGCGATAACTGCACCTCCTACTGTTGCACGAGTAACACCTAGGCCAACTGCTAGCCCACAATCATCGTCCAGTACATGTGCGATACAAAATTGTACACTTGATGGCGACCTCTGTGAAACCAACACAGGGGCAAGCTGCGCAGGGAGTGGAAATCAGTTGGCACAATGCTGTTCATGTCAAACCAAAGTTTGTAACCAATCCCCAATCCCAGGAAGGTATTGTGGAACCATTTGTCCTACAGAGTCTCCACCTACCACTCCCACTGCAGTAACTACGTCTCCTTCATCAGAGCCAAGTGGACAACCATCTTCGACTCCGTCATTGAATCCATCGTTGTCTAGTGCTCCTTCTTCTGAACCAAGTGCACAACCATCTTCGGCTCCCTCGTTGAATCCATCACTATCTACGTCTCCTTCATCAGAGCCAAGTGGACAACCATCTTCGACTCCGTCATTGAATCCATCGTTGTCTAGTGCTCCTTCTTCTGAACCAAGTGCACAACCATCTTCGGCTCCCTCGTTGAATCCATCACTATCTACGTCTCCTTCATCAGAGCCAAGTGGACAACCATCTTCGACTCCGTCATTGAATCCATCGTTGTCTAGTGCTCCTTCTTCTGAACCAAGTGCACAACCATCTTCGGCTCCCTCGTTGAATCCATCACTATCTACGTCTCCTTCATCAGAGCCAAGTGGACAACCATCTTCGACTCCGTCATTGAATCCATCGTTGTCTAGTGCTCCTTCTTCTGAACCAAGTGCACAACCATCTTCGGCTCCCTCGTTGAATCCATCACTATCTACGTCTCCTTCATCAGAGCCAAGTGGACAACCATCTTCGACTCCGTCATTGAATCCATCGTTGTCTAGTGCTCCTTCTTCTGAACCAAGTGCACAACCATCTTCGGCTCCCTCGTTGAATCCATCACTATCTACGTCTCCTTCATCAGAGCCAAGTGGACAACCATCTTCGACTCCGTCATTGAATCCATCGTTGTCTAGTGCTCCTTCTTCTGAACCAAGTGCACAACCATCTTCGGCTCCCTCGTTGAATCCATCACTATCTACGTCTCCTTCATCAGAGCCAAGTGGACAACCATCTTCGACTCCGTCATTGAATCCATCGTTGTCTAGTGCTCCTTCTTCTGAACCAAGTGCACAACCATCTTCGGCTCCCTCGTTGAATCCATCACTATCTACGTCTCCTTCATCAGAGCCAAGTGGACAACCATCTTCGACTCCGTCATTGAATCCATCGTTGTCTAGTGCTCCTTCTTCTGAACCAAGTGCACAACCATCTTCGGCTCCCTCGTTGAATCCATCACTATCTACGTCTCCTTCATCAGAGCCAAGTGGACAACCATCTTCGACTCCGTCATTGAATCCATCGTTGTCTAGTGCTCCTTCTTCTGAACCAAGTGCACAACCATCTTCGGCTCCCTCGTTGAATCCATCACTATCTACGTCTCCTTCATCAGAGCCAAGTGGACAACCATCTTCGACTCCGTCATTGAATCCATCGTTGTCTAGTGCTCCTTCTTCTGAACCAAGTGCACAACCATCTTCGGCTCCCTCGTTGAATCCATCACTATCTACGTCTCCTTCATCAGAGCCAAGTGGACAACCATCTTCGACTCCGTCATTGAATCCATCGTTGTCTAGTGCTCCTTCATCAGATCCAAGTGCACAACCATCTTCGGCTCCCTCGTTGAATCCATCACTATCTACGTCTCCTTCATCAGAGCCAAGTGGACAACCATCTTCGACTCCGTCATTGAATCCATCGTTGTCTAGTGCTCCTTCTTCTGAACCAAGTGCACAACCATCTTCGGCTCCCTCGTTGAATCCATCACTATCTACGTCTCCTTCATCAGAGCCAAGTGGACAACCATCTTCGACTCCGTCATTGAATCCATCGTTGTCTAGTGCTCCTTCTTCTGAACCAAGTGCACAACCATCTTCGGCTCCCTCGTTGAATCCATCACTATCTACGTCTCCTTCATCAGAGCCAAGTGGACAACCATCTTCGACTCCGTCATTGAATCCATCGTTGTCTAGTGCTCCTTCTTCTGAACCAAGTGCACAACCATCTTCGGCTCCCTCGTTGAATCCATCACTATCTACGTCTCCTTCATCAGAGCCAAGTGGACAACCATCTTCGACTCCGTCATTGAATCCATCGTTGTCTAGTGCTCCTTCTTCTGAACCAAGTGCACAACCATCTTCGGCTCCCTCGTTGAATCCATCACTATCTACGTCTCCTTCATCAGAGCCAAGTGGACAACCATCTTCGACTCCGTCATTGAATCCATCGTTGTCTAGTGCTCCTTCTTCTGAACCAAGTGCACAACCATCTTCGGCTCCCTCGTTGAATCCATCACTATCTACGTCTCCTTCATCAGAGCCAAGTGGACAACCATCTTCGACTCCGTCATTGAATCCATCGTTGTCTAGTGCTCCTTCTTCTGAACCAAGTGCACAACCATCTTCGGCTCCCTCGTTGAATCCATCACTATCTACGTCTCCTTCATCAGAGCCAAGTGGACAACCATCTTCGACTCCGTCATTGAATCCATCGTTGTCTAGTGCTCCTTCTTCTGAACCAAGTGCACAACCATCTTCGGCTCCCTCGTTGAATCCATCACTATCTACGTCTCCTTCATCAGAGCCAAGTGGACAACCATCTTCGACTCCGTCATTGAATCCATCGTTGTCTAGTGCTCCTTCTTCTGAACCAAGTGCACAACCATCTTCGGCTCCCTCGTTGAATCCATCACTATCTACGTCTCCTTCATCAGAGCCAAGTGGACAACCATCTTCGACTCCGTCATTGAATCCATCGTTGTCTAGTGCTCCTTCTTCTGAACCAAGTGCACAACCATCTTCGGCTCCCTCGTTGAATCCATCACTATCTACGTCTCCTTCATCAGAGCCAAGTGGACAACCATCTTCGACTCCGTCATTGAATCCATCGTTGTCTAGTGCTCCTTCTTCTGAACCAAGTGCACAACCATCTTCGGCTCCCTCGTTGAATCCATCACTATCTACGTCTCCTTCATCAGAGCCAAGTGGACAACCATCTTCGACTCCGTCATTGAATCCATCGTTGTCTAGTGCTCCTTCTTCTGAACCAAGTGCACAACCATCTTCGGCTCCCTCGTTGAATCCATCACTATCTACGTCTCCTTCATCAGAGCCAAGTGGACAACCATCTTCGACTCCGTCATTGAATCCATCGTTGTCTAGTGCTCCTTCTTCTGAACCAAGTGCACAACCATCTTCGGCTCCCTCGTTGAATCCATCACTATCTACGTCTCCTTCATCAGAGCCAAGTGGACAACCATCTTCGACTCCGTCATTGAATCCATCGTTGTCTAGTGCTCCTTCTTCTGAACCAAGTGCACAACCATCTTCGGCTCCCTCGTTGAATCCATCACTATCTACGTCTCCTTCATCAGAGCCAAGTGGACAACCATCTTCGACTCCGTCATTGAATCCATCTGATGAGCCTTCATCAGATCCAAGTGCACAACCATCTTCGGCTCCCTCGTTGAATCCATCACTATCTACGTCTCCTTCATCAGAGCCAAGTGGACAACCATCTTCGACTCCGTCATTGAATCCATCGTTGTCTAGTGCTCCTTCTTCTGAACCAAGTGCACAACCATCTTCGGCTCCCTCGTTGAATCCATCACTATCTACGTCTCCTTCATCAGAGCCAAGTGGACAACCATCTTCGACTCCGTCATTGAATCCATCGTTGTCTAGTGCTCCTTCTTCTGAACCAAGTGCACAACCATCTTCGGCTCCCTCGTTGAATCCATCACTATCTACGTCTCCTTCATCAGAGCCAAGTGGACAACCATCTTCGACTCCGTCATTGAATCCATCGTTGTCTAGTGCTCCTTCTTCTGAACCAAGTGCACAACCATCTTCGGCTCCCTCGTTGAATCCATCACTATCTACGTCTCCTTCATCAGAGCCAAGTGGACAACCATCTTCGACTCCGTCATTGAATCCATCTGATGAGCCTTCATCAGATCCAAGTGCACAACCATCTTCGGCTCCCTCGTTGAATCCATCACTATCTACGTCTCCTTCATCAGAGCCAAGTGGACAACCATCTTCGACTCCGTCATTGAATCCATCGTTGTCTAGTGCTCCTTCTTCTGAACCAAGTGCACAACCATCTTCGGCTCCCTCGTTGAATCCATCACTATCTACGTCTCCTTCATCAGAGCCAAGTGGACAACCATCTTCGACTCCGTCATTGAATCCATCGTTGTCTAGTGCTCCTTCTTCTGAACCAAGTGCACAACCATCTTCGGCTCCCTCGTTGAATCCATCACTATCTACGTCTCCTTCATCAGAGCCAAGTGGACAACCATCTTCGACTCCGTCATTGAATCCATCGTTGTCTAGTGCTCCTTCTTCTGAACCAAGTGCACAACCATCTTCGGCTCCCTCGTTGAATCCATCACTATCTACGTCTCCTTCATCAGAGCCAAGTGGACAACCATCTTCGACTCCGTCATTGAATCCATCGTTGTCTAGTGCTCCTTCTTCTGAACCAAGTGCACAACCATCTTCGGCTCCCTCGTTGAATCCATCACTATCTACGTCTCCTTCATCAGAGCCAAGTGGACAACCATCTTCGACTCCGTCATTGAATCCATCGTTGTCTAGTGCTCCTTCTTCTGAACCAAGTGCACAACCATCTTCGGCTCCCTCGTTGAATCCATCACTATCTACGTCTCCTTCATCAGAGCCAAGTGGACAACCATCTTCGACTCCGTCATTGAATCCATCGTTGTCTAGTGCTCCTTCTTCTGAACCAAGTGCACAACCATCTTCGGCTCCCTCGTTGAATCCATCACTATCTACGTCTCCTTCATCAGAGCCAAGTGGACAACCATCTTCGACTCCGTCATTGAATCCATCGTTGTCTAGTGCTCCTTCTTCTGAACCAAGTGCACAACCATCTTCGGCTCCCTCGTTGAATCCATCACTATCTACGTCTCCTTCATCAGAGCCAAGTGGACAACCATCTTCGACTCCGTCATTGAATCCATCGTTGTCTAGTGCTCCTTCTTCTGAACCAAGTGCACAACCATCTTCGGCTCCCTCGTTGAATCCATCACTATCTACGTCTCCTTCATCAGAGCCAAGTGGACAACCATCTTCGACTCCGTCATTGAATCCATCGTTGTCTAGTGCTCCTTCTTCTGAACCAAGTGCACAACCATCTTCGGCTCCCTCGTTGAATCCATCACTATCTACGTCTCCTTCATCAGAGCCAAGTGGACAACCATCTTCGACTCCGTCATTGAATCCATCGTTGTCTAGTGCTCCTTCTTCTGAACCAAGTGCACAACCATCTTCGGCTCCCTCGTTGAATCCATCACTATCTACGTCTCCTTCATCAGAGCCAAGTGGACAACCATCTTCGACTCCGTCATTGAATCCATCTGATGAGCCTTCATCAGATCCAAGTGCACAACCATCTTCGGCTCCCTCGTTGAATCCATCACTATCTACGTCTCCTTCATCAGAGCCAAGTGGACAACCATCTTCGACTCCGTCATTGAATCCATCGTTGTCTAGTGCTCCTTCTTCTGAACCAAGTGCACAACCATCTTCGGCTCCCTCGTTGAATCCATCACTATCTACGTCTCCTTCATCAGAGCCAAGTGGACAACCATCTTCGACTCCGTCATTGAATCCATCGTTGTCTAGTGCTCCTTCTTCTGAACCAAGTGCACAACCATCTTCGGCTCCCTCGTTGAATCCATCACTATCTACGTCTCCTTCATCAGAGCCAAGTGGACAACCATCTTCGACTCCGTCATTGAATCCATCTGATGAGCCTTCATCAGATCCAAGTCAGCTGCCATCAACTTCCGTTCAGCCGTCTTCTTTTCCTAGTATGAGCCCATCTGTATCTGGACAACCATCTTCGGCTCCCTCGTTGAATCCATCACTATCTACGTCTCCTTCATTTGAGCCAAGCCATTTTCCTACTATCTCTCTTCAGCCCTCGTCTAAATCGGGCAAGGGAAATACGAAGGTTCCTTCTTCTTCACCAAGTTTTCCCCCATCGGCCAGTGTATCTCCTTCAACGTCATCTCAGCCGTCTCGGTCTAAATCTAGAAAGGACAAGGCAGGCAAGTTGGTTGTGAAATGTCGTTCTGGGAAGGTATCTAAAGAGCCCAACACTCGTCGATTTCTCCGTTAGTTTATGTACAATGCTTTTAATTTCAGCATGTAGTAATGAGGTTTATGTGTTTAATCGTTTAGGAACGTTGTTGTTTCGAAGGCATGTGCATTTAGTGGTCTTAGATTTTTCTCAATATGAGAAGTTAATGATATTTCCTTTTGCTTATTTACTTTTCCAACACCTGTGCTGTTGCACTGAATACACATACGATATCATAGTTAAATTATTTTTCTTTTGCGGAGACCCAGTCCTCTTTGCATAACACTCCATAACCACACACCGGTACATGTTGTTCTCTAGCGTTTAATCTATGTCACCCATTTTTGATCGGTACAGGTTTGTCTCTAAGAAAGCGAAGCAGGAAAGATTAATTGCTGGGCGGCAGCAAGAGATAGTACCCGCTCTACAGGAAAGGATACATTATCCTTTACCTTACACGTTCAGAGCAGCCGGAGTCGCACAGAAACAAAATGATTAGCCAGAATGAAAGAGCTTCAGCTTATCCTAACCAAAAACAAAAAATCTCATACTTTTAGACGTGGTGACTGCTTTCAGTTTACACTTCTCAGATCCCGGGAATTCATCTTTTTTGTCATTCGTTTGAAGGCCTCGTTTAAAACTCAATTAAAGCTAGAGCGTTAGTTAGCGAGACGAGGCCAACGTGTAGTGAGTCGAATGAGTTGCTCGGCACATGAATCGCACCGGAATCTCATTCTACATCCTTTTGCGAGTATGCCATGTATTCGTCCGCTGTTGTGGCTATCATACTTTTCGAGATATGGTCATTTCAAATTTTTTATTCGGCTGTTGGCTGCCGACGGATGTTTGATGTACATGTATGTTATTAGTCGTTATTACTATCCCTGCGTGCGAGGTAGTTGTTGACCTCTGCTTGCATTTCATCAGATCGTGGTTGAACCGTGTTGATTTTTGTCCACGTTGTACCTCCAGCTCTTACTTTATCATCGCAAGCAAGTATCGCAGCCTCGTCCTTTCTTAGTTCATCCTTCATCTGGGCAAGTGCCATTGTCATCAGAGGTTCTTCATTCAATTTCAGCTCTTTGCCATCAAGTTTGATTCTACGATGAGCAATCTCTTTTCGCACAATTTCTTCGTTCTTTCGGATCGCGGCAAAGTGAATGAGTGGTATGCCTCCTCCCACAGAAACAGGAATATCAATCTTTCCGCTGCGTTGAGCCTTGGTGATGTTCCTCGGCTTTTCAGTGGCAGCCTCAAATTCTTCTACTTTCGTCTCCCTTTCGACAGCGCTTGTTTTCTTGTTGGGATTACGGTAATGGTCAACGATCTCATTGAGCGTCTCGTTCCCGACTTCCGCCACTGCTACCTCGGCTTCTTCAAAGAGTCCCTGAACATGAGCGAAGAGGCCAGTATTGCATTCCGCACCATTCACTCGTTTGACTTTCAGCTTTTCTTTCATAGTTGGCTTTTCTTCTCTCTTCTTGTCGACAGACTCGCGATTGAAGGGTAGGTTGGAGATGGAGTTAACGACCACACGAGCAGTCCTTCGATTCTCTTTCACATTCGTCCTTGACATGAAGTTGATATTTTGCACCATGCACTCTACCCATTGCTGGTTCAAAGCATGGGGAACAATTACTTCACAGATTTGACGGCGGACAGGTTCATAATCCCCTTCCTGCCAAGTTGATTTATCAAGGAAGTTTATCACACTCTCTGAGTGTAGGGATGCTAGAAGTGGATCGATGATTTTTGCAATGAATGGATCTTTCAATATCTCGACCGGATTGGAATTCTGTGTCGCGCACATCATGACCTCGCCTATGCAGACTTCATGGCGTTCGCCGTATGTTTTATATGGTTCTCCAGCTCAATTTCCTTCTGCGACCATTCAAATGTACCGGCTGCTAGCGCCCCATCTCTACAAGCGTTGAGCCAACGGATGAATTCGCGAGCCAACTCCGGATCTCCACCGATGATATAGTCCAGTATCATTTGAGATGTCCAATGCGTATAAATATGCTTGATAGAGCTATTCTTGTCTTCCTTGAAGAAAAGATCCACCGCCTTTGTCATGAACTCCAATCCCCCTTTCTTGACATCACCTAGACTCGGTAATCCATCTAGCGAGGCTATGTAATCACTGAATTCCGGCAATTCTTTCCATTTATCACCAGCCATCATTTCATCCAGCTCCTTCTTCATCAAGTAAGATTGCTGCACGAAAAGCCGTGCCTTTGACCATGACTTTTCGAGCCAAACAGTGGGTCAGGTTGCATCGCAGAATCAAAGCAGGGAGTAAAGAGATATTTCGAAAATCCAACAAGGAAGCATGTTGATCTGTTTCTTCACTCTCCATCTCGCGTACTTCCTCATTGTGGACTTCTTCGACTCGTCGATCCTGCACGCAATATCTAGACAATGTTTTGTACATCGCTGAGCCGACATCTATTGTCATTGTCCCGCACATGCTTCCAATCAAAAATGACACCGTACATTCATTTGACTCTGGTGTAGCGGTGGCAGCGGTGGCAGCTGGTAGAGGAGTATTGGTCGATAATTCTGGCGTAGGTGCGGCAGGGCGATGAACTTCTGCTGGCTGTTCCTCCGATGCCTTCTCTTGCTCTTGTTCGACTGGAGCGGTATCTGAGGCTGAGGTTTTTGCATCCAATTTCTTTGGCGGTGGTTTCTCCAATGATGATGATGATGATGGACGCTTATTCGTTTTTCTAGCCTTGCCTTTCTTCTTGCGATTCTTGTCTAAATGCTTCTGTAATGCAGCTTTCACTTCGCCGTCATTGAATGCGATGTTCGTGAGCTTCCTACGGACATCGGGGTGAACTACTTGTGCTTCGTCGACTGAATTAAACCAACCAATTGCAGAGAAATATTGTCCATCCGGGAGCCTGTGCGCCTTATACACGAAAAGAATACCATCTCCACTGTATTCAATACCCATGTCCTTCAATTTCGGCCTTTGACACTGTATCGGCATCGATATCGACGAAACCACATACATCCCGAAGAATAATAGCAAGAGCTTTGTCGGTGAAGAGTTGATGGCGCAAAGTAGGATTATTCTTGAATAAATAGGCAACTGCTTTCCGAGTTGCTTTTTGCAACGCCCCTGAGGACAGCGATGACATCTCCGAAGTAGGATGCATTGAAGTGATGGTTTCTTTGCAAAATCATTTTTAAATCGAATACGAAGTATACATACTCGAGCATCTGTTAGCAATGGCATTGCCAAACAACCTGAACCATTACCAACACCGCCCAAAATGCATAACACCGCAAGAATACCATTCATACAGATTCATACTCATACTGCCTCAATGATGTCACTATCGGTTCAAAGCCTCCGTAAATACACATCCGATAGAAGGCACAAGGACACATACTTGTATGACTTTTTATGTGCCATGAAGCTTCTGGAGCCTATCGGATAGATAGTAGAGCGAGTGTGGATGCTGCAAATGATGATGTGTCGACCTAGATGGGCACATACAAGCCATATAAGATAGAGGCCCCATCGACATCCGTCGGCAGCCAACAGCCGAATAAAAAATTTGAAATGGCCATATCTCGAAAACTATGATAGCCACAACAGCGGACGAATACATGGCATACTCGCAAGAGGACGTAGAGTTAGATTCCATAGTCGTCGATGTTGTGAACATGATGGTTTGCTCTTCGAATATCACACTATTGGCCACATTCAATAAGTGATTTATCTAGCTTTAATATTCGATTCGAACGAGGCCTTTTCGATTTCGTTCCCGCTCAAAAATGATGAATCCCCAGGATCTGAGAACTGTACAGTTGAAAAAAGTGGAGAAAGAAAGTGAAGAAAGATGAATTATGTCAATTGCGATGCTGCTTTGTCTCTACATGGACGGACATAAACGCACTATGTACGATACACTTCACAGATCAATGCAACAACGTCAGCGCTGCTGACCCAGAAATGATGTTGTCGCTGAGGCTCGTCAAGGAAGTGCTTTTATAAAGTTTACTTCTTTGAAAATATGAAATGTTGTCTTGGGTAACGCGGGTCCCTTACTGCAAGAAAACGGCAAGATGAGCTAGAGAGTGTGACTCCAAATTTGTAGTTCTGCGAGGAGCCGTATCGTTCCAGCTAAATATCGGTACGACGAACAATATCACGGGAAGAGAGACTTGGACTAAACTTACACTAGTTCGTTATTATCATTGCACACGTCTGAAGTCCAAGTAGGCAGTTTATTGAAATAACAGCCTGTTCCGCAGCAAACTCGCGCCTCGAGCTCAGCTGTCGTGCAAAGACGCATGCTCATACTTTCACAGTGAGCTGTTGCCTCATCGTAAGACATTGTCTTTTTACAGCCTCTCCGACTGCATGTGAGATCGCCGTTTTGCTGTGATCCAGCGCAACAATTAACGGCGATGTTTGATGTATGCTTATTGGCAAGGCATAAATCCACTTGTTCATCATTGACTATCATCGGACATCCTCTCGCGACTCGGCGAAAGGAACTGACATCGACTGTGGGAAAAAATGTGTGTTCGGATGACGGAGAACTACCTAGGTTTGGAGTTGAATCCTGAACAAAGTTGACAAACGCACTGGATACGGGACCAGCATAACCTAGAGAATCGATAGCCTGCGCATACACGATGTGTTTACCCGAAGGAAGGTCTTTCGTAGAAATAGTCAAGCTGACACTTTCTTCGTTTGTATCCCAAATGCCGTCGATCACGTCCATATCCCACCTATTGTCGCCCGTTTGCCAATCATCAGGATGCTGATCTAGGTAGATATGAACTGCTTGTATACTTTGGATACCTGTTGGGTAGTCAGAGGAGTTTTTGAATTCTTCAAAAGAGTTCTTGATGGCGTTCACCATCTTACCATCACTTGCTGTGGCTGACACGCGCAGCTCTCCATTGACATGCCTTGCGTCAAGCTCCAAAACATCAGGTCCCTTGACCAACGAAAATGGATTTTGCGCAATCTTGGCAGCATAAATAAGCGATGGCAAGTTTTTAGGTACAATCTCGTCCTCAAACTCAGCGCACGGTTGATGGAATCTGGATCCAATCTCGTATATCATACTGGCAACTCCCATGTTCGAATACATGTAATCTGATGCAACACCACTCACAGGATACCTGTAGTGAACTTGGCCACCAGACCACAATTTGTATTTATTGAAATAATGGATTTTTCTTCCCAAGGCTTGAAATGATTCGTCGTCTGGGCTCTTTATGTCAGCAAATCCCCAAGGGTAATAGATTTCCTTGCCGAAAGCATGGATGTCCACGTAATAGCCTGAAATTTCCTCCCCAAATGCTTCATCCTTTTGCTTCTCTGGGTCCTTCTTTCGTTGACCCCCAGGAAATAGTTTCATTGCATAATCTACCAAGGCTTGTGTCTCTGGCTCACTGTGTGGTGAAGGGCCATGATAAGTGAGTGTGCAAGAGTCAGAGCTAGAGCCGCTACCACCCCACATGAAGTCAAAGTTTCGATTAATATCAACACCACTACCACTGCCTCTGTCACAACCAACAGGATTCAAGTTCTTACGCCACATAGAGCGGGGGTATTTCTCTGCAATAAAGGAGCCGTCGGGGTTGACATAGATAATCGAATGAATTTCATTGCGCTCAAGAATCCAAGTAATATCCGGATCGATTTCATATCCCCGCACCAACGCTTCAACAAACCGTGCATTGAGCTCGGCGGTTGCCCATTCACGTGCATGGACACGAGATGCGATGAGCATCTTGCCCTTATCAGATGATTGACGCGTGCTGTTTGAGGCAGTGATGTTGAATGCAACGATGTCGTAGCCCTGTGGAAGCTCGTAGATAACGTTATTTTTTGTGATGTTAATGCCGGAGGTGCCATACTTCTTTATGTATGATTCACCGATTGTTTTGATTGTCATCAGGTGGGGATACTTTGCGGCTAAGTCCTTCATCGATTGCATCATACCGTTGAGAGAGCGAAAGCACTCTCGTCCGCTGATCTTATCATACGTTTGCAATGAACGAGACATTGCCGCGTCGACGCGGCTGCCCCGAAGGAGGGCAAGCAAAGCTAGAAACAGAATATAATTCATTTGCTGAGATGAGCTTATAGTGGCAAGAGACTCATCGCATAACTCAGGGTCAGGGAGAGTGCTGCCGACGACGCGTTTAACATGAAAATCTCATTTTTTTGTTGTGCTGTGGTCGTCTTCCAACTTCTTACACAACATGACTAACTTTGAATTTAAATGTGTGAGGTTTCTTCTTTTTCAGAAAGAAATGTCTGAGATTGACGGGGCGGGGGGCGCCTTCCTTACAGCTCTTCGTCTTCATCGATAGAAAAGTACAAAACTCTACACGCAACCACAGTTCAGTTCAACCGCAGATTTAGCACTTCGAAGTTGTATATCTTAGTATTTGAGTCTAATTATATCGACTACAACTTTGAGAAAAGATGAGATGTGTATGGAAAACGGAAAAAAATACCATGAAGAGAGTAATATTCTTGTCACACTCCTAAAATAAACTTCTTCTGCTTGGCAAAACAACGCTGCTTATGTTGTTTACATACGTTTACTACTACTACATTTGTTCACTCTTAGAAATATTCTGTCCCCCTTGCATGCCTTTTGAAAAGAAGAACTGAATTGAATAAAAATAAATAAATACAAAGTTAATCAGAATTGGATGCCCTTTTGAGCCTGGTCTTACCAGACTCTTTGCCTGATAACGTGCCCATTCCCATGGAAGGGTAGCGTAAAATTTTCCATTGCCCCAAGTATCCTTGAATTCAGTGATAAAGTTGTGATCAGTATCATTCTCACCACCAAAGTAAGCGTGCTTTGAACTTCCGCCACCATTGAAATGAAGCATGCCAACATTTGGAAACTTCTTATCATACGGGCGCTTGTGAGGTTGCCAAATATTAGTTATCGTCATGTCCCACCCAGGTGGCAAAACATTCACTTCATTGGGATAGCTAATGTTGACAGCTTGGAGGATGCCTTGATCATCAATATCTAGTGCCGTTCCATCAGCCCATGTATAGTTAGATCTTTTTGCAAGCGGCAGGATCTTGTTTATACGCTGAAGATTCATGACTACAAACCCTGCACACATATTCTTTCCCCAGTGGAAGAGAACATTTCGCTGTTGACATTCTACAAGCTCCCACAGAGATTCTAGATTGGCCATGATGACAACATCTGTGTCCAAGTACAGGATGTGTTTTGCTGATGCTTTGGAGACATACCTCTCAAGAAACAGACGATAGTAAGTTCCCAATGTATGTGTTGTATCCATGGAATAGTTGGGATTGTGCGCTTTGAACACATCGTAGATTTCATCCACCATCTGAGGAACATCAGGAGTCACATCATAGGCATGGATTTCAGTAGGATTACGGGTCAGCCACGTTGAGAGATCTGTGCGATTAAATATTCCCTTGAGGCTAGCAAATGCGTCTTCGTCAGCTAGGATGTGTATTGAAATGTTTCGTTCCAGAGGAGCATTGAGGAGCACACTTTTCAATGCAACTTCAAATTCAGCTAAGAAACCTGGGTGATTTCCAGAGAGTCCAAAGGCAACTTGAACTGGGCTTAGTTGAGGATTGCCAATCTTATTGTTTACGTCCATCCCAACATCATTTTGATGATTACTACTTCCGAATCGCAATTGAGCGGCTACGAATAGTATTAGGATGGAGGCAATGATTATGTGCCTGATGTGGCGATAAGAACTGGAGCTGGAGGTGGAGGCGGGGAGAGGTCGATCCATTGGAGTAATGTTTTTACGTGGCAGTGGCAAGCAGCTGTGACATGCCACTTCAGATTCCGGTGCGGGGGCAAGGGGCAACGATGGCGCGGCAACGATGAGGCACTACAATGAACCAGAATGAACCACGCCGACGCCTAATAAGTACCTACATATCGTCTATCTATCGTCTATTGGTGCGTCTGGAGGTGACGGTTCTACGTTTTACGTGGGCTAAGTCAAGGGGCTGCCAGTAAGTAAGTTTAAGACATTAGCCCCCAGTACAAACCCTTTGCACAGATTGTTACTTATTGGCAACTGGCAACAGCTACTCCAACAAGAGGGCCGCTATTGCGGCCAACGGACATGGCCCCCCTTTTTCATTTCTTGTTGTGACCTGTGTCTTTCGGCCAACATCTGGGTCAAAGAAGTGTCCAGTGTATGGGTCAAGCAAGGTGTCATAAATCAAGAACTCCTATGGGTACCTAGTCTAAGTACATAAGTACCATCACCATCACCATCACCAAGACCAACAAGAGGGCCGCTATTGCGGCCAACGGACATGGCCCCCCTTTTTCATTTCTTGTTGTGACCTGTGTCTTTCGGCCAACATATGGGTCAAAGAAGTGTCCAGTGTATGGGTCAGCAAGGTGTCAAAATCAAGAACTCCTATGGGTACCTAGTCTAAGTACATAAGTACCATCACCATTACCATCACCATTACCATCACCATCACCATCACCATCACCAACAAGAGGGCCGCTATTGCGGCCAACGGACATGGCCCCCCTTTTTCATTTCTTGTTGTGACCTGTGTCTTTCGGCCAACATATGGGTCAAAGAAGTGTCCAGCAACACACACGTTGAGAGTACGTAGGTATTTTTTTACCCGTATGTGTACGTACCACTCTACCAACTCTCTACCATCTCTCTACCATCTCTCTACCAACTCTCTACCAACTCTCTACCTCCCTCTACCAACTCTCTACCAACTCTCTACTAACTCTCTACCAACCCTCTACCAACTCTCTACCATCGCCCCGATGCCACTGCTGCTTTGTAGGGGCATGGATAGTAGGAGCACGGAGGAGAGATAGAAGCCAGAGCCTGACCCTCGCCCTCGCCAAAAATATATATATATATATTATACCATGCACACATTACACTTTGGCTGGGCACAAAAGGCGCAAGCAAGATCACTGGGTAGTTGTGCAAGTATCTCTCTCTAGAGGAAGATCCTCTGTGAAAATTATAGTCCATAATCAACCTATCCTGCGATCGGTAGCAATTGTGAGTTGTGTTGAAGTTGAGGGCAGCTGTGCTCCTGGCGGTGGTTGAGTTCCACGAGTCTGAGCTGATTGTTTTGCAAAGGCGAACATCTTCTACATCGCATCATGCAAGAGTTATTGGTTAGATAGAGGACATCATGATACTTTTCTACACAAAGTAACATGCAGTTGAGTGGAAGTTTAGTGGCGGCAAGTTCTGCTTTCTCGAAAATTCGCCGTTTCTGAGAGTAGGTACTTCTGCAATGAATACAAGTATCTAGTGATGAATATGATGATGCCTACAACTCTCTACCAACTCTCTACCAACTCTCTACCAACTCTCTACCATCTCTCTACCAACTCTCTACCTCTCTCTACCAACTCTCTACCATCTCTCTACCATCTCTCTACCAACTCTCTACCATCTCTCTACCATCTCTCTACCAACTCTCTACTCGTACATATCCTCTAAGTACATTCCAGCGTGTGTGTTGCAGTGTATGGGTCAGCAAGGTGTCAAAATCAAGAACTCCTATGGGTACCTAGTCTAAGTACATAAGTACCATCACCATTACCATCACCATTACCATCACCATTACCATCACCATCACCATCACCATCACCAACAAGAGGGCCGCTATTGCGGCCAACGGACATGGCCCCCCTTTTTCATTTCTTGTTGTGACCTGTGTCTTTCGGCCAACATCTGGGTCGAAGAAGTGTCCAGTGTATGGGTCAAGCAAGGTGTCATAAATCAAGAACTCCTATGGGTACCTAGTCTAAGTACATAAGTACCATCACCATCACCATCACCAAAACCATCACCATCACCATCACCACAAGAGGGCCGCTATTGCGGCCAACGGACATGGCCCCCCTTTTTCATTTCTTGTTGTGACCTGTGTCTTTCGGCCAACATCTGGGTCAAAGAAGTGTCCAGTGTATGGGTCAAGCAAGGTGTCATAAATCAAGAACTCCTATGGGTACCTAGTCTAAGTACATAAGTACCATCACCATCACCATCACCAAAACCATCACCATCACCATCACCACAAGAGGGCCGCTATTGCGGCCAACGGACATGGCCCCCCTTTTTCATTTCTTGTTGTGACCTGTGTCTTTCGGCCAACATCTGGGTCAAAGAAGTGTCCAGTGTATGGGTCAAGCAAGGTGTCATAAATCAAGAACTCCTATGGGTACCTAGTCTAAGTACATAAGTACCATCACCATCACCATCACCATCACCATCACCATCACCAATAAAGCCGGGAGGAGACAGGCCTGCCAGGCCATGTCCGATAAAGCCGGGAGGAGACAGGCCTGCCAGGCCATGTCCGATTATTACTTATCCTACCCTAACCAGCAAGTGATCAAATAATAGTATACGGGGCAGCAAACGAGAACTGCAAATCAAAATTTGAAGAGTAATGGTTATCGGCAGAAGACTGGCGCAGCCACGCCTGTTGACGTTCAACAGCCCTCTTGGCATCGCGACTTTTGCCGCGGCAGCACTTTTGCTCTCCTCTCAATTCAAGTTACTCCTATCATTAACTGGGCTCCGTCCAAAAGTTCTTGAGGATGACCTCGGCACTACAGTCCCGGTAGAGTCAAAAGCGCCAGTTAATCAGCATGGACTGGTAAAGAAAGCATCGAGCAACTCAACCAGCAAACGCATAACATGTGATGCATCCCCTTGCAATGGTTTCTTTGCGTACGACGGCCCTAATAAAGACAAGGAAGCTGCATTGGATGTCCTTGAGAAGGCAGTTGCGACGTATAATTATGGAGGTGAACGTAACAATGAGACCTATAATAGAATGATTTTCATGCCAAATACAACAAATGACCCAAGTTGTGTCATTGAGTGGAAAGAGAGCAGACCAAAATGGGTCGACAGGTAAGAGTGTTACATCAGCCTCAGTATATATGCATATTCCACCAGCTTGGAGCAAGAGAAGCATTGTACAGCTCAGCGTGTTTTCTTGTATTGTATTGATGTTGAAACTTATTATGATTTGCATACTTTTACCTTTCACTTTCCACCCCTCTACACGAAACAAAAGAGGGATGAGTGCAAACGCAGAAGATGTAACAATCTATGATGCCTTCTTCAGCAGTGATTCATTCAGAGGGGAGAACCACACCTACATGGAAATCGGTGCCCACGATGGAGTTAGGGAGAGCAACTCAAGATTCTTCGACATTTGCCTTGGTTGGAATGGGCTCTTAGTCGAACCCCACCCAAAGAATTATGATCGAACAGTGCGGCTCCGTCCAAATGCACACCATTTGGGCATTGCGCCTTCGTGTACGGCGAATGAAAGTGGAACAATACTTTTCCCTGAGCACATGTATACAAGTGCTCAAGTGAATGAGAAGGGCAGCAAGATTGAGATTCACTGTGGTCCATTGCAGTATTATTTGGACGCTCTTGAGATCCGTCACATTGATTTTTGGTCGCTAGATGTGGAGGGATCTGAGCTCAAAGTGCTTGAAACGGTTGACTTTGATCGCACTCATGTGGATGTGATCATTGCGGAATCGCAAAATAGGCTGAGTTATTTGCCGGAGATACAGAAGAAGGTGGAAGATGTGAGGTTGCTTCTCCAGAACAGAGGGTATTTGATGATAAATAGTGTGGTAGTAACAAAGTCCGATGTTTTTCTTCACAAGCGGGCCTGTGCAAGTCATGGCAATATAAAAGAGTGCAATGCCGTAAGCAGATAGGAAGGCTATTTCTTAATAGTAACACGCAATTTAATATGAGGTGTTAGTTGGAAATCATGAGAAATCATCCAAAATAATCTCGGGCCAATCGAGATTCTTGCGATAATTGTGCTGCATTGCATTGCTAATGATGTCATTGTCTTTGAACCCATCTTCTCCAAGTACTTGTGTACGGAAATAGTCTGTAAATCCTAAATCTCGATCTTCAATGATGATGTTTGTATTTGAATTGTTTGCAGAAAGACCTGTTGTTGGTGATGGTTGGGGTTTCGAATCTTCTTCAGATGACTTGGAATTGAACTTCTTGAGTTTCCGAACAACCTGTTTTACCTTTTCGCCAAGCTTGCTATCACTGCTGGTTGTGTTGCCGATTGTATCGTCAGTCGTAATGTTGTTCTTGTTGTCATTGTACTCGTCAGTCATTGCCTTTTGCACTTCATGTGTGACTAGGAAAGACGGTTCATGATAATTGCTCGACGGATTCTCTTCATCAGTACAATCATCAATGTTATCATCATTTGATGTTGCTGATACTACTACTGATGATGATGATAATGATGGCGATGGTGGATGTACTGCCAATGACGACCGTGTTCGCGTTCTTTCCATGACCACATCCGGCAATTCCTCCTCCCTATCCCCCTCCTCCATCATTGGATCCTTCATCCTCCACCGTTCCATCTCTGCATCCTTCTGCAATTCCTTCTTGGCAAATCTCCAAGTAATCACCAGACCAATAATCCCACTTGCAATACCAGTCGAAATCAAAATAACACCAAATACATTATCCTCCAATATATTACCAGCACCACCCTCTTGACTAGTATACATCATACCACTCGACACAGCTCCCAAACAAACCAAAAACAAATACCACGGCAACACCGCCGGCATGGCCAACATGAACGATACCATATCCACACCCGAAATCCCAAATATATAATTCAATACACCAAAGGGTATTAATGGGTTCAACCTCATTAACATCATGACCCGAAGTGAATTCTTGACTATTGCCACATCTACCGCACGTAATATTGGATACCGTCGTAGTAAAATCTCGACCAAATCACGACTTAGATAGCGTGCCCTCCAAAATCCCAATGAGCCACCGATGAGTGTACCAATGAAGCTGGAGAACCATGCTACCATTATACCACTTTTTCCGTAAACATCTTGAAAGATGAACCCACTCGCAAATACGAATAAGGATGGTGGGACAAAGAATAGCGTTAGGAGGCTCATCATGACAATGTAGGAGAGTACCGCAATGTCACTGTAAAGTGCCATCCAATCGAGAAAGTCGGAGGTGAAGGTGGATATATGAACATTGTTGTAGAGGATGTATTCGATGAGGACTAAAATGAGTGATGCGATGATTAGGAAGGATAAGAGTTTTTTGGTACGGGAGCGGTTGATGAAGTAGGTGAATAGTTCGTGGCATAGGCCTACTCGTTGTTCTTCGACTGTGGATGTTGTTGTTGTTTCGAATTCTACATCCGTATCAATAGCCACTTTAGTCTTAGCTGGAGTCGATGACCGAAAGTCAGTCGCTGCATTCGGCGAAGACATTTCAATAAAGCCCCGATGATTGTTTTTCTTTGGCATTTCCTCCTCCGACATTGTGTGAGAATTATCCGCAAGAGCCTCCCTCAGAGGTGATTGATGGGAAGCAAAGTCATCTCTGCGTGAGAAGGATAATTCCATTCTCGCCATTTTTGGCTGTGGTGGTTATCGTGGCAACGGATCGTGTGCAATCGTGAGAAGCACTCTTGCTTGGATGCGACGCGATATATGTTATGTTCAAAAATAGAACCGTTACGATTGTAGGGTGTTCGCAGTGCTGAGAGCAATTCAATTGACGGTGGACGTTTACCCTAACCCTAACGAGCTATCATCGAGTAGAATTCTTCTGACTGTGTCTGCCACTTATCTCTCTCTAGAGCCCTGCCACCACTGCGGCAGTCATCAGCTTGGTGCGGTCATCGCTTCTTTCTATTTCGTGGTGTTGTTTGTTTGTTTTTTTCTGATAGATGTCGTTTGAAATCGGCTTTTCATATCGACGGGCCACAGGGGAAGCCCTCTCTATTGACGACGCTTTTGCAACCAGAAATAAGTAAAAAATAACTCAGATAGATGGCCATTTAGTGGGTCTTGCCCGGTAATTACTAGCTGTAGCCCGCAAAAGAAGAAAAAAGCAAAAAAGTAAGGCCTCTTGCAGCTTCTTAAAATGCAGGCAGGCTGCCCTGGGCCTCGGCGGAAAGCGCTTACAACATGAAGAACATCAACAATAAAGTTGCAATAGCTGCGAGATGCAACATCATCGTCATCGTTGCCCCTTGCCCCCGCACAGGAATCTGAAGTAGCCTGTCACAGCTGCTTGCCACTGCCACGTAAAAACATTACTCCAATGGATCGACCTCTTCCCAACTACACCTCCCTCATTTATCGCCACATCAGGCACATAATCATTGCTTCCATCCTAATACTCGTAGCCGCGCAATTGCGTATTAATCATCAATGCATTACTAATCATCAAAATGATGTTGGGATGGCAGTAAACAATAAGATTGGCGATCCTCAACTAAGCCCGGTACAAGTTGCCTTTGGACTTTCTGGAAATCACACAGGTTTCCTAGCTGAATTTGAAGTTGCATTGAAAAGTGTGCTCCTCAATGCTCCTCTGGAACGAAACATTTCAATACACCTCCTAGCTGACGAAGACGCATTTGCTAGCCTCAAGGGGATATTTAACCGCACAGAGCTCTCAACGTGGCTGACCCGTAATCCTACTGAAATCCATGCCTATGATGTGACTGCTGATGTTCCTCAGATGGTGGAATGAAATCTACGATGTGTTCAAAGCGCATAACTCAGGATTAGGATGGGATCCAAATACATACATTGGGAACTTACTATCGTCTGTTTCTTGAGAGGTATGTCTCCAATAGCATCAGCAAAACACATCCTTTACTTGGACACAGATGTCGTCATCATGGCCAATCTAGAGGCTCTATGGGAGCTTGTAGAACGTCAACAGCGAAATGTTCTCTTCCACTGGGGAAAGAATATGTGTGCAGGGTTTGTAGTCATGAATCTTCAGCGTATAAACAAGATCCTGCCGCTTGCAAAAAGATCTAACTATACAAATGCAGATGGAACAATACTAGATTTTCATGATCAAGGCATCCTCCAAGCTGTCAACATTAGCTATCCCAATGAAGTGAATATTTTGCCACCTGGGTGGGACATGACTGTAACTGCTATTTGGCAAAAAAAGAATCAGCCGTATGATAAGAAGTTTCCAAATGTTGGCATGCTTCATTTCAATGGTGGCGGAAGTTCAAAGCACGCTTACTTTGAACTTGAGCATCCTGAGCAGAGCTTTAGTACTAAATTCAAGTTGAGGGATACATGGGGTAATGGAAAATTTTACGCTACCCTTCCATGGGAATGGGCACGTTATCAGGCAAAGAGTCTGGTGAGACCAGGATCAAAAGGGCACCCAATTCATTTCTTCTTTTCAATAGGCGTGCAAGGGGGACAGAATATTTCTGAGAGTGAACCTATGCAGTTAACGTGACGTAAACGTAAGGCAGCGTTTTGTGTCAAGCATAAGAAGTTTATTTTAGGAGTGTAGCTCAAGAATAATATTCTCTGCTTGACACTTTGTTTCACGAACTACTCATCTTTTCCTTTTCTCGAAATTGTAGTCGATATACTTGGACTCAAACTATTCATATGATGTTGTGTACTTTTAATTGTTGTGCATGTTGCATGTTGTGGCTGTTTCTTCCTGGCTTATTGGCTTTCCGTATTTTCGGGCTAAATGGAAGGCCCCCTCAATTGATGCCAAATTTGAAACAGAACAAAAACTATCTAGACAACCGATGCGAAAAACACACACGGTGCAATGAATGCATTGGTTGCACGAACAACTAAAAGAGAATGACAGGGCGGCAGCAAGCAAGCTCGCTCAGACCTCAGACCAGGGGATGACGGAAAAGCGGGCATAGAGTCCGGACAACCGCTTGCCTGTCCATCACCACAATTAATAATAACTAGCTAGAGAGGATAGATGATACTGTAGAGGGCTATTTAGCGAGATTAGCAAGGCAAATATCTGGAGGGCTGCGGCCGTCGTGATAGGCTTCACATCAAATAATAAGTACTTCTTGGATGATTGAAAATCAGGTAAAGTTGCAATAGCTGCGAGATGCAACATCGTTGCCCCTTGCCCTCGCACAGGAATCTGAAGTGACCTGTCGCAGCGCTGCTTGCTACGGCCACGTAGAACCATAGACCCGTTCCGAGGTCGTAAAATCAGTGTCAAAATCAGTGTCAAAATCAGTGTAAAATGATGTTTTGGCGCCACGCAATTTGCAGGGGGGCGGGCAAAAACGCGGTTCCAGCCCCTCAAATCAATTTTTACAGCGACCAAAAAAATTTTACAGCTACCAAATAGGGGGCAGATCGATGGCCTATTTGGTCGCTGTAAATTTTTTTTGGTCGCTGTAATTGGCGATGATTTGGCGTTTTACACTGATTTTGACACTGATTTTGACACTGATTTTACGACCTCGGAACGGGTTACTCCAATGGGTCGACCTCTTCCCAACTACACCTCCCTCATTTATCGCCACATCAGGCACATAATCATTGCTTCCATCCTAATATTCGTAGCCGCTCAATTGCGATCGATTAGAAGTATTAATCATCAATTCATTACTAATCATCAAAATGATGTTGGGATGGCAGTAAACAATAATATTGGTGATCCTCAACTAAGCCCGGTACAAGTTGCCTTTGGACTTTCTGGCAATCACCCAGGTTTCCTAGCTGAATTTGAAGTTGCATTGAAAAGTGTGCTCCTCAATGCTCCTCTGGAACGAAACATTTCTATACACATCCTAGCTGACGAAGACGCATTTGCTAGCCTCAAGGGAATATTTAATCGCACAGAGCTGTCAACGTGGCTGACCCGTAATCCTACTGAAATCCATGCCTATGATGTGACTGCTGATGTTCCTCAGATGGTGGATGAAATCTACGATGTGTTCAAAGCGCATAACTCAGGATTAGGATGGGACCAAATACATACATTGGGAACTTACTATCGTCTGTTTCTTGAGAGGTATGTCTCCAAAGCATCAGCAAAACACATCCTTTACTTGGACACAGATGTTGTCATCATGGCCAATCTAGAGGCTCTGTGGGAGCTTGTAGAACGTCAACAGCGAAATGTTCTCTTCCACTGGGGAAAGAATATGTGTGCAGGGTTTGTAGTCATGAATCTTCAGCGTATAAACAAGATCCTGCCGCTTGCAAAAAGATCTAACTATACAAATGCAGATGGAACAATACTAGATTTTCATGATCAAGGCATCCTCCAAGCTGTCAACATTAGCTATCCCAATGAAGTGAATGTTTTGCCACCTGGGTGGGACATGACTGTAACTGCTATTTGGCAAAAAAAGAATTCAGCCGTATGATAAGAAGTTTCCAAATGTTGGCATGCTTCATTTCAATGGTGGTGGAAGGTCAAAGGGGGCTTACTTTGGTGGTGAGACTGGTAAAGAGCACAAATTTATTTCTAACAAATACAAGAACCTTAGGGATACATGGGGCAATGCAAAATTTTACGCTACCCTTCCATGGGAATGGGCACGTTATCAGGCAAAGAGTCTGGTAAGACCAGGCTCAAAAGGGCACCCAATTCAGTTCTTCTTTTCAAAAGGCATGCAGGGGGGACAGAATATTTCTGAGAGTGAACCTATGCAGTAAACTTGATCTAAACGTAGCAGCGTTTTGTGCCAAGCATAAGAAGTTTATTTTAGGAGTGTGACAAGAATATTACTCTCTTCATGACACTTTTTTCACTGAACTACTCATCTTTTCTGGAAAATGTAGTCGATATAAGTACTTGGACTCAAATCATACATTATGAACACATCGTTGTTACCGAAATAATGTGCTACTGCTGCTGCTGTTCAATTATTGTCGAGATGTTTCATTCACATACTACCATATACTTTTGCTTCAGTCAATGCCTGAAGTAGATGCACTCCTTCTCCAGATAATCTCAAAACAAGAGCAAAAACGCGCCGCTTCCGAACTTTGAGGTGATCCTATCGGGCAATTACCCCTTTTTTATGTCATTGCCCCGAGAAACCCCCCAAGTAAACAAGCAATTAGCACATTACATAGTAAATTTCACGGGAAATTTTAAAAAGAGGCAGAATCATCGAGGGCAGATCTTTTTTCCCCAATTTATTCCGAATAATTAAAACATCCTTCAAGCAGGCCGGCAGCACAATGCTTGGCATGCCACTCCTGTTGTGAACGAAGAAGAGATACGGCGACAACGATGCAGACTGAAGCAGTCATCCCCGAAGAGGACTCGAAGCCTCCAGCCAGGCGGCCTCGCCGTAAAGCAGCTCTCAAAAGCGAGGAGCTCATTGCTGGCATGACGATGAAGGAGACGCAGGTGGACGATGTCGATGATGTCAAGAAACCTCCAGCCAAAAAGCCTCGGCGCAAGAAGGGAGCACTCAAAAGTGAAGAGCCAACGGACAATGACGTTGCGCCTCCGGTGTTCATCAATGTTGATGCAATGGTAAATGTCATGGAATTCTTGCCGCCTCGCTCACTGTACAATGTTGCTCTGACGTGCAAATCACTCCGAGAAATGGTCACTACCAAGATGGTCGTTCAATCTGCACTCATTCACGGTGGACACGCCAAAAAGACAATGGAGGAGCTTTACAACATGATGAGCAATCATTCCATTCACGTTCCAAGCCCTCTCCGTCTCTTGCAATTGGCCAACGGGAAGCGCTGTGAGTTCTGTGAAAAGAGTGTCAACAGTCTTTATAGTGGGCTAAACATAGCAGCATTCTCCTGCTGGGATTGTTTGACCAAAGGTGATGATCCTCTCACACGTGCGTGGAAAACTACGTGGAGTAGATACTGGAGGAATCCAATCTATCGAACAATCTTCAATCATCCGCGTGTTACATTCCGAGATAAGTCAAAGGGAAAATTTCTTTGGATTACGGATCGTCTGGATGCCAAGGGAAACAAGTTTGGTCCTATTGTTCGTTGGAAGGATATGTAAGTGTCAAAGGTGTTATTCACTTCTTGCCCTGCTCCATGCATGCATGTTACTCAAGTGCTCATCTTCAATCAACTCTTATTTGAACAGTGATGATATGGCGAACAGTACGGAAGGAAGGAACGCTACTGCTGCAGCCAAAACCGCTGGATACCCGTCGAGAACGACAGCTGTGGATGCTTTGACCAATCCTGAGTGGATTGATCGATATTTGACCGACACTCTGGGCGCACCTCCAAAGGAAGAATACTCTGAATTCATTGACGCGTATAGTGACATTACTGACAGGGCGCGAAGGGTTGCCATCGAGAAGGAGAATATCAAGCGTGACAAGAAGGCAAAGCAGGAGGAGAAAAGGAAGTCAATCACTGACAAGTTTGTGTCTGATCTTACGGCTCTCATCGATGAGCCTCTTCGCGAGAGGGTAATGGAGAAAAGTTCCTCTTCCTTGTATAGGTACCATAGAACCTTTGTAACCCCTTTTGTTGAAGATTTGACGAGTCCTTACCTTCGTGCTGTTAGCAGCATCAAGAAGAATACACCCGCTGAGTTGGCCAGACAAATCAATGCGCTACTTCAAGGTTTGGATCAGCTGTTTGCCTTGGATTTCTTGTCAGATGACGATGCATTTGAAGGTGCCGTGAAGGCACGTTTCAAGCTGATGTTTCCTGATAAGGTGGCCCTTTTCAGGAAGAGACGCTACGGCAATGACAACGTGATTGATTCCGAGTTTGCTGGCTTCGTGAAGGGTGGCCAATTCTTCAAAGCATTGAGTGTGTTGTACGATTTTGATATGAGCACGACGATTCTGGCAACCGAGCCATCTGCCTCCTTGGTAAAGTCGTGTAATTATCTCACTGAATTCTACTTCAAGAAGCTTGCGCAGAGAGCTTGGAAAAAGCACTTTGATGACCTCAAGGAGACGAAAGATTCATCCCATTCATCTACCACACGCGCCGAAGCGTTCCAAGAGACTCACAATTACTTTGGACAGGTGATGGCAAGGCTAGATGAGTACTCCACATGGTTAGAGGCCAAGCGTGAGGCTGCCAAGACTGAGGAAGAATTGAGTGTTTGGCAACGCGAAGACAAGGTCAAGTCAATGCTACAAGACGTTGTAAGCGGCTACGATGCAGATGCTTTTGACTACTTTATGGATGCAGATAATTTTGACCTCATGTTCAAGTATCAGACAGCAGATTACCTCTCCCGTAGGTTGATTCGTATATTGTATAGGAGGGCTAAAGAAGATGGAGAGGCTAAAGAAGATTGAGCAGATCATCTATTATGGTACGCATGTTGACTAACATACAGACACGATGAATTTGTGTCTCGTCATTTCATCATGACTCCACTGACTGCAGCTGCTTTCCATACAGCGATGGTTCATCCTGTAATATAAGAAGCTTGAATAAAGTAGAGACATCCTTTATTCATATCTTTCTACGGCAGCAAAGGATCATTACGCATCCCTTTAGTACCTCTTCTATCATTTACATCGTACTATATTCATTTCTATCCCCTTCCTATCTACTTTTCTTCTTTTTTCTCTTCTAATCTCTCTCTCTCTCTCTCTCTCTCTCTCTCTCTCTCCATCCTTCCTCTACTATTCAACCAAATCATAACTTTCATCGTCTATATGCGCTTAAGCCGCTCCTCTAGTGGTTTATAAAAGCTCATTAGCACTGCTCAGACGCAGACGTTTTGCGTGCATAGAAGCGATGCAACAGTCTCGTAGCTGATTTGAGAGGTCCACTGTGGGCTGGCCAGCAGCATCACATTCTACCAAATCGGATCAAGCGTCGTGAATATGCGCATGAGCCGCTTCTAGTGGCCCATTATAGTCTGCGGCGATACTATACAAGCTCATTAGCACTGCTCAGACGTTTGGCGTGCATAGAAGCGATGCAACAGTTTCGTAGCTGATTTGAGAGGTCCACTGTGGACTGGCCAGCAGCATCACATTCTACCAAATCGGATCAAGCGTCGTGAATATGCGCATGAGCCGCTTTGAGCGGAGCCGATCTTTGTTGCTCACATTATCAAAATCATATCCATTTGCCATAATCGGTATGATCCTACTCGTCAAAATCTCTTGCTTCTTTTATGTTTGCTTCAGGACTGAACCATACCAAAATGACTTTCTTCGCCATCACAATACTTACGACGTTTCTACCTACTCTCTGCGCTTGGCTGTGCAATCATTCCCTCTCCATCACTTGTTGCTGCCGAATCAGATCCAACTACAACCGGATTATCCGGTTGGCGCAATCATCTCATTTGGGACAATTTTCCACAACTAATACTACTGAATATCGAGAAAGCATCTGCTTGACGGGGAAAAAGTCTGATACCTACGTCGTGAACTTTGCAACATGGTATTCACAAGTCAAAGCTTGTTTGCAAATGCTCGATGCACTGTCATTATTCATAGCCAGCCGCGTAGCCATCAAAAGGATTCTTGTTGTTATCACCATACAAGTGACACAAATCGATTCCAAAATAATGTATTTGTATTCAGCAATGACAGATTGCAGCTCTGTGTAAAATTCCTCTTCGATACCTTCCACTCACGATAAAAACTCTCGCAGGCTTGGCGGGCTGTGCGAGTCCTGATATTACACTCATCACTTCCCGTGCCTTTTGTCAAAGTAGTAAGCTGACTTTGAATCGGGTTAGCAAACGGAGGGAAATAGAATTGATAAAGAAGGGCATTGTCAGCTCCAACGAGACTTGTGAAAGTGGGTAAATCACCAAATGGGCTGATAAAGGGCCCATTCACATCACCAGCCAGCTCTGGGTTGTTCGCACGTGGTTGCTTCTTGATTGGCAAAGAAGACAAGTGAATTGTCATTCGTGCCGCACGTCCCATCTCCAACTATGTTAGGGTATTAGCGCTACTGCAAGTTTCGCTACTTTGCATTACGTTGACGGTAGCATTCTCTTCCACCTTACCTGTGATGAAACCCTTGTACGCATCATAACTGTAGGGCCAGTCCGATGTGTAGGGCTTTCCATTTGAGAACCTTAGAAAGAGTCGTAAAATGAATACTCGCCGATCCAGTAACCCTTTTCAGCCTGCCACTGGGGTAAGTACCCAAGCACAACATTGCTGGGGTCGCATTCTGCCTTTCAACGAGCCATGATATCTTCTTCAGTTTTGACGTTACGAAAGAGCATATGAGGCGTCGTTGGCGCGTTTGCGTTGGCACGCCGAGAGCAAGGACTGGCATTTCATAGAATCTCATCTGGAGCTGGCTGTGGGAGAGAAGGAACCTTTGTAACTCCTTTTGTTGAGGATTTGACGAGTCCATACCTTCGTGCTGTTAGCAGCATCAAGAAGAATACACCCGCTGAGTTGGCCAGACAAATCAATGCGCTACTTCAAGGTTTGGATCAGCTGTTTGCCTTGGATTTCTTGTCAGATGACGATGCATTTGAAGGTGCCGTGAAGGCACTCTTTCTTGAGACGGTTCCAAATAAGGAGGCACTTTTCAGGAAGAGACGCTACGGCAATGACAACTTGATTGATTCCGAGTTTGCTGGCTTCGTGAAGGGTGGCCAATTCTTCAAAGCATTGAGTGTATTGTACGGTTTTGATATGAGCTCTACGATTCTGGCAACCGAGCCATCTGCCTCCTTGGTAAAGTCGTGTAATTATCTCACTGAATTCTACTTCAAGAAGTTAGCGCAGAGAGCTTGGAAAAAGCACTTTGACGACCTCAAGGAGACGAAAGATTCATCCCATTCATCTACCACACGCGCCGAAGCGTTCCAAGAGACTCACAATTACTTTGGACAGGTGATGGCAAGGCTAGATGAGTACTCCACATGGTTAGAGGCCAAGCGTGAGGCTGCCAAGACTGAGGAAGAATTGAGTGTTTGGCAACGCGAAGGCAAGGTCAAGTCAATGCTGCAAGACGTTGTAAGCGGCTACGATGCAGATGCTTTTGACTATTTTTTAGACAATGATTTTGACCTCATGTTCAAGTATCAAACAGCAGATTACCTCTCCCGTAGGTTGATTCGTACATTTTATAGGAGGGCTAAAGAAGATAGGGAGGCTAAACAAGATTGAGCAGATCATCATACGGTACGCATGTTGACTATCATACAGACACAATGAATTTGTGCCTCGTCATTTCATCATGACTCCACTGCCTGCAGCTGCTTGCCATACAGCGATGGTTCATCCTGTATTAGAAGAAGCTTGAATAAAGTAGAGACATCCTTTATTCATATCTTTCTACGGCAGCAAAGTGATCATCACGCATCCCATTAGTACCTCTTCTATCATTTACATCGTACTATATTCATTTCTATACCCCTCCTATCTACTTTTCTTCTTTTTTCTCTTCTAATCTCTCTCTCTCTCTCTCCCCTCTCCCCTCTCTTACCCATACTATTCCAGAAATCGAACCCGCTCCAAACACCTCCAATCCTCCATCTTCCCCACAGTACTCCAAAGCGCAATACTCGCCACCCTCCGTTCCATCCCCAACAAACTCGGATTCTCACTCGCATACATGATGGTATCCAACAAACTCAAATGATTCGTCTCGGGGTTATCATACGCCACAGAGTTGTGTGGCTTCCATGGTCGATCGCGTGTGTAGACTGGACCGTGGAATAATTCGTAGAGAATGTCCAAGGCTGCCTCGTGGTGAGGGTTGGTCGCAAGTGTTAGTTCACTCCAGGCTATATCACAGACTTGTCCTGGTCTCCCACACTGGGCAATATCGGATGTAATCCCCGTGGGTTTCGCAAATGTTGGCCATTGGGGTATCACATCCCGTACCGTCCGAAGCCTCGCCCGTGCCTCCTCAATGGACAGATGCTCCATCCCATATATGGCCGTGGTGTGCGATTGAGGGATAAAGGGTGAGTTGTGCTTGGAGGAAAAGTGTTCGACTGCTCGGGTGAGATCGTTGTCGAATTCTTCGAGTTCGAGCCAGACTGTGAGGCCCTTGAATTCCCATTCGAGGGAACGTCTTGAGGACAGGGGCGAGGTTGGTAGTGTTGTTGTTGTTGTTGGAAAGACCGCTGGTGGTGGGGTGACCACCCCAGCGGTTGTTGTTGATAAGCCTATTGAAGACAAGGGCAATGGAGGAGGAGGAGGTAATGTAGTTGTTGATTCGATGATGAATTCCTCTTCTTCTTGTTTTTCTTCCTCTTCTAGAATAGGCGGTGGTGTCACCTCACGTTGGATTTCCGTCAATAGCTCTTCCGTATCCGAAAGGGAAATGACCGATTCGGCCTTGAGCTCGGGGCAACTTGCCGAGAGGAACATTTTGGAAATGACCGGAAGGCCGGACGTCTCCATCTCCTCTTCGGCAGTAGTAGTAGTAGTAGTGGACGCCATTATTGTTGTTATTGGGCGTCGTATTATTGGAGGGTGATATTTGATGTTGTGATGACGGGCTTGCATGTGTACAGACCCGTAGATGAATAATGAAGGTTGGATGAGAATGGTTGCCTTGTCTTGTTGGAACTCTGAGAAGAGAGGGTTCAATAGAAGGCGGCCGTATGAAACGAGAGGATAGCAAGGTTAGGTGAAACTGAGTATCATTCGACGTGTCAAAAGCATAGATCCTACACGAGTAAAATGCCATGATTTGAGGTCCAAATAGATCACACCTTTGTTCCAAACTCTCTCTCTCTCTCTCTCTTGATGTAAGTCTGTAAAAACAGAGTCTTGTACGCCCTACAATATTGATCGGGGGGCGAATGGATCTTTTTGTTCTTCTTCAAGAACCTCTCACAGAAAATATAGAATAATGAAGATTTTCAACGCCAACGAGCTTTCGTAGTAGGAGCCGTCATCTTGATGCTGGAAGGAGACTTCATCCGATGGAACGAGGACATCAGAATTAATCGAAGCCAGTCTAGCAACGTGTCAACTTTTTATATGCGGTGTCACGTATATAGGGTGATTGATTGAATGCCAAGTGCTGAAAGTAATGGGCTCATTGCGAGTGCAGCAAGTGTGAACTTTCGAATATTTGGGTGGATCGGAGACAGATGGTGTCAACAGTCAACACGCACCTGAGAATTGAGAACATACTAATTCCTAGCCGTTGAGGGCTGTTGAAAAATTAATTGGGAGTCCACGAACCCTCTTCGGGAAGAGGACATTTGGCAACTCCGCGCTTCGCGCGTGACGAATCGGCGAAGGATCGATCTTGGTTGATGAATCTCTTGAATGTTGGAATTTGGCGTGTGTGGTGACTACATACCCCAAGACCAAGTGCAAACAAGAAGGAACGCAAGAGAAATGAAGTAGAAATCAATAGCTTAGCACGGCCGTGGATAAGAAGTATGATGAAGTGGGATCTTGTAAAAGTATGTTAGGTGTTGCTGCAGTATCAGCTACTATGCTATCTGCTAGGATCATGCGGCAGCGGTGGACCTATTCGTAGACACAAACACCTCATTACAAAGCAAGATATGATGAAGATGATGCGAACATCCTCATGTCAGAACATAAACATAAGCACAGCCACCAAGCAGAAATCGAAGTAAATCAGAAGTTGTTATTCTTCGTTACACAACTTGAGTTACTGTCAATAGATTAACCATCTGCCATCATAATTACTGCAACACACTCCAACAATTCTTCACTAATGATTCTTCCACTTCTACTCCACATCCTGGATTATTCGCTAAGTGGCATTACCTGAGGATGAAGTAGTGACCATGATATGAACGGTAAGCACAAAAGATTAGTAAATAAAGGGGTTGAGAAACAATGAAGACTAAAAGCAAGTTGAAGCGAACCGTGCCCTGTAGGTTACATCGTCACTTACCATGGCCCCTGGCCGAGAGAGGTCATCCTATGTCCTCTTCTTCGAGAACTTCTTCAGGAGCATGACCCCCGTCTAAAAATATCTCCAGACGTGCAGGCATAGTACTCGTACACAGTTGAATCGCGAAGAACTTTAATGCACATGTAACCAGTATGTGTGCAATCAGATGTTGAACCAGGGAGATACAACAAATAACCTTGTCCCACTGTGCCACCAGAGACCTCATAATCCGGACAACTTACACAGGTTTTGGCTTGCCATATCATATTGTATGATGGAGGATCAGCATACACAGAATTATCGTAAACAACGAAGTTTCCATCACATTGGAAGTAAGCAAGAGCTCCTGCATTTGTGCCTGACGCCCACAATGCATTTGAATTTGGATCAGTTAATACCAGATTGCCATCAAACTGCATTTCCAACTTGTAGTTATCCGTAGTCGTGATGCTTTCATCTACGTCCAAACTAAAGGGGAACTTAAATCCTTCAGATGAAGCCACAGTCGTATCAGTTCTTTCGAACATCTCTCCAGACGTAAAGGCATAGTAGTCTTTCAATTCTCCTGAAATTTCATCACGAACTTTGATGCACATGTACTCAGGGCATTCACACTCAGATGTTACACCTGGAAGATACAAAGCAACCCCTGTCCCTCCTACGCCGCAATCGGTACAGGTATTGGATTGCCACAAGGATGTAACAGCACCGGATTCGTACACAACGAGGTTTCCATCACATTGAAATTGAGCAAGAGCTCCTGCATTATTTGTGCCTGACGCCCACAACTCTGCCCCATCTCTATCAGATAATACGAGATTGCCACCACTCTGCATTTCCAACTTGTAGTTATCCGTAGTCGTCGTGATGCTTTCGTTTTCGTCCAAACTAAAGGGGAACTGAATTCCTCCAGGTGAAGGATAAGTAGAATAAGTTCTTTCCATTTCAAAACCAACTTCAGACGTAAAGGCATAGTAGTCTTTCAATTCTCCTGAACTTTCATCACGAACTTTGATGCACATGTAATCAGGGCATTCACACTCAGATGTTACACCTGGAAGATACAAAGCAACCCCTGTCCCTCCTGCGCCGCAATCGGTACAGGTATTGGATTGCCACAAGGATGTAACAGCATCGGATTCGTACACAACGAGGTTTCCATCACATTGAAATTGAGCAAGAGCTCCTGCATCTTGTGACTGACGCCCACAACTCTGCCCCATCTCCATCAGTTAACACCAGATTGCCATCAGACTGCATTTCCAACTTGTAGTTATCCGTAGTCGTCGTGATGCTTTCGTTTTCGTCCAAACTAAAGGGGAACTGAATTCCTCCAGATGAAGGATAAGTAGGATAAGTTCTTTCCATTTCAAAAATCCACTTCAGACGTAAAGGCATAGTAGTCTTTCAATTCTCCTGAACTTTCATCACGAACTTTGATGCACATGAAATCAGGGCATTCACACTCAGATGTTACACCTGGAAGATACAAAGCAACCCCTGTCCCTCCTGCGCCGCAATCGGTACAGGTATTGGATTGCCACAAGGATGTAACAGCATCGGATTCGTACACAACGAGGTTTCCATCACATTGAAATTGAGCAAGAGCTCCTGCATCTGTGCCTGACGCCCACAACTCTGCCCCATCTCCATCAGTTAACACCAGATTGCCATCAGACTGCATTTCCAACTTGTAGTTATCCGTAGTCGTCGTGATGCTTTCGTTTTCGTCCAAACTAAAGGGGAACTGAATTCCTCCAGATGAAGGATAAGTAGGATAAGTTCTTTCCATTTCAAAAACCACTTCAGACGTAAAGGCATAGTAGTCTTTCAATTCTCCTGAACTTTCATCACGAACTTTGATGCACATGTACTCAGGGCATTCACACTCAGATGTTACACCTGGAAGATAAAAAGCAACCCCTGTCCCTCCTGCGCCGCAATCGGTACAGGTATTGGATTGCCACAAGGATGTAACAGCACCGGATTCGTACACAACGAGGTTTCCATCACATTGAAATTGAGCAAGAGCTCCTGCATTATTTGTGCCTGACGCCCACAACTCTGCCCCATCTCTATCAGATAATACGAGATTGCCACCACTCTGCATTTCCAACTTGTAGTTATCCGTAGTCGTCGTGATGCTTTCGTTTTCGTCCAAACTAAAGGGGAACTGAATTCCTCCAGGTGAAGGATAAGTAGAATAAGTTCTTTCCATTTCAAAACCAACTCCAGACGTAAAGGCATAGTAGTCTTTCAATTCTCCTGAACTTTCATCACGAACTTTGATGCACATGAAATCAGGGCATTCACACTCAGATGTTACACCTGGGAGATACAAAGCAACCCCTGTCCCTCCTGCGCCGCAATCGGTACAGGTATTGGATTGCCACAAGGATGTAACAGCACCGGATTCGTACACAACGAGGTTTCCATCACATTGAAATTGAGCAAGAGCTCCTGCAATATTTGTGCCTGACGCCCACAACTCTGCCCCATCTCCATCAGATAACACCAGATTGCCATCAAACTGCATTTCCAACTTGTAGCCATCTGTAGTCGTAATGCTTTCGTTTTCGTCCAATCTAAAGGGGCACTCAGTTCTTTCGAAAATCTCTCCAGACGTAAAGGCATAGTAGTCTTTCAATTCTCCTGAACTTTCATCACGAACTTTGATGCACATGTACTCAGGGCATTCACACTCAGATGTTACACCTGGAAGATACAAAGCAACCCCTGTCCCTCCTACGTCGCAACCGGTACAGGTATTGGATTGCCACAAGGATGTTTCAGCAGCGCTATACACAACGAGGTTTCCATCACATTGAAATTGAGCAAGAGCTCCTGCATTATTTGTGCCTGACGCCCACAACTCTGCCCCATCTCTATCAGATAATACGAGATTGCCACCACTCTGCATTTCCAACTTGTAGCCATCTGTAGTCGTGGTGATGCTTTCGTTTTCGTCCAAACTAAAGGGGAACTGAATTCCTCCAGGTGAAGGATAAGTAGAATAAGTTCTTTCCATTTCAAAACCAACTCCAGACGTAAAGGCATAGTAGTCTTTCAATTCTCCTGAACTTTCATCACGAACTTTGATGCACATGAAATCAGGGCATTCACACTCAGATGTTACACCTGGAAGATACAAAGCAACCCCTGTCCCTCCTACGCCGCAATCGGTACAGGTATTGGATTGCCACAAGGATGTAACAGCACCGGATTCGTACACAACGAGGTTTCCATCACATTGAAATTGAGCAAGAGCTCCTGCATCTGTGCTTGATTGCCACAATGTACTTGAATTTGGATCAGTTAATACTAGATCGCCACCACTTTGCAATTGTAACTTGAAGCCATCCGTAGTCGTGATGCTTTCGTTTTCGTCCAAACTAAAGGGGATCCGAAATCCTCCAGATGAAGCCTCAGTCGTATCAGTTCTTTCGAAAATCTCTCCAGACGTAAAGGCATAGTAGTCTCTCAATTCTCCCGTACTTTCATCACGAACTTTGATGCACATGAAATCAGAGCATTCACACTCAGATGTTTCGCCTGGAAGATAAAAAGCAACCCCTGTCCCTCCTACGCCGCAATCGGTACAGGTATTGGATTGCCACAAGGATGTAACAGATGCGCTATCGCTATAAACAACGAGGTTTCCATCACATTGAAAGTATGCGAAATTTTCTCCCGAAGTCCGTGATTCCCACAACTCTGCCCCAACTTCATCAGATAATACCAGATTGCCATTAGCCTGCAATACCAACTCGTATCCATATTTGTTCTCAATTTTTTCAAGACGTTCCAACTTCAAGGGGAAGCTAAACCCTCCAGATGATGACTGTGACGTTTTGTATTGTCCAGAGTGGGAGGCATTTTTAACGAGGCAGCGGCGAGCATACGGTAATTTCTCATCACAACAATTTTCCTTACTGCGGTAAAGCGGTTCCCATTTGTCTGCAATGCCACCACAATAAGGTGAACATGCATCTATCTACGCAATCTTGAACGCACGTCTCAGCACCCCAATTGACATACCACTGAAATGTCCCTAACTCTGCAGCTTGAGAGCCAGCGCACTCTTCCATTTTCCAGGAAAACCTCAATTTACAGCACAATTCTCTGCTACTGTAGAGCTCGTCCCACATCTCTGCAGGACCACCGCAAGGAGAATTTCCGACGCAATCTTGCATGCAGGTGCTGTCGTCCGAATCAACGAACCACTTGTTTGTGCCTACATACGTAGAGCCATCAGAGTCCAATGAGATGCCCAAGCACTCATTGACAAGCCAACTAAAGTGCTTCTCGCAGCATTCCTGGAGCGTGGAAGAAAAATACGAAGATTGATCGCGAATCATGTATACTGGTATATTTCCGTCTTTTATGCAAGTGTTGCTCCTGCCAAGCCAATCGGGATAGTATTCACCATTTGTTAACGCTGGTGTGGTGCCCGAGCACTCATCGACATGCCAACTAAAGTGCTTCTCGCAGCATTCCTGGAGCGTGGGAGAAAGATACCAAGATTGATCGTGAAACATGTATACTGGTATATTTCCGTCTTTTATGCAAGTGTTGCTCCTGCCAAGCCAATCGGGATAGTATTCACCATTTGTTAACGCTGGTGTGGTGCCCGAGCACTCATAGACATGCCAACTAAAGTGCTTCTCGCAGCATTCCAGGAGCGTGGGAGAAAAATACCAAGATTGATCGTTGAACATATACTCTGGCGCTAGCACATCTCCATGTTTTATGCAAGTGTTGCTCCTAGCAAGCTGATCGGGATAGTATTCACCATTTGCCAACGTTGGTGTGGTGCCAAGACAGGTATATAGATTCCAATGATAAAAATTCTCGCAGCATTCCTGCAGTGAAGCGGTCAAGAAATAGCCGTATAAGTTCAGCATATAGTAGGGTTGCTGGCCTATAATCAAAGGCGGAGCGGAGGGAGATTTAATAGATGAATCAGGAGAAATCAGCGCAGCAGCAGTACATCAAGATATATCTAGCACAGTAAGTGTACTTACCGTCATCCAAGCATCCTTCATTTGATCCATCCCAATCGGGGTAAAATAACTGTCGAATGCAACCACCGTCATCCCTTGGATACCTGTTCATACAAGAATCATAAGCGTATCCAAGAAAGAATTTTTTACAGCAAACTTCCATTGAACTCGATAACCACTGTGTAGGATTCAACGCCATGTAATCTGGATGTTCGCCATCGTTCCTTGGTGGTCAAAGGGGGCAATTGATTATTAATAAGTATATGTGTACAATTTGAAGAGAATAATATTTAGATGCAGCACACATCATAGGAAAAAGACTCACCTACATCCATCGTTATTTGGTATCCATTCAGGATAAAACAAATTGACGCCAGTTGCTTGAGATGGTGCTTGGGTTGGTGAGGCAGAAGGTTGACAAGAGGGTGTTAAAGACGGATCGGAAGATGGCTCTTCAGATGGCTGAGATGAGGGGTCTTCGGATGGCTGAGACGAGGGTTTGGATGTTGGTTCTGACGATAACGATGGCTCTTCGGATGGCTCTTCAGCGTCATCTGCATTCAAAGTCCTATGATTGGGTGATGATTCTTCAAGCTTAGTCCTTCGCAAACCATACTTCGCCTTTGCTTTTTCAACATCATAATTCGAACTAGCAACAATCCTTCGCTCCCCTTGACGAAGGGGGCGGATATGTTTGCTGCTTCCAACACTTCCAACGTCATTTTTTGACGTGACATTGCCTGACGCCGATGCTGGTCGAAGCGAACTAGCTAGCCGATCAGATGGAGGAGTTGCAGTTGCACCAACGCGACCTCCGGTAGCAATGAGAACAGCTACAGCTAGGGCTACGACACTACAGAATCTCATGAGGAAAAATTACGACAGTGGCGTGACAAGTATTACTAGATATGTATATGTACTGCGCAGTGATAGCAGTAAAGATGACGATAGCCTCCCGAGACTCTGTTCGAAATTGATAATGTAGAGAAAACACAACATGACAATTGGTGAGAGAATGAAAATGGAAGCTGTGCTGATAATCGCATAGACAATTTTCACTTCGATTATCGCCCGTCGATGGGCTGAGTTGCCGCCGCTTGTATTGCAGCCACAGTAACCCACCAACACCAGGCCCGGCACTTTCGATACTAATACACGCACTGAAATATTGATGCACTCACCACGAACCGATACTTATGGTACAAGCTTGTTAGGCTTCTAGCAAGCTTCGATGAAGATTACATACTTATGTAGGCTTCTTCCGGAAAAGAAGTAAGTGGAAGGTGGGGTCTTAATTTTTGTCCGGGACATTTTTTCACATGGGAATTAGTAATAGCAGTCCCAGACGCCGTCTCTTCTCCTTTTTTCCTGTAAGAATGACCACATTCCTACCCAAGGGTAAGTGAGCCCTGCTTATTTAGGCTTGTTCCTACCTCGAAGTTTCACATCGATCAGCAACTGTAAACGTGGTGACTTGGTTCTCGAGAAAGCACATACAATCAACCACCTCGTACGCCATAAGACGGTATATTGTGGGATAAAGAACAAGGGCACACTGACTGTCCTTTTCTTTATCCCTCGGTACCATACCTACACCCCCTCGGTACCGTACCTAACCGTCTTGACTATCTTTGACTACTTATGCATGGCGTACGAGGTGAATTAGTTTAGAGGCCTGTGCAAATTGAAAGAAGTATTTCATTCCTGTCGGTCATTATTTTCATGTCGCATTGTAATTATTGTACATAAATGTCGCTGATACTTACTTATAGATGGCAGACCGCCCGCGCTAACGACGTAGGCGGGGTGTTAATCGAACATCTCGATCGGCTGGTACTGAGAGATTCTCGGTACCAGCCGGCAAAGAGATCCAGTCTCTTCGCTTCGGCCAAGACCAAGATGATGATGGTACTATTTTTCATGTCCAACCTGAGTAGAGACAGGTTGAGTTTTTTTAGCTTCATCGAGAGAGGCTGAAGGGCTGCAACAACCCGACATTTGTGTGAACGGAAGCTTAATAAACAGAGTATATTTAATAAACAGGATGTGTGTATATAAAAGTCATATTTTTGTTTACAGGTTGCAGTAAAAACCTGAAATAATACTTATGCTATAACAGGAGCGGTAGAGACTCGTATATAAACCTCCCAAACCCACCCTCTCAATCAAATATGATATATTATGGTGACGTTTGGTACGCTTGGAGCCGATACAAGAGTCATAAATTGTCTCCCCAAAACAAAGTGCCACAACCAGAGAACATCTATTCGTGTGTCACGTATCGAGTCTAAGTAGATTTCACTGAGATGTTCTTCTCAATCAATGCTCGTCATACTCTCATCCGAGAGAAGATGATCACAGCCAGCATCTCTTTTGAATGACGCTGTAATATGAAGAAATTTCGATGTGCGACTTGACACCACATCATTATCGTGCCTCTTGGACTTCTTGATATCATCACCTAGCAACCAGTTCAATCTGGACAAGGAGGACACATTGTCATCCACATTATTCTCACAACCACCATCATCGTTGAATAATTTGACACGAACTATATCCATCTCAATCGTTTCCACATCCACAATCAAATCTTTTCCATCTCGTAATTCTTTTATAAGATCTGGGATGAATCCACGATTATAGGGTGAAAAGATGTGAGCCGTAGGATTGTGACTCTGTCCTCCTCCTCCTCGTTTGAGCAATGTGGCAATTGTGTTGGAGAGTGGTTGGACTTGGGATGGACGATAGATGCAATCGCTTGCAATGATTGTATCATATTTTTTTTTTCTTCTTTCATTGTTAGTATTAGTAGTAGATTGATCGTTTGGAGCACTCGTTACAAAATCAAACCAATCCAGTGTGTCAATGTGCAACTTATCCCCTTCTTCCAAAAGTCTTCCAACACTTGATGCATTATTTGATGAAGCTGCTGCTTCTGCAGCTACTGCAGTATTGTAACGAAGCATATGAAGAACATCCCTATTGACTTCTGACAGTGTCAAGGAATTCACACTACAACTCCTCTCCTTCTCCTCACAATCACCACCACCATTCTTGGACAAAACACCAGTCAAAATCCCACCAAGACCAACCCCACTACCCAACTCCAAAACATCACCGACCAATTCTTCGGGATGCATATTTCCAAAGTACAATCCCATGACGATACTACTATCCCAAGTGGTGGATCCGGTACCTGCTCCTGATTGGATTCCGTTGGTGATTTCTTGGAGTGGAAATGTGATGATTACTTTGTTTGCTTCTTGCTGCTGCTGCGTTGAGGACGTGCTCCTATCATCATTATGATTGTCAGCGGATGAATGCTGCTGAAGCAATACTGTAATCTCCTTGCGAGCATGTTCAATATCATACGCTTCCTCCAAAACATACTCCGCATTATTGTAATGATGATTGGATGATGCTGGAGGATGAGGAGGATGCAAGCGATAATAAGTGTGAGATTTACCATCACTAGAAATGTACATTTCGTCACCCTCGAGTAATAGTTGAGGTGATGGAGGTGGTGTGATAATGATAGATGGTGCTGGTGGTGGTTGTGGTGGTGGTGGTTGAGATATGGATTGATTCATGATGTGATGAGAATGGTGCCGTCGCTGCATGTGTTGTCGTTCTTGACACGAAGTGTTGGTGGCAAGTGAGGTCATGGCTATTGATTTGTGCTGCTGCTTCAAGTAGAATGGTTTGAATTCAAACAATGTCGACGACTTGGCTGCAGCTGTTGCGTGTCTTGCTGCAACTCTGCTACTGCGTTTCATCGTCTAGAGAGAGTATCGTACAAAATGGAATGAAGAGCACCGTATCATCGACCTGATGGCGTTCGCATCGATACTTAGATGTAGAGAAGTCGCTTTTTTGTTCATCGATCCATCGATCTTTTTGATGATTTATCTTGGATCTTTGTGAAGAGAAGCGAACCCTTCATGTCGTACCGGTATTAATGTAGGAGTAGCTTACAATACAACCTGTCTTGAAGTCTTTTCTCTGAATTCAGAAAACCCTTACATCAAGAATCAAGACAGCAAAGGTGTGGCGAGTATCCCGGCGGACGTGAATTCAGTGGGATCTACAATGGCGGCGATCTGTAGTGTTACCCTATCCAATATATTGCCAATTGTTGCTTCTCAGCCGCCACAGGAATAAACTACCCTGTAAAGGTGCTTAACATGCTGCTCTCGGTGAGCTGAGTTCGAATCCGTGCTGTATCTTATTTTTTACAAAAAAAATTCGTTAGCCCCACTTCAACCTGGGCTGAAGGGTTAACCCCAAAAAAACCTGCCTTATCCAGTTTCCTTGGGTCTTTGGCTCCATATCACACCTGAAGGCGTTCAACTCTAGAGAGAGAGAGGCGTTCGCATCGATAGAGATTGTCGCTTTTTTGTTCATCGATCATCGATCTTTTTGATCGATGATGTTGTTGGATTGATCTTGGATCTTGGATCTCTGTGAAGAGAAGCGAACCCATAATGTCGTACCGGTATCAACTTTCATCCTTTTGCTTCATAGTACAGCCCTTCGCGAAGTCTTTTCTCTGAATTCAGAAAACAAGCACAAGTTGTGAGCATCTCTCACTCTTTCCAAGTGGCTACTTTTAGCTGAATGACCGACAGCGCGCGTTGGTCGTCGTTGTATGTAGGAGGCGAGTATTTATTGATGGAACTGTCGAAGGTAGTGGAAGAATCAAAGAATGCATGACCTGTCAGTAAGTACAGAGAGGCAGGCAACCATACAAACGGCAAACATCCGCGCGCACTCTCTAGAGAATCGCATTTTCAAAAGTGCGAAGATTCCAGATACGATATCTATATAATAACATTAGTATGAAAAAGACGTCGTCCTCCTCCTCGCTGCCCAAACAACCTCAGCAGCAACAGCAGCAGAGGCGGAATCGTTCACGATCTTCATCCTCCAATAATTACCGTCACGGCAATAGTAACAACATCAACATGAGGATGACGCGACGACACAGTCCCAGACGTGGACCAACCAATAACAATAATAACACCCTCCGACGAAGCAGATCCAATAATCGTCGCACCAGTGCTGACGATGACAATTATCGTTTTTTTTCTCGTTCCTCCGACAAACTATCGAAATCAAAAGGCAAGTCGTCCAAGAGTAAAATGCACATGCCGCATATTATACCCAATATTAGCCCCAGTGTGCTGTTGAAAAAGCATCCGAATGGGAGACATAACAATAACAACCAACGGGGTGGCAAATTATCGGAGAACTATTATTGTTGCAATGGTGGAATTCATTCGAGGAGGAGGAGGGGACGAAGTTCCACACCCAAAGATCGACCCTTTTCAAACACACTGAGACGTTCACTGTCTGCTGGAAACAATCGTCGCAACAACAACAATCCAAGTCGAAGCAACAACAACAATCATAATAAAATGCGAAGAAGTCTCAGTGCCAATAACAACTCGACCATGCGGAATACTACTACTACTACTACACAGGGGAGTCGATTTCGTCGATTACGTTCCTTTTCTACCGGAGATCGTGGTAGTGGTAATCGCAATTCCGCCAGCAGTAACAATAATAGTACGCGACGAAGGAGTGCCTCCTTTCAACCACCATCCTCCAGTAGTCGACAACAACGACAATATAATAATGAAGATGCGGATAGGTTTAATACGAATGGGAGGAGACGATCTGCCTCTAGTGGAAGGTTGAATTACAATAATTCAAGTAGTGGTACTACTACTACTACTGGAAAACAACCACCATCGTGGTACAATCGAAGGGGTACTGATCCAGAGAAATATCCCGAGAAAAGTCAAAGACGACAACGACGTCGACGGGGGAAGAGTATGCCTGCTCGATTCTTACATGGCATGACCTTTTGGAAGAAAAGTAATGATGATGATGATGCCAACAACAACAATACTTCCAACAACTACTATCAACATCATCAGGTCCCATCTGACTTGGGTATGTCGTCGTCGTCACGTGGTAATAATCGAGAACGGGGTGGTGGTGGTGGTGGGAAGAAATCATCTACTACTACAGCTACAACAGCAAATGTTGTGTCATCAAGTGGTGGTGGTAGTGGTGGTAAGGTGAATAATGAATGGGGGGTAAAACCAACAAGAGGAAGATCACGTCCCAAACATACTTCTCGCAATCATCGAAGTAGTAATAGTGATACCAACAACAACAACAACAACAACAACAATAAAGATCAAAATATGAAAGAGTTGGAAGCTGAAATAGCTACAATTGCCACAAAACAACCACCAGCAACAACAACACAACCACCACCACCCATACTCCATCATCACAACCCTCCTCCACCACCATTACCACCTAATTCACGTCCACCACCACCACCCTTTGGTAAACTCCAACAACAACCACCACCACCACCACCACCCACTACTACTACTACCAATAAAAAACAACACTATCATCGATCCAAATCCCTACCTAGAAATTATCCACGGTATACCCTCCTAGATGTCATGGTAGGGATGGAAAAGGATATCTATGTACCAATACGGAACAACAAACGTCCTTCCAATGATAGTGGTAGTAATAAAAGTGGTGGTAATGGTGGTGGTGATTTTGATTCAGTCATTTCACCAATTGCCAGTATGGATAGTTCATGGAGGTATAAGGAAGATAATCTGTTGTTGATGAAGAGTATGGCTAGTTTAAAGGATGCTAGAAGAGGTAGTGCTGCTGGAAGAGGAGGGTTGAGGGGTGTTCCGTCAACAAAAGGAATGAGTCGGATAAGTAGTGGATTGGAAGGGTATAATGATTCTGGAAAGGGTACTAATGAGGGTGGTAGTAAAATGAGAAAGCAACAGCTACTGCAACGACAGCAGTCAATGCCACAAGTGTCTGGAGGACCGATTCGATTCCCGCCACCTCCTCCTCCAATGCCACCACCTAAACCAAAGACAGCAATTGTTGGTGATATAAATGATATTGATGGTGATGATGATGACGATGACGACGAGGAAGGGGTGGGAAAAGAAAACGTGATGGACTTGAATGATATTGATGGAGATGATGATGACGATGATGATGATAAGAAGGAGGAGGAACAAGATATGGACAGTATTCCCTTGACAGACGCACCACGACGACGTTCCAAATCTCCTCAAGTAGAAAAAAAGCAACAAGAAGAAGAAGAAGAACCATCCTCCTCCCAAGTGACTTTTGAAAATGATGACACAAATAATAATGACAGCAGCAATACTAACTCCGAGCGTGACGACAAGGATACTACTACATCCAGTAGTGCAAGTTGCAAGGAAGAAGAAAAGACGGAACATAGTAGTCAATCAATGACGGAAAAGACGGGACAACAATCCTTCCAAACCCCCGATGATTTTACATTTCGATCATGTATCCTTCGTCCGGAGCCTATATCAAGTGTGTATGGTAGTAGTGCTACTGAATCGCGGGAGTTATCATCCACCACCGCTAATACGGTAGAAAAGAAGAAGGGGGTGGAACCACCGGGTAGTACTTGTGATGACTTGGACTCGCTTGTGGAAAATAGTGTGGATAGTGATAGTAGTAGTAGTAGTAGTAGCAGCGGCAGTAGTAGTAGTAGCTGCAGCGGTGGCAGCAGCAGTAGTAGTACTTATGGGGAAGCTGATTCATTGATTGGATATGCATCGGTTGCATCCGACGAGAAGGTTGGATCGATCGCTCCTCCATCTCATTCAAGTGTTCGAAAGAAAAAGCCAGGTGCAATCAAGGTAGGAATGTCACCCGGTGGTGGTGATCGTTCCTCGTATTCAATGGGGACCTTGACCTTAATGCATAATGAGCTACAACGGAAGATGTCCAAGCTGCAGGATGGGTTAGATGAGCACGGTCGACCAATTAAGGAAGTGGATGTAGCATCGATCGATTCATCGACAGGTCGAGTATCCGATCTGACACTACCCACCGTCCTCATGAAGGCACCACCACCAGCCTCACGAATCCGAGCCATGAAACCAAAGCCGCTAACAACCCGTCGAACGAAGACGGGTAACTTGGAGCTCCAGGGAGATATCGATGCAATGAAATCATTGGCAGTGTCGGAACTTTCCATGGCTTCGCCTGTTCAGAGTGCCTATCCAAAAAGTATGAGCATGAGAATGACGTCGTACAAGAAAACAGTCAACAACAACAAAGCCTCAGGAGCAGCAGCAGCAGCTGGAGCGTTGCCTCCGACAACAAGACGGGCAAGTGGACGACGTACTACTCAGCCAAGGCAAAAGATTTCCCCCATCGTTGAAACTTCCGAAGAGCCTGCTGTTCAAACCACGTTCAAGAAAAAGTCGTCCAGTTCTAGATCACTCCAAAGCAGACAATCTCATGGAACTATGGCGAGTGCAGGTACCACTAGTCAAATGCCCATGAAACCAGCCAGTGGTGCAGGGCATCGGCATGCACCACCGCCTCCAAAGCATCGGCCGGCTGGTACGAAAATTGATATTGGAGAAGTTGTACAACAACTCAAAGTGGTGCAAGGTCAAGCGCCGACGCCACTTTCTACATCAGGTAGTGTAGGAAGTGGAAGTGGAAGCATTTCTTGGAGGAGGCAATACTTGCAAAAAGCCAATAGCAGCAATAGTGTGAGTAGTAGTGTAAAGCATTCCAGCGTGGAGGGGATGAAATGGTCGGACAAGTTTGGAAAATCGGGCAGGTACTCAGGAGATGTGAATGCGGATTATGTTCCGAATGGTATGGGTTCCATGCAATATGACTTTGGGTTGACGGTGGATGGAAGATGGGTGGATGGCACTCTTTTACATAATGACTTGAACGAAGAATTCGCGGTGTGAAAGTGGTTGTTTTCCATTTTTGGTATGTGTGTAATCGTTTCTCTTTTATATGAATATGCATAAGACTCTTAATTTCTATGTTTATGTATATCTACAAGAGAAGTCGTCTTATGATTGATGTATCGAAAGTAAAGCGTGTCAGTCATAGAGTATATGTAATTCGAGTGGATCATTGCGTCGTGACGGAAAACGGATAGAGCGTTCAAGTCAACCCAAGGGAAACGCAGACGGGAATCAGAGATAGACTGTACAAAAGACGGAAGAAAAAAGAAGAAAAGCAACGCTCGTTCATTGTGATCCGTAACATAGACATTATTTGTTAATATTTCACAGAGAATTGTAACCTATTCCTATTCCATCAAGAATGTGCATTTGTCTCCATCTCTTAAGTCATTATATCTTTCTAGCAGCAATGTTGGATTCTTTCTTTTTTCATATTCCATTTTCAGATTTTCTTTAGTTTGCCCATGATGATCCATACATCTGTGTCTCAGTCTTTCCATGAAGCTCCTTCTTTGGTGGCACCTTTCCAGAATAAGTGTATTCTCCACCCTCCCTGTCACGGAAGTTGACAGGATCTCCCTTAATATCACTAATTCCAACCATGGCAGGTCCCAATCCAGTACTGACCTCCATGAGAACCTTAGGATCCTTGTAGTGAGTAACAGCCTTCACAATGGCACGAGCACGAGCCTCTGGGTTGGCAGATTTGAAGATTCCACTCCCAACGAACACTCCATCCATACCAAGTTGCATCATAAGAGCGGCATCCGCAGGTGTGGCGACTCCACCAGCGGCAAAGTTCACGACAGGAAGTCTACCATTATCAGCAACGAACTTGACAAGTTCATAAGGGGCCTGAAGCTCCTTGGCAGCCACGAAGAGTTCATCCTTGGTCATGACCGAAAGACGTTTAATTTCCCCCTGAACAGTTCGTGCATGACGGACAGCCTCCACAATGTTTCCAGTGCCAGCCTCGCCCTTGGTACGGAGCATGGCCGCACCCTCCGCACATCTACGGAGTGCCTCACCAATGTTACGACATCCACAAACAAATGGAACATTGAACACATTCTTATCAATATGATTCACCTCATCGGCCATGGTCAGCACCTCACTCTCATCAATATAATCAATTTCACATGCCTCCAAAATCTGTGCCTCGACAAAGTGTCCAATACGAGCCTTGGCCATGACGGGGATGGTAACGGCGTTTTTGATTTCGAGGATCATGTTGGGGTCGGACATGCGTGCGACTCCTCCGTCGCGACGGATGTCGGCGGGGATGCGTTCGAGGGCCATGACGGCGACTGCTCCGGCTGCTTCGGCGATCTTGGCTTGTTCGACGTTCATGACATCCATCTATATTATGTGTTGTTTGTAGTGATGGAATTGAGTGAATATAAGGTTTGTTGGTGAGAGATGTGATGTAAAAGAATCATTTCAATTGGACAGAAACAAAAGTCTCTGCTATCACAGAAAATCTTTTCTGCATTCATCGTTTTCATTCCATCGCTCTGCATCAATCGTTTCTACATGACCATCGAGAAGACAAGCTTATTGCATTTCATGAGATGATACATCAATCATACCCAGAGGTGCCTACGTGTAACTCAACTCGCTCCCACTTCTTTCCGAATCAATGGATGACTGTAAGCATCGACGTCGAAAGATTGTTTCTTTTTATTGCTGCAGCGGACACATCTCATGTCAAGAATCTATAGCCGCCCAAGAGTTCACACCGTTACTTCACCACCCTTTACACGAACCTAGCACAGCATCAAAGCACATCTCATGTCCAAACTCTTTCACCTCAAAACACACATGAATCTTGTGAACTTACAATAACACCACCCTTAAGCATCTGTGCCAATCCCTGCTTGACCTTATCGGTACCAATCTTGGCTCCATTTCCGTTACCGTTAGTTCCAGTCATCTTAGAAGTTTTCTGTATGTATATAGTTGGATATTATGAACACAGTCACCGTTGATACGATAAGTAGGTGGGTAAGGAGAGATTGTACCGTGGAGGTGAATGGAGGAGGTGATGGTTTTTCGACGGTGCTGACAGGGTGCTGACTGCTTTTTTGCGGCCGGAGGGCCGATTGGAAGGATTCCTGAAATCTTTGGACGGTGGGATGGACAGACGTGCCCTCTTTCAATTTCTGCATGCTTTTCTTTTTTACAATACCGTTGATACGTAGTTTCACGAAGCACAGAAATAACCTAAAGACCCACATATATATACACAATAATGAGCTGAATTCGGGGCTGGGGGGCTGACAAGGGTCTTGGGAGATGGGGGAAGAGAGATCATTCACGGTTCAACTTGTCACTTTTCCTTCTCTTCGTTTCACTCTCATTTCTTTTTCTCCATGAATGACCACAGACCGCAGACAACTGTCATCCACTTACCCGGCCGTAGTGCAACTGTCATCAACCATGAACGACACCACCCTACCAAAGAAGCGTCAACCCCGCTCCAAACAACCCACCCTCCGCCCAGGCTTTGGCCTTAACGACTGGCTAACCCTCCTCCGTCACGCCAAAGACCTCTCCCAACGTCGTGGCGCACCCATCCGCCGTTCCATCCCCCTCTCCGAAGTCCGCACGCACAATAAACCCTACGATGGGTGGATGATCCTTCGTGGAAAAGTATACAATATCGCACCATATTTGCAATATCATCCGGGGGGAAGTGAGATATTGGAAAAGTGTTTGGGCAGGGATGCAACGAGATTGTTTGATCGGTATCATTCTTGGGTGAATTTGGAGGGGTTGATTGGTCCACTGCTTTTGGGATATGTGGAGATTGAGAAGAAGGGTGGTGGTGAGGATGAAGAGGGTGGTGGTTATCTGACGGGAGCATCAAGCAACAACAGTAATGCTAGTGGGAATGAGATTGTGCTCCCCTCGGTCAATACAGCTACGTCGTCTTCTGCTGAAACGACGTCACAAGCACAAGCGAATATAGAGTTTTCAATGCCAAAACCACGACCACCAAAAGGAAGTGTTGTTCCTTCTCTTTTAGGTCCAAATAATGATGATGATGAGAAAGAAGAGGAACTCTTATGATGTAGAGTGTCTCAAGTACATGTAAAAAATATGCACTAACAGAACTGCTTTTCTACAGCGGTAAACGAAAGCAGCTACAGTATCGTTACTAAAAAGCACAGAAAACAGCTTTCTTTGTAGAAAAATCCCGGGAAAACACGGCTGGAACGTTTCGAAGTTGTTGAGACAGGTCACGGGCTCGGTTTTGATATCGGATGTGCAGAAGGACAGCCCATAAAACATGACAGCTGTTGGTGAAGATGAAGATCATACATATCGTGTCTCATTTATTCAGTAAGATCATGCGTATCGTGCATTCAGTTCAGTCAATCGTTATGATAGAATTGCAGCTCATGCTTACATAAATAAAGTAACTATGTAAACACGATGCACGATGCATCATATATCTGAAAAAGTACGTCATGTGTGTCAACATGTGTATTTTGATCGTAGAAACGATGCACAACGTAGCTGATCTGACCGGGAGCAACACATTCTACCATAAGTATCGTATCAAACGTTGTCAATGTGTGAACTGTTTAGTTGCTCAAGATCAAACAAGTCAATCTTGGTTGGATGCCCTACCAATCAACCTACTGACATGCCCAGACTGGCCGTATCACGTCATGCGTCACTTTTCCCAAATCTCCCCCACATCCAGCTGCGCCCACATCACACATCACACATCACAACATCAAGTTGATGTTTTTTTAGATCACATCACTCTCGGCAGATGTCAACAATGGCAGCCTCTTCGTAGGCCCTAACGAAAGTACTTACCACTACCAACGAAGAATCTATCAATCAATTTGAGCGACGTCTAAGCTGCTTCTAATTGTACAATTAATATCCTCAATATGAAGTCAATCAACCCGCTATTACTAGCTGCATCTACAACAGCAGTAGTTTCCACCTTGATTTTCGTGGATGCCTCCTCTTCCATTGACAAGGGACTTCAATTCTCCGCTATTAATAGACGACGAAAGAACAGTGACAACAACATCAGTAGGCACAGTAACAACATCCATTCGTTGCTCCAAAATGGCAGTTCAAATCTGAACAAACAAACATCTATCCAATTACATTCCAACAATCCAAATTTCTGGTCCATCCGAGGAGGAGCAGCAGCCAGCCTAACAGATCCAGCCACCAAAATCTCCTTCAATGACACCATTGAAAACGATAAGCTCACCCTATTAGGAGTAGGTGTACGTAAAAAGGGACCAATCAAGGTATACTCCGTTGGAGCTTATGGTACGCCCCAACAAAAGGAGGTACTTTCCACATGTTCCAAGAATACAATGTCATCTCTTTCGAAACTACGTGAGTCACTCTCCTCCTCCTTTGGTAGTAGTAGCAATAGCGACACTGTATCAATGACATTTCTACTCAAGATGAATTTCAAAGTGTCTGCGGAAAAAATGGCCACGGCAATTGTTGATAGTGTCAAACCACGTGCTACCGCCGCCGCCTCCTCGGATGATGATGAGGCTGTAACGACACTTCAAAAACTTATATTGGAAGGTATATCTTCCAAGAGTGGTGGTACAGCTACACCCGGAACAGAATTGAAATTTGATTGTTTGGCCAATGGCAATGTAAGAGTAACAGTCGATGACACAGTGGTGGGGATTGCAACCGGATTGGCTGTACCGTTTGCCAATGTATATTTGGATGAGGAGGGGGTAAGTCCTGCCTTGAGGGAAAGTATTGTCGAGAATTGTTGTGGAGTGGCATCAGATGCAGCAGCTGGAGGAGAGGAAGATGGTTCGTTTGAGATTACAATGAGTCAAACTCCAGAAGGAAAGAGTAATATCAAGACGAAATTTCAATTGCCCAAGGGTGTGAAGGATGTGGTGGATGCCAAGAAGAATTCTTCTTCATCATCTTCCACATCAGAAACGACAGCAAAAGTAGCAAGGAGGGATCAACACATTTCTGCAAGTATTCCCATCACCCCAGCAGAAATGCCCCACTTTGCATCCATGTCCATCATGATGTTCCTCTTCATCTACGTCTTTACTACCGTACGTGATACAAAGGATACACTGGTAGTAAGCAACTGTGGAGCGGAAGCAATCCCATTCTTGAAATTATATGGGGTCATGCCCTGTGCAACTGCATTTATTGTCATGTATTCAAAATTGAGTAATGCACTTGGAAAACAAGCGTTGTTTTATGTAACGTTGTTGCCGTTCTTTGTGTTTTATGGGGTGTTTGCGTTTGTGTTGTTTCCGAATCGGGATTTGATTCATTTTCCATTGGCAGAGGGTGCTGCTTCTGGTGGTGGAGGAGGAGGAGGAGCGTTGACTGCAGCGACGAATTTGATGAGGTATTGGAGTTTTAGTTTGTTCTTTATTGTAAGCGAGTTGTGGGCTAGTGCTGGTGTTCCACTTCTATTTTGGCAGGTGAGTATATTGGAAAATGCCACGTTTCATTTGCCTATATTGCTGGGTTTTGACTTGTCTCTAACAACAGGATGATTCGTTTCACTGACAGTGTGCCAACGATGTCACGCCCATGGCACAAGCAAAACGCTTCTATCCTCTCTTCGCAGTCACCGGTAATCTCGCTCCGATCGTATCAGGCAAAGTCATGTCCAAAGTAATCTCTCTCCAAAAAACAAAGGATGACATTGGATTCGGCTCCACCCTCAAAAAGCTTGCCATCATCAAAGCAACAGTTGGTCTTGTTATCATTTACATTTATCGCAATGTGTACGCCATGGCGGAAGAGCGTGACAGGAAAGAACGTACAGAACAATCACTTTCGACGATACGGGGCATTGAAAAGACGGGGAAGGTTCAAATTACCATGAAATTTGAGAAACCGAAACAAAAATTGACATTGAAAGAATCTATGAAGGAACTCATGAAGTCAAAAGAGCTCAAGGCAATGGCGACGATGGTATTCTGCTATAATGTTTGCGTGGAATTGACTGAAGTGTTGTGGAAAAGTATTCTCAGGAAGCAATATCCATCGAAATCATTGTATATGGAGTATATGGCCAACTTTTCGCAAACTGTTGGCACGGTTGCGTTCTTGTTGCAGCTGATAGCACCTGGTATCCTTAATGTATTTGGGTGGAAGGGTACTGCGATGATCCCACCTGTTACGATGGGAATTTTGGCCGTTGCCTTCTTCGCGGCTATTATTGCTGGTGAAGACAAGATTCCATTAGCGCAGGCCTTGCTTATTGGAACTGTGCAGAACGTCGCCAACAAAGTGACGAAGTATTCGCTCTTCGATCCTTGTAAGGAAATGGCTTACATTCCTCTTGGACCAGATGCCAAGACGAAAGGAAAAGCCGCGGTAGACGTATTGGGAGCACGTCTCGGAAGAAGTATGGGATCAGCAACTCAACAACTGCTCGTCTTTTTAGTCGGAGGACCTAGTGGAAGCATTGTGAATTGCACTCCTTACATTGGAGCTTGCTACGTCACAGCAATTGCAATGTGGTCGAAAGCAGTCGGGACATTGGGCAAGCTATTTGTTACGCCAGAAGTTAAGGTGGACAACACTCCCAAGTTGGAAAGTATTGGTCAAGCGATAACGATCATCAAACGAATTGAAGATGCGAAGAGTGAAAAGAGGAAGAATGGAAATGGAAAGAATCAAGCAAAGAAGTAAAACGATGGAATGTGACACTAATTATGTTCATAGAGATTATCTGCTGGATTTCTTGGTTACTTCAACTGAAAAAAATCATCGTTATTGAGTGTGTTTCTAAGGCTATGCACTAGATAAGTTCAGCAATATAGATATTTATTAATCCCCTATTGCTGCTTCTGATCCTGCACAGAGCTGTGCGCTTCGTTCTTGTGACATTTCAAGATGCACAGAAAAAGTTCAGAGCAAGACTACAAACAAGACGATCCAAACAAACAAAACTTAGCATTAAAACATGACTTTCGCAACGAATAGCACGCTTGCCAAGATAGCAGCCGTATACCCTGGTCCAATGTTCTTACTAATGGCAGCAGCATTTGCAGCAGTCGCTGCCAGAGCAGATACAACTTCTTCTTCAGTCTCCTGCGAGCGAGTTGCTAGGAAAGGATCGGAAGTACGGGCATCTACATATACCTCTCCAGGTGCAGACTTGCAGATAAAGGGAGCATCGTGGTTCTTGCGCATTTCCGACCGTCCACGAGCAACAAATTCGGACACTACTGCTGCATGGTCCTGGATGATTGAGATGGTGCATGCTTTGGTACTTGCATCATCGACATCCTCAACCACATTTTGTACGACACGAACTCCTTTTTCAGTATTCGATACGTGCATTTCATGAAAGCTACTAAAGTCAAATGCGGCTTTGAACAAGGGGTCCCTCATGCGAATACCACCGTGCTCAGGATAGGAAGACATCAACTTGGCCATCTGATTGACATGATCTTGAATCCATTGTGAGACTTTTGGATCGTCTGAGAATGTGTACGACTCAATGCCACCATCAGTCTCGTTGTAGTATCGGGTCACATCGTCGTGACTATCGATAAGTTGATGAATGAGCTGCATCATTTCTCTTCTACTCTGGATTTCACTTCCACTGTCGCCATCCATAACAGCGGAAGAAGAAGTATGGCCCATTCCCATTCCCATTCCTTGGCCGCCGCCATTTCCGTCGCCACCACTTCCTTGCCATCCTCCTCCATGATATCCGTAGCGTGCATTTGCAAAGGATGGCAAGGTAGAAAGGAGCACGATCGAGATAAACTGTTGTCGTATGGGTTTGTTAGTGTTAGTCTTCATCTTAATGAATATCATAGATTGGCTTGTGTGTTGATTGATTTATGAGCAAAATGGGATTCATCGGGCACAACGTCTCAGAATAGAATCCCATTCCAGAAGAGAAGAATGCGGTGAAACGGAGATTCGCTTGAGAAAATCATCCGCTTGCCAAAATGTGAGGAGACGGCCCTTCTCGGTACATAGAAGGTGATGAGTCGGCCCTTCTCGGTAAGGATACCCCGCGTTGCGACACATACACACTCTCACGCGCGTTCTCAAAAACCAAACTTGATTGCGTCGACGTCGACCACGTTGTATGAAGTTTTGATGTGCATCATTATTCTTAGCTTGGGAGGTGTAGACCAAACATCAAAACCATTACCATTGAGCTGGCTGTATTATTCAATCTTCCACCGAAGTGCAGTGTTTACAACATGTTGATGTTCTGATACAGGGCAAAACAAGATTATGATTATGAGGTCGGAGTCGGCAAGAGATCTAGTTCAAGTCGGCTGGATATACGAGAGATATCGATACGAATGACGACGTTGGGTTTACAATAATGTTATTGACATTGACATCACTACACTTCTTGTCCATGCTACACTCGCGAGATCCACTCAAACACGGCGTGTGTGAAGTTAAAGGCAATCTCGATCCGCTGTGGCAATCTACAGAGCACTGTATGTGTGCCCTCATCGAGGGAGGGACGATGCACTACTTAAACAATTGTTAGCAATGTTCGATCGGTGACAGATTGACAATACAATCACTTCTTGCTGAGATTACGTAGCTGCTCGGCCTGACTATTGTTTTCTCTACTAAGACGTGCAATTTCTCTCCAGAGATGTGCAATTTCTGCATCGAGATCGGGACGAGTTTGAACATGCTCCTTTACCCTTGCGTGCTCCTTTGTCGCATAATTGTTCACACGATTGGAGATCTCCTTGGCCATCTTTTGTCTTTTTATCTCCGCCCTGTTATCAACCGACACAGGGGTAAGTCAAATTGAAGTAAAGTGAGTTTGCATCATGTTGATGTTGAGAAAGACTAAGTTGACGAACGACTGACTCACTTTTTCCTTTCCATTTCTAGCATAGGACGTGTGTGTGTATTGTAATAATCACGAAGTTCCTCGCTCTTCACAATAGACTCATCATCTTCACTTTCGCTACTCATTTCGAACGAGTCAAAGAATTGATAGAAGCTCCTCATCATGCGCATGAAGAAGAGACAAATAAGGCGGAACATCTTGCAACGAGGGCGGAAAATCCGACTAGTGTCAAGAAGGTTATCTTTCACGAGAAAGCGTGAAGCTGGCGGAATATCATCTATTTAAGTCAACTCTCTAGAGAAGCTGGCGGAAAATCTTGGTCCACACGGTGGAAGATAATACTTTAACACGCTCGAAAGCTAGCCATTCAACAGACGATCTCCTCCGCGTGGACAATCGTCCATGCTTGTATCGTAAGTTAATCGTGATAGTGTAGAACAATGGCTAGGTGGAGTATAACCTGCACTATCCTGGTACTTGCTCCTTCAAGTGATGTGAGGGGTGTTCATAAGGCACCAGGCAGCCCGATTCGCAATTGATTGGCTATGAATTGATTGAGCTATCAGCTGATACATTGACATTATATGTGGCTTGTTTACTCGTAACATACGAGAAAGAGGGACGAAGAGAAATAGGTATCAGATATTATTAAAGCAAGAACGAATGGCCTTGAAGCAGATGTCACTCAAGAAAATACATATCGTAATGAATTTTTATACAGCTAAATTACCGCGTGAATCTAGTGTAAGTTCTTCGTATGCATCTAACAAAAGCTTGAGACTGTTGCGTTGTTCCGTGTCCTCAATGAATATCGTTCGCTTCCCCGTGCTGTCTTTCTTTGAAAGATTTTTCATCATGTTATCAGTTTTCTTCGGTATGCTGTCTTGGCATTTAGAAAAGAACTTAGGTGTGATGAAAGTGCATTCTCTTCCAATCGATGATGTAGAAATGTAGAGGAATGAGCGCGTGAAGCCGAGCTTGGTGAAGTAATCAATAGAGAGACTCTTCTCGATAGGTCCCCTGAGGGAATGTACGGCGAAGGTGCGAATTGCCTTCAATCTTCTCGCGCTGTGGAGTTCGTCAGTACCACTCCAAAACACTGCGGCAGAGGTATCCGTTCCAGAAATGGTTTGACACTCCAATGCTCTAAAGTGTGAAATGAACTTTTTCTTCCTCTGGTCATTCTTCCTTGCTTCGGGACAGGCTTTGGAACCAACTGTCACGATCTTGTTCAGGTTCCAAAGTATACAACAAGTTATCTCCCACGCATCATCCAGAAGGTCGTCTCTTTCCAATGCAGGCGTAACGTATGTGAAGAGAAAATCAATTACCTTCATTTCTACATCAAAGTCAAAGACAACCTCAGGGTTGGCACTCCGTCGTGCAAAGTCTTTCACACTCTTGATGAGGCTAGATTCCTTTGAAAGATGACGAAACGTCTCGCCAATCGAAAGTTCCGACAGCAAGGCAACCACGAAATACAAATTCAACACGTGCATCAACAAATTGTTCGTGTCATGTCCCATCGTCACATGTCTTTTGACGTGACTGTTCTTCACCTTCTCGTTAATGAAGCTTCTTGTGTCTTCCGCGTTTAGTTCGTCATCGTTGTTGCCGTGGACTGCGCAATAAATTGCTTTCTTGATTTCATATACCTCATCCGGCACTCCCTCCGAGTTATCCTCGGTTTCTCTTTCTGACGTCTTCTTTTCGCAATAAGAAACGATTGATCCCAAGCCAGAACTCAAATCTACTACAGACTCCATTTCTGTAGCTTCAGCTCTGAGAAATCCCCCAACGACTCCGTTGAGCCTTTGTAAAGGACTCAATAAAGAGAGGAAATGAAATAACATGTCCCTTAGATTCTGATACAACTCTTCGTGTTTCTTGAACGATAAGCCTACAAGGCTCTGCACAAGGTGAAGGATTGGTAGATTTGGTGCTGCAACAAGTGTGTTGACCTCAGTGTTATCAAGGACTTTGATGAGTTGCTTGAATGAGTCCATATCAACTTTCAAGTCTTCAGATACTTCAGATACAACCGCTCCACCCACTCCAACCGTTCCTTCTGAGCCGTCATCGGTTGCGATACCCGCCTCTGGCTCTGGCTCCTCAATCGCCAAGTTAGGTATCTTCTGTTTATCTTCTGTTTCTGTCGCCACTCGGTCCAAAACTGTCAACACAGGTGACGACGATGTCCCTTGTCCCCAACCCCCAATAAGATTAAACCACCTCTTTTCCGTTTTCTCGTCCTCATCGTCTGGCAATGCACTACAACTTGCTTCCATCGCTCTCGTCGTTGCATCTTCCTCCAATGCGACTGAAGGAGACTCGCTGTCTGGCACCTTCTGCTCATTGATCACAACTTCGGCTGTAGCACTTGTCTCTTCCTTGACATCCTCTTTGTCGGTAAGTGGATCATCGCTTATCGACTTCCTGTGTGCCCAGTCGGAATATTTTTCTTCAGAAAATTGAATTAACCCCTTTTGAAGTCGAATGCTCTTTTTATCCGAGGAACTTAGCTCCTCTACGATACTGTCGCATATTAATTCACTATCGAGAGCTATTTCACAACAATGTTCATTGAATTCATGAGCTAAACGTCGAACTTCCTGCAAATCATTCTGTTCCAATGCCTTTTCCAACTCCTCGTATTTCGCAAGGATCATCATCTTTGGAATGAGTAGCGACAGTGAAAGCGATGGTGAGGTATGGATTCCTCCTCAGCACCCCGATGAGGTGCGCGAGCTACTAAAGAAATATAACGACCCCTTCAGCGTAAGCAAGAGACAAGCGTGAGTCTTCAGTTCTGCATGATGATTTCAACATTTTCACCTCACATTGCAACTCACTCACTTTTTTGACTTTCACACGTTGTCCACCAGGGCGGAGGAAAGGCGGCAGAAGAGGCGAGAAGAGCTGGTCAAAGAGATGTCCAATCGTGTGAACAATCATGTGACGATGGAACATGCTCAAACTCGAGCCGAATTGACTCGGGAATTGAAAGAGCAAGGTGACAAGACTGATTCTAAACTCACGGCACTTCAAGATCAAGGGAACGAGACTGCTGCTAATGTTGCAGCACTTGGAAAGAACGTTGAAACTTCTCTTGAAGCTATTGCAGAAGGCGTGAAATTCATCATCGAATCTGCCAAGAAGGAACCACCTGGGTACCGGCGATTCGAGGAGTCTGACATTGACGATACTACAACCGTCCCTGAAGCTATTACACTTGACAGTGTTTTAAAGTCGTGCGATTCGGTTGCATCCCCTCTTGCCACTCGCACCGACCAAGAGGAGGAGATTGCACGCCTTCAAAGAGAAAATGAAGAGTTACGCAATCTAAACAAGAAGCGCTCCCCGGAGAAAGACGAAAACTCTCGTCCGATGAAGAAACCCAAAAACAGGTGGAACCCATTGAACTCATTGATTGGTGGAAAGAAAGTGAAATGTCGCTGACTGCCCCTGAGATCGTAAACTTGACTTGTACAGCCGACGGCCACACGGCTCTAGCGTTGCGACTGCCGGATCAAAATTGTCTTCATTTTCACACACGTCGTGATTGAGTGGATCATTCGCGTTGTAATAGTGATAGCGAATAACATTATTTGTAAATCATAATATGTCGCCATCGTCTCATGGCATCGTCTCATCACAGCGTTACTATTATATCAAGCCAGCGTTCGTAATATATGTAAGATATTGTCATCAACGCCGACGTCGGCACGCACACATCGAAGCCTCATCAAGCCAGCTTGAAGCTGCTTTATCCAACCTTGATCATCGAACATCACATACACGACACGACACAGCAACGGTGCACATTTGTCAAACTTCTCAAGAGTCCAGATGTAGCGCAGCAACATGATATTGTTCCATAAAAATACAGTCGCTTCATGTTGGTATGATGATGTTGTACCCTCTGTGCAGACAAATCACAACTGATTCTCTTTCATTTGCCTTGTGCAGCGCAGAAATTGCTTGGGTGCACATAAAAGATAAATTTGCACAAGTGCCTCTTGATTCTCCAAGCACAGCTCGAACAAGTATCGGCCATTTCTGCACTACATTACGTTGAATTCCTGCTGTGGTTGAATATAGTATCTTTCATTTGATTTACAGAGTTTTCACATGTTGCATGTCCAGGAGAGCGATTGCAACTTTAGCTTTGCCATCAGCGAGAGGAGCATGTTTCTGATGGTGAGGAATTTGAGCATTTATCGGAAGAAATTGTTTGTTGGAGGCCGGTAGTCATGTCGAATTCTGATCCAAATGAAATAGGCTCATCGTTTGTTTTGCAATGCCCCGTGCCTTCAGCACACTCCCAGGTGCACGCTTGGCCTGGTTTTTACACTCTTAATGCACACTCCTCCTCTGACTACATAGTTTGTACATCCTTCGCTGCTCCATAGATTGACATGCTCACTCCTCCTCGTCGAGCCTGGCTAGTGCATCCTTCGTTACTGCATCGTTTGAGCTTTGCTCCGTGCCTGATGCACACCCCTCCTTTAGCAGCATGGTTTGCACATCCCTCGATGCTACATCGTTTGCGCTTTGCACCATGCCTATTGCACACTCCTCCTTGGATAGCTTTGTTCGTACACCCTTCGCTGCTGCATAGTTTGAACTTTGCTCCATGTCTTTTACACACCCCTCCTTCCTTAGCATTGTTCGAACATCCTTCTTTGCTGCATAGTCTGCGCTCTGCTCCATGCCGAAAGCACACCCCTCCTCTGACAACACAGTTTTTGCACCCTTCGCTGCTACATAACTTTGCCTCTGCTCCGTGCCTTCTACACACTCCTCCTTTGACAGCTTTGTTTGTGCAGCCTTCGCTGCTACAGCCATATCGTTTGACCTTTGCACCGTGCCTGATGCACACTGCTCCATTCTGAGCTTGGTTTGTGCATGCTTCAACACTGCAACGTTTGCGCTTTCCTCCATGGCGACAGCACACTCCTCCTCTCATCATCAGGTTCGTACATCCATAGACAGAGCATCTTTTGCGCCTATACTTTTTTCTGGCTACCTTTTTCTTGGGCTGATCATCCTCATTATTTGAAGACTCGCGTTTCCTTCGTTTCGAAGCACCGATGTGCTGTTTACTAGTGGTCAGTGATTCCTCGCTTTGTTTCGCAACAGACGTTCTCTTTCGAGATGAAGATCTTTGACCGTTCGCAGCAGTTGTTGTCTTCTTCCTCTCAGCCTCAGCTGCAGCCGCCTCCGCCTTTCTCAGCTGAACTTCTCTGTAGATCAAAGCACCCACATCATCTTGTCTTCCACAGCATCGCTTGGTGCTACCACCGCCTTCATCGTCGCTTGGCTTTTCGTTGACCGTTGACATACAGTGATGTTTTGGATGTCGTAACATCAGTTGTTACACGTTACACACACGTAAGCGTAACGCGTAACATGTAACACGTGACACGTAACACATTCAAAAAATTCAAAATTCTATCAACACGAACATTTTCATTTACCGTCTTCTTCGCTCGTCGCTGACCAATTATAATAATTGGTTGCACCACCGCCAGTTGATGGTGTCTATCACGGTCGCTACGATGCTACAGCTGATGTCACCGCCGTCTCCCCCTCGTATTGCTAGTGGGATTGCAAGGGTCTTCTTCCAACGCAAAAGGCGTTAAGGTTAAGGCGACATAACCTTAGGATATCTACTTCCAGCTACCAGAAGAGCCAATATGGAGATAGAAGGACAACAGAAGGAGAAGAAGACAAGTGAGCTAAAGGCTAGAGGCGACGGACTAGACGGACCACGCCAGACCAGCCAAAGCAGATCCTGGTAAATAAACATGAACCAATAGATATTCATTGCAACAATGACATCCGAAAAATCAGTATCCTTCGACGACCCCGCCGACAACCTAGACGATGATACATCATCATCGTCATCAATCTTATTCGATCCAGCCTCTCTCCTGCCCTCACCAATCACCGGTAAATCGACCCCGCAACCAAATCGCTCGGCCACCAAAGCCGCACTCACGCATTCCTATGCTGCCACGAAATAAACCCCCCTACCCTGCTTAGACCCCCCCTCCAAATCACAGCCTAGCCAAAATGTGTATACCCCCTCGAAGTTTCTGGTAGAAGTTACTAATTAAAGTGAGACCCCCCTAGAGCAGACTAGCCAAAATTTTAGACCCCCCGGGGTTTTAGTTCGTGGCAGGTCCCCTACAACAGGGCAACCGGAAATTCAACTCAAGTTGCACGCCTGTGGTGTACTGAGATCCCACGTTGCTCTTGTGTAGAGGAGTTGAATTTGTGCGAAAAGGTTTTTGAAAAGGTCCCAAATAGCACCTTTTCACCCACATTTTTTAGCTTTTCGTGCATGTGCCGAGTTGCAATTTGGGTTGAATTTTTTGAGTTGAATATTCAACTCGAAGGTACTAGTTCCTACGCAGATCGAATACGCTAGAAGATCCTGCATGCCGCCGTTCTCACGGCCTCTAGTACATAAGTGAGACGAATGAGCAAGTACTGCCATAACAACAATAATAATCTAATGCATTAACTATTTCTACTCTTCCTACACCTGCTTGCACTCTCTGGTTCAGGATTGAGGCTTTCATGGCCAACTAATTCCTCATCTGCTTGCACCTTCTTTTGTAAACTTGTGCATCAAAAATGCTTGCAATATATACATTCATATTACACTACACAACCTTCTCTGCTGACACAGAGCCTCAAGCCGGCTCAAATAGAGCTTTCTCTATGTGTCATTGCCGATGTTTTTCATAGTACATGCTGATTGTTGTGTGTGGACAGATTTTGGACGGAGATGTGCCCTCTTTCATTGGCGACAAAGCAACTTGCATACGCGAACGACGCAGCCACCAACGACCACAAACACCCATCCTGTGACGTAGCAGATCAGTATGAACGATTATATGAGTAAATATACTGCGAGAAGAGACGGTAGCTTTACCCAACGTATCTTATATGGTTGATGTCGAGCGATGTCAAAAAGCATCATCACGTGTTGAGTGTTTATTCGAGATCGACAGCGCTTGAAAAGGTACCATATTGGCGGCAACATCACACATGTTCTCCGTGTATTTTGGTTCGGTTGCATGCCATTCGTCCAGCACTTCCCACTTGTTTGTTGCCTCTCGTCGGCGCAGAAGTGTCATCATCATCTTGCTTGTGTGTTCGGTGATGGTGATTTCACGATGAAAGGGCTTAGAGTATTTCACTACACGATAAGTTGAATTATGAGTTACACTTTTGGTCAAAATTTCCACAATATCGAGAAGTGATGTAAGATTGACATAAAAATGAGAGTCCTTAAAATGATTCATTGCCACGTAATCATCGGAACCCGCCAATTCCCATTTCCGCCGCTGGCGCTGAGCTGAGAGCTGATTGAGTGCACATGCACAGCTGCTGCTATCAAAACACTTGTGTGTATCTTCGATACCTACATGCACTTGGATTCTGACATCCGGAACGCTGCGTCGGCATCATCGGGTGTTCTGTCGTCGAATTAGAGAGAGAAGTGTAAGAGCTAGAGAAGGCAAGAGGGTGATGGTGTCTGCATAACTGTGTAGCAGCCTCTCGAAAGTTTGTAGAAAGTGTGTAGTATCATCATGATGAGGAATCTGATAAGCGGGTTCGGTGCGGCCACCTTGCTCGTTAGCAGCATCAGCAGCAGCAGCTGCCATGCCTTTTCAACGCCCACTACATTAGCAACATTAACACGGCAGACATCCAGTATCACCACTAGCACTACGGCATTACAGCTCTCTCAATCGAACACTCGAGAAGACGAAATACGACGAAAGATTACCGAATTGAAACGAGAGGGCAAATTGAAGAAAAAGAACTCCGACAGCGACAGCTCTCCAACAACACCCACGAATGAAGATATAGTCGGAGTCAACAAGCAAAAGAAGAAATCATCCGTTGCTGATGACTACGCAGAGAAATTATCGGCACGAATGGGAAGTAGTCGTAAGGCTCGTCAGATGGGACGTGTGTTGGGGATGGATATTCAGTATACGTCTTCGTCTTCTTCGTCAGCTACAGCTGCAGCGACTACGGCTGAGAAGGATGGTGGAACAACACGAAAGGCCAAATTGGGATCACTTGATGTGAATGACATGGAAGATGAGGACGAGGATGACTTGTACGATGATGAGGATTACAAGGTAGTCTCGGAGGCGCTAGAAATTTCCGATCAAGATGCCAAGAATGCCATTGATATGCTTCGTCGCAATGTCAAAGATGATGATGAAACGAAGGAGGCAGAAATGAGTGAAGATGACATGATTGATGCAGTGGCCAAGCTATTAGGTGAAAAGGGTGATTTTCGTAGGGCATACACGGAAATGATGGCGGAGATGGAGAAGCAAGAAGAGGATGAAGACGAGTCATCTTCTTCTACAGCTGCAACAACAACAACAACAACAACAGCATCATCATCGGTATCATCTATCCCATCCAACACTAAATCTACCTCAGGTGTAGGAGGATCATGGACCCCACCATCACAATCCGACACTACCAAAAAAGAAGACTCCTACCAACCTAAGGTAGGGACCTGGGGTGCCTTTCCCCGCCCACGCAACATCAGCGTCGCCTACGGAGGCGGGAAACGCGTCGGTGCCGGAGTCAAGACAGATCAAACTCTCAAACAACAAAGTATCAATGATACCAAAGAACGATTACGAGCCTACCGTGAGAAAATGGGGATTGAAGTCCAAAGTGAGAAAGATTATGCCGATGTGATTGATGAGGCGTTGGCGCTTGCTGGGAGGGCGATGCAGCGTGGGAGTTATAGTGCGGGAGTTTCAGCGTTGGAGAAGGTGACTCAGTATTGTTCGACCAAGAGTAAGGTTGGTGGACAGGTGTTTTTGGAACTTGCCATGGCGTATGAGGCTGAGGGAAAGACAGATCAAGCGATTGCGTTGTATGCATCTCTGTCGAAGAGTCCGATAGAAAGTATCAAGATGAATGCAGACAAACTGCTGTATGGACTGGAGGCAATAAAATTCATGCGGGATGAAGCCAAATTGAAAGAATTCTCACGAAAGGCAGCTGCCGAAACCTTTATTGATGCTACGGGATTTGGTGATATTTCCAAGAATTTTGACAAAGTTTATAACACTGCATATATCGATTTGGATAAGGGTAGTCAATACTATCGAATGTTGACCGAGAATGTGGTGAGATCCACACGTGAGGCGCGACAAGTGTTACTTAAGGCTGTCGATGCGGGCGAAGTGGACCGGATGAAGATTGTCCAAGCGTTACGGTCGATCAGTCGGCATTTCGATGAGGCACTTACTGTGGAGAAGGAGCAAGAGGCTAGCAAGAATGTACCAGTTGATTACGCTGGTAGACCGATCATCACTGCGCGAAGCAGTAGTTCGACGGCTTCGGCTCTTTCTACAGCACTGGGCATGGATGGTTATATTCTATTAGATGCTACCCAAACTTTAGAAAACCTAGATGGGGAGTGGAGGCTACAGCTTATGGCTGACAAAAAGGGTGAAGGGGTCGATTTCTTCAACTCGACGGTAATGTGGCAAACACTTGACACATCTCAGATGGATTATACAACTTCAAGCTCTCAATCGGGCGTGCTAAAATTTGAGGATGAGGATAGAGTTCTCTACAGAGAGGGAGCAACTGGCGGGGGAGCAGGAGCTGGAGGATTGTTTTCAGTTCTATTTAGCGGTGGAAAGAGTGGCGTGGCGAGGAAAATGACCAACGTGCCACAGCAAATACTATCGGTTGATCCAGCGCTGCTTGTAACGCGAGCAGTCGTGGCACACCAGGCTGCTGATAATGTGAAGGATTACTTTAGTGTTTGGCGACGCGTCGAAACAGGAACATTCTTGAAGAAGAAATGACGTAATGAAGACAGCTGAACATTTCATAGATGATACGCAGGGATAAATTAATAGGATTAGTCAGAACTTAAGCTTTCTTCTTACGCTTGCCATTTTTCAGCTTCACGACAAAGGGCTTCACCTCCTTTTCTGCCTTGATTGACTCTCTCAATCCTGCCCCCGAAAGGAACTTGCCGAAGTGCTGCTTTCGCATGGGTTTCGCGAGTAATTGACGAAGTTGCTCCTTGGCTCGTTTGGCTTCAATGAAACGTTGCCTGTCACGTTGATCTCCATCCAGGAGACTACTCTCTAGCATGCTGTCGTCTACATCCAGACCGGCGTCGTTGGCAGCATCCAAGAGCCATTTGTTTTTCTTACTTGCCTGAGATTCAACATCATTGCAGGAGACAATCTTCGTTGCTAGAGATACCCTCTCCTGAGCTTCGGAGAGCAGCCGTCCGTCAATATGTGCCTGTTCAAATTTTTTCGTCTCTTCCCCCAGAACAGATTGACAGATCTTGTGGTGTTCTCTCTCTTCAGCAGGTGAAACTAGCGAAATGGAATACCCGACGGCCTTTTCACCGACACCACGCTGAAATCAATACAAGGCAGCAACAACAAAATTCACGTTAGGTTTTGAACAAAAGAGCTAGCAGGAACCAACAAACAAACTGCCGAACAACAAGAAAATAAATCAGATGACTCAGACAGCCAAGGGGTTTTTCTTCAGATGCGGCTACTACCCCGCTGTAAAGTCAGAAACTCTAGTCCAATTAAATCATCACTGCCATCTGATTTATCACTTGAATCGACAAGAAAATACAAGTTTGAAAAGCAAGAATCACGTACCGCTGTTCGCCCAGCTCGATGGATGAAGGTATCTACTGCTCTCGCACAATCATAGTGGATTACGGTTGAAACAGAGTTGATGTCAATACCACGTGCAGCAACATCGGATGCAACAACGATCGATCGAGACTTTGGCTTTCGAAGCGACTCTAGTGACTTCAATCGAGATTTCTGTAAATAGGGTGAACAAGTGAAACAAGAGAGATACATTAGATGCGAAAAGAGAACATGAGACCCTCTTCATACACGTGATAAGTAGGTTCAGAGATTGTTCACTTAACCCACAGGCAGCCGCGTAGACATTTTGTCCAGCGAATTGCACAGCATGGTTGTGAGACCAGAGGCTTCTCGGGCTTTTAATTCTCCTCATAACCTTAACGTCTCACAAAAGATAACAACGAAGACGTCACTTACCTGGGCCATTTGAGCATGAAGCATCTTGACAGGCAATCCCAGCGTTTGTAGTGTCTCGCCAACTCTCCTAACTGCTGCAATGGAGTTGCAAAAGACCAAGCAGGGCCCCGATGAACCCTGTTGAGTAGTGACGAGGTAGCCGTAAAGGTGACCATCTTTGTGCCTTTGAGCACAACGGATTTCCCCGAGCTTCAAACCCGGAGGTAAACGTGCTGCCATTGAGGGAAGGTTTCTGTCTCTTCACATCTTTAGACTTGGAAACAGTTTCCTTATCCTCATTCTTGTCTTTGGCTGACTTTTTTGATTGCTGACTTTTCCCCTCTGGAATTAGATTGGATAGGTCGACAACCTTCATTTCACCCATGGCACCCGCAAGATCTAAAATTTCTGCAATAGCTCCATCCACTGTTGAAGGCTGCTTTTTCCCCTTCTTACCCCTCTTGGAAGACTTTTTGGAATGATCCTTCTTGATGAGATGATGCGTTGATGTAGGAAGTGTCAGAGTCGCAGAATACACGAAGGTTTGTCGATGAACTGGTTCTTCTTCTTCCTCCTCCTCCTCCTCCACATCAGAATCATTCTCGTTGTCATCGGCCTCGAGCTGCTCAAGATACTCATCATCTTCCATCTCCATTGGTTTCGGGGTGCTCTTGTTTCCACTGCGCTCCCGTTCAATGGCAGCAAGGATAGAATCATCCAACATGACAACTTTCGCCTCACCTCGTACTCCTTGAAGACTCTTCAGCCTATCGTCATCGTCATCTTCATCGCTTTCATCCTCCATTTCATTTGGGTTCTCTGGGGGCGGGTTGGCCAAATTGATAACTTCAAATATTTGCTTCAGTTGTGGAAAATTTCCTTGCTTGATCATGCGGTCGGCTTCATCAACAACGAGGAAGCGAAGTTGAGAGAGCTCATTGAGATGAGAGTAGTTGTTGCTTGACATCTGAGATAATTTAGGAGAGCAGTGAAAGAAGCAAGCAGGTGGTGAGATTCAATCTGAGAAAAGAATATACACAGGATTTCCTCCCAGACGCAATGCTTGTTGCGGATTTATCTCTGACTGACGTGCAAACGGGTGTAATTTCATAAATTTGTTACATTTCAATTCAAGGAGTCTAAACCATGTGATGTTTTTTTCTTCATCGATAAATCCTGCATCACAAGTGAGCATTATATACTCAAGAACAACAACAAATAAGAACTTACCAACTCCCATAAACGGCCTGGAGTAGCAACTATTATAGGTGGACGAGTCTTTTCCAAAACTCTCTTTTGTTTGACTTCGGCAAAGCCACCTACGATTGTGCCAATAGGGACTTTGTTACAAGAAACTCGCTTCAATTCTTCAGTAACCTGCATGGCTAATTCACGCGTTGGTGTAAGAATAAGTGCTTGCAACGGTAACTTTTCTCGAGAAGGCGCCTCCTCTAGTTTCCTGCTTATCCGCTTCGTCTAACAGATATTGTAAAATGGGCAAACCAAAGCTTAGCGTCTTGCCACTTCCAGTGGGGGCAGCTCCGACAATATCTCTTCGTCCCGAGTATTGCTGCTGATAATGTAGAGCTTTGGATGGGGGTGGGGTAGGTATATTTGAGGGAATGTAATCCGGTGCAGAGAGTAGAGTGGAGGGTAACGCCAACAGCAGAAATGGACCAAGTTGTTTGCAGTTGCTCGATTTCTTGTTGAAGTGATTCATCTGTGGTGGACACAGAGGTGCCTTGAGCCTCAGCTGGCTTGTTAGCAGTGTTGGATTCACCCTTTTTGCTCTCGGTAGCCTGACCAGCTTCTCCTTCTTGTGCCTTTTTCAGACGCTTGCGCTCCTTGGCCGCCTCTTTCTTGGCTTTTCGCTTGAGCTTTTGACGTTCCTTTTTGGACAACTTTGCTTCCTCGTTACTACTCGGCTTCTCACTCCCTTTCGTGGATGCAGTTTGCGTTTGAGAATCCTTCTGATCTTGTTCCTTGTTGGTGACGACAACCTTGGTAACAAAGCCAGTTTTATCATCTCCCACCTTTTCTACTTGGTAGGAATCTGCAGGGATCACTTCTAAACTGTGTATAGTTGATATGACAAGCAAGATAAGACGTTAGATCCTGAAATGCATCGATCCACAATCTAAAACATAAACACAAGGAACGCAGTCCAACCTTACCTCAAAAACATGCCATCATCATGCGCTCCATCAATCTTGGCAGTCGCATCAAATTTATTCGACTTGGCTTTCGGATCAGGATCCCAAAACTCAGTCTCGGCAGTTTTATGGAACGCTTCATCATCATCAATTTCGTAGTGCTGGGATGTCCAATTGGTTGTATTTAGAAAGGCATCATCATCGAAGCTATCGTCGTCATGATCTGATTCGTGATGTTCTTTTGCAACAGCTGCGCCCGTGCTCTGTTTGTCGGCAATGTCGACTGTGAGGCGATGGCCTGGAATTGATGACCAGGCACTTTCTCTTCCGCCGACAGTACTGTCAGCGGCAGATGATGCAGGACGGGGTCGCTTTCGTTTGGGGTTGTTCTTTGCCATGGCTCCCATCGTTGTGTGCACATGGAGATTTGCTTGGAAATGAAACGCAAAAAGTGACAAGTGATTTGATTTTTGAAGGAAAATGAATGGATGGCCGGACGAACGCCAGACCGAAGACCAAGCAAAACAAATGGCATGGGGGAAAAAAGCAAAACAAAGAACTTACATTCTTTGGTATCACTCAATGACCCACCTACTTTGGTCTTTGGTACTCAAGCAAAACAAAGAACTTTCATTCTTCTTCTTCACTCTTTTACTTGCTTTGGTATCACTCAATGACCCACCTACTTTGGTACTCCTCTATACTAACTCTCCACTCTACTGCCCGAGCAATGAGCAAATGCACTCCTCCTACTTGCCTACTTATGCAAGTACTACTCTGGGCTAATACATGTAAATGTAGGATAATGCTTATTACTGCCAAGTAAACTCTTTTTCGTCTTGCCTTGTAGAAAGCATTCCCCAAACAGAAAAGAGCTAGTGAGAGGACCTAATAGATATTGATTGCAGGTTTCAAGAGTCTATGTATTTGTTCATTTTTTATTTTTTAAGTAGTGGTCTAGAGGGGTTGTAGCTGAAGCTGTACTGTACACTTTGTCTTCCATTCTATCTACTATACTTGATGAGGCTTTCTTTAAGCAAGATCTTTACGAAGGCAAGGTAGACCAGTCGTTTCTTTCATCTCTTATTAAGAAAAATGAGAAAGATGAATGAGGCGAACGTACTTCTTGATGAAAGAGAGAGTTTCGTCTACATGTCCAACTGAAAAATGAAATGATCATCTTCCGAACCTTGACTCATCGTCCTATGCGACGTGGATCTTACCATACACCCCGGAAAGGTGGCAGGACTATTACATCCACTTCGATTACCACCATAAGAATCTTCGGATTCCAGGGATGTGGACTCGGTAGCGGCTGTACCACCTTGGGAGGAGTCGGTGTCTTGACTGCTGAATGTCTTTTTGATGGAGTGTAGCTTGTGATGAAGTGACGTTTGTGTAGCATTCGTGTTTGTTGCTGCTGCCTGCTGCTTATATATGGATGATGAACTCATAGCTTGAGTAGAAGTAGTAGTCGTTTTAGTAGTAGCGCTGGCAGAAGAAGCTGTATTCGAGGCGGTGCTAGCTTGCACCTTCTTGATAGTAGCGGTAGTCTTGTTATTGCCGCTAGTCTTGATTATCCCTGATCCCTTGCAAGCTATAGCTGCTTGATTACTGGGACTTGACGTGAAACTACTATTGCAAGACGTGGTTGCAGTAGTTGTAGCACTGGAACTTGGCTTATCCGTATTCTTGGATGGAGCGGATGAGGATTCCTTCTTGCCCTCTTCTTGGTTGAGTGTAGTATCGAGGTCATCCGAATTGTCGGCTTCTAAACTCATCCTCTTCCTATTGCGTGCACTCACGATACGATCGTACATGTTCCAAGTGGCGTAGTCATACATTCGACGGAGGTCCGTTTGGTCAGATTTCGTACGAGCGATTTCGAGGAGAGTGTTTTTACATTGAGGAATGGGCAGCTGCTCAGAGGCCGGCGGCGGTGGAGCCACCTCGTAGACGGCATTCGCATTACGACGGACTGTCTCTTGGGAGTGAGAGCGAGACTTATGAACCGTACTCAATGGTTTATTCCTGCCGGCTGTTGTGCCGACTGCTCCTCGGGGCCGAGAGGCATTAGCAGACTGGACGCGGCGCATGCCTCCTCCGTAATTATAGGTGGCACTTTGCGAAGGAGGGGCACCCCATGTGCACTGCGGCCTGTTGCCGTCATGGCTGCAGCCTCCATCCCTTCTTCACATTCCTGATCTCTAGAGATATCGTTATTCTCAACGTCAACGAGGCACATCCTTATGTTTGCCAAAGAGAGGCAATTTCATGGCGAAGCTCACGTGCTGTTTTTGCGAAGCGTTGGTCTTTTTAGCGGAATTCCAGAAGTAGCCCTTTTCAAGGCTAGCAGTGCACATTTAATAATAGCTTTTCTAAACTCAATAATAAAGTCTCTCCCCTCGTTGGGTTTACCTCTCAGTAATGCAATGGTTAGCGCTGGTAATGTTGCTGATTAGTGACCGCTGTTAGCAACTGGCGTCGTTGAGTTAGGTAGGTGTTTTGGAGATCTCGCTCGGAGGAAATCGATGGCTGAAGACGCACGAGAGCAGATGGCTTTCACTTGAACAAAAAGGCAGCTGGAGGAACTGGTACATCTGTTCTGTGGTGTCAGCTTACGAGAAATCAGAAAATGCATATGGCCTATCGGGCGGAGTAAAGCCCGTCGAAATACACGTCAATCCACATGAGTTCCGATTGTCTGTTTTCATGTGTTCTCCTCAACCAATGGTCCTAATTGAAGCGTCTGTCCTAACAAACGCCCTATCCAACATAAAACTGCAAACTAGACGGGAGGAACAGCGGGGTGAAAACCCAAGGAGGCGAGGAGCAGACACACTGGTACTCAGTCTGTCTACACTGATGATGTGACTCGACTCGACTTCGAGTCTACTTCAATGTTTCTTCAGAAAAACTAAAAGAACGAGAAGGAAAAATGGGAAGAAATTTATGAGAGAGAGGAGAGGAGCAAGAGAGAAGAGTTCCAGACGATACGGTAACTGACCAAATGCTTGCACAGTTTCTGTCACAAAGATTTGCTCTTTCTCGCATCATCCGCCCGCCCGTTGTCTTTGCCGCATTGCCACTAACAATAACAAACGCCTGAGCGGTTACTACTATTACTATCGATTTATTAGACTGATTATTCACCATGGGAGACGAGAACGACGCCAATTACGTGTATGATCAGATGCAAGTGTACCTCTGTCCGTCATGGGCGCTTAGTTTGGGGTATATGGGTGTCGCAGCAGGGGCCGTTTTGAGTAATTGGGGATCAGCGGTGAGTGTTGTTTATTTTTACTTGGCCGAGAGCGTTGGGGCGTCGTTATCAGTTTGGGAGGGCATAAACTGCCTTATTATTGTAATCACTGGGAAAATTAACTCTATCTGAGCTTATGCTGCGGCTCGAGGATGCTCAGGAGAGAGAGCCTTAATTTTCCCGTGATGCCAATGATTTCCACTATCTGGCATTGGTGATCTATTTTAACTGATATGTATTATATCATCACAGTAGTCTTTGAATTAATACTGCAGCATATGAAGACGTCGATAGAATATCCAATATTTGATTATCCTTCCTTAATTCATTCCACCATCTCACTTTTGTCTCGCCTTCTCTTTTATCCAACTGAAAAAAATCACATCATGTGAAAAACGCAATGCATATATGTCTGAATAATAAAATGAATAAAATTACAAACAATCATAACAGTGGGGCACATGGAAGTCCGGCGTCTCCCTCCTCAACACCGGCATCCAACACCCAGGCTCAGTCATGAAAAATGTCATCCCCATCGTCATGGCGGGTGTCATCGGAATCTACGGACTTATCGTCGCTGTCATTCTCGCCGGGAACATCCCCCCACCCACCGTTGGAAGTGGAGAAAATATTTATTCCGTATATACCGGTATGGCCCACCTGTGTGCTGGTCTTTGCTGTGGTCTTTCTGGATTGGCTGCGGGAGGGTGCATTGGTATCATTGGTGACTATGGTGTGAGGTCGGTTGGATACCGTTCGTCGAATATTTCGGTCATTTTCTCTACTGATAAGAGCAGTGGATTTGATGGGGGATGATGATGGTGCTGGAAGTGGTGATGAAAATAAGCTATTTGTTGGAATGTTGATTATGTTGATTTTTTCGGAGGCTTTGGCGCTATAGTGAGTTTCCTCTGTTTCGATGTCTTGATCTCTTTTGATTGGCTTGTGCTGACAATATGTATCCAATTCTCTTCCATTCTTTTCTTTGCAGTGGTCTTATTGTTGCTTTGATTGTGAGCCAACATGCTTACGCATGCGGAGGAGAGTAAACAGTATAATAGGAATGTGAGAACCATCCCATTTTTAGTCAAAGAGGGAGGGTGATTAGGAGTGATCTCGGGGTTGCAAAGCCTTTCTTTGTTACGGCGAGATATTCATGTAGATACAGCTTAATAGACTGGTCGATGCATTTAAAGTCAATAATAAGAGGCTTTGTGTTTGTACAAGTTCATCAAGCAAGGATTATCTTTACAATTTTACAACTAGTCTACTCGGCTCAAACTCTTACATAACCTCAAAATTGAGCTTGAGTCACCTCAAATGTTCACTTTCCAGTAGAGATTGCGAACTTGTTCATCGTCATCCCTCTTGTTCACAGTCTGCTGGGAAGCATCATCTGCCGTGTTCTCAACAAACATACCCCTGATGTCGGAGATCGACTTGGTGCGGCTACGCTGCCTGGTTCTTCCCCGACGACGATTAGCTTGGTCACCCTGATTCTCTTCTTGCTTGTACATGGTGTGTTGTTGTTGTTAGTAGTTTGTATCTTTCCAGTGATGTGATATGATATCTTTCCACAAATGTTCTGAAATCAGTGTGCTTGTTCGCAAGAGTTGGCATGATTGCAGCATGATTTCAGCAAAGGAGGCGAAGGAGAATTTTGGCGGTTTTTGCTTCTTCCGGGACCTTGCCCAGACAAGCCGCTGAAACATCGCCAATCGGGAGATGCCAATCTTCACTTTTCCGATCTAGTATGCAGTATGCAGTAGCCTACTAACTCTTGCCTAATAAGTCTGCCATAAGTACCTCTTTTTGAGTTGATGATACAATGATTGCTAAGCTGCATTGTTGGCTGCATCCGTACTTGCGATGCATGCGCATAAGTTACATATGTAATCGATTTGGCGAGTTTTCTTAACTATGTACCTACACAGAAATTTGCAAGTCTAGCATCATCTTATGAGTGGATTTGATAGATATGACATAATATCAAGTTATTCGCTTATTTATCAGCATCATAACCAAGATTCAGCGTCAACCTCTTGATGCGTTTCTGTAAATCTTCATCGCCAGACTTCTTTCTACTTACCATGCTTTCCTCCCAGTAAGTCGTCCCAACTCAATGATACAAGTCCTGTGTTATATCGGTTCTCAGTCGACTTCATAAGTTGATTCGCCGCACTATCAATGCTCTCGCCGGTGCAAACTTTCAAAACTCCCTCTCTTGAAGGAGTGTAAACACTACCTGAGTCTGGGTCCATAAATCCTGCTGCTTTTGCAATCTGACATGGTGTCGCTTCTTCCACATGAAATTGATCATCTACCAGACCCAACTCTCTCGCTTTTTACAATTGCGACTATTGTATTCATGCAACATAGTACCCAGCAGCTTCCGTGCAAGACATTTCTCCAAACTTGTGCTGAGGAAAGAGAGCGTTGGCAAAAATAAGGAACGAAGGCTGTACTTTTCCCTCAATGCCACCTATGCAGAATTTGGCAACCAATGAACTCTATTGTACGGAGTGGATGGCGCACTTGATGTAATACTTTGTCAAAGGGTGTTTCACAATCATCACGACGTTCATGACGCGTTGTTGTATCAACTCGTTTTTCACTAGGTATTTCTCATTCTCAACCCGCAACCCCACTCCTGTTTCACAATATCTTCACATTCATCTCTCCAGCAATCACCCCACGACTGTCGAAGTGAGCACTTTCCATCACGAAACATGAAGGGGTGAACTCCCATTTGTGGCTTGCAGTTCTCGACAGAGATATTTCACTTGTGATAGAAACGTACGTGTTGTTTTCTTTACCAGCATTATTGTTATTTGTCTTTTACATGTACATCGAATTCCAGGACGAGGAATAGTACCGTATACCATGGAAACCATGATACTGTCCCATCTCTAACGAATGACCATGATGCTTCAGCATTTTCGTGTCCTATTTCCAAGCCAAGATTGTTCTTTAGATCTTTGGCCACTTGGCTGGTGCCTGAGCTAATTGTTCCAACGATGAGAAGCTGCCTTGTATCATGTAACTTTACAGCCGGTCTAATTGTTGGGAGGAGAAAGGAAATTATTTCTGGATGCTGAAGGAGCACATATAGATATGCATTCCAGAGAGCGTAGGGTATCAATATCACCGCAGTGATTACAAATAATGGATTTTTGTGGATCTTTTCTGCTGGTGGAGCTGAGGCTGCAGTCTTCTGGCGTTCGCTGCTATCACTTTTGCTGGGAGGAGACGCAACCGTAGATGATTCACGTGATTTCTTCTTGTTGCTTCTTCGCCGCCGCACGGTGCTGTTTGAATTTGATCCTGCTGCCATGGTGATGGTTGTGTTTTGTGTGTTTGCACTTCACTACTCTTGTTGAGCGCTCATGGCCGTTCAATACTAGTTCCACCGTACAAAATCCACCGTGCGAAAAAGGCGTATACTAGGGTGCACCGTGTGCGAGTAAAAGAGGAGAGATAAAGCAGTACTCTAGGCGCATGCACATAGCTGAGGCTGAACAATGAGCGGCAACCTCAGGTATCTTGATTTTCGAACGCTGACCCCATGCCTGCGAGAGGCAGGCGATGGGGTCAGCTGCAGATTCTTCTCACTACTCACTAAATTGAGATATGAAATAAAATCCTTTTTTCTAGCATTGCCTAGCCGTATCATAGCTTATGCGGGCAGCATTACTACTTATTCGACCAAACGATAAGATGCCAAAAGAATCGCTGTAACATTTGTGTGACGATTCGAACTTTGGGGTAACAAAGACTAACCCTAACAAAATTCCTTCCCGCAATAATTAAGGATTTCTACACTTAAGGATTTCGCGCAATTTTACCCAGATCATGCGGTTCGACAGATAGATTTCGATTTCAGCGCTTCATGGGTCCCTCCCCACTCCGCGAATATTGAGATGCCTTTGCAATGCATTTTGGGAATGGTGTGGCATTCTAACAAGGGCTTGATACCAGAATCTCTCGTGAAGCATGATTGAACCCACAAGAATGATTTACTTTTGTCGGAATAGGTTACTATCTATCCGGAGACGCTTCATATCATTTTCACATACTACAAGTGGTATTATTAGGGTGACACATTCTACCTTAACTCAAAGAGCAAACTTCACACGTTTCGCTGTCCTTTTCTTCTCCATCTGACTTTGCACTGGTGCTGGGACCCTCACGAATGCTTTTCATACTGAATAATGTCATCCTCTGCGTCAACCCACTGTCGACAAAGCATTTCGACACAAATCTGAGCATACGTGAGTCTGAAAGAATTGCTCAATGCCATTTTCACCTAGGTCAGTCCTCCCGAAATCAATTCTTTCCGTGCGCTTCTTGTAGTGAATGGCAGGGTCTGTGAACTCAAAAACGGGAGGCTGATTCGTTGTATCAAGGACACCCTGTAAGTCACATACTAGAAATCGTCGTCCAGAGGCTGTGTACGTAAAGTGTGAGTAGGCCTGGGGTATGTCCTCAAGTGAGAAGTGGTAATCCCCATTTTGTGCAGAAAACGACGTAGCAGTGCCTGGGTAAGTAGCTCCAGTCCGAACGTAGCCACCATTCGTGTTCCACTTGACATATTTGTCATGTTGAAGCATTTTTTCCACAAGAATAGCACCTCTTTCGTTATTTTCCTTGTCAAACAGCATGACCCAGCAGTCGAGGAACTGGATAGTTGGTACCCTGGAGCGATCAATTCCAGGAAGCTTCAAAAGTTTACGGTTGAAGAGGGCGGCATACTTCTTCGCCAACTGCTGCAACTTGCAGAAATTTTTGTGGAAAGCTCTGACATCGTGCGGGTCCAAGTCTTCTTGAAACAATGTTTCCTTGCCAACGAGAGGAGTGCCCACAAACTGACCTCTGCTGTTAACCTCTCGCACACGCCGAACTGCTCGTTCCCTGCCTTCTCCGAATATGTAGTCTCTCACGGCGATTCCCACAGCATCTTCATTCTCGAATGTCTTCTCTTGGGGACATCCACTTGTATTCTTCCTTGTCAAACAGAGTTCTCACGAACAATTCGCGTTCGAGGCAGGAGGTTTGTGTAGATTTTCAATGACTTCTCTGCTTCGACGTAAACTCCTATTGCACTTTTCGGTTCGCGCGTAAGATCACGGAATGTCCTCTGCGAGTTCGTCTTGAAGTCTGTCATAGTCGTTTTCGTGTCCGTAATCAATGTTGACATTTGAGAGAACGCTGATGATACGTCCTCTACACGCAGTGAAGCCTTCATCAAGAATCCTTTGCAGTTATACTCTTCCGCAGTTTTGACCATTTTCTCTAGCGTAGCAAATTTGCCCTTGCCAACACAAAAGCCTCCTACAGTGAGTCTCGAACCAAAACGACAAGCAAGAGTCGCGATGCGGTTGCATGACTCGTATTTGCTTCATTACTTGATTTCCACTGAAAGTCACTTGGGGCTCCGTCACTTAAGAAATATAAGCTGGAGAACACACTTCCCGCTCCTATTATAAGATAGCAAATTTTGTGCCTTATCAATAGCAGGGAGGTAATTGCCTGCGCCGCATGGATGATGACCGCGTAAAAAGTCGATGATGCGATTGTACAGAATCCAGTCGAAGGGTTGGTACCGCAACAGATAATCTTGGTCTCCCCCGAGCTCCACTAAAGAGAGAAAGTCTTTCGACTGTCGCCTCTCCTGTTCGCAATCTCCTGCCGATATAGTCTACTGCTAGGCTCAGCCACACCAGATCAGACCGTGTAATAGACTTAGTTGCATCTGTATTCCTCATGGAACCACTGAAGGTAAGGAGTAAGCAATGCAAAGAGTGGTCAGGTCAAGCACTGAAGAAAAGGATAAAGTTCATCCTCGTATCAAAGAAGTCTCATCACTCACCTCTGATCCACCACGACTACTACATGAGAGTTCCAAGAATGATGGTCATGAGATCTTCCTAGTCGCCTCATCATGAGCATCTTTCATTTCCTGAGTGATTGCCACCTTTTCTAAGTCGAAGCCGAAAGCACAAATCAGGATATGCTGTGATGCCGTAATCCATGTCATAGTTCGTCACATATGTTATTCCCCTATAGTTGAATTTCCAGGACTTCATCCCTTTGCGAGACTCTCCTTCAGTTCGGATACCATATTTGATTGCTGCATTCAACTCAAAAGATGATATGTTCCGATCAAAACATCGTTCTTGTAAATGGACGGTTGCGAGAATATCATTCGCACTTGACGGTATGGGCGGGTGACTGGTATCATCAGCTCCAGTTCCCAACCCAACCTCAGCCTTGGTCAGATCCATTTCCATTGCTGCTGTTGTATTTATGATCACTGTGTTGTTTTGAGTCTGCGGTTTGTGTCTGAGCCTTTCACACGGGCGGTGTGAAACTTTCACAAGACTCAGATTCTGGCCCATGAGTACACAAGTACGTAAGGCTTGAGGTGGCGCGTCGACTAGAGTCCACCGTACAAATGCAATCCAAAATAGACTCTTCAGGTCACTATCATACTCTAACTGTGACTGCCGCCACCGCTTGACATGCACTTCTCGATCAGAAGCCGAGCAGTGGAATTCAATTTTGTACTCTCGTGACACTAGCACCAGTCGAAGCTCAGTGTTGACAGCGTTAGATAAGATATTGTATGGATAGTGCTTCCCAAACTTTTCATCTGGAACAAAACGAGGATTGATAAAATATGTCTCTGATTACGATACATGTATTCCACTTCTCTTTCTTATCCGCTTTCTTTGTTCTCTCTCTCTACCTCAAGCTATTCCGCATCTTCTGGCAGATCAAAGGCAATACGTAAATGCCGCTGTTCAACCTTTTTTGCTCTCATTCCCACTTTGTTCTCTTCAACTTCACAATAAACGGAATATGTGTTTAGTCTCGTCGTCAAATTCCATCACACTTCCAACCTTAGTCATGTAGACGTGGAATACTTGGCAAACAAAATATTCACGGGTGTTCCATAGACATAGGATATATTTGCACAGTCTTGTTGAATTGTTTGTTCCTTTGAGACATTTCTTGGGATTGCAATTGGGCCTTGAAGGACAAGCTTTTGTATCTGGTCATCATCATTATCAGTATTATTACTTTCCACATACCGTAATGCCTGAAAAGTCTCACCAGGTCGAGATTTAACACAAACTCTACGTTCTCTCACACGTGTCAACAAACGAAATGCATCCATTGTACAATTGTGATCTACACCATGAGCACGTTGACTTCTTCCATACAATTTTGTAACTAATCTCTCCGCATTAACGGTATAACAGAAATCAAAGAGAGTTTGAGAGTATAACAATCCCGCATTGATTGTAGTGATGTGGTTCTTACCAAGATTGTCCAGATAGAATTTGAACTTGCTTCGTTCAATTTTGATATCGGACTCTTTGTTCACGACGTTGCGTTCTATACCGCTGAGCCTTGCATCTATAATTGCAATCATCTTTTCAATTGATGATACACTCAAGTTCAAATCATCCGTTTCAGTTCTATATATTTCCATGGCCAAGTTGTAATATTCTTTTGCGGTATGTAAACTATCTTTCCATTCTGTGTATCCAAATCTCATTCCCATTCGCAGATAAAATGTCGCAATGGACATGTATCCCGATGCTACTGTTTGTGACCATCTACGACTGTTATCAGTCTTGGTGAACTCAATGATGCGATGCAGTTTGGTACAGATTTCTCTCATCTCTCTTCGATCTGTTTGATTTTCCGCATCAAGTAAAGTCATTCGATTCATAATGGCACCAGCGTGTATCGCAACACCTTCCGCATTGTCCATGGTGTACTCCCTCTCTGCAAATTTGACACGAGCCTTGGATAGATCGTGACGTAACTGATTTTGATAGGGTTGTTTGCAGTTTGGACAGGCAAGGAAGGCGTTTTTTCTGGTGTCACCTCGTTTAGATTCGTTCTCGGCCCATCCGATGATGCAGGAGAGATGCGCGTAGCCGGACATGCCGCGGCAGGAACAGTCTCGGATGAGTTGCTTGGCAGAGGCATCTGGTCCTTCTTCGAGGCATAGCCAGCAGCATGGGGCTTCGGTGGTAGAGTCGGTGGCGGCGGCACTGTCGTTTTCCGTCATGGTATGCTGTTGCCAATGCGTTAGGTACTGTCATGTTGACAGATGGCGCCAAAAATCTAAGTCTGCACGTCGCCTCGCCCTCCCTCCGCTCTCAAAATCTATCTTCTGTCTCCATGACGTCGTCGAGAGGCCCGCTTCATATCATATCATACCTACAGTAGAGCCAAGCAAACTGCAACAACATGACATCCCCTAGAATAGTAGCACAGCCAGCAGGTCGCTTCCTAGCGTCGAGGATTTCGTCCAGCTCAGTCGTCGGCTGTGGCAGCGCTACAGCGGTGGTGCGACAGACGTCCTCTTTGTCATCGACATCATCCAACTCTGTGGTGGCGGCCATCTCGTCCTCGTTGAGCAATAGTGTCAGCAACAACGGCAGCAGTGCTCTTCCATCGTCAAGGACGGTAGTAGATTACCAACGACGGGGAATCAGCAGTAGTGGTAGTTGCAATAAGAGTGGCATCTCAATGGATTATTCACGGCAAACTCCAGCATCGTCACTCACAAGCCGCTGGATGGTCAAGCCATCATCACCATCATCCCATCAATTACTACTGCACTACCACCAAAGACAATCCTTCGTCACGTCAACAACACCCCTCCAAAAATCCGCCGAAGAACAACCAGCAGCAGCAGCCGCCACTGAAGAAGAAGATGAATGCCCCCCATGGCAAAATCCACTCCATCACAACAATCCCGAATACACACGCGTCCTCGCCGAAGAATTTGCACCAGGCGAAGAAATGCCCATAGTCCCCCTCCCCCCATTCGAAGAGGACGATGACGATGATAAAGTCTCGGCTCCACCACATTTGCACGAGTTGGCAGACGAAATTGTCCGGCTGAATATGTTGGAGATGAAGGAACTTGTGGATCGTATAGGGGATCATTTTGGGTTTACCGATGATGACGAGGATTATATGGATGGAGGGGGTGGGGGAGGGGATGGTGGTGGAGCAGCTGCGGAAGAGGCCAAGGTGGAAAAGACGGCGTTTGATTTGAAATTGACTGGGTTTGATGCCAAGGCCAAGATTAAGGTGATTAAGGAGATTAGGGGTTTGACGAGCTTGGGGTTGAAGGAGGCGAAGGAGTTGGTGGAGGGTGCTCCGGTAAGTCATGATATTATTGAGGAGAAGTCTTGTTGTTTATTATTGTTATTGCCATGGAGTAGATGCATTTGTGAGGGTCGGACTTCGAACACATGCTAGGCCAGCTAACCGGGGCTCAAATTATACATACATACACCTACGAACCCTGGTCCGTTCATTCCTAGCTACATCAAAAATCATCCTTTCTTGCATTTTGGACGAAGGTGGCTTCATCTCCATCTATCCTTTTATCAATTGACCAATCTTGAACGAGGAATCAAAAGGATTCCTCATAGCTTCATGTTGGTTTTTCAAAATGTGTTTGGAACATTTGATTCTATTATTTTTGTGACCGTGATGCTAACTTTTTTCTTGCTCATCGTTGCATTTACAATACGCGCACGCCCCAATAGACAACGGTAAAGAAGGATATCAAGATGGAAGAGGCGGAGGAAATAAAAGCAAAGTTGGAGGCAGTGGGTGCTACGGTGGAGATCGTATAATGTGGCGGTGATGATAAATAGAAAATGTGTCCGAAGATGTGGAATGGGAAGAGACATGGAAATTGGTATGGTACGGTAGGAAAAATTTTTAAAGACAACTGGATGGGCGGTCAGCACGGCTGCATTCTACTTACTTCTTATAAGCTAGGAGATTTATGCAGATGTCCTGCAGATGATAATATTATCTGCCATCTTAAAATAACAGAGGTTGACTTCACCTGACACTGAACACTGACATCTACTTCTTTGACATGTTATGGGTATGAAACATCCTTATTAAAACATCATGCTCGAATCAAACACAGCCCTCTCCTTTCCATCCACCCGTCTTCCATCGACAGTCAACACACTCACCAAATCCTCGTCGTTCTCTCCACCCTTGTGAATGATTTCCAGTACTTCGGGTGTGCCGCCCATAACTCCCTGACTTGCACCAACATCAATCCGCCATGCCATTGAGTCCAGTGCACTATTAATTTTGTATTGAGGGGTGTGACCCATCACCATTCGCTGACATTCCGGTCCAGCCTCAGCAAGCGCTGCTCTAATCTTTTGTTTTGCAAGAGGCTCGGATGGTTCCTGATCATTCGGTTTGCTATAATCTCTCATCCAAACAGGTGAACTGGCACCAATCCCCCCTCCTAAACAATCCGGCATTGTTTTCGATGCCACCTTGGCACGATTCTGTGCCGCCGAAATCACTTCCTCTACAGTGTTGTATTCTCCCCAATTGTTATTGTCGCCATGGTGCGCTGTAACAATCCATTCTCTGGCTTGTTGATTCAATCTAGTCACTCCTCCATACACCTTTTGTCCCTCAATGATGGAATTGCCGGGACTTAAATGACTTGCCATTAATCCAGCGTGAACAAATACTGTTCGTCCAATAACACATGTTACGAGCATATTCCCCAACATATTTTCGGAAAGTAATCCACCTGGTTCAAAGGATGCCCATCGACTTGGTTGATTTCCAGCGAATTGTAACCTCCATCGATTGGATCCATAGTTGTAATCAATTCTTTGATAATATAGGAGTGTGGTGAAAAAGTGATCAGAATGCTGTTTGATGCAAAACAATTGCATCAAACAAAAAAATTGACAAGACTACTCCTCCTTACCTTGCCCCAATCGTCCGCTCAAACTCCATATTACCCCCCGGATTCGCATACTGAAAAAGACCAGCAGCGTTCAGAGACTCATGATTTCCATACAACAACAACAACGCTCCCCCCGCCTCGCTTGCTTGCCTCGCCAGCGTGGCCAACAATCGAAAACACGCCAATTCATCATCCCCTCGATCCAATACATCTCCAGTTTGCACACAAATGGTGGTTCCACCACACCAGACTGGTCGTTCAATGGAGCTTTCGGGGTCTAATATTCCAGCGGTCACTAAAAAGGATCGTAGGGCGGTAATATCTCCGTGAACATCTCCGAATGCAACGATGCGTTGTCCTTTGGGGAGATCGGGTCGGTAGTCGTCCACCCCTATGTGGGTTGGTGGCAGTGTGTATTGTGATAGGTGATTTTCATGGCAGTTTTCAGCTAGCATGGGCCGCAGTGGTGCCTTAGGATCCAGAAGAAGTTGCCTGTCGTCCTCAGTGCTACTGCCTGTGGAGAACCATCCTTGTTGTTGTTGGAGTGCCACCGACTTTGTCCGTCCGCATTGTTGTTGTTGTGATATTCTGCATCGATGTCTACCATTATTACCGGCCGCTGCAGAAGATAGAGCCGCTGGGAGTGTTCTGGAAAACAGGGGCCGTGAAGAAGAGAGCGAGGCCACAAAGCCCATCATCGTGGTGGATGTTGCGAACAATTGAGCGGAAAATCTCATCAGATGGAAGTACCAGCGTCTTCAATGAGCTCTATTCACTTCAGATGCGATGACCAACGACCTACTTAGCAGACCCAGGAGCCAAGAGATCATTCTGTTATGGAGCTTGGGTATTTTCGGTTTCTTGGCCTGCGCGCCTTTTCCAGGGGTCACTCCAGCGGGGAAACGGGGCGCCCCCTCCATCATTTTTCTAGCCGTTTCACACACTTCTCAAAATTTGATCACTTTGCACACCAGAGAACCATGGCGGAGGCGGCGGCTGTGGTATGGAGCGGAACGTCGGTCGGCATCACTAAATGCCGGCGGCGATGTCCTCAGTGGACCGATATGACCTCATGACGTGAAGGAATTTCTGCCAAAGCGCCCAGAGCCTTTATTTTGGGTGTCGCCTACCCAAAGTGACCGTTATTTTGCAACAAATGCAACAATGCACCGCCCCCCCATGAACAGAGGACCTTTTGGCCATAATCACTCTTCCATTACTACCCTATTCGATAGAAGTGATGATGAAACAATAATTGACGAGTTGGTTTCGTTGGTTTCGTTTTAATCCGTGAGGAACCGCCGATATGAGACCCCTTGATTGTCCAACGATACAGCGTGGCTTATCGCAAAAATACAGCACAACGTACAAGAGGAGAGGTGTGGGGATGATACAGCAAATAGAGCGAGATTATATTTACAACACGACAATATAGTGGGTTTGATGGACCTAGTGGCGTCTTGTCTCCATATGGTGCGGCTCAGGTGACATTATGGCCATGTTGTGGTAGCTTGTGTCAGTAATTATTACTTACACAACACTTTGAGGGAGGGCATTATATTGTACTTTGAGCGGCGGAGGAGATAATGATCAGGACTGCGGGAACACGCAACAATATTTTGATAAGCTTGTGAGGAGGATTATACTTTAATGGGCTGTCATTGATGCTGTCTTTTGCTGGTACTCCTTTCATCATCACTCCAATACTACGGCTTTGGTGCTTGCAATCAATCTGAGGCGTCGGGTGACTTACAATTCAGCAGCAGCGGCAACGTGAGTGTTGATAACTGCGCCATCTCTTCGCAAGGAGTCAGTAATTTCCATTGCTATCATCGAGTCAAAGAGGCGGCATTCTGTGCATCCACTACGGAACGAATCTGCTGTTGAAAGAAGATGAATAGGGTCTCAAACAAACAATATACGCAACCGCTGGTAGAAGGTATCAATTTGTAACTAGAGTTTTCAACCGTTTGTTGAGAAATACTGCACTGGATGGAGGGTGTGGCGACATTATCGAAGGAGGTTTGTCAGCTAGAAGAAAAGATAGTCTATTGGACGCATCTGGGGTGTAACATGTGTCTTCCTGTCGACCTATTCAACAATCAACATAATAATAACAATGTAGAACAAAATTCATGTAATAAACCTAATTTTAATGGTTGTATTATCATTGTAGACGCAACCTTCACCAAGCACTTACCATGTCTTCTATGTTACATGTTGATAATAATATATTTACAGGCCGCAGCAGATAATAAAGAGCAAGGTAGCTTTAACCTTGCGTTATCACATAGACACTGGACCATATTGATTGTTAAGTTAGGAGAATGCAATATTATGTGTACTTGCATAGGGTAATACCATCAATTGAGGTTTCATGCCCACACATGAATCTGGTCACTATCATAAAAATATGACACCCTCAAGAGACATGGCCTATTAGCAATGCCGAGGCAAATACCATGGCGTTATGACCACCCATATCGGTCATCTATATCAATATAAAGCAGGGAGTGCCAAGGGGGCCTTATGAATCGATTATTGTATTCCCCCTACGACAATATTTGCAGCTTCCACCCAAATAGACCAAAAATCGATGCCTACGATGTGGTCGCAAATTCGTTTGTTACTAAGAGATTTGGCAAACTTCCGAAAACACCATTGGATTCTGCATCAAAATATGGTCTAAAAAGGGTATTACCGTTGAATTATATCCACAAATAATTGTGATATGGACTCTCTGCTCCATTGATGTCAGGCAGAGGTCTTCGTGAGATGTGGTTTTTCACAAAAAAAAGAGCGGGAGGAGCGCGCAGGCCAATAGCTCAAAATACCCAAGCTCCATCTAAATAATGAGAGGAGCTAAGTCGTTCGGTCGGTCGGTCGGTCGGTCGTTCTGTCCGGGCCCTTTGGCGTGTCCTTTGGCCTTCACGGGCATTTTCGATCGACTCTTTCTTTGATTGGCTTGATTTGACCCCTTGCCCCCCCGTTTTTAGAATTTTCGATTGACTCTTTCTTTGATTGGCTTAGATTTGATTGTTCAGGGGGGGGGCAACCCCCTTGCCCCCCCGTTTTTAGAATTTTCGATTGACTCTTTCTTTGATTGGCTTAGATTTGATTGTTCAGGGGGGGACACCCCCCTTTCCCCCCGTTTTTAGAATTTTCGTGTCCCTTGCCCCCCCCGTTTTTAGAATTTTCGATTGACTCTTTCTTTGATTGGCTTAGATTTGACGAGATGCATGGAATAGGAAAGATGACATGCGCAGTGCAAATGAGCTTCTATGGTATCACCGCCGACTATAATGGGCCACTAAAACAGGTCAATGCCCATACGGACGACGATAGATACGATATGGTGGAGCTTGGTGCTGCCGGCCAGTCACTGATAGGACCTCTCAGATCAGCTACGAGGATGCAGCATCGCTTCCAGTCAATATTCCCGGTTACGCAGTGCAAATGAGCTTCTATGGTATCACCGCCGACTATAATGGGCCACTAAAACAGGTCAATGCCCATACGGACGACGATAGATACGATATGGTGGAGCTTGGTGCTGCCGGCCAGTCACTGATAGGACCTCTCAGATCACTAAAATAGTCAAACAGCACTGTCAATCCTTCTCAACCAATAAATGGGCACTGATATACTCCACACAGCATTGCCAAGCATACAAATACAAATACAAATATGGCATTAGAATAAAACAAACAAATATGAACCTATTACCACTCTTACTGTTGGTTATTTGCTTAATTACACTCGAAGGGTAGTAACTTGTGACATTGCTCTAGATAATTGTAGATAATTTCGCCCCTGGAGGGCCAACCATGACGTACTTTAACATTTCCGTTAATTTTTTTTTTATCTCTACTTCCATTGGCAGGAGAATGTACCATACCTTCCTGTATATAAGTAGACACAATCAATATCGTAGTAGATAGCCGGTGCCTCCTCTCTTATTTAGAAAACCCGCGCAGCGGCTAGACGAGCGTCAGCGAGGCTAGTGGAAGATGGAAAGGAGTCAAAGAAGATGATGACAACGCCGAAGCTTGCCACAAAGCGAGCAACGTTCCTCCGCTTGAACATCTTTCTCTTAACCAAGAAGTATTTGTCCGTTCGTTACTCAAAACAAGAGGCAACAGAAGACGCCCGCCAAAGCGAGCAACGTTCCTCCGCTTGAACATCTTTCTCTAAACCAAGAATTATTACATCCGTTCGTTACTCAAGATAAGGACCTTTACTCTCACAAAAATGTCAGATGCATCCGAAGAAAATGTCCAAATTTTCATTTGCTCACAATCACAATAATGAAGTGAGGCATCATTACCATTACATCTATCCAAGTAGGAGTGCGTAGTAGTGAATCTCAGCTCATGTCAAGTATACTTGTTGAAGGAGTATCACATCAGCTAAGCGTCGTCTCTTGACGAATAGGACTAATATAGAATACAATGGGCTTAAAGAAAAAGCCTGTGCTGCTGGCCGCAGCAGACGCTGCAGCTAGAAAGAAAAATGAAGAAGGAAAATGGGGTGTAAAAGTACGGGAGGTAAAAGACATCCTTGACGACACAATGTCAGTTGTCTCCAACACAGTGGAAGATACAATCACAACTTTACTCGATGACGACTTGGAAGAAGAAGATTTTTACAGTGATGACGAAAGTATGATTAGCCGTGAGGATGACGAAAGTATGATTAGCCGACATAGTACAGCAAGTCGAAATTCACTAAACAAAAGTGCTCGGGATAGGATTGCACAGGCAAGACCAGTGCCAGTGGAGAAGAAAGAAGATAAAAAGCAGCAGCAGCAGCAGCAGAAGCAGAGGAAGAATAAGAACAACAATGGAAGATTCAAGAGAATGAAAAAAGGTCGTCGTATTAGGTTTTGGTTTTTTGGGCAGCGTTCAAAGAAGAATCGCAGCAAGAAGACACCGCGTGCCTTGGAAACGACAACTGATGAAACTTTTGAAGATGATACTATGTGGATTGATCGTATTGCTGACAAATTTGGCTGTTTGTGCGGCAACTTTGATGATGCCTATTCTTATGATGATGATACTGTTAGCTTTGACTCGTACTCGTATGGCTCATCAGAGAACGGAAATTTCATTCCGTAATCTCAACATGTACTTAATTTGGTGTCTTCGCTGTATAAACTAAATGTGCTTTATGTATTTGGTATCACAGCTATCAACTGCAGTACGATACGTAATGACCGTGCTTTGATGTAATTACCTTTGCAAAGAATCTATGCAGATCTCTACAGTTTTTCTAACAAGAGATCGCTAAGAATGACACATCATGTGTGAAAGTATTAAGTAGTGCTATTACTTTGATGCTAGATCACAGTTTGGACGGTGTGAATCCAGCTGCGTCAGAAGATTCATCATCTTCCATAGGTTTCAACTCTGCTTTAAACCAATCTGCATTCTTGACATAGTGATCAGCCGAGTCCTTCAGCGATTGAAAATGCTCTTCGGTAAGCTGCCTCACTACCTTGCCAGGCGAACCCACTACCAATGAATTATCTGGAATTGTCTTGTTCTCTGGTATCAAACAATGTGCACCAACAATGCAATTCTTCCCTATGACAGATTTGTTGAGTACTGTTGCTCCTATGCCTATCAACGAATTGTCTCCAATTTTACAGCCATGCAACATAGCTTGGTGCCCGATAGTGACATCCTGCCCAATCGTCAATGGCACGTTTGCATCGGAATGTAGCACTGCGTTATCTTGCACATTTGTTCGTGCTCCTATGGTGATGGTATCTTGTGTGTCACCTCGAATAGTTGCGCTGAACCAGACTGAGCAGTCTTTTTCCATGATGACATTTCCTATTACTGCAGCATTTGGGGCTACCCAACATGACTTTGCGATTTGAGGCACGTAGTTGCCTAGTGTGTAGACTCCTTTCATGATGAAGAGATGGATTATTACATGCGCTCTCCTCAATAGAATCCCTCGACTGGAAAAGGGCTAGCTATCAAGCAAGAGCAAGGCCATCAAGTGCGATGACGCGTCAGCGTCAATCAAGCATCACTCGTCACCGTCACTCGCGATTTCAAATTATTCTGCCTGCCGATGAAGTCAATCCCCGCTCGTGATGACTTACTGAGCATCACGGTAGTCTGTAGTACGGCATAGATGGTTGAGAGATTATTGACTTCTTCATCTTTATAATGCTGCCGTCATCCAACAAATCCAACAACAAATTGTCGGCTCTTCTGTGCGCAGCTACGTTGTTGTCTAGCAGCCAACACGCATCATCGGCACTTGTTCCTGCACCGCCATCAGCTTTCTTCGTCCACCATCGATCGCATACCAAGATAGAGCGATGTCAACCGCTGCTGGGCATCAAGGGCTTTCGAAGTTGGTTCGAATCTGCCTTTCCTTCCTCGGTGACCAAGGTCCAACATCCATCACCAGTGAGACGAGCACCAAAGCGGCGAGGTGGAGCTGCTCCAAAGCCATCATCCTCGACAGCCAGTAGTAACTTCAATAATAAAAGCAAAAGAAACAAAACTTCACAACAAATAGAAACAACTCCACCAGAAGTTTACGATCACGTTCTCATAGATGCAAATCAATTCCTACATTCCAATCTGCGCAAGGCGTTCAATAGAAAAATGAAACGATCGAAAGGAAACTTTCAATTTGATGCCCAGGACCTCGATGATGACTTCATTGAATATTCATTACTATTATTAATACAAGACTTGAATAGATTGACTTCCACTGTTGCCATCCCTCGGAAAAGTCTCGTCATAGCTATCGATGGAAGTCCCGGAGCTGCGAAATTAGAAATGCAGCGTAGGCGTCGCTTCGGTTTATACAACAAAGTCGAATTACAGCAGAAACTGTTGCAAGTGCTAAAGGAGCGAGGATGGACTGACGCTCATTTTGGATTCTTCAATAATAATAAAGAAAAAAAGGCGAAGAATAAGCACATCACACTGCTAGCCAAGCATGAGAGAGACAAGGTCACAATGAACATCACACCGGGAACAGCCTATTTGGATCGTGTCACGGATGCTCTACTATATTGGGCTTGGCGAAGTGTCGCGAATCCATTTTGGCCGCCAAGTCCAGATCCTAACAACAGCAGCATCAAATTAAATGGTAGAGCAAAGATATATATTTCACCCAGCATGGTACCCGGTGAAGGAGAAGTCAAGCTTTTAGATTTCATGATGCGTGGTCAAGATGGTAAAGGGAGGAAGACAATTCATTCTGGTGACAGTGTAGCATTCATTGGCGGCGATTCGGATTTGGTATTAATGGGATTAGTCGTCCCGCCCTCCGTTACGCCAAACTTGCACGTCATTTTACCGGGTGAGAATAGTAAGACGTTAATGATCTCGGTATGGGAGACGACACGACATCTCGTAGGAATGCTGGAAGGAACGGCGGCGTATGGGAAACGACCACCGAATAGAAGTAATGGCAAGACCAAGGCAAAGCGTGAACTGTCAAAAAAGGAGATACAGCAAGTTAGAATGGACGCGGTATTGCTCGTTATTCTCAATGGCAATGATTACCTGCCAAAATTGAGATTTACAAGCACTTTTGAATCATTCTTTGAAGTCTACTTGCGCAAAATGAATGAATGTCTTGCAACTCGTGACATGAATAATGGTGAAGAGGCTATGAAACCATTCTTAATCAACCTCGAAAATGATGATATATCTCTCAATGTTCCATTTGCAATCGAATTCTTTCGCGAGATGGCTGCGAGCAACAGTTCTATAAGATTGCCAAAGTCGGGAGAAAGTTTGCCAACGTCTACTTCTATGCGGCAAACAGAACTTGGCACTCTAAACAATCTTGTGGAAGCTAGATTTCTACCTGGACCAATCAACTTTCAAACTGTTGCGCCTCAAGATTCCATGTACCAATCGCAGCTCGATGTGGATTTAGATAACATCTTTGGGGATGATGTAGAGATAGTGAGGATGACGATAGGCAACTTTCCCCAAGATATAAATACCAATGACATCGAAAGCACTCTGATAGGCGAAAGTGATGGGCATGGTGTTATTTCAAGAATGATCAAAAGTAAAACAAGTGATCGATCTTATCTTTTTGAAATTCCGCATAAGCAAGGGTTCCCAAACAAATCCACAAAGCTCCGACTGGCATGTCTTGCACTCGAAGAGATATTTGGAAGAGAAAACTTGGAATTACTTTTTGGGAATGAAAATGACGACGACGACGATGAAGATAATGTTGGGGGGCAACTAGCTCCAGCTGATCCAGTTTCCTATCTCGGTGGCTTACTCTGGACACTCGAAACGTATAGATTTGGTGCATGCGCTGACTACGGCTACAACTACGGGCGTAAATCCTCGCCATCTGCCTTGGAGCTTGTGTCGCTATTGGAGGAAGGACATGGGGAGAAAATCACAAGATTTGATCTAATTGGTGATTCCGACGTCGCTCCTTTGAGTGATGGCATGTCTTGCCTTGCTGCGCTTCCGCCGCAGGCCCACTCCATTGTAGAAGAACCATACAGTTGGCTTGTAGAGCCGTCTAGTAAAGCGAACTTCGAGGAAATGTACGCTAGTTGCTTCTCAGAAGGGGTGTTCGATTCGAAGTCCTTCGCTGACAAGTGCTCAAAGCAAATTCTAAATATGAGGAGCGAGCGAAAAATTAGTAAATCAGAGACAAAGCGCAGAAAGACTTCTTCATCGCGGAGTTCAAGAGGGCGACACATCCAGTCGAGTAGCAAGTACTGGACTGTTTTGTCATTGTCACAGCGACCTCTTGACCACCCGTTTGCTCCGCCAGATCCCATCAGTGATAGAACACCACGTTTGAAGTCGAACAAGAGAGTGAGGGCAAGTAAACTTCAAGTATCACACGCTTTGCAGCCTCCGGTCCTTTAATTTCTGGACTTTAGGAATGTGTTTCATCTACGTCTCTTCGAAGATGCTTGGCCTCTTTACCTTGACCGAGTAAGTGGAAAATAGAGATTGAAATTTCGGATTCGATGCTGATAGTAGATCGAAGTGTGTCATAGATGGGCCTCTAGCCTTCATCGTATTCGGGACGTCCGGGAGACTGCGGAAGCGAAGCGATTCCAGGCTGGATCGAGGTCGTTGTTCATTTCGTGAAAGATAAGCTAGATCATTCTACTTCCGTTGAGTCAACAAAGGAAGATTTAGATGGGCCGAAGCGACGCATGTCGATTAGAAAGCTGAATGTTTGATGCTTTGTCTTCATTCCTGAAATTCGTTCTTTTCTTGGCTGAATTCATTGAAGCCCTGTCCCTGTCACACCTACGTAGTGTCGGACATCAATCAAATTCAAAAAAAAAAAAAAAAAAAAATTAACGGAAATCTTAAAGTACGTCATGGTTGGCCCTCCAGGGGCGAAATTATCTACAATTATCTAGAGCAATGTCACAGAAGCAGGCATCAAACGTTTCTCAGATCGACTTAGACAAGAGCACGCCAAATTCGCCAGTAAATGGTCTCAACCGAATCTTTCTAAACAAGAGTTCTCAGTACTATATAGCCTCAAGAACAACCCCAATCTGATCATTATCTCCGCAGACAAAAATTTAGGGCCTGTCATTATCGAACGTTCTGTATACATTCGATGGTGCCTCAAAGCTTTCCTTGGGAAGGAGAGCCAATATGAGTACCTCAATCGAATTGCACTTCGGAGGCAACTCAATTTGATGGCATATAAAGTAGGCAGTATCAAGAACTCAGCAGCGATCCCAGAGCACATCAAGATTTACATCAACAAGTGCTATGAAGCCGCTGGTAGCAGGCAAGGAAGATTCAGAGCAACCGCAAAAGTCCATAAAACACCTACCGCCCTCCGACCAGTTAACGCTAAATGTGGAACTGGACCTGAGAGTATTAGCAAGTGGCTAGACTACGAGTTGCAAAAACTTGTTCAATTTATTCCGTCGACCATCAAAGACAGCAAAGAATATCACGCCCGACTGACTAACAAACAATGGCCAGCAGGGACGAAGATTATTACTGCTGATGCTACCGCCATGTACGACAATATCACTATCAATCATGGCATCGAAATCATCGGAGTATGGCTCAACCATCTGAAAGAAAACAACCAACTTCCAGACGACTTCCCGGACATCAAACTTATTCTGGAAGCTCTGAGCTTTATTATGAAGAACAACATTACCCAATTTGGAGACTGCTTTTTCAAACAACTATGTGGCACTGCGATGGGTACATCAGTCGCAGTCATGTACGCTGGCCTTTACTATGGCTGGCATGAGAAAATTAGACTCCTCCCTGGCTATTCGGAAGAAATCCAAGACCTTGCACGTTTCGTCGATGACCTATCTGTCCTATGGCTTGGAAGCCTTAGGCGCTTTCACGACCTCAAGCAAGACATCAACGACTTTGGAATCCTCCGTTGGAAGGTTGAAGAACCTGCCGACAAAGGAATCTTCTTAGACTTAATCATTTCCATTTCGCCAGAAGGTATTGTCTCAACTAAGACATACCAAAAGCCAATGAACCTCTACCTCTACCTACTGCCATCTTCTGCTCATCAGAGGAACACGATGAAAGGGGTAATATTTGGCGAACTCAAGAGATACTATTGGCAGTGCACCGATAAAAAAGACTATGTCGAGGTAGCAAGACTATTCTTCCAACGCTTGCTCGACAGAGGATGGGACTTCGACCAACTGAAACGAATGTTCGTAAATGCAAACTACAAAGTCTGCAACCCACCTCCACTGCCCCAAGCCATCTCAGAATCTACCACCTCAGATAATGACAAAAACATCTATTTGAAACTCGGTCGATTCCACCCTCATTACATCCCTAGTCGAACCTGTCAACAGATATATGAGGAGGAGCTTTCTACCACCCTACGCGACACAATCGGAATCGAAAAGATGGTAGTATGCTATAAGAGAGCAAAAAACATTGGAGATATTGTCTCTCAAACCTCCCTCTTTCAAAACAGAGGTGAGGAGGTAAGTACCTACCTGGGGAGGACAACAGAATCGTAGTCCTCCCCTTCCTTTCCCTCAGCTTGTTCCGCTGCCTACCCGGCAGCTACACTTGCTGAGGGAAAGCAATTGTACAAACTTACCTATTTTAGATAACGAGGAATGACCCCACAGAGACACGTATCCATTTAAGGAGAAAACTCGTGTCAACGAGGGAGAGCTAAATGACTCGCAACTTTGCATCGACAAAGCCGCCTATCCTCACTATTACTATTGCTATCCGCTGAAGAAGTTAATTCGAAAGCGTAGTCATCCACGCTTCGGTAATATAGTAATACCACTTTATCTGATATTGGTTCATATATTGATTATAGAGAGAAGTAAGGTCGCTCGCTTCGCTCGCTCCCGGACATCAATCAAATTCATATTTATGTTATCTGGTTTCTCGTTTCTCAATATGTTTCGGAATGCTTTCTCGATGCGGGTCAATTATCAACCAATGCATGGGCGAAAGCTCTATGGGAGAAGATAGACGAACTGGGAATTGTGCTGGATCTGCAATATGATGACATTCCCATCCCGAGGAGCAAGGATAGGGCTATTATGGACTGCATGGTTGAACTGGGTTTACGAGGGATGGAGCTACAGCGCGTCAATAGAGTGAGGAAAGCCCAGGAGGCAATGTTCCTCTCTGACGTGACTACGCCAAATGGACGGTATCTCGAGCAGTACCTGCTTGATGGGCATTGGAAGGACTCACCTGAAGGGCGCCTTGGTAAACAGCGGTCAACACTGGAATTTGGCACGGAATACCCGACGGAAGCAGATTGGAAATTGTGGAAGAGATCCCTGCAACGTTTGACTGATAGCAAATCGTTGTTTCTTAAGGAACCACTTGGAGATTGGATCAACCCATCTAAACGGATCTGGCGTCACTTCCTCAACACGGACACACGGACAGTGGAAATACATTCGGATGATACGATTTATGAATACGCTCACGACGTGGAATCGAATGACAGAGTGTCGATCTTGCAGCCAGTCCGAGTGCTGGATGAGCCCGCTGCATCGGTGGTACCAACGACGATTCTGGAATACGAAGATGGTTCCATCAAACTGCTAGCACAAGGTCCGCCACTGGCCAATCAGCCAGAAGTCGTAGCTCCTACCACATTTCTTGAGCGTCTCCGCAGTAAAGGGGGAGTATGGATGTGGGATAGTATCAGCTTCTCATCGGATCCCTCGTGGATTGTGGAAGCTATTCAACGAGGCTCTTTGTTCTGTTGTACAGACGGGTCATACATGAAAAAGTTGGCACCAGAGATCTGCGGTGCGGCTTGGGTTTTTTACTGCGCAGAGTCTCGACAGTGGCTTAAAGGAGAATTTACGGAGCACTCTAAATGGGCAAATAGCTATCGAGGAGAACAGCTAGGGATGTTGGCGATCCACCTTATCCTACTGACAATAGAGGAACACTATGGAGTGCCATTGTCCAATGCAAACATCTTTTGTGACAACAAAGGAACTATTCTTACGTTTTCCAAAAAATACGATCGCGTCCCAGGGTCGGCGAAAAACAACGACATTCTCCGGGTCCTGCGGAAAATCCAAAGTGTCTCGGCTCTTGCGCACAAGCTGTCTCATGTGAAAGCGCACCAGGACGACAGCTTGGGCTATGCTTGCCTGGCCCTGGAAGCTAGACTGAACGTCGACTGCGATTTCAGGGCAAAAGCAGCCATAAAGAGAGCAATTGAAAACTTCTCCTCTCTCCCGGTCACTCTGAGCCTACTGCTAGAAGCAGCGGTTGTTATCATAGATGGAATAAAACAGACTGCAGACTTAGCAAAGGACCTACGGTATCACGTAGGGAAGGTGAAAGCACGACAGTTCTATGCCGATGAACAACTCCTACACCCTGACATATTCGACTCTGTTGCCTGGGAACCATTGCGCCTGCTTCTCGACCGTAGGCCTAAGATGTTCAATCTGTGGTATGCGAAACAATGCTCGGGATATTGTGGAACCGGACAAATGATAACCAGATATGACAAAACTGCCTCTGATAAATGTCCAAACTGCGGTTGCTTTGAAACAGCGGATCACCTGAACCGCTGTAAGAGTAGAATTAGGAGAGGACTATTGCTTGACAGCAAAAATGATCTACAAGAATGGATGGAGGGACATTGCACGCATATGTGCATACAGAAGTGGCTACCACTTTTCATCTCTCTTCAGGGCAGCACCCTATTCGTGGACATGGTGCATAGTCAGGGATGGAGGATGTCTCAACAGATGCGCAGAGTGGGCAATAGTTTAGATAGGATCGGATGGAGAAACGTGATGGAGGGGAAAGTATCCAAGGAGTTTCTCCAGATGCAGAAGGAGCACCTCCTAAAGAACCATTCGTTTATGACCATCGACAGTTGGACAAGCGGCTTCCTGGACAAGCTTCTCTCGCTCACGCATACACAGTGGATCTGTAGGAATCTCACGAAACATCATCAAACACAAGGTACCAAAGCACTTGCATCAAGAGAGGAAATTTTGAAAGAGATCGAACATCAGCTCAATCTTGGATCTGATGGGCTCTCAGCTGAAGCACGATGTCTCCTGGAAATTCCGACGGAAGAGCTCTATGGGAAACCGACCTCTGAACTCCAATACTGGTTGAACGCAGCGGTAGCGAGCAGGCAAGCTGCGGGGGATGATTCAGGCGGGCTTTTAGAGCCTCCTGCTGAACAAGGCACGACTGGTGCCACGCAACGAGAAGATCACAAATCAAAGCCACCGGATACTCCCAAGACCGCCGCACCTGCGCGCAAACCGAAAGCACTCGCTCCCATCTTTCTCCCGAAAAAAGCAAGGCGTCCAGCCCAGCCGAGCGCCCTACCTACTCAGCCTCCTACAACTCTACCACCGGCTGTGAGTCCGCAACAACAGGACCGCATTGGGCTTCTGCAAAGGAACTCGGATGAAGACTTACACCGATGTCAAGTTGGAGCCCTTTTGCGGGACGTGCCAGCTAATTTTCAGTTATGCCTCCAAGGAGGGGACAAGGTTCGGCGTGATGCAATGCGGTCTTTGCGACCCCCTCAGTGGCTCAATGATGAAGTTATCAATGGTTATCTCCTAAGAGTCCTCCTCCCAAAGGTGAATCGGCAACACGTCTACATCTTCAACTCATTCTTCATGTCAACCCTCCTATGTACGGGGGCTGACGGCAGGTCTGCTCCGTCCTACAACTTTGACGGCGTTAAACGCTGGGGAAATCGTTTAAGGAGGAAGAATAAGATTTTGGGAGTGAAAGAGATCTTCGTGCCGATCAACCACTCTAGAACTCACTGGCTATTACTCAGGGCGAATACAGAAACAAAGGTTATTACCCTGTGGGATTCCCAAGGTAGGAAGCCGGGCAATCAATTGTATCTGGCTACAATGTTAAGGTACTTGGGGGACAAATACAGTGAACTTCATGGGGTACCGAGTGACGACTGGAAAGCAGAGTGGTCACTAGTAGATGCCTCCAACAATTCACCGAAACAAACTAATGGACACGACTGTGGTTTGTTTGTCCTCGCTAATGCGACTTTGCTGGCTCAGAAGATCCCCCTGTCCTCTTCCTCGTACACTGAGGGAGATTTCCAGCTGTTAGACACCCGTAGCAGGGTGGCGATGCTGTTGTGGCTAGCGAGTACCAACAGGCCTGTACCACCTGCAGTACGGTCAGTCCAATCGAGTCGGCGTCAACGGCCAAAACAGAGCAACGAGAAGAGCCGAAATGGTCAATCTACGATCAAACCTCTTCCTGCAAAGAAAGCTTCAGTCGCAGTCAAGCACTCAAAAGGCAAGGAGCGCGCAAAGCGACGTCGCAAAAACAAGCGAATTATCCCGGGAGGTCCCAAAACTCGGGGAAAAATTTTGGTCACAGACCCCACGCCATTGGAACTGACAAATTCACTATTGAACAAGAAACGCAAAGCAGAGTCCGTAGTTTTTGAGGAGGCCACATTGTTAGCTACCACCCAACGCCATGCACCGCCGAAGAGGAAAAAACGGAAACAGCACCACCCTGACTGAAAGAATTGAGTACCAACTATGTGTCGCAGGAGCACTCTCACCTGGTTACAGACGCTTCGGCGTTTAAGAGGAGTCCTTGACTCCTACGGGGCATTTCCCGTCTTGCTGTCTGGAAAGCCATTCGGCAATAGAAAAGACCGTACAGTTGTACCGAAGCAGGTCCCTTTTAGTATCATAGATATCTAATCTGATTAACTTTGTATTTATTTTATTTATTTATTTATTTATTTATGTGGGAGTTGCAACATACTTTTTGATCAGGAGTTTTTACAAAAGGAGATAAATAATAGGTATGTATGAGTTCAGTACCATTACAGTATTATTGTATCTTTGGAGTTAGATACACATGAATGAGTGTGTCACCATACAATTATGGTGGGAATGGTTATTACTCTGATATAAGCCATCTACAATGGCACACAGACTGAATTTAAGGTAGACAAGCAATTGACTACACCCCTGAGTAAGTGTGGTAACATGCCTTTTGATCTGATAGCATTAATGATCTCAGGTATCATTTTTTGGCATCTGTCAGATTAAGCAGTCTTCGTTTGACTTTACTGCCACCTTTTTGGTGGGTCGATGAATGACACTTTTTCATGACCAAGGAAGTGTATTCTTTATATTGCGGTGTTTAGAGTATTGGTCGAGGCCTCTTGGTATGATTAAGGCTATATTCTCAGATCTGATCCTTATTAGGGAATAAGTATTCTACAGGAATAGATAGAGACCCGGCCGGGATCGTTGTCCCAAGAGTAGAGAGATTTGTGAGCACTCAGTAGCAAGGGTGTCAAGCGAATTTGTTCGCTACGTGAATATCGGGTCGAGGCCCAGTGCACTCAGTACCAGGTGATATATTCGGGGTGCAAACTGTGGTTACTCAATAGTAGATCTTAGTAGTTGACACAGGCTAATAGATGTGTAATGACAACGACGATGAATACAGTATTAATTTACGTATTTGGAGTAGTTGTGTGCTCTTCGAAGGAGAGAGCTGCTGCTAGCGGTAGAGTTACTCGTGTAAGCCGAGTGACTCGGAATGCTATTGGATAGAAATCGTACTAATTCCAAGACGTAGGCTGTTAGTACGATTCTCTAAGCTGACTGCTTCCACGTAGTCAGAATCCAGAGCGGCATGCGTCAGGCATGGAGATCCCGATAAGCGATAGCTTAGCGAGCACGTATCCGTATGGTCACAGATACATACGTACCTAAAGGTAGTATGCTACTTGACTATTACAGTAGTGGTGATACTTATTGGGCAATTCAAAAATTAACTGCAGCAACGGCGCAATTTCAAATCATGACGAACGCCAAATACAATGACATGCTTTGGCATATTGTGACGGTTTGGATGATGAACGATGGATTTGTTGATGAAGCCCTGACATTACGTGGCATTAACACGTATGTAGACTTCATGCAAGTGATCGACGATTTGAATGAGGTTAATGCATTGAAAAATCGGAGTGGAGAAACAATTGATGACGTGATGGCGGACCGGCTCAGATGTACTCTTTCCTACGCTAACCATCTTCAACTTAATTACGGTGTGATAGAAGATGAGGGACAGGTAGACATCACTCAGCGCGATTTGGAGGCCTTTGACAACTTCTACTACTCCACATTTTCATTTGTTCGTTACATGATGGCTAAAGCCTTTGCCATGAGAGAGGAGAGGTCGGCACGAGACCTTATTTCTCAACTCCAAGCACGACTTCATGACCTGCAGTTGACAAACGCCAGCAATAGTTCCGGATACATGACAACCCAATCTGTCATGAACAACTTCGGATACACTATGGGCATGAAGACTGGCACCATCAAGAAGGAGGAGGTTCAACTACAAGTGGAAATTGATAGAGCACGGGACCTTATCCAAGCAACTCAGACACACATTGACTACCTGGAGCATCTGGAAATGTCAGTCAATCCAGAAACTACGTCAAGTGCAACTGTGACATTTGGCACAACAGATGACAGCTTAGTGCCCCCTTTGCAAGATGACACTCTCTTCGACGAAGTAGATCCATCCTGTTTTGATGTGACCCTCAAGACGATGCCAATGTATGATTCTTGTCTTGATAAGGATGATGACGGCAAAACATTGAATGCTGACAACTATTCTATGTTGACAGGGCTAACTTTTCCTAGAAAAACTGTTGGTTATTTGCTTAATTACACTCGAAGGGTAGTAACTTGTGACATTGCTCTAGATAATTGTAGATAATTTCGCCCCTGGAGGGCCAACCATGACGTACTTTAAGATTTCCGTTAATTTTTCAACATTCAATGACTTCGTACTTCTTGGCAGACGTTCTAACTACAATGGCACGAAAAGATCGGGGATTCCCCACGCATCTACATTTACCATTGTACCCCTACTAACGACAGCAAAACAGCATTTTAATGATCAATTCAAACTCTTTGATTGAGATAACCCATTTGCTGTGATGCAGCTTCCGCATGACAAGTTGTACAAACCTGATCACTTCCAAGAAGGGATTCCACACCACATCCTTCGTCCCAGAAGACAGATTCAATTACGGCCCCTTGAGCACCGGTGCACCGAAGCAGTTCCTTGTCTTGCAGATTGCGATGATGCCTTGCTTGGTGATACTGCCCTCAGTTGCGTCGGCGTCGGCATGACATATGGTATGGAACAGTGGGATGGTCTTGCTTATAAACACTGGTGTTGGTATTGTGCATTTTGACGAGTGTAAGGACAAGCCTGGCCTCAGTTCTTATATATTTCCTTTTGACATCGGTGTAGCTTTTGTGGGATCTGATAGAGACAATAGCGTGGTTGACAATGCGGTGTAGCACGATACTGTTGGAGCGGATGATCTTATTGTTCTTTCTGATGAGAGACACTTCTCTGTACATGACATGTGTATGTGTCGGTCATTTAGAGCGCAGATTGATCGTGGAAGTAATGGTAGTGTGACAGTGAAGGGTGATGGTAGTACCGGCTGTACTATTTCTGTTCTATCAGGATTAGACGTTGATTTGCAAGACATCGGTTGTCGTACTATCTCACAAGTTAGTATCAGTTCCATCGAGTTTGCCATCATGATGCCCCAACGCGGAGAAGCCCTTCTCATTGCCCAACAGCAGTGTGAGGACGATGATACTCGAGTCTCTGACACATCCCTTCATTCGGTTGGTGAACTATACAAAGTCACTCACATTGGATACCATGCCCCTCAAGAAGATATGCCCGACGGCATGGCGTTCCTCAAGCCACGTCTATTATTGTTAACTCATGATGTTTGGAGAGACCTTCCGCACAAGAGTTCCATTCATGATACTCCATGGGTCCAAGGATCTACGACCGTACCATTAGTTACGATGATACAGCTTGGTCAACTTCTCAGGTCGATTCACTCTTGGAAAATGGGGGATACTTCAATGTCAAACCACAGTCCTATTTCGACAACATTCAAGATACCTACTTCCATTACCGACGTACTTCGTATTATCCTATCAACATGCACTATTCCGAACGAGTTCGTCACAGTGATGGGGGAGATTTGATAGTAGGGATGACTGATGGGAGAAGATGGAATATCTCTGATGATCATGAGATCGGTGGAAGATTGAACATGGGTAGAGTAACGATGCCGACGGATGCATCAATGCGAATGATATTATGGAGAGAGGGTGCCAATGGGGACTTAACTGCGATTGAAGAATTATGGGGACGAGCTATTGATATTGATGATATGACAATTGTGAAGGAAAAATTAGTGAGAAAAGATGTAGGATCAAAGGAAGAATCATGGGGAGAGAAGAATTAGAGAGGATGATTGGAAATAATGTCATGAATGATAAGCACTCATGGGGAGCAGATTCCGTGGTGTTAGTGACGGTTGACAAAGTGGTGATGCACAACGTGGTGATGCACAAAATCGTTAATGATGACAGAAGTATATTGAGATTGTCTATTGCAGCATTTGGAACAAATTATTTTGCTCCGCAGCGTGTGGATTTGGAAGACTTTCATTACAACCACGTATTATTGGGGCCGATGCGAAGTTATTTGGGTTTATTGAGGATTGTGAAAGACAAGCGGAGCTTGAATTGGGACGAGTCAAAACCCTGGCAAAAATTGGAGACGTATTTGGAGATCAGATTTATTGACGAGCTGCAACTATTGATATGGATATTGGAGAGACGAGACGAGAGGATTCGGTGAGGGTGAAAGATAAGATATTGACAAGACACAACACATCAGTCAAGGAGGAAGACAATCCCAATCCCAACAAAGAACCTCGTGATTCTGATACCATTGTGCTTGGATTTAACTCATCGATTGGTACAGCATTCTTCCGTGATGTTGGAAATGAGCAAACATCTGACAGAGGAACCTTCAGTGACATCGAAGATGAGCACTCGCCTGAAGAAGGTATAGACTTGCGAAGTTTTGATACCGTATGGAGCAGTGAATCACTTGACTTCGTGGAAGAACTTGAAGAGCGATGCGACCAGATGCAAGACAGCAATCAGTCTACAATGACGACTGAAATCAACAACCTCCTTTAGAATCTTGCTGATCGAGCCGATGGGGATCATATAGAGTGGCAGATGACGAAGAAGCTGGAATGTGAAGACTTGAAGTTGAAGATGTTCGCCGAAGAAAGAGATAAACTCTACAACATTGTACTCGACACCGAAGAAAGAGATACACTCTACAACATTGTACTCGACGGATTCAAGAGGAATGTACTTGACAAATTCAAGTTGGATAGATTGAGAAGTTTGCATCGCGGCAATGACAATGAGAACCTTGAGTGTCCCGACGATGGAGGTGATAACCATGACGGAGGATTATCCGACATCAGTGAAAATGGATCTGATGCGCTGGAGTTTGCAGAGGAATATGGGGGACGACTTCAAGGTGAATTGGAGATGTACCAAATCGGGAGTAAAGGAATTGGTATTGGTATTGATGACAAGATTCGTGAACAGCTGACTGAGACAATTGACGAATGCTACTTGATAGGTTCGCAAGTAAATGATGTGAATATGCCTAGTGACGACACCAAAGAGGATATGACGACTGATTACATCAGTCAACAAGTATGAATAGCGGTACATCACTCGGCATAGATCATTTCATCTCGATGATTGACATTGGGCCAACTTCTTTTGGACAGATGAACTCGAGGCAGATAGGCAACAAAACAAATATCAAATAGCAAGAAGGACAGCTAACAAATTCTATGTCTTAATATTCCTCAATAATTGTGGTGATTGATTCCTCCTCAATTATTTCGTCATTGTTTGTTTGTTGTTGTTCCTTTTTTGGTCGGCTTTTGTACGCCCGTTGAGTGCCAGACCAGTCCCGCCTTCAGCTGTTGAGATGTTCTTGCCTGGGACAGAGATTCCTGTCACATATATCTGGGGTCTTCAGCGAGGCGATCAATAGGTGCTGGACGACGGCTGCTTCTTCTCAATCCTGTAGTATCAGCCTCTTCCTCTTGCACTCCTGCTGTTTCAGCCTCTTCCTCTTGCACTCCTGTTGTTTCAGCCTCCAGCTCTTGCACTCCTGTTTCGTCGTGATCTGCATCCTCAGATGCAGCGTCATCCTCGCTTTCAACATCACTCTCACCATCATTGATATCTTCCTCTTCGTCTTCGCTCTTGTCAGCACTATTGTCATATGTGCTATCCTCATCCTATGATTCCTCATCCTCTGATTCCTCATCCTCTGAACTCTCATCTGCGGAACTCTCACTCACATCCTCTGATTCTGCGTCCTCGGAATCCAATCCTCATCCTCCTCATTATCCGGTGGAGTTAGGTAAGTAGAATCATCATCATCGTCAGTGTGTTCGTGTGCAGAGTGTTCATCATCTGAGATAGGGTAAGCTGACCCAAGAAGGTGTGGCGGACGATTGGAGAGAGAGTGATGTCGGAGCACAGATGCTGTTGCCGCACGTCTATCTTCCACCACCATTGGCACAGCTTCATCCTCTGGCGAAGCACGCGCCACTCCTGGAATTTCGGCTGCTAGATCAGGGTGAACAATAGGGGCAACACCTACTTGATCGTCATCTTCATCGTGATGGCTAATCTCCTGCTTGTGTTGATTGGTCACACTCCAGCGTCCGTCTCGCTTTTCCTTCTCTGCCATTGCTTCAACCTGCGTGATGACAGAATCTGGCATAGGCAGCTCTGTCCAACTTCTTTTCTTGAGCTTTTTTCCAGTAGCCAGGTCGAGGAACTTATAGCTGCCCTGTGTAAGTGGCGTCAGTAAAAGGGGGGTGCGTAACCACACGTCCAGACGACTTAAACTGGACTTATGGTGAGCAGTCACAAAGAGGTATGTAAAGTTAGACAACCTCAACACTCCTTCTCGAAGCATGAACCGCCGTCAAGCTGTCGTACTTCGCTCCTTCTAACTGCCATATCACTTGCTCCATATTACGGACCCTGAATTTTACTTCGTCGAGATAACACTCCTCATAATGCCTACCTCACAACAACATGCTTCTGGCGAGGCTCGAACTAGGGACCAGAGCGAAGCGTACTTGGGCTCATAACCTGTAAGTGGCGTCAGTAAAAGGGGGGTGCGTAACCACACGTCCAGACGACTTAAACTGGACTTATGGTGAGCAGTCACAAAGAGGTATGTAAAGTTAGACAACCTCAACACCCTGCAAGTTAGCAGTAGGGCCGAGAGCAATGCAGGGACGCGTCCGAGGTTTCATGCTATTGGTCGGGGAAGGTTCATTGCGGACCTCGGCATAGGAAAAGAAATCCAGCTTGCAGTCGCGTGCATAGTCAGGCTTTTGGCCAGAGATGATCTCTCGAGGTGAGTATTCATTCGAAATGCTAGATTTAGCAGGAGAAGCATTGAGCCACAACACGATGTAGTACACAAGCTCAATAATGATCCGCCTTGGAAACTTCTTGAATGGTGAAGTGTTCAGAAGGGCTCGTCCCCTCTCCTTGATTGTGCGGATCTCTCTCTCTACTCCATGGCACATGCTCTCTTGCCACGGCAACATTGATGGGGACATCAAGCAACTCTTCAAGACATTCAAATTCCATTGGCTTATATAAAAATGCAATCAAAAGTATTTCTTGCGCTACCCATCCGTCAAACCGTTACAATGCGTTGTGCTGTATCCGTGGGCAGAGAAAGAGAGAGAGAGAGAGAGAGATGAAATATTATATTAAATGTTTCTTGATGCAAAAGCGTCGTCAATGGAGAGGGTTATGGTTCACAATCAGACAACATGTTCCTTAACCTCTCAGTGTTGGACGAAAAGCGTCATCTCATTATTCTTTCCCTTCAACAATGCGTTCTCATCTTTAAATTCTTAGTATTTGGCTGAACTTGTCTGCAGCTTCTCTACCAGCATCAACTTCTCCTTCAACTGATCCAGGAAAGATGCGTTTTCGTTTTGAAGCTTGGAAGTTTTACTTTGGACACTCCTCAAATCTGAATGAAGGTGCTGCCAGTGCAAGACTGAGTAAAGAAAAATTGAGGTGAATTAGCTTTGTTTGCGATCTTTTGCACTGTGGAATGGATGCCACAAAAATGCTCGCAAAAGTTAATATTTTCTTTGACTATCCATCCTTTCAAACCTCCACCTTAGATAGTGAAGATTGTGAGAAATTCTAAGCTCTTGAATCAGACACGGGGGAATAAGAGTTTTGGTGGCTGAGATTTTTGGAACCATCACCCCGTTTCGGCCGGAAATTCTATTCATCCACTGTGAGAAATGAAAAGGAGTGCTTTTGGCTGAGCTGATATTATGAAGGGGGACTAGAGTTCGAGTCACTGAACTATCTATTGATATCAAAAACTATGCATGCAACCTGGCCTGGCCTATCCGCACTGTTTCGCCACCCACACCTTGATGAATTTGTTCTATTGAGTGTGACACTCTCAAAGTAGCCCCTTTTTTTGATTTTGAGAGTTCCCAAACATTTTCTTGGTTTACCAGCTTGGAGCTTGGTCCCCACATTATGAAAGGAGCTGCCGCTCCAACACTTTGCCTCTCGCGTTTGATGTACTCAAGCTGGATGAACTTAGATAGGTGGCCCTGATCTTTGTCTATGAGATCGACGAAAGTAATAGGACCAGTTCTCTATCTAGTGCGCTCACAAGCTCAGGTGCCAGTTTTGGTTGCAAATCATAAAGGGAGAAAACCATTTCTTTCCAATCTTTTCCGTGGAGGTTTGCATTCACTGCGCTTCCATATATGTCAAGCAAGTTTGAGCCGCTTTGTGTGCCTTCTCGTCGGAACAAACAAGCAAGGGTATATAGCCGCATTGTGTCCTCTCGGGTGGCTCGCTCGCGGACCAGCAAGCCTTGCTGGTTCGATCTAAATTCGGACAATCCTGTCAGAAGGAAGTTTCACTCGGCACATTATTCTTTTTTGTGTGGCTAGTTGAGGTTGTGTTGATTAGAATGATTTGCAAAGCTAGTGAAAAAACTGCTTACTACTATCTGTGACACTTTGTGGCATGTGGTTAGAATGTCATCTAGAAGAGCAAGAGCTCCATTGCCATTATCATTTGACTCAAGCAACCTTTTGACGCTTCTTATCACTTGCCTCCAACTCTGCTTCTTCCAAACTGTGGCGATTCCAGGCATTCTTCAACGATGAAATCACCTTTTGCATCGCATCTGATTCAAACGCTTCGGCATACTCTTCCACCTTTTCTATCCATTGTGCTGCATATTTCTGACTCTTCTCATCTCCCAGTCCCACTAAAGTACGAGCCAGGCCCACTATGTAATCAAAGAGCCACTGTGCTGGGTCTGCCTTCAGCTTGAGACCTGTTGCATAGATGAACGCACGATCTATCCCATCGGCAGCCTCGGCTATACCCGTCAACATCTCCTCCATGGTGTCGGCGTCTTCTGCGGCGTTTTGCCCCATTGACATTAAAGTTGAATGAAAATTTGCAAGAGACTCTTCGATTAATGACAAGTTCATGAAATTTGTCGTCCAGTGCTTTGCTCCACAAATCGATGTTGCCATCTCGTAAAATTGCTCGTTGGCCTCTCTCTCGACGTCCACATTTACATTGTCATTCCCTTCTAGCCGATTATATACTTTCTCCTCTGCCTTGGTCATGTAATTGACACACGCAGCTTCCTTCTTCTTCCTCATCGATGTTTCATTCGGGTTGAATGTAGTGACTTTTTGACATCCATCACATTGAATGGAACGCTCTTCCGCCGTCATTCCATTCTTGGGAGTTGCGTAGGACACAGTCAAGTCTCCTTCCTCTCCATAATCAAACATGACATCCTCCTCCAAGTATCGACCTGTGCGGGGATGACAGACTGGGCAAGGCAAGCACGATGCCAAATCACTGTGCGAATTACCACTGCATCGATCGCATTGACAAATAAAGTACTTGCTATCTCTAAGAACTCGTTGACGTGTCGGATATCCAGCATAAAGATATGATCCCAAGTAGGAAATAGTGATTTCTTCCCCTTCGGCAATATCACAGGCTGCTTTCAAAATTGAGACATCAGCATCATCTTCACCACCGCTGCTACTACTACTACCTCCACAGACGATTGCATTTGGATTACACGAATGGTTGACTCTACTCAGTCGATGATATATCCGTCCTCCCTCAAACGCATTGCACGAGTAAATTAAAAGTAAGTTGACCAATTCGTCAGCAGCACCGCCGTTTGTAGTATTATGTACGAGGCGGTGGAGTGATGTGTCGGGTGCAGCAATTTGTTGACAGATCTTAAGGGTTTGGTTTGCCAATTTTAGGGCACTCTTTTCGTCATCACTCATGCCGTCGCCTCCTTGAGTGTTGGTGGATGATGATGGGTGGTACAATTGGAACAGTTTTTGCTTTGTCTCCTCCGTCAAAGAATTTGGCAGATGCATCGCATAGGACGCAGCAGCAAGTGTTAGCGCCTTTAATTTTTTGATTTCATGTGACGAGAGATCTTTGGTGAAGGATGTTGGAAGAGTGAGGTCATTGATGATGTTGCCGCTTTCATCTTTGTCATCTTTTTTGTTGGATGGCTTCTTCTTCTTGGCAGCAAGGCATGAGTTGTCAAACTGTGATCGGGCTTCTTTTGATGGGTGCTTTAGAATGATCAGCGGCGACTCGGATAGAATGGTGTCTCCTTTCTTGTAGGCCTTGCCTGCGGCGAACAATCCATACTGACAGCTAGAATCAAGGTCGGCAGTAGCTGCCTTCTGACTGGATAGGTCTCGGACTTCCGTCATGGTGGTAAGTAAGTAATCCATCTGCCTTGTGTTGATGGTGGTGGGTGGTGGTGGGATGGCGTGATGGTTTTCGCGCTTTTCTGTGTGACCAGTGCCGCGAAAGATTTAGCCGCGTTCAAGAATAATTTGCAGATTCTCGCTTTGGAGGTCATGGGTCATTTTCATTTCTCATTTTTCATTTTTCATTTTCATTTTCACCTTCAACCTTCAATAATCATCATAAAAATTGATGACAGTGACCACAAAAGCTACTTATCGATGCATTCATTACCATGACAACTCAGCAACGGCCAGCAGCGGCAGCTACTCGAAGCAACATGTTCAATGATGTGGGCATCGTTTATCGAGATCACAAAATCCTAGACCACCAAGAAGGCGATGCGCCAACACCGATAATTCAGCCCCTCTCGATAGATGACGATGCTAATGACCATCATCATCATCAAGCTGATGATGATTTCTACGACGAAGATAGCGAAAGTGGCTTCACTTCATTCCAACGAGATCCGGCCTTCACTCCTCAGATATATATTCGCCAGCCTCACCTCGCTGTGTTGCCGGTGCTGCTACTCGAATTCCTAGCCCTGGCATTAACAAGGGCGGTGCTTCCCTCCCTGCTACTCAAACGATACGGCTCACGTACCTATATCATCATGGGCGGGGCGGAGTGTATACGAGGAATATTCGCATTCTTTGCCTGTCCACTGTTCGGTAAACTGAGTGATGTTTGGGGGAGGAGGCCGTGTCTGTTCATCACTGTCTTGGGGACGTTGGCACCCGTTTGCTCATTGGCATTTTGGAAGCCTCAAGATGGTGGCTCCGATCATTCATCATCTCTTGACACGGCGGACATAAACATAACATCACAAAATATGGCAGCACTTGAAGCAGAGCATATATTAGATGGAGTTGATGCGGGCGATGCATCTCCAGGAGGGAGCAGTTGGATCCCCACATTACTTTCTGGGATGGAATTATTCCGATCAACTTCTTTCAACAATCAACATTCTCCCATCTCTTCATCGTATTGATTTATTTGTCATCCTATTTGCACTGAGTGGAGTGTTTGCATCGACATTCACGCTCACATTTGCCTACATCAGTGATGTTGTTAAAGATCGGGATGGACGAGTCGCTGCGTATGGTCTTGCTCTCGCAACATTTGGATTGAGTTTCACCGTTGGCCCGTTATTGGGTGGATATCTTGCGAATGTGGATGATGAAGGGAAAGGACAAGGGGGGAGAAGTTTCTTGAAACTGTTGAATACTGATGACAATGAATCACCATCAACATCGTCATCATCATCATCCGAGCACTATGAGCATTCCAGTGGAGAAATTCATCCCATTGGACAGCACCGAGTCTTCGTCATGACACTTGTCCTCGCAGTGTTGGACTTGTTCTACATATACTTCATTCTACCAGAAAGCTTGAAACATAGCAAACGAAATGAGTTCGAAAACTCAGTGTCTGAATCAGCGTCGAGTGAACCGGGAGAAATGTCAACAACTGCTATTGCTGATAATTCATCATCTTCCAATCTATTTCATGGTGGGGTTGGTGTGTCTCGTCGAGCATCTTCGTCGTGGTGGAACCCATTTGATTCGATTCGATACCTGACAACCGATCCTCTCCTCTCTAAAATTGGTCATATTACAATCCTCTACTACACAGCACTGCATGCTGTAGTCTCGACCCTCGTTTTATATGCGGCTAGGCAGTTCCACCTTGGCCCAGAACGACTCGGAGAACTGATGGCTGCATTAGGATTATCAACCATGTTGAGTGAGGCAATACTTGTACGAATTGTCATTCCATCGTTGGGGGAGCCAAGTTCGATGCGACTCGGATTGATGTCGTTCACTTTACAGTGCATATTGCTCGCTGTGGCAGGAAGTCCTTGGCAACTCTTCTTTTGTGCGGTGCTTGCCATCCCTGGAAATCTAGTCTATCCGTCTATATCTTCGCTAGTAAGTACATCGGTCAAGCCAGAGATGGTGGGCCGTGCCCTTGGTTCGATTAATGGGGTGAAGAGTCTAACTGAAGGTGTGGGGCCGTTAATATTTGGGACACTGCTCACTATCAGCGAAACACACTCTCTCCCAGGTTGGCCGTATTTTATCGCAGCAGTCATGTCGGCATTGGCTTGGCGTGCGACAAAAGCTTTACCCGGGGAACCTACTGAGCGAGCAGAGTACTATATGGCAAGAAATACTGTAGATTACGAGGAGATGGAGCCATTCAACGAAAGAAATAATGCATAAACATCTCTAATTAGACTACATTACGTCCTTTGCGGTAGGTCGATCGTGCTTGTGAACATTGCGACTCCAGCTTTTTGGGAAATTGACCTCCTTGCCAAATACTAGCTGAACTATCCGCTCTCTTTCTTCCTCGGGCCACTCCTCGTGTTGTGGTCCTCTCACAGCCTCCCGGACGAGTCTTTTAGAGACAAGTCCATCTTTCGAGCATTGACGAACCAAATCCACAATGAATTCGTCTCTCTCTTTGCCTGCTAATACTTTCATTCCAACTTCAAGTAGGAAAACAAAATCAATCTGATCAACGTTGAACCTCGACCTGTTTCGTTTGGCCCAAAACGATTCTTGCGCAACTGCCAACAAGTTCTCTCCCCGACCTTCACTTCGTGCGGCTGTCTTTAAGATTGATGTAAACAACTCAGGAGCAGGGCCAACATCTCCTTGCGCCTCCAACGACATCAATTCATTTAGATTCGCCCACGCTTTCTCCAAACTTGACCCTTGGACTCCACCCGACTGATTGAGTAGCTCATCTTTCAGCCACGCACGAATCACTTTGGAGTAAGATTCAGAATTTGGTGACACAGAATCACTTGCCTTCATCTCAAGAAGCAAATCCTGAACTCGAGCAGCGTCTGGACTAGTGTCCATTTGTAAATAAGCGTCCATGACGAGGTTGTAAGTGCTTGCATCCGGCACTGGAATTAATGTGTTTTGCTCGTCGTCATCGTATCCACTCGATCTTGAGCGATTTTTGTTTGCGTTGATCATTTTGCGTAGCCAGTAATCACACCTAGCTGCCGAATTAAGTCTCTTGGCTCTCCCCCATGCTTTTATTACAGCATTATAAGACGTCACATCTGGATAGGTGGTATGACTATCCTCACTCGCGTCTCCCATTTCATTCAACAGTTGCTCTGCAATCAACGGAATGTCGGGTCGAAGTTCATTCGATAGCCGTGCATATCCAGAGAGTAATGTGTTGTACCCCACAACGGATGCACGTACGTCAGCTTGACCAACATGTTGCAGTGCACTAATATATTGCAAAATTGACTTGGCAAACTCCAACTCTTTCGTGCCATCATCATCATCTTTTGCTGATGATTCGTTGTCAGTAGTGAGCAATCCTCTCTGTTTCAACTTGTTGTTTCTTGCAAGCTTTTCCGAACGCCACGCCACCGACTTTATTCCTGCCTTGATTATCCATGCATCCATTGCCATTGTATACGTTTTTGTGTTGGGGCTTACATTCATTTTCCAGTCGTCGTTTGTGTTGTCACCCCTCCTATTCAGCACCGCCTCCTTTTGTATTTGTTCCATTTCACGGACCAGTGTCATGACCTTTCCTGCGATCGATCGTTCGTTTCTGCATCTAGTATACGCTCGTAACACATAATTGAATGACTCCGTAGTTGGTCGAATACTTGTTGGAGCATCTGATGACAACCGATATTGCAAAATCCGTTCCGCTTCCTGCGCTCGTTCTAGAAGGAGCTTGGCATCTTTTCCTATCCCACGTGAGACTGAATGGAGATATAAATCGTACGACCGTGCATTTGGCTGATGGAGGGTGGTGTCTTCTAATCTACTTAACCATGTTCTTGACCTGACTACAGAAATTTTGTCCTTGCTGTTCGCCCATGATTCAATGACGGCGTTGTAAGACTCTACACCAGGTTGTAATCCGTGTACAATGTCAGCAGCAGCAGTTTGTGTCTGATTGGATTGCATCAAGTTAGATCCAAACTCCATTTTATATTTGGATTGAAACAATGCACGAGCATGTTCATAATGACGAATCGCATAATTGATCCAATACTCCGCTTTCTGTGGAGCCCCCGAATAGTTTTTGGCTCTAGCATATGCCTCTATCACACGAAGATAAACAGTCGAATCAAGTACGAATGATCTATCAAATGATACGGGGGGGTTGTTTGGTGAGTATTCTGTGGAGATGTCGTTTGAGACTGATTTCAATAATGATAGTAGCCATGCTTCCACTTGATCGGGTGTGTCGCTATCTTTCATAAAGTTGGGATTTTGCCACGGCCGTCGCTCATCGAATTGTTCTCCATGATCTCCAAAGAGTGAGATTGATCTAATTTGAGTTGTTGGTGGTGGTGCACATAAAAAATGATGATGATGATGTGGAGGCCGACGTTTCAAGAGAGATCTATTATCTGTGTTACCGACGATGATTGCGTAATTGTGATGATGTGAAGAAGTGGGAAGGCAGCTACACTGGCGATGTAAAAATGGTGATGACGATGACAGCCGCCTCCTCCCAATGCCACTGCGGACTATGGTCCCGAGCCGACTAATACAAGGCGATGATGCCATGGTCTGTAAAGAGCAGTGGCAGTGAGCAGAGTGTAGTGTGTATCGCACAATAGTTTTTGAAAAGCAGTGATCCGAAGAAGTCTGTCTGTACAAATGCGCATATCGGATCCAGAAATCACAAATTATCATGAAGAATCATTATCGATCTCAGAACAGCTGTGTTGAGGCACGTTCTTCATTTTTGCACTTCGCCATGGTGATGCTCGCCGCGCTCCCTCCACCCTCCACAAACTTGTACCATCACACAGCCAACAGCCAGCACAGTAGTGTATTAAGCACGATGACCTCCAAGATTGAAGATGTCGTGCTCCTCCACGGCGGCGACCTCTCCTCCGACATTGCCGAGCAAATCGTCACAAAACTCCCCATCATCGACACCACTCACATCCACCAAGTAGCCATGTCCAAAAGCAAAGATTTCAAAACCGCCCTCCTCGACGGTCCTCTCGCCAAGCCCACAACACTGGCCATATTCGTCGCTCAGACAATCGAGAATGAAGCACCGCCTGAAACTGCTGGAGCATGTATCCGCTTCTTTAAACGAAAGACTCATCCAGAAACATTGTTAACTGACAAGATACAATTTGTAGTGCTTGGATTGGGCGATAGTAATTTATTGCTCGATAGGCAACACACGGCTGCGAAAGATTGCAATCAGGTGGCTCAAGCGCTGGATGCACGATTGGAGGCGTTGGGTGGGAAACGATTTTGTCAACGGGGGGAATGTGATGAGAGGACTGGTCTTTTGGAAGTTGAACCATTTATTGACATGTTGATTGAAAAGATTAAGGAATGTCTGTAGTTGGATTCGTAGTGATAATTGATATCATGATATGTTCGCAGCAGAGCATCGCGGGCATGGAAATGGTAAAGGAAAGCACTGGTTAAAGAGAGCTAAAATGGACTACATAAGTACTACCAACAACCAACTTCCAACTTCCCACCCTACAAAGGATCTTCAGACACCTGTCTGAGTATAGCTGTCTCATCACCTCAACTCGATGAGCGGGATTCCTACGTATCTCCCATACAAGATAGATAACGGCACTCCCTTTCCGCCGAAATTAGAAAATTATATATAATATTTCACAAAAAATCCCGCCTCTATCTTTTGCTCCACGCACAATTTCGCAGCACAAACATAATCACACATCATGAAGAAATGAACCAAAACACCATGTTGATGGCATAGCGGTAAAAATCGTATCTCCTTAAGTATAAAGATCCACATTCCGTCACGTACACCCAACTGCAGCTGAAGTCTTGAATAAACATACTACCTACGTGACGGAATGTACTTTTTGAAAGCCCATCTAAGCGTCACATGAGAAAAAGCCAACCAGAAGTAGCGCAAACCTCCCGATGTGTCGTCAGATACTACGCCCGTAACACCAAAAGATCGTCCTCTCTCCACCAATCATCACCGCTACTTCTACATATAGACATCTAGTGTCGGTGTGATATGGTGGTAGCGTCTGTTTATCGTTATATAACTTCGTCGGACACCATATTCGGCTGCAACATTATCATGAACACAATAACAAAAGTCAATCGTTTCATTGTTATATTCCAAGATCGTCAATGATTACGAGACAGATAAACGCCATCGGATGGATGTCAATGATATTGATGATTCTTTTTGTAATGTGGAGTTGTCAATAGAGATCCGATTCCACTGCTTACACTACCGTTGGCGAACTCAACCTTGGCCCTACCGCCCAGCCCGACACATTGCCATTTTCTCCAACAAACTCCAATGGTTTCGGCATTCAAATCAATCTTACCACCCGATAACAATGACACAACAACTATTGCATTTGTTTGAATAGGCAGGGTCGTGGCTGGGTAACTCGTTGTTCGATTAGGGTGGAATAGGTTCATACGTTGTCTTAAATGAAGGCTGTCATTATGGCACTACGTTGCTTTTGAATAGATTGGAGTGGAATCATTAACGACTTGTTAAGGCCCTTTGGTTTCAATCAAGTAATGTTCTACGGATACAGCTGCATATGATCACTGCTGCCATCGTTGGAATGCACAAAGTGTATTCTCTCTTGTGAGATGGATGTTTAACTACATGAATATATGTCGAATGACACGGATCTGTGGGCCTCGTACATTATTATTATTCAACAAAAAGATTTACACATTCATATCATAACTCAATAATCGTTAATTTAACAGTGTTTTGTGTCGATAGTGCTGAAATATTTGTTCTAACACTATCGTTCATTGCTTATGAGGAGTTGAGGATACAAATTCATGTGCATAATTGGCTTTTATTTTACATCATAAGTAAAAATCGGTACATATCAAGCTGCTTCATGCATGCATATATATCTATATAGGCATCACGAACATTATATCTTTAATATAACCGCACCATGCTTAGTAAAGCACGCTACTCGGGCGGAAATCCCATGGTGATGATGTTTTTGATGATCGTTGGCGCCACTTTGGTACCGCTTCTTGGACAGTTCCTACGTACAAAAAAAATTCCACATCTCGAGTTGAGGAGATGAGACAGCTAGTCTGAGTCACTTGGAGGACTCAGCACCCATCTTCTTTCAATTGAGCTGTTTGCGCAGTCACGCTTTCACTGGGCAGGGACTTTGACGTGAAAACTGTGCAAGATACTGCACAAGAGAATCTTGCATTTGTGCACTATCCCACTGAGCTGAACAATCTCGTCGTTTTGTCTTGCAACCTGATCCCTCTGAAGCATAAGCTCCTCCTGCTGAGAAGCAATTTGCGTCTGTTGATTATCGATGTTACATCGAATCCTAGGATTCTGGAAATCCTAGGATTCGATGCCGGGGAATCCTTAGATTTCCGAATCCTAGGATTCACAAGGGGGGTGCACATCGAATCCTTGGATTTCCGAATCCTAGGATTCGGATGGCTTCATTCACTCCGAATCCTTGGATTCGGATGGCTTCATTCACTCCGAATCCTTGGATTCGGATGGCTTCATTCACTCCGAATCCTTGGATTGATATGTAGGTACTTCTGGCTTCTATGCTGGAATCTGTGCTCTTACCTCTTACTAAATAGATAATCTCAAATCACACTACAATACTCATTTTCATCATGATATTCAATCAATTTGCTCTTGCTAGTTTATGTTATTGCTCACCACTTGGTGTTGACGGTGTTGCTGCATCTGGTGGTGGTGGTGGTGGTGGCGGCAGTGAGCACTTGGCATCTGCCAACGACACACCCATGAAAGTCGCTGAGGCTGGCATTAAAGAACGACATCGTCATGCATTTAATTTGCGCATGTTCCCTGACTTGTTTCATGGTCAAAACAATGACATAATGAAGGAGTTGAAGGATCATCCAAATTCTAATCAAAATTCACTGGAAATGAGTCAAGGAGAGTGGGAGGAGGCAATCCGCATTGTGGAGAAGTTTGGACCTGCTAAAGAATCTGATGCAACCAAAGAAGAGAAGGATTTCCGCAAGAGCTTGGGCCAACAGAAAGCAAAGAAGTGGGCTAGATTGGTTGATAAGTACAAGGTTGAAGAATACACATTGCCAGGTTCGGATCAACCAAGAAAGCGGCTAATGAGGCTCCACAAACGTAGTGGCTTCAATGAAGAGAGGTGGCTTCTATGTATTCCCCAGCTACAAGTGTTCGATGCGATCTATGAACATCATCATCTTGTTTCTCACTTGAAGATGAATCAAACTTGTGTCAAGGTACAAGAAAAGTATTACAACGTCACGGAAAAGCAAGTTAATGAGTTTGTAGCCACGTGTGAAACATGTAACCATGCTAATCCAGTTGCAAAAAAGCAGAAGGGAGCAAAGAAGCCAATCTTGTCTGAAAACTTTCGTGAACGATTTCAGGTCGACCTTATTGATATGAGGGGCAGCGAAATGAAAGATGTTTATGGAAACACTATGAGGTGGATCCTCACTCTGAAAGATCATTCAACTCAACTGACATACCTTCAAGCACTTCCCCGGAAATTAGCAAGATTTGTGGCATATGAACTCGATCGCATTTTTGGGTTGATTGGATATCCAAGTATATTTCACACTGACAACGGAAAGGAGTTTACGGCAAACGAAATTCTGGTCCTACTCAAGGAGTACAGTGAATCAATCATTACTGTTACTGGACGACCCCGCACACCAAGGGATCAAGGTTCTGTTGATAGCATGAATAAATTGGTGAAAAAAATCATTAAAGACCTAGAGAATGAAGCGAGGCTAAGAGGAAAGGAGGCGAACTGGACGAAGTTGCTTGGTAGAGCCATGCAAACGATTAACAGCAAGTGTGGACGTGGGAAGCATGATTGTGAACCATATATGGCTGTATTTGGACAGCATTACAATCAGGAAATTTCATGTTCTGTCAACGATATGAGACAGTGTTCTACAATCGAACAGCGCCTTAAATTATCTGATGATGATCGCCTCAGGGAAGTAGCGAGTGAACTCTGTGTATTGGGAGGAGACGTAACATTCCAACCTCCTGAAGATTCTTATTGGGAGGATGATGATAATGATGATGACTTGCACGACACCTCCATATCTTCTAAGTCTCCTTCCGATGATGTCGATGAGAAAGCCATATCTTTGGCATCTCCCTCCGCAGCCGTAGCTCCTGCGTCTCACTCCAATGATATTCTTCCTCCCAATGACAGTACTGTGACTGCTCCTCCCGACGCTCATAACGTTGTAGGTGAGATTGCGAATGCCGTACCTCTTGCGACTTCAGTTGTTGCTTCTGCGACTCACTCTAATGATATCCATATACCAGACACATCCACAGTCGGCGAAGTGAATGCAACTTCCTCTTCCCATAATGGAACTCAAGTTCATCAATCTTTGCCTCCTCAAAATGGTAAGACTGGCACTCCTCCTCCCAATGCTCAGAAACCCTTCCGCGCGTCACTCAGACGATTTCAAAGACAGATCGGTCGGTAACAGCACTATAGTGAATGAAATTGAAGCTGAGGCTGGAAACACAGGTGCTGTCGAAAAGATTGCTTTGCCTGTGAGAAACAACAAACAAAAGTACTCTGTTAGCGAAGCAAGAAAAGAGACTAAAGCAAAGACTAGGACTCTCAAAACTCCGAACCCACGGACACGGAAAGGGAGACTCACAGATTATGAGTTCATCTACCCAACCCTTGAGTGCGACTGCTGCTTTTTGGGGACAAGTTTGATTTCAGTTGGTGACGAAAAGTACATGGAAGATTGTGAACAGACTATTAGGTGGTACGAGAGTGATTTCATAGCAAGCTTCGGAGCACTTGCAGCTCATCGTCATCATTGCCTGGGCACCAACACCATCTCCATCCAGTTCATTACATGCAACTATCCCAACGAAGCTGTAATCGGGAGCCAATGCCGTGAACTCTCTCCTACCACAAAGAGAGTCGTCAGCGTATTTCACGCAGACAATCACTTCGTTGTTGCAGAAATGGATGTGTCGTCTAACATGTGTACCATTTCAGATGGTTTTCGTAAGCCGTTATACACTTGGAAGAAACATATTATCAATGTTTTGCAACGATGCAAACGGATGGATCTTGGGAGTACATATTCCTTTGACGTAGCAAGCAATACCCTTGAGTTCGACCATGTCTTCACGTCGGAGAAGTGGACTATTCGTCATGATTCTAGTTTCGTGAAGCAGAAAGACGGGCACAGTTGTGGTCCACTTGCTTGCATGAAGATGCATGAGATTTTCCTCGATGACGCAACCTTCAGCGGAATTGATAGTTATCGAGGTTTTGTGACAGACAGATTCACAAGAATGGTAGAAATTTATGACGATGAGTTGTTCTGTTACATCGAATCCTGATTCCTGCCTCCGAATCCTAGGATTCGCCGGCTCTGATCCATCGGATCCTTGGATTGATGGGCGAACAAGACACCTCGACCGACCATGATACGATACATATCGCTGCTATGCAGCAGTAGATAAGGAGGGGCATCAAGTAATTACAAAGGCAACCAACCCGCTCCCTCGCCTCTAATATGATTAAAGACGACGGCTTAGTCATCTGGAGCGGAAGGAAACGCCACGACGTCGCCTGCACGGTACAAAAACTTTGCATAATTATTCGTTTCCGTCGAACACAACAATCAACTACAATTCAATGCAAACGGCGAAGATATCGATCAAACAAGCATTAAAAATTCATTATTACGATAACATGCAATTAATGATAGATTGAGGGGAATATGACATTTATCAAGTATTACTTCGAATAATTTACATCACATACCAACAATTAATAATAACATAGTCTATCTGATACTTTAAACTCTGTATTATGTACCACCAAGACATGCACATCCATTAGAAGCGTATGATTGAATGGTACATGAATAACAACTCATTTGTTGTTATTGACTTTGTTGTTGTCGGCTATCTCGAGTGCTGATTATTGCGTACTCTGGATGTGAAAATTAAATTATGTCGGTCGACGTGTGTATTGGCGATGGTAGCGCCGAGAATAATAACGGTCGAGAGAATATCGTCGGAATAATAATCTAAAATAATGTGAAGTAAGTATCTGCTATGTTGTTGCTGCAGTAGTAGTCCTCTCTAGTATATAGGCGTTACTTCATCGTGGAGTTCTTTTTCAAGCAAGCCCTTGCCAGAATCCTAGGATTCGGACGGCATGTTTTATCGAATCATAGGATTCGGAGCAGGAATCCTCTAGGATTCGGAAATCCAAGGATTCGATGTATGTAACAGAACCATCCCACCTGAGGAGTGAAGACACCCGTCTCTCGACTGTCCATCACCACAATTACTTATTGTAACAGTATGTAGGTACCTACGGTATCTGTACTTAAAACAACAACCGAAGCCGGCAAAAATCAAAAATCCATCATGAACTAAACGAAACTGAGCACAACTGAATACACAAAATAATAACTGCTCAACTGAATCGGACCGGTCAACAACCCATTGCCACCAACATTACACTACTTCTTCTCTCCCCCCTCTTTCACACACGATGACATCACTCCAACAATCATCATCCTATTCTTCGCAACGGCCCGCGAAGAAGCGAGCCCATCATCATCATGACTCAATACCAATGAGGAGGAGCTCCTACTACTACTCCAAAAAAGCGTCCTCTGATTTGATGACCTCACTTTCCTCCTCTCTCCATCAAATACTGCTCCACCAACAACCAACGGCTACTGCTGCTCCATTATCCGAATGGCTAAATGACGCATTCGTCAAAGTGGGCGTCTCATCGAATGTGGCGGCATTGAAATTATGGAGCGAGTATGGCAGAGAGAACGATGAGCAATTTTGCAATGTGCGATATTTATTGTGGGTTTGTCAGCATGTGCTCTTTGATGATACTGTATATACTGCTGCATCATCGTCATCATCACTAGATGTGCTGCAATCCTGGCAGCAATCCATGGAGGCACTCATCCTCCAAACGGAAAACGACGAAACCGAAATGGGCGTCATGTGGCAAATGCTCCTTCACAATCTTCATCTTACACCGCAACAACTTCAATTGGCCTATCGCCAGTATACTAATCCACGCATTCGTAATACTATTGAAGATGATATCAGTTATTGCTTCATGTGGCCATCGTTTTTCAAGACTGTGGTGGATGAGGCGAGTTGTAGTAGTAATGAGAGCAACATCAGGAATACTATTGATGATGGTCGTGTCCACAAGCGACAAAAGAGTCATCATGGCAAGTACAACAACAACAACTTATTATTCTCATCATCATCAACAACAACAACGCATCAATCCAATCTTGTCAATACAGCATGGTGGCCACTATTGGGATATTCCATTACCCATGCCATTCTCTCTTCCAACAGTAACGATAACCACAACAATAGCGATCCTTCCACCACGATTCAACAAAAATTACAGACAGTACAAACAGACATAATTCAATCCCTCCCCTCACTCATGGGCATTCCCTGTTTTGATTATGTCAAGAAACATTCATTATTGAGTGGTGTCGTTGCGTGTGTTTTGGATGTGTTGGGGGAAGGTTTGGTGTTGGGTAGTTTGAGTTTGGAGGAGATGGAGGAACAAGGTGGTGGTAAAGTGAAGAAGGATGGTGGTGGTGGTGGTAAAAAAGTGAGGATGATGGTGGGGGAAGGAGGAGACAATAATTATTTGGGAACGACATATCCTGATATTATGGACGTGGAGGTGGATCAGATTGTGGATTTATTGTTGCTTTGTTCAGGGTGAGTTGTGTATTCTCTCGTTACTATTTGATGTTGACATGTTGTTTGATTATATTATTTGGTATGGATTATGTTTCGGCTTGACTCTCTAACTCCCCGCCCAATCCCCCCCCCCTCCACACATCTCAGAGCATTGTCATCATTGGCCAAGAGGGTGAATACACCCATTGCCAATCTTGTTAGTGAGGCAGCGGAGATGATTCTCAATTTCTCCGAGGTTCATCACCGTCTACAGCAAATCAAATCAGGTGGTGACGGTGGTGATGATGACAACATTGATAATGATAACACCACCACCACCACTACCACCCAACTCATCCAACAAGATGCCACCAAAGTAGTCCAATTCATCGCCAAAGCCAATCCACAACTTGCCAAAGAATACTCCAATCGAGCATTCATCCCCAACCACTACTTCTCCACCGAAGTCGCTTCCAACTACTCGGAATTACCACCCATGCATCCAATTGTTGTTGATATTCGTGCACGTCTCTTATCGGGGACTACTACCGAAGTTGCCAAGATTTGTCGTCATTTAGAAGAGTGTTCGGGATTACCCAAGCCGGTACAGCAGCATTCGTGGATGTTATTGTTGGAAAAGATGCATGTGGGGGGTACTCTGATTGAGGATGGTTCTCCTCCTTCCACAACTGATAATAATAATGATGGTGGTAGTGGTGAAAAAGTATTGACTCTGGGGAATATTGTCGTCGGATCAATTGGACAGTCCTGTGTCTTGGAATATCTCGCCAATGTCGTATTGGAAGCGAGGGAGACACTCAACCCCAACCAACGTGGGACTCTTCAAGCAAAGGAAGAATTGCGTTGTCTCAAGGATGCCGTTCGTAGAACATGTCTCAAATTCTTGGTAACGAGGGCGTATTCTCCCGATGTTGCATTGACGATATCCAATAAAATTTCGGATGCTGGTACTATACCCCATTTGGAGGACAAATCTATGGGGCATACTGCTGTGGAGGAGGCGATTCGAATTTTGTCGACCAAGTCGTTGTATGAGGAGTACAATGAGAGCCTCGATACGTATGAAGAGGAGGAGGAAGAAGAAGTTGTTGCTGCTGCTGCTGCTGCTGCTGCTGCTGCTGCTTCTAACGAAGAAGAAGAGGAAGTGTTGGTAGAAGATGGACCTATTGACATGTCAGTAGATCAAATTGGTACTCCATTTGTTACCCGAAAGTCAGCAGAAGACGACAACGATGAACTTTCATCTCCCGATAAGGATGATGCACAAAGCCCTTTCAAATCGCCAGAGAGTTTGCAAAAGTTGAAACGTTGGCAGCAAATTCAAAGTAGTACGAAGAAGCACCAGCATCTACGCAAGTCGAAACCTGCGTCTTCCTTTTCTCCTGAGTCCGCTGCTAATTTGGAGGATGTTGGCGAGAAGGAATACGAGGAGAAGGAGGAGGAGGAGGATGTGGCCGAAGTTCATGATTTAGAATCATCTAGGGAGATCGCTGTTGATGAGGGTGAGGAGATCGATGAGAATCAAAAAGAAGTGGATGAGTCTGCAGTCGATAATGAATATGGTGAGCAAGAAGCTGCTGAGGAAGATGCCATCGATGAAAATGAATGTGACAGTGACGCCACCAAATCGATCCAATCAAATGGGGACAACGATGCTCTTGATGAAGAAGACGTCGAAGAGGAGGAAGAGCCTGAGGATATGACGTACCCACGCCATTACCACGAGTATCCTGGTAATTACAGTGAGTCTGATGATTATGAACAGGAAGATGAGGAGGAGGCAAATCGTCATGTCGCATTCCATGAACCGGGGGGAGATGCTAGTGTCGGTGATAGTAGTAACGTTGGCAGCCCCGAGGTTGTCGATCTTTTGGATGATAGCACTGAAAGTGATGAGGATGATGGTTGCCGAGGCCATCGTGGACGAAGATATCGCATCATCCGAAGAAGAGCGTGACGAAGGTGAAGTCTTGAATGAGTCCGTGGAGAAGTATCTTGCCGCCCACCCGTGCAATGATTTGGAAATGGCTGATGATGAACATGATACCTGAGGATGATAAATACAGCTTGACGGAAGCCTCCCAACAAGGTGAAACTTTTGAAGAGGGAGTCAGTTTACCAACATGAGTCTCCTCGTATGAATCAGAGCGGTAACGCTGATGACACCCATGTCCCTGAAAATCAGCAACCTTCCGTTCTCGTGGCTGCGGCGAATGTCATCTCAACGACAGAGCGCAGCTTCAAACATGCCACTTCAGAGGGAGCCACTTCAGAGGGAGCCATCAGCTGGCAACCTTTCGTTTGACAATACTAGTGCAGCTCTAGCCTCGGTTGACGACAACTTGTCCGAATACTACGATGAAAAAAGTCGGGGTGAGAATGATGACTATGAGTCTAATGTCCAAGTCACTGCCCGCCATCACGGCCACGATATGGCAATTGACTCTGTCCTCAATGACCACGCTGATTCAATCGACAGTGGGGATGAGGCTGATGAGAAGAACACTGAAACAGGGCAGGGTTTGATGACTGATGACGGCTATGATGCGGAAGTCTCTGAAGTGGAGCAGACCAACATCGACAAAATGACCCGATCAAAGGCTGCCGATGATGACGGTTATTTGCCTGATGCGGAAGTTTCGGAGGTCGAACAAACAAAGACGAAGAAGCCGAAAACGACGATTGAGGATGAAGGGTACGTCCCCGATGGAGGCCACACCACTGGAGGCGAAGAGGCGTCCGAAGTGGAGCAAGGGGATTATTCAAATAAGAAGAACAAGAGAGATGTCAGGTTCGAAGTTGAAGCCAATCTTGAAACAACGATCGCTCCCTCAGAATCTGTTGAACCCGCCACAAATCTTTCAATTGACGATGGTTACTTGCCCACCGATGATGGAATGACAGAAGAAGAGAAGGGTCCGACTGCGAAGTCACTGGCACTTCCGGCCCCTTCGATTGACGAGGGTTACTTTCCTGACTCGGGTGCTATTACGGAAGAAGAGCGGTTGGAGAAGGAGCGTAAGCGCCGCCGATACATAGGATGCCGAAGACGAAGGTTATGTTCCGGAGGGACACATGACAGCTGGAGAAGGGGAGGCCACCGATGCGTCTCAAGTAGGACCGGATGATGTGGCCAAATCTCCGGCTAAATCTTTATCTTCTAGAGATGAGAATTCTATTGAAATGAAGGATCCCCCCAAAGCGCAGCCATCTGATGAAAGATTGAAAGATATGATCGATGATGGTTATCTTCCATCAGCGGTGGAAGGAGAAGGGACCGAAGAAGAAGAGAGGTCAGAAGGAGAGGGCGCAGATATCACACGCGAGAATATCTCTTCTAGAGCCCGAACTGAGCCGTCTCATAGCTCTCAAAAGGAGGAAGCCCTCGCTTCAGTGCTGGTGGCTACAGCTACTGTCTTGCAGCAGGGTGGATCTGAAGCTGGCGATATCGCGCAGAGAGCGTCGTTGCCTATGAAGGATGCTGGTAATGATTCCGAATCTTATTCATCTGAAGGAGTAATGTCAGAAGAGCGTAGTGTCAAAGAGGAACCATCTGAGGAATTCTCCCCAGCTATGAAATTACCCAGCACGCCCAATGCACCCGTGGTGCCAGTAGAAAGAGCAGTCGAGTTGCTCAAAGATGACACAGCTACGAATTCTAATGAAGCTTCTGATGGCGATATTGAAGCAGAGCAGGAATCGGAAGATGGGAATGAAGCTATGGATGCTGAAAGGGCAGTCATGCCGCCCGAAGAGGCTGTAGCTGCTATTTCTGAGAACCTTCCAGAGAGTGGAGATGAAAAGGAAGATGCCGATAAGGAAGAAGTTGAGTTGTACGAAGGTGGAACATTTGTCAGATCTGAGGAAGCAGACGATGTACATGAAGAAGGGAAAGAAGAGCGTACTGCTGACACCTCAACAAATCCACTCGAGAGTGAGAATGAAGAGGATATGGAAGCGGAAGATGATGATTCTATTGGGAGCCTAACTGTGGTCAAACTCAAGGAGCAGTGCAGGCAGCGAGGTTTGAAGGTTAGTGGATTAAAGGCTGAAATTGTTCAGCGAATTAAGGATTATGATGCTGCCGCCGCTGGGAAACCAGTAGAAACAGCATCTACCGCAAAATCTGAGCCGCAGAAAAAGAGAGGGAGAGGCAGGCCCAGGAAGCAGGCAGCTGGACCTTCTTCTAAATCATCTTCAACAAGAAGGTCAGCACGTGCGAAGAAACCTGCGTCAAAAGGTGCTATTGACACCCCAATCAGCGCTCTTACTCATCACAGCGATTCGGAACTGTCAGATGATGAGACGAAATCAATAGAATCAGAAACTGAGAGCATGGCCCGCCGAAGTAGACGAATTATTGCTGGACAGAAATCTATCCCGAAAGCAATTGTGACCCGTGGGAAGAAGGGCCCGACATTGCCTGCCGTGCCAGAGGGTGAGACTTTGGGAGAAGAGACGTCAAAGCCGGCTGCTCTTCCAACTAGGCGATCCACAAGGGCGTCGAATTCTGTCACATCATCTCGACGATCTACTCGGTCAGCCAACGAATCAGTTGCATCGCGGGTGAGCCGCCGCAGCACTAAGGGGAAGAGTAAAAGATATGACTAGTAGTCAATTTATAATTTTATCTAGAGTCGATTCAGTTAGGCATCATTTAGATCTATCATCTGTTACTGAATTATGTCTGTGAAATTCGTTTGACTGTCATCGAAGTAAAATTATTTCTTTATTTTAGCGTTTAGATTATGAGAATGTGAAACGAAAGGAAACCTATAGCCAGCCAGAAGTAAGGGCGGCGGTGCAAATGGACTTCTGCATTTGATTGGTATTGTTTCGAGTTCGTCTAGTTTTTTTCTGATAATTCAAACAAAATGCGTACATTTTCACGGCTGATTTTCATGGACTCTATGCCTCCTTCCTCAAAATGGATCTCACAGATACTGTTGTCCTCAGAGTAAGCCACAATGACCCCAATCTTGCCGTTCAGGTGTGACCTGCTTCTCAGACGTAGGCTGTGGACAACAACTGGTGTCCCTACATGTGGGATGGCGTTTTTGTTGTTGATGGTCAACGTCTTCTCTTTACTTTTGTTTCTCTTACCCAAACCATCTATATCCAGACACTTCGGTAAAGGGCCCTGTATGACAATTTTCTCCCCTTCACTTTCATATCGCAGAGCCTGATATCGTCCTCCGCCAACCAAACTAATTTGCCTCACCTTTAAATCTTGCAAATCATTGGAAAGCATCTCTGTAACTTTATGCTTGACCCCATGCACACGACGACTTGTGTCAACAAGCTTTGATAGGAATCTCTCTGCTTCAATTTCATGCTTATCTGCGTTTTGAAGTGCTGCGAAGAGATCAAATCCCTCTTCCAGGGTATCTAAATCACTTTCTCCGAATTTTTCGATGCGATCCTTGTAAATTCTTCGGCAATAAACTATTTCTTCTGTCTTATCCATTTCGGGCTCATTGCCACTGAGCTTCGCATCTACCATACGAATTTCCCTCTCCGTAGTCATAATATCGATTTTCACATCCCAATCCTCCCGATCCTCCAACTGTTCATAGTGATCTTGAGCCCGTCTAAAACATGCCTTTGCCTTCTCCAGATGTTCATTGTTACTGCATTCTTAATAAAAATCCCCCATGTTGTGGTACGCCTTACTATTCGCAAATAACTTATCATCATCGTCCAACGAGGGATCCTTCTTGATATCCTCCATGAGTGAGGGCATCTTCGAGCATATCTTCTCCCCTTCTGTTATGTAACGCTCGTCACCCGAATCAAGTGAGGCCAATTTGTCCACATTTGCTTCAAGACACAGCCAGGGGTCATTTTTGTACTCCCTTTCAACAAAATCAAATTGAGCTGTTACCATCGAAAATTGCACGTCGCCTTGATACGGTTGTTTGCAGTTAGGGCAAGCTCTGAAGTAGTCCGAAAACGAAGACTCTTCTTCGTACTCGTATGCTGATCTACACCTGCTCTCGGTATATTTCACGGCACATGTTAGATGAGCGTAACCGGATGTACCGCGGCAGGAGCAATCGCGGACGAGCGGCTTGCCCGAGGCATCTGGCCCTTCATCGAGACATAGCCAGCAACATGGGGCTTCGTCGTCAGGAAGTCCGGCGGCTGAGGCAGATCTCTTCAATGACATTATTATTTGGTAAGGAATGGTCAGCTTGCATGCAACGTAGGAGTATTCAAAAAAATGACATGGTCGGTGAAGTTTGGCTAAAAATGGCGGCAACTACAAAAATGGCGCCAGCCGATGAAGCAAGGACCGTACGTACCTACTTACCACCTACCAACAGTACCAGTTTAAAACTAGTCTGTACCTTTTAAGATACGAGTCTGTACCTTAAGATGTGCTGAATTTTCTATCTGTCCGTTTCGGACGCCTTCTTGTCCGATTTGAGTGAAACCAAGCCAGGGGGAGTCGGCGAGGACATTGTAGAGGAGGTTGCTATGCTTGGTGTCGGCCGCCGCGGCGGTATGAAGGCAGATCGAACGCCGCATTGTCGACAATGTTGAATTGCTGTGTTTTGAGGTGCGATTTCAGTTTCAGCAAATCTTTTTGCTCGTACATACGTCGAGATACGCCAGTCGTACCAAGTATCGCTGCATTGCATTGATGATGATATCAATGCTAATCGCATCCATGAATGACAGCATGAAAATAATCAGTGATAGCATCTAGACAACTCAGAGGCTCTTCCTTTGCAGCGAATTTTGTGAGGATGCCGACGGAAGTTCCACGCCATCGCGTCTCTCTCCCGCACGCTGAGGGGGAACGGCCGATAGGTGCTGTGAATGCAAGTGTCGACATGAAGATGATAGTGACAGTAATGACAGTCGGCGGCCAATCTAGGCGGCCAAAGAAGAATCAATGCATCCCTGCACCTATTGCCGCCGGATCTGAAAGAACGGGAAAAACAATCATCGAACGTTTGCCCAGAAAGTGGAATGCATCCGAAGGACAAGGTCCTGCCTTGCTCGTGCCGATGTTCATGGGGAGAGGAAGGAATTACACGACGAGCCAGACGTGTAGAATTCGTGACGCAAAATCATGAGGACTTGAAAGCTGAAGCAGAAGAGAATGAGTCCAGTGATCAATTTGAGATTGTAGGAGTTTGAATTGTATTATTGGCCAGTGCTCAGGCACATTACTAATTGTATAGACGCTGCCTACTGCCTACCGCAATCTGTTTTCTTCACCTCTTGATCAGCCACTTAACTCCCTCCTCCCTCCTCATTGTCGACTCCACCTCCATCCCTTCTTTCTCCCCCTCCTCGTATGCTCGTGTAATCTGAACTATAGTTGATATACACCAGCCTAATGAAAAAACTAGCATGACATCGTCGTTGTTGGTTCGTCTCAAAACAGTAGTCATCATCCACGATGGATCTTTCACTAATGAGATTCAATAGAGTCTTAGACTGCAGACACAAGGAAGATTTCTCCAATCCGATGACTCTCCCCCCCCAAGAAATCTCCAAATAATTTGACTCACTAGAGAGTTATCACACTGTGGATGAAACTCTCGATGATGTTGACGAATCTTTTAATGATTGATGCAGTGGCGTTACCTGATTCTTCAATGATGACAGCTGCTGCTGCAATATTAGTTTTGATCCGCCCCTCCCGGGAAAAGTCATTATTTCCGTCACATCAAATTATCTTCCAAATTACGGTTGACGAATCATCCCAACCACACCCATTCTTCACTATGACCATAATAACGCTTTCTAAGACGAGGGAAACCTTGGACAAGCACCAGTGCCCCATATGCACTATATTGTCATGAAGACGAAGTATCTATTTTTGTCACACAGTCATTTCAGAGTGTACTGAGAGTCATTGGCGACTTCAGAGCATGGCAAGGGAGTGGAGAGGACGGGGCGCAGTGATTTATTGGTGCGGACCCCTGCGTATTACTGTTGGGAGGACAAAGAGGCGACGAATGAACACGTTGCGGCTTTGAAATGGAAATGAGATGTGCTGACTTTTTGGATTGAGTTAGATCTCAATTATCGCCAACTTGGCTTTATTACGTTTTTTTATGCGACAAAGATGACTATTAGCGATAAAGGAACAGACTGATTCGGGGTCTAAAAGCGTCCAAATCAATCAATATAACATTCTTTGAGTGCTTTGATCTCAGTCAATAACCAACCGATCATAGTTAGAATTGGACGTGCATGAGTGAGCATTATCTCAGCTGCAGCCAGCTTCAATGGGCGGCTTAATCGGCTGGAAATTGACCGAGATCGAAGAGTGCGAAGATGTGCTGAAACTTAAGGTACAGACTAGTTTTAGACTGGTAGGTCTCCAAGTGTGCTTCGTTCTAAAAGTACTTAAGCGTGCCATCGAAGATACTTTTATTTTGGATGATGAGACGAATTTTAATGCAGATATCATTGGCCCAGTCGCAGCGAGCTAACGCTAAGAGGTGGGATTGAGATTATGTAGTAATGTATTTAGGAGAGGGACAAGTGATACAAGCTCTACCGTCCTGTAGCTGTAGCAATACGATGCGATGGGGAATATCTGATCTTACTTCGCATCAACCACCGAGCCCGACAACAACCTAAAAGTAGAATCGGTTAGGGAAGGCGATAACCAAGAATGCACTCAATAACGCACTACAAATACAAAAGTTATCTTATACATTCACTAGATATGCTCATTAACTATCACAATCTCAAGCAGGTTGTCTGGAAAAGATATGAAAAAATGACATAAATACCTACGTAGGAATTAGTACATCGTCTACAGCGATCGACATGAACCATGGCAGCCGACACCGCTACCAACTGCACCCTGGGAACAGGGTACGACAACACTATAATGTATAATAACCATATGAATGGCTCCTTAAAAACGAGACTTACTACGGCAAAAAAGTACGCATCAATTGACACTACACTCACATTGTTTGGGAAGGGCGGCGGCAGGGCCATGTGGCCGGCCGGTTGCAACATCAAACAGGAATGGTGTTTTGGAGATATCGGAGGAATGAGGGACGGATTACGGGATGGAAGACTCTGCCGGTCAATGGACACAACGCAGGGATGGACGACTTTTAATCTCATGGATGGAGAGGAGAGAAACTGGAACAACAATTGGGTTGTGACACAATCGGTTGAGAAACAAGGCTTGAAGATGAGGAGGGAGGAAGCAGTCCAACAACTTACTGCCAACAATCTACTACATCAAAAAGGTGCAATCCCAGCCCCCCCACCTAAACCACCTTGGCCCCCACCTTGGCATGATGAAGAACCTATATCGGAGCAAATTTGCATGGAAGACGCGGCACTTGTACGCCACAAATATAATTGGAGATGTACACAACAAAGTAGACCCTTTGTCGCTCTTTCACATAACAACAACACTTCTGGCTATAGTCCTTTTAGGGTTGTGAATTGGATGAAGTCTACAGTCGAAGTTGTGCTACAAAATCATAACAACAGTGACAATATTTTGGAAAATTGTTTTGGAGATATCGGAGGAATGAGGGACGGATTAAGGGATGGAAGACTCTGCCGGTCAATGGACACAACGCAGGGATGGACGACTTTTAATCTCATGGATGGAGAGGAGAGAAACTGGAACAACAATTGGGTTGTGACACAATCGGTTGAGAAACAAGGCTTGAAGATGAGGAGGGAGGAAGCAGTCCAACAACTTACTGCCAACAATCTACTACATCAAAAAGGTGCAATCCCAGCCCCCCCACCTAAACCACCTTGGCCCCCACCTTGGCATGATGAAGAACCTATATCGGAGCAAATTTGCATGGAAGACGCGGCACTTGTTCGCCACAAATATAATTGGAGATGTACACAACAAAGTAGACCCTTTGTCGCTCTTTCACATAACAACAACACTTCTGGCTATTGTCATTTTAGCGTTGTGAATTGGATGACGTCTACAGTCGAAGTTGTGCTACAAAATCATAACAACAGTGACAATATTTTGGAAAATGGCAATACGTATTGCGGTGAAGATTCGGATGTGTGTAGCATCTACACCAAATTTATTCTACACAATCGCGGTAGTGAATCATTCCTTGTTCGATTGGTATCTAATGACTGCGTCGACGTCTCGGTCTCACAAGCCGAGGCAGCTCTCTCCCAGGCCCCTCCATCTGATATAGGTGTTGTGGGGCCCATGGTGTAATGGATAATGGGCAGCCTCTACGGTATTTTGCCCGATACCCCGAGGTGAGCCAATCCATTCAAGAGAGGCAACGTAAGCAACAACCTCGCCGCAGTACCTCCAATCAGAAGAAATCGGCCCGGCGTGCACAACAGTACCGACTCTCGAATACACGCAACCACGTCAAATTTAGAGGGAGGTACAGCAGCGAAAAGAATAATACAAGTGATAAGTTAGATGCAGATACGATGAGGCAGCTCATAGCAAATAGGCAGCGTTGGTGCGATGATCCGTCAGCAAAGGACCTCAATGAACTGCTTGATGATTATAGGCACAAAGAGAGGGAGAAACAAGATAGAACCTCCTCGACGAAAGAACTCCGTCCACTTGGCCAGACAGTGGAGAATACGATTGTGAAAATTTACGGGAACTTGAGGGTGGAGGAGAAGGGCAGTGATGTAGTTCGAATAATGTCGTTGAATATCAACGGGCTCAGTCTGTGGAAGCACAACAACCACAAGGTAGATAGACTCAAGCACGTCCTGCGGACGTATGGTGTGGATGTTCTGGGGCTCCAGGAGACCAACACCAACTTCCACCATCTAAAATCATCAGTGACGGTAGCCTCGATGCTAAGGCATGGAGATGACAGAATCAAATCAGTACATTCTCAGAACACTCGGGAACTTCAGAACATTGGTAATGTTCAAGCGGGGGGGACAGCAGTTGTGATTAGAGACGAGTTGTCGGGCTTACCCATGACCTGCGGTAAAGATTCCACTGAGCTGGGAATGTTCAGCTGGTATAGGACGGAGCCGGTCAATGGCGTGAGAACAGTCTTCTTAAGTGCCTACGCGCCCTGTAAATCAGAAGGGGTTGGTACATACTATCAACATATTGAGAGATACATCCAATCGCACCAGCTGAAGACCAACCCCAAGGATCTGTTCCGGAGACACATTGTCGATGCCATCAAACGGTGGCGCAGCAAAGGCGACAGGGTTGTTCTGATGATGGATGCTAATGAGAATGTGTTGGACGGAGTCCTCAGTAAACGACTTGCAGAGGATGATATCCGCATGAGGGAAGCAGTGCACCGTATGGTCCCCGGCAGAAGAGGTCCTGCTACACATTTTCGAGGCAACAGCCAAAAGAATGGGGCCATAGACGGTATTTGGATCTCGGATGACGTTGAACTAACTGGAGCCAGCTACTTACCGTTCGACGGTGATTTGGGAGATCACCGGCCAGTGGTTGTCGACCTACAGATGCGGTCGGTTATTGGCACTTCTATCTGTCGTATTGTGCCACCGAAGGCTAGAAAGCTTAACTCCAAGGTGCCGCGGATTAGAGTGAAGTACCTTGCACAATTAAAAAAAGGCTTCACAGATAGACGCATCCCCCAGAAGCTCAAAGAAGTAAATAGGATAGCCTCATTCCCGCCCTCGGCTGAAGTGGTGTCCAAGATGGAAATCCTGGACAACATGATTGAAGAGGAGATGCTACACGCAGAGGCGAAATGCAGAGTGATTTACCCGGCGCATTATGAGTTCTCTCCAGCAATACAATCGTGGATGGATAAATGCCACCTCCTGAAATGGATACTACGACATCACCAAGGAAAAAAGGTCAATTGGGGCAATTTGAGAAGATTCGCCAGGCGCAAAGGAATGGAGGACTGTCTTCGGTACCCTGTCGATGAAGTGGTTCAGCTGTACAAGGAGACCAAAAAACGCACACGAGAACTCATGGCTGAATCACCTTACCTCAGAAAGCATTTTTTACACGAGAAGTTGACCGATGCTGTGATAAATGAACGTGTTGATGAAGCCAAGCGGGTGGAGCTGATCCTCAAAGGGGAGGCTCAGAGAAAACAGTGGCAGGGTATTAAACGAGCAACAAAGCAGCAAGGAGTGATGAATGTTACAAGAGTGGAAGTTACACAAGCAGACGGGAAAGTGGTCGAGCACGCAACAAAAGAATCGATTGAAGAGGCACTGAAGTCAGAACTCCGCACAAGGTTTGGAAGGGCTACTTCTGCCCCAGTTTGCCAAGGGGTACTATTCGACCTCCTGGGAGTCTACGCCGACACGAATACAGCGGTAGAAATACTTGAAGGATCCTTCGCCCCTCCCCCAGACACAGATCAACGCACAATACTGATACTGGACGAAATAGCAGCCATCTGGAAAAAGATTGGCGATGGTGAGATTTCCGTTGTCGTTTCACAGGAGGACTACCAATATTACTGGAGGAAAGTGAAAGAAAGAACGTCATCCTCGATATCGGGACTGCATTTTGGTCACTATAAGTCGATAGCTTTCGATGACGACCTGTCCAGGTTGCTAGCAAAGAAGTTCTCTCTTATGATCCAAACAGGAACCGGCCCAGAACGTTGGGCTCGGGGTCTGTCGGTAATGCTCGAGAAGATTGCAGGTGTGGCGTTGGTGAATAAATTGAGAGCTATTCTCTTGCTTGAGGCTGACTTCAATTTCTGTAATAAGTTGATTTTTGGACATCGCATGCTGGACCTCGCCCGAGCAAAGGGGATGGTCCCGGAGGAGATCTACAGTGGGAAGGGACGCACGGCAGAGGATGCAATCCTGCAACAAGTATTGATGTACGACATTGCCCGAATCACCAAAAGACCCCTCCTGGTGGCACAGGTTGATGCGGCCCAGTGCTACGACCGGGTTGCTCTTCCTATAGCCAGCCTCACTCTACAGGCGTTTAAAGTGCCCAAATGTGCGGCACTGTCGATGCTCCGCCCCTTGCATAATATGGAGTTTTTCCTAAGAACTGGTTTTGGCCAATCTTCTTCATATTTTGGTGGGAAAGAGGACGGGAAACACGGTCTCGCTCAAGGGAACGGTGCAGCTCCACCGACATGGCAACAGATCAGCACGGTCATGATTAATACCCATAAAACTAATGGGCATGGAGTGGAAGTGAAGTGTCCAATCTCACATAAAAAGATTAATCAGGTGGGAATTCTGTATGTGGATGATACCAATTTGTGGGAAGGTCTTAGAGCTGACGATGACATTATCTCGACAAGTGCTAGAGGGCAAGAGTCAATCTCGGATTGGGCAGGTGCCTTAGGGGAAACGGGTGGCGCTTTGAAACCAGACAAATGTGGAGTTACAATACACGATCAAACACCCGATGGAAAGGGCGGCTGGTGTTACACGGATCAAAAAGCGACGCCCTCAGACGGCGAAGAGGTTGACATGAGTGAACTGGATGACTTGATTTTCCACGTCCCCACTACTGACGGGGGCTCTGCGCAAATAGATAGGTTGCCATCGAATAAAGCTGACAACAACTTAGGTCTCTACGCTAGACCGGATGGGAAACCAGACCAGCACTTCGAGCAGATGAGAGAAAAAATGACAACGTGGACGGCTCAGATTAAGAGCGGGCAAATACCAACTCGTTCGGTGTGGATGAGCTACACCAATCAGCTATGGTCTGGACTCAGGTACGGTCTGGGGGCCTGTTCGGCGTCAATCCCTGAGCTCAAAAAAGGATTGATGTCAGCAGATTTCTATATGTTAAGCAACCTCGGTGTCAACCGATCAATTACCAAGGAATGGAGATACCTGCCGGCCACGTTTGGTGGAATCGGTCTCTACGACTTGACGGTGGAAACTGCGGCTGCTACTTTATCTTCATTCTTGCAACACTATGGAACAACTTCAGTCCTAGGGATCACTTTAAGAGCGGCTATGGAACACCTCCAAGTGGAAATAGGAGTACCGGACTGTCCCTTTAACTATGACTTTGAAGTTTGGGGTCAATTATCAACCAACGCATGGGCGAAAGCCCTATGGGAGAAGATAGACGAACTGGGAATCGTGCTGGATCTGCAATATGATGACATCCCCATCCCGAGGAGCAAGGATAGGGCTATTATGGACTGCATGGTTGAACTGGGTCTACGAGGGACGGAGCTACAGCGAGTCAATAGAGTGAGGAAAGCTCAGGAGGCAATGTTCCTCTCTGACGTGACTACGCCAAATGGACGATATCTAGAGCAATATCTGCTTGACGGGCATTGGAAGGACTCACCTGAAGGGCGCCTTGGTAAACAGCGGTCAACACTGGAATTTGGCACGGAATATCCGACGGAAGCAGATTGGAAATTGTGGAAGAGATCCCTGCAACGTTTGACTGATAGCAAATCGTTGTTTCTTAAGGAGCCACTTGGAGATTGGATCAACCCATCTAAACGGATCTGGCGTCACTTCCTCAACACGAACACACGGACAGTGGAGATACATTCGGATGATACGATTTATGAATACGCTCACGACGTGGAATCGAATGACAGAGTGTCGATCATGCAGCCAGTCCGAGTGCTGGATGAGCCCGCTTCTTCAGTGGTACCAACGACGATTCTGGAATACGAAGATGGCTCCATCAAACTGCTAGCACAAGGACCGCCACTGGTCAGCCAGCCAGAAGCCGTAGCCCCTACTACATTTCTTGAGCGTCTCCGCAGTAAAGGGGGGGAATGGATGTGGGATAGTATCAGCTTCTCATCGGATCCCTCGTGGATTGTGGAAGCTATTCAACGAGGCTCATTGTTCTGTTGTACAGACGGGTCATACATGAAAAAGTTGGCGCCAAAGATCTGCGGTGCGGCTTGGGTTTTTTACTGCGCAGAGTCTCAACAGTGGCTTAAAGGAGAATTCACGGAGCACTCTAAATGGGCAAATAGCTATCGAGGAGAACAGCTAGGGATGTTGGCTATCCACCTTATCCTACTGACAATAGAGGAACACTATGGAGTGCCATTGTCCAATGCAAACATCTTTTGTGACAACAAAGGAACTATTCTCACGTTTTCCAGAAAATACGATCGTGTCCCAGGATCGGCGAAGAACAACGACATTCTCCGGGTCCTGCGGAAAATCCAAAGTGTCTCGGCTCTTGCGCACAAGCTGTCTCATGTGAAAGCACACCAGGACGACAGCTTGGGCTATGCTTGCCTGGCTCTGGAAGCTAGACTGAACGTAGACTGCGATTTCAGGGCAAAAGCAGCCATAAAGAGAGCAATTGAAAATTTCTCCTCTCTCCCGGTCACTCTGAGCTTACCGCTAGAAGCAGCGGTTGTTATCATCGATGGAATCAAACAGACTGCAGACTTAGCAAAGGACCTACGGTATCACGTAGGGAAGGTGAAAGCACGACAGTTCTATGCCGATGAACAACTCCTACACCCTGATATATTCGACTCTGTTGCTTGGGAACCATTGCGCCTGCTTCTCGACCGCAGGCCTAAGATGTTCAATCTGTGGTATGCGAAACAATGCTCCGGGTATTGTGGAACTGGTCAAATGATAACTAGATATGACAAAAATGCCTCCGATAAATGTCCGAACTGCGGTTGCTTTGAAACAGCGGATCACCTGAACCGCTGTAAGAGTAGAATTAGGAGGGGGCTATTGCTTGACAGTATAAACGATCTACAAGAGTGGATGGAGGGACATTGCACGCATACGTGCATACAGAAGTGGCTACCCCTTTTTATCTCTCTTCAGGGCAGCACTCTATTCGTGGACATGGTGCATAGTCAGGGATGGAGGATGTCTCAACAGATGCGGAGAGTGGGTAATAGCTTAGATAGGATTGGATGGAGAAACGTGATGGAGGGGAAAGTATCCAAGGAGTTTCTCCAGATGCAGAAGGAGCATCTTTTAAAGAACCATTCGTTTCTGACCATCGACAGTTGGACAAGCGGCTTCCTGGACAAGCTACTCTCGCTCACGCATACACAGTGGATCTGTAGGAATCTCACGAAACATCATCGAACGCAAGGAACCAAAGCACTTGCATCAAGAGAAGAGATTTTGAAAGAGATCGAACATCAGCTTAATCTTGGATCCGATGGGCTCTCAGCTGAAGCACGATGTCTCCTTGAAATTCCGACGGACGAGCTCTATGGGAAACCGACCTCTGAACTACAATACTGGTTGAACGCAGCGGTAGCAAGCAGGCAAGCTGCGGGGGATGAATCAGGCGGGCTTTTAGAGCCTCCTTCTGGGCAAGTCACGACTGGTGCCAAGCAACGAGAAGATCGCAAATCAAAGCCACAGGGTACTTCAAAGACTGCCGCACCTGCGCGCAAACCAAAAGCACTCGCTCCCATCTTTCTCCCGAAAAAAGCAAGGCGTACAGCCCAGCCGAGCGCCCTACCTACCCAGCCTCCTACAACTCTACCACCGGCTGTGAGTCCGCAACAACAGGACCGCATTGGGCTTCTGCAAAGGAACTCGGATGAAGACTTACACCGATGTCAAGTTGGAGCCCTTTTGCGGGACGTGCCAGCTAATTTTCAGTTATGCCTCCAAGGAGGGGACAAGGTTCGGCGTGATGCAATGCGGTCTTTGCGACCCCCTCAGTGGCTCAATGATGAAGTTATAAATGGCTATCTCCTAAGAGTCCTCCTCCCAAAGGTGAATCGGCAACACGTCTACATCTTCAACTCATTCTTCATGTCAACCCTCCTACGTACGGGGGCTGACGGCAGGTCTGCTCCGTCCTACAACTTTGACGGCGTTAAACGCTGGGGAAATCGTTTAAGGAGGAAGAATAAAATTTTGGGAGTGAAAGAGATCTTCGTGCCGATCAACCACTCTAGAACTCACTGGCTATTACTCAGGGCGAATACAGAAACAAAGGTTATTACCCTGTGGGATTCCCAAGGTAGGAAGCCGGGCAATCAATTGTATCTGACTACAATGTTAAGGTATTTGGGGGACAAATACAGTGAACTTCACGGGGTACCGAGTGACGATTGGAAAGCAGAGTGGTCACTAGTAGATGCCTCCAACAATTCTCCGAAACAAACCAATGGACACGACTGTGGATTGTTTGTCCTCGCTAATGCGACTATGCTGGCTCAGCAGATCCCTCTGTCCCCTTCCTCGTACAATGAGGGAGATTTCCAGCTGTTAGACACCCGAAGTAGGGTGGCGATGCTGTTGTGGCTAGCGAGTACCAACAGGCCTGTACCACCTGCAGTACGGGCAGTCCAATCGAGGCGGCGTCAACGCCCAACACAGAGCAATGAGAGGAGCCGAAATGGCCAATCTAAGATCAAACCGCTTCCAGCAAAGAAAGCTTCTGCCGCAGTCAAGCACTCAAAAGGCAAGGAGCGCGCAAAGCGACGTCGCAACAACAAGCGAATTATCCCGGGAGGTCCCAAAACTCGGGGGAAAATCTTGGTCACAGACCCCACGCCATTGCAACAGACACATTCACTATTGAACAAGAAACGCAAAGCAGAGTCCGTAGTTTTTGGGGAGGCCACATTGTTAGCTACCACTCAACGCCATGCTCCGCCGAAGAGGAAGAAACGGAAACAGCACCACCCTGACTGAAAGAATTGAGTCCAAACTATGTGTCGCAGGAGCACTCTCACCTGGTTACAGACGCTTCGGCGTTTAAGAGGAGTCCTTGACTCCTACGGGAAGTTTCCCGTCTTGCTGTCTGGAAAGCCATTCGGCAATAGAAAAGACCGTACAGTTGTACCGAAGCAGGTCCCTTTTAGTATCATAGATATCTAATCTGATTAACTTTGTATTTATGCTCATTAACTATCGGTGCAAGAGGAAGCACAAAATGGCCCTCCCTGCTCAATGCGTGGACTGTCGTGAAATATGCAGCCCGAATTCCCAAAGATATTGGTTGCGTTGCTGTAAGGGAAGTTATCCTTCCATACACATAGATTTTGATTGAAGGAAGATGCATCATGAAACATCGAAATCATAGTTGTTGCAGATGAAATGTCCTAGCGAGACAAACCTTCTTTGTTGAATGAATAAGCTCCATAGAACATTTGATTCATATCAGTTACTGAAGCCGTGTTCCAAGACGAGATATCGCCATTGAAGGATGATGCTCGTTCAAACATGGACTCCATATTTGCTACGGCAGAAGTATCCCAGCCAGACAGATCCTGGTTGAATGATAAGGCTCCGAAGAACATTTCTTTCATATCAGTAACTGCAGACGTGTTCCAAGACGAGATATCGCCATTGAAGGATGATGCTCGTTCAAACATGGACTCCATAGTTATAACGGCAGAAGTATCCCAGCGAGACAGATCCTCTTGCTTGAATGATGAGGCTCCCCAGAACATGAAACTCATATCAGTTACTGCAGCCGTGTTCCAAGACGAAATGTCGTGATTAAAAGATGTTGCTCCGTGGAACATGCCTCTCATAGTTATAACAGCAGAAGTGTCCCAGCGAGACAGATCTTCTTGGTTGAATGATGAGGCTCCCCAGAACATGAAACTCATATCAGTCACTGCAGACGTGTTCCAAGACGAGATGTTGCCATCAAATAATGATGATGCTGCATAGAACATGGCCTGCATAGTTTGAACAGCTGAAGTATCCCAGCGAGACAGATCTTCTTGCTTGAATGATAAGGCTCCCATGAACATCCAACTCATATGAGTTACTGCAGACGTGTTCCAAGACGAGATGTCGCCATTGAAGGACGATGCTCCATTGAACATGGACTCCATAGTTATAACGGCAGAAGTATCCCAGCGAGACAAATCTTCTTGCTTGAATGATGAGGCTCCCATGAACATTTGACACATATCAGTAACTGCAGCCGTGTTCCAAGACGAGATGTCGTCATCAAAGGATGATCTCCGTCGAACATGCCACGCATATTAGTCACAGCTGAAGTATCCCAGCGAGACAGATCTTCTTGCTTGAATGATGAGGCTCCTTAGAGCATGAAACTCATATCAGTTACTGCAGACGTGTTCCAAGACGAGATATCGCCATTGAAGGATGATGCTTTGTAGAACATGACGTACATAGTTTGAACGGCAGAAGTATCCCAACTCGACAAATCCTGGTTGAATGATGAAGCTTCGTAGAACATGAAACTCATATCAGTAACTGCAGCCGTGTTCCAAGACGAGATGTCGCTATTAAAGGATGATGCTCCATCGAACATGGACTCCGTAGTTATAACGGCAGAAGTATCCCAGCGAGACAGATCCTCTTGCTTGAATGATGAGGCTCCCCAGAACATGAAACTCATATCAGTAACTGCAGACGTGTTCCAAGACGAGATGTCGCCATCAAAGGATGATGATCCACTAAACATGGACCTCATATTAGTCACAGCTGAAGTATCCCAGCGAGACAGATCTTCTTGCTTGAATGATGAAGCTTCGCAGAACATCCAACTCATATCAGTTACTGCAGCCGTGTTCCAAGACGAGATATCGCCATTGAAGGATGATGATCCACTAAACATGGACTCCATAGTTATAACGGCAGAAGTATCCCAGCGAGACAAATCATCTTGCTTGAATGATAAGGCTCCCCAGAACATGAAACTCATATGAGTTACTGCAGCCGCGTTCCAAGACGAGATGTCGCCATTAAAGGATGATGCTCGATCAAATATGGACTCCATAGTTATAACGGCAGAAGTATCCCAGCCAGACAGATCTTCTTGCTTGAATGATGAGGCTCGCGAGAACATCCAACTCATATCAGTAACTGCAGTCGTGCTCCAAGACGAGATATCGCCATTGAAGGATGATGCTCGTTCAAACATGGACTCCATAGTTATAACGGCAGAAGTATCCCAGCGAGACAAATCTTCTTGCTTGAATGATGAGGCTCCCCAGAACATCCAACTCATATCAGTTACTGCAGACGTGTTCCAAGACGAGATGTCGCTATTAAAAGATGTTGCGAGATACAAGATGGCTTTCATTTCAATCACTGCAGAAGTATTCCAATTGGACAAATCCTGGTTGAATGATGAAGCATTTCGGAACATGTCTTCCATAGTACTTACTTGACCAACATCCCACCTAGAAATGTCTTCGTCAAATTTACTAATATTTCGAAACAATTCTGACATGTCAGTTACATTGCCGACGCACCAAGACCCAATCGGCCACCCATATTTTGATCTGTCATCTTCACCCCACAGCCCTTGAATATATTGATCAACCGCAGCTTTGAGCTCATCCCGTTTGGTAAAGCAATCCTGCGGAGGTACTTCGCTGCAGTAGGAAGCACAGAATGAGCCTCGATGTACAGATGATGGATCGTGTTTGATAGTGCATCCCGAATCCACAAAGATATCCTTTGCACTGCTGTAAGGGAAAACATCTCCCCACTCGCAGAGATTCTGGTTAAAAGAGGATGCCCCCCTGAACATTTCTCTCGCGTTTGTGGCAGATGACATATTCCAAGATGATAAATCCTGATTGAATGATGAAGCTCCTGAAAACATGCCACTCATATCGGTAACTTGACCAATATTCCACCCAGATATATCTTCGTTAAAAGTTTTGAGACCGTCAAATAAGCTTGCCATGTCAGTTACGTTTTCAACACACCAGGATCCAATTGGCCATCCATACGTGCCAACAATACTAGCAGGGCAAACGGCTGTCTCTTTATTGCATCCAAGGTGGTTATACTGGGCAATGGCGCCCTTGAGTATGTCACGACTGTGTCCAATCTTGCTAACAATTGAGCTATTGATCAATATATTTGGTGATATAACAAAAGACTTTTTATGACTTAACGCTATGTACCAGAGAGTGGCGGGAGCTAAAAAAAATTTTTACTAACAAAAGTGCTAACAAACATGGCTTCCGAAAATCCATAAGGATTCTGTCCGATCGACTCATCCTTATTGAGTCTCCATGGCACTCGGGACTCATCCAGTGGTCATCGGTCATTCCTTAGCCGATCGTGACTGGTTGATCAGCCATAAGCTGACCATCATCGTTTCACGGCCATGATTCGATCGTGCCTCATCATAGACTAAGCCACTACTAGCTCACTCTTTTCTTCGCCCGATCATGTTCATCTTCATGTCGCTTATGTGGTGCTCCATGTGACGTTCTTACTCTTCGTCTTTCGACCTCATCGTTGTTATCATCATTCGAGACTTCACGTCTTTGCCTTTCGCTCTACCTACATTCTTCGGCTTATCCGCCTCCGCCCCCTTCGGGCTGGTTCAACACTCCATCTATTTTCGCCATGAGGGATCCACCCTCCTCTTCAGTTGCCACCTTCTGGCCTCTCTCTTCGTCTACTACGTTTCGTCTCGCGTAGCTCTTCCTTCCACGCTTTCAGCAGCTCCGAGCCATTTTTCGGCCTCCTTGTGTAGCTGCTCGTCAATTCCGCTCATTCTGCGGCATCACTATCCATCTTCAGCCTCCCACTGATCTCCTCTACGCCTAATCACACTCTGTGTGACAGCCATCTTCTGCTTCTGGCCTCAACCTCAACACTATCTCATCATGCCTCTCAGCCTCGCGGCCATCGGCTTCTCGTCCTCAACACAGCTGCGATTCATCGTGTTCTCAGCAGCACTTGACGCCCTCGGTTCTCCTGCTTTATCTAGCAGTGCTTCTTCCTATACTCTCAGCGGTTCATGCCATCCTTCGACTTGAGCACTTTTCCATCATCAGACTGCACTTCTCCGTAGTACATGCCTTCCTCCGTCTCGGCACTCCAGAAACTCATCTCTACGTGGTCTCTCGACTATCAGTTGGACTGCCAGACACCCATTTCGGCCTACCATCTCTCTCAAGCTACCATAATATCTTCGTAGTCATACGAGCATCACTACTTGTTCGGCCCATCTCCCATGTAGGCCTACTCCCTCGCTACATCTCAACCTTTGCGCACCTCCATCATACATGGACTCCGGCCTTCATGCCATGCGTATCTTCAAAATCATATTCACATCATTTAATATATGGTCATCTCCACTTTCAGTGTGATCTCCTCGCACATCTCCGCCTTTGACTTTGAGCACCTCCTTGCTCTGGCTTATGAATCTCACTATATAGGCAGCGCGTTTAGCATGTTATGTGATCATCTTGAACGATCGCTCAGTATTGCAATCGATTCATCATGTCTTCTTTTGTCAGAGAGTAATCAATTTATAGTTTATACTCACAATATTGACCTCAGCCTAATAAGTTTCCTACCTCACCAAAATTGGCCATATCTGCATATTTACTAGGGGAATGAAAGTAGCAAACTTTGGTGTGATAGTGTTCAATGATGCAATAGGCTATAACCCGAGGTCAAAACACCATTGAACTACAAATTTCATGTAGTTTCCGAGTATCTTCACGCATATGTACTAAAAGGTGCTTTTACAAGTTTCCTACGTACCAACCATAGGTAGCCCATGGTTTTTACTAGCGATTTTCACGTAGATGCGATGCTATGCCGACACACCGTGAGACAGCAATACCCTTTATAGCAGCTGCTGGCAATGGAATCACAGCATAATATTAGGCAGACTATTCACTACTACCCTGCTGAGAATATTACTGCTCTTGGAATCATTAAAATCGGGCTACTACAAGCGAAGTTCTGCTGGGTACTTGACAAAATTCAAAATTTTGCGATTTTTTGCGCTCTGGTACATATGTAGCGTTAAAATCAACGTTTTTGGATTCGGTTCAACTTGTGCTTTCATTGGCGATGTCATGATAGACCAGCCTCGAGAAAGCATTCCGAAACATATTGAGACACGAGAAACCAGATAACATAAATATGAATTTGATTGATGTCCGACACTACGTAGGTGTGACAGAGAGTTGGTAGAGAGATGGTAGAGAGTTGGTAGAGAGATGGTAGAGAGTTGGTAGAGAGAGGTAGAGAGTTGGTAGAGAGATGGTAGAGAGTTGGTAGAGAGTTGTAGGCATCATCATATTCATCACTAGATACTTGTATTCATTGCAGAAGTACCTACTCTCAGAAACGGCGAATTTTTGAGAAAGCAGAACTTGCCGCCACTAAACTTCCACTCAACTGCATGTTACTTTGTGTAGAAAAGTATCATGATGATGTCCTCTATCTAACCAATAACTCTTGCATGATGCGATGTAGAAGATGTTCGCCTTTGCAAAACAATCAGCTCAGACTCGTGGAACTCAACCACCGCCGGGAGCACAGCCGCCCTCAACTTCAACACAACTCACAATTGCTACCGATCGCAGGATAGGTTGATTATGGACTATAATTTTCACATAGGATCTTCCTCTAGAGAGAGATACTTGCACAACTACCCAGTGATCTTGCTTGCGCCTTTTGTGCCCAGCCAAAGTGTAATGTGTGCATGGTATAATATATATATTTTTGGCGAGGGCGAGGGTCAGGCTCTGGCTTCTATCTCTCCTCCGTGCTCCTTCTATCCATGCCCCTACAAAGCAGCAGTGGCATCGGGGCGATGGTAGAGAGTTGGTAGAGGGTTGGTAGAGAGTTAGTAGAGAGTTGGTAGAGAGTTGGTAGAGGGAGGTCGAGAGATGGTAGAGAGATGGTAGAGAGTTGGTATAGTGGTACGTACACATACGGGTAAAAAAATACCTACGTACTCTCAACGTGTGTGTTGCAGTGCAGGGCACATAAAAGAATGGGCTGCGTGTCGATTGTATTAGGTTATCCCTATTTGATTTTGTTAGAAGAAAAATCTAGATATGCAATGCAAGAAAGGCTGTTTTGGGTGATCCCCTAATAATAAGTTGATTGTTCTACAATCACATCACCCATGAGGCCCCCCACCTCCTCCCCACCTCTCAAAATCCATCAAAATGCCTTCACCATGGTGGACTACTAGTAAAAATGAGGTCAATGAATATGCTTCTATTAGGCTAATAATCGACATTCCCCTCCCCTATTATGGCATGGGATCTCCGAACCGCCGTTTATTTTCCTAATTGGGCATCGTCTGTTGTGAAAATGACTATGAACATAACCATCATCGTCGAGTTGGTCGGATGATGCAATAATATTCCTACCATGTCAACGACAACACCATCGCTGTCGACGAACACGGAACAACTCCGCCAAACCGACATCAAAAATAAAATCCACTATTGGTGAATATTCTGCTCGACGATGCTTGTTGCTTATTAATGGCGGCCGTTTACAGTGACAAGTAATGGTGCAAAAATAATGTGTGGGTGTTGGGATCATTATTATTTGTACAGCCCATGTTGACGCATCCCAGCAACAACCAATGACTGGTTCTTCATTACTTAGTATTGGAGAGTAGTGAATCTGCGTTTAGTGCCTCAAAGGGGGAGGGGGTGTTAATTGCAGTGGGTATTCCGTAAAACTAATTTTGAACACAAGATAGAGAGGGTGAGTTCAAGAGTGTACTCAACGCAATGCCACTTTTCACACACTCATCATTAACTGTATATTCTAATCACTAACTTGTCTTCAATTTTTTTACATCGATTTGAGCATCGGGGTGTGGTGCTGCTGGTCTCTTCGTATCGTTGCTCGTCTTTGACCCTCTGGTATTCGGGGTTGCCTCTCGCTTGGTCTCTTTGCTCTTTTCTTGTTGTTGTCGACGCCTGCGGGATGCGGTGTTGCTGGTCTCTTAGTATCGTTGATCAACTTCTTGTCAACGCCCGCCGGATGTGGGGTTGCCGCTTGTTTGGTCTCTTTGCTCTTCTTGTTCTTGTCGACACTTGCTTTCAAATTTGATCGCAGAGACATGTCATGCTTTTGACAATGTTGTTCCTTCCACCGACGAAATACGACTGTAAACCTAGAGTGGATCATCTTCCGAAGAATAATTTGGTACACTTCCTCTATCGCATCTTGCTGGAAGTTCATCGAGGGGGACTGACACAATGATTCAAATTTGGAGTGGATGGATGAGTTGTGCATCACAAGTGTTTTCCATCATTGAAACAAGAACGAAGGTTTTATTTCATACGTTCCTGTGTAAATGCGTTACGGATGACTTCCATTGCATCCTTGCCCCATTCAAAGAAGCAAGATGACACCAACGTAAGTCCACCACAGTTTACCATTGACATGTTTGTATCGTAGTACTTTGCCAAGTACTCCTCATCTGCATCTTCCTCCAAAATTATCATTGACGACAGTAAGCGCTTACTCTCATTCTCTTCCTCGTTATCATCTCTATATTTCTTCAGTGCACTAAATATAGACCATCCCACAAAGCTGTTGACTTCATTAATCTCGTCTGACGATGATAATTTTGAAGTTTGCTTCTGTTTCGACAACTGTGGATTCCTCTTTGTTCGAGCAAGCCGTAGCTCAGACGTCAGCCAGTCCTGGTGGAGTTGTGACAGCATCATTCCAAGGAGCATACATCCCGGGCGAGACTTGCTGAGATTGCCAGGCAATTTGGCTTTGCATATTTCATCGAACTCAGTTGACTTGTAGAACTTGTGTGCGTTGGCTTCGAACGAGACGGCTTTGGACTTCCTCTTCCTCATTATCTCCGCTGTAAATGAAAACAATTTGTTTAAAATAGCCTGACATCCATCATCAAATGCCGCCGAACCTGCTCCAGACTGTGTCACTGCTAGTAGTTCCTTGAACCATGCATCTGTCTCGTTATCTTTCGACAATCGGAGCCACTGATGGAAGGTGTCCAAATTCAGCAACTCATCCATATACCCACAAGGGAGAATCTTTTCTGACAGAGCCTTCAACACAGACAACTCAGACTTACTTGCTCTCGGTGTGCATGCCACTAAATCGACGGAGAACGCACGGGATTGTCCAATCGATTCAGTCTTTGCTTTGCTTTCGTATCTTTTTGAACTCGGATATTCTCCCATCCTTCTCCTTACTTCTTCGCCTTTGATGACGTAACAATTCACGCACATCTAGGTGCTCTCCATTTTGGATTTCGCCTACATCATCACCCGAGTACATTTTATTCTTTTTTAACTCTTTGTTAGGATCTCGAATGTTGACATTCTTGACGATGGAGCAGTAGCTTGTTGCCGAATCTTGACCACTACTCCTCACGAGCGAGAACCAAGCCTCGATAACACTGGAGTTGGCATGTGCAGGAGACACTGCATAGAATTTGACGTTGCTGTGTCTGCGAGCATAATCTATGACACTGCGGCAGTACAAATAGAACCCACGACAGGTGATTCTCAGATTGACACATTCTTGACCAAATCAGTAACGTTATGTTACCATAGTGTGCTTTGGTGCCCTCTGGTGATATGTAGACAAACCGGTGCTGGTTGTAGGGATTAGGAGCACCCACTTTCACACCAGTTTCAAAGTGCATATTTCCTGGGGGTGATTCGTTTCTGTAAACTCTCATCACTCTTGCATTGATGTTATAACGTTCCATGACATCTTCCTCTGTCCTCCAGACCCCCATCGGACATAGCGACGGCTCGGGTGTGACCGCCATATTGACGCACAGGCAGGATTGACGTCAACGAATTACGTGTGCAATGTTTGATGCTGGCTCGATGTGTAAGAGCCGTTGGCATTGTCATAATAATATGTTTGCTATTTGTACAAAAGAGAGTGCGGTAAGCCTTCCGACAGCCGACCGATTTTGAATTTTGAATTTTGCTGCTCTAGCTAACTGTAAGTATTTTTAATCTACTGTACCTCTCATACATAGACGAAGAACAATATATACAATCGGGATGATATGAGTGGTCTGTCTGCGACACCAGCCCATTCTTTTATGTGCCCTGTTGCAGTGTTACTGACTTCTGCTTCTTCTCTACCAGCTCGCTCACAAAAGAATTCGAGTACCTGTTTGAGCAAGAAAGCGAAAGTTATTTACCCTTGCTTCCTGGTTGGGATACCTATCCATTTTGAAAAAGGTACCGTTTTTGAGTTGGGCCCAGTACCGTAAGGCTTGAAAACGGTACCTCGATACCATTTTTTAAATCTCGTTTGTTACTTATGTAGCGGGCAAAGCTACAATACCTATGTACTTACTTAGGCAGCTCCTAACGGCGTTTTTTCAAATAACTTGTTACATAGCCCTTGTATGCAATAATAATACCTATAGGCCACATGATGGCTCATGCTTTATCCATACAAATATCACGAGGCCTACGACCTTTTTTGAAAACGGTACCGCGCCGAGGTCCGAGGTACAGTGAGACAAGCTGTTGACATTTCCGATCAAGTCTTGTCTGAGCCTGGTGGATGAATTCATCCGAGATTGAGCGTAGGCAAGATGTTCAAGAGAATTGCCCAAGAGAATGATGTTCAAATCCTCTCACAGCCCACTCAAGATGAATAAGATAATCCTTGGATTGTAACAATTGATGATTTTCTTTCGGAAAAGGAAATCAACACAATACTCGAATATGGGCAAAAGACAGGCTATGAGCAAGCTGGCGAGGTGTTCTTTGGGAATCATGCGTCACCCACGAAGACTAAGAAACGAACGAGCGAAGCGTCGTGGTGCGGATTTCAGGTGAGAGTTGAGAGTTATATCCATACCTTTCTTTCCTTAATATCCCTCTAGAGACGAATCTCACTTCTGACATGTCTGCTGCCTCATTTTTGCATTATTATGTACAGTTAAGGAGATATGATTATGATATCAATAGTTGGTCATCCTCCAAGACCAAGAAACATGGCAGCAACAGAGAAACGGAGTGTGATGTGTCTGCATAGTAAGATAGTATGGTGTGCAATGTTTGCGAGCTACCATTACCATACTCGCGAGTCGTCCCAATCTACTAGCGCGTGGTCCGTCCACAGTCAAGAACCTTGACAAAATAGGTTCAAATAGCTGCCTAAATATGATAAGAAAAAAGAGAATTAGATTCGATTTGAGGCGGCAACACAAAGCGGTCGATCATTCCCTATCCAACGATGCCCTGGTCGAATGGATACACTCACCACGACAAAAGTACGAATGACGGAAGAGGTGTTTTTGACAAAAGTGCTCAAAAATGACTTCAAAAAGACGTCCTCTAAAAAAACATTTCAAAAAGACACTCATCGCCGAATGGGAGGACGTATCTTGACGTTTTTCATGTATCTGAATGATGTCGAAAAAGGTGGAGAGACAGAGTTCGCACGTCTCAATCCACCCATCAAGGTTGAACCCAAGAAAGGCAAAGCGCTTATCTGGGCTAATGTTCTTGACAGTGATCCGTATAAGGAAGACGAAAGGGTCTGGCACGAGGGTCTTGCCGTGGATGAGGGTGAAAAGCATGCTGCAAATCTCTGGATTCACATGAGAGATGCCAGAACCCCCCACTGAGAACAAATGTTCCGGTTGAGATTGAGATGTAATGATTTAGGTAGACGAGAATAGAAGATAAATATTAGAGAGATAGAGACAACACAGTAGACGTTATTCCACATTCTATCCTTACATAGATCTTCTCTCCTGACCTCTCGACAAGAAGTGTAAACACTAGATGCAGATGAAATTCCAGCTAGTTTGTTTGTCAAGTACTGTTGATGATATTTGCAATGTGTATTGAAGCGAATGATGTGATCGAAATCACAGTTCTTATGGTTAGATTATGTTAGTATTGACTCTAACCAACCGAATTGTTCTCAACTTTCGTGTTCCTGATAAAGCTAGATACAAGAAGTTCAACATTTTTGTATACAGTGGAAATCTTTTGGGTTGCATTCTTCCTTGTCAATTCCTGACGAATAACTTTGTATTCTCTCTCAATAGCTCTATTCTTCGTCTTCAATCCATGAGGCGTGTGTTGTTGTTGCGTCACAATGGCAATGGCATGTATATTCAGCTAGGGGGTGTTTTCATAACTTTCTGAATTTTTTATGCTGCCAAAAAACATCGACCAAGTGATTATATGCATACCTAAGGGTATTAGAAGTGATTTATAGGAAGAATTATGTTCATAGCACCACCATGGTCGAAGATATCAATAGATACAATTACAAGAAAATCACTCATCTGGTATTGGACATTTACATTTCCTATGTTGGAATTACATATGGCTATTGTAGAAGGATACCAACCGGTTATGAAAATAATGGCGCCATCCATCATCAGATCTCACAAGACCAAAAATGGCTTCAACCATGGTATCTTTGCCCTTATATCGTCGCTTACCACAGATAATACTCATCTCATGATGTAAACTATATGCGGAACTCATGTACCAGTGTATATGCAATGATATTTGATAAAATTTTGGGCTATTCATTCGTGTTCCTGCACTGTAATCATGTAGATTGAGCTGGCAAGTGGCCACAATATCAGTCATCACCATGAAAATGGAGCATATCATCCCATTTTAAACGTAATAAACCCAAGTCAGCACACAATCTCTTTCTATTGATACATGAGGTGGATCCGCAAAGACTGGAGTGCCCGTTCCGGTCTTCATAGCAGTGATATATCCCGTGAGCGAAGCATGACATCCGAATCGACTCTCATGAATTTTCGCTCGTATATTCTGCAATAGCATGACGAGATGATTATTAACAACGAAAAGAACAGCAACTACTCTCGGCGTATATATACAGGCATTGTTTGCGCGGATCTATGTGTCACGTGTTGATTGTCTCTTGTAATATTTGCAAATTTGGGTGTCAAATTTAGCTCTCCAAAATAATCGAATTTTTGTGTTATGGGGCTATGTCTCTTACATCATAGACTACATACCGTAATAAGCTGCTTCGCATCACTTCATATAACCTATAGAAGGATGTCATGTGGTGGAATGAGGTTGAATTATCCGTAGCAATCCCAAAGTACACGGATCTGTCAGCATGCGTTGAGTTCTCATCTGCGCTAGTGGAGAGGGTAGGATTGCGTATATCTCCTCCTATTCTGATAGAACAACAATGTAAAGACATCATCCTCTAGCCATGGTATATACAAAGCTGTTTTGGGCATTGAGATCTGATGGATGTAATTCGTGCCTGCGAAACGAAAAATGCCGCACGGAAATTGATGGATTTTCATGATTGCGCCCGTAATGTATAAAGAGCTGATGCCATGGTAATCATCAATTTCGTCCATTACCAACTGAACCAGACACCCACCATAGCCCATATAAACAGTAGATGCGGCTCATTTGGGTATTATCCCCCGCTCTTCACTAGATTGTCGAATAATGCACATGTTGGGCAATTCTTTGTGGAATAAATTCGTGAGAGATACTCCAATATCATGTCCGCTCTATGCAATATCATCCTCAAACCGCATAGCAACTGACGTATATAGCCTAAAGGAGGCGGATGATGTGAAGTTGATTGCTTTGTCAATAACTTGTGTTCCAATAATTGAATTCTCCCCCCGAAATGTTGTGTCGACCGACTGTGATGGATAGCCGTCTTAGATGGCAATCCCCAATTGTATGGAAAAGAACTTTAGTTTAGGTTTAGTTTAGGTAGTTCCACGTCAAGGAATACCGCTTGTGAATGATGTTAGGATGTCAGAATCAGTCATCTGACACATCTAATCTTAGGGTTGACATCCGGGTCTTCCCAGGTGTCAAGGCTCTCGTGAAGCTTTGTTTTGGCAGAGCATCCTCATGAAGAGCATATAGTAGTATAATAGAAAATAATCAATCAAGTAAAACAGAAGTCTACAGTCCAATCGAATTGATTCAACGCCCTACATCTCCTTTTATCTATTGGTGTTTGAGTTCTACAACCACTCAGACACCTCCATCGACGGTTACGCTAACGTCTCCCTCATCAACTAAGTGAACTATTACAGGTCATGACCCAACGTTTCTCTGCGTAGCGGTCTTTCCTCGTTTTAAAGTTCTTTGTTGCCTCAACGGCAACACCCTCCATCGACTTCTCTCCGTTGTTTGGTCGGCTTGATCACCCGCCTCCTTCGTTGGTAGTCACCCTAAGTTTTCACCCAGTTAAGTTTTGAACATTCCTCCGAAGTTTGCGTGCTAGCTACACCTCGTTCGGAGTACATTGGCCCCTGAAGGATTCATCATCGTCAAGTTCAGTTGTGCCGGCTAGATTCCATTGCGTCAAAAGCCACCCGCTAGATTCCATTGTGTCAAAAGCATATAAGTAAGTAGATTCGCCTCTGCACCGTTAACAATGCAGTCGCCTTTTATGACTCCCTTAGACCCTCCGTTGGCGCCAACTATCGTGAGTGATGTCTCAAGTGTGGAGTCCGTAACTCCTCGCAGTGAGGAGACCACCGCCCCTCCTCGTACTCAAGTGCCCTTGTCTGTTCAGGCTTCTCGAGATTGGTACGGTGATCTGTTGTGGCTTCGAGATGGTAATCCTCCCGGAAGCTCTGCTGGCAGTATTGCTGGCCCTACTGGCGAAGACGTCAGTAACCCCTCGTGGCTCGATGAAGCCCCTGCTGGTGTTGTTGCCAGCAGCCCGTCTAGCCTAGAGGCTAGGCATCTCGGAGACCTCAGAGACATTCTGTCCCCTGTTGCCTCCGGTAGTCACTCGACCTCTGCTGCGCCCACTACTTTCGATGATGGTGCGGCTGCGGCGGGTCTTGCTGCTCTACTCGATAAGGTCGAGTTGGAAATCAATAATACTCCGATGACTAAAGATGCGCGTGATAAGGCCGTGGTTAAGATTGCTGATCTCAGGCTCTCATTGTTGGATGGCTCTGCCTCTGGTGTTTCTGAAGTTTCCCCGGCTGCTGCTGTGGATGGTTCCCCTGTGTCTGGAGGAGGAGATGGTGTTTCTGTGTCTGGCGGAGGAAATGGTACCTCTGTGGTTGTTCCTGTGGCAAGTAGCCACAATGATGTGGTTCAGCCGTGTTCCTATCCTTCGGTCATACACTATGATCCCACCTCTTTCGCTTCGACGGCTACCCTTCCAGGTCTTGGTGGACCACCATTGACTTATGTGCCTCCAGTCTTACCTTCAGGACCTGTTGCTGTGCCTGTTACATCGAGCTCTACCTCTGCGGGTTTTGTTGGTACTTGCCTACCGGTATCTACCGCTGGACATACTATCCCGTCTGGTTCTGTACCCGTTGGCCCTTCTGCTGCTTCGCACAGTGATACAAATGTAACTGCTGCGCCAGCTCCGGTTCCAGTCCCAGTGAACCCTCCAGAAGGAGAAAGAAGTGCTATATTTTATGATACCCCTGTGAGGAGTGCTCCCGGTCCAAGTGCCACTGACGTCGAGGTTGTCATATCTAAAGAAGAACGTCTCAAGCTTGATGTCACGAACTACGACCAACTGAAGATTCTGGAGAAAATCCGTGGTGGGTTGGACGAAAAGTTCGGTGTTAGCAGTAAGGATTCGCTCTTGTCCGACAAGTCAGAAGCTGGTGACAACGTTAAGAATGTTCACGTGCAGGTGTCTGCCACCAAATACTTCGACCTGATCGCCCAAACCTTCACGCACTTCACCAAGTACGATATGCTAGAGATTCTGGACATCAGCCCCTCCAAATCAAGCGACCCAGATCTGTCCAAACCAATTAGTGAGATTCTGGACCTACAGCAATCGCAAAATCTTCTGTGGGAGTGGCAATGGCTTCGGTTTGAGGATGTGTGTGTTATGCAAGCACTTATTAACACCTCAGTCTTCGTCTGTGCTGCTGACAATCAGAGCAGTAACTTGATGTATCGGTTTCTCTACAATTCCTGTACCAGCTCGCTTAAGCAACTCATCGACAAGGAATTCAGAGAGCTGCCCGCTTCCAAGAAAGGTGGTCTTACTTATTTGTGGCTTCTCCTGCACACCGTACTTCGGCAAACCCCTGGAGTTTCTACGTCCCTTGTTCAGTTCATCAAGTTGTGGTCTACTAAAGGCCCGGCTCTGGTAAATGGAAATCTCTTTATCGGTGGTAAACAGTTGAAGAATGCACTTAGTCTTCTTTATGGCGCAGGCAGGCTTGAGCAGGACACCCCAAATAACTTATGGAAAGGAGCCAGCTTGAGCAGGAATAAGTTCCTTAGCAAAATCGCTGACAAGAACTGCGTTGAAGCTGATGAAGCTCGCCTCAGTTTGAAGATTTACGATGCTCTAAATCAGTCTCAGCAGTCCATCTACGACAAATCTGTTGCTATCGTGGACACAATTATGGATGCTTATGCCGATCAGACAGCAGGTGGAAAGCGGTTTGCTGATGTCCCTGCTACTCAGGACAATCGTTTCAATAATTTGTCTGGTAGAAGGAGTGGTGTACCTGGTGGTGGTGGACCTCCCCGCGGTGGTAGAAATAGGCGTTCAAGGCCTTGCTATAATTGTGAGCAGCCTGGTTGTTCGGTAAAGAAATGCAAGAAGACGCTCAATCAGGAACGTATCGATCGTAATATCGAGCTGGCGAAGAGGGGTGAATTTGGGGTCGAGATCCCCGAACGTGCCGCTGCTACTCAGCCCCAACAGAAGATGGTTGACGGTTTCTGCATGGCCTACTGTAAGCATTGTCAGTGCTACGTCAAGGATCACTCAACCAAGTACCACGACAAATGGAGCGCTGACAAGTCCGGATTCAATATGTTTGATGTGAACCCTAGTCATCCTTTGGTGGTCAGGAACAAGGAACACTTTGCTGCCCTTGTTGCCTCCCGGCGTTCTGGTAGTGATAGCGTGTCCGCTCTTACTGTCCCTCCTGGTGACGACGGTGGACACGCTCAACGTATGGCAAACTTGACCTCCATCCTCTCTGAACTTGAGAAGAGGGTTTCGGATGAACACTCAGTGAATCTCGTCAATGCTGCACGTGCAAATGCTGCGCAGGGTTTTCGGTAGGGTGGATTGTTTTGCTAGGTCTTTCCACTATCTTCCCTTTTAACCCTGGCGCCCGTAGCTTCTTGCTACATATCGTTCAGTTGATGATCTACCGTCTGATTCTCTTTGCCAACGCTCCATGTCTTCCTGATTTCGTGTTGGGCCTTCTCATCATGGTCTTGTTTCAGTTGATCGTGTCTGGTACTCAAGGTTCAACTTCAACTTCATCTGGTACTACTCGCAAGAAAAGGCCTCGTTCTCATCGGTCTAGGTTCAAGCGTTTTCATCGGCGTGCCTTGCCTTACCATTTAGTCCTACGTTGCCGACGTCGCCTAGGTAATAGTCCTTGTCGTTTGGACGGCACTTCTTTTCCATCGTCTCGAGATAAAGCTCATCGTCGCTGGAGGAGGAGGAATCTGCGTGCACGTCGTCGTTACCGAAAGAACCACACTCGGAATGAGTTCTTCTCTAAGGTCACCGATGGACGATTCACCCAGCCGACTTGGTCTGATGATATTGGTGCCTTTCTTGACGGTGTTGATGTTCTCTATTGCGCCCGAAAGTTACTGAAGGATCATGAGGATGAATTGCAGCGTGAGAAGAAGGATGCTTTGAAGCGTTTGACGGAGAAGGTGCTGAAGCGTATGAAGGAGGAACGGATTAAAAAGAAGGAAGCACGGAAGAAAGAGAAGGAGGAGTCAAAGGAATACATGTCCGATGCTCCTCAGTCCTTTTCACATCCACGCTCACCGTTCTCTCCAGGTGTTGTCGATGCTTTTCTTGAGAGCAAGCGAGTGCTCGACGTGATGGTTTCTATTAATGGTCTCAGAGTTGAAGATCATATCGCCAACGTGAAGGCTCTCTTGGGTAGAGTTGCACTCTTACGTGGTCCTATTCGGTTTGCTCAGATGGAAAGTTCGTCTATTGCAGATCCAGATAATCCCAACTTCTACAATACCCCGTTGATTTGGGACACTGGCGCCTCGTGGGGTCTTTCTCCCTTTCGTGCTGACTTCATTGACTATGAAGAAGTTAGTATTCCTGTGAAAGATATCTCCAAAACAAATATGGTGATTGGGATTGGTACAGTCATGTACAAGTTGAGAGCAACGAACGGCGACGAACTTCTTGTTCCTGGAATCAGCTACCATCTTCCAGAGTGTGATATTCGGCTAATGAGTCCGCAAGTTTACCACAAACTATATGGAGGATGCAGTGTTGTTGATGGTGATAAAGTTGATTGGAGATTGCCCAAGCAGTTCGAAATGTCTACCGTGCATCACATTGAGATTCCGATGAATAAAGAAACAAATTTGCCAATGTTGTTCAATGTGACTTGCACTGAGGAGGAACGCACTACTATCGGTCCACGTTACCAAAGCGGTTGCGCATCTTCGTCACGCTCGAGGTTTCTTCCTTGGAAAGTGGAGTGTTACTGAAGCAGAGGATGAATACGAATTCGATGATTTCCTGCACCTGTACCCCTGCGTTACCAATGTCGACAACTTGAATATTTCCGCGGCTCAGAAGGCGCTCTTGTTGTGGCATTTCAAGCTTGGTATCTCTGTCAAGGACGTTCAACAATTGATGAAGCCTCATCGTGCGATGCAGGAGGATGGAACGTCCCAAATCTTTCCGGCAGTGTTGAAAGCAGATCCTCCAGAAGCAGCTAACTGTCCGTTGCCGGTCTGTCCTACTTGCAAGCTGGCAAGTGCGAAACGATCGAAACCTCCGTCTCCATCTGTCTCTAAGAAGGATCCCGAGAAGGTGGATGTGCTTGCCCGTGACAGATATTTGCCTGGTGATTTCGTCAGTTCTGATCAGTTCAAGGTTCCCGTTACTGGTCGCGCCCTTTCTGGATTCGATGAAGATCTCTACAATTGTGGTACTGTGTATCATGACATGGCTACTTCCTATATACACATGGAGTTCCAGTCTGATGGCACTGCTTCGGAGACCCTCAAGGGCAAGATTCACTATGAGCAATTCTTGGAAGAATTCGGTGTTACTATCAAGCATCTTCACTCTGACAATGGTATCTATGTTTCGAAGGATTTTCGTGATGATTGTTCCAGTAAAGGACAAAAGCAGACGTTCTCTGGTGTTGGATCTCAATTTGAAAATGGTGCCGCTGAGAGAGCTATTCAAACTATCTTTTGGATGGCACGTTCCATGATGCTTCACGTTGCGTTGCGTTGGAACGAGCACGAAGTTGATAGCCCCCGCCTTTGGCCCTTTGCTGTTCAACACGCAGTTTGGCTCTACAATCGTTTGCCCAACAGAGTGACTGGTCTTACTCCGTTAGAACGTCTTTCCGGTGTTAAGGATGATCATCGTGATTTACGTCGTGTTCATGTGTGGGGATCTCCCTGCTATGTCCTGGATCCTAAGCTTCAGAGTGGAAAGAAACTTGCTAAGTTCGATAAGCGTGCCCGTCTTGGTCAGTACCTTGGTTTCTCTCCCGAGCACTCTACACTGGTTGCTTTGGTCCGTCATCTTGGTTCTGGTCACGTCAGCCCTCAGTGGCACGTTGTTTTTGATGACAAGTTCCAGAGTGTCTTCAGCAATGGTGCTATGTCCGACGAAGATTTTGATGAACTCTGTTCTTTGCTGTACGACACTAGCCGAGACCATTACGTTCCGCCTTCTGATGTTGATGAGGATGGAAATTATGTGTACTATCCCCCTCCCCTTGATGACATTTGGCTGAGCGAAGAGGAACGTCGCGAGATGAAAGTCCGTGTTCAGGAATGGAAAGATCGTCTGAAGGCCGAACGCTGTGCTCATGAAGAGTCATTTGCTTCAGAGAAGGATTCCATCTCCCAAGTTGTCGAGTTTGATCCTGTTGTCGAAGAGATCAATGTTGCTCCGTCTGCTCCCTTGCCGCCTACTTCTAATGAAGCCTCCACAGTTGGTAATTCAGTTCCAGAAGGAGCTTCAGTGCCTGAATCAGAAGGAGGTGATGTAGAGTCTCCTGATGCGGATGATGAAGTATTCGACGAAGATGTTCCCTTCAATGAAGAAGATGCTCTTAAGTCTGTTGACAATAATTGGAGCAGGAAACTCCGTGATCGTTCAAAGTTGCAAAAACCTGAAAAACTCGGGAGCGAGCGAAGCGAGCGACCTTACTTCTCTCTATAATCAATATATGAACCAATATCAGATAAAGTGGTATTACTATATTACCGGGAGCGAGCGAAGCGAGCGACCTTACTTCTCTCTATAATCAATATATGAACCAATATCAGATAAAGTGGTATTACTATATTACCGGGAGCGAGCGAAGCGAGCGACCTTACTTCTCTCTATAATCAATATATGAACCAATATCAGATAAAGTGGTATTACTATATTACCGGGAGCGAGCGAAGCGAGCGACCTTACTTCTCTCTATAATCAATATATGAACCAATATCAGATAAAGTGGTATTACTATATTACCGGGAGCGAGCGAAGCGAGCGACCTTACTTCTCTCTATAATCAATATATGAACCAGGAGCGAGCGAAGCGAGCGACCTTACTTCTCTCTATAATCAATATATGAACCAATATCAGATAAAGTGGTATTACTATATTACCGAAGCGTGGATGACTACGCTTTCGAATTAACTTCTTCAGCGGATAGCAATAGTAATAGTGAGGATAGGCGGCTTTGTCGGTGCAAAGTTGCGAGTCATTTAGCTCTCCCTCGTTGACACGAGTTTTCTCCTTAAATGGATACGTGTCTCTGTGGGGTCATTCCTCGTTATCTAAAATAGGTAAGTTTGTACAATTGCTTTCCCTCAGCAAGTGTAGCTGCCGGGTAGGCAGCGGAACAAGCTGAGGGAAAGGAAGGGGAGGACTACGATTCTGTTGTCCTCCCCAGGTAGGTACTTACCTCCTCACCTCTGTTTTGAAAGAGGGAGGTTTGAGAGACAATATCTCCAATGTTTTTTGCTCTCTTATAGCATACTACCATCTTTTCGATTCCGATTGTGTCGCGTAGGGTGGTAGAAAGCTCCTCCTCATATATCTGTTGACAGGTTCGACTAGGGATGTAATGAGGGTGGAATCGACCGAGTTTCAAGTTCAATTTATTCCGTCGACCATCAAAGACAGCAAAGAATATCACGCCCGACTGACTAACAAACAATGGCCAGCAGGGACGAAGATTATTACTGCTGATGCTACCGCCATGTACGACAATATCACTATCAATCATGGCATCGAAATCATCGGAGTATGGCTCAACCATCTGAAAGAAAACAACCAACTTCCAGACGACTTCCCGGACATCAAACTTATTCTGGAAGCTCTGAGCTTTATTATGAAGAACAACATTACCCAATTTGGAGACTGCTTTTTCAAACAACTATGTGGCACTGCGATGGGTACATCAGTCGCAGTCATGTACGCTGGCCTTTACTATGGCTGGCATGAGAAAATTAGACTCCTCCCTGGCTATTCGGAAGAAATCCAAGACCTTGCACGTTTCGTCGATGACCTATCTATCCTATGGCTTGGAAGCCTTAGGCGCTTTCACGACCTCAAGCAAGACATCAACGACTTTGGAATCCTCCGTTGGAAGGTTGAAGAACCTGCCGACAAAGGAATCTTCTTAGACTTAATCATTTCCATTTCGCCAGAAGGTATTGTCTCAACTAAGACATACCAAAAGCCAATGAACCTCTACCTCTACCTACTGCCATCTTCTGCTCATCAGAGGAACACGATGAAAGGGGTAATATTTGGCGAACTCAAGAGATACTATTGGCAGTGCACCGATAAAAAAGACTATGTCGAGGTAGCAAGACTATTCTTCCAACGCTTGCTCGACAGAGGATGGGACTTCGACCAACTGAAACGAATGTTCGTAAATGCAAACTACAAAGTCTGCAACCCACCTCCACTGCCCCAAGCCATCTCAGAATCTACCACCTCAGATAATGACAAAAACATCTATTTGAAACTCGGTCGATTCCACCCTCATTACATCCCTAGTCGAACCTGTCAACAGATATATGAGGAGGAGCTTTCTACCACCCTACGCGACACAATCGGAATCGAAAAGATGGTAGTATGCTATAAGAGAGCAAAAAACATTGGAGATATTGTCTCTCAAACCTCCCTCTTTCAAAACAGAGGTGAGGAGGTAAGTACCTACCTGGGGAGGACAACAGAATCGTAGTCCTCCCCTTCCTTTCCCTCAGCTTGTTCCGCTGCCTACCCGGCAGCTACACTTGCTGAGGGAAAGCAATTGTACAAACTTACCTATTTTAGATAACGAGGAATGACCCCACAGAGACACGTATCCATTTAAGGAGAAAACTCGTGTCAACGAGGGAGAGCTAAATGACTCGCAACTTTGCATCGACAAAGCCGCCTATCCTCACTATTACTATTGCTATCCGCTGAAGAAGTTAATTCGAAAGCGTAGTCATCCACGCTTCGGTAATATAGTAATACCACTTTATCTGATATTGGTTCATATATTGATTATAGAGAGAAGTAAGGTCGCTCGCTTCGCTCGCTCCCCATGATGGATGAAGATGCTGCAAAATACCAGTTCAAATCAGCTGAAGCCTTTGCTGCCGCCTACGCTGAACTCCACCACGTCCCCGTGCCTAAGGAGGACGAACCACCTCCCACAAATACAGCCGGTGGGACGGAGGAGGAACCTCCCCTGACCCAACCCCCTCCCGATACAGCCGATGCTACGATGGAGGAAGCAGAAGTGAATCCCCTCACTAATAACGTAGTCTGCAAAACAGTTATCACTAAGACCAAGAACGTGCTTACTGAACTCTGGCCCCTCATGACCCTCCCTTTCTGGGAGGAGTATAGACAGGCAGAGATCCATCGAATCGTTAACAAAGACGCTGTAATTCGTTCCAAGTCAAAAAAGCAAGAGGAAGCCAACCGTCAAGTCACCCTGAACCTTGAAGATCTCAAGGATAACCCTGAAAAGCTTGTTGAAGAGCTTGCTGACACGCTCACTGTTAGAGTAGCGAAGAATCTGAAATCGGAAGAGCAGAAAAGTGCACGGAGGAAAGAAAGCCGAAAAAAATCTTCGGGCAAATCCAAAACGTCCCAGGATACAAAGCCCACAAACAATGGTCAGTCCAAAAGAAACAAATCGAAGAAGAATTCGAAGAAACAAGGACAGCAATCAAACTCGCAGCAGCAGAAGAATGCCGAATCATCCTCCAACAACAACAACAACCCCAACTCCCATGCAGGAAGGGGAAGAGGAAGTGGAAGAGGAAGAAACCATCGAGGAGGAGGCGGCAGAGGGAGAGGAAGAGGAGGCAGAAGGAACTAAGACGTACTGCCTCAAGAGACCGATATTACAATAACCTAGCCCAACAAAAACTTGACATCATAATGCATAATATCCATAGAAGAGACGGCTTCCTAGCAGATCCATCGCTCCCACCACACACAAATCTTATCAATTATCTGGAACATCTACCATTGGAGCATGCGCTAAATCCGGCAAAGAATCTCACTCTTCACAATCTGTGTAAACCAACAACCAAACTCCCTATCGGAACTAGAAAGGTGCTGGGCAGAGGACTTAACTTCGGCATCCTCGCACCATATCCAACAAATAACATTGAAGAGATCATCGGTGACTTTGGATGGGATATCAGAAATCGAAACTACTGGAAGAATATTCATGTAGACGATCCAACCAAACCGCAACATCCATATATCCCTAAGTTACATTTTAAGAAAAGTCGAGAAGAACGATACGACCCACCCCTAGCTAATGCAGAAGTGGAAGCAGGCATCAAACGTTTCTCAGATCGACTTAGACAAGAGCACGCCAAATTCGCCAGTAAATGGTCTCAACCGAATCTTTCTAAACAAGAGTTCTCAGTACTATATAGCCTCAAGAACAACCCCAATCTGATCATTATCTTCGCAGACAAAAATTTAGGGCCTGTCATTATCGAACGTTCTGTATACATTCGATGGTGCCTCAAAGCTTTCCTTGGGAAGGAGAGCCAATATGAGTACCTCAATCGAATTGCACTTCGGAGGCAACTCAATTTGATGGCATATAAAGTAGGCAGTATCAAGAACTCAGCAGCGATCCCAGAGCACATCAAGATTTACATCAACAAGTGCTATGAAGCCGCTGGTAGCAGGCAAGGAAGATTCAGAGCAACCGCAAAAGTCCATAAAACACCTACCGCCCTCCGACCAGTTAACGCTAAATGTGGAACTGGACCTGAGAGTATTAGCAAGTGGCTAGACTACGAGTTGCAAAAACTTGTTCAATTTATTCCGTCGACCATCAAAGACAGCAAAGAATATCACGCCCGACTGACTAACAAACAATGGCCAGCAGGGACGAAGATTATTACTGCTGATGCTACCGCCATGTACGACAATATCACTATCAATCATGGCATCGAAATCATCGGAGTATGGCTCAACCATCTGAAAGAAAACAACCAACTTCCAGACGACTTCCCGGACATCAAACTTATTCTGGAAGCTCTGAGCTTTATTATGAAGAACAACATTACCCAATTTGGAGACTGCTTTTTCAAACAACTATGTGGCACTGCGATGGGTACATCAGTCGCAGTCATGTACGCTGGCCTTTACTATGGCTGGCATGAGAAAATTAGACTCCTCCCTGGCTATTCGGAAGAAATCCAAGACCTTGCACGTTTCGTCGATGACCTATCTATCCTATGGCTTGGAAGCCTTAGGCGCTTTCACGACCTCAAGCAAGACATCAACGACTTTGGAATCCTCCGTTGGAAGGTTGAAGAACCTGCCGACAAAGGAATCTTCTTAGACTTAATCATTTCCATTTCGCCAGAAGGTATTGTCTCAACTAAGACATACCAAAAGCCAATGAACCTCTACCTCCACCTACTGCCATCTTCTGCTCATCAGAGGAACACGATGAAAGGGGTAATATTTGGCGAACTCAAGAGATACTATTGGCAGTGCACCGATAAAAAAGACTATGTCGAGGTAGCAAGACTATTCTTCCAACGCTTGCTCGACAGAGGATGGGACTTCGACCAACTGAAACGAATGTTCGTAAATGCAAACTACAAAGTCTGCAACCCACCTCCACTGCCCCAAGCCATCTCAGAATCTACCACCTCAGATAATGACAAAAACATCTATTTGAAACTCGGTCGATTCCACCCTCATTACATCCCTAGTCGAACCTGTCAACAGATATATGAGGAGGAGCTTTCTACCACCCTACGCGACACAATCGGAATCGAAAAGATGGTAGTATGCTATAAGAGAGCAAAAAACATTGGAGATATTGTCTCTCAAACCTCCCTCTTTCAAAACAGAGGTGAGGAGGTAAGTACCTACCTGGGGAGGACAACAGAATCGTAGTCCTCCCCTTCCTTTCCCTCAGCTTGTTCCGCTGCCTACCCGGCAGCTACACTTGCTGAGGGAAAGCAATTGTACAAACTTACCTATTTTAGATAACGAGGAATGACCCCACAGAGACACGTATCCATTTAAGGAGAAAACTCGTGTCAACGAGGGAGAGCTAAATGACTCGCAACTTTGCATCGACAAAGCCGCCTATCCTCACTATTACTATTGCTATCCGCTGAAGAAGTTAATTCGAAAGCGTAGTCATCCACGCTTCGGTAATATAGTAATACCACTTTATCTGATATTGGTTCATATATTGATTATAGAGAGAAGTAAGGTCGCTCGCTTCGCTCGCTCCCAACAGAATCGTAGTCCTCCCCTTCCTTTCCCTCAGCTTGTTCCGCTGCCTACCCGGCAGCTACACTTGCTGAGGGAAAGCAATTGTACAAACTTACCTATTTTAGATAACGAGGAATGACCCCACAGAGACACGTATCCATTTAAGGAGAAAACTCGTGTCAACGAGGGAGAGCTAAATGACTCGCAACTTTGCATCGACAAAGCCGCCTATCCTCACTATTACTATTGCTATCCGCTGAAGAAGTTAATTCGAAAGCGTAGTCATCCACGCTTCGGTAATATAGTAATACCACTTTATCTGATATTGGTTCATATATTGATTATAGAGAGAAGTAAGGTCGCTCGCTTCGCTCGCTCCCTACAAAAATTTAGGGCCTGTCATTATCGAACGTTCTGTATACATTCGATGGTGCCGCGGGAACAATAATACAGTTCCTGCCGCTCTGCAAGCACAGCCCAGCTTGAATAGTGGAGTCCCGATATGTAAGGATCCAAGAGCGCAGCCAGCTTCTAGCCCTGCACCAATGCTCGACCGCATCGCATCAGACGCTCAACTTCATGATGATGAGTTCTTGAACGAATTGTTCAATAGTCACTTTGCGGAGGATGCACTAGCTGCAACCATCAACAACATTCCTTTCACTAATGAAGTAGTCGCTATCGAAGCGCAGAGAGTGGATTGTCCTGAATATCACGTGCTCGATCCAATCCCAGGCCAATCTAATGCGGAAGCTTGGGATTTCAACATTTTTCCAGATACAGTCGTTGAATCTTACGGCAATGAACTAGTCGATTTGGGAGCAGCATTGCAGCTACCAACCATTTGTGACAAACGAGTCAAGCAATTTGGGGCGATCCTCGAGTCATTTCAGTTCAGTGACCCTCAGATCACCTTCCAAGTAGATTCAAAAGGCAGAACAGTCCCTATGGCAACTGCATACGCTATGGTCAAGTCAGTCAATGGAGTCGAATCCAATCGCTTCCTCAAGTGCCTTTTTGACACCGGTGGCAGCGTATCGATGGCTCACCGGAGTGTTTTACCCCCCGGAGCAGCCCTTCTTCAACCATCAAAAACAACAATATGTAATACCATTGCAGGCAACTATGCACCAGTTGGATCCCTCCTCGGTGAAGGAATCAAGTTCCCTGAATTCGATGCCAACCTCACCGTTGACAGTCAAGAGTTCCTCGTCTTTGACGCCAAGTGTTCGTTTGATTTGATACTTGGTAATGATTTCCTGCGGAAGATAGGTCTAATAGTTGATTACGAAAGACTCGAGCTCGGGTGGCAGGGCAAGCGCATTCCAATGAACTCCAACTTTACAAAGGAGCGACTAAGTGCAGCAATCGATGGATGCATCATTGAAGATGAAGATGACGATCTGAACTACCTCGACTCTTTCGCTACGTCAATTGCTGATTCAACCTATGACGAGATAAATGTGGATGAGGTCATCAAAGAGAATTGTCAGCATCTGTCTCCGACTCAGCGCCAGGACCTCAGCGAGATGTTACGCAAGCATTACAAGCTCTTCGACGGCAAGCTTCATGTCTACAAAGGAGCCAAGATGGATATTGAATTACAACCAGGAGCACAACCAGTTTTTCGGCGGCCTTACCCTACTCCTCGAGTCCATATGGAAACATTCAAGAAGGAGTTGCTGCGTCTCATCGACATAGGTGTTCTTGAAAGAGTCTCTGGCCCGTCTGCATGGGGACTGCCTTCGTTTATTGTTCCCAAGAAAGATGGCAAAGTTCGTTTCATAGCAGATCTACGTGAGCTCAATAAGGTCATCAAACCCAAGGATTATACTCTCCCTATCATCCAGGACCTGATCCGAAAGCGTTCGGGATTCCAGTACATGACGAAACTTGATTTGAGCATGATGTTCTATTCGTTTGAATTGACGGACAAAGCTAAGGACCTCACCACTATATCAACACCGTTCGGTCTCTACGAGAGCTCCTATGGGTCTCCGCAACTCTCCGGCATTTGCGCAGTCAGTTATTGAGGAAGTTCTTCGAGATTTAGATGACGTTGAAGTTTACATTGATGACATCGCCATATGGTCAGATACTTGGGAAGACCATACACGCACCCTCAACGAAGTGTTCAGGCGCCTTGAAGAGGCAGGGTTTAGTGTTAACCCTTTGAAGTGCGAATTCGGTATTGCAGAAGGGGACTTCCTTGGTCATTGGGTCTCCAAGGATGGCATTCAACCTTGGCAGAAGAAAGTTCAAGCGGTTCTTGATTTGAAACGGCCTACCAACGCTAGCGAAGTGCGAACGCTTGTGGGCCTCATCAACTGGTATCGTGACTTCTGGCCTCGACGAAGCCATCTCCTCTCTCCGTTCACTCAACTTATCCGCGGTATTCAGAAGAAGAAAGCACCGATCGTTTGGACTCCAGAATTAGAGAAAGTTTTTCAGGAAGTGAAGCAAGTTATTGCAAGTGATGCTTTGTGTGCCTACCCCAACCACAATGAGCCTTTTGAAGTCTACACGGACAGTTCTGATTATCAACTGGGAGCAGCCATACTTCAAGGCGGGCGCCCTGTTGCGTATTACTCCAAAAGACTCTCGGCGGCACAGTCTCGATACACAACGATGGAGAAGGAGCTCCTGGCAATCGTCAGCACTCTCACGGAATATCGTACCATGCTATTTGGAGCAAAGATCAAAATCTTCACTGACCATCGCAACCTTACATTCTCTAACTTGAACAGTCAGAGAGTCCTTCGTTGGAGATGTTTCCTCGAATCTTTTCATGCCGAATGGTTCTATCATCCAGGCAAGCTTAATGTGCTAGCGGACGCGTACAGTCGACTCCCCAAGTTTGATTTCTCAGGAGCCGAGAAGAGGCAGGATGAACTATCCCCTACTCCAGTTCAATTCAATCCAGTTCCCCAAGATGTCAATCAAGATGAAGAACCCAGCATCTTTGAAGAACAACTAGCAGAGTTGGCCAGTGATGACGAGTTCCCGCTACATCAATTGCAACAGTTCATGAATCTTCCTTCTACCGTCCAGAACCCTTTGCGCTATCAATGGCTTGCGGAAGAGCAGAGCCGCTGTCCTACCCTTCAGCAGAAGCTCACTACTTCCCCAACGTTCTACCATCGTCGAACGTTTGGTCGCCATGATACGTCGCTGATTTGCTATAGCCCTACTCCTCAAGATGAATCGACCTTGAAGATAGTCCTCACAGACAATGCCGTGGATGCCGCGATTGAATACTTCCACCTCCTGTTGAATCATCCAGGAGCAAAGGCAGTTACTTATGCACTTTCCAAGTTCTATCATCCCCAATTAGCAGCCCGAATAGCAGCCTTTTCGTGCGATGTTTGTCAGCGCACAAAGATTGGCCAACGCGGCTATGGCCATTTCCCTCCACGTCAAGTACAAGATCTCAATCCATGGAAGCAATGTGACGTAGACCTTGTGGGCCCGTGGTATGTCAAAACATCAGGACGACACGGTAAAGCCTATGAGTTCTATGCCCTGACGGCAATCGATCGTGCCACTGGTTACCCAGATGCCATCATGATCAAGCGCAAGACTAGCGAAAACGTAGCTCGCAAGTTCAATGAATTATGGCTCTCAAGATATCCAAGACCCGAAGTTTGCGCTCATGATCAAGGTGGTGAATTTATTGGACCTCAGTTCCAGCGGTTGTTGCACGATGCTGGTATTGCATCAGCCCCATCGACAGCTCGTAACCCCCAAAGCAATGCGATCATCGAACGCCTGCATCTTACTATGGGAAACTCCATTCGAGCTCAACTTTCCAATCACAACCCTCGCACCTTGACTGAAGCCGAAGACTTGATGGGAACAATCTTATCTGATACTCTCAGTTCTATCCGTGCAACCCCGTCGCAATCTACTGGGTATGCCCCAGCAGCACTGGCCTTTGGACGCGATATGATCTTCAACCTTCCAGTTCAATATGATATGAACGAGATCAACCTTCGCCGCCAACGCCGTGTCGACAAGGATGCCAAACGACTCAACGCCAAGCGGTACAGCTACGATTATCGCGTTGGAGAACAAGTCATGAAGAAGATCTTCGATCCTGCCAAACTCGATGATCGTTGGAAGGGCCCCTTCACTATCACAAGAATCCATGTCAATGGTAACATCACTATTCAACTCACCCAACATCTACAAGAGCGTCTCAACATCCGACGCGTCAAGCCCTACAGGCAACCTACACCTCAAGTCTTACAACAAATCGTTGCGCCCTCTTAGGAGGGGTAGAATGTCACACCTACGTAGTGTCGGACATCAATCAAATTCATATTTATGTTATCTGGTTTCTCGTTTCTCAATATGTTTCGTAATCCTCCATCGCCAATGAAAGCAACCGAATCCAAAAACGTTGATCGTTTCCTTTTTTTTAAGTCATAATAATTCTATTCGTTACATCTATTGATCAATAATAAGCTCAATTGTTAGCTAGATTGGACATGCCTCAAAGCTTTCCTTGGGAAGGAGAGCCAATATGAGTACCTCAATCGAATTGCACTTCGGAGGCAACTCAATTTGATGGCATATAAAGTAGGCAGTATCAAGAACTCAGCAGCGATCCCAGAGCACATCAAGATTTACATCAACAAGTGCTATGAAGCCGCTGGTAGCAGGCAAGGAAGATTCAGAGCAACCGCAAAAGTCCATAAAACACCTACCGCCCTCCGACCAGTTAACGCTAAATGTGGAACTGGACCTGAGAGTATTAGCAAGTGGCTAGACTACGAGTTGCAAAAACTTGTTCAATTTATTCCGTCGACCATCAAAGACAGCAAAGAATATCACGCCCGACTGACTAACAAACAATGGCCAGCAGGGACGAAGATTATTACTGCTGATGCTACCGCCATGTACGACAATATCACTATCAATCATGGCATCGAAATCATCGGAGTATGGCTCAACCATCTGAAAGAAAACAACCAACTTCCAGACGACTTCCCGGACATCAAACTTATTCTGGAAGCTCTGAGCTTTATTATGAAGAACAACATTACCCAATTTGGAGACTGCTTTTTCAAACAACTATGTGGCACTGCGATGGGTACATCAGTCGCAGTCATGTACGCTGGCCTTTACTATGGCTGGCATGAGAAAATTAGACTCCTCCCTGGCTATTCGGAAGAAATCCAAGACCTTGCACGTTTCGTCGATGACCTATCTGTCCTATGGCTTGGAAGCCTTAGGCGCTTTCACGACCTCAAGCAAGACATCAACGACTTTGGAATCCTCCGTTGGAAGGTTGAAGAACCTGCCGACAAAGGAATCTTCTTAGACTTAATCATTTCCATTTCGCCAGAAGGTATTGTCTCAACTAAGACATACCAAAAGCCAATGAACCTCTACCTCTACCTACTGCCATCTTCTGCTCATCAGAGGAACACGATGAAAGGGGTAATATTTGGCGAACTCAAGAGATACTATTGGCAGTGCACCGATAAAAAAGACTATGTCGAGGTAGCAAGACTATTCTTCCAACGCTTGCTCGACAGAGGATGGGACTTCGACCAACTGAAACGAATGTTCGTAAATGCAAACTACAAAGTCTGCAACCCACCTCCACTGCCCCAAGCCATCTCAGAATCTACCACCTCAGATAATGACAAAAACATCTATTTGAAACTCGGTCGATTCCACCCTCATTACATCCCTAGTCGAACCTGTCAACAGATATATGAGGAGGAGCTTTCTACCACCCTACGCGACACAATCGGAATCGAAAAGATGGTAGTATGCTATAAGAGAGCAAAAAACATTGGAGATATTGTCTCTCAAACCTCCCTCTTTCAAAACAGAGGTGAGGAGGTAAGTACCTACCTGGGGAGGACAACAGAATCGTAGTCCTCCCCTTCCTTTCCCTCAGCTTGTCCCGCTGCCTACCCGGCAGCTACACTTGCTGAGGGAAAGCAATTGTACAAACTTACCTATTTTAGATAACGAGGAATGACCCCACAGAGACACGTATCCATTTAAGGAGAAAACTCGTGTCAACGAGGGAGAGCTAAATGACTCGCAACTTTGCATCGACAAAGCCGCCTATCCTCACTATTACTATTGCTACCCGCTGAAGAAGTTAATTCGAAAGCGTAGTCATCCACGCTTCGGTAATATAGTAATACCACTTTATCTGATATTGGTTCATATATTGATTATAGAGAGAAGTAAGGTCGCTCGCTTCGCTCGCTCCCGCTGAACTCTACTACTTGGCAAGATGCTCTCAATTACTCTCCGCGTGATATGGCACACCTTTCTGTCGCTCAACGCAGTTATTTGACTAAGTCTGAATATCGTCGGTTCTTTGCTCATTATGCCGTCACTCTCGGTAAACAAACTGTCCCACCTAGAGTGGCCCGATTGTCGGCGAAGAAGCAGCAGTATAGGCGGCGTATGGCAGCTATGATTGAGTCAGCCGATAATCTTCTCATGCAGATGGAACTCGAGGTCCCTACAGTCGAAGATCTAATGGCTAGTCCTTTGGCAAAGTTTATTCATCTCGCAGTCAACAACACAAACTACAGTGGAAGTACCAAGGAATTGATTGCAAACTACGTCCATCCACTGTTCCTGAAAGCGAAAGCTCAAGCATCTTCCGAGGACAATCCTAATTGGAACCAAGCTATGTATGGTGATGCTGCAGCCGAGTATTGGGAAGCTTGCAAGGTTGAGATTGCGACGTTGGAGAAAATGGAATCTTGGGAAGTTGTTGATATTCCTCCTGGGAAGCATATTCTTGGTAGCACTTGGGCATTTCGTCTCAAGCGTTATCCAGATGGTAGACCTAAGAAGTACAAAGCTCGTTTTGTTGCTCGTGGCGATCAGCAGATCAAGGATGTGGAGTACAAGGAAACTTATGCTCCTGTGGTGTCGTGGGCGACAGTTCGTTTGATGCTCATCTTGGAGTCTATGCTTGGACTCAAGTCTTGTCAGGCCGATGTTGAGTGTGCTTTCTTGCACGGTCATTTGGAAGAAGGCGAAGAAATCTACATGCACATGCCGCGTGGTTTCAAGCAGGAAGGGAAATGTCTCCGCTTGAAGAGGTCATTGTACGGACTCAAGCAAGCTCCACGTGCATTTCACACCTATTTGGTCAAAGCTTTGGAGAAGCAAGGTTTGCGTCAGTCTCATTTGGATCCCTGTCTCTTTATTGGAGATAAAGTTGTCGCCGTTACTTTTGTTGACGACTGTTTGTTTTGGGCCAAAGATGAGAAAGATATCAATGCACTTTTGGTTCGTCTTCGCAGCGATGAAGAGCATGGTTTGCTTCTAGAGAAGGAAGGTGATGCTGCTGGTTTCTTGGGCGTTGATTTGAAGAAGAAGAATGGTCAGGTTGAAATGACTCAAACTGGTCTCATCGACCGCATCATCACTGCTCTCGGTCTAGAAGGAGGACAACACCATCCAAAGCTAACTCCGGCAAGTTCCAAGCCTTTGGTTCGTGATACTGACGGCGCTGCTGCAGAAGGAGCGCTCTCTTATTCAAGTGTTGTTGGAATGTTGCTCTATCTCTCTGGTCACTCTCGTCCCGATATTGCCTATGCTGTGAACTGTTGTGCGAGGTACATGTTCTCTCCACGCAAGTCTCACGAAGAAGCTCTCATCAGGATCGGTTTGTATCTCAAGGGTACACGTGATAAGGGATTGATTCTCACCCCTACTTCGAATGTTCTCAATGTCGAAGCTTATCCTGACGCAGATTTTGGTGGTTTGTACGGACATGAACATCCCAGTGACCCTGCCTGTGTCAAGAGTAGAACAGGATTCGTCATCAAGGTTGCTAATTGTCCTGTTTTGTGGAAGTCTCAATTGCAGTCTTCGAAGACAGCCCTCAGCACTATGGAAGCAGAGATTACAGCTCTTGCTCATTGTTGTAGAGAACTCTTTCCTCTCATTGACATGGTTAAGAGTCTCAGCAAGGTCTACGGTCTTGAGGAGCAAGCTGCGGAGATGAAAGTCTCTATTCACGAAGATAACGCTGGAGCTTTGCTTCTGGCACAGACTCTTCCGCCTCAGTTTACTCCCCGTTCGAAGTGGTATCACATCGAGACAGTTTGGTTTCGTGAGGAGATTGTTAAGAGACAGATCAAGTTGATGAAGATCTGTACGACGGAACAACTTGGAGACATCTTTACGAAAGGTCTTTCCAAGGATGTGTTCCAGATCTTGAGGAGGAAGCTCATGGGTTGGTAGAACACATGAGGATCTCTGAGAAGGAGTGTGATGGATAGCCGTCTTAGATGGCAATCCCCAATTGTATGGAAAAGAACTTTAGTTTAGGTTTAGTTTAGGTAGTTCCACGTCAAGGAATACCGCTTGTGAATGATGTTAGGATGTCAGAATCAGTCATCTGACACATCTAATCTTAGGGTTGACATCCGGGTCTTCCCAGGTGTCAAGGCTCTCGTGAAGCTTTGTTTTGGCAGAGCATCCTCATGAAGAGCATATAGTAGTATAATAGAAAATAATCAATCAAGTAAAACAGAAGTCTACAGTCCAATCGAATTGATTCAACGCCCTACATCTCCTTTTATCTATTGGTGTTTGAGTTCTACAACCACTCAGACACCTCCATCGACGGTTACGCTAACGTCTCCCTCATCAACTAAGTGAACTATTACACCGACCGATGTCAACACATGCCTGGAGTGTTATTTATTGAGTTCTGGGGCGATTCTGAATCCAGAAACGCACAGCAACGTTGTAAGCATCATATAGAGGGGATCCGATCAGTTTAATATGGGATGGGTGGCGATAGTATTGGTGTAGAGGACGATCAATCCGGGCAGCACAAATTTCATCGTCACGGTGGTTGTTGCGTAGTGAAAATACTCGTTCGTTCGGGGAAATTTCCAAAATCGGCCTTTGTAGTGACATCCCACAGTGTATTTGGGATGTCACTACAATCTGGCTTTCGTTTGAAACGCTAGTATAATTTAATACTTCTGATATGCAAGGCCGGCTGCCTTGTTCCCGATGAGCATGCCATCGACAACTTTGTCGAATGAAATGGAGTTTCGGTCTGTCTGTACACCTCCACAAAAATAATTAAGAACCGCTTCGAAACGTCTCCGGCAATCAAAAATACGTTGGAATTAGTACTACATTTTAAACCCTTATCTATCCCTTTTTATGAAAACACCCCCTAATTCAGCGTCTCTCCTCTCAACGACGTAGATTATTGTGCATTCCATCTTCACATCTCTAGCATATCTCTGCTTAATCTTCAAATCACCCAACTCATCCATATCAATACAATCCAGTCTTGAGCTCCATCCCATTCAAAAACTCCACCGCCTTCTCCACATCATCCACATCCCTCTCGGCAAAAAACACCTTACTTCGTATCTCCTCATCCAACCACGGTGAAATGATCTTCCACACGGTGGTAAAGTAGACGGGTACATTGATAAAACACATGGCTCCTGCTCTTCCTGGATATTGACATCGGAGTATGTTGATACATTTGTGGATGTGGGGTAGCATGGAGGATGAGAATCCTCTCATGTCGAAAATGACGCATATTCGGCTGACATCCTTGTTGTTGTTGTTGAACTTATTCATATTGGTGGTTGGGATGCGTCGTAGTAAATGATGAATGTGATAGGCCAAATGTTTTTCACTTTCATCAGAGGACGCTAGTTCCTGGCTTCCATTTCCAGCATCGAAAGTATGTTATGGGTAAGCCGTGCCTGGTGGTTCTCCAGGATTGGAGAGGTGGACAATTGTACGGTGGATCCAGTGGCAGCTGCTGCTGTTGTTGCTTCTTCTTTTTTCTATTGTGGTCATCAGCGTTGGCATCATCAAATTGTTCATCATCAAAATCATCATTCATCATCATCATCTTACTACTTCCCGGTCCAGTAGTCAAAGCAAGCCAAGCATACTGGCGACACAGCGTAGGACAATGCCTCGGCCGTAAATTCTGCGGTTGCACTCTTTCCCTCCATTCGATAGACTGGCGAATACTCGATTCAGTTTTGATGGGATCCCATTCGTTGATGGAGAGGAAGCGAGCGTAGTAGGCATCGTCGTTGATGGCATCGACTTGGGAGGAGGAGGATGAGGATGATTTTTGACGACTGCGCTGGTTGTTGTTGCTGACGGTTGGCGGCGGTGGCACGAGACGTTTTAGCTCGGCGATTGCTGCGAGATGTCGTTTGTCATGTATGATTGATGATGATGATGCGCTGACAATGATAGCTTTGTGGAGAAGGGTCGATGAAATTAGAACGAGAATGAGGAGGAGCAGATGATTGATCATGAATAATCTGAAAGGATAGCTGCTGCGGCCCCGGCGGTTGCAGCGCAGCTGTAGCATGTTGAGACGACCGTGGCCCAAGCGACCAAGCTCTAGAGAGAAGGGTTTCTTGGGAAGAATGTTGCTACTGTCGCCGAAGATCATGGTGTTGCGCACTTACACTGTTGATGCTAAGTAAAATCTTGGGTGTCAAGTTCAAGCGCCAAAACATGTACTAATTCCTACCCAAGTAAGAAGGATCCAAAAATTTTGCTTCTTCGTCCTTGTCTACACTCTAGAGTATTGTACATACAGCAACCAATATAACCATGAAATCTCCAAGCCTACTCTTCACACTACTGCTCTCCACAGCAGCATCCTTCGCAAGCCGCAGCCCTCCATGCCAAAATCGAGAGCTGCTCCGGCTGAGCGTTAAACCGCATGCCAATTCTCAAATCTTTCCTCAAAGATGGCGAAGCGGAATCCTATCAAAATGTGCAGGTCAAGTTTGTTCGGGGACGAAAGGCCGTCATGACGATTTACGAGAGTGATGATGATGAAGGTGATGGTGGAGAGGAAGGTTGGGTGGAGAAGGAGCAGATTGTGCTCAGTGATTATAAGACAAAGGTACGTACGTAGTTGTGTGCATGTTGTGATGTGTCTCCTCATTAGAATACGTGTTATATGATTTTGAATCCACAATGTGCACTCTCACCCACACACACCCTTTATGGAATCACGGTTTTACCCCGGTCATATTGCTGTAGGAGGAAATGCATGCATTAATGATTGAAAAGGGGTGAGTAAATAAAAGCTGTAAATGAATTGATATTTTATACATTGCTGTACCCCCATTTTCTGCCCTCGACTCTCTATCATATCTGATGACCGTCTTCAACACATCCCATATCAAAACACAGCTTTCAGCTCAAATCACCAGAAGAAATAGAAGCAATCCAAAAACAATATAAAGATGAAGCAGAGGCCGAACGAATTAGAGCAGAGGAAAGGCGTGAAGAAATGAGACTTCGTAGGGAGGAACAGCAGAGGCATATGCGTGAGGAGGAGACAATGAGAGAAGAAGAAGCGAGGGCTGCTGCTTCAGCAGTGGATGAGGGAGGAGGAGATGATGGTAGTAGTAGTTTTAGTAGTGGATTGGATAGGGATGGAAGTAATAATAGCGATGGTTCGGAGAAAAGTGAGGCAGACTCTGGTGCAAAAGATGAGCTCTAAGACAACTGTTTCCTCATAGTATTGAGTCGACGAACTCGATGTGTGGCGTCTTTTTCGGTAGTCAATTTTGGGTTGAATGACGCAATTTGTGGTACATTGTCATAATACATTGACTTGTCCTACACATTGCTGATACTAACTTGGATTTGGCTGTTGGATGATGGCCCATTTGGTTTGCTCCGACAGTATTGATGAGGGACACAGAATGACAAATAAATAATAGACGCAGCGTAGAGACATAGAGCACGAGTATGATACAATCAATCCTTTATCTCTCTAATAATCTACAATGCAAACAAATCAAAATCATCAGACTACTAAAACCCACACTCCGCTGGATAAACCAGCCTCCAAGCATCTCTCATCTCACCGCTCAACTCAGGATGGTTCAATTCAAACTCCTCCGGTGCTTCCGCAAAGCTAACTAGCACAGTATTCACCGACGAATCCACCACACTCAGCATGATGGATGTAATAACAAGCCCAATCAAGAATGCAAGTCCAAATGCAATGCCAGACGCAGCTCCTTCGAATCCATCCAACCAAGATGGGAATGCTGCATTCGTAGCGAGTCCGACGCACCCTACTAGTCCACCACCGATCAGAGTGAATAATGACAAGGTGTTCGATACCAAATCATCTGCAATGATTATATTCCATCCCTTGGCGTGGAATAGTGTCATGACATTCTTTCCAGCTTCCAAATAGCTGTAGCCGTACATTCCAACTGTGTATGTTGTGTACGTGACAACGGGAGTTGACATGGATGAATGAGATTCACGACGCCGACAACAACAAAGCAGCGAATCATATCGTACAAACAATACTCACCATAAATGTACGCAAACTTATTAAAGTATTCAAGCATGCCCTGCAAACACTGCAAAAGGCAATCTACCAAACACACCACAAACGCAGCACACCCATCATTCGTATCATCATTATTCCGAATACTCTCCAAAACCTGACGCAATGTCTGAATAATCACCACGAGTAAACTTCCAAAACAAATACTCCCAAAGGAATAGGTGGTAGCACGAACGAATGAGTCTTTGATTGCGACGGAACAACAGCTCGATGCCTCATCGGGTGCAAACCACCATGTGGATACGACACCTGCAACTATTACATGGATTGTATTTTGAAATACTTGTTGTGTCCAGAATAGTGCTAGTAGCAATAGGACTGAGTATCCCCCGAAAGAAGTGGATGAAGCATCCTCTCCACCAGCAGCAGTAGCAGAAGCAGCACCAGTAGCATCATAGACACCCACCCAGGCCACCATCCAAAGCACCGAATATCCAAAACTCATCACCGTAATCATCACACTCATAACAAACACCCCTCCATTCTTCTTCACAGCACTCAGCCCACTATTCAAATTCGCCGCTGCAAATGGAATCCTACTCCATACACAACAAGCATAACAGCATGACAAGACCAAGAATAGAATTCCAAACCCCCCGGCAATGTATTGGTGGTAGTAAAAGGCAGTGGCAGTGATGAGGAGGGAGAGTGCGAGGGAGAAGAGGAGAGAAAGTTGAATGAGGAATTTGGGACAGAGAGTCATTAGGGTGAGTGAGATTGTGGAGAGGATGAAGGCGGATGCTGCGGCGGTTAGTGTGACTGTGGAAGTGTAGTGTATATGGGGGTATGTTGATTAGAGAGATGTGTAAGTATATTGAGAAGAGTTCGTTTTGAAATCAATAAGTACGAAAAGAAAAACGCAAAAAATCACCACACTACAACTTTTCTTACCGTAAATCAAGCCAGTATAATCCATCGCACCCTCCTGCTCCTCCTGCTGCCCACCACCACCATCCTTCAAACTCCTCTGAACAGCCGGCACACCCAAAATACCACAAACACAACACACCGCAATCAACTGCGCATAAAATAAAATTGCCGCCCATGCATCTCGACATTTTGAATCTTGCACTTCTCCCTTTGGATATGGCGGGAGAGGGTCGTCGAGGGAGGAGGGATCGATTAGGTTGCTGGTGAGTGTTTCTTCGTCGTTATTATTGCCCATTGTTGTTTGTTTGTTGCTGTTATATATTAGTAATGCTATGGCTGTGAGCTCCAACATATCATTTTATGTGCGTGGGGCGGCTTTAGGTCAAGAAGTATATTTTCCCAAAAGATCACCGGTGTGTTTTACTTGGCTCAAGGTGTAGGAATTAGTACTTTCATTGGCGGGTCTGAGTTGACCAGGGAATTAGTACATGTTTTGGCGCTTGAACTTGACACCCAAGATTTTATTGATAGCATCACGGGAACCATACTGGCATGTTAGCGTAGGTAGTATAGTCATGCTTGCCATGCCCATAGGCGACGGCAATACTCTTCCTGGAAAACCATACAGGGCCATTTTTCTGACGATGTTCCGTCATCTCAACATGCTACAGCTGCGCTGCAAGCGCCGGCGCCGCAGTAGCTATCCTTTCAGATTATTCATGATCAATCATCTGCTCCTCCTCATTCTCGTTCTGATATCATCGACCCTTCTCCACAATGCTATCATTGTCAGCGCATCATCATCATCATCAATCATACACTGACAAACGACATCTCGCAGCAATCGCCGAGCTAAAACGACTCGTGCCGCCGCCAACCGTCAACAACAACAACCAGCGCAGTCGTCAAAAATCATCCTCATCCTCCTCCTCCCAAGTCGATGCCATCAACGACGATGCCTACTACGCTCGCTTCCTCTCCATCAACGAATGGGATCCCATCAAAACTGAATCGAGTATTCGCCAGTCTATCGAGTGGAGGAAAAGAGTGCAAGCCGCAGAATTTACGGCCGAGGCATTGTCCTACGCTGTGTCGCCAGTATGCTTGGCTTGCTTTGACTACTGGACCGGGAAGTAGTAAGATGATGATGATGAATGATGATTTTGATGATGAACAATTTGATGATGATGCCAACGCTGATGACCACAATAGAAAGAAGAAGAAGCAACAGCAACAGCAGCAGCTGCCACTAGGATCCACCGTACAATTGTCCACCTCTCCAATCCTGGAGAACCACCAGGCACGGCTTACCCATAACATACTTTCGATGCTGGAAATGGAAGCCAGGAACTAGCGTCCTCTGATGAAAGTGAAAAACATTTGGCCTATCACATTCATCATTTACTACGACGCATCCCAACCACCAATATGAATAAGTTCAACAACAACAAAAAGGATGTCAGCCGAATATGCGTCATTTTCGACATGAGAGGATTCTCATCCTCCATGCTACCCCACATCCACAAATGTATCAATATACTCCGATGTCAATATCCAGGAAGAGCAGGAGCCATGTGTTTTATCAATGTACCCGTCTACTTTACCACCGTGTGGAAGATCATTTCACCGTGGTTGGATGAGGAGATACGAAGTAAGGTGTTTTTTGCCGAGAGGGATGTGGATGATGTGGAGAAGGCGGTGGAGTTTTTGAATGGGATGGAGCTCAAGACTGGATTGTATTGATATGGATAATTTGGGTGATTTTGAAGATTAAGCAGAGATATGCTAGAGATGTGAAGATGGAATGCACAATAATCTACGCCGTTGAGAGGAGAGATGCTGATGCACAAATATGCATTGTGACGCAACAACAACACAAGCCTCATGGATTGACGACGAAGAATAGAGCTATGGAGAGAGAATACAAAGTTATTCGTCGGGAATTGACAAGGAAGAATGCAACCCAACAGAGTTCCACTGTATATAAAAATGTTGAACTTCTTGTATCTAGCTTTATCAGGAACACGAAAGTTGAGAACAATTCGGTTGGTTAGAGTCAATACTAACATAATCTAACCATAGGAACTGTGATTTCGATCACATCCTTCGCTTCAATACACATGGCACGTATCATCAACAGTACTTAACAAACAAACAAGCTGGAATTTCATCTGCATCTAGTGTTTACACTTCTTGTCGAGAGGTCAGAAGAGAAGATCTATGTAAGGATAGAATGTGGAATAACTGTCTACTGTAGTTGTCTCTATCTCTCTAATATTATATCATCTATTCTCGTCTACCTAAATCATTATACATCTCAATCTCAACCGGAACATTTGTTCTCACGTGGGGGTTCTGGCATCTCTCATGTGAATCCAGAGATTTGCAGCATGCTTTTCACCCTCATCCACGGCAAGACCCTCGTGCCAGACCCTTTCGTCTTCCTTATACGGATCACTGTCAAGAACATTAGCCCAGATGAGCGCTTTGCCTTTCTTGGGTTCAACCTTGATGGGTGGATTGAGACGTGCGAACTCTGTCTCTCCACCTTTTTCGACATCATTCAGATACATGAAGAACGTCAAGATACGTCCTCCCATTCGGCGATGAGTGTCTTCTTCGATGTAATCTCCGTGGAAAGAATGGTATTGGCCAGGATGGTATCGGAGGATTTGCATTTCGTTGTAGTTTGGAATAGGTACATTTGTCACATCATATATGCGCTTGAGAAGCCCTTTAATGATTGGGTCCTCGTAACATGTATCTCCAAACTGTACATAATAATGCAAAAATGAGGCAGCAGACATGTCAGATATACGATGCGGGTTCGTCTAGAGGATTGTGATCACAAGAAAGGCATGGATATTACTCTCACCTGAAATCCGCACCACGACGCTTCGCTCGTTCGTTTCTTAGTCTTCGTGGGTGACGCATGATTCCCATAGAACACCTCGCCTGCTTGCTCATAGCCTGTCTTTTGACCATATTCGAGTATTGTGCTGATTTCATCTTCCGAAAGAAAGTCATCAATTGTTACAATCCAAGGATTATCTTGTTCATCTTGAGTGGGTTGTGAGAGGATTTGAACATCATTCTCTTGGATAATTCTCTTGAACATCTTGCCTACGCTCCCTGCAGCAGAGAGAGCGTTTGGAAGCTCTTCTAGAGTGCCACCGCATCGCACATTCTCGTCTAAATACATGCAACTTTGACATGATGGACCACAGCTTAATCTCACGTCCACTTCACTGCACCTTCCTTGCATTGCCCAGTGAGTGCACATGTTATCTTTGTTGGAGCAGATTTCACGAGTTTTCATATACTCCGGCGCTGCCCACACCTCATCTTTCATGTAGCTTAATATGCCATCTAAAAAGTCTTGAATCTCGGATGAATTCATCCACCAGACTCCAGACAAGTCTTGATCGGAAATGCTGACAGATTGTCTCACTGAGATGTCAATATCCTCAGTGGTGCACGTGTTGCAACTTCGTTTGCAATTCTTGTGCATATATCCAGGGTTCTGATCACACTCACCGATGGATGACCAATAACTGCAGTGGTCGTTGCCATCTTCGCAGCCATTAGATGAGGAAGCGTTCGCATGGAACACTTGTATTTGTAAGAATGCAAATGTTAATGTTACGGCGGTGTAAAAGGCCCGCATGTTGCTGTCGATCGGTACTGGTTACTGGCTACTGGTCTGATGACTGTGAAGGTGTAGATGATATGAATCATACGATTAACGATTATGGTTGCTTCTGCTGTTGTTGTTGAGATATGTATGCAGACAATTAAAAATTGAAGGCTCAGTGAGGTAGAACTGCCCTTCTCGCCTCTCGGATCACGCATTAAAAGGATGGCGTGCGTTGTCGTGCTGTGTAAGTGAAAGATGAGAATGGTGTGTGTGTGTCTATGTGGTGTGTGTGAATGCATGAGAGGAATATGGAATCTTTCATGCGTTTTTTTGACAAAAGGGCAGTTGACTTTCTTTGCTTCAACACCGTCTCAAGTCCCGAACGGTGTACAGATGGTCATAATTTAGAATGTTGTAAGTACATACTTGCAAGTGGTTCAATCCAGCCAGCTGCATTGCTGGCTTAAGGCCTTTGGACTTTGGATGTACTTACTGTTCATTTGAGTTCAGCTTGCAAGTCGAATTTTAATGTCAGGCTGATGGTGGCAAGTAAGGTATCAATAAAACAATGGCCACGGGATGAAGATTACCACTGCAAACAAGGTCAAAATCCTTCTAGGTACTCTGTTATTGAGGGTCGTAGGAAGCCATTTTTCACCATGGTCTGGGTCTGGGTCCAATTTTGAGTTGATGGCAAGTGAGTACCGTTTGTACATAGGAACTAGTATCTAAAGAAATGGTACTGGTTATTTGTCGGAAGCAACACTCGATTGACACAACTTTTTAAGGCGCCGCGGTCGCTCGCTTAACGGCACTGCTTTTTTTGACGAAAAATACACCTCCACCATGGCGCTCATCTAGCTAACTATCCGACACTCGTAGCTATGAATCTAATGCCTCCGGGAGACTCACTGTTATTGATTATATTAGCCCCCCGCCCCTGCTAATCGCTGCCGCCGTGCGCGGGTTAAAGCACCAAAATAGAGGAGAAAGACGTACAAAACTCTACTTGCCTACACTTTTATTTACCTCTCTTACCCCGTGAGAAAAAACCGCGAAGCGGGCTTTTTCGAAACGCCCCGGGCGAGCTTGTGGACACCTCCATCAGCAAAAATTAGTCAAGCCAATCAAAGAAAGAGTCGATCGAAAATGCCCGTGAAGGCCAAAGGACACGCCAAAGGGCCCGGACAGAACGACCGACCGACAGAACGACAGAACGACCGACCGACAGAACGACAGAACGACAGAACGAACGACTTAGCTCCTCTCATTATTTAGATTATAATATATATATAAATTATGCAATATCCCAAGCATTTTTTGAAAACGGTACTTTTGTACCGTTTTGTGTAGAGCTCTGGTATGTTTCTACGTGAGAGGCAAAACGGTACTTTTGTACCGTTTTCAAAAAAGGCGGTAGGCCTCGTGTAATTTGTTAGAACAAAGTATGAGCCACTGTGTGGCCTATAGGTATTATTATTGCGTACAAGGGCTACAGGTTTTTTGAAAAGACGCCGTTAGGAGCTGCCTAGCTTTGCCTGCTAACAAGTTGGAGTTTGAAAACGGTACAAAAGTACCGTTTTCAATGCCAACGGGTCCTGAGCCCAACGGCAAAAACGGTACAAAAGTACCGTTTTCAAAATGGTTGGGATATATATATTCAGGAGGAATAAGCTTGGCAAAGATCAGCGCAGAGATATTGTCCACGTGGACAGTAACATTCATTTTTGTAGTAGCAGAATCCAACTCATAATATTCAGCCAGATGTGAAGCTAAATCCATGATAGCAGGGAACAGCTCGCGACAATAGTGAGCCAAAGCGGAGATCTCAGCTTCCATTGTAGACAAAGCAGTCTTAGTTTGGAGCGAAGACTTCCACAGTACAGGATAGTTCGCGACTGCAATAACAAAACCAGTTCTGCTCTTGACACAAGCAGGATCATCCGCACGCTCAACACCATACATACCAGCAAAATCAGCATCAGGATAGGCATTGATTTCCAAAACATTTGCAGTAGGCTCAAGAATCAAACCTTTGTTTCTTGTCTTGCGGAGATAGCGACCAATCTGCTTGAGAGCCAGTTCATGAGAACGCTTAGGGCAGAACATGTACCTAGCGCAGCAGTTCACGGCATAGGCAATTTCAGGACATGTGTGGCCAGAAAGATAAAGCATATCATATCACTTAGGAAATTAGGTAAATGTTGCATTATCGCTACCTAGACATCATTGAACCGACAAATGGAGTCTTCATACGCCGAGGGCAGAACCAAACAGCGTCGCAGTCGGAACCAGGGAGAGGGTTGTCTCTCCTACCACAGCTCGTTATAGAGCCCGGGATATATTGACGTGTATGTCAATAAGCCTGTATAGGCGAGATATACAAATACAAGGGTTTGCACGAGAGTATAAGCATATACCCATCTCTATCCGTGGTTGTTTTGACCTCGTCGAAGTGCTGCCTGAGCCCGCTGGCGACGTATCAAGAAGGCTTCACGTGCCGCTTTTACTGAAAGCAGCCAATAAGCTTGATGTTCACCAGAAGTTGTTTCGAGATCATCGAGATTGATTTCCATCAAATATTTATCCTCCTCTCCAAGCCCATCTCTTGCTGCTCCTCTATAGCTATTTGTAGCTCCTCCTTCCTCTCTAACGCAAGCATACCCGAAATTTTATCACGAATCAAGAAATTCCTCACCAGCCACTGTCCATAGGTCATCTCCATCAGCTTGATTGAGAAGCTCTGTGCCCATTTTGCGCCCGAAAGATAGCTGCCCTCCAGACGACGATGTGTCTCTTGAATCGCACAGAACTCCTTGGATATCATTCCTTCCATAAACCGCCGCCATCCAATCTTATCTTGTGAACGTGTCAACTTCCGCAGTATCGGGTCATGATCGCTAGCAATGCAGTCCATAAAGCTTTTGCCATTCCGAGCCCTTACGAAACTCATGATATACTTTTCCAGCACTTCACATGTCCCCACCGATTGTAACCAGGACTGTAAATTATCCGCTGACATCTGAAAAAATTTTACCCTATCCTCTTCTTCACACATTAAGACGTGAGCGCATGACTCCTGTGCATCCAGACAAGAAGGACACAAAGGAGAGTGATTAGGATCACATCTGTGTAACCGCAAGTTGGTGCCGGCTATGTCGTGAACTTGCTTGCATGCCCATAGTTGGAAAAGCCGCGGGACCTCGTGTAATGCCTTGTTCACGTTGACCCAATCTACTTGGAAGAACGCGGATGTGGAAGCAGGATCTGTCTCTTAGCGAAGATCTCCCTGGCCAGCGCTAGGTGGCCATGAAAGCGGACTCTTTCACCAGTATCTGAAGTCATCTTCTCCTTACCCCTATCCACGTAGACGCAGATTGGCTCAAGTGGCAAAGGTTGCGCCGCCATTCCTGCGTTCGGATCAACGTCGTAAATCGCTAGTTTTGCGCCAGAGTCACACTGTTCATTCAACTGTTCAGGCCTAGACAGCTCCGCCCACACCAAATGATCGAGTTTATGGGCCGAGACATGAGAAAATACTGTGCTGAAGGTTAGAGACCTGCAATGGATCATGATATTTTTGAGTATATCTGAATGCCGGCAACTCGACGGGATACGATGCGGAGGCAGGTTTTCCACATTATTGAGAGCCCCCAAGCAATCAGAATAGATCTGGGCAGAACCAGACAGCGTTGGTTTCAGTTTGTTCACAGCTAATAGGATGAGATGAATAGCGAGTAATCCCAAAAGCTCCCCCCGATATGCACAAGCAGCAAGTGTCTTCTCAGAGAATTTACCAACGAGTCGGCCTCTCCCCTTGGAACACTCCATAATGAATGCAGCTGAGCAGATATCTGGGTACATCTCCTTGATAAAGGATCCGTCCGCCACACATACTAGTGATGCATCTATAATAGCCGCCACTAGGAACTCATAGCTCCCCGTCAGTTCAAGATCTTCCCACATCCACATGCTACCCCACTGGTTGAGGACTTCCCACAAGGTGCTAGGAGGTAGAGACTGACCTGGGATTGGTGCTGGTGCATGACTTACCAAACGATATACCGCAGTATCTACCTCTTCTATCGTACACGCAACATTGTACTGAACCTGGGCATGATCACTACCATCTTTCACATATCTCCGAGGGTTATTTTCATGCGGAGGGTATACCTCCATAAGGTCATTACCCATATAGCGGAACAGTCTATTCGATGCGGCGCAGTACCGCCACGGTTGAAGTTTGTGGCCGATGTGCACCCAATTTCCCAACCGGACGCTAAGTAAACCTCCTGGGGCTAACTGAGAGAGTGCCGACTTCCACACCTTAAAATCTTTTGACGATGGTTCCTCAGCGGGGAAGTCAAGCTTAGACCACTTTTCATCCTCCCGCCGCAGCCTCTTCTTGTACCATGGATCAATCTTCGAACCCCTCACACGCAGTATATCGAGTTGAATACCATCAGTAATGCTTTCTCGCTCTCATATTTCGTATTCGTTTGTTTCAAATTATGCGAAGAGAGGTGATGGCATGTTCCCCCTCCCTCCAACTCTATGTAACTGCCTTGCCTTGACTCGGAAGGGATCGGAAGCAAGGGTAAATAACTTTCGCTTTCTTGCTCAAACAGGTACTCGAATTCGTTGGTGAGCTCTAGCTGGTAGAGAAGAAGCAGAAGTCAGTCACAGTGGACTTAATCATCTGGTAGAGAAGCAGGTATGAATGCAAAGCAGGACCCGCCCAGCCAACGCTACTTCAACTTATCAGCTCGTGTGCATAAGTAGTATGTACTCACATGAGTAGGTATGTAATTAAGAGCGAGTAGCGAGCTGCATGCGCTGCATGTGCGTGCTGGTCGGTACTGGGCCCAACACAAGAACGGCACCGAGGTGCCGTTCTCAAAATGGTTGGGATATACTTGATTGCTGTGCTGTTCTGTGATGTGTCGCGGCCACTCGATCGCTCGTATTGTATTCATTTCATTTAGCTTGCTGTCCTTGCACTATTATTATCCTTGCATTACCGCACTAAAGAAGAATGGCAGACGACAACAATAGTAATACTACGGATTTATCTCATTCGGAGGAGGGTGACATTGAGCAGGGCATCATCACCTCTGAAAATTCCGACGGCCCACAATCAGTAAAGAATCTTGCTCCTGACAGCAGAGATGCCCTTGATCGTTTTGAGGGTCGGCTGAAAAGAAAGATGGCCGAAGGCAGCAATCAAAATACAGATACAGCAGCTACTTCAGAATTGCACCATTCGGGCCAGGATGAATATTACGGTGACGAGGACCAGGTGAAGGACTTTCCGGATGCGAAACATGTTGCTTCCGGTGGTGAAGATGCCCTTAATCGTTTTGAGGATCGGCTGAAAAGAAAGATGGCCGAAGGCAGCAATCAAAATACAGATACAGCAGCTACTTCAGAATTGCACCATTCGGGCCAGGATGAATATTACGGTGACGAGGACCAGGTGAAGGACTTTCCGGATGCGAAACATGTTGCTTCCGGTGGTGAAGATGCCCTTAATCGTTTTGAGGATCGATTGAAAAGAAAGATGGCTGAAGACAATGAAACTGCATCTGCCACTGACCGTTTTGAGGACCGATTGATGAGAAAGATGGCTGAAGGCAACAAATTGCACCATAAGGATCAGGATGAATCTGATGCTTCGAATGAGCAGGGAAGAATCATCCCATTTAACTCTGCGGAGTTTGAGTATGATTCAAAACCAGAGATTGGTACGATAGAGCAGATTGAGGATGAAGATGATGACGCACCTCGTCCATTCAACTCTGCGGAGTTTGAGGATGAGGTTGAGTCAAAACCAGAGATTGATTTCGGGACGGAATCAAATGGCGAAGATGATGATGGGCCGCCTCCCCCTCTCACTTTTCAGCGAGATTCTCTGACTGATGTGGAAGAAAAAAAGGTGGCAGCATCTCATCCTCATGTAGCGACCACTGCCGATGATGATGATGTTGCACAAAGCAATGATAATGTTGCAGAAAGGAGCAGGGGGGATCCAGATGATGATGTTCAGCAAATAATTGACGATGATGAAAATCAATCTCCTGGGGACGAAGAAAATTTGCAGCAGCGGGTTGCAGCACCAGAAAACTCCGCTGCCAGCGACGATGAGAATGTGGATCAGGTCTTCCCAACAGCAGCAGAGAGGAATCCTGTCGTTGCCAGTTTTAGAAGCATACTTGGTGGAAGAAGATACACCTCCTCAGGATGATACTGTGTATGAAGCAACTCCTCTTGAGCCCGAACTTCCGTGGTGGAAGCAGAGGCGAATCAAAGTGTTTTTGGTGGTTATTTTCTCATTGATTACAGCGCTGGCTGCCAGTCTTGGGTATACATTTTTACGCCCCCCTGATACTGCTGACGAAAATACAGTATCTACAGCTCCCCCTCCGGCTACTGTTGTCGAAATTACAGCTCTTCCTTCGATGAGTCTCTCTCCTTCTCAATCCCCAAGCGAGCGCAATTATGCATGCTTTGCCGATCGTGGCAGACTCAAGTCTGCCGTTGACCGGTATGTTCAACTTGGGTGTAATGAAGGTGCAGCGTTTTGCCCTGCTAGTATTGTTGAAAAGTATGGATGGCCAATTGGATCCTGGTGTGTTGACGAAGTAAGTGACATGTCAGAATTATTTCGAGATCTTCGTACATTTGACGAAGACATTTCTAGGTGGGATGTTGGTCAAGTCACTGATATGTATCAAATGTTCTTGGCAGCTTCATCATTCAATCAGGATTTATCGAATTGGAATACTTCTGCCGTAGCAACTATGAGGTCCATGTTCTTTGGAGCATCATCCTTTAATGGCGACATTTCGTCTTGGAAAACATCTGCAGTGACTGATATGAGTCTCATGTTCCATGAAGCTTCATCATTCAACCAAGAAGATCTGTCTCGCTGGGATACTTCAGCCGTTCAAACTATGGAGGCCATGTTCTACGGAGCATCCTTTAATGGCGACATCTCGTCTTGGAATACGTCTGCAGTGTTGAAAGGGTTAACCAACTAGACCATGGATAGTCGACTATCCATGGTCTAGTTGAATAACCCTTTCAACAAAACTAGAATCTCAAGCCCTGTGGTTCTTGAGATAATAAGTAGCCCAATGGCTTGAGCATTGTACATAGTCGAATGCTATCCTGGTAAGACTAGTGATGGCACCCTAACCTACATAAGATAGATATGTGTCATGTGGAGGCCTGTAGGCTGCTACACTGTCCATGACAAAGATGTTTTCCAGCTGGGGACTGAACCCAGGGCTTGAGATTCTAGTTTTGTTGAAAGGGTTAACCAACTAGACCATGGATAGTCGACTATCCATGGTCTAGTTGGTTAACCCTTTCAACATGCAGTAACTTCTATGACTTGGATGTTCATCTATGCTTCATCATTCAACCAGGATTTGTCGAAGTGGGATATTTCATCTGTAACAACTATGAGTTGGATGTTCTACAAAGCATCATCCTTCAACCAAAATCTATGTGCATGGAAAGATAACTTCCCTTACAGCAGCGCAACTGATATCTTCGTGGATTCAGGCTGCACATTTCAAGACAGTCCACGCATCGAACAGGGAGGCCCATTATGTGCTTCATCTTGCACTGATATTTAATGTGTATATGTAGTGAATGAATAAGATAACTTTTGAATTTGCAGCGTCTCCTTCAGTGTATTCTATCGTCCCTAATCACAGCTCCACTTTCGTTGGGCATTGACGAGTTGCAAATAATGAGAACTCGAGTCATGGACGGACATTTCTGTAAATTACGATCTTCGCAGACTGTCCGTCAGCCCCACCTAAGGTACCTCTCCCTCTCTTCTTCCGTTCCGGTGTTCAATGATGGCACTCTTGCGGTGATAGTAATGGTGATGGGTGGTCAACGAAGCAATGGTCAATGACATGCTCACATCTGCGGTCGTCCATTGTTATCATCATCAACACATAGAATGGTAAGACAAAGAATTCTGCAAGCAGCGAGCATACCGATCAAGAAGAGGGAATGATTAGATGAATTAAACACCCTTACCCATCTGCATATAAAATCAAACTGCCATATCAATGGTCCACACTTCTTTACGCTTGCTGCACACTAGAGACAAAATGTTTCGATTTATGTGCGCTCTAAAATGTCAAAAGGGCGTTTTGGAATGAAGTAAAGTGTGGGTCGTGCAGTTTGATTTTGGGGTTGATGACAAAAAGTGTTTTGATAGGAAGAGTATGACCCTCTCTTTGTGTTTCATGTTATTATGTGTCTGTACGACATCACTTTCTAACAATTCGTTGATATTACGGCACTATATTTCTCAGGCGTCGTCTTAGAGTATAAATTATATTCAATGGTCCGCTCTATCTTCTACAGAGATGACGGAAGCTGCAATCGACATTACCGACGTCCCCAATAATGTCAAAACGAAAGAACAAAAGCGTCAAGAGGGACGACGTCGTGCCCTAGAAATGGCAATTGCAAAGCAGGCCAGAGAATCCAATACTCCACAACATGACAACGCCACAGGTGAGGGCATCCAAAACCGAAGAATAAGAGGCGGCAACAATCGAAAGAGTGATCGACACGGCGCACGCAATCAACATCGGCACAAACACTTTGCTCGATGGATACTTGACAAGTTCCCACATGTCCTATCCGAATGTTGTTCCCCTTCGTCTGCTTCTGCCACATCATCATCATCTACAAACGAAGAATCATCATCAACAACAACAACCACGACGGCAGCAGCAACTAATACTACTACTACGAGGCACATACTAGACATTGCCGGTGGCAAGGGTGAACTATCCGCCCGTCTAACACTCTGTCACTCCCTCCACGTCGTAATGATCGATCCAAGACGTGCCGACGTCTCCTCTGTCTACATGAAGAGTGTGGTGCCCAAACTTCCCAAGAAATGGCAACATTCCTTGGAGGAGCGGTTGAGACATTCCCCCATGTTTGTAGAGGAGGAATTGGAGAAGCGATTTGTACAGTTGGTGACTCATTTTTCGTTTGTGAATGATGAGATGATGATGAATTGTAGTGGTAGAACTAATACTGGCGTGCATCATGATGTATGTTGAGATGCAATTATTTCAGGATGAGGCGGTAGAAAAGGCAGTACGGAATGCATCACTAATCATAGGACTTCACGCAGATGGAGCAACTGAAGCCATTGTTGATGCAGCATTGCGATATGACAAGCCATTTGTTGTGGTTCCTTGCTGTGTGTTTCCGAATTTATTTCGTCATCGGTTCATTTACGTGGATGACAATGATGATAGTGATGATACTGCGAGTAGTGATGGTAATGAGAAGAAGAAGAAGGTGGCTGTGCGGACACATGAACAATTTTGTCAATATTTGTTGGATAAGGACGATCGATTTCGACGGGAAGTATTACCTTTTGAAGGTAGGAATGTGGCTATATGGTGGGATGGAAAGTGAGAGAGTATTATGAAGTAATGGTGGTTCTTGTTGCGGTTTTTGAGTTGCTTCGTCTTCATCTCAATACCTCTCTGGCTGTTTAGTGCTTTATTGATCGCCAAAGCCGCTGCCGCACCGCCAACCTTGATCAAGCAAAGTTGGAGAGGAGGACGAAGATGGTAGTAATTGGCTTCTTCATTGCGTTGCCGCATTGTGAAGGAAGCCTCCCTTACATACCGACCTGCTTGGCTGATTTCATGTCGAGTGATCGTACCGTGGATCGTAGAGCTAAACGTTTTGAACGCCGGCAGAAGAAGGCGCAGGCCAAAGCCTTGGCCGATGAAAGCGATGGATGCCAGATCGAGACGAATGGAGCCGCCCGAGGCAATAATGAAAAAGATGAGAAGTTTGCCAAATTGCTCTCGAAGAATGAGGATGATCTCGTCACCTTCGTCGCCGATGTCAACAAACTCTACCAAGATGAGTTATACAGTCTAACCCGTACCCTTTATATAAGTTTTGTTATTATTTGTGGAATGCAATCTGCTGGAAAGTCGACTATTAGATATGGAGAGATTCATGAATGCCCCAGTAAGTTTTGTTGCCACTCATTTTATTGCACGTGTTATCGCTTCAATCATCATATCACTCACACAATTTCTGTTATATTATTAGTCTTGCCCAGGTCAACATTGTTCAAGAAGGTACGGGAAAACGCTGCTCTCTCTCTGGAGAGACACAACATGCATTCACGTGAGTAATCTCAGCGTGCGGCGATCTGTAGTGGGGTCTTTGGCTCGAATCACACATTTCATTCACCATGATACCAAAACTACCTCTGCATGCTACAGAGCGGATTCTACTATGATCGTACAATCATTAATAAGGATAATTATCTTCTTTAATGTTTTATATTTCTTCTTATTATGTGGATTGTTGCAAAGGTCGAAAGGAAGACGCATGTTGCACCACCACGGCCGAGTCAACTAGACTACCATTATTCTTCTAGCTGACCAAACCTCCTTAAATTAATGTTGCACACACACCCTTCATTCAGCGCAGTACTTCTCAAGATCACTCTCCCTTTCTGTTTCCAGATATTGACTACTTCATTCTATCATCGGAGATTGCGTATATATTGTTTGGTTGTCTCACCCAATAGTCATCTCAGATTTAAGTTACAGGGGGTAGATGCTTCATCTACGAAGCAGATATTGTCGCCTCTTTTTGCCAGACGTCACGTATTGTAACTATCGTCACGATCCCCCCTCCTCTCCTCTTGTAAATTTTGACGTACTTGCGCGTATGTGTAAGCACACGCTGCATCGTTGGACAATCAAGGGGTCTTGTATCGACGGTTAGTTCCTCTTAATCCGACCGGCTCGTCGATTATTGTTACATTATCACCGCCTAATAGTAATTGAAGAGTGTTCATGGCCCATGACCCTCAGATTGTGAGCTTAAATTCTTCATTACTATAATATATAATGATAATGAGATTTAGCTTGACGGGTAATCTCACTCGATGGATAATAATGTTATTGGGTGACATTCGAAATCGCCGTGGTCGAAATAATATCTGATGATCGAACATTTTTTGTTAGGTAACATCACCTGATCCAGAGAGAGGCAGTTATATAGGAGGTTACCGGCACCGCAGCGGTATCGATAATTCACTATCTGGGCGGAAGTCGAGCGGCTCGAAATGACTTATTTTTGATATGTGTGATTGGAAGAAAAACTGGTTGGGGCTGTTGATAAAAGCACAAAATGACCAAGCATATCATATAGGGTGATATGAGTGTCTCTATTATTGATGAAATTATATATACTGCTGTGTAGGAGGTCTATTGACAAATCCGCCATGGTGGGCATGTGGGTCTCTCTAGAGAGAGAGAGAGTAGATGTGTTCGTGTTTGGCGACATACTAATTCCTATCGTTACTTTGACTCGACTCGCCTCAAAATTCCACGATGGCCAAAATAGGCCAAAAGTAGCAAAACAATCGCCACGAGAAAGGGGGAAATCGGTGTTTCGGTCAAAAATCCCACCACCCGCCATCGCCACAACACAACAAACCATGTTGTTGTTGTTGTAATGTCCATCCTGTGTCCTCGACCATCACCATAGCGGCCGCAATACATGGAATATTTACTTATTAAGACACTCACTAAAACAAAATATTGCATCGCCGTGGTGTCAGTTTCAACACCTACGGAGCGTCAAGGCATTCAATCTGACACATGCTTTGATGTGCCCGGGGCCTTGGTGGAGGGTAGATGACATCGAAAGAATAGGAGGCTTAACCACCCAGCGTTGTGCTGCCTCCCATTGATATCAATACCAACATAATCAATGGGATAAGAATAAGGAGTATGCATCATTCGGTGTTGCGGGCGTCACCAGGCCAAGCGATCTTCGGTAGAGACATGTTATTTGATATACCATTTCTTTGCGATTGGTCTGAAGTCTGAAGTGTGGGCAGGCGCCGTCAGCAGCTGGTGGATCGTTCCAATATACGACGATATACGTGAAAATAAGCGTCGAGCTCCCTACGACTATACTTTCGGTCAGAAAGCCATGATCATCAAGGCAACTGACGGGAGCCATCTTCCGAAGCCGGAGGATTTACACGAGGGTCCTTATGAGGTTAGTCAAGTGTTTACGAATGGAACAGTGCGACTGCAACGAGGTACTATTAATGAGCGTCTCAATGTTCGAAGATTGACACCCTACTTCGAAAGCGACGGAGATGGGAGTTCTGTACATGAAGAATGAAATTGTAATATGCCTTTGTCAGGATGCAATCCTTGGGAAAGGGGTTCTCGAGAGATTGGTCGTTTATGCTATTGAGCGAAATCTATGTTATTTGAAAGTCTTATGCTATGCCGATGAATTAAATTCGATAAGATTGTGATCTGTTGGATGTGATATTCACGGAGGTTTTTTTGCCGGCTGGTTTTCCTTTCTTCAAGACCTCGTTTTGTACACAGCTCGGGGGGTCACAGGGGATGGGTTGTGCCTGAGTAAATCTTTGTCTTTGACCCACTCGAGGCGAACTTGTTGCTCTCCAGTTTCTTCTTCCTACTCTTATTTCCCTTCCCATTAGTCACAGGTTGGTTGGCTTTAGCATCTTCGCCGTTACATCTGCATCACTAGGGAGTGCGATCTGGGGAAGTAAAGCTGATATACTGCTATGCTGAATATAACCTCCAGCACCACCCGTGCTTCAAGCAAGAGAATGTCGAGCTAATCAATCACTCTCCCTCGCTTGACATTGTTATGTCTCATCATACGACCTTCATCCATGTCGCAATCACCCCGCACCCGTTCGTCGTAACATCTACCGCAAACTTCACACGCTACTGACAATTCTGTGTAATTACTGACCACTTCTAAGCCATCCTGAGAATGTCGAGTACCACTCAGCACTCTCCCCTGCTTGACATTCAATCGTCGTACACTGACTTGCTACTTTTCCAATAAACACCCCCAGAAGGAATTATCTCCTCAGCCGAGCGTCCTACTCAGACAAAGTACATGCGAGTGCTGTACGGTGTATATCTTGGTGCACACCGATGGGTCATTTCTGGCACGAGTGTCTGAGACTGTCATAGTGGAGTTACTTTGGCGGCCACATCTGAGGACAGTCCAAAGGGATGGGACATGCTATCCCACCGCGGCTTCAAGAAAATGCACGATTTCATTCCAATATTGACAGGCAATTGACGCCGAAGTTCTTGATTGGTAGGAAGCAATTTACAGCAACAACAGAGAGAGTGTCAGATCGACTATTTGCAAGCTCCGACGGTTCCCGTGCTCCGACACACGTGCGAAGTAGCTTTCTCCAGGGTGACAGATACCGTAGACCCCAAGACGACTTAGCCAAAACTTTTCTGTAATGCTTGATGATATGATCCACTGGGGCCATGCCAACATTAACATCAAGAAGCCCCAATAACTTTGCACAAGAAGTAATATTTGTACTCCATGGTGTTTTGTTCAGATTGAGTGTATAGATGCCCACTTTGGACAGCTATTATTAGCGGCCCAAAAGTGCAGTAGTTACTGACGGTGCCCTGTATTTTGATAGTACTGCCACAGTGGAAGCAAACCTACTAACAAAGGCGGCCGTCATGGTGTTTAGTTGTTGGTGGTGAGGGGATTTTTTGACCGAAACACCAATTTCTCCACGTGAGTATGTACGATAGGAATTAGTACTTTTCAAACCAACCGCAATCGCTTATTATGCGTCTTAGCTTGCGGTCTGCGGTGTGAAGTGTGCCTCCGCGCGTAAAAAGATACTAATTCCTTAGTGATTTTTTTGGCGGGAGAACAAATCTTCCTTCCTTCTTTGTGTAAGAGCATGATGACAGCAGCGCTTGTCTTGTGTTTCATGAAGAAATATAAGTTCGTAAGTAGTTGAAATCATCCTTCCTATCTCTCAAGCCAACTTATAGAACCAAGCTGCCGTTGTTAAAATATCAGCTGCAGCGCCGCTCTTCAATAGTGTTTGCGAGCAGAGGCGGGCGAGATATAGATGCTCGAAGCCGAAAAAAATCACTGCTCGAAAAACAAACGAACAGTTTCAATTATCGGAACCCTACTTTCACTTTTACGCGATCACTATCATATCAGCAGAAAGATGGTGGCAATGCACAGCTCATCATCATCACTTGTTGTGGTGATGACCATTCTCCTTATCCATGCTTCGATCATCTCTCTCTCAGAATCCTTCTCGATAGTTTCCTTACACCGACGAAGCAACTTCAACAACAACATCATTATCTGCTCTCCATCATCTTCTTCCTCATCTCTACATGCCATTACAAACCCGTTACGTCGACGATCCTCCTCCTCATCACCCTCCACCAAGAATAACAAACGTCAATCATCTTCAAAACACAACAACAACAATCTCATCCAACAAATCACCGACATTACCACCTACAAACACCACGTAGTCGATGAACCCCACAACATTACCGTAGTACGATTCTACAGTCACTACTGCCGGTCCTGCCGTGCATCCGAACCACACTTTTTTCGTCTCGCTCAAGACTTTCAAAAACATAATGTCAACTTTGTCGAAGTTCCATTACTACCCTCGACGAAGGTATTACATGAGGCATTGGGCGTGCCATCGTTGCCATGGACGCATATTTATCATCCTGATGCGGGATTGGTCGAAGAACGGAAGGTATCAAAGAAATTTATCGAGGAGGTTAGGGATGCGTTGAGGTGTTATGTGTATGGGGAGTGTAGTTTGGAGGATGCTCCGGCGGATTGTAGGGAGGTTTATGGGGAGTGTGCTATTGATGACTTTGATGATGGTGGTGGTAGTAGTTGAAATGATGGGGTGTAGCGTGTAGCATAAATGATTGAGGATGATTGTACTTATTCTGGAAAGAGAGAGAGAATGAAGAGCTATAAGTCATGATGATGAATTCTGCTGTTGTAGTAAGACTCGCGTGTTCAATTAGTAGGAGAGAGAGTGATTGTAAACTTATATTGACACTAATGTCTCAATTAGAATACGCCCTTGTCTGTAGCATAGTTCAATGTGTTTATAATATACATACACCCCTGCCTGCAACATATTCGCAGCATAAGATAATGAGGATTGTCTTGCAGTGTAGATCGCTCTCTAGTTGCGATGCACTTCCTTCTCTTTCACCACATCAAAAAAATTTCACCGCCCTAATCATTTCTGAACTCTGCTCACAGCGTGTTGGTGCAATCGTTTGCTTTCCATTCTTCATAATATATCAATCAGCAAGCGCACCATTGTCACCCCAAATCCTTCCAATCCTGCACTACAACACATCATATATATTAAGTATGATCATCATCTACTACTCCACAATCTTGACATGAAAACTGTCCTTCCCCCCCACCCCCAAATTCAACATGGGCGTCCAAACGCCCTGAACACTCACACAATCCCCCCTAACCGCCAACCCACCCAACCGTGTAATCTTCCGTCCACTCGTATTTACCAACATACTCATCACCTCCTTAATCCGCCCCTCACTACAATTCTTGACACAAATCTGTTTCGACTGTCCGGTCAAATATTCCCCCTGAATGTACGGATGGTGTCCGTTGCGCGGCTTGATGATGATTTTAACAGAGGGATTTGTGGTGGCAAAGTTGATGAGGTGGTTATTGGGGGAGGTGGGGGAGTGTTGGAGGTAGGACCGGATGGTGGAGGAGGAGCCACCGTGTTCGCAGTACCGGATGGAGAGTTTTTGGAGTTGTTGTATGCCCCGTGTCGCCATGATTTTATTATTATTACTATCGTTGATACTAATATTGGTGCTGCTGTTGTGAGGCGTCGTATTCTATGACTGCAAGGGCGATAATATCAATAATTAGAGAAGACACTACTACTTGCACATCAATTATTTCATGGTGGCGACAAATTTTTGTGTGGTGGATTTTGGCTGCAACGTTTTTGTGCTGTTTCTTACAAATACATACGGTCACGGTGGTGGTGCAAATACGGTCACGGAGGGGGTACAAATGCGGTCACTTCAAGTCACGAGGTTCAACGTTACTCGTCTGTCGCGTATCAGAGATAAATCACGTAGAGCTGTCGATTCGTGACCAGGTTGCGAACCTACCCCCATCAAACCATGATGTCCGTCAGAGATTGCCGGCGCCAACATGCGGCATATATACACAACTAAAAAGTCCCCACGAATAGCGACTTGATCATCGACCGCATCCGAACGGTCCTTTGGATTGATCTATAGAGGCAGAACTCTCAAATCGCCATCGTATTTATGCAAATTATGCTCAAACATCACGTTGATGTTGAGACACAATCTACGCGTCGACGGCTCCCTCTATCCTCCATCGTCGGAGACGATTCCGTTTAACCAACACAAAATGAACGAGGTAAAGAATATCTCTGATGTTGCTGACAATCAGATAAATGTGTTGCGTCGTCGTCGAGCTCACAAAATACTCAACACGCTGATGATTGTTGGCGCTTTGGGCGTCGTCGCTCGACATCAACCAAAACAGATGCGTCAGGTGAAGCTCTTGCCCCTCCTCATAGTGGAAATACTCTTCTAATGATTCATAATTATCGGCTTGGTCAAAGATACGTTTTTCCTGGTGTTAGTTGCTGCATCATTCGTGTTTGCAAGTTGCTTTGTGTAGCGTATAAAGTGGGCATACCTCTGTACAACGTATGCATCCGCACGCAACAATTACTATCTAGTATGACCTGCATCGACTATGACACATGTATTACTCTGCTTGTGCCAATTTGAGTCGTTGTGATAGTGGACAAGGTTGCACAATTTGAAACAAACGAATACGTAATATGAGAGCGAGAAAGCATTACTGATGGTATTCAACTCTATGCGGCAAATATGACATATAAGATTTGAGATTCAACAACAACTCAGTTCTGCTGCACAGTAGAAGATTGGAGAGGATTGTAACCTTATAACAAGCAGTGTTGACACAAATGAAAGAGAGTTACAACCGTACATACTATCCATATCAATAGTTTAGCTCCTGCTTGGATGCATTCAAGATGCCATGCATTCTGAACCCTTGGCTTGAAGCCAATCTCCTAGCAGGGTGGCTAGACTTCAATTAGATAATGAAATAATATTTATCGAAGAAGAATAACAATAGTAGTCTGCATCCTCTAAGTAGCAGCTGTGATGCAGCTGCTACCCAGAGCCATCCAGAGCACGCGAACTTTCCTCCTTCTTTTTCGCCCCCAAAATCGACGAAGGAAACAGCACGAAAAAAAATGCCATTTTGGTTGCCCCCCAAAAGCTTTGAGCCATTTCCTTTCTCTTCGGCCGCCTTGCCCCTTGCCACTATTATTCTATCATGCCATGACTGAATAGAAGCGAAGAACGAAGGACTAACAAGCCGGCAGAGGAGAGTTCGGACTTTGTTGATACCATAATTTCGATTCCCTTCGTCTTCGTCTTCGTCTTCGTGGTCTATCTATCATTCATCTCACTACTACTGAACGGCGATAGCGATACAATGAGCGCGACTGAGACTGAGGCAGCGGCGGATGATAGATGTGCTTCTTGCGGAACTGCAGGTGGCGACAACATCAAATTGAAGAGCTGTAATGCATGCAAGCTAATGAAGTATTGCGGTGTTGAATGTTGACAGATCTATCACAGAGCACAAACGAGTGTGCAAAAAACGGGCGGCCGAACTGCGTGTTGAGCTGCGCACATCTTGGCGACTGTCCGATTTGTTTGTTACCGATCCCACTGACTATTGAACAAGATGAATTGAGGTTCATTATGGTGGCGTGTTGCAATAAATTGGTGTGTAATGGGTGCAATCATTCCAATAAATTGAGAGAGAGAGAACAGAGGCTACCTCTAACATGTCCTTTCTGTCGACACCCCATTGGGACGAACGCAAAATGCGAACTCAAGGCGATGAAGAGGGTTGAAGTGGATGACCCAGTTGCTTTGAACCAAGCTGGCATGCGTCGTTATATGGCGGGAGATTATGCGACTGCTGTTGAGAATTTGAAGAAGGCAGCTGGATTGGGTGACATTGAATCACATTCTCACTTGTCAATTGCATATCACGAGGGGCAAGGTGTTGAAAGAGACAGAAATTGGTTTATCTATCACTTGGAAGAGGCTGCCATTGGTGGACATCACTTGGCAAGGCACAATCTTGGTGTCTTGGAGGGGCAAAAAGGCAATATCGATAAAAGGCAGCGAAGCATTTCATCATCGCTACTAACCTTGGATATCATGACTCAATGCAAGCGCTGAGGGAGTACTATACACGGGGATTGGTCAGCAAAACGGACTTTGCTGCTGCATTATGTGCACACCAGGCTGCAGTGGAAGAAATGAAGAGTCCCCAGAGAGATGCAGCTGAAAAGATGATGTAGAAAAGGGAGTGTAATTGGGTTATGGGTATGGGTATGGAAATACAGAAGTAGTGATTAATTGTCCCTCTTTCAAGAGCCTGGTGCTACCTGCTTTCGTAGATAGGGTTCATCAGATTCATATTCCATGTTTTCGAAGGACACGGCCGTAATTTTAAGATACACACGCTCTGAAATCTATGCGGACTGCTCAATCAGGTTAACGCAATTAGTAAGACTTTATTCCAAACTAAGACGGGGGAGGTATTAGGATCATGGCATGCTGTTATTGCGTTGGTTCTGTTTTGATGCGTCGTATTCTGTGGCTGCAAGGGCGATATTATCAATTAGAGAAGACACTACGTATACTACACATCAATTTCATGGTCGACGTCGAATTTGTGTGTGTGGGGCTTGAAATATCTTTCTGTGCTACGGTAAACTACGTATCATTGGTATTGTAAAGAAGAAAAGTATCTGTGGGTGAGGATTTGCGGCTGTGGAGAGGACTGACGGGGCAACTCCTCTTTTTGCCCCCCAAAAGCGTTAAGATTTCCTTCCTCTTGCTTCCTCTGCTCACTTGCTCACTACTCATCTATTCATGCCATGACTGAATCACCGCGGAGGAGCATTCATCTCTGATAATACCATCATTTCGATTACCTTTCGTGGGCTCTCAATCATTGAGACGAATACTGCTGAACGGCGATACTTACAATGAGCACAACTGATGAAGCCACGGCGACGGCAGGCGAGAGATGTGCTTCGTGCGGAATTGGAGGTGGAGATGACATCAAATTGAAGAACTGCACCGCATGTAAACTTGTCAAATATTGTGGCGTTGAATGTCAAAGAAATCATAGATCACAACATAAACGAGCTTGTAAGAAACGGGCCACTGAATTAAAAGATGAGTTGCTTTTTAAGCAGCCTGAGAGTACACATTACGGCGACTGCCCGATTTGTTGCATTCCTATTCCACTTGACAAATCATTAGATACAGGGATTTTCACTCAGCAGACGTGCTGCAGTAAATGGTTATGTGATGGCTGTATAATTGCCAATAAGGTAAGAGAGTTCGAAGCAAGGCTACCACCCACATGCCCATTTTGTCGACAACTTGAGCCATCGACGGAAGAAGAATGCCGTCTGAATGAGATGAAGAGAGTTGAAGCGAACGACCCGAATGCATTATGCAATGCTGCCATGCATCGCTTCAACGCAGGTGACTATACGACTGCTTTTGAGTATTTGGAGAAGGCGGCTAGATTGGGTGACATTGAATCACACTATCACTAATCAGATCTGTACGAAGAGGGGCGAGGTGTAGAAAAGGACGCAAAAAAGTTCGTACATCACTTGGAACAGGCTGCCATTGGTGGTCATGTCTTTGCAAGGCACTTCCTTGGTAAGTGGGAGGAGGAGAGAGGCAATGTGGCAAGGGCAGTGACTTGGCCATAATGCATCAATGAAAAGGTTGAAGATGTTTTATGCAAGGGGAGTGGTCAGCAAAGAGGACTTTGCTGCTGCCCTCCGTGCTCATCAGGCTGCAGTGGAGGCAACGAAAAGTCCTCAGAGGGTTGCAGCAGAAGTAGCACGAAAGTTGATGCAGACAGATGGGAATGGTACGCAAGCACTGCCAAACAATTAGTGTGCGAATGCAGATTCAGATTCACGAGATTAATATTTCAACTTATTTATATGGGGAGAGTAGGAGTTACAATAAATTGCGATTAATCATCTCCCTTTCAAGAGCTTTTTGCTCTTACCTTCTATCTCATCACCATCACTTGAAAGCAAACTGAGCAAAACTACCAAAAAGCCAGCTTGAACAAAGGAATGACACAATATATTAATAGGGAATAAATAATGATCCTCGCGTCAACCACCGAACATGGCCTCATTCCAAAAGTGCAGTTAAGGGAAGACGATAACATAGCAAGAAAGCAAATCAAAGAAACACTATAATCTTATCTTATTCATTCACTTTGATGATATACGCATTAACTATCGGTGCAAGAGGAAGCACAGAATGGCCCTCCCTGTTCACTGCGTGGACTGTCTTGAAATGTGCAGCCCGAATCCACAAATATATCAGTTGCGCTGCTGTAAGGGAAGTTATCTTTCCATGCACACAGATCCTGACTAAATGAAGTTGCTGTATAGAACATCCAAATCATATTAGTCACAGCTGAAGTATCCCACTTCGACAAACCTTCTTGATTGAAAGATGAAGCTCCCCAGAACATGTAACTCATATCCGTCACTGCAGCTGTATTCCAAGACGAGATGTCGCCATCAAAGGATGATGCATATGCGAACATGTACCTCATAGTCTGAACAGCTGACGTATCCCAGCGAGACAGATCTTCTTGCTTGAAGGATGAAGCTCTATAGAACATGAAACTCATATCCGTCACTGCAGCCGTGTTCCAAGACGAGATGTCGCCATTAAAAGATGACGCTCTATTGAACGCATTGAACATGCTCTTCATATCCGTCACTGCAGCCGTGTTCCAAGACGAGATGTCGCCATTAAAGGATGATGCTTCGTAGAACATTGCATACATAGTTTGAACAGCAGAAGTATCCCAGCGAGACAGATCTTCTTGGTTGAACGATGAAGCTTCATAGAACATGAAACTCATATCAGTCACTGCAGAGGTGTTCCAAGACGAGATGTCGCTATCAAACAATGATGCTTCGTAGAACATGGCATACATAGTTTGAACAGCAGAAGTATCCCAGCGAGACAAATCATCTTGGTTGAAAGATGAAGCTTCATAGAACATTTGATTCATATCAGTCACTGCAGACGTGTTCCAAGACGAGATGTCGCCATCAAAGGATGATGCTCCATTAAACATGGACATCATATTCGTCACAGCTGAAGTGTCCCAGCGAGACAAATCATCTTGGTTGAATGATGAAGCTTCATAGAACATTTGATTCATATCAGTCACTGCAGACGTGTTCCAAGACGAGATGTCGCCATTAAAGGATGATGCTCCATTAAACATGGACATCATATTCGTCACAGCTGAAGTGTCCCAGCGAGACAGATCTTCTTGGTTGAACGATGAAGCTTCATAGAACATGAAACTCATATCAGTCACTGCAGAGGTGTTCCAAGACGAGATGTCGCTATCAAACAATGATGCTTCGTAGAACATGGCATACATAGTTTGAACAGCAGAAGTATCCCAGCGAGACAAATCATCTTGGTTGAAAGATGAAGCTTCATAGAACATTTGATTCATATCAGTCACTGCAGACGTGTTCCAAGACGAGATGTCGCCATCAAAGGATGATGCTCCATTAAACATGGACATCATATTCGTCACAGCTGAAGTGTCCCAGCGAGACAAATCATCTTGGTTGAATGATGAAGCTTCATAGAACATGAAACTCATATCAGTCACTGCAGACGTATTCCAAGACGAGATGTCGCCATTAAAAGATGTTGCTTCATAGAACATGCCGTTAAAACTTGTAACAGACGTCGTATGCCAATTCCAATTCGACAAATCCTGGTTGAATGATGAAGCTCCATAAAACATCCAACTCATATCAGTAACTTGACCAACATCCCACCTAGAAATGTCTTCGTCAAATGTATGAAGATGCTGAAACAATTCTGACATGTCAGTCATATTGCCGACGCACCAAGACCCAATCGGCCACCCATATTTTGATCTGTCATCTTCACCCCAGAGCCCTTGAATATATTGATTAACCGCAGCTTTGAGCTCATTCCGTGTGGTAAAGCAATCTTGCGGAGGTATTTCGCTGCAGTAGGAAGCACAGAATGATCCTCGATGTACAGATGATGGATCGAGTTTGATAGTGCATCCCGAATCCACAAAGATATCCTTTGCATTGCTGTAAGGAAAAACATCTTCCCACTTGCAGAGATTCTGGTTGAAGGAGGTTGCCCCCCTGAACATTTCTCTCACGTTCGTGGCAGATGACATATTCCAAGATGATAAATCCTGATTGAATGATAAAGCTCCAGAGAACATTCCACTCATATCGGTAACTTGACCAACATTCCATTCAGATATATCTTCGTTAAAAGTTTTGAGACCCTGAAATAAGCTTGCCATGTCAGTTACGTTGTCAATACACCATGATCCAATCGGCCATCCATACTTTTCAACAATGCTAGCAGGGCAAAAGTCTGCCCCTTCATCACACCCAAGTTGGACGTACCGGTCAACGGCAGAATTGAGTCTGCCACGATCAGCAAAGCATGCATAAGATTGCTCGCTTGGAGATTGAGAAGGAGAGAGACCCGTCGTCATCGAAGGGGGAGCTGTAACTTCTAATCCAAGTGTAGGGAGTAATGATCCTCGCATTGCATAATTGCGCTCGCTTGGAGATTGAGAAGGAGAGAGACTCGTCGTCATCGAAGGGGGAGCTGTAATGTTTAATCCGAGTGTAGGGAATAATGATCCTCGCATCGCATAATTGCGCACGCTTGGAGATTGAGAAGGAGTGACACTCATCGAAGGGGGAGCTATTATTTCGATGGCAACCGAAGGGGATGCTGTAATTTCGACAGCAACAGCACCAGCACCAGCACCAGGGGAACTTGACAGTAATACTCCAAGACCAGCAGTCAGCGCTGTAATCAATGCAAAAATCAACACCAAAGACACTTTCATTTGCCTCTGTTTCCACCACGGCTCTACAGGAGTTGCTTCATAAACAGTATCATTACCACCTAGAGTGAGAACAGGAACAGTTGCAACAGTGGCCTGAGGAAATGCAGTATAATCCTCCTCCTCCTCCTCCTCTTCTTCTTCAACCATCCATGCTTCTAGAATGTGCAATGACGGGTTCGATGGGTTTCTCTCTGCTGCTGTTCGTGAGACCTGATCCACATCCTCATTGTCGCTGGCAGCGTTGTTTTCAGGTGCTACAACTCGCCGCTGCAAATTTTCTTCGTCCCCGGGAGATTGATTTTCATCATCGTCAATTATTTGCTGAACATCATCTGGACCCCCCTCACTCGTATCATCGTCATTGCTTTGACTAGATGCTGATATTTGTGGCACTACCACCTGTTTTTCTTCTGCATCAGCCAGAGAATCTCGCTGAAAAGTGAGAGGGAGTGACGGTCCATCATCTTCGTCGTTTGATTCCGTCCCGAAATCAATCTCTGCTTTTGATTCATCGCCTACATTCTCGAGTTCACCAGGACCACGGACACTTAGCCGATCATCTTCATCCTCAATCTGCTCCATTATTGCACCATGTGTAGGCAGCTCTGATGACTTGGAGGCATTTTCAGTATGTTCCATCTCAGCTATCTGTTGAATCAGAGGCACTGGAGCTGCATCTTCGTCTACAATCTCGAGTCCACCTGGGAGCCACGTTTCTCCTGTTGCTGTTGCGGAGTTAGTCGATGTGCCTCCACCTCCGTCAGCAGCGGCTTCCCAAGGCGAAGGCGAAGAGGAAGATCGTGGGCCGATGATACCGTGTTCTTGCTCGTCACCGCTGCCGCTGCCAGCATCTTCCTCCAAATTGTTGTTGTCTGCCATTTTTGTTTTCTATCAAAGTAATGCAAGGATGATGTGAGTGTGAGCTGCTGGCTGTTGGCTGTTGGGTTGGGCTGAAGCTGAAGAGAATGATCATCAGAATAAGTATCCAAGGACAAGGACAGCCGCTGGGCTGGTGACGAGCCAATCCCTTGCCTTTCCCTTCCAAGTTTGATGTGCAGTTTGCAGTTCTCGTTCGTAGTCGTAGTTCAAGTTCAAGTATTAGGTATTATTATGGGGGTGCGCAGCCTATGATTTTTTTTAATCACGAGTTGAGCGCGCCAAGTATTTTTTGTCAAACTTTTTGACCATGGCCAAATTTGGCCATCGCCAGTTTGGCGTAAGAATTATTACCCTTTGTCAGCTTAATCTCTGTTATTACTTCCTCTCACACTATGAAACTCAACAGGCACATAGACCATACCCCCGTCTATGTGCCTGTTGAGTTTGGTGGTCTCAAGTGTTCACCCGGTGGAAATTAAGCTGACAAACCATGCCATTTTTCTGACAAATCTCCGATTTCAACGCATACATCGTCGCCCCGACGCTATTAATAGACAACTGACATGGTTCATACCAAGAATATTCACATCCGTCAATAGTATAGACCTAGGAGGATGCTCTGATGCCTCGCTGGTCACTTCAATTGACAGCAACGTCCTCGTCGGCGCCATACCAGCCATGTCACGATGAGCCGAACCGGCTCAAAATCTAGGTGGAGAATCACAGTATTGGAATGAACAATGAATATAGATCAATCAGCCTTACAATATGCACTCTTTATGGGTAATTGGCGTCGGATGATGGCTTGGTTTGGTGGATCTAATGAAGTGGGGTCGTGATAATCAATTATATCATGCAAAATTGTGAGACATCAGCTCAGCTTAGAAAGCTCTTCATGGCATAATATGGATGCTGAGTGGCGTACCATAACCCAAACAACAGCACCAATCGATGATAATGATCATGTTGGATGTTACAGTCGATCAGTGTCCGATACAATCGACGATAACCGCTCAATCATCTCGCTCTACTGTTAGGGCGGCATATAATTATACAACAAAATCACTGCGCCTTTTTTCGTTTTATGAAAGTGGAGGTCATTCACAGCATTTAAATATAAACAACACCTTCCAATATACTATGTCTAGAGCAGGTCATCTTTATATGCTATATTTAACAGAACATGATATGATATGTGTAATCTAAGCCTACCACAGAACATGATTCTCGACTCAACGCATGGAGCCGTACGATGCCAATGTAGGATAATAAGATGGCTGCAAACCCCATTCAACCATAAAACACCCTTCTATTGGTCACTATCATCGATGTTGCGCAGCAGTTGGGGTTAAATGAGTCGTAAAGTGGACGCTATATGCCCAAAACGCTAAAAATCACCTATTTTGATGGCTCAAATTTCACCACACATGAGTATATATTAGAAAGAATCAGCAGTCCACAGCAATACCACGGTGCGCAAACGTTGCTACAATATATTTGAAACAATATCATGGTGTTTTGGGGTTTGCAAATGCTGATTTATTTTAGATATTGCAGAATATTATGCCAAAATTAAGTTGTCGATGGTCGAGACGATCGGCACCGGTGACACAATATAACTCGGCCTCCTTTGTCGAAACTCACCGAAAGAGTGGCCCGAATTCATCTCAATGGTTATTTAAAGGAATATATCCACTGTTTCGGTGCTTAACAGTTTGATACAGGTGGTGATATTGATTATTCACTATCTGGGCGGAAGTCGAGCGGCTCAAAATGTCTTATTTTTGATATGTGATCGGAAGAAAAACTTGTTGGAGCTGCTGATAAAAGCACAAAATGGCCAGCCATACCATATAGGATGATATGATGGTCTCTATTGTTGATGGAATTATGTATACTGCTGTCTAGGAGGTCGATACTGTCAAGTCCGCCATGGTGGGCATGTTGACCTAAAAGAGTGGATGGTGTTTGGCGATATATACTGATTCCTATCGTTTCACTAACCAGATGGCGCCATATTTGACCATATTTGACTCGACTCAGCTCCAAATCCATTCCCACGATGGCCAAAAGTGCCCCTATACGGAGGCTGATATCCAAAAATTAACGGAAATCTTAAAGATATCCACACAAGACAAAGATATAACACCACCAAACTTTGGGGATTTCTATTGGGGGTATAGACGAAGGTATTTGATCAATATTTGATGGAATATAATAGGTTTGAAATTTGAATATCAGGGGTGTGCACCCCCCTAGTATTATCGTAGTTTGCATTTTTTGTATACAGAAGTACTTCATAGTCACAGTTATACTGTAGATAGATTAATGTTAATGTAGTTACTGTAACTGTATGATTTTGAGCAAAGAGACTGCTACTTATTACTGTTACTGGGTGATCTGCATAGCACTGTTACTGTTACATTCTTGTTCTTGTTCTTGCTCGTGCTGAAGCAAGTGCAGAACGTTTTCTGTGGATGTCCTCATCCTGACACTGACATGAAGAAGGTTCTCAAACTCAAAATCGGTTCATTGAAGTACCACGTGTCGATACCTGATACATACTAGAATTCGAATCAGAATGGCCATGTTCTGTTCACCGTACAGGTACAGTAACAGTTAGTACTCAAACTCAAGCTCAAGAACGGTGATGCGTACACAAACACAAAGCAACTGTGACTGTGCCCTTTGCCTTTGGCTTTGGAACAAAAACAAAAATAAAATATGCATGAAGATGGAGGACACCTCATTTCAAAATCCGAATTCTGTTTTGAAATTCTATCTGGCTGCAAAGTAGATTGGCCCTGCCAGTGCCGTGCCCGTGCCAGGCCCTGCTGCTGCTGCTGCTGATCACTTTCTGTGTCCATCTGGCTGCAAATCCGGTTTGCAAGCTGCCGGTCACTTTCTATCTATTTCTAGATGTAGATGTAGACGTAGACCCATTCCTGTTTCTGGCCAGATCAATTGCAATTGAACAAAAAGCCGTCCAATCAGGCTGATTATCTGTACACGTCTAATCGATAGAGCTGCTCAAGGGCTTTCCAAAACGACACTTATCGCCGTCATTGGTCGGCTACAACGGAAGATATCGGCAACATGCTACATGGTGCATCTGATAAAGATATCTCAGTGATTGAGTGAGCTAGAGGTAGGTGGGGCTTTAGGTTATGTGACTTTTTGATGCGACAGTGATTCAGATGCCATCTTCTCAAAAAGTCCGCCAACCACCACTCAAAATCGCGGATCATCACAGATCTCCAGCTGTTCTGTGTCATAATGTCCGTCCTGAAAGAAACCACGTAACCATACTGGCTACTGGTGGGGCTGAGCAGCATTAGGTATCTACTAAGATGAGCTGGGGCTGCATGCACTTTTTAGATAGAAGTAGCGCATGGATAGATTGACGTACCGTACACTTGCACCACAGCCAGTTAGTTCTTCAAAGCGACGACCACACGAAATAAGTAGAGATGACCTCCTCGCCGCGACACTCCTCATCGTCATCCAACATCATGGCACAACGTCGACGTAGTGAAACAAATAATGATGATGCCTCGTCTCAGGCACGCGGCGCCACTGACAATGACGACATCGACATGCTGATCAATCATATTGACTCGCGCTCGCAGCACAATTCTAATTCTAGCAGTCACGGTCACAGCAATGACAATAATGACAATGACAACATGAACGATGAGGATTATTTTACATTATTCAACTACGATTATGATCCTCTCGAAGACACGATTCACGAAGAAACTGAGACTGCTGAGACTGAGAATCATCATCTCAATAATAATAATATCGACATGTCCATGATGCAGCAGCAGTCTCAGCAATTATTCCAGTTGCTCAATCTGCCGCCCTCGCTGTCCCTGCACAGCAATCATCAGTCATTGTCATTGTCGCCGACCAATGACTTTCACTTGGCCTCTAATAATAGTAATAATAGTAATAACGGTGGTGCAAGTGCAGTGGTGGGCTGCAACTTAGGCTATCCAGTTGGCGGGATGAGACGAGTGAGCAGCTGCTACTTTTCGATTGCTTCCAATATTTCCAACAATAACAACTTGGCTGGTGGTGGCGGTGTCGGCGGTGGTGGTACTTCTACTTTGGATGTCGAGTCATCACCTACCAATCATCATCCGCATCAGCATCACCCTAACCATGACAACCATGACCACGCCACTTGTACTTCTTGCTTACCAATATCTTCTATATCCACATCCTCCATTCACATCTTATTCCAACACGACATCCTAATGAACACATTTACCTATTTGGATGCACAATCTCTCGCATCCTTTAGTGAAACTTGCAAACGGTGTAATTTTGAATGTTTTTACTTTTTGGAGTTGTCGTTGCAGCGTGCTCTTTTGGTGGGTGAGAGTAGTGAAATTTCAAGTACCAACACAAAAATTTATCATGCTTATGATTATTACAATAACTACTGCCATGAAGATGATGATGAAGAGGAGGAGGAATACAACTCAACCATGATGATAGCAGGGACAGGAGTTATATCACGCTTGTCCAGACTCAATAATGCACGAGCACGTCAGATTGTACAATTGTATTTGGATTCCAATGCGAGTATTCGAGGTATGCCAATGATGTATTCGTTGAGTTATTTAAGGCAGATGATTCGATTGCATTATAATAGTAACAATCATGGTGGTAGTGGCAATGGCAATGGTGATGATGATGAGTTGGGAGAGGAACATGATCAGTCGAGATTGCAACATCAACAGGGGGAGAGTGAACAGATTTTACCTGGTGGTGAAAATTTAGTTCAGCAACAGCAACAGCAACAAGATGGAATGAAGATATCCACAGCAAGAAACATGGCACTACTATTCACTTTTCTAGGTGCTGCTTATAAATTTCAACATGGGGAGGTGCCAAATTATTTGGATGAGGAGACAATGGAGTTGATGAAAGGAATGATGATCAAGTTGGGAGTTGCTGGGGGGATGGGGAGTTTTTTCAAGGCGATGAAGGAGCAGCAGCAGGAGCAGCAGCAGCAGGGGAATGAGGATGGTGGTGGTGAGGGGGGAGATGAGGTTATTATTGAGAGGGAGGCATTGCGAGGGGAGGGGGAGGGCGAACATCAGGGGATCAGCGAGGGGGGAGAGCAATCGGAGATACATGGGGGGGAGGTGAGCGCATCAATTCAGCAACAAGATGGAATGAAAGCCAAGGCACGAAATATGGCCCTATTGTTAACTCTTTTGGGGGCAGCCTACAAGGTTAATGCTGGCGAAATTAACATTGATGAAGAGACAATGGAAGTTGCTAAAAATGTGATGATCAAATTGGGGTTGGCTGGGAGCCTTGTCAAGGCTGGGCAGCTGACTATTAAGAAGGAGAAGGGGGAACATGGTGGCAGTGATGACGAAGAAAAATATGAAGAGGCAGAGGGCGATAGTGCGGGTTTTATCGACGGTCACCCAACGAATGAGATTGATGAGACGGACACTGCACCGCGAAGTCGTAACGATAGTTCCGCCAGTATGGGAAGTCTTGACGACCTGTCTAACATGATCAAGCACCCCTCTGCCATTGCATCGCGGCTTTATCATGCGTTTCAGTCTCCCAATTCATCCACCACCAACTTGGATTCTGTCGAGGGGCGAAGCGATAGTAGCAGCGGCATAGGTGGAAATGGAGTTAACGAGGCCGCTCCAAGGAAGCACCGCGACAAGAGATCTCATTTTCTGCGAATCGGTGAAGTCCAATCTGGAGGGGGAGCATCCATGGACGAATCCAGCGGTAAACCCGAAGTAGAAGTCGAGCCACCTACACCAGAAGCTATATCTTACGCCATGGATCATCCATTCTCATCCAACCCTTATGATCATCTATCGGCAAGTGAGCAGAAGAAATCTTCCATAGATGCATCGGCGGCAGCAACGGCTGCATCTTCGTTCCTCCCTTTCAAGATAAGTCACTTTCAGCCCCCCTGGGTCGCTCCTGAAGCTGATAATGCTACTTCACCAAGCGGATGTATTGGAGCGTATGCAAATGCAGTGAAGAGCGCGGCATCGGAAGTTACCATGCTTGTGAAGGAGGAACGTAAAGCCAATTTCGATGCTCTTTCGGAAGATGAACAGATGGAATTGGGTATTCGTTTCATCGATGCGTGCACGTCCGACGACAAAATTGATATTGTCAAGGATATACTTCAAAATCAGAAGATGATGGATGTAGATCGATTCTTCATTGGCCAAGATGAAACCGAGACATGTGCATTGCATGCCGCTGCCTTTAATGGAGCCCAGAAGGTCCTTGAATTCCTTTGTGGTGGCATTGACGAAAATGATCCCAGCAAGGATTGTGGTCTTTGCGATGTCAACGTGACGGATGCAAATGGATGGACAGCGTTACACTTTGCCGCGGGTGCCAATTCTGTCCTTTCAGTGAGGATACTGGCCGAACATGGCGCCAAGCTGACAGTGGAGGCGGGCAATGGCTATACACCGTACCACTGGGCAGAGAGGCTCAGTAATGAGGAAGTTGCTTCAGAGTTGGAAGGTTTGGGGGCGGACAATCGATTCGTTGGGTCGTGGATGTTTGGGTCCTCAGCTAATGCGGGGGACAGAATGGTGCCATTTGTATCATATTTGGCACAGCAATTCTTTGGAAGGTAGTTGTTGGCATGAAGGGTCTTTTAAGGATTATGGGGAAGAAATGAATTGAATTTAATTGAGTTGACACATGTTTTGTAGGCAAAATAGCAAGTAGAATACAGCAAATATATAAGATAGTAATGTATAACATAAAGATGATTTGAGGAGCCAAATTTATTCGTGTCGATATCACCCCCGATCTCCCTCTTCCAATAGAATTAGATCGGAAATGAAAGATAATGATTAAGTATTTCTGTATCTACTTAGGTGTTATCTAAGACTTATGAAGCCAAGCATCCAGTTCAGCCTTAGCGAAAGCAACAGCCAATTTCTGAGGGAATTTGTTGTTTTTCATACCAAGAGATGATATGGATTCGATTCTCTTTTTTGTCTATTACGTCGTCTACGATAGAAGACCTTAACTACTTCGACTTATTACTTAAGCTTCTTAACTTAATTATATTTACTCTTCTTCACCCTCCTCATCCTCATCGCTTTCCTCATCACTCTCTTCAAACGTTTCCATGGGCACACCATAAATCCTCACAATTGCTCTATTAGGATCTCTCATAATGACATATTTACCCTCGGGCTGATCACTCAGCAACTTTACAAACAAGCGGAAGATACCCCACATGCTGCCCATATCCAAGGTCATTTGACTGGCAAAGTCATGAGGACGGTAGGTCTGTGTTGCCAAAACAGTGTGCTCATAGGCATTCTTGGGATTGATACGTGACACAAAACCAATCTTCATTTGACTAGCACCTGCCAATAGAGATTGAGCAGTCCACTTGGCCAATTTGAAGGAGTTATTCTTCATTTCAGAGGCGAGAACGGCACCAGGCTGATTATCCAACTTTTCACGCCAGTTGATGGTTGTTCCAGGACGAGCCGGAGGTGCATTAGAGGCATAAGAGGGATCATACTCGTTCAATGCATACGCAGTCATGTATTGATCACCCTGCTCTTCTTCCACCTCAACTTGCTTCTTCTTCTTCTTCTTACCGGGAAGGGCAATCTTGCTAGTGTCGACCTTTTTATTATCCTTGGCCAACCCATGCAATTCAGTACGTGCCACAAGTTCGACGCCATCTCCCAAATCGAACTTACGATAACGGTATGCCACTGAGGCTGGCTCCATGCCATCATTGTCTTCCTCATCCCAAAAGGGGTTGGGCAGATCAAAGTTGGATCGATACTTTTGTGATCTCAAAATTTGCTGGGTAAAGTTCTGATTGATCATTGTGGCCTCGAGACTAAGACGTTCGGGTGTGTTGATTTTATCCTCTTCATTATCACGATTGCCAAGGGGTGCGGGGGGAGTGTTGGATGTTTCGTGGACGGTGAGGTAGTCGAATTGAGAGGCATCACGCTTATCGAAGAAGAGTGCTCCGGTGGGTAATTTTTGCACCACTGAAAGAGAGAGAGATTGTAGGAAAGTATGGAGCAGAGAATAGGATGAGTATTGGCCATTTCATATCATGAATATATAATAATTCACACTGTGTACATCATATTTAATCAACAACAAGACACTGTACAACTTCTTACCAATATCCCAGGGATAAATCGACCTCGCACAAGTCATAAGATGCGAAATAATAGCATCAGTCGCAAACACGGTCCCCTTCCCATCAATCGCCAACTTTTCAATTACAGGATCATCGGTAGTAGTCACGGGATAAAATTCCTTCGTCTCCACCCTCTTGAGAGGAGCAGGCGTCCTAGTAGACACCTTATCATACTGATCATTGTACTGATCGAGAAATCCAGCAAAGACCAAATCCTCCACCCCACTGGGAGAAGAATTGTCCACCAAATGGGACAAAGGAGAGGTCCCCTTGGATAATTTTCCAAGATCAATATCCTCGACACGACGCCAATCGGGACGGACCGACACAGAAGCCTGTCGATCAATCCGATCACGCCACTGTCCACCACCACCACGGCCACCTCGTCCACCGGGCCCACGTCCTCCACGTCCACCGGCACGGGTACGCTGTGGTTGATTGAATCGTCCCACCCCACCAACATTTTGATTATTTTCACGACGAGCATTAAGTTGACGCAACCGTGCTGCATTCTGAGCACGCTTTCGTGCTTGAGGAACGAAGCGTTTTCCTCCCCCGCCAGCTCCGCCCTGTGCTCCGGCGGCACGAACGTTGGATGAATCGACCAATTGGAATTCTTTGGCCTCCTCGCTGTCAACTTTGTATTGAAATTCCAAGTTTTTATTGGCATCGTTACGTGTGGTACGGCCACGGAAGTATCCAGCTGTAGCATCTCCGGTCCGGGCGAACGATTGGGTGGTGAAATCGGCGCAGCGGCCGAGACGATCGGAGCGGCCGAAGGGGGCGTAGGGGAGGGAGGCGAAGCGGCTTACGGGAGCATTGGGGTTTGACTCATCGGGTTTGGCGGGTGGGCCCCATGAGGAGGTGTTGGTTGTTACGTAGGGCACGTTGAACGTCGCCATGGTTGTTTTGCAAATTTTGTGCACAAGTTTTTTGTGTGGTCGAGTGAGGTGACGAAAGAGAAAGGGGAGAAGAGAGGGGAGAAGGAAGCGGTGATGGACAGACTTTTCAACAGCAAACAGTGGACGGCTTTCTTATTTACAATACCAGTAATACGTAGTTTACCGTATTACAGGAAATAACCGAAATCCCCACAACACAAACGAAACAGAAACATGCTCCTCAAATCGAGTTGAGTTGCATGTTGCATGCAGTTGCAGGAAACAAACTCACAGTCTGAGAGCGCAACGACTGAACAAGATCATTGCACGAACACTATCGACGGACACCCACTATCTTTATACATTTTGGCACGGGCGGTGACGGTGAAAATGAACACAGACAAAATTGAGGTGGTAACAGTAACATCAATTTGTGCTTCCAGCGGCAGAGATATAGTCTTTCATTGTGGTCTGGCAGGTATGTATTTGAAAGGTCAGAGTGTTGAGAAGGACAGGGGGGAGATGATGTATCATTTGGAAGAGGCTGCGATTGGTGCGGTGGTCTAGCTCATGGATGCTTCGATATGAGCAATGACAATGTTGAAAGAGCAGTGAAACATTGGATCATTGCTGCCACACAAGGATATGATGTATCAATCAAAAAGATGATGGATACATTCAAGAGGGGATTCGTCAGCAAAGAGGACCTAGCTACTACTCTTCGCGCACACCAGGCAGCTGTGGACGCAACCAAGAGTCCGCAGAGAGAGGCAGCTGATGAATTTCATCGAAGTCAGAAGCAACTTGAGACGTAAATTCATATTGAAGAGATTGTGAATGTATTGTAAATACATCAGTCAAAAAGTTCCATAATTTTTTAGTTCTACTCTCCAATCACCTACTTGAATACTCGACTCAACACTCGTTCCTTTTCCCTCTCATTCTTATAATCTGCACGAAGATCTCTCCGACTCCCATTCCCTGTAGTTTCGACACCACTCTCATTCGAATGACTCATGCCCAAATCCCCTCCCTCATCATCATCACCCTTCTTCTGCGATGACTCCGGAGTATGTAGGATAAGCATAATACTCTTGAAGAGGAGGAGGCGATAATTAATCATGACAAACGTCACATTCTTATCGCATTACGCTCAGCAAATGCTTCTGCAGCATCCCTCTGAGGACTTTTCGTTGCATCCACTGCAGCCTGATAAGCACGAAGGGCAGCAGCAAAGTCCTCTTTGCTAACCGCTCCCCGTGCATAATACGTCTTCAGCCACGGACAGGATGGGTGTCGCAACCCCGCTCCCGCCAAAATATGATAGGGGCGGACAGAATTGTTGACACCCGTCGGCAGCCCCGTAGGTGCCGCCAGGCCCGCCCCTTGACACCCGTCTGCGTCTAGATAGAATGTACTAATAAATCGAATAATTCGCAATTGATCGACGATAGACACCAATAATATAACGATTCGATTCGTTCGATTCGATTCGATCGTTCGATTCCATTCGATTCCATTTGTTCGATTCCATTCGTTCGATTCCATTCGTTCGATTCCATTCGTTCGATTTCATTCGTTCGATTCCATCGTCCAAAAGCTAGCAATCGATTCGTTCTATCTTTCGGCTTGGCGTGCACGAGCCTTTCTGGTTGCATTTAACACATCATTAAAGTGCTCTCATCATGTCTTGCACAAATACTAGCGATTAGTGGACGTAACTAGCGATTCAATTTCAGCGCTTCTATTGCGCCATCATAACCGTGATTGGCGGCAATAATGAAATGTTTCGCTGCCCTATCAATGTTGCCTTTATCCTGCTCCCACACACCAAGGTTGAGCCTTGCTACGGGATGTCCACCAATGGCGGCCTGTTCCGTGTGGTAAATGTATTTTTTCATATCTTTTTCAACACCTTGCTGCAACTCGTACAGAGTTGATAAATTGTAGTGTGATTCAATCCAACCCAATCCAGCTGCCTTCTCCCAATATTCAATAGCAGCCGCATAGTCCCCTGCGTCGATTCTATCCGAGCCCATATTGTTCAAAGCAAGTGGATCGTTCGCTTTCAACCTCTTCATTTCAAGCTGACCGCCTTCTGCGACTGTTTTCGGTATATGGCATCGACAGAATGGGCATGATGGTGACAGCCTCTGTTCTCTCACTCTCCTGACATTGGTGTAGATGCAGCCATCACACACCATTTTACTGCAGCACGGATAAATAGTATACCTAATTGTATCTTGCGATGTAGGAAATGGCAGCGGCAGCAAACAGATCGGGCAGTCGCCGTAATGGCTGCTCTCAGGCTGTTTGAATAACAGCTCATCTTTTAATTCGGCCGCCCGTTTCTTACATGCTCGTTTATGTTGTGATCTATGATTTCGTTGACATTCAACGCCGCAGTATTTGACGAGTTTGCATGCGGTGCAGTTCTTCAATTTGATGTCATCGCCGCCTGTAATTCCGCAGGATGCACATCTATCATCCGCCGCTGCCTCAGTTGTGCTGCTCATTTTTTTATACCGCCGCTATTATGATAGGGGAATGACAAAGAGCCTATGAAATATCACGATGAGCACCACCAGCTACTGTTTAGATGCCATTACCACTGACCATGACCGACCACCGACCAACCACCACGCACTGACCAATGACCGATGACATTCAATCTTTTATGTGCAGAAGTTAGTTCGCGGACTTTTTGCCGTCTGGCGCCATTTTTCTGGCAGCTTTCAGCTTGCTCTTTGATGCCAAATGCCAAGTTACTATCGTATGCATGTAACTACAAATCATCTTCTCTCTAGTATCACGTACAATACTCTTGCCATCGACCTTGGGCTTGGGCGCTATTAGATGATATCATATTCAATAGCTTTTAGATAGAATATTGCCCGACGAGCACTTGTCAAGGATGAGCAGTGCAGCTATGGATGAGGCGGATGAGATTTGTGCGTCGTGTGGAATTACAGGCGGCGATGACATCAAGTTGAAGAATTGCACCGCATGCAAACTAGTGAAGTACTGTGGCGTAGAATGTCAGAGAAATCACAGATCAAGGCACAAACGAGCTTGTAAGAAACGGGCCGCGGAACTGTATGACGAGATGTTATTCAAACAGCCGGAGAGCAGCCATCTTGGCGACTGTCCGATCTGCTTCCTTCCTCTTCCAATTGACGCACATAGATCGGGGAGTGCAGCCTACCATTCATGCTGTGGCAAAATGATCTGCATTGGCTGCATCTACGCTAGCAAGGGGCAATCATCACTAGGAGAAAAATGCCCTTTCTGTAGAACACCTTATCCAGATGGTGATGGAGAAGCCAATGCACACTTGAAGAAGCGTGCGGCAGCGAATGATCCTTTTTCAATCCGTTGCATGGCATTGAAGTACTATGGCGAGGAAGACTATGTTGCATCATTGGAGCTGTTCCTTAAGGCCGCTTCATTGGGGGATATTCAATCACACCACGAGGCAGGTTTTATGTATATGGACGGAGAGGGAGCAGACGTGAACATGAAAAAGGGAAATTATCATTTGGAAGTTGCAGCGATAGGTGGCAGCGCTGAATCTAGATATGCCCTTGGAATGTATGAACGAAATTATGGTAGCTATGAGAGAGCAATGAAGCATTTGATCATCGCTGCCAAACAAGGTTTAGAGGATGCGTTAGCAAAGCTCAAGGAGGGATATGTTGATGGGAAGATAAGCAAAGATGAATTTGGGGAGGCTCTTCGGGCGTATCAGATAGCTGTAGATGCAACAAAGAGTCCGCAAAGAGAGGAAGCAGGACGAAATATAGAATCTCTCAATATAAGGCCCCCAAACAAAGATCGATAATTAATCACATATATACATGCCGGATTCCAATTATTTTACCTCCCCCATCTTTAAATTTTGGAATAAAGTTTTACTAATTGCGTTAACCTAGTAAGCAAATTCACATAGGCATAGATCATTCATTTGCTTGTGTCATCTTTCGAAATTCTTCTGCAGCATCCCTCTGAGGACTTTTCGTTGCATCCACTGCATCCTGATAAGCACGGAGGGCAGCAGCAAAGTCCTCTTTGCTGACCACTCCCCTTGTATATAAATCCCTCAGCGCTTGTAGTGAGAGATCAAGACCGAGATTGGCGGCAATAATGAAATGTTTCGCTGCCCTATCAATGTTGCCTTTTGACATCTCCTCGCTTCCAAGATTGTTCCTATGAATGGGGTGTCCACCAATTGCGGCCTTTTCCATATGATAGATGTACTTTTTCATGTCCTGTTCGACACCATACCCATCTCTGTAAGCAATTGATAAGTTACTGTGTGAATCGATGCAACCCGTTTTATCTGTGCCATCCGACCCACCTATTTCAGCTGCCTTCTCCCAATACTGAATAGCAGTCGCATAGTCCCCTGCATCGAAACTACGCATGCCGATATTATTCAAAGCAGCTGGGTCGTTCGCTTTAGCCCTCCGCTTTTGATTCACAAGACATTGTGCGTCCGTCGACGGAACCTCAGTTCGACAAAATGGGCATTTTGGTGACAGCCTTTCCTCTAACTCTCGCAATTTATTGGCATGATTACACCCATTACATACCACTTTACTGCAGCATGACTGGTTAGTATACCTCTGTGTTTCTTGTGTTTTAGCAAATGGCAACGGCAACAAACAAATAGGACAATCGCCGAGATGTGTGCTTTCAGGCTGCTTAAAAAGCAGCTCATCTTTTAACTCAGTGGCCCGTTTCTTACAAGATCGTTTATGTTGTGATCTATGATTTCGTTGACATTCAACGCCACAATATTTGACGAGTTTGCATGCGGTGCAATTCTTCAATTTGATATTGTCGCCACCTGTAATTCCGCAGGATGCGCATCTATCTTTCGCCGCCGCCTCAGTTGTGCTCATTTTTAATATCGCCGCTCAGTAACTACAATAGCTCCAAACTCTGTGCACAACTGACTACAACTGATATGATATTATGATAAGCCGGCTACTATTTTGTTAGCGATAGTGCTTCTTTTCCCTATGACGCCCGCCGCCGCCAGTGAGATTAGATAGGGAGAAGGAATATGTTGCATTGTTGTACTATGTATTGCACAACGGAGCGGAGCTCAACGCACAATGACAACAAAGGTAAGTTGTCAGTTCGCGGAATTTTTCGTGATGAATGCTGGCCAGCGGCACAGCTTTTCTCAGAATGAGGAGCTGTACCTGCCGTGGAAGTTGTGGCAAATCCTACTTACATAGGAGTACATTTGCAAATTTAAATACCGGTCAACGTATCTGAGTGGGATGGAAGGTTAGCTAGTTGTGCCCACGTACTTGCGTGGGATGGATAGTTGTGCCCACGTACAATGTTACATAGGTACCCTGATTTATGGTGATAACGAGACTGGTCTCGTTTTGACTTTTTGCCTGGTCTCGTTACCAAGGCCACCTCGAGACACTAGTCTCGTTATTGAAAAGTGGTCTCGTTATAAAGAAGAGATCTCGTTTCTCCTACAAACAACCCTACAAACAGCACGTATTTACACGTGCACTAGTCTCGTTTTCACCTGTTGATGGACTTGTCTCGTTATCAAAACAAGACTCGATCACTGGTCTCGTTTTCTGGAAGTGGTCTCGTTATCACCATAAATCAGGGTACTCTACTTCATTAGAGCTCCTCAGCAAGATCCTGAATCAGTACATACATATTTGTAGATACTGGTATGTACATATACGTACTAAAGGTAGCCTACGTTGAGTCATCGCCAAAAATGTGCTCATGTGCTTTCTTGTGTCAGCACAAGACAGAGCACAAACTAGCACACACAAACACAAACTAGCATAGTGCTAGCACAAACCAGCACATCAGCACAAACCAGCACATCGATAGCACAAACCAGCACAAAATCAAGCACGAAGATTAGCACAAACCAGCACATCAACACAAACCAACACAACCTACTAACACAACATAATCTGCAATTTCATCTCTCATAATTATGCCACGCCGACTGTCTAGCAGAAGACGATATGATGATGACAGCGAATCATCAGTACCGTCTTCCTGTACATCAGTATGCGTTGAGGATGGTGATGTCTCTTGCAATCTGGATTTGGATTTGAGCGATGACTATTCCGCCGGTAGTTCTTCCTCTGGAGAGGAAGAGTGTTCTTCCGCCTGTAGTGAAGAGGAATCTTTATCTTCAGAAGAGGAGGACAGTGTTAATTCCTGTTCTGGAGAGGAGAGTAGTGACAGTTACTCTGAAAATGATATTGATGTCGGATCTGTTCTGGACCATCACCCTGCCTCGATGAATCACTACAGAGAGAATGACTACTCCTCAAGCAGCAGTGACGAGTCTACTAATGCTTCTTTGGATGGAGATGGGGTTGGGCATCAAAAGTGCAACGAAGAAAGTAGCGGCGATGAGAGCACCAACGAGGCAGATGTTGGCAGTGCAAAGCAATTCTATTTACACGAAAAGCGCCATGGCTCCGTTCTCAGAGAGAGAACACATGAACACATTCCTCTGTTACGTGCTATGGCCATCGGGTTAGAAGATGATGTTCGTCAAGACGACCGTTTCGATGAGTGCGTGGGAAATGGATTTGTGAAGAAGAAGGATGTAGAAATCTTCAAGCGGCATCTCTACGCTGAAGTCAAAGTAGCTGGACGAACAAGTTGAATAGAAGAGCCCTGTACTTCCACCCTATGCTCAAGAAGGGGCAGTTCAAGAAATGGATTGCAAGAGTGAAGTCTAGACAAGAATCATTATTTATTAGAATGAAAGCCTTCCAAGTTCTCGGGGGAGTCTTCCGTCACAGTAAGGGTGGTACTAATGCCAAAATTTCATTGCATAAATATAAAGCGTGCACTGAGGCAGTGCTCACCTTAATTGCCTACGACTTGGAAGATTACCCTCTCTTTGATGTTGATAGGTCGGATGTTTCTCATTAGTAATTTAGAATTTCTTAAGCTTATCTAGTCTTTCCTTTACCTCGAGATGCGCAGTGACTAACAAGCAGTGTGTTGATTCGGCTTATCCTTATCTTTTCGATCTCGTTTCACGAAACGAAGGACAAGTTTATTTCCTGACATGACGGATCTATTCAGCCCTTGGGCCATGAAGCAACAGCTCGCATCTATTTCTTTCCAAAACATTAAAACATTATGCAGCGCCAATAATCTTTATCAACTTGGTATGTGCCGAAGAAAGTTGTGTATGATTTGAGGCAGCTGAAATTGTACGCAGCGTCGTGTGCCCATAATTTTCATGAATAATCTACGGTTGCAAAAGCGCAGATATCCCTACCTACCCCTATGTGCGGGTTCTAACCCGCATTTAGAATCTATGTGCGGGTTATAACCCCACTTAGCAATGTGCCGCTAATGGATGCCATAGACGCCACCAACCGTCTAACCCCTGCATCAGGATCATCAACTGGACCAATTGATCAATGTTGACCGTTGGTTTGGGCCGCGGTAGTGTGTGTGGGGTTGTGATGTAGCCTCATCACACGGCACCGGCCATCATCTTTTTCCGCCGTCGCCAAGCAGTTGTGGTGATGGTTACGTCAACCATAAACGACCGTCTCGTCTCCCCTTCATCACGCGATGATACTTTATATCAATGGGGATGTTTCGGTGGCAGTATTCCTTCGGTTTGGGCTTGTATTCATGCTGAATTCGATAGTCGCCGCTCGGTATTATTTTCCGGCCACAATAATAATCGTCGATCATCGACAAATGAAATGATTTAGATGGCCAGCACGCGATAGTGATGGCAGCCAAATTGAACAATAAAGTATTATGGATGCTCTGGGCTTGTGGAATGGACACAACTATCGCTGTTATGATGAGTCAACAAGTCGTCTTCAGAAGGGCAACTCAAAAAAGCGCGTATTATTTCTGCAAACACGGAGAAGATTAGTGTTATTTCATGTTTAAATATTGGATTGTGGCGAAAATAGTGCGAACTGAGGGGGATTGGGAAGTGCTGTGTGGGAAGTAGCCGTTCATCATGGACAGTGGAGTGAATGCTGAATGATATCTACTTGTGGGGGATAAATGTGAAAATTATTCACTACGCTGAAACAACACCCATTTGATTATAAAATGTCATGATCGTCAATAGAATCATCCACAATAGTATTAAGTACAATAAGGCACTGTGAAATGTATACACTTCATTCTCCAGAGCACCTAATTGCATATAATGCAAAGATTTATCTTCATTCCAGCATGTTTCAACACTAAAGTAGAGGTAATATCAACGCCATCGATGGCAAAGTATCAGTTGAAATTATAGTAATAGCAAGCCCATGATACCTGCTGACGTTGAAGATCATTAGTTCTGGATATAGAAGCATTATGCGTAGTGCGTAGGCTCCTATTGCAGTGGACAACATGGTCTACAATGGTCAAGATCTTCTGGTGGTATCTATTCTACGAGTAAGTTAGCTAGTATTACGTACTTACTTACTCTTTCTATGTGCGGGTTCTGTCCCTCCCGCCATTTCCTACCGCGATAAAAATACGCACAAAAAACCGTAGGGATATGCAGTTTTGAAGACGTTCCAACAGCAGCAGTCTCTCTCTAGAACAGCAACGCTTGCATGGATTGCTGCTGCGCTAACTACTCCTAAGTATTCGCTTTTTTTTGTGCTCGAGATCATCATCTTATGCAGCGATGGTGTATCCAATATCACTAATCCCCCGGTTGGCAGTCTGCGCTGCAAGATGACTCATAAGCATGCTGCCGTCTAGAGAACAGGAGGTTGTCATGCTAGAGCGATGTGTTGGCCTTCATGTTGGTTTGTGCTATCGATGTGCTAGTTAGTGCTTATCGATGTGCTGGTTTGTGCTTATCGACGCGATGTGCTGGTTTGTGCTAGCACTGTGCTAGTTTGTGCTAGCACTGTGCTTTTTTGTGCTAGCACAGTGCTAGTTTGTTCTAGCACAGTGCTAGTTTGTGCTAGCATATGTTTTTTTGTGCTAGCACGAAAAAGCACAAGAAAGCACATCAGTTTTGGCGATGACTCAACGCACGTTACCGACGGTACGCATATGTACATACCAGTATCTGTCAATAAGTATGTACTGATTCAGGATCTTGCAGATTTCCGGAATAAGCCTAAGCTTGACAATAGTCGAAGCTTGGATACTTTTACTTACATACTTCTTTATGCTTGCATGTAGCTGTTATCTCTCTCTGGAGAGAGAGCATGCCTCTCTTGTGCAGCTTGTGGTTATGAGGCCGCTTTGATTTAATTCCCTGAATTACTCATGACCATTTTCAAAAAAAGGGGGAGGGAGGGAGTGTGGAACGCCCTTTTTGACACTTTTTGTAGAACCGAACATTTCTGTCTTTTGTGACGTCATCACGTAGGAATAAGTTCTAAAAAGGCAGTCATCATGCATGGTTTCGATGTGCTTCAGAGTTTGTTCTTACTTTTCTGACACCCAGTGCTCACTCACCACCAGCCAATCAAACCACCATGCTTCATTAGAATGACATTGGGGACAACAATAATGATGCTGATGCCGAGCAGGTGAATACAACAGCAAACAATACTACCGCTGCAAAAAAGAAGAGTAAGAACGAAGGAAGATTCGTCAATCGACATCTGAAATATCTCCTCACAAATCCAGAGAATACAAGCACGGAAGAATGGTACAACACTTTGAAGGAGCGTCGGACAGCAGCAGATTCCTTTGCCTCCGCAATGTCGTACCCACAAGACATAGTTGAGAAACGCTTCACAAGCCTTCGTCTTGATGAGCGTCCTGTCGAGATCATCCCCTATCCAACGCATGAACAAGTTCAAACTATCACAGATGCTTTGATAGCATTTGATCCTGACTACAATGAGAGTTACAAATCAAATGCCCAGCTGAAAAATATGCCGCACATCGAACGATTCTTTGGCTGCCCTGATCACTGTCGGATGACTGAATTTACGGTGGAAATGCGGCTTTGCGGCAAACCCAACTGTGCACTTTGTGAGAGGATTGGAAGATCGGTCCGTACGCCAGATGAAGAAGTCGATGGGGTCAATTTGCGGAATGAAGCAACACGTTTTATGACTCTTCCAATACTAGACAAAGATAATCCTGAACACTTTTTGTCGTCATCAAATGCAAGAATATACACTGAGACTCACAACCTGTCAGCGGATGATTTGCGGAAGATCATTCCGGCTAAGAAGCATGCAGCAAGCGAAGATAAGGAAGCTTTGAAGCGTTACAAAGAACAAGACAAGAAATATACTTTCGATGCAACAAAGGTGAGAACAACTGCAACTTGTAATTCGTGCGGTGCACCCCGTTGCGTCTTCTCGGCTAAAGCTGTGGGAGGTAGTGGCGAAGGAGCTCCCTCTGCAGAAGATCTACAAAGCCTGGAACAATGCATCGAGCGCACCCGCTTCATCTGTGGTGATAAAATCAGACGACACAATGCACACTTCTACAATAGACGATCCGTACGATGTGGTGATGCGATCGAAGCAAATTATTACAATCCAAACACTGGAACGAAGGGAGGTAGAATCGTTACGAAGGACGTCTGTGCAATGTGCTATGTGGATGCCGACATTGTATCCCCTGAAGAGATAATTGCAAACCGTGACGTTGGAGGAAAGACACCACTTCCAATCTGCAGAGGATGTTATGATGAAGGTGTAGAGCCTCCATTCTCTGGAGCAAGGAAGAATGTGCAACAAGCTGCAAAGCAAGCGAAGAAAAGCAAGAAGAGGCAATCAAATCAAGCAGTAGCCAGGGGTCGAAGGAAGGCTCCGAGGCTATAACCCGGACTAGCAGGTTGGATGCCTCTATTGGGATCAAGTAAAGATCAAAATTATAAAAAAGTATTTCTCATTGGACTATCAGTGTTGTAAAAATGTTCGGTTCCACAGAATGATATAGTTCCACACATTTGTGAGTTTGGCTCCAAAAATCAGGGAGGGATATGAATAATTCAGGGAATTAAATCAAAGCGGCCTGATGGAATGTTGCTGCGAATGATGTAAACTCACCCGACTTCTACATATCTGAAAAACCTTCTCTCCAACTTCGCTCTGAATATTATCTATTTTGACTGACGAGCACGGACATATCAAGATGAGCGCAGCTACGAGTAATGAGGCCGGTGCATGCCAGCTTGGTACGAAGCAAGCGAGTCATTCGTGTCTGAGGCTGTAGATTATGTGATAATAGAAATGAATTTACTACACTTATTAGAGCAAGCTTGCTTAGGCATAGGCATAGTATGATAGTGTGATCTCTCTCCAAGCCCTATCATATCTCCCGCTACTACAGCAACCGTCCAACAGTTCCTTTTTCACAGATATTTTTGACTCAGACTCTAATACACAGGGGGAGGGATGTATTCGCTCTTGCGTGTTTGAGGGTTCCACTTCCATTGACCTCTCTTCCTTGCTCCCTTCGGAATCCATGCCTCGTCTTCATCGTCATTCTCGTCACCAAACACACGGCGACGCTTACGAGGTTTAGACGTGCTCTTACTCTTACTCGTAGAAATTTTTGTCACACCTGGTCCGCGAGCAAATAGTTGTGGGAGGCTTTGCCATGATGTGATGACCTCGTATATTCGAGAAAGACAATCTACGTCTTTGGAAGAAGTCTTTTCCCTCTTACGTGTGAGAGGATTCCACGTTCCATATTTCGATTGTTTCACTGCATCCATGCTTGGCATGGTCTTCGGAGCAATATCCTTGCCGAAACAATTGTATCCAATCCTCTGTTGAAGCAGTTCTAGTAGACTAGGCATCAACTCTAATGGAATACTATCAAAGCTGCGAGGATTGTACAGGTCAGTGTTCACATGGTTGATCGCCAAGACAACTTTGTAGCGAATTTTTTCTCCTTCACTCGCGTCAAGAGCATTGATCTTTCGCATAGTCTCCTCAAAGGAGTCATTGTGATTGAAGCCAGTCATGGACAATGCACAAGTGTGATTACTAGAGCTGCAATGGAGTCGAGGCTTGTCGTGTCAAAAAGGGCTGCTTTGACAATCTTGGTCCTTCCACCATCTACTTGCGGGGTAGACCGGCTCTCGTCCAACCCAAAAACACCATTTACGTATCCCCATCTGCGCCCTGCTCTCCTGTGGGCAGTCTTTAAAGACTTGTTGCCCGTCAAGTCGAACTTCAGTAGAGCCGAGTTGTTCTGCAACATGTCGATCACCGCGGGGCAGCATTGATTGTTGAGCCAATTATTGCTCAGATCAAGTTGCTGCAAAGTTGTATTTTTCTTTATGCCGGCAACAGAACATTCGCTCCTTTCGAAGTCAAGTGATTGTTGGACATGATGAGCGTGATCAACAACTTGCACTCTTCACTTTCGAGGAAGCGTGCCATCATTTTGGCTCCTGCAAGAGGAAGCTTGTTGTGGCTGAGATCAAGACGAGTCAACTTGCTGAAGGATTTGGCAATCTTCTTCGTGTTACTAATGATACCCGGTAGCTGCAGGTTATTGGAGTGCAGACAGAAGCTTTCAATCGTCTTATTCTTCACAAGAGCATCAGATAGAAGCTTTTTGTTGTCATTACTTAGGGCTGCTCCGGTCAAAGAAAATGAAGTGAGCGAATTCTTCTTTCCGATGAATTTTGCTACAAGCGCCACGCTTTCCGTATCAAACTCTTCATGCCCAATCTCCAGCGTGTCGCAATTCTTGCATGCAGTAAGAATCTTATCCACAATAGTCCTCCCGCCTGCGAAACTGCAATATGCCAAATTTACATTGCAGATAGAAGGGTGCTTCTTGAGTGCCTTGGCAAGAGCCTTTGCTGTGTCCTCGGACTTGATGTTGGAATGTGAAATTTTGAGCGTGGAAAGTGTCGTGTTGTTAGCAACAAAATCCACCAGCGAAGAGAGGCCATCTGAAGACAGACTGCAGTTGGACAACTCCAACGTGCTCAATGAACTGATATTACCGAGAGTCGGAAGGATGTTCTTTCTCAGCCAAGATGATGGAGGGAGGTGGAAATTGGTAATCTTGAACGTGTCAAGAGAAGTATGACGCTGAATGCCTTGAGCAAAGTACTCGTAACAAGGCAGCATTTTTGGGTCTTCATTAAAGGAACGAGCAGCAGACATCAAGTAACAGTCAGCAAAGTATGAATATCGCGACATCAATGCATGAAAATCTATTGCAAGAATCAACAACTACTTACGATATGGTACCTGAGACAATTTTTTGGAACTCCGACCAAACACACGCTCCAACGTGATGGAGCGCTTCATCTGCTTGGAGGATAATAAATCTAAATCCTTCTGCGCACGGATAATAGAACTTTTTGCATCCCAATGCAAACAAGTACGTCCACCATTCCACCAAAAATCATTGCCAAAGATTTTGTCCCCGTCCACAGATTGGTGTAAACTTAGATCGGCACCTGGTGCTCCATCGTTCCATTTCCATGTTACGCTTGGCAAGGGACGGTAATCACTCTCCATGAATTCATCTTCATCGTGAGACTGAAGATCCTCGTCATCGGATGAAGCATACTCATCATCTTCTTCTCTGTCGACGTCATCTTCATCATCAACATCAGATTCTTCTTCTTCTTGCTTGCGCTTCCTGCTTCTGAGCGGCAAAAATGACAAAAATATTACTCATTGTTAGCGCACACACGATGTCACGAGGATGATCCACCGAAAACGAGATAATATCACGAAGATGATTACTTACCTAGTGCTCCTCACGCTCCTTGAATCCTTTGCCGCCTGCTTCTTCTCCGCCTCGGAGGCGACGGCGGCTCTTTTGGCCTCGGTGTAAATCGAAACTACCTGCTTGCGCTCTCGGGTTGATCGTCGGGGCGCCTCATCCTCTGGCTGCTCGGTGGCGTCATTCATTGTAGCGTCTCAATGAGCAATCAATCTTGTCAATGGGATGATGCTGATATAATGTTTACAGTGTGCTCGATGAAGCAGACTCTTGCGGTCGCTGTCGTAGCAATTTTTTGTTCCGATGCGATGATAACTAGACCGTCGGACGAAAGGCGAAAAATAGAGCAGTTCTCCTCCAGCGTTGCCGTGATCCAAGAATGATCACTCCGAGTCACAACACTGCTAACGACTGATGAGTTGTCGCCGCCCGATCAGGCCAATGAAACGTCTATCAGCGCAGCAATGGACAACGAGGCTCCTCCCTGCTAGGCAAAAATGTATGTTCGGGGCAATATTTACGAGCGCACGCCCTCTACTTGTATTTAGCCCGCTTGTCATACCCAAAAAGTCAAGATCCAAGAACCAAGATCGAATGTAATCGACCACGAAAGAAAATCTATCATCAACCGGGGCGATTGTAACAGCGGCATGATGAGCAGAGCAGCTACGGACGATGATACCGAAGATAAATGCGCTTCCTGCGGAATCACAGGTGGCGACGGCATCAAGAAGTTGAAGGACTGCTCCGCATGTAAACTGGTGAAATATTGCGGCGTTGAATGTCAACGAAATCACAGACCGCAGCACAAACGAGCCTGCAAGAAAAGGGCAGCTGAATTACATGACGAGTTAATATTCAAGCAGCCGGAAAGCAGCATTCTTGGTGATTGCCCGATTTGTTTGTTGCCGTTGCCGTTTGCTATTGATCAAGATAAAGTGAGGTATTCTAAATTGACGTGCTGCAGTAAAGTGGTATGTAATGGCTGTAGACATGCTGCCGTACTGCGACAGATAGAAGAAAGACTGCCACAAACATGTCCATTTTGTCGAACTAAAGTTCCAAAAACGGACGCAGAATGTGAACTCAACGAAATGAAGAGGGTTGAAGCGAATGACCCATTTGCTTTGCACGAAATGGGCGGACGCCGTTTCAGCGCAGGAGACTATGCGACTGCGATTGAGTATTTTGAGAAGGCAGTTGGGTTGGGACACATTGAATCACATCGCTACTTAGCAATCATATGAAAAGGGGCATGGTGTTGAAAGAGACATGAAAAAGGTAATATATCACCTAGAAAAAGCAGCAATTGGCGGACATCTCATTGCAAGGCACAATCTTGGATTCGCGGAGGAGCAAAAAGGCAACTTTGATAGGGCAGTGAAACATTTCATCATCGCCGCCAATCTCGGTCTTGATGAATCACTACAAAAGCTGAAGAAGTATTATTCTCGGGGAGTGGTACGCAAAGAGGACCTTGCTGCTGCCCTCCGTGCATACCAGGCTGCAGTGGATGCAACGAAAAGTCCACAGAGGGATGCAGCAGAAGTAGCTAGGAATAATGAATAGACAAGAGACACAAGGAACTGCTTTTAGTCCGCATTGTAAAAAGTTCTATTGTTCGATGGTCAAATAATGACAATTGAGTGCATGATCCAAATAGAATTGTAATATTTCAATATCTCTCTAGAGGTCATTTCAATTCTAATCATACATGCTGCAATAAGAACAAACACTGTGCTTATTATTGAACTATGAACTAGCTCCACATCAACATATTCATCATTAATACATCATCATCATATTCATCTCACATCAGGACGCACATCAATCATCTATACTTTTGACACTCTTCCCAAGTACCATCCCGATGGGAGACTCTTGAAAGGGCGGGATACAATTGCTCACAATTCAAGTCATATCAATTCCTAATCCCCTCGCTCTTTTTCGAGCCAATTTTGCAGCATCCCTCTGTGGACTTTTCATTGCATCCACTGCAGCCTGATGTGCACGGAGGGCAGCAGCAAAGTCCTCTTTGCTAACCACTCCCCGTGAATAATACTTCTTCAGTCTTTCTATCGATGCATCATGGCCGAGATTCGCGGCAATTATTGAGTGCTTTACTGCCCTGTCAATATTGCCCATTAGCTCCTCCCATTTACCAATATTTTCCCTTGCAAAGACATGACCACCAATGGCTGCCTCTTCCAGATGATAGACAAACTTCTTTCTGTCCCTTTCAACACCTCGCCCCTCATGATATACACCTGATAAGTTATAGTGTGATTCAATGTCACCCAATCGAACTGCCTTCTCCCAATGCTCAATCGCAGTCGCATAGTTACCTGTGTTGAAACAACGCATGCCAGATGCGTGCAATGCAGCTGGGTCATTCGCTTTAATCCTCTTCATTACATTGAGTTTGATTTCTGCGTCCGTGTCTGGTAATGGAGTTCGACAAAATGGGCATGTGGGTGGCAGCCTTGCCTCTATCTCTCGCAATTTATTGGCATCAGCGCAGCCGTCACAAACTGTTTTAAAACAGCACGATTGCACAGCAGAGTTCATCGTCTCTTGCGATGTCGGGAATGGCATTGGCAACAAACAGATCGGACAGTCGCCGAGATGTGTGCTCTCCGGCTGCTTGAATAATAACTCTTCTCGCAATTCAGCTGCCCTTTTCTTGCACGCTCGTTTGTGCTGTGGCCTGTGATTTCGTTGACATTCAAGGCTACAATATCGAACATGTCCACAGGCACCACATTTCTTCAACTTGATGTCATCATCATCATCGCCAGCTGCAATTCCACACGAAGCACATCTATCATCCGCCGCTGCCTCAGTTGTGCTCATCTTCAAATAATATGTCCGTGCTCGTCAGTAGAAATACTTAGATGAATGAAGAGAGGAGCCCAGCTCGGTGGCTAAATACAACACCGCTACAACATCACACCAATAACAACATCACCATAGATGCGGCGTGATGTTTGAAGAAGTAATGAACTTCTGTTTCTCCAAACGTACACCGTACTTACACCTCACCGATAAGTAGATACTTAGCTGGCACCTTCAACTTCAATGATAAATGTCGTCCGGTCGGTAAATGTCCGTCCGGTATTGTAGGAAGTATGTCCTACATACCGAAGTAAGTAATTCCTCTCTCTCTCAACTCTCAATGTAAATAGAGCAAACGTTCAGTTGCTCTAGCATTTCATGACCGATTGTGGTAGGAACAATTTGGAGAACGCTTCAACACTGATTGGGAAGGAAAGATCAGTCTAGTATCGGTAAATTTTGTTATTTGAATAACGAAGCACTGCTGCAATGTCTTCGACGTTACATACTGAACTTTCCACGTTTGTATGTTCTGAGACATTTTCCAATGGTCATTCCAAAGTTGACGTGCTTTTTTACACTCTCGATATTGCCATCGATCCCCTCTCTTGAGGCATCCAAGATTGTTTGTATAGCAGTGGGATGACTACCAATCTGGCCTGTTCCAAAGTGACAACTCCCCTTTTCACGTCCTTTTGACACAATGACCCTTGCATACGCACATGCGAATTGATAAAATACTTAACTAGAAGTTCACCAGAGATAACATAGATATATTTTTTTCACACGTTACCGACACCCTACAGATGGCTCTCGTTAATACGTTGTCCACAAAGACGTATCACTATTTTGCGCATGGGAACAACGATGTGGAAACACAGCCTCATGTTGCTTCGGATGATGCAATGTAGTCAAACAATACGACATACCCGTACGTGGACGAAGCTGAAATGTTCCTTGCTCCTTGTATCCCCAAAAATTTTGATTCGTCGCACCATTGCACGGGCTCAATTGCACCGGTTCCTCCTCACTGTTGAATCCAGTCTCCGTCATGCATAAGTTTGTATCTTTTTGAGGACGGATAGTTTCACCTACCGCAATGAACAATTGTCTCTCATTATCCTCATCACAGACATTAATCTTAATCTTTCGTCCATCCTCACAAGGACCCTCACATTGCGCACACCAAAATCTTTCTTCACGAGTTTCCTGCCAATAGTACACCTCATGCCAAAACAGACGAAGACGGGTTGCTGACGAAGAAGTACCCTCATATTGTGAAGTGAAATCAGTATTGTCAAAGTCATACAGACTCATACGAGTAGCGTCCACCGCTTGAGGATCGACACAAAAATCCGAGCGGGACATGGGTGCTCCATCACATCCTGGGACGGTTTCACCTTCTACGATACGCCATCCACGTTGGTAGCAGATAAGATCTCCTTTGCAGTGGCAGTTTTTGTCACATTCGCCTTGGCAGACGTCGAGAGGGAAGGATGGGTGTGGAGAGGAGCAATCCCAATCATCTCTGCTGACCATTTCGGTTTTTGGTAGAGTTGTTGCTGTGGTTGTGGTTGTTAATGAAACCGTCGATGTTTCAGAGGTTGTTGCCGCCTTGGAAGATTTGCTGCTATCAGACGCTTTTGACGACTTGGCAGCAGCAGTAGGTGTTCCCTCATTATTGTTGGCTGTTGTCGATTTTGCAGCTTTGGATGATTTTAACTTTCGAAGCTCGCCTTCGACGGTGGGTACCATGGACGATGCCGCCACGACGGTGATCAATTGAGGTGATAACTTCATTTTATGTGGGAAGCAGAGGGAGCAGCAGCGACTACCTGATGATTGGTTTACAGCCACGACAGATATGTACAATAGATAAATGTGTACCTTTGGTAGCAAGCTACGGACAAATACCGTCTCCCATGGCGACTCGACCGCCGCCAAAGACAAACAAGAAGAGAATTCCTACGTACTTAGATTTAGTATCAATGAATTTTGAACCTATTTAAATGCGTCTCTTTCTCGCAAAAGCGAAGCGAAGCGTGTGAATCAAGCAGATCGCAGAGGGCGGTTGATGTTGGCCCATTACTTTTAGATGGTAGAGTACAGAGACTGAAGCATCGGCATCGCCCTCTCTCTCTCTAGCTAGAGACATCAAGTCGTCGTCGCTGTTTTTCTCCTACTGATAGAACATTCCCAAACTTCTTTCTGCTTCATATCTCTCTATCTCTATAGGCTCTAGTCTAGTTCTAGTAGACTTACAACATACTACACTACAAAATATCGTCGCTGCTGCTGCATAGAATGAAGAATGAAAAGAAAAAGTTTTTATCACCTCAAATCATCATCGTCGTGGCGGCATCCATGGTACCTACCGTTGAGGGTATCCGTCGTCGAAGAAGGCAGCCTAAAAGCGGCAAATCTTCCAAGGCCAATAAGGCAATCTCTCAAACATCGACGGCTGTTTTAACAACCACCACCACTTCTACAACAACAACAACAACAACAACAACAACTCTACCAAAATTCGAAATGGTCACGAGAGATGATTGGGATTGCTCCTCTCCACACCCATCCTTCCCTCTCGACGTCTGCCAGGGCGAATGTGACAAAAATTGCCACTGCAAAGGAGATCTTATCTGCTACCAACGTGAAGCACGGACACACCGTCCCTGGATGTGAAGGAGTACCCGGCTCCCGCTCCGATTTTTGTGTCGATCCTCAAGCGGTGGACGATATTCGAACAAGTCTATATGACTTTGACAATACTAATTTCAGTTCACAATACGTGGGGTACTTCTTCTTCACCAACTCGCATCCGTCTTTTATGGCATGAAGTATACTATTGGCAGGAAACTCGCGAGGAAACATTTTGGTGTATGCAATGTGAAGGTCCATGCGAGAATGGACGAAAGATTAAGATTCATCACTGTGATGAGGCCAATGATCGACAATATTTCATTGCGGTAGGTGAAACTATCCGTCCTCAACTTGATACCAATTCATGCATGACGGAGACTGGATTGGGTAGTGAGGAGGATCCGGTGCAATTGAGCCCGTGTAATAATAATGGTGCGAGCCAACAATTTTGGGGGTATAGGGAGCAAGGGAGTCCATTTCAGCTTCGTCCGCGAACGGGTTTGTCGTATTGTTTGACTCAAATGCATCATCCAAAGGCTCATGAGGCTGTGTTTCCACGTAATTGTACGAAGGTGGTAGAAAATGATACTTCCTTGTGGACAACGTACTAAAGGAGTGCTTTTGAGTACTATTTCTTCGAAAATACAATAAAAGTGAGAGATGCGGCAAAGCAATCTGAGTCTGAGCATTATTCGAGGCGGAGGTTTCTGTTATGTCAAGCTGACTCGAATTTTGCAGCATATTAATACTATGTAACTCTAATCAATCCACATCAGCGGCTTTCCCCCTAAGCTCAAAGGACGCTACTCAAGACAGAGCAGGTATCAAAAGCAGGAATGCAGTTCTGCTTTTGAGTATTTGGAGAAGCGGCTAGATTTTGGGTGACATTGAATCACACTATCACTTTATCAGATCTGTACGAAGAGGGGCCAGGTTTAGAAAAGGACGCAACAAAGTTCGTACATCACTTGGAACAGGCTGCCATTGGTGGTCATGGTCATGTCTTTGCAAGGCACTTTCTTGGTAAAAGTGGGAGGAGGAGAGAGGCAATTTGGCAAGGGCAGTGAAGCATTACATTATTGCCGCCAATCTTGGCCATAATGCATCAATAAAAAGGTTGAAGATGTTTTATGCAAGGGGAGTGGTCAGCAAAGAGGACTTTGCTGCTGCCCTCTGTGCTCATCAGGCTGCAGTGGAGGCAACGAAAAGTCCTCAGAGGGCTGCAGCAAAAGTAGCTTGAAAGTTGATGCAGACAGAAGGGAATGATACGCAAGCACTGCCAAACAATTAGTGTGCGAATGCAGATTCAGAGGGACAGAGAATAGGTAGCGAATATGTACATGATCTTCGCACTTGAATTTGTTTAGGGAAGACGGTAACACGAAAGCACTCAAGGAGACACTATAAATACAAAAGTTATTTTATTCATTCACGCACTAGATATACACATTAACTAACGGTGCAAGAGGAAGCACAGAATGGCCCTCCCTGTTCAATGCGTGGACTGTCTTGAAATATGCAGCCCGAATCCACAAATATATCAGTTGTGCTGCTGTAAGGGAAGTTATCCTTCCATGCACACAGATTTTGGTTGAAGGAAGTTGCATCATAGAACATATCAATCATAAATGTTACAGATGAAATATCCCACTTCGACAAATCCTGGTTGAATAAATAAGCTCCATAGAACATTCGATACATATCAGTTACTGAAGCCGTGTCCCAAGACGAGATATCGCCATTAAAAGATGTTGCTTCGTAGAACATGGACTCCATATATTGAACGGCAGAAGTATCCCACTTCGACAAATCCTGGTTGAACGATGAAGCTCCATTGAACATGTAACTCATATCAGTCACTGCAGCTGTATTCCAAGACGAGATGTCGCCATCAAAGGATGACGCATTATAGAACATGGACCTCATAGTCTGCACAGCTGAAGTATCCCAGCGAGACAGATCTTCTAGATTGAAAGATGAAGCTCCCGAGAACATTCCATCCATATGAGTCACTGCAGACGTGTTCCAAGACGAGATGTCGCCATCAAAGGATGACGCATAATAGAACATTTTACTCATAGTAGTCACTGCAGACGTGTTCCAAGACGAGATGTCGCCATCAAAGGATGACGCATAATAGAACATTTTACTCATAGTAGTCACTGCAGACGTGTTCCAAGACGAGATGTCGCCATCAAAGGATGACGCATAATAGAACATGAAACTCATAGTAGTCACTGCAGACGTGTCCCAAGACGAGATGTCGCCATTAAAGGATGATGCCCAATTGAAAATCCAACTCACATCATACACTGCAGCCGTGTTCCAAGACGAGATATTGCCATTGAAGGATGAAGCTGACCCGAACATTGCACTCATATCAGTTACTGCTGACGTATTCCAAGACGAGATGTCGCCATTAAAGGATGACGCGCTATTGAACATGGCGTACATAGTTGCAACGGCAGAAGTATCCCAGCGAGAAAGATCTTCTTGCTTGAATGATGAAGCTTCCAGGAACATCAAACTCATATCAGTCACTGCAGACGTGTTCCAAGACGAGATATCGCCATTAAAGGATGAAGCTGACCCGAACATTGCACTCATATCAGTTACTGCAGCTGTATTCCAAGACGAGATGTCGCCATTAAAGGATGATGCTCCAACAAACATAAACTCCATAGTTGCTACGGCAGAAGTATCCCAGCGAGACAAATCATCTTGCTTGAGTGATGAAGCTTCCCAGAACATGAAACTCATATCGGTAACTGCAGACATGTTCCAAGACGAGATGTCGCCATTAAAGGATGATGCTCCATCGAACATGGACCTCATAGTTGCTACGGCAGAAGTATTCCAATTGGATAAATCCTGGTTGAATGATGAAGCATTTCGGAACATGTAACTCATATCAGTAACTTGACCAACATCCCACAAAGAAATGTCTTCGTCAAATGTATGAAGATCCTGAAACAATTCTGACATGTCAGCTACATTGCCAACGCACCAAGACCCAATCGGCCACCCATATTTTGATCTCTCATCTTCACCCCAGAGCCCTTGAACATATTGATCAACTGCAGCCTTAAGTTCGTTACGGGTGGTAAAGCAATCCGTCGGAGATGTCTCGTTACAAGAGAAAGCACAGAATGGACCTCGATGTACAGATGATGGATCGTGTTTGATAGTACATCCCGAATCCACAAAGATATCATTTGCATTGCTGTAAGGAAATGTATCTTCCCACGTACACAGATTCTGGTTGAAGGAGGTTGCCCCCCTGAACATTTCTCTCGCGTTCGTAGCAGATGATACATTCCACTGTGATAAATCCTGATTGAATGATGAAGCTCCTGAAAACATTCCACTCATATCGGTAACTTGACCAACATTCCATTCAGATATATCTTCGTTAAAAGTATTGAGACCCTCAAATAAGCTTGCCATGTCAGTTACTTCGTCAACACACCAGGATCCAATTGGCCATCCATAGGTTTCACTGATACCGGGGCATAGAGTGGCTATTGCACTACAACTATCTCTGACATACAGATTGACCACCGCCTTGAGATTTTTGCTCTCAGCAAAGCATGCGTACGAGGTGACTGGTGCAGCTGTTGGAATTGTACTGCTTGATATGGGTGGAGAATTGTTGGCAGCAGCGGGACGTAAACGTAAAAATGCATATCCGAGACCAGCAGTCAGCGCTGTAATCAATGCAAAAATCAACACCAAAGACACTTTCATTTGCCTCTGTTTCCACCACGGCTCTACAGGAGTTGCTTCATAAACAGTATCATTACCACCCAGAGTGAGGACAGGAACAGTTGCAACAGTGGCCTGAGCCTGAGGAAATGCAGTATAATCCTCCTCCTCCTCCTCCTCTTCAACCATCCATGCTTCTAGAATGTGTAATGACGGGTTCGATGGGTTTCTCTCTGCTGCTGTTCGTAAGACCTGATCCACATCCTCATTGTCGCTGGCAGCGTTGTTTTCGGGTGCTACAACTCGCCGCCACAAATTTTCTTCGTCCCCAGGAGATTGATTTTCATCATCGTCCATTTGCTCAACATCATCTGGATCCCCCTCACTCGTTTCATCGTAATTGTTATTGCTTTCTTGAACATCAGAAGTGACAGTGGTTGCTTCACGAATTCTAGATGCTGATATTTGTGGTGCTACCACCTGTTTTTCTTCCGCATCAGCCAGAGAATCTCGCTGAAAAGTAAGAGGGAGTGACGGTCCATTACCTTCGTCGTTTGATTCTGTCCCGAAATCAATCTCTGCTTTTGATTCATCGCCTACATTCTCGAGTCCACCAGGACCACGGACACTTAGCCGATCATGATCATCTTCATCCTCAATCTGCTCCATTATTGCACCATGTGCAGGCAGCTTTGATGGCTTAGACTTAGAGGCATTTTCAGTAAGTTCCATCTCAGCTATCTGTTGAATCAGAGGCACTGGAGCTGCATCTTCGTCTACATTCTCGAGTCCACCAGGGAGCCACGTTTCTCCTGTTGCTGTTGCGGAGTTTGTCGATGTGCCTCCACCTCCACCTCCGTCAGCAGCCGCTTCCCAAGGCGAAGGCGAAGGCGAAGAGGAAGATCGTGGACCGATGATGCCGTGTTCTTGCTCGTCACTGCTGCCGCTGCCAGCATCTTCCTCCAAATTGTTGTCTGCCATTCTTGTTTTCTATCAAAGATATGCAAGGATGATGCGAGTGCGAGCTGTTGGCTGTTGGGTTGGGCTGAAGCTGAAGAGAATGAGCATCAGAATAAGCATCCAAGTACAGCCGCTGGGCTGGTGATGGTGACGAGCAAATCCCTTGCCTTTCCCTTCCAAGTTTGATGTGCAGTTTGAGTTTGCAGTTCTCGTTCGTAGTCGTAGAGTTCAAGTTCAAGTTCAAGCATTTTATTAGGCTACAGATACTTTTAGGATAAAATGGAGTACCTTTGGTACGTACTGTTCCATTGGTGAATCCTACGTACATTCAAGAAGCGATCAATGTGTCACAATATAAACAAAGAACCCTAATTTGTTAGCAAAGTCTTGACGTGACTATACCAACGAACAATGCAAGAGACGACCCATCTTGCGGAACCGAAAACACAGTCGAGACGTCATGAGGGATCGTCGGACGCAGGGGAGGAGCTCCAGAAGAGGAGGAAACTCCTACCACAGAGGAAGGCTGCCCCGACGGAACCCCACTATCCAGCACGGACGAAACATGAAGAGTAGTCGTGGATGAAGAAAGATCATTTAGCATCTGATCAATGTTATCACGACGCTCGGAACGAGAAGACATGTTGTGTACCACGCGGAAATCCAAGATAAATGGCTAAGAGCTAGACAAAGACTAAGAAATATAGTTTGCACTAAGCTACAATTCCGAGTCAGTGATCAGTAATAGACCCCAATCGCTCAAAGTGCAACCAACCGATAAAGCCATTTACTGAGCATTGCATAAGGCATAGGGTTGCTTGTATTCATGGACTTTGATCGAGATGACACGAGGAACTCAAGTGTCAGTGATTGCTGCACGATCAGTCTTGATGTGACACTATTCACCACTGACTTTTGTCTGATTGTCGATGCACCGTCTTGACTTGGCGTACGAGGTGATTTGAATTTGCAAGCACCTATTTTGTGCGACGCTTAACTTTATTTCTCGTGGGAGTTTGACCTCCGTTATTTTTTTAAAACGCGCGTCAGTTCTTCCTCTGTGTTTTGATCTAACCGCCGTTTGTGTTTATGTGGGTAGCAAAAGTGCTAAGCGTCGCACAATTAAGCAACCTCCTCCAAATTGCTCCAACTTGAAGTTGTGTCATTCGAGTGTGGTTTCCGATAAAAACCAGTACCGGTCTTATTTGTACTAGTTCCTATGTGAATGCGGTACTCACTTGCCATCAACCATCAAAAATGGACCCAGAACCAACTTGCTGCTCATTTTGCCGCTGACCCTACCGCCACCTCCGTTGGGCCCTTCACTGCCGATCAGGCAGGGGAAGCTGATAAGGAGAAGATTAAGACCCGGTACTGCGCATACGTACCGCATGGACTCGGGGACATCATGAGTCCGTCCACTGGAATGACTGTGAGGCACTTCTGGACGACCGTCTACCTGTAAATGGCGTCAGTAAAAGGGGGGTGCGTAACCACACGTCCAGACGACTTAACTGGACTTGTGGTGAGCAGTCACAAAGAGGTATGTAAAGTTAGACAACCTCAACACTCCTTCTCGAAGTATGAACCGCCGTCAAGCTGTCGTACTTCGCTCCTTCTAACTGCCATATCACTTGCTCCGTATTACGGACCCTGAATTTTACTTCGTCGAGATAACATGCCTACCTCACAACATCAATGCTTCTGGCGAGGCTCGAACTGGGGACCAGAGCGAAGCGTACTTGGGCTCATAACCTGTAAATGGCGTCAGTAAAAGGGGGGTGCGTAACCACACGTCCAGACGACTTAAACTGGACTTGTGGTGAGCAGTCACAAAGAGGTATGTAAAGTTAGACAACCTCAACACTACCCAGTGATTGTCAGTGAGGGGAGGATGGCCGAATATGAGCACCTCATCCAATACTTCCAAGTTGCTGCCACTGTGGAAACTGCGGGGGGGTCATTTTCTGTGGTCTGTGGTGAATAAGCCCCGCCCTTCACCCATCCATCGTGACGAGGGTGTGCATGAGTCCATCGAGAATAACATTTTGAAGCGTCTATTCCCCACAGCATCCAACACCATGGACCAATCTGATGGTTACAACAATATTGCCAGGGAGATTGGGAAACGGGCCGTTGAATTGAAAGATGAGCTGTTATTCAAGCAGCCTGAAAGCACACATCTTGGAGACTGCCCGATCTGTTTGTTGCCAATGCCAATTGCTACAACACAAGAAACAATGAGGTTTATTAACCAGTCGTGCTGCAGTAAAACGGTTTGTAATGGCTGTAAACATGCTAATAAGTTGAGAGAGAGAGAGAAGCAAGGCTGCCACCCTCATGCCCATTTTGTCGAACTAAAGGTCCGAGTACGGATGCAGAATGCGAACTCAATGCAATGAAGAGGGTTGAAGCGAATGACCCAGTTGCCTTGGACCAAGTTGGTATGCGTCGTTACTTTGCAGGGGACTATGCGACTGCGATTGAGTATTGGGAGATTGGTGGACATCCCCTTTTGCAAGGCACAATCTTGGAGGTGAGGAGGGAGAGAAAACGCAACTCTGATACTTAGGGCAGTGAAACATTTCATCATCGCCGCCAATCTCGGTCTTGATGAATCACTGCAAGCGCTGAAGAAGTATTATGCACATGGATTGATTAGTAAAGAGGACTTTGCTGCTGTCCCTTCGTGCACATCAGGCTGCAGTGGATGCAGCAAAAAGTCCACAGAAGGGATGCAGCAGAAGCAGCTAGGAATAATGAATAGACAAGAGACACAAGGGACTGCTTTTAGTCAGCAGCTGGATAAAATATGTAGACAAGGGACTCAAAGAGTGTGTGTGTGTGTGGAGGGGGGGGGGGGGACTGCTCTGCAGAAACAACCAGTAATGAGCGCATTGGTGACAAAGTTTCAAAGAGAATTGTAATAGTGTTTTAATATCATCGAGAAGGTATCATGCTTTAATAAGAACCACCACTCTATTTATTATTACTCTGGGGGAATGACATAAACTGAAGGTGATTACAACACTGCTGATCATACAAGAAAGCTCTATCTACTTTTCTACTTATTCCTGTTCTTTTTCAATATATTATCTCCCAATCATACAATATCCTGAACTTCATTTTAAGTCTAAGGAGCATGTTCTTCACCCGTGGGTAGATCTTGTGCAGTTGTACGACCAAGGCTCCAGATTTCTTCGTATTCTTGTTTGGTGATGGTGAGGTCGGGGCGCTTCACTCCAGACGTGAGAGTATAACGATTCATGAGTAGGTTTCTCATGGCGTTTTCATCACATTCAGCCAAATAATGCATGGCCAAGAGATTTATCAGGGCCTCTGCAAAGTTAGTTGCAAGGAATGCAGCGGAGATTGTTCCAAACAACATACAACCAGCTTGGTAGCCCTTTCCTACTCGCATTGCTTCGAGAGATTCTCGGTACGCGTTACTATTTCGTTCCATTCCTGTCTTCTTCTTAATTGCTTCCAGGTCTTTCTTGAGAGCATAGTAGTGCCAGGTTTTGAGGTAACTCTCGCCGAATCCTCGGATTAGTACTATTGGCAATAGAACAGCAAGAAAAATGAAACTCCATGTGATCGGCCCAATTCTCCTGTAGTACGAACCACCTTCTTGGCATCCTTTGAATAACCATGATGAAAATGACGGAATGACAAAATCCGCCGAGACAGTCTGTTTAAGCTTGTCGTAGGCATCCTTGACTGCAAATGTGTATTTGACGACTAAAGCGGCAATGGTCAAAAGAACATACAACGGGGTGAGGAACAATGTCCAAAGATGCATAGAAGAGTTGACGCCAAGATCGTGCCTCTTGACAATCGGGGCGGTGTGCTTCGGATCAAGAATCATTTCATCCTCGATGTCGCGAAGCTTTCGTTCAAGTTCCGGGGCAAGTTCTTTGAGTGCGTCCTCATTGCCTGCTGAGTCGATTGGGAATACCTTTACAGTGTTCATCGCGTTATGAAATCAATTATTTATCGTGTCGTTAAATTTTTATGAATAGCTCTCGCTTGATTTCATCTACTTTCAACTCAGCGCAACTAGAGCGAGAGTGGAACATTTCATGAAGTTCGCGTGCTCCGAGTTCTCATTGGGCAGAGCTCGGATCGATGCGTTGATGCAAGCGAACTCCTTCTGACGTAGGCGATTGGTTGTCACATGGTCACAGTTGCCTTTTCTTTACATCAGTTGTCCTGAAACTGAGAGTTTGGAGTCCTTCGATGGGATACATCATGTCATCCTATTTACTGCTGAGTTAACAACGACACATGAAAAATTGGTCAGTTGTATTCCAAAACAACACAAATACTATCTTGATTCTTGAATTAAAATTGCTGTTTCTGTAGCATGCTTCAAACGCCGTGCTTTTATATTGTTCAACTACGATCTAGCTCTTCTCGCCGGCCTTGGTTTGTGCATCGTCTGAGCTGTACTCCACCTGTGCTTTTGTGTGCTCCCATCAGCAGGGTTGATCCTTCTCATCTATCAAGAACAAGAATATCTTTGGATGCTTGTCTCTTTCTCTTTGTTACGGCTGCAACTCTCAGAATAAGAGCCATCAAGAGTAGCTGCAGCTGCGCAGAGACCCACTGCAAGTGGGTGATTGGGTCTTCGTCTTTGGTACGTAATATATTCATCTAATATTATCTCCTTTTGACACTCCTCCCAAGTAACATCCCGATGGGAGGAGACAATTACTCACAATTTAAGTAGTTCAACTCCTATTCTTCGTTCGAGCCAATTTAGCAGCATCCCGCTGGGGACTTTTCATTGCATCCACTGCAGCCTGATGTGCACGAAGGGCAGCAGCAAAGTCTTCTTTGCGTACCACTAACAGTGCATAATGCTCCCTCAGCGCTTGCAGTGAGAGATCAAATCCAAGATTGGCGGCAATAATGTAATGCTTCACTCCCCTATCAAAGTTGCCTTTTATCATCTCATCAATTCCAAGCTTGTGCCTTGCGCCGACATGGCCACCAATGGCGGCCTGTTCCGTATAATGGATGTATTTTTTTGTGTCCTGTTCGACACCTTGTCCCTCTTTATATGCATCTGACAAGTAATAGCATGATTGAATGTCACCTAATCTAGCTGCCTTCTCCCAATACTCAACAGCAGCCGCATAATCACCTGCTTTGTAACGACGCAAACCAACCTCTGTCAAAGCAGCTGGGTCATTCGCTTTAACCCTCTTCATTTTATTGATTTCGCACTCTGTCTCCGTACTCGGCACTGGAGTTCGACAGAAAGGGCATTTTTCTATCAGCCTTGCCTCCATCTCTCGCTTCTCGTTGGCATCAACGCATCCGACACAAATCCTTTTAAAACAGCAAGACTGTATTACTGAGTTTTGCGATGGGAGTGGCAATGGCAACATGCAGATCGGACAATCGCCAAGATGTGTGCTCTCCGGCTGTTTGAATAACAACTCGTCATGAAGTTCGGCGGCCCTTTTTTTACATGCTCGTTTGTGCTGTGGCCTGTGATTTCGTTGACATTGAAGGCTACAATATCGAACAAGTCCACAGGCACCACATTTCTTCAACTTGATGTCATCATTGCCAGCTGCGATTCCACACGAAGCACATCTCTCGTCCGCCGCTGCCTCAGCCGCGCTCATTTTGGAATAATACTTAGATGATTGAAGAGAGGAGCCCAGCTTGGTGGCTACAAAATACAACACCGCTACAACATCAACATCATCACACCACTAAACATTTGATGGGTGAAGTGCGTTGAGTGTGATTATGTGCCCTGGTGACACTGTTGTGTGGGGCTTCAGGTTATTTCGAAGTTGAAGTTATTATTTATTTAGCTCTATGCTAACTTTTCGCCGTCTATCTGTAAGGTTTTGGGTACTTATTCCGTCACTGCCGGATTTGCCGTTTTTCGGGGGCCATATTCGGCACTCCGGCTCCGGGCTCCGGGCACGGCACTCAACTGTTTTCCTTATATCTTGGTCAATATTGGGTGTTTTTTCATAATTTAAAATTTCTACATACGCTAATGTACTAGATCTATCCAAAACTGCAATAAAAAGGATGATTTTTGATTATCTGTAGGAGAAAATATTTTTCGGCTCAGCACCTCCAACTGGGAATGGCTACCAAATGGGACCATCTCCAACTGGGAATGACTGTCAAATGGGACTTGTTACACCCCACTACTGCCGAATGACTGCCGAATCTCGGATTTTGACTGCCGAATACCCAAAACCTTACACAGTAGCCGTCTGGCCATTTCGCTCCCCGCCTCCCGCCTCACACTCTCCAACCTTCTCCAATCTTCTCCAATACAACATACACCTATCGATCAGCCGGGGCGATTGTAACAGCGGCATGATGAGCAGTGCAGCTACGGGCGATGGTGCCGAAGAAAGATGTGCTTCGTGCGGAATTACAGGCGGGGGCAACAACATCAAATTGAAGAATTGCACCGCATGTAAGCTAGTGAAATATTGCGGCGTTGAATGTCAACGAAATCACAGACCGCATCCAAAAGAGCCTGCAAGAAAAGGGCCGCCGAGTTACATGACGAGTTATTATTTACACAGCCCGAAAGCACACATCTCGGTGACTGTCCGATCTGCATGTTGCCGTTGCCTTTTGCTGATTCGCAAGATAAATTGAACTCTGCTGTGCAATCATGCTGTTTTAAAACGATTTGTGATGGGTGCCTTCATGTGAAGAAATTGCGAGAGATGGAGGCAAGGCTGCCAGCAACATGCCCTTTCTGTCGAACCCCAGTGCCGAAAAATGACGAAGAATGCGAACTCAATGCAATGAAGAGGGTTAAAGTGAATGATCCGGGCGCTTTGCACGAGGTTGGTTTGTGTCGTTACCTTGAAGGAGACTATGCGGCTGCGATTGAGTATTGGGAGAAGGCGGCTGGATTGGGTGACGTTGAATCACACTATCACTTATCGATTGAATATGGAGAGGGGCGTTGTGTTGAACAGGACATGAAAAAGTCTATCTATCACATGGAAAAGGCTGTGATTCGTGGTCATGTGTTTGCGAGGCACAATCTTGGTGTGTGGGAGCAGGATAAAGGCAACATTGATAGGGCAGCCAAGCATTTCATCATCGCCGCCAATTCTAGGTCTTGATGAATCGCTACAAGTGCTGAAAAAATTATATGCAAAGGGAGTGGTAAGCAAAGAGGACTTTGCTGCTGCCCTCCATGGATATCAGGCTGCAGTGGATGCAACAAATAGTCCTCAGCGGGATGCAGCAAAAAGAGCTGGATATTAATATGTAAAAAAGGGACTCAAAGCTCGAAGGGTGTGTGTGTGGCGGGGACTGCTCTGCCTGGGGAAACAACCTTCATTATCATTAACATTTTATTTAACGATTACCATAGAACTATGAACTAGCTCCACATCATTCATACATCATATTAATCTTCTCTCACACCAATTCATCTACTTTTTGGCCAAATACTCCTCCCACGTCCCATCCCGTCCAACCAACCGTCTCTTCTTCGCCACCAACTTTTGAGGATGATTCAATACACCATGCGTATCCTTCTGACAAATAGGACAGGTTGTCAAATTCGACTCACGGATACGAGATTGCATACAGGATTCACAGTAGTAATGTCCACAGGTGGTCACTACGGGGTTTTGGAATGGTCCTCTGCAGATGTGACATGCGTAGGGTATTCCATCATTATTATTTGTGTTGTTGGCCTTGTCAGTTTGATTCTTGCCAAAGTAATCATCAGTATCATCCTTAGTCGTTTGTTTCTCACTGTCAACCTCACCACACATCATACTACTCATAAACCGCTCCATCTCCCTCCCCTTCCGCTCCTCCTCCCTCCTCTTTTTGTCCTCATACTCTTGCTCCATCTGCCATCCACTCTTGGTATCCCCCCGATCATGCAGGTAGATACACGTATCACCAAAGCCGCAAAAGCCCGTCTCCTTGTAATCCTTGCAAATGTCCGGTTGGTAGTCGAAGCGGGCGGTGGTGCGCACGAATGTTGTGGCGCGGAGTGGGCCTGCGTGGAAGGGGTTGGTGGGTGCTGATTGGAGGGATGGAAGGGCGGCGTTTTGGGCTACGATTGAAGTGTTGTTGGCGGTGTTAGCGTTAGCGGTAGTGGTTGTGTCATCTTTGGTGGTGGGATGATATTCAGCGGTTCGAGTGGCCATCTCTTGAGCAGATAGTGACACATTGCTCGATTTATATTGATGCATCATAGTATTATTGTTCGATTTCTTTTTGTGCTTGATCGTTCCAGACGTGTTGAGTAGCGTCTTGCTCTTTTTAGTATCATTATTGGATCGCTCTTGACGGATCTGTTGCAGTAGATCGGATGTATTGTTGGCTCCGTCATAATCATCGCTATCGTCGTCGTGATTCTTGTTGTCTTCGTCGTCGTCGGAGGAGGAATCACGAGTTTGACGAGGCCGCTTTTTAGTTTGCTTGGCGCCGCCGCCGTCGCCGGTACTGCTGGCACTGCCGCTGGTACGCAGAGCACTGGGCTTCTTTTTGGGCTTTCGAAACATTATATTCTTCTATTATCAGAGTGGAGAGAGATGCAAGCAATAGCACATGATGTTCATGTCGTGTGGCTGAATGAAACGAAGTTGGTGTGCAGCTGTGAGTGTGCAGCTGTGCGTGAGTGTGCGCGCAGCTGAAAGATAAGCCTGACCCGCCAAAACACGTGGGTGAACAAAACCATTTTTTCTCACACTTCCACCATGGTAAATTGGCCGTAGGGAGGTCGATAGGCTGACAAATGTACTCTACTTTATGCCCAAAACGATGATAGGACCGTTTTAGTCTATATCTCAGGAGATGAATCCTAGTCAGGATAGTTTGGGTTGCATCAGCCCCCCAAGAAACAGTGGTTCCATTCTAAGCTAGAGTTTGTTAGCCAAATTTGTCTAGCAAATACTATGGGTAAACAAAAATGCATATCTCAGCGAGAAAATGTGATATTAGTACGATTGCTTTTTATAAAATATTCGCATTAATACACTGTAAAGGACTGTATCATTGGTTATGTCTATATCTTGTCTATATCTGAAATAAAATTCGGGGCTAGTTATTAGGCCGCCATGGTGGTGGTGTCAAAAAAATGGTTGCGTGCGTCCAGTGCGCGCGTAAGACAGGGTGGGTGGTGGGTGCGTCTTACATCATTCAATCAAGTCAAGTTGAAGCGGGAAACAGACAGAAGTAAGAAATATCCAATAACCTTAGGCAACATCCATGATATCCCTGTTCATATCCCATCTAAACCCCCCTCAAAGCTCCCGTCACCAAGACGGTTGCGTGTGGACACTGCGAGACAACGGAGGTCATGTCGATAGACATGGCGGTAGCAAAACTCCGGAACGTTATATTACACGTCATCACGTCATTACGTCAAGCAGCCACGAAGGAAATAAAGACAAAAAAGGAACCCGGTGACAAACTTTAGTAAGTAGCGTATAAAAAAATCGACTCTCTGCCACAAGCAACGCTATTGATGATCAACTTCGACAGTGATTGCTTTGACAGTAGACTATAAATTTGCTCTGCAATGCTTGTTTTTGTAACATAAATGATAAATGTGTCATGATGTCAAAATTATTCTGTGGATTTCGTGTTGGATTTTTTTTTGCAATGTATCCGTCTATAAAGTTGCTCTGCAATGCTTGTTTAATAACATTCTTATAACAGAAACGTTTTATAGTACATACTCACTTACTTACTTAGAGCCGTTCCAAGCAAAATTGCATCGTAGATGCATAAGATTTTGATAGCAGCTAACAAAAAAGTGCAGCGCGCTGTCCGAGCAACCTGGAGCGCAACTGCATGCATGCATGTTTTTTCGTTCGACAGTCAGTATCTAACATGATAGCCGCTACTCTCATAGCCACCACGTTGCAAAAACCCTACCAATAGTAATATCCAGTGAACTATATCGCAGACAACACCCTTTGCAACTATTCAGCCGCAGGGTTTTATTATTACAACTGTCTACACCGCATAAATAAATGACTAATACATGCTACATAAATGTCATTTCTGTCTATGATGTTGCTATTTTTATCCAGCCTATTGCAATATTATGGACAATAAATAGCCGACACTTCTTATATATAATAATGTTGATGAGTTGCGGTCTTTAGAGCCGCTCGATCCGCCGTCTACAGGCTTATTGTTGTGTTAGAGTGTCAAATTATTTATGCAATTTTGTGCACATCTTGTGTCCTTGGTATTTTGGAGGTGTGGGGGGGCTTTAATGGTCATTCCGAGCAACCAGAATCTCACTTCATATTACCATCGGCGATGGGTAGCGGAGGGGTAGTGCCTATAGATGTTTATCATCTTCGATGGGTGCAGGGAAGGTGGTTGTTTTCATTTCAAATCTCAATGAAGTGGATTGCAATGATATTATCTCCACCCCTACAGCAGCCGAAACGCCACACTGCTGCGAAAAAATCGCCATAATGTCGTTTAAGGGATGGGCCATCGATACCTTATGAAATATACTCATGGACTGAGATAGGCGGCCATACTAGGGGTGCCATTGTAGGCCATTGTGGTGGCATCTTTTTCTCTTTTTCTGCACGATCATCGATCATGCAAAAACCGAGTTACCGATCGCGTTTGACAGTACTTTATATCGATCGCGTTTTACATATTCTCAAATATATGACGTCACTTGTTCCTCTCCTAACTTCAACGTGTCAGCTTCTCTGCTGGCAGGAAGAACATGTCGCCATCCGTGACTTTTCCGCGCAGCCACTCATCGACTATCATGCTACGGAACACCACATGCAATTAGAAGAGTGCATAAATAATAATGAGTGGCTTGCGTATGACATTCCTCGCACGCAAATCAATATCTTAAATATGTGACCATTACGGACCGGCATAACCAAACCACGAACAAAATTGACCGTATAAAATATGCACACTTCAAGAGAGAAAGCGCAGCAACAGCAACCATCCTCTTCCGACGTGAACAGCAAGAGCGCTCGGAAGGGTGTTAGATGCTCATTTCTGTCTATTCGTCAAATAATTTACAACGTCCAATGGCCGAAAGTGCGTGTAGGCGATCATATCTTCCGCGAAATAGTAGAATTACAATCATCGCGCAATCCATGCTTCGAACACTCTACTGATCCACATACTCTTCTGAGGCTTGTTCTTTCCTCTTGCAATATGCGTGAACTAAAACATGTATTGTCTGAGCTAGGATGCGTAATGGATCTATATCGCACCAGACAGGAACAATTATCTATCGCTTACAATGTCATTTCCAATCGCAACGTTACCTGTAACGGTTCAAGCTCGGCTCAGTTCTACAAATCGGATGCAGAAAGCAAAGCTGGAATAATGAATTATGGCCGTTGTGTAAATAACAGTCATAACTTGCAGTCGTTGGCTGCTCCAGAGTGTTCCAGCGTATTGTCTAATGGGTAAGTCCGAAAGTGTATTGTTAAGATGAGCTGAAATTGGAAGAAGCGTCTTATGTGATTCAGAATTTCATGTATAAGCGAAACGCTTAACACTGCGTAAAACATTACGTAGATTGATCGTACGAACATAGAAAGGATCGCTCATTCATCTACATTTAAGTCGCTTTTTGCTGTGTGGTATTAACCTTCCATAGAGTTCATGCCAAAAATAAAATTGTGATGTATGCAAATTTATTTTAAACTTGAACTGGTATTGTTTCTCCCATATGAATGTCGTCATGTCAAAAACTAATCACTTATCCTTACTTATCCCTATTTTCATTTACTTCAGCAATGGCGGTGTGACAGCGGGCAACAAAAAAGATGTTGTCGACAACAACAAGAACGAGCATGATATACCTCTTCTGCAGACAAAGCAAGGCGATTGCATCTCTCCCGCTCATGTTAGATGCACTAACTTTGAGCAGGCAGAAGCATTTGATGCATCATGCAAATCATGGAGATCATGCGATAATAATAATGATTATGACGATGTCGAGCAGGCGAGTTCTTTGTTAAAGTTAAAGCAATCATCAAAAAATTATGACATCGAACAGCAGTGCCCTAAAGAGAGCAATGGTAGTGCCGCAACTCCAGTGAATACTCATCATCCGTCTGAAACGGACATACCAGCGTCTACTCCTTCTGGTGAGGAGTCAGCAGTTGACCCAACTAATCTTCCGGCGTTGCTGTATCATGCTGGGGAACAACCTGCTACTGTTCGCGCATATCGCCGCTGCTCAGAAGATCACAGTCTTGTGGGCCGCCAAACCATTCGCGATCATTTATATGATTCTCTGTCTACCAGTAGACTTCCGCGCAGCTGTCTCGACCGCCTGTTTCATGAGTCTTCTGGTTCTACCGTGAAGGATTATCCGTGTCGTAATGCTACTTCGGTTGCTAGACTGTCAGGAGAACGTGATAATGATGGCACCAATATGGGTGTTGGTAATGTTGATAACGCCCCCTTGGAAGCAGACGATGCTGGTGTATTTCGTAGCAATAATGGCAATGCAGCTCGGCCAGTTGGAGTTGGAGAAATTCCACAGAACACAAAAGCGTCTGGAACTATTGGATCTATGTTGGGAGAGCTGTCGGAAAAGGTCATTCCAGTTCCAGTTGTGACACCTGTAAAAGATACAACATCGTCCATTGCTAGACAAGGTGAGTTATTATACTTGTACGAGTGTCACTGGTACGGTGTACGATTCTGAAAATAAATTTGTCCTCACGACAAAAATATTTTGAGGTCCGATACTTCACTTCATCGCTGACATTTTTGGTCTTTTCCCAATGTTACTTCCAGCTCCGAATATATCGTTAAAACATATAATATTCTTTGTGACAACCTGGCTTCAAAAAGTCCTATGTGTCAAGCAAGTCCGACACAAAGGCATACCTCTGAAGGAGATCAAGAAGCAAAGTATGGTCGCTGAACAAAATTTGGTAGACGGTCATCGCGAGACGAAGCTTTGTTTCATTCCGAAACATAAATCACAGGAACTTGATGACATAATCGTGTTAGTGACACTTGGCAACATAATGGACTTACAGAAACACTCCTTAGACAGTCCTGTTTGCCACACCATTTGCGACAGCTTGGTCAGTTCAGGTATATCATCCCTGGAGAGAAGTTCTTTTCCAATGCAATATTCACAACTTGCATGGAAAATAAATTTGTCTTGAAGACAAATTTATTTTCAATCGCGGCAACATGACAAATTAACGACAATCAATAAAGGATACAACAAAGGGAGAATATTTCTCGTGATGAAGAAACATGTCACCTATAATGACAATGTACCTGTATTTCTTTCTGCAAATGACGGTATCCTCGACAGATATAGCCAATCAATTTCTGTAAAAAGCACCTTTAAGCCAGGTACTTCTCGCTTTCTACGTAGGAACAAGTACAAATCCTACAGCGCTATGGTCTACAGAGCCTCTACGTGTCCAGCAGGTAAACTTTCTCACTAAATAGCTACTATACTGATTCCTACCAAGATCCCTGTAGAAAAAAGTTTGGAAAAAAATGGAGAATTTGTGACCATAAGGGGTTGGGCACCTCCCGGCCCCGTTATCGACACTTCACTGCGCTTGTTTCGACCCGGGGCCCCGAGGGCCGATTATGTTGATGTTATCGTACGTAGATCCACCAGAAACGCTCCTTGGATGAGCCCTATTAAATGGCCGGCGCTCGCCGGACGTCACCGTCTAATATTGCCTCCATGCTGCCTTCCCTCGGCGGATTTGCCTGCGGCGAGAGCTTCAACATTAACATAATAGTCTATAATAACGTCAGCCACCGATCGGACAATAGTACGGCTATTAACTTGGTCTATTTCAACGGCGGCAACGGTGATCATGGTTGCCATGCCTTGAGCGGCGTGGTTGGTGCTGATCAACCTGTTGACCGGCACTGACTTTCGCATCTGAGTTTGACCACGAGACGGTAAATCCTCTTTATTTTTTTACGTGTTGTCGTCGCGGTGGAGATTTCCCGCCAAAATTTGAGTCATACCCTATTTATTTACCCTTGCCCAGTGTCACATTTTGAAGTGTATGTAACACGAAGCGGATTGATTGAGTTTGGTAGTGTCACATTCAGGGGGTTGAGTTTGGGAGTGTCACAAATAATTATTATCACAGTGCACAATCGTACTTTTAGAAGTAGTGGATGCAGGTGCCCAGTAGAAGCGTCTTTTCTTGCAGCGGCAACGAGTTCAGGGTTGGAGCAAGAATAGATTGGACGGTGGGTACAAGCAACATCATAAGCATTCATGAGAAGTGGCTTCTTGAGGTGCAGCTTCTTCTTTGGCAGGAGCGAGTGGTAACATGTTGCAAGGGAATACAAGAAGTGACTTGAGAGTGTAACATTTTTTGTGCGTACTGACGCGGACGCGCTAGCACACGAAGCGGCTAGTGCTCAGAAAAATAAACCTGACCCGCCAAACACGTGGGCGAACCATTATTTTTTCACACACTTCCAAAATTGGCCGCAGGGAAATCCGTTCGTTGGCTGACAAATGTACTCTACTTTATGCCCAAAACGATGATAGTACCGTTTTAGTCTATAACTCAGGAGATGAATCCTAGTCAAGATAGTTTGGGTTGCACCATCTGACAAGAAACAGATGTTCCATTCTAAGCTCTCTAGAGTAAATACTATGGGTAAACAAAAATGCATATCTCAGCGAGAAAATGAGATATTTGTACGATTCCCTTAAAAAATATTCGCATTTTAATACACTGTAAAGGAGTGTATCATTGGTTATTTATATCTTGAAATAGGCCGTCATGGTGGAGTACAAAAAATAGTTGCGTGCGTCCAGGGCGCGAGTAAGACAGGCTTAAGGTGCCAGACAGCAAGAGATAGTTCCTAAATCAAGGGTAAATAAATAGGGTATGTCACAAAGAGTGTGACCACGAGACGAGGCCATTTCTACGTATTCCTACGTTGTACCTATTACTGTCCACCGTTGTCCACCGAACACACACAATTTCCCTAAGTAACAGTGCCGATACGACGTTTGATTACCTATGGTTGAGTCTCGCTTGCTTCATCGTTTCCCGTCATTGAAAGCTCGAACTGATCATTCACCGCTCAAAGCAACGGCAACCATGGTCGACGTTGCCGCCGCTGAATTAGACCAAGTTAATAGCCATATTATCCGCCTATCGGTGGCTGATTGTTACTATGGATTATTATGTTGATGTTATCGTACGTAGATCCACCAGAAACGCTCCTTGGATGAGCCCTATTAAATGGCCGGCGCTCGCCGGACGTCACCGTCTAATATTTCCTCCATGCTGCCTTCCCTCGGCGGATTTGCCTGCGGCGAGAGCTTCAACATTAACATAATAGTCTATAATAACGTCAGCCACCGATCGGACAATAGTACGGCTATTAACTTGGTCTATTTCAACGGCGGCAACGGTGATCATGGTTGCCAGTGCCTTGAGCGGCGTGGTTGGTGCTGATCAACCTGTTGACCGGCACTGACTTTCGCATCTGAGTTTGACCACGAGACGGTAAATCCTCTTTATTTTTTTACGTGTTGTCGTCGCGGTGGAGATTTCCCGCCAAAATTTGAGTCATACCCTATTTATTTACCCTTGTCCTAAATACCATGCTAAACTAATCCTATAATTAAAAAAAATGTCCGCGAACGCATCAAGCTTCCACGGTGGAAATGGCGCGCCCGGATTGCACAGATTTGGGTTTGAGGATTTTTTTGGCCATCAAAACACGAAGAAGACACGAAGATCATGAAGCTGCCGCATGTTGTCACCATCCCATACCACACAATGAAGCAACAAAACAAGCATGATATTAATAAAATTTAGGAGGCACCATCATCGTCATCATCACTATCGTTGTCACTATCAAAATATTTGTCCAGAAGAAATTCTTTATCGTAGTTTCCACACACATCATCACCTGTAAGTTTGAGGCGCGTTGTTTGATGCTTCTGACGCGAGTCTTCATTGCGATCGTCAGAGAAGAATCGGAGGTAATGACTCAAAGCATTATCGTTGTCAATAAACTTATCGTCCATCATTTCTTGGAGGCACTTATGGCGGACAAGCTTCACGTATTGGCGTTTATGAGGCAGCGTTTTGTGCACGACATCACGGCTGAATTTATGGATGTCATCCGCTGTCACCCGGGAAGATTTAGTCTTAGTCGCCGCATCACGAACCTGCACATTTCTACTATCGATCGCACCGTCGATCGCCTTTGTTTCTTTGCTCTGTTGCAGATGATCATCCAATCTCTGGCACAAATCAATACTCTTTACATCTCTCCCTGCCTTCAGGTCGCTCTGTAAAGCCGCCATCTATCTCATCATCTGCTGCACTTTCGTCGCTATCCTTCTTGGCCGAATACCCCCTAACCTCCTTGGCTATTGCCTTCCCAATGGCTTTTGAGGCGCTCTTTTCACTCTTCAGGACATTTGCTGCTGCCAGTGGTAGATTCTGCAATGATTTTATCGGAGGAGGCATGTATTTGCACAAATCAGCAAAACACCAATCCTTTTTAATTTGCAACAGACGGATTAGAATGAAGAAGGCAAGGGAATGACTGCAAAATAACCAGCCGTTAGGACAATCGCATTTTGATTTCTCCGGGAGATACAAAACAACACTGCCGTCGGGTTTGAATGAAAGTGACACATCGTACACTTCACTCTTCATGCTTGGTGTACATTTGATCCGCAAAATTTGGATTGGTTCATCTTGTCCGTCTACCTTGGCAGTACCCAATGTAAGTGATTGAATATCTAAGCTGCCGCTCACAAATCTCAACCACGATCGTTCACGAATTCCATTCATTCCAGTTCCAAAGATTTCGTCAATGTATTTGCTGTTCACAGTTGGGACTACACTTCGGATGAATTGTAGTAAAATAGACTTGTCATTATTCCATCTCAATTCTGAGACACCTGCCATCGTCTCCCAGGAAATGTAAGACTTTGTCTTTAGGCTTCGTTGAGGCTGATGCGCTCTCGGTCCAATGGCTGCTTGTTCTCGTATGCTAGTCGCACTTGCTTGATGAGAGACAATCTTGAAGTTCCCTTCGGCATAGGTACTCCATGATAAACCATCCAATCCAACAAAACATTCTGTGGCAGTATTCCAATCGGGCAGTCCTTGAAATATATCTCTGAGTTCAGTGGGAGGTTGCGAGTTGTGTCCAATGGGTCTTTTGGTAACGATAGTGGTACAAGCGGCTAGCCCATGATGGCATTTATGTTACTACTGCTAAATTATGCAACGCATCTTCACTCCTTTGTCTGTATCTGCTGCAAAGCGCAGAAAAATGTAGCGTCCAATATTTCATGGCCAAATTTTGTGATCTATCCGTTCATACTCGCATTTCAAACCATTCCGTTCAATATTCTGTATTCTCATTCTGGTCATAAAAATCAATATGAAGACTCGTAGCAATCAGTACAATAGTCCAAAGAGGAGAGTCCGCGGAAAGATGAGGCAGAAGAACTCGCCATCCAAAAAGCCTTCAGATGACTCTCCATCATCTCGCTTTGCTGCCATCACTAGATGATCCAGTGACCTTGTTTGAATGGTGCCTTGCGGCAAAGATGAGAATCAACTGTGGGATGTCCTATCGAACCATTGCATACATCCTTGGGCTGAACGCAGAGAACTCTCATGTTGCAGATAGAGTGAAGTGGTGGGTTGATAGATGGGGCGAAGCAGGAGAAGATCTCTCTATTCTTGATATAACTGAGGAATTCCTTAAAGCAACTTGTCCTCAAGCATTCAAGGATGAAGGTCTCGACAATGTTTGTGCAATACCTGACGGCAAAGACTTCAAGATATTTACTCCACGGAAGAATACACTCTTCACGCGCGCGTGCAATTCTGATAAAGTCCACGCTAGTGCACATTCCAATGGGTTTAAGTTTTGAGCACACTAATTTATTCCTTGCTCGTGTATCAGAGAAGGCGCTCGTTGAGCTGTGGGGACCACGGCTGAGGAAGTGTCCACCAGGATGGATGATCTATCGGATCGAGGCTTTTGGGACACAGCACGATACTATCCCAATATGAACAGGCAAATCACCCCCAAATTCTTGAGTGGTCGCGGCCAATTCACCGCCGAGGAGGTGTCTGCTGATAGGACCATCTGCAAGTTGAGGTACACGTGCGAGGTTGCATTTTCTCGAGTGACGGATAGCGATGGGTTGAAGGATGTCATCCCGGCTTCATTTTACGGCATGTTGGATGCCATGAACCATTGGGGACACGCCAATGTAAATATTTGCAGGCCGCTAATGCCGCTAAATTAAGTCGTCATTATTATTCTTTTCTTCTGTTTTTGTTGCCGTAGAGTGTCGAAGAGAAGGCGAACCGATGATGTGTTGATGTGTCGATGTGTCGGGAGATCCGGGCAGTCAGCTTCTGCATGAATATTTAATAATAATAACTCAACTATGCCATAAAAATTGTTGCCGATGCACAGCCAGTCATGATAATTAACAGCGTCATCGCTCGTTGCAGTTTTTTGGTGGATAGTTTGCCGTGCATACGCATACAGTAGGTGACGACATGGTTGATGTTTTGTGTTCGGTGATGAAGGCAGGTTTGGAGCAAAAAGTTGCACAAACCCAAATCTGTGCAAAAATGGAGGGTTTGTACCGGGGGCTAAAGGGTTAAACTTAGTTACTGGCAGCCCCTTGTACCTTGGCCCACGTGGGCCGACCGTGGAAGCTTATGGCGGGTCGCTTCAGCTTCATTTTTTGCCTGCTTCCATGTTCACTAGCCTCGCTGACGCTCGTTAGCTAGCCGCTGCGCGGGTTTTCTAAATAAGAGAGGAGGCACCGGCTATCTACTACGATATTGATTGTGTCTACTTATATACATAGCAGTATTCAAATAGTACGTTATGTAACACTTTAATAATTATGTAATTCGAAAATGCCCGTGAAGGCCAAAGGACACGCCAAAGGGCCCGGACAGAACGACAGAACGACCGACCGAACGACCGACAGAACGACAGAACGAACGACTTAGCTCCTCTCATTATTTAGATTGTTGCGCTGATTGACGTTTCATTGGCCTGATCGGGCGGCGACAACTCATTAGCCTTTAGCAGCGTTGTAACTCGGAGTGATCATTCTTGGATCACGGCAACGCTGGAAGAGAGCTGTTCTATTTTTGGCCTTTCATCCGGCGGTCTACCGTTATCTTCGCATCGGAACAAAAAATTGCCACGACAGCGAGCGCAAGAGTCTGCTTCATCGAGCACACTGTAAACATTATATCAGCACCATCTCATTGACAAGATTGATTGTTTACTGAAAAGCTACAATGAATGACGCCACCGAGCAGCCAGAGGAGGAGGCGCCCCGAGCCCCGACGATCAACCCGAGAGCGCAAGCAGGTAGTTTCGATTTACACCGAGGCCAAAAGAGAGGCCGTCGCTTCCAGAGAGGAGAAGAAGCAGGCGGCAAAGGATTCAAGGAGCGTGAGGAGCACTAGGTAAGAATCTCTTTGTGTAATTTATCTGTGTTTGGTGGATCATCCTCGTGCGTCGTATCGTGTGTGCGCTAACAATAAGTAATATTTTTGTCATTTTTTGCCGCTCAGAAGCAGGAAGCGCAAGCAAGAAGAAGAAGAAGAAGTAGAATCTGATGTTGATGATGAAGATGACGTCGATAGAGAAGAAGATGATGATGAGTATGCTTCATCCGATGACGAGGATCTTCGGTCTGATGATAAAGATGAATTCATGGAGAGTGATGACCGTCCCTTGCCAAGCGAAACATGGGATTGGAAAGATGGAGCACCAGGTGCCGATCTGAGTTTACACCAATCTGTGGACGGGGACAAAATCTTTGGCTTTAATTATTGGTGGAATGGAGGAGGCACTTGTTTGGCTTGGGATGCACGAAGGTCTATCAATGGTGCGCAGAAGGCTTGATTATCCAGGCAGAGTAAGCGCTCCATCACGTTGGAGCGTGTGTTTGGTCGGAGTTCGAAAAAATTGTCTCAGGTACCATATCGTAAGTTGATTGATTCTAAATTTACTTCATCGCCTTAACATCACGATATTTATACATTGCTGACTGTTACTTGATGTCTGCTGCTCGATCGTTTAATAAAGACCCAAAAATGCTGCCTTGTTACGAGTACTTTGCGCAAGGCATTCAGCGTCATAAGTCTCTTGAGACGTTCAAGATTACCAATTTCCACCTCCCTCCATCATCTTGGCTAAGGAAGAACATCCTTCCAACTCTCGGTAATATCACTTCATTGAGCACGTTGGAGTTGTCCAACTGCAGTCTGTCTTCAGATGGCCTCTCTTCTTTGGTGGATTTTGTTGCTAACAACACGACACTTTTCACGCTCAATATTTCACGTACTAAAATTGAGCCGGAGGACACAGCAAAGGCTCTTGCCAAGGCACTCAAGAAGCACCCTTCTCTCTACAATGTAAATTTGGCATATTGCAGTTTCGCAGGCGGGAGGACTAGCGTGGATAAGATTCTTACTGCATGCAAGAATTGTGATACGCTGGAAATTGGGCATGAAGACTTTGATACGGAAAGCGTGGCGCTTGTAGCAAAATTCATCGGAAAGAAGAATTCTATCACTTCATTTTCTTTGAACGGAGCAGCCCTAAGTAATGACAACAAAAAGCTTCTGTCTGATGCTCTTGTGAAGAATAAGACGATTGAAAGCTTCTGTCTGCACTCCAATAACCTACAGCTACCGGGCATCCTTCGTAACACGAAGAAGATTGCCAAATCCTTCAGCAAGTTGACTCGTCTTGATCTCAGCCACAACAAGCTTCCTCTTGCAGGAGCCAAAATGATGGCACGCTTCCTCGAAAGTACAGAGTGCAAGTTGTTGATCACGCTCATCATGTCCAACAATCACTTGACTTCGAAAGGAGCGAATGTTCTGTTGCCGGCATTGAAGGAGAACACAACTTTGCAGCAACTTGATCTGAGCAATAATTGGCTCAACAATCAATGCTGCCCCGCGGTGATCGACATGTTGCAGAACAACTCGACTCTACTGAAGTTCGACTTGACGGGCAACAAGTCGTTGAAGACTGTCCAAAAGAGAGCAAGGCGCAGATGGGGATACGTAAATGGTGTTTTTGGGTTGGATGAGAGCCGGTCTACCCCACAAGTAGATGGTGGAAGGACCAAGATTGTCAAAGCAGCCCTTTTTGACACGACAAGCCTCGACTCCATTGCAGCTAGTAATCACACTTGTGCATTGTCCATGACTGGCTTTAATCATAACGACTCCTTTGAGGAGACTATGCGAAAGATCAATGCTCTTGACGCGAGTGAAGGAGAAAAAATTCGCTACAAAGTTGTCTTGGCGATCAACCATGTGAACACTGACCTGTACAATCCTCGCAGCTTTGATAGTATTCCATTAGAGTTGATGCCCATTCTACTAGAACTTCTTCAACAGAGGATTGGATACAACAGTTTCGGCAAGGATATTGCTCCGAAGACCATGCCAAGCATGGATGCAGTGAAATCGTATTATGGAACGTGGAATCCTCTCACACGTACGAGGGAAAAGACTTCTTCCAAAGACGTAGAGTGTCTTTCTCGATTGTACGAGGTCATCACATCATGGCAAAGCCTCCCACAACTATTTGCTGACACTGGGTTGGGAATTACATAGGTATTGTGTGTACCGACATGCACCTCTACCTCCCGAGCAAATGTGTAATACATAGAACATTGAACAATCAATTTTAGTTTAAGAATCTCTGTACTTTATCTTTCCATCTCCACTTCTACTTGGAAACAGATTCTCGTCTTCTTTTTTGTGTCTTCCAGAGGCTCGAATCTTGTACTTCTTTATTACATACGTCAACAAAATAGCCACCCCCAAGCCGAGGTAAGCACCTAGACCATATGACACACTGTCCACACTAGCTTCTTTGTAATCCAGCAATGTCTCAATTTTAGAGTCCACAACCACCCCAAACGTCCAATACTCTTTCTCCAAATGATTATAGACTGCACCAAGATCCCACGTTCCTTCCGCAGTCCAACAACTCAAACATTGATCAAGATGTGGGTATACAGCACCCATGTATCGCTCCCATTTCTTGGCCTCTGCTTTCCTATTTTGCTTCTCGTGGAAATCTGCTGCTCTCTCAGCCTTCGACCGACTCACATCATTGTGAACCTCCCACAGCCAAAGTGGAAACTCGGCCCAACTCTCATCAGGAGCATCAACTGTTTTGTCAGTCAGACGATTACAAGCTCTGGAACTTGCACTCGTCATACTGCGCAATAAAACGATTGGAACATTTATCGCAGTTGAAGAACATTCCCATGTACTCGCGCAAAACTAATCCCGCTTCCTTTGGACTGAACACTCGAATATTCGGGTGCAACTCACGCAACATCAAACCTCCTTGCTGTTCTGCAAATCCGACAGACGCGACGTGCAATAGTTTCCAAAAGCCACAAAAGAAACCCTGGTGATCAACACCTTTTGTACATGAGTTGCTGTACTGACTATCGGGGATGGGATGCTTATCAATAATAGCCTTCAAATTACTCGGAGATTGGGCGATAATATCCATGTTGATCTTCAACGTGTCAATCAAGCTCATGCAATCCAAGCTCGGGGGGTAATGAAATCGACAGCAAATCCAACCAATCCAACAACGCCGCCTTCCTCTTCTTGTCCAATGCATGATTGTTATTCCTGAATACTCCCATTTAGCAACCCTCGAGTGAATGATAATGCTGCATCGTTGAGAGTTTCAAATCCGTGAGTGCGTTTGATTGCTCGCTTCACAACCGGGATTTTCTTCAGGATTGTCTGCCCCACTCTTTTCTTCGGCTGTGCCTCAGGTCTTAGATCAGGCATCTTTTGATTCGACTTTTTATGATTGATTTGTGCCTTGTAGTTCTTCATATTGGCGATGAGTCCTTTGTCCGAACTGATCCATGATTATTGCTACTACCATCCCCACCTCCCACAATCGCCTGGATAGGATGTCGAATCTTCTCCTTCCGCACCATCCCCTTCTTCTGTTTTGCTATGTAGTCAGCGAACTTTTGTGCTGCATCAGGATCATCAATACGAAACGCTTGTGGTGGTGGACGAACAAAACTGCCACCACCTACCGCCATAACCACCTCTTCCAACAGTAAGTTTTTGTCGACGTAAATCCGCCTCCCTCTTCTTTTGTTCCCTCAATTCCTTATAATGATACCCAATTTCTTTCCCTTCTTCCAAATCTTTCTTTTCCATTTCCATCATTGTATTCTTGACGGCATCTGGCAGATTCTCCAGATTTTGCACTGAAGAGGATGGATTGGACATTGGCTTTTGCTTTTGAACCTGCTGTTGTTGCATGAGCTCTTGTTGCTGTGACTGCTCCTGTTGCTCCTGCTTTGGTAGTGGAAGTGATTTCGACTCGACTTTACTCGAAACAGCCAAATCAGATATGATCTCTTCAACAGAAGACGATTGTTCATTCGTCACCTCCCTTGCCTTATCCAACACTGCTTGATGATGCAATGGCATCGGACGTTGTTTCTCCTCTGGAAGTTGTTGTTCTGGAATTCTTGGCTTTTCTTGGATCGGAGGAGTCACGTCTCCATTCTGTTGCTGCTGTTGTGGGGTTACGTCCCCCTTCTGATTGTGAATGTCCCCTCCTCTTAACCCAGATTGATCCACATCTTGTTCCTGCTGCTGCTGTTGCTGCTGCTGTTGACTTGCCTTATCCAACACTGCTTGATGATGCAATGGGATTGGACGTCGTTTCTCCTCTGAAAGTTGTTGTTCTGGACTCGGAAGTTGTTGTTCCGGACTTCTTGGCTTTTCTTGGATGGGAGGTGTCATGTCTTCATTCTGTTGTTGTTGTGGAGTTATGACTCCCATCGGATTGTCCCCTCCTCTTAATCCAGATTGAACAACATCTCGTTGCTGCTCTCGTTCTTGTTCCTGCTGCTGACTCTCAACTTCTTCTTCTTCTTCTTGTACCCTCTCAATCATCGGAACAGGCAATTCCTCCTCCTCTGAAGTAGAAATTCGATTCATCTTCTGTGGACCACGTCGTGCCTCTCTTAATTCTTGTTCCATCTTTTCTCTTCGTGAAAGTGCCTTCACTCCCTGCTGCTGCTGCTGCGGCTGTGACTGTTGTTGTTGTTGTTGGTGGTGGTCATCATGTTCACTATCCGCAGGTTGAATTATTCTTCTCGGCATGACTTGAACTTTAGGGTTGACTACACCATGATTCCGAGTATAAGTATTAGCCTCCGTTTCATTCTGATTACTCCTATTCGAATAATTTTGTTCCGTCAGCACCACGCCCAATTCCTTCAGCGCATCAACTGCATCTTTTACCGTGCCATCATTATTGATGGCGATTGAATCATCTCTGTCGTTGGCGCTATTCTTATTATTTGACGTGCCATCATGATTGTCATTCTCATTGTTAGCAGCAGCGGCGGCTGGCTCAGTGACGTACGGATCAGTTTCAGTTGTGGTGTGTAGAAAATCTTCCTCAGACGCGACTACTTCTTGAACTTTTTCATCCTCTTCGCTCCGAATAATTGGATTGTCAGCCTGCCGCTCATCGATAGCTGCATTGCCGTGATTCGAATAAGGGGAAGTGTCGACAGCCATGGCTACGGCTATGGTTGGCAGAAGAGGCGAATTGGTGTATGGTACTGCCGCTGAAGATTTTGGTGCAAATTTGAATGCCGTCACGCTGGAAGAATTCGAGCTGGCCGCTGCAATACTGTTATTATCCGAGGAGGCAGCTGCTAGGAATAGTAATAGTAGACTAGTGGTGACGGATGGAAGAGATGATTGACGACATTGTCGTCGTCGGTGCTTCATGGTTGAGTAGTAGGGAAGGCTTTACCAGCGTGCATCATTGATCAGTGTCGGAACAAAAGATTTTGGGGGAGGATTTTGGGAGCAGTTAGTGGTGGTTGGCGGACTTTTTGAGATGGTATCTGAATCTCTGTCGCATCAAAGGACATGCATGCTGATCATATGCGAAAGTCGTACCACTAGTGGCTCAGTGGTACGACTTTCGCATATGATCAGCAATGCAGTAGGATTCATAGAAGACGGGCATCTGAATCTCGGTTTTGACGGACCTTTTGAGATAGATGCCTTCTCGATCGAATCTTTATTTCGAGCTAGAGATCGGAGTTAGTACCGTATTACGTCTAAAACACGACTACAACATAGGCCATGGTCGTCGAAAATACGTCATTAATAACTGATGTTGTATTTACTTGACTTTACTGTGCAGGATTTTGTCGGCGAAGTGACGTGAGTAGATAGATAGATACTTAGATGTTTTTAGTTGCTACTCCCTATATACTTATGAGGCACTCTAGCATGTATAGTGCCAGTAGAGAAAGGAGAACTTAAACCCGGCCCGGAGGGAATCCGGCTACCGGTCCCGAAGACGCCTTGTAGCTTGGGGCCTGCTGGGCACAGCACGAGCACGAACTGGTCGACGGATGTGTGGAACACAAGGCTTTATTTGGTGCAGGCAAAACCGAACTGTTGGAGGAAGTGGATTTTGGGGGTGGTTGCCGTGTAGGAATGGCCAGCTGTAAACATGAGTATGATTGGCGTGTATACTTCTTATAACTATAAGACTGTAGGTGGTATTGAAAAGCTACTTCATGATTCATGACTCTGCGGAATAATAATCTACTTTAACTTTAGATAATGCCAATGCTCTAGAGTGCTAGTGCGTGGTCAAGTACTTGTACTTAAAGCGAACATGTGGGCTATATAGGGCTTCAAGAAGTTAAAACAACTCAGATAAGATGTCACCCAATATTCCGAAGTTCAAGCCTCCAGGTAGTTCCTCCAAGCCAAGATCTTCTACCAGCAAATCAATGTGGCATTCAAAGGTGTGCCTTTTGCACCGCTTCACCTTGACAGTCTCACTTGTAGGACTTGCTGGACTGCCCTGTCTCCTCAGTCCGTTCAGAGCTACCTGATGCATATCGACGTCTTCGTCTTCGAGACGAATGGTGGCTTCACGTACACCCGGGATAGAGTAGTAAAGGAAAGGGTCTTGCTTCTTGAGGGATTTGAGATCTTGTGCAGAAATGTCCTTGTTCACGTCGACTTCGGTAGGAGTAGGATCGGCTGTAGATGTACATGTTTGCAAGCAAGAAGCGATTTCACGCGACTTCTTGTTGGCAGTGAGCATTGATTCGTTGTTGCTTCTTTTCATACTTAATGATGCTACTTATACAGAGTGAAGGATGTTTAATTTTATAATTGTTTATGATTATTGTATAACATTTTATGAAATTTCTGTTATATTACTTATGTAAGAATGTTGGTTCTTGTGGAGAATTCGTTTGTTCGGTAGTATGTAGTCGTGAATATTGTATGATGTGTCAGTAAATATTTGATCGTAGACTTGACAACTTTGCGAAATAATGCACAGAAAGTTAACCCTTAAGCTGTATATGCGGGATAGGGGGCGCTTTTGGTACTCTTTTGTTGGTGGCGCCCACATTGGCCCAACAACTGTGGATAATCGGATATCGGCTCAAAATATAGAGAGTCCGTAGGTAAAGTGACAAAAAATATACCTCAAAATGACCCTATTTCCTGTAAAATTCACCCCACACCTATACTCCTATACGAGTATATGTATATGTTGTGGGCAAGCCCGCATGCCCGATATAACGTTAAGCCTAAGGCCTATCCCAGGCCTATCCCTATCCACCTGTTAGATTACACGTACGTAGATACAAGTAGAGTACGGAAATACTCTAATCATTATCTTTTATCTCCTATCTAATCTATCAATAGCATCGATGGAGCTTGGGTATTTTCGGTTTCTTGGCCTGCGCGCCTTTTCCAGGGGTCACTCCAGCGGGGAAACGGGGCGCCCCCTCCATCATTTTTCTAGCCGTTTCACACACTTTTCAAAATATTTGATCACTTTGCACACCAGAACCATGGCGGAGGCGGCGGCTATGGTATGGAGCGGAACGTCGGTCGGCATCACTAAATGCCGGCGGCGATGTCCTCAGTGGACTGATATGACCTCATGACGTGAAGGAATTTCTGCCAAAGCGCCCAGAGCCTTTATTTTGGGTGTCGCCTACCCAAAATGACCGTTATTTTGCAACAAATGCAACAATGCACCGCCCCCCCCCATGAACAGAGGACCTTTTGGCCATATTCACTCTTCCATTACTACCCTATTCGATAGAAGTGATGATATAACAATAACTGACGAGTTGGTTTCGTTTTAATCCGTGAGGAACCGCCGATATGAGACCTCTTGATTGTCCAACGATACAGCGTGGCTTATCGCAAAAATACAGCACAACGTACAAAAAAATTAACGGAAATCTTAAAGTACGTCATGGTTTGCCCTCCAGGGGCGAAATTATCTACAATTATCTAGAGCAATGTCACAAGTTACTACCCTTCGAGTGTAATTAAGCAAATAACCAACAGTTTTTCCATCACCCCGGAATTAGCAAAGAGGCAGTGATATGAAATTCCAAACGGAAAAAAGACCATTACAGCGCAACGTACAAGAGGAGAGGTGTGGGGATGATACAACAAATAGAGCGAGATTATATTTACAACACGACAATATAGTGGGTTTGATGGACCTAGTGGCGTCTTGTCTCCATATGGTGCGGCTCAGGTGACATTATGGCCACGTTGTGGTAGCTTGTGTCAGTAATTATTACTTACACAACACTTTGAGGGAGGGCATTATATTGTACTTTGAGCGGCAGAGGAGATAATGATCAGGACTGCGGGAACACGCAACAATATTTTGATAATCTTGTGAGGAGGATTATACTTTAATGGGCTGTCATTGATGCTGTCTTTTGCTGGTACTCCTTTCATCATCACTCCAATACTACGGCTTTGGTGCTTGCAATCAATCTGAGGCGTCGGGTGACTTACAATTCAGCAGCAGTGGCAACGTGAGTGTTGATAACTGCGCCATCTCTTCGCAAGGAGTCGGTAATTTCCATTGCTATCATCGAGTCAAAGAGGCGGCATTCTGTGCATCCACTACGGAACGAATCTGCTGTGTGAAAGAAGATGAATAGGGTCTCAAACAAACAATATACCCAACCGCTGGTAGAAGGTATCAATTTGGAACTAGAGTTTTCAACCGTTTGTTGAGAAATACTGCACTGGATGGAGGGTGTGGCGACATTATCGAAGGAGGTTTGTCAGCTAGAAGAAAAGATAGTCTATTGGACGCATCTGGGGTGTAACATGTGTCTTCCTGTCGACCTATTCAACAATCAACATAATAATAACAATGTAGAACAAAATTCATGTAATAAACCTAATTTTAATGGTTGTATTATCATTGTAGACGCAACCTTCACCAAGCACTTACCATGTCTTCTATGTTACATGTTGATAATAATGTATGTGTTACAGGCCGCAGCAGATAATAAAGAGCAAGGTAGCTTTAACCTTGCGTTATCACATAGACACTGGACCATATTCATTGTTAAGTTAGGAGAATGCAATATTATGTGTACTTGCATAGGGTAATACCATCAATTGAGGTTTCATGCCCACACATGAATCTGGTCACTATCATAAAAATATGACACCCTCAAGAGACATGGCCTATTAGCAATGCCGAGGCAAATACCATGGCGTTATGACCACCCATATCGGTCATCTATATCAATATAAAGCAGGGAGTGCCGCGGGGGGCCTTATGAATCGATTATTGTATTCCCCCTACGACAATATTTGCAGCTTCCACCCAAATAGACCAAAAATCGATGCCTACGATGTGGTCGCAAATACGTTTGTTACTAAAAGATTTGGCAAACTTCCGAAAACACCATTGGATTCTGCATCAAAATATGGTCTAGAAAGAGTATTACCGATGAATTATATCCACAAATAATTGTGATATGGACTCTCTGCTCAATTGATGTCGAGGCAGAGGTCTTCGTGAGATGTGGTTTTTCACAAAAAAAAGAGCGGGAGGAGCGCGCAGGCCAATAGCTCAAAATACCCAAGCTCCATTGGAAGTAGGGAGATCGAGGATACTAACAGGTTATAGAGCCTATACAATCACCAACAATGAAGTTCATTTATGCCATAATTCCATTTGTGAATTTGGCAACCAACGAATTTGTTGGCGGCGCAACTCATGCGCTATTAAACAAAATTGTCATTGCCACACCTCCACAAGGTACATGCCATGACAATATTATTAACGGAGCAACAACACTACGTGGTGTAGATTCACCAACATTTATCAGTGACACACCTCCTACAAAGCAAACAACATCAATTAGGTACTTACCAGTCGAGGACGCCGACGATGTGTACGCAGCCCATGATAACATGCTACACAACTTGGATACTCTTATTAACACCTTTGACGACTCTGAGCAATCTACTCAGTATGAACCATTTAATTATGAAGACAGTGACGAGTATGAGGAATTAGTAGAAACTCTTCCACAACTCCAACACGACCTGGAAACAGCGGGGAAGATTTTTTTAGCAGCAACTCAGTGAAATCATATTGCATTTGAGGTTGAGGACGAATACAATACTGATGAAGAAGAGAGTTTCATGAAGCTTGAACCGAAGGTTGAGGACGAATACAATACTGATGAAGAAGAGAGTTCCATGAAGCTTGAACCGAAGGTTGAGGACGAATACAATACTGATGAAGAAGAGAGCTCCATGAAGCTTGAACCGACTGAGGTTACAGCAGCGGATATAGTGCTGAATGATAGCGCGCAGAGGACTCGTATTGGAACTAACAAAATTGAAATTGAGCAGTGGAATTGTGTTGAAACTAAGACAACTGAAGTTGAGCAGAGGAAACGTATTGGAACTCAAACAACCGATGTTAAGCAGCGGAACTGTATTGGAACTAAGACAACCGATGTTGAGCAGAGGAAATGTATTGGACCTAAGTTAGCCTAAGATGAACGATGTGGATCAGCAGAATATTATTGGAACTAACTCTGGAGTGCAGGAAAAACCGTGGTCGTTTATGATTGACGAAGGTTACCTAGTGGCTGATATTCCCGTTACCTTAATGCATTCAGGCGATCAAATGGGTCTGTATGGTAGCCAGTGGAATCCTGGGATCGACCGGGGTAACCCAGATGATTCAGTTACAAAAACAACCCTTGATTACCCCAATGATGTTGGAGACAACTTGGTCACGTCACTCATTGTAAAGTGGACTTCCTTTGTCCTTTATTGAAAGGATAGAGATGCTATTTGGTACAATCCGATATCGACTACGTGATATCGAATTGTGGGGGGGTGTTAGATTACACGTACGTAGATACAAGTAGAGTACGGAAATACTCTAATCATTATCATTTATCTCCTATCTAATCTATCAATAGCATCGATTGGAAGTAGGGAGATCGAGGATACTAACACCACCAGCTAAGAAAACAGGAAGAGTAGGGATTTTATCCGAACCTTTCTCTCTATCTCTATGTAGTACGCTTGTGCGTTCGGCTTACTTCCGGGTTTCCTGGGGGATGTAACCTTTAGTATCCTTTGAGTGCATGTATTGTAACTACTTCTACCTGCTTATGCGAAGCTATGGACGGAGATCATGCAAAACCATTTGTTTACCCTCAGTTTGGCCTGATTCTCGTGCGGATATTACTCATGTAACAGTCTGCCGAAATGAATAAGATTCTCGGGCGGATACATACTTATTACCACATCAACCCGAAAAGATGTATGCAGTGATAATAGTTTTCATGAATAGAATTGATTATTCGTTATTCGTTGGGAATCTGGTATATATTATGTAACAGATTTTTTAAATTTAAAGTACGTCTGGTGCAATGAAGCTGCAGTGCTCCGTTATCTAGGATGAGTAGTGCTTTGGAAGGTCGAGAAAGTGATGAAAAATGCAACGTAATGTAAGCATCCTCTTTGTCATTGCTCTTCGTTTGATTTGATTGATTCGATTTGTTGACAACAAATCTTGATCTGTTATCAACTTTATCCTAGAGTAGTCGTGAAAATAATATTGTATGATGTGTCAGTAATATTTGATCGTAGACTTAACAAATTTACGAAATAATGCACAGAAAGTTAGGCCTTAAGCTATACTGCCTGCGGGATAGGGGGCGCTTTTGACACTCTTCTGTGGGCAGCGCCGACGTTGGCCCAACAACCGTAAAATGACAAAAAATGTAAACTCAAAATGACCCAATATTTCCTTTGAAATTCTCCCCACACCATACTATGTTGTGGGCAAGCACACAAGCCCGCTACTGTTAATTAAGCCTAAGGCCTTGCCTATCCACCATCCACCAGCTGAGATGACAGTAGGAGTAACGAACCGAGTAAGCTTGTGCTTCGGCTTTATCTAAAAAGCTGTAGTATCTATGCTAGAGAGGCACGCCCACAAGCCCGATATCGTTAAAAGCCTACTGAGGCTAGAATGGAACGGGAAAAGCTTAAGACAGCTGTCTCATTTCCACGGGGCACGGTATTCAACGGTTGTCCTGAGGGCGTTCATAAGAGTAAGTCGATGGTCGTCATGGTCATTCCGTTTTTCATCAACTAACAGCACCCACTGATTGCACTCATCGTATCATTGTGTGCGGTTAGTCATCATAGCTCTAGAGTTAAGCGGCCAACATCCCCACCCGTTGACCAACTGGCTCTTAGAGTCGCACAGTGTTTCTGGGAGTGTGAGTTCGCATCAATATTTATTTAACCCACACAGTTTTGGCACCCCAACAAAGAAGTGAGTCTTTTCGATGTTGCGGTTTGTCTTCCGGGTTTCCCGGGGGATGACGTAACCTTTAGTATCCTTTGAGTGCAATGCAGACGAGCAAGAACCTCTAGAGATCCAGTGCTCGAACTTGACTCTATCTTTAGAGAGCCTACCTACTTATTCGCTTGTGCGTTCGGCTTCGTACAATATAAGAGTACAATAAGTACCATATGAAGACTCCAATTTTAGTACAATCCATTGACCATTGAGTAGTTTTAGATTTAGAAACAACGAACTGGCTACGTCTCGTCTTCATACTTCTTCTTTCTCAGTCTCTCCCGAGATTTATTTAGCAACTCAGTTGGGGCATTCACTCGCGTATCAGAAGTGAACAAGGCACTTCTTTCCGATAATTTTGATTTGATGTCATTCAACTCCATTCGTCTCGAGCTAGATGCCGTGGTCATTGCTGGAGGTTCTCGTGCTCTTCGTAAAGATGATCGGGGAGACGAACTTACTCCAAACTCAAAAGAGACTCGATTGCTACTTTCCCAAGTAACTCCCCCTCCCGACAGCCCTAACGTGATGGAGGATGCCTTCTTCCTTCGTTTCCGTCTTTTGACATTTGCGTCGTCTGTAGCACCCATCACTGGACTCGACCGTTGCTTTTTCCTACGTCGGGTCCTGCGGCCCTGACTAGCAGGTTCTGCTGCCGAAAATAAATCACCACCCCCGAACGATTCACCTTCATCATCTTCACTATCTCCGCCATAATAGATCGCTGATTCTTTCCAATCACCATATCCGTAACGACGAGCAAGATCAACAACACCTCGACTATTTGCACACTCTTCAATTGGCGGAGCGTCCATCGGATAAGCTCCCGGAAGGCGTCCATTGGAGCCCACACGTGTCATGACAGACTGAAACATTTTCGAAGCACCATAGCCGCTAGATGTTCCAAGAGACTCCTCATTCTCCTCCTCTTCGGATTCATCCTCCTCTTTTGCACCACTACTACTACTACTCCCTCGTTGCTGCTTTGTCTTTCTCTTCTTCTTTTGCCATGCTAATTGCTCTGCCGCACGACTCTCCCATGCTGCTTGCATGATTGCCAAATTATCCACTGTTTTCCAAAGAGGAGATTCCCTGCCGCCAGTACTACTGCTTGCTTCAGAGGACTTTGCTGGCTGTTGTTTGTGACTACTTCTGGCAAATGCTTGAACTACCCAATCATTAATCTTTTTTCGTTGCTTCTTCCTCCTTTGCTTTGGTGCTGCAGTCTGATGACCACCAACAGAATCATCAACAACAGATTCAACTCCCACATCATTATCATCATCATCCGCTTCACCACCATCCAAAAACACCACCTCATCATCAACAACAGCCTCTTCTTCTTCTTCTTCTCCCCCCGCCAACAACACACGTTTTGGCAAATGTGCATCCCCCTCCAATACCTCCCCCAAAAACGACATTGGTTTTTCCACACGATATTCCTTCCCCAATCCATACTTACGTCGAAAGTCCACACTCAAATACCTATATTTCACTTCGGACAATGCCCCCCCACTCCCCTCACCGGATTTAATTGCCTTGTATAATTGTTTTAATGTTTGGGATGCTTGTAGGTCTGCACGTTGTTGTTGTTGGGCATTACGTTCCTTTGCTTGTTGAGACGCATCCTTGTTCTTTGAAAATACACTCCTAATAACCCCCTTATTCTTCTTCTTTGGTGGATAAATCCCCCTACGTCGTCGATCCTCCTCCTCCCTACGTAATCGATCACGTTTCCATAACACCTTCGGATCATAAATGTGCAATTTGAGTAGAATCGATGCTGCAGTTTTGTAGAGTAGGGGGATGTAAGCGTGAATCCATTGGATGGAAATGAGTGTGAGCGATGCGACGATGTGTCCCCTTGGTCCACGTCGGACGAGGAAGCGGTAGTAGGCGTTTGTGGGTGTTGTGAGTGGCTGTTGTAATGGTGGTTGTGGACGATGGTTGTTATTGTTGTTGGCAGTGATTGGGGAGCCGGAGTTGGGTGTAATAATAGCCTTTGTAGCAACAGCGATAGGCTCTGGCTCTTGCTCTATTTCCCCTTCAGATGATTCTACCACTACTTGCTCTCCTCCCCCCTCAATGGCGTCATCATCAGATTCTTCTTCGTCATCCACTGAAGCTATTATTTGAATTTGTTCATCTTCGTCACTCTCTTCCTCAACTTCTTCTTCACTCTCTTCTTCTTCCTCTTCTTCGTACTCGTACTCCTCCTCCTCTTCTTCATCACTCTCTTGATCCAATCCAGCAATCAAACTTTCCACCATTTGATCAATCTCATCATCATCCATCCCTCCTCCTCCTCCTCGTGTCGTCAAGCTATTCTGTTTTGCCACAGAAGATGATATTGATGATGATGAATTGCTGTTGTTATTGTCAATTGGTATATTATTCATTTCTGCAAATGAATTACCAGTAAATGATGGTGCTACACGAGTAGTAGAGGACGTAGTTGTAGTTGTTGTTGTAGATTGATCACCGTTCCCAACAGCAGTAGCAGTAGCAGAGGAGGATGATGATGCAGTTTCTTCACAGGGGAATTCATCATGAAGTGTCACTGTCGATCGTCTTTGCTGTCCACCACCACCACCACTGCCCAATGAGTTTGTACTATGGCTGCGTCGAGAATTAAAATTGTGTCCATGGTGGTTGCTGCTGTTGCTGTCATGATGTGGAAGACCCTCCACGCCGATGATAATTGCACCACTGACAACAAGTGAAAAGAGCAACAACATTTTTTGCAATAGTTTGACCACCACAGCTGAGCGTCGATTCTTATTACGCTGGTGGCAAGTGACATGACGACGCCAAGATTGACAAGAAGTTGTCTGCCGCCTCTGCTGCAATAGTGGTGGTTGATTCATTGTATCGTGTACAAAATTATGATTGTGTGTGATTGATAAGTGCGGAAATAATAATGTCGATGCACACAGATTCAATTATTTGTGATTCCGGTCTCAGTTTTACGATCAAGACGTATTACTTATTGAACGTAGATGATGATCTATATCTGAAAGAACAGAGAGATTTATATTAAGATGTGATGAATTAGAATCGAGATATTGTATCATGCATGTACATCGGGTAGAGAGACATCAAAAGTTGATGGAACTGCATCGATAGAGCACGATCTGTCAGTTGTTCGAAGGTTGTTAGTCCAACCGAATCATCGGAAAAAAGGACGCACCTTCTTCGTTGCTGATATATTACAGAGCACTGCTATAGTCTGCCAGAAATAAGATCAAGATGGACCCGCAGTTCTAAAGATAGGAATACATCACTACTTTGAATTTCATGCTCTTTGCCTCCACGTTCGAGTCTTCGAGTTGGTTGAGATGTGAGATGTGAGAGAGTTGGATTTTTTGCGGGAAGACGGATAAGATGGGCATCTTCGATTCCCGTCCGGCTCTCATTTCTCGCTCAGCGAGCCGGCCCGCCGGCCATTCACAGACACAGATGCTTTTCTTGTTCAAAATACCTAAATTGTGTTTTTTTTTTGTGCACCCTCCCATGGTGGCGAGGAGCTGTGTCGCTTTGGACCGCGTGCGCTCTTGCGTATGTTGCAAAAAGAGCCCTTTTATCCTTGGTCTGGTTCTTTGTAGGAGGGGTGGCCTCAACCTGTCCGCGAAATCGTTACATGTGTAACTGCTGGCTTCCTCGCTGATGACGTAGGAATTTAATTCCTACGTAAACTTGTACTAGGATCTGTAACATCGGGTTACATGGGTAGGGAGGCTGAACCTCTACGAAAAGTCTAACATGAAATAACCCCATTATTAATGAACTCAACCAATTACATGCAACTTTCCAACTACATCGAGAATCAAATTCTCTCCAATACGCTTTGCAACCTCTTCCTTGTTGTAATCTGCATCATATAATTCGACATCTTCATACTCACCAACTTCATTCTTCCGGAGCATTCGAATGTCTACCTTGTATGGCGTTGTAGTAGTCAACAAGATTCTTTGTCTCTTGCAGGAGCTGGAGTCCCCAGGAGTTGAACTGTGTATCACTAATTTTAGTGAACTTGATGGCATCTTCCATGTCGATGACGGAAAGATTAGACCTTCGTCTCAGTTCAAGAGCCCTCGAGAGAGTAGTACGCCATTTATTCAAACAGGTGCCTGGATTGCTACCACCTTTCTTCAGCCTTAATGTTTTGCAATCATTGCAAACCATTCCACCATCTTTACCCGGAAAGACTCCCCTCTTAGTGCACGACCTTGATACAATTGATGGAGCGCCAGCGTAGACACCAACAATCCATCCCTGCGTTGGCAGTGGCCTGACGTAAGTCGCGTACAGTTTGACATGACTTGTCTTATCCCCATTTACTGAGTTGAATATTCCAGCACATGCTGATTTCCTGAAAAGAGACAACAAACAACAAATCATTAACTACAGATGCGTTGAAATAGTACACACAAAATAGCATGAGCAACTTACGCAGAATCCAAGACACCAGCAGCCTCCACATCAATTATGTCTGTGGTTGAATTGCGAGGTTTGACCTCTGGTTTCTTCTTCTTCTGTATTGGATAAAACTTCGTCATCGAACTACCAGTCTGTGTCTTGTTCTTCTTGCCCCTTTTCTTGTTCTCTCTCTTTTCACCTTCACGAGCTGCCACATGATTCAAGTGTCCTTGGGTGGTCAAGTGACCACCCGGCCCACTCCAATTATAAACATTGAATTTTGGTTTCATAGAAATGATGCCGTTTGTCCGTCCAGTGCCAAGACAAAGAGCACATTCAATCCATTCGCCATTTTCATCGATTCTGCGGATATCTTCTCTGCATGCAATTTTATCGGGCCATGACGGAGGGGGTGTTGTGTCAGTGGCATCAACATTTTTCAGCGTGATTGTCCGTTCTTTGGATTTAGTGATGTTGCCAATGCCAATGCCATCCTCCTTTTTGTTAGACTTAGTAAGAGGTACATCAGACTTGTTGCCGTCCGCTGCCGCCATGTTGGATTTTTTTTCGGGAACACCAGGAGGATGGAGGGAAGATACGGCAGATTCTGTTGGTTGACTTTCAGCGGCGGCAATCACTGTTGCTGGGGGGGCAGGCGGATCATTGACGAGAAGGGGGGAGGTAGATCTGGAGGTAGACGGCAGAGATTCGGAGGGTGCATTATTGACGGAAGTTGTGTCATTAATATTATTCATAGTAGATGTTTTGACAAGACGCTGCGTTGCAGGGGACGACCCATTCTCCCCATGTCGCTCCGCCTGTACCTCTTTGGACGAAACAGCATTCGACTCAATTTCATTATTGATGTTGTTTTGGGCAATGGAGGTGTTGCTGTGACTTTTTTGGTTGTCGACATATTTTGGATTTACCTTCCTCAATCGTTTCGAGCCTACTTCTACTGTGTCCCCTCTCTCTTTACGCTGCTTGTCAGCCCATTCATCATACTTCATTTTGTTTGACGACATATTGTTGATGATCTATGTTGTCTATTTAATGTTCCATGGTGAATCTCTCTCTCATGGACACTATTATTTTTATTTGATGGTCGGTGGTGGTGGCTCGGGAAACTTGTCAGCCAAATCGTTACATGTGTAACTCTCAGATGTCTCGTGGCTGCCACACTATTAGCAAAAATGGTTACAGGAGTAACTGTCCGATGTCTCGTGGCTGACAACTTGGTTACTTAGCGGAATTAGTATGGTTCTACGTACGAGGCCACCCCTCCTTTCTTTGTGCACCCTCCCCTCGTGGCAAGGAGCTGTATCGCTTTGGACCGCGTGCGCTCTCGGGTGTGTTGCGAAAGGAGCCCTTTTATCCTTGGTCCGGTTCTTTGTGCACCCTCCCCTCGTGGCGAGGAGCTGTATCGCTTTGGACGCGTGGCCGCTCTCGCGTGTGTTACGAAAAGAGCTCTTTTATCCTCCTTTTATTTTTGCTCCTAAATAGCCGTTTCGTGCGGTTTATTTCACACCTTTCCGGTTCCATCTTGAGAAAACCGTTGAGAAGGTTGAGAAAACTGCTATTTATGTGTGTACATATATATGGTAAATCCCCAAACACACACCGTTTGGTCTGTGGAAAATGATTATGTCAAAGGGAATTCTCAATTCTCATCAATAAGCGGACCGTTGACACCATGCCTGCAATAGTGAAAATCTGAAAGGGATAAAACCATTTCCTTTGAGATTTTTTGCCCTTCAGGTTTGCATTCGCTACACACGTTTTAGCAAGCAAGTTAGAGCCGCTTCGTACGAGTCTATTCTCATTCCAAATAGCAAGCAAGGTAAGGCCAACATGATTCAAAACTAAAAAGAATAAAACCATACCCTTTCAGATTCATGACGCTTCAGGTTTGCATTCGCTTCCAACAACAAGTTAGAGCCGCTTCGGAGCGTTCGTTCTCATGCCAACAAAAATAACTGTCCGCAAGACCCATTTCGGGGGGGCTAGCGGACCAGCAAGCCGAGCTGGTCCGGTCTAGTACTTACGAAGTTTACCGTAGCACAGAAATAACCTAAAGCCACACACACAACTTCGATCTTGATTGCTCATATATATTATCAGCCACCGTGCCACCACCTTCCAAATAGCTCGAATCGAGCATATCATCAACCTCATTGGAGGACTTTTGTTCACAATTGATCCGTCACTCTTGAAGAATTCGAGCTGGCCGCCGCAAATCTATTATTATTCGAGGAGGCAGCTGCTAGTGCTAGGACCTACTAGGTAGGAATAGGAATAGGCATAATAGTAAATGTAAATAGTAGACTAGTGGTGACGAATGGAAGAGATGATTGTCGTCGTCGTCGTCGGTGCTTCATGGTGATGACACAAGTATCCTCCCTTCAGCCAAGAGCACAACTGGTTCATATAGCAATGCTCTGTTATGATCTCTCCAACACCAACAAGAAGTCTGCGTCTGCGCTTTCAAGTAAGGGTAAGGTTTAACCGTAACGAGTGACGGTGGCGATCCAACACCCGACACAGAGATGCGGCTCTGTTTTGTACATAACCAGGTTAATCTCCAAACTCCGAAGGCGAACGAAAGTAAACTCAGCAATCATCAACACTCTCTAGAGAGAAGCAGAACTCTCCAACTGCAAGAGAAATATAGGAGATGCAGAGATGCTACTACGCCAAGCCTACGCATACGCAAGCCAACTCAGTCTCATACTGTCCAGGTAGAAGTAGAAGCGCAACAATGACAATGAAAAAATGAAGAGATGATAATCAAGCTAACCCATGCATCATTGGTTAGTGATAAGTATTGTGCAGAATATTGTAGATTGTAGGAAATTAAGTTGTTAAACAGATAACCTTATTCTTATTGGTCTTATAATCACTGAACTCTACTGAGATATACCCACAGCAAGCCCTTGTAAACGACGCCTTTGCGCACATATATCAACACAGAAACAACCAAAGGAACTTTTGCTTCGCAAATCAGGCAGTGCATCCGCTGAGTTGTGAGAAGAAGTTGAGCTGATGTTATGATGTTCCCATTCCCAATCCCAGCATGCTACGGAATCTCATGCATCAATACCGAGCTACTTCAATATATTTCTATGTTTTCTTGCAACAAGGCAACCCTGTCGAACACTTATTGCTTCCTCTATTATTAAGCTTTGCTTGCTGGATGAATGAGTTGTAAAAAATGGGTTGTGGGTCTTGGGTTGCTTTTAGATCGTGGTGCAAGGATCCCACTGGAAGAAGTCTTTTGGCAGGAGATGCATATTATGCAAGCGGCGCAAATAGCAGCCGCTTAGTCATGCTCGAAGGTGAGTTGGGCTAAGAAAATATAAATGTGTTTGTGAGAAGATGCTTCGTCTCTTTTTCATCGCACATGGTAGATTAGATTATTTTCGTTTGAGTTATGTACTAGAGGCTGGTCATAATTTAGAGCCATAGACATAGACATAGACAAGCAGTCGTCCCGACGAAGATTTTCCGTCCTCATTAGACGACAAAAGGGGGCAACGAATAGCTCATCAAAAAGACTTTCTTCTTATTCTTACTACTTCTATTTAATTTACATTTACACTTACACTCTTGACCGAGAATCTAGCAGGGCACGATACACTTCAACGTTAGCTTGTTTGCACTGCAAACAGTAACAGTACACTTGTAAGTTCGGCCTTTGTTCGAACTAGAAACCAGTTGCACAGGTTTGTTACTCTTCAACGTTAATTTGCACTGCACTCGGTAAAACAAATAAATACAAAGTTAATTAGATTAGATATCTATATACGATACTAAAAGGGGCCTGTGCTGCACTCGGTACCTGGTGAACTGGGTTGGGTAATGCCTTTTTTCGTACCATCATCAGGTTCAACCAAGCTCAAGGAAGAGGGGCTATCACCAGGGAAATACCCCAAAGTGATATCTGTAAAACCGTCGCCATTGTCATACTCGACCAAAATAAAAATCATTCCGTCTACGTCTTCGTATACAGCTACGAGGATCAAATCCAAGCAACCCCTTGCATTATCACTGCCGATTCTCACAGTCACCTCTCCAATTTTCGTATCTACATCTGCAGCCGTGAAATAAGAGGAAATGTAAAACTCGTACCTGATCGAAGTCGATGGGTTCAAACCATCAGTCACTTGCCCCCCAGTCATTCTAAAGAAAGCACCAAAATTAGTCAACGATGGAGCACTAGACAAGGATGGATTCAACGAGGGAGCCGAAGAAGGTTGTTCACTTGGCTCAGATGAAGGAGCACTAGACAAGGATGGATTCAACGAGGGAGTCAAAGATGGTTGTCCACTTGGTTCAGGTTCAGATGAAGGAGCACTAGATACTGATGGATTCAACGAGGAAGTCGAAGATGGTTGTCCACTTGGCTCGGACGAAGGTGCACTAGATACTGATGGATTCAACGTTGAAGTCGAAGGTTCTTGACTAAGACTAAGAGATGGTGAAGTCGAAGATTCTTCACTTGGAGCTTCACTTGGTCCTGAAGACGGTGATGGGATTGGTGCATGAGTTGGTGCGACCGTGGGCTTCTTTGGACCCCAACCCCAGCCATCTCCTGCCCACACATTTGTATTCCATGCATCTCCACCCCAACCGTTGAGCACCCAATGGGAAGGACCCTTTCCTGACCAAGAGCTGTCCCAAGCATTGACTGGCTGCAGAGTTGGCTTTTTAGTAGGTTTCGGACCCCAGCCCCAGCCGCCCCAAGAATTCCATTCGTTTTGATTTTGATTCCAATTCCAAGCAGGTTTGTTGTTCCATCCGTTCCATGCATTTACGGGACGCCTTGTCGGTTTGCTCCATCCATTCGCTGACGGAAAGCCTGCTGCAGTAGCCCAAGTTGGCTTCTTTGTTGGCTATAAATATGTCGGCATGGGACGGATGGAGGATGTCAGCATGACGTTTGGTTGTTTGAGCGGAAATGATGAAGAATAAATTGTTGAACTTGCCTTTGACCAGCTATCCCAGCCACCACTTGGCTTACTCCATCCGCTGGGCTTACTCCAGCCACCACCACCACTTGGCTTGTTAGAATGCCACACCATTTCCCTGATTCTTTCAAAAGGCACTCAAAATAATCGCGAACGGGGAGGGACCCGTGAAGCGCCAAGAACAAAAACGAATACTCAAGAATCCAGGGTTGTTCACATTCGTTTTGAGAAATTGCGGGAAGCCCTTAAGTGTAGAAATCCTTAATTATTGCGGGAAGGAATTTTGTTAGGGTTAGTCATTGTTACATTTTGTTACACCAACATAACAGTGTTCGAATATCGTCACACAAATGTTACAGCGATTCTTTTGGCACCCTATCGTTTCGAATCGTACAACTGACTCATTTGATCGAATAAGTAATGCTGCCCGCATAAGCTATGATACGGCTAGGCAATGCTCTAGAGAAAAGAATTTTATTAGCTGAAGTTAGTGAGTAGTGAGAAGAATCTGCCGCTGACCCCATCGCCTGCCTCACGCAGGCATGGGGTCGGCGTTCGAAAATCAAGATACCTGTGCCTTCCTGAGGTTGCTGCTCACTGTTCAGCCTCGGCTGCGTGCTGCGCCTATGTACAACTGCTTTATCTCTTCTCTTTTCCTCGCACACGGTGCACCCTAGTTAGAATGCCACACCATTTCCCTGATTCTTTCGAAAGGCACTCAAAATAATCGCGAACGGGGAGGGACCCGTGAAGCGCCAAGAACAAAAACGAATACTCAAGAATCCAGGGTTGTTCACATTCGTTCGAATTCTTTTTAAGTGTAGAAATCGAAAATTATTGCGGGACTCCATTTACTTAGGGGGGGAGGCAACCTTCCAAAACTCTTGCTCCTTTCCATCACTTTCATGTTCGTTCGATTGATAAGATCGCCACTCGCACCCAATGATACTCGCACTTTCGAGTTCAATCGTTCGTGGTTCATCGTTTGACTCAATCGAAAGCTACCATGTCCATGGCCACGGCCGTCAGTCGACGAAGCGGAGAAGATTGCCGTGTGAATCGTTTTGCTTCAATTTTAATCAATTCAAATGTATCATTAGCCTCCTAGAATTTGACGACATAGCATGCACATTAAGATTTTGGCCGTGCTTTTGGAGCTCGAAACGCAATGTCAAAATATTATACAATCATTGGAGGAACGGAAGTCTATCGAACTGATGATCACATGCCAATGCCTCGTGGAATAAATTAGAAACTGAAGGCAGGCGAAATCCAGCTTGCCCGACAGGAAGAGAGTCTGCAGGACCTCGTTGAGAGGAAGACGTGCCAGAGCTGAAGAGATTGCTCGAATAGCTCAAGAGAAAGAGGAACGGAATGCTCGCCTTGCTCAGAGGATGAGAATGATCACCGAGAGGAAGTGGAAAGTGATAGAAAGGTTCAAGAAGAGGATGATTTGATACTGAAGCAATTATTAGTCTTACTCTTACAGCTTCCGAGTCTTACTAACTGCGAAGATTGCAGCACTTTTAGCACTATCGTACAATTCATTATCAAATCATGAGAAAGAAGATTGATCGAATGAGGCAATGCTCCACGCACAGCTATGATCCTTGCTCCCAGGCACAATGCGAAGAAAGGTTTTAGTAGCTTTTAACAGCTAGCAGCATTTAATGAGTATTGAGACAAATCTGCCGCCGACCCCATCGCCTGCATCTTGCAGGCATGGGGTCGGCTTTCGAAACTCAAAATCTAAGATACCTGTGACTTCCTAGGTTGCCACTCATTTCGCTGGCGTGCATGCGTCTATCTATCTGCTTTATCTCTTCTCAACACTATTTACTCTCTAAATAGCACCGGCGCACGGTGCACAATAGTGCCGAATGTTCATACTAATAATCGCCCTCCAAACTTACGCAGTGAAGTTTTGGGAGAGCCAGAGATACTGTGACTTCCGAGGTTGATGCACCTATGTATCTGCTTGAACTTCTCTCTATTCTACAGCGCACGGTGCATCCTAGTTCCACCCACTAGGTTTGCTATTCCACCCACTAGGTTTACTGTTCCAGCCGGACCATTTGTTTGATGGCTACGAAGATGAGGGAGAAGCACACGACATGTGAGAATCCTTTGTTATACGGAGGAGCAAGAACACTTGACGATAAACATATATAATTTACTAACCTTGCTATTCCAGCCACCACTCGGCTTTGACCAACTATTCGTAGTCGTAGGCTTATACCACCTATGCCAACTGTCTCCATCGCTGTTCAATATTCTTGACACTTCCGAGTTGTTGTTTTCGTTGCTGCATTGAATATCCAAACCACAATTATACAATGCACAAATCTCTTCGGCAGCGGATTCTCCATTCTGGATTTGTTTGCAGCAGTGTAGTTTGTTGGATCCGGTACATTGCGCGTCTGATTCTTCGCTGCCTGCGGTGGAGATGTTGATGATGGACATGCCCAGGAGGGCGAGGGAGGATACTTTCATTTTTCTTGATGATTTGGTTCGTTTGATAGAGGAAGTGTTTTATAAATGATAGTGCAGCAACAACATTGTCTCTCTACCTCTACCTGAAATGCCAATGGGTTCTACTAAGTGTCTGATGAGCCTCTCAACTAAAATAGAACTAGAACTAGAACAGCGCTTAATGGATTAGAATAGCCTTTTCAATCAAAATTGGCAAGTAATCTCGCCGATGTTCTTCAGCAGATAATGGTGAGGCTACCCTAAATCGTCGTTCAGCTTGGAAAATGGCCGTGCGAAACTTTAGGGAAGCCTGCCCGTACGTGCGAATCTTTCTATGGTATTCAAATCTTCGTTCAGCTTGGAGAAAGTGTAGTGGGCAGTATTTGGCAGAGAAAGATGGTACAGACAATCCTGGAAATCAAAAAACCAACTGCCCTTCCCGGTACTCACTTTCGCAAAACACAAGCTAGAGCTCACCTAGTAAAATATCCGCGACCGGGACTAAATTTTTGCCCCTTCCAGTGGCCAAATTCAACCGCTCCAAGCACCATGCATCACCTCGTTGACAAGATAAAATCGCCCAAGGAATGGGTGTTGGTTGGGTCATCACTGATGCCATTCCGTTGTTTATGTATATTATGTGGGCTAAACATAGTCCATTTTGATCATCTTCATCTTTGTGTGCCATCGCCATTGTGCTTTTTCACTTTCACTCGCACCAAGCCCGACATACGTACAATTTTATTGGTGGTAACTCGTTTTGAACTTTTTGCTGTGGTCTCTCTGCACCCCCACAAATATTATCTCAAGTCTCATCGGCAGCCCAACAGCAACAGGTCGGACACTCCAACAGGGCCAAGATTCCGAGGTCGTATTATGAGTGATAGGTATTTTCAGCAAGAACTAGCTGATGGCAGAGTTGCAGTGCTTGCGAGGTTGTCACATGTCGTCACAGCAAGATGAAAAACTAGCATGAAATTCCTCTCAAGAACAAACGAATATGGAATCAATTCATTCGCAGGCAAGCTTGAAAACAATAAATTGCGTTTATCTTAAGGGGGAGGTTGGAGTTGTGGAGACAAATTGAGAAGCAGCATGGATGGCATGGGTAGTTTGGGGTTGGTGCGAAGATATTATTATTATTATTATTATTATTATTCAGAGGAATAACACGTTGAGTACAAGTACAAGGGTAGAAATGGTTGTAGTGACTGTGCATCCAACATTCCCGCAGATTGCAGCAGTAGGCACAGCAATATAGCATGAGGATGGGCAGTAAGTTGGAGAAAATACATTACAATCAACAGTGAATCCCAACATATCTCCTTATGGTGCGATGATATAACGATATAAAGACGTTAAAACATTATAATATAATGAGTAGTGTTGGTATCATTTCTCTTTACGAATTCTATATCCTCTCCTTGCATTACCCATTCAATCAAATTCTCCTCTAATTTTAGTACCTTCACTAGTAATGACCGTATAAGAAGGTGATGAGTTGCGATATTGAATTCTCTTATTCTTATGATGCTTCTCAATCTAGTGTTTTGGTGTTGGTGGTGGTGGGTGGTAATGGAGCCAAATGTCAATCTGTTTTGAATTGAATCAATTTAATTCGCATCTAACCGATAATCCATCGACATATTTAACATTAACAGGAACGAGTAACGATGTCGATGTGAGCTCTTGCTCTTGTCAGCCACCAAAATTCACACACTGATGCTCGTGTCCTCCGCTCACACTCGTAAGACAAACCCCACCGGACAGAGACGTCAATCGGACATGCCGGAGGATGTTCCGACTTGTTAGACACAGCGCAGAAGGCAGAGGTGCGTCGTGACGACCGATTACGTTGAGTTGTGTCGATGTCGCTCATGATTGTAAATTATGTGTTTTTCGAGAGCGAAAAAACGAAGAGAAGCGGATTTCGGCGACCGGCGACAAACGGTTGATAGTTCCTCGGAGGTTCCTCGGGCGATTTTAGTTTTAAGAGTCGATGGGGATGAAACAATCAGCGGTGTCCATAGAGGGCATGGTTGCCGAGATATGCCATGGTGAATCTCCACCGATTTTACATGGTGCTTACTAACAAAAGGCATTTCAAGTTAAAGAAGGTTCCCGGGTTCCCGTGAGAAGAATAAGAATGAGTGAGCCGGTGCGGTGAGTGATCGTGAGCCGGGCGTTGCGCTGGTATGTAGGTAGGCAGTTGGTTCTCGCCTGACTATTAAGTACCGGCGACACCATCTCAATCTTCTTTTCAACGTAGGAACTCGTGCAATGTTGAAAAATAGCGCGAAAGCGAGTTGAGTCAAACTAGATCGTCCGTATATCAATAAATCTCTTCTTCTTGGTTTTGGGTACATTTGATAAAGGATCCATCTGCTGCCACACAAACCAATGACCCATCAATGATAGCCACCACTAAGAACTCAAAGCTCCCCGTGACCGTGAGTTCCAGTTCCAGATCTTCCCACATCCACATGCTACCCCATTGATCAAGAGAACTTCCCATAAAGTGGTAGAAGATAGACGAACCTGGTGTAGGTGTAGGTGTAGGTGTAGGGGTAGGGGTAGGGGCATGGCATGGACCAAACGATATACAGCTGGATCCACCTCATCTACAGTACACGCAGAATCATAGCCACTGCCATACTTCAAATATCGCCGAGGATTATTTTCAAGCGGAGGATATACATCCATAAGGTCAAGGTCATCGTCATAATAATGATAATGATAGCCTGATAGCGAAACAATCTATTCGATGCGGCACAGTACCGCTACCGCCAAGGCTGGAGTTTGTGACAGATGTGCACCCAATTCCCCAATCGGATGCTTAGTAAACCTCCTGGGGCTAATTAAGAGAGTGCCGATTTCAGACATTAAAAGCTTTAAACCATGGTCGCATTGAATGGACAATCATTTGTCTTGCATTTGGTATGTTGTGGTCGAATGCAACCGATTGCCTTTTTGGGGACACCGAGGAATGCTGCGAAGTCATCTGGAGAGCTTACCCCCCACTAAACATGCCTCTAATGTATCCTCCTCTGGGAAGCATGTGACGGCTGGGTAGCCGCTATCAATTTGGACGAGATAGCCAAAAGGTTGATAGATGGTCAGAATATGACCTTAGACGTCAGTGTCAGTGAATTGGCATTGGATTGTATCGCAGAAAAGGGATATGATGTCAGGTATGGTGCTAGGCCGCTGAAACGAATTCTTGCCAGAGATCTTTTGGACCCTTTGAGCAAATTGTTGTTGGAGTTGGAAGGCTGATTGGTCAAGGAAGGTGACACGGTCAAAGTACGCATGAGAGGCGAGGCTCATTTTGCCAAGTCCTCACCAAAGGTGACTTGGATCAGCTCGAGTGACGACTTCAACGAGGAAGATAGAAATGACATACTGATCTTACGAAATCACAAAATCTAGCGTTTTGCCGCAGAAGATGATATTGACGACGACGATGATGAATAGTTTATATTGTCAATTGGTATATTATTCATTTCTGCAAATGCAAATGAATTACCGTTACCGGTAAATGCCACACAAGTAGAGGATGTAGTAGTTGTTGTAGATTGATCACCATTCACAGCAGCAGCAGCAGCAGCAGCAGTTGAGGAGGAGGATGATGCAGTTTCTTCACAGTCACAGGGGAATTCATCATGAAGTGTCACAACAGAAGACGACGATCTTCTTTGCTGTCCACCACCACCACCACCACCACCACCACTGCCCAATGAGTTTGTATGGCTGCGTCGAGAGTTAAAATTATGTCCATGGTGGTTGCTGCTGTCATGATGTGGAAGACCCTCGACGCCGATGATAATTGCACCACTGACAACAAGTGAAAAGAGCACCACAGCCGAACAATTCTTAGCATGGCGGCGGCAAGTGACATGACGACGCCAAGATTGACAAGAAGTTGTCTGCCGCCTCTCTGCTGCAATGGTGTTTGATTCATTGTATCGTATATTATTAGAATGATTGTGTGATTTGGTGTGCAGAAATAATATCGATGCAGATTCAATTATTTGTGATTCTGGTCAATTTTATGATCAAGTATTGTTGTGAAGTAAATGAGCTATCTGAAAATTGGACGACTGTGTCACTCCGTATGCCTCCTGCACCTTTGTGGCCAAGTATGCCACCGCTGCGTCATAGTCCGATCTGTACTGTTGGGTGTCCTTGATGTGGTTGATCGCGTACTCGTACTCAAGGTTGCTCTTCTGCAAGGTCTCACCGGTAAACCCTTGAAGAAGTCTCTCCACTCTGACTCTGGATTCTTCTGAATATTGTTCTCGGTGCTGTGCAATAAAGTCATAAGCATCCAATAGATTTGCAGAGTATTCGATAAAACTACCCTTGAATTCACCGGCATACTTCAGCCCTTCGCTTCCCTCACTAATCTTCTTTTTCTCGGCCTTGACTGGATGTGATCCTGTCCTTGGTAGGATTTGCGCAAAGACATATACGCACTACGACCGCCTTAGACGACTGGTACTTCTTGATGCTGTTCCACACTACGTGTCTGATGCATAGTTGCTTGAGTAAGGTGAACAACCTGGCATTATCCGCGTCAAAAGTGCCGCATACGGCTGTGATCTGTACGTTCTTCCAGAGTCAGAGTGGGATTGTTGCCCAAAGTTGCATTGTTGTCACGAATCAAGTAGGTAAGGGTTGCACCGCCCCCATGTCCTGATGTACATGCTCCTAATGTGGTCTCCATCTGGGTGAATGCACGCGTTCTCCATCTTCACGGAACAACTCTGGTTTTAGCTCTGCTGGGAATGCTGTGGGTTCAGTGTTGCTCTTCTCACGCTGACGCTGAAGGAATGCCTTGTACTCCTGTACCCCTCGGCTTGCCTGTAGACTGGTAGACCATTCATGGGCCTCCAAGCTAAAGCTAAGGTTTGCTAACGCCCAGACCTGTACTCTGTGACTGTGAACGAGTGCCTGCAACCGGTTTGGAGGGATGGCTGTTTTGATCCTAAGGTGTGCATCTGCCGCGTCGAGGTTCTTGTTGTACGTTGTGATAGTCATATCCATCTCCTTCTCCTCTGCCGTGAGATGCATCAAATCACTGATCTCGGCGATCCCCTGTTCCTCTGCGAATTTCTCTGCCTGTGCATCCGACAAGTTAAAGTTGCAATTTTTCAATACTATCATCAAATCTTTCCACTCCTGAGTATTCTTAGTAGCCACTGCTGCCGCAGTTACTTGTCCTGTCGATTGCTGTGGTTGTTGCGCTGCTTTCCTCAACCATGCCTGCAACGTTGACTTGACACCGGTTGTGCTTTGTCAAATTGGCTTTGTGCTTTCACCAATGGCATTCAATGCTGTCCTCAATTCTCCACCTTCATCTTCATGGCGTCAATTTCTGCATCCGTAAGACCAACGGCGCTCATCTTCATCTTGCCTTCACTGATACTGATTATTTACTGTTTACTACTGACTGTGATCATTTTTGTTTCCAACAACACTGCACGTTGCCAACACGTAGTCCCTCTCCCTCTATTTCAGCACGTTGCCCGGACTATCTCCCAGCTCCACACCTTGTGGATGCCTACTTTTTCCCAGCTTCACACTCACACCTTGTGGATGCCGACTGACTTTTTCCCAGCTCCACACCTTGTGGATGCCTACTTTTTCCCAGCTCCACACCTTGTGGTGCCGACCCGTCAATATACAGTTTTTCCCAGCTCCACGTCTAGTGGTGCCGTCCCGTCAATATACAGATATTTTCTCTCCTCCTTCGTAGATGCAGCGTAGAAATGACTGTCTGATAAACCAATAAAAGTAACACAATACGCTATGATTACGTGATAAACAGACAAGTGATAACTACCGCATAAGCATAAACATAGTTAGAAATAATTACATGGTACAAACAAGGTTGAGGTTGATGGATGGTGAGTGATCGTGTAGGCCTTCCTATTGTGCTCGCCACGCCCGTATTTACACCCGCCCGTTTTTGTAAACGTAAACGGCTGTCAAAACGGTAAAAAAATGGTCAAAAAGCGGGTCGGTCGATGCCGGGCGGCCGTCGATGCCGGTTCGTGAATGAAATCCTGTCACGAACGTGCCCGTGCCAGTTAGCTCATATCACAAAAGTCGTACCACTGAGCCACTCAAAATCCTTCACCTGATGAAGTCATGGTGAGGAAGAGTCCAGAAGAACTTTGACTTTGATTCATTTTTTTCACAAGAAGCGTCTGCTTCCAAACTCAGGCTCAGGGCGAAGGCGAAGCCATGAGTTCTAAGTTGCAAGCAATTAAATTTAACAGCTTCCCGGGTATAAGGTTTTTGGAGGGAACTAGAAGCCCAGCAAAGCTCCATTTTGAGCTCCGGAACAGAGATGATGCGGTAGGAGTTTGAAAATGGCGCAACAGGAGAAGGTGGGCAAGATGCCCATCTGTGTCTAGGTGGCAGGTAGCAGTAGAAAAATGGATTTATCCCACGTAGGAATAGGTACGTACCTGGAAGTCAACGCACATTTTAGACGTCCTGCTCAGCTAGCGCAGCGTAGGGCCCAACTCAGCACCACCCAACATAGATCATAGTAGAGGTATGTTAGTAGATGCAATTTATGAGCTTGATGGAGGCCGGTACACTAGTAAGTCTTCTAATAGGTTGGTCAAAGAAATCTATGAAATTTGGGCCAATCTGAGCTGCCCCGATGACTCTACAGTGCAGCCCCTGGCAGGGCCAGAATTCGAAGACATGGGCAAAACCTTGAGTCTCAGTTCGGCTAATATAGATATGAAAAGAATTGAGACATCTATCTTGTAGATGGGCCAATTTTAAAGAGCTTGACTTCCAGCTTTCAGAATCACCGCCAAACGTTGTCTGAAGTGAAGTCTACAATATCTATATCTCGCCGAGATCGAGATATGGGACCAGAACGAAGCCTATTGTGAGCAAATGGTCTCCCATGAGAGACCATACCCAGAAAGCTGTTAAATGAATGGATGATTGCCAGATATAAATATAACATTGCCAAGTACGCTGCAGAGCAGGTACTGCTACCCAAAATAACTTCGAGTTACGCTGTGAAGCCAGGCATCTTTGTCACAAGCCAACTTCAGATATATGTTGTGAAGCAAGTCTCATACAGACAATTATGATACGCTGGAGCAAGTATCATTCAGCCACTCAAACTCAAGGATACTGTTACTGTACGAGTCAAGTATCATCGCCCAGTCTATGGCTATGGCGCGCGAGCACCATCATCACACTCAAACAAGAGAAGGAAGGTTTTCATTTTCACTTTTCCTTCACCAAAGGACTGCTTGTCCCAACACTAACACTATAAGAGGACGACAGGTCCTTCACAAACATAAGACAAGTCCATGTAAACGGGACAATTACTATATTACTCAGACCAGGAGTAACTGAAGTATTCGTAGGGTGATGCCCGATCGATAATTTCCCAGCGTTGGTCGAGGGTTTTCGAGTTTTCCCTCACGAAGGTTTTTTCTTTTTCTTTTCCCCTTCAGCTTCAGCTACCTACACCTAAATTTTAAGAGCCGGCTCTCTGTACTTTGAGTACAGTTGCATCTTTCTTTATTACATTCCTTGATCACACTGGTTCAATGATCATGGTGGGGAAGAGTGCTTAAGTTACGGTGCAGTCAACTCCTCCAGCCTTCATGTAATCATAATCTTTCTAACAATAACAACCAGTTACAGTCGTCGTACGGTTATTTTGACACACGCTTATTTTGACATTACAGTTATTTTGACACAGCAGCAGAGAACACTACCTTCTCTTATCGCTGGCTTCCCCGCTTCTCCCGAGGAGGGAGAAGAGGCAGCTCAGCCACACAAACCACCATGACCATGACCATGACATTACCATACACAATACTTACACAATACAGCGAGACAAATTAATAAAGTAAACGACAATGAGTGCTGCTAGATGTGCTGCGGGCGATTATTGCGACATGGAAGGCCTCCCCTTGCCGCCTGAAGGCAGCAGGGATTCGAGACACTTTTGTCTTCGTTGCGGACATCAGAAGCATGCGCCGTGTGGGCACCAATTTGATGATTTGCGAGGTAACGAAGAAGAATACAAAGATATCCTTGATGTCATTGCGCCTAAAAAGGATGGTGATCGACCTAATCCTAAGCCAGCGGGGAAAAAAGGTCCGCAACTTGAAATTTGTTTTAACTGTGTTCATCAAATCCGGTCATCGACAACAACACCGGCAGCTGCACCCGCACCCTCACCTATGCCCGTCGAAACTCCAGCCACCACCACCACCACGAACTCTTCGGTCCAAACCACAGCGAGAAGTTCAGCGTCAGCAAATGCAGCAGATGTTTCAGCGGCAGCCGCTCCTTTGCCTTCCTCTACCGCTTCCGCTGCAAAGAAAAGTAATGGAGGAGGTGTCGTTGACTTAACTGCCGATGCACCAAAGAAGAAGAAATCAAAGCAAACAAAACTAAAGCCCCCTTCTGGAGGAAAAAGAAAGGAGAAGCCGCCGAAGCCAAGGAAGGAGCGAACAAATTATTCAATTCAAAAAAGGCTTGAGATATTGGAGTACAAAGCTAAATATGGTGGTGGGCCAGCTGTGAGGAAATATAAGTGTTCCAGACAAAATCTTAGTTATTGGGAGCAGCAAAAAGCGGAATACTTTTCAGAACTTCTGGAGGACTGTGATTTGTTGCTTGATTTGCAGAACGAGGATGATGAGATTGATGACGCCGAAGGCGAGGTAGAGGATCAGCAAGCGCCAAAAGTGCCTCCTAAAGCAGAACGACTTAGGGAAATGGCAGCACAAGTGAAGCAACTTTCCATCGAAGTTGACGGATTTGAGGAAGAAATCTTTGCTGAGGTCTTTGGTGAGGACTTTGCGCAGGATTTAAGTGATTTGTCAAACATTTTCTTGTCAAAGTGTCGCCTTTTCGAAGCGAAAAAGTTGGAGAAGAAGCTTGCAGGCAATAAGTTGCGACAACCGAATGTGGCGCCATACTTTAGGGTTCAGAAAGCTGCATCCAAGCCTTACTCACGGCACGACAATGCGTATTGGTTATTGGATCAATGTAAAAAGCATATCAAAGATTCGTCCGAGACACCATTGCTGCTTGCAGAGGCAGCATTAGACGCAATCAAGAAACTCCGTGAGAATGAGAATGCGGGTTCAGAGGAGGACGACGAGAATGACGACGAGGATGATGATGCAGATGCACGGTACAATATCGTCTTCAATTCATTTGGTCATCTACGCTCTCGTAACGTCGAATTGATTATGGTCTTAAACAGCAAATCTGATGAATTGGTGAAAGATTTATCGTTGACTCTGGAACAACTGAAATTGACGTGGGAGCATGAAGACTTCTAAATATGTAAGCAACCTTGCTTTGTCTCCTCCTTTGTCTGAAACCTATGTACATACCTATGTACTGGTATTTAAGCTTATGTACCGATGCCTATTTACTTGCTACACGGATGTTTTGACAAGTACGGTTATTTTGACACGCTGAGCCAGAACACAGTGTGTCAAAATAACTGTACGACGACTGTATTCACTTCATTACCTCAATTACTCTGAATTCGGATTTGATTCTGGTCATTTCCGTGCTGGGTAAAGCACAGGACTCCACGTTCGGGTTCGGGTTGATTGAGAAGTGAGAGAGTTGTATTTTTTCGGGAAGACGGATAAGATGGGCGTCTTCGATTCCTGTCCTGCTCCAGGCCATCCAGTCGACTCAAGAGTCTTCTCAGTCGGCCGGTCGTTCACAGATGCTTTTCTTGTTCAAAATACCAGTGATACGTAGTTTACCGTAGCACAGAAATAACCTAAAGCCCCTCACAACTTTGATCTTGATTGCTCATATCAGCCACCACCTTCCAACTAGCTCGAATCGAGCATAATCAACCTCATTGGGACTTTTGTTCAATTGATTCGTCATACTTGAAAGAATTCGAGCTGGCCGCAATATTATATTATTATTCGAGGAGGCAGCTGCTAGGAATAGTAATAGTAGACTAGTGGTGATGAATGGAAGAGATGATTGACGACATCGACATTGTCGTCGTCGGTGCTTCATGGTGATGACACAAGTATCTTCTTCAGCCAAGAGCACAACTGGTTCATATAGCAATGCTCTGTTATGATCTCTCCAACTCCAACAAGAAGTCTGCGATTTCAAGTAAGGGTAAGGTTTAACCGTAACGAGTGGCGGTGGCGATCCAACACCCGACACAGAGATCCGGCTCTGTTTTGTACATACCCAGGTTAATCTCCAAACTCCGAAGGCAAACGAAAGCAATCATCAACACTCTCTAGATCTAGAGAGTAACAGAACTCTCCAACTGCAAGAGAAATATAGGAGATGCAGAGATGCAACTGCAACTAAGTTGATAACATATGTTATTACCTTTTGATTAAGCCGCTGGGACCACTGGGAGCCATCCTATGCAATAGTCGCACATTACATATGTAACAGAAATTTTATACGTCTGGTGGGCCGTGGCTGCATACATAGGTGCTCTCATTCTTATACGAATGCGTCATACAAAGAACCACTACAATTACTAGGTGAAATAGGCCATTTTGGACCGATGCTCGCGCTTTACCTAATTGTTATAAATAGGTCGACTAATCAATAATTGTATTTGAATTTGAATATACTTCCTCAACCTCAAGGGTTTCTGGCTATCTGTTTGGGTTCAACATGTTGATGGCATGAAGGAAGGCGCTTCCGATGGCATGTCTGAAGGCATGAAGGAAGGTTCCGAGGATGGTACTTTGGAAGATTTCGACTTTGGCTTCTTGGAAGATTTGGCCGCTTTTGAGGACTTGCCCATGGTACTGGTAGCAGCAGCAGTAGCTTGGTTCGCCTTGATCTTTTGATCACCCTTCCGTACGCCAACTCCAGTTCCAAAGGCAATCAACGCCAACAATACAGCAGCTCCAACATACTTTGACTTGACATTCCAGTTCCCATGCCAATGGCGTGGACGTGGATTTGCTGCTACTGCTACTGCATTATCATCATCATCATCTGAACCAACATCACTTTGAAGGCTCGTCTCAGGATCTACACTGGTAAAGAGCATGGAGTTGATGTATCCAATAAAATTGTCGCCAAAACCAGACATAACCTCGACTCCTTCATGTTCACTCTCATTGTTGCTGGCGGGAGGGGGAGTGGATCCAGATCCGGATCGCTCGTAAGCATTACTCGTATTCATATTTGATTCGGTTGACTTCTATACTGCAGAGATTTAATACTACGTGATAAAACGAGATGTTAGCACGTGATGATAATGCGCAGTATAGCAATAATGTATGAAGTTGATCTGTGATAAAATAGACACAACATAGACACATAGAGGCACTTACCAATGCTTCAAATGAGATGATACGTGATGCCTATGAAAAAGTGATAAGAAGGGAGAGCAATTCCGTCAGCATGACACAAGTTCAAGTGGAAATATGTGAAATATATCATGATAGTGGCACAGAAGAGAACGAGAAGCATGGTCACGGTGTTATGGCGTCAACAAGGCAGAGAACACGCCCTTTCCCACAACATATGCCCATGACCAACATCGGGGAAGGATAGGTTGGATAAATTATTAGGTTGATGGGTCCTCTGCGGATCAGCGCTACATCGGCGGCCATCTAAGTATCACGCTATTCACCTGATTTGCTGGATCGAGAGAAGGAGAGGCACCGACACCAATGACATATTATTATCAGTGGTGGTAGAATATTATTTAATGATTGCTCTCTGCTCTCTACAGACGCCGTACGGCGATCTGTAGTGTTACCCTATCCAATATATTGCCAATTGTTGCTTCTCAGCCGCCACAGGGGTAAACTACCCTGTAAAGGTGCTTAAAATGCTGCTCTCGTTGAGCTGAGTTCGAATCCGTGCTGTATCTTATTTTTTACAAAAAAAAATTGTTAGCCCCACTTCTAGTTGGGCTGAAGGGTTAACCCCAAAAAACTTGCCTTATCCAGTTTCCTTGGGTCTTTGGCTCCATATCACACATTCATCGCACCATGATTCGAAACTAACTAAGATACACCCCAGATTTGAACTCAGCTCACTGAGAGGATTTCAGAACTGTGCTCACCTTTATCATAGCACCAATATTCGCTTAGAAGCAATCTGCTGGATAGGCTAACACTACAGATCGCCGTACCTTACATCCTTCTCTCTACCGTCATTTGCATGCTGTATGTAACACAAGCAGAGATGATGAACTTACCCATGTATTGTTGCTTGCCCTGATGCTGATGCTGAATGAAGGATCAGGGAAACACTATTTACTACGCAATACTACATAACATAATATTTTGCCTTTTCTGTTGGCAGTGGCAGTTTTGCCTGTTCGTTGCGTTAGTTGTGCAGTTTGCAGTTTGCAGTGTGCAGTGAAAAAATAATTTAAATCTTGTCGATTTCCGCCTTCGGCTTTCCGTTTTCGACTTCCTACTTCCAACGACGGTTCACCCTCGCGTAATTTTGGCCGTTAACGTCTTTTGTCATTTTTCTTCTTTTTTGTCCAATAGTAGGACGACACATATAAAGACACTTAATCAGCAAGTTCGTCCGTGATAGTTGACGTGTTACATCGTGAGACTTTTTCAAAAAGTCTCAGAGACGCTAACGGTCGCCGTGATCCGTCGTGATCCATCCGACGAAAACTTCTTTCCAGAACCCCAACTGCCCCGTTTCCGTGATGACTTCCCCAATGAGCGAGAGAAAAACCAAGTTCTTTTGAACCGCATTCATCCACACAAGACCCACGACTGAGATAAACCTCAAGGATTTATCTGAGACTTTAAGTTTTTTCTGTACTACTGTAAACTACATAATACTGTATTGTAAATAAGAAAAGCATCTGTTCTGTGGACGGCTGAGACGACTTTGAAGACGTCTCTCAAAGAGAGAGGCTCCCCCCCCCCCCAACGATCCTGACGGATATCATATCACTTAGGAAATTAGGTAAATGTTGCATTATCGCTACCTAGACATCATTGAACCAACAATTGGAGTCTTCATACGCCAAGGGCAAAACCAAACAGCGTCGCAGTCGGAACCACGGGAGAGGGTTGTCTCTCCTACCACAGCTCGTTTAAAAGCCCGGGATGTATTGACACGTGGATGTGGATGTCAATAAGCCTGTATACAGGCGAGATATACAAATACAAATATTTGCACGAGAATATAAGCATATACCCATCTCTATATCCGTGGTTGTTTTGACCGCGTCGAAGTGCTGCCTGAGAGCCCGCTGGCGACGTATCAAGAAGGCTTCACGTGTGCCGCTTTCACTTTCACTGAAAGCAGCCAATAAACTTGATGTTCACCAGAAGTTGTTTCGAGATCATCGAGATTGATTTCCATCAAATATTTATCCTCCTCTCCTAGAGCCCTTCTAAGCCCATCTCTTGCTGCTCCTCTATAGCTCTATTTGTAGCTCCTCCTTCCTCTCTAACGCAAGCATACCCGAAATTTTATCACGAATCAAGAAATTCCTCACCAGCCACTGTCCATGTGTCATCTCCATCAGCTTGATTGAGAAGCATTTGTGCACATTTTGCGCCCGAAAGATAGCTGCCCTCCAGACGACAATGTGTCTCTTGAGAATCGCACAGAACTCCTTGGACCTTGGATATCATTCCTTCCATAAACCGCCGCCATCTCCACAATCCGATCCTGACGGATGTCAGGTTGATGCTCTCCCCGCTCAAAGATCCGCAACCACAGAATGCCCCATCTCTAATAATTTCTAGCTTGCCACATGTATCACTCTCCATCCATGTCACAGTGGTTGTTCTAATCTCGTGGGTGGTAGGGGTGGACATGATGTTTTGATGTAAGAATTCATATAATAATGCACTAACGCCCCCTCTACGATTCTATGGTACCTACTTTCGTTCCACAGCGTTAGGGTTGCCAATTTGCGTGTTTGATGTGTAATATATCTCTACTACAATCACCGCAGACCGCAGACTTTGTCAATCAAAATATCAAAAATCAAAAAAATCAGGAGGACACAACATGCTATCTTTGCGCCATCAGCCGTCACGTCACCCCCCCCTACCGCGCAAAAAAAATCAGAGCTGGAAAAAAATCAGAGCCAGCTCTGATTTGAGATTTTTGCTAACAAACTACGCACAAAACACAAAACTCGACTGCAGTAGTTGCCTCTACGCCCTACTACGCCGCAACATCGACCCTCCACCTACCTGCACCGGCCATAAGTTGATACTACATGTTATTACCTTTCGATTAAACCGCTGGGAGTCATCATATACACTATACTCGCATTACAGCGGCTGCATAGGTGCTCATATACGCATGCGTCATACATAGAATCACTAGAATTGTCTAGCGAAAATAGGCACTTTTGGTACGTCTGTAACTCTTTATCGTCTCAATATAATTCGGTCGCCTAAATTATATTTGCATTCGGATACATCTCCTCAAGACATTCCGCGTATTTGGTTTGGGTTCAATACGATTACAGGTGCGCTCTAGGAGGGTATGCTCACATGGTTGTTTTGTCTGTTTTGTTAGTGTTTTGCTAGTTGATGCGGGGCGCGCGCAAAAAAATTAAATCAGAGCCAGCTCTGATTTTTTTCCTGCAGTAGCCCCCGCTAGAGCTAGCTGCCCACACAGCTTTCTTTCACTCTCGTTCTCTCTCTCTCTCTCTCTCTCGCTCTTACTTTTGAGGGAAAGATAATCAATGAGTGTATCTTGGATCATCCAGCGGAGTATGGTTCGTAGTGTGAGTTAGTTTTCGGATTTTCGACGTGCCAACATTATCTGTTGTACATAGCTGCTTGTACTTGTATGAGTGTATTTTTGTGAGCTCCCCCTGACCGAGCTATGATTCTACTCTAGAGTGGTGGTAATCGATCCAGCGTCACTTTCGTATGGTTTTCATACTACTTATCGTATTTTGGGCAAATAATATTGAATTCTAATGTGAAATTCTGGCTGTGTGAAGCAGGATTTGGCCCCTACCTGGCGATAACAATAACAATAACTTCCTACACCTTTTTTTTTAACCAAGACGATTGAATAGAAGTCCTCTTAAGAGGCTGACTACATAACATGCCGAATCGATATAGAGCATGATGAAAGCTTTTCACACAACTCCACTCATTTCCGTCATTGGCACTGCTGGCTTGCTACATACCTACAAGCTATTTGGCCATCAAGTAAGTAAGTACCTACTTTTGTCATTGCATCATCGTGAGCGTGTGTGCGTGGTTGGTGCGTGGTTCCAAAAGTAGTGGTGAGTGGTGCCGCTTTGCAAATTTGCAAACCTTCCGAAAGACACCCTTCTCAATTCTCTGAAACTTAACCCCGACACTAAAAAAAGGGTCAGGATAATAATTTATATAGTTGATAAAATAATAAAAACTAACATTGTAAGGGTGCAGTCTTGAAATTTTTGGCAGAAAATCTCATTTGTGGGTGTGCACTTTACGTACTTAGGATGGAACCTCGAGGTATCGTAAAAGTAGGTCACAACTCTCACGACAAAGTTCCGCGCGCGGCAAAATATATACTTATCTTGCGCCTTCGATCGCCTTGATGCTTCGATTCCGCACAGTCGAGCAGGCAGTAGCAAAAGCAGTCGTTTCTCAGCCAACGAACAGCTGCACTCTACCAACAACAACACCGACCACCGCACCGCCTCTCTTTAGGACCATTGATTATTGGTCCATTATCAATCAGTCGTCAACAAAACATCATCGTAGTACGAAGACGAGAGGAATTTAGAGAGGGCAAATCTAAATCGAAACTCTCTACAGAATTCGTCCACCGACCATCAAAAAAATCCATCCACACCGGAGAGATTGTTTCCCACCTATATATTGTACCTTGATTATTATTCTTCTATTATTATTCGACCGCACACCGCACAACCGTAGTAGAGACGACAGTATGCGTGTATTTCTCCCCGCAGCTCTCCAAAATCAAAATCAACAAAATCAACAACATTCGGTATATTATTCACCAACAACATCCTCCGTCGAAACGGTAGTGGTATGCAACAAGTCCAATAACAATAATAATAATAACAATACGAACAAAACCAATACGACAACAACAACAAGGACAACAGCGGCGGCGGCGCACCGAAACAACGAAGGGAATCACAGCAACAGCAATAACAATAGCAATAGCAATAGCTTCTTTTTGGACGAGGACGAATTCTCATCGTTATCGCAGTCACACGAAGACGAAGAAGACGAAGACTTATTGGTTGGTGGTGGTAGTTGTGAACCGAATCATCCTAATTCTTTCTTGGATAGCAAAAAGAAGTCCGAAGCCGTCGCTGGTGTAGTAGTGGGTGGTGGCGGTGACGAGGAGGAGAGTGAAGAAGGGAAGAAACGACCATCATCATCATCATCGTTGGCGCCAACACTAAAGAAGAACGATTCCTCCTCCACCAACGACAACAATAATAACGATTCCTCATCATCACCACCACTCGACGATCGAAAGATTGCCGCAAAGAAAAACGACGACAACGACGGCTGTGGAACACAACAACAACAACAACAACAACAACAGTCCAAGAATAAAAAGCCACGAATTGATATTCCGAATAATACTAGTCAGCAACTTCATCATCAGCAACAGCAACAGCAATTTATTCCATCATTGAAGGACGATTGTTGTTGGACGACATCAAATTCAAGTAATCATCATCAAGTTTTTGCTGCTGCTGCTGGAGCTTCATCAAACTCAAACTCAACAGCCTCTATCATTCATGAAAACAACATCATCATGGGAGGAGGAGGGAAATTAATATCTGGTCCATCACCACATCATTCCACTTCTTCTGCCTCGTCGTTATTACTACGTCAGGCGAATAGTAATAACAACAATAGGAATAGGAATACTAATTCCAATGCTGGTGTACCAGCTGCTGCAATTGGTGGTGGTGGTGCGATTGGTGGATCATCTTCTGTGGCTACTGCTGCTGCGGCAGCAGCGTCGTATAATAATTCAAGGGGGAGGGGTGATGATAGAGTGGTGCCTGCAGCAGCAGCATCCATGCCATCATCAGTAGCTGCGGCGTCGTCCAGAGGGTGAGTAACAACATTCCATATTTGGAGGGGGGGGGGGGGCAAGGGGATATCATCACTTCAATTCATATTCCATCATTATTCATTCAAAGTCTTCTCACGCTCATATTATTATCATGCTCAATTTCAAATCATCATCATTTTCTTTTCTCCAACCTCTCATCACAGACCGAGCGTTGCCTCTGCTTCTGCCTCCTTTCCTCAACCGCATGACGATGATGATGATTACGAAGTAGGTGGTGGTGGTGGTGACGAATGGAATGACAATAGCAATAATAATTGTGGCAAACATCATGCATCATCAGCCAGTGGTAGTACTACCATCTTTATCAATCCTCCCAACAACAACACCACCACCAACAATAATAATTGCCACCACCGGAGGGGAGGATACAAAACATCGTCATCCCCACGATCTTCTTCTTCTGTTGCTGTTGCTGCGTCGTCGTCATTATCATCAACGACTTCTAATACAGCCCCGCTTCTCAATCGACCTATACCAGGAAGTATTCATGATCCTGCCACCATGTCCAAATCCGATATTGTATTCCTCCCATCATCATCATCATCACAATCTAACAACAATGAGGGTGGTTGTGGTGGCACTGACGGAGGAGGAGAAGCAGCAGCAGCAGCAGCAGCTCTCTACTACGACGAAGAAGAAGAAGATCCAATCATTCATCAATTCATCCGTGTCCTCCGTACACACAAACCACCCCTCGAAATGGTTGAAATGGAAGGTGACGGTAATTGTCTCTTCCGTGCCATCTCCCTCCAAGTTTACGGTGATCAAGGGATGCATGCCGAGGTACGAAAGAACTGTCTCGACTTTATGGAACGAGATGTATCTCACTTTCAAGAATTCATTGCCAACGAAGGTTTCCATCAGTATATTGCTCGCAAACGACAGATGGGTGTACATGGGAATCACACGGAGATTCAAGCCATGAGTGAATTGTACAATCGTAGCATTGAGGTGTTTGTCCCACCCAGGGGGATTGAACCGATTAATATTTTCCATGAGGAGTATTACAAAAATAATGATGCCGATCCTCCCATTCGATTGTGTTATATGGATGGCAATCACTACAATGCTCTCATTGATCCGCTCGTCCCAACAGCGGGGCTGGGGTTGGGTCTACCGGGGTTGCAACCCGGCCTAGCCGACAAACTTCAAATGGAACAGGCCAAGCTTGCCAGTAATGAAAGTGCCCTCGATGAAAAGATGCAATTGGCATTGAAGGAAAGTAATCGTGCCCAAAAGGAACGGGAGGAACGGGAAATGAAGGAGGTGTTGGCCAAGAGTGCACTATCGATGGATGATGATGATGCGTATCAAAAGAAGGCGTTGTATTTGTCGGAGATTGAGGCTGCCGACTTTGATTTGGAGCAGGCGGTAAGAAGAAGAGAGAAGAGTTTGCTTGTATCGTTGTTATTATTATATATTACTTGATGACCTGCTCTCTATTATTTGTGTATTGTTCTCATGATATGCCTTTCCTTTCATTCATCTCTCTACCTCAGGTATTGGCAAGTTCCATAGAGTCTTATAGAAATGCAGAGCAGGAGCGGAAACCATCGTCAAGAAGATTAGATAGCAGGAGGAATCGATTCAATTCGTCACCACGTGGGCAAAGGTCGTCGTCAAGTTCGGTGAGTAATGGGAATGAGATGAAATACCTGTTGATTATTCTGTAGTGCGACACATTCTACTCTTGCCTTGATTCTAATGAAATTAATCCATCACATTCTCCCCTCCTCACGGATATTATAGCCCATCCATCGGAGCAACTCACCAATCGCTGCAGCAAACAGTGCCTCCTCCACCAGCCAATACGCAGCAGCTGCCGCAGCATCCTCTACCGTGGCATCATCCTATTCACGGTCCTCTCCACCAAATGTCGCAAGTGCAGCCAGCATTGGCGGCAGTGGTGGTATTGCATCGTCGTCGTCGTCATCATCTGACGAATATCCTGCATCTGTACAAGAATTAGTGATGAATGGGTTTGAATTGCAAAAGGTGTTGCGTGCGTATGATTTGATTGGGGATAATTTTGATGACTTGTTGTCCTTTTTGCTATCTCAGACATCATCATCGTAGAGAGAGAAAGTAATACACATTATTGTAGATTTTATGGTTCTGGAGAGTGGGGAGTTGATGGGGGGGGGGTTGTTTACAGTTAGCGTAATTATTATGATAGCAAGAAGTAGATCATGTTGTATTCATTCTTTGTTGTCGAGGACCATTGGCATATCCAATTCTCGCGCCCCGAGTTGGTTTGATTTATGCAGAGGAGCGAGGATGGATAAACCTTCTCTGCTGCCGCTGCTGTCTGTCGCCATACTTGAATAACGCACGAGCATAGTCTACTGCGGCATCCTCCTCATTCTCATAATACCCGATGAAATGATGCTTTCCATCGATCATGATTTTCGCTACCCATTTATTCGTTTGTTTTATGAAGTTCACTCCAGTATATTTCGATGCTCCGTCTTTGATGCGCCCGCTGCTTTTTGGAATAGCTGGCTGCGGAGGTACATTGCTCAAATCAATTTCGAGCGAGTGCTGTTCGAGCGAGCGCTGTCCCATTGTTTTATCTAGCGCCCCTTGCCCCTTGTACTTGAATAACGCACGAGCATAGTCCACAGCGGCTTCCTCCTCATTCTCATAATACCCGATGAAATGTTGCTTTCCATCGATCATGATTTTCGCTACCCATTTCTTCGTTTGTTTTACGAAGTTCACTCCAGTATATTTCGATGCTCCGTCCTTGATTCGCCCCCCACTTTTTGGAATGGGTGGCTGTGACGGAACTCCATCCAGATTGATGGTAAAACTGGGTTCATTCGCCCTCTGGCGCTTCCTCGTGTCGTTGTCACTGATCGATTCCTCCAATGGATGAGCACGTTTCTTTCTTCCCCTTTCATTCTTCTCACGAGTCAGCCAAGAGTGCATATCGCAAAGATCTTCATCTGTAGCAGCAACGCTTATACAGCCTCTGAAATGACATAGCCGAATATCTTCCTCTTCCTCCTCCTCCTCTGAAGAAGAGGAGTCATCATCATTCGATCGATGCATCCAACATAGCCCGCGCCTCTTCTCCAAATTCGCCTTGTTAATACATCCCTTCCAGCGACACAACTGTACCAATCCACCATGATCGGGACACAAGCCTAACAAAATGCCTCTTTTATTACATCCGGAAAATTTGCACACAACATCTTGTGCACCGTGCCTCCAGCAGAGAGGCGAGGGATGTTGTGCACGCCTGGTACAGCTGGCATGATTGCATAGCTGTGCCTTGCGTTTCTTTGTATTTGATGTATCTTCCGCCGTCGCCGATGATACTTTTGCAGCGGGAGCTGGCGGCGGGGCATCTGCTTTTGGTGAGATGATGCGGATGACTCTCCGTGTCACCATCGAAATTTTATTTCAAACTATTTTGTTCCGCAGGATCGGATCCTGTGCTACTGAGAAATCAGAGCTGCTATCGTATATAGCTGTCGACTGAATTATTATCTTATCATTTATTTCAACACCAACCAAGTGCTCGGATATACACGCCGCAGATACGCCGCTATGAAGCGATCTAGAGAGATGCGCTACATACTACTGCACCATAAGCAGACCAATACTGTACTTAAGTAGGCAGCACCAAACAACACTGACACAGAATTTTGAAGTTGAAAGTTGAGATGGTACATCTCAATGAGTGTCGCAGCGTGACCAAATCCAAGATCACAGTGGTACATACGATGTCAAAGTAGATAAGTAAGTACTTATGTACTTACATACTTAGTTGATGTCGAAGAAGTAGTTAACCTAAAGCCCCACACACTCTCATCGAAGGCGCCAACAACTAATATGGACGAGGAAGAAGACTTGGCGACGCTCATTTACAAGTCTAGCAAGACGGCAAAAGCCAGGGCGGCTGCGGCTGAAAATGAAAAGGAGAGGGAGAAGGGACAGATGAATTCTTCTTTTGCTTCTGAGGGACGCCGAAATTCTACTCGAAAGAGATCTTCTGTGTTCATGATTTGGAGGTGCAGATGCAGATGTTAACAGAGGTTTAGGTCGATTTGTCTTTCTCAGCTTGATTCTCTTTCACTTTCATCTTGATCTTGGCTACGACAGGACACCAGCACCAACCCCCACACTCTCACTTCTACTTGTCGTTGTCGAGGGTTTTGAGTTTGAGGATGCCTCATTCTGCTATTCCTCTTGCTATTGCGGTGCCATCAGTAGTGCCTTACATCATTCTAAACCTCGAGGTCTTGCAGTAATCAGTTATCTTTCAATGGGATGGCAATTCGTTCCAGTGAGGGGCAAATACTGAATGCACCACTCCCAATTCTTTCCAGCTTGCTACTAAATGTTGCTTTCGTCAGGGCTTCACAACCATACAATGCGCCATCATCGACGATCCTGATGGATGTCAGATTGATGTTCCTCAACGATGTGCACCAACTGAATGAATCTCCCCTTTGATTATTTCGAGCTTGCCGCATTCGACAACCCCCAGGGCTTTGCAATTATTAAATGCACCCTCCTCAGCAATTTTGACGCCCGGCATGATTACTCGTCTCAAATTAGGGGCAGCGACAGAATGCCCATTTGTCAATCTTTTCAACATCCTCATGACAGACTACATTCAACTATATTAGGATGCTCAGCAGCGAAAGCACCTATTCGATCGGGCGGATTGTTTTCAACTCATATCATGTAAACTCTGGAAAGAATCTGGAAAGACTCTGGAAAGAGCATTCATCTGTGATTCTCAAAAATGAGAAATACTGTTCCATTGATTTGAATTTGCAAGCACCTATTTTGTGCGACGCTTAACTTTTTTTCTCGTGGGAGTTTGACCTCCGTTATTTTTTTAAAACGCGCGTCAGTTCTTCCTCTGTGTTTTGATCTGACCGCCGTTTGTCTTTATGTGGGTAGCAAAAGTGCTAAGCGTCGCACAATTAAGCAACCTCCTCCAAATTGTTCCAACTTGAAGTTGTGTCATTCGAGTGTGGCTTCCGATAAAAAACCAGTACCGGTCTCGTTTGTACTAGTTCCTATGTACATGCGGTACTCACTTGCCATCAACCATCAAAAATGGACCCAGACCATGGTGAAAAATGGCTTCCTACGACCCTCAATAACACAGTAACTAGAAGGATTTTGACCTTCCTTGCAGTGGTAATCTTCATCCCTTGGCCATTAGGATCTTATCGATATCTTACTTGCCACCATCAGCCTGATATTAAAAAAAAACTTGCAAGCTGAACTCAATAGTACAGTATAGCCATTCAAACTTATTTAAAAATGTATTGAATTCCTACTTAGATCTTCTTTTACTCGGCATAAACAAACATCATTGTTCAACAACCGAGCGACGAGGACTGCAATAATACGACAATAAAATGACATCTCCCACCTCTGCAGGAGCACCACTGCCCCCTCAAAAATTCTACACGGCCATCCTCACTCTAGCCGCCAACACAATGAACGGACCCCCGACGTGGCCGTCGATGCCGGTCTATTTCTCTACATCCTGTTAATCGCTGGATCTGTCCTCATAGGCAAGTTATGTCTGTCGTCGTATGGTATTTGCCATTTGGAGCTCGTTATCCTTTATTTGGCGGTAGCAGCAGCGGTAGTTTACCTACTAATTTCGACACGTTTCAAGATAATATCGACAGCGCAATTCATGATGGCGGCAAGTGAATGAAACTTAGCAAAAGAGCACTATCCATAACTGCAGCAAACGACGAGGATGATGCTACTACTCAAGCTGCAGATAAATATTTCGAACAGCAGCAGCAGCAGCAGCAGCAGCAGGGAATGATTCTCTCTCACCTAATTTGACAAGAATGGGATCGGGGGAAGATGCACTATTGTTACATCATGATAACAATACCAATAGCGTGGTGGCCTATCTGCAGCCTGTACTTGAAAAAAACTTCCATCGTTGGACAATCTCTTGAGGCATATGGCAAAAAAAGCCAGTGTCTACGCTGCATTGACCATGGTAGCATCGGCACTATGCCTCTAGCATTGGCACAAAGATGATCTGTGCGGCCATTTTGGATGCTGTCGTGGTTTGTTGGACCCAACCGTATCAGCACGGTTGGGTCCATCATGTTCAACTTTGCTTTCGTCGTTACTGTTCCGCCTCTAGTTGCCATGGCAAAGAAGGAGAGTATTTCTTACAAAGCGTTGGGCATGGCTTGTATAACGATGGGAGTCTTGTACACGATGGGAGAATGTGTCGGTGCTCCCGTGGCCAATGCTGTTCGCAACGGGTTGATTCAGGGGGGTGATGATACCAACTTGTCATCATTGATACTGCTAAGTGGCAACGTGGAAGGTGGAGGGGGGGGGGGGGGCGCCCATCTATGATCGATTTGTTCTTCATTGGCACATTTGGTTTGTTGACTGTTGCATCGATGCCTGTGCATTGCCTCTTGGCGAAGGATACACTTGTGAATGATGCTGGCGTTGCTCCGATGCCTGCCTTTCTTTTGTCGAATGTGCTCCCCCCTGGTTGTTGGTTGCATTGACGTACAATGAGCATTCTTTGAAGCGTTTATGAATTGGAGTGAGTTGTTGATTCTTGGATACTCCAACTTTTCGTTGCCCCTCTCGTTGGATGTAAAGTTGAAGAAAGTTTGGTTGATGTTAAAGGGTGGCTTGGCAGATCTATCTGGGGACGAAGGAAATCTTACAAATGTAGTATTCTCCTTCTTGACGGCGAGCATTTCTGCAGTGATTGCGATTAGTATCACAAATTCGTTGACCATTGCTGGTCTTTTGTTTGGTATTGTTATGATGGCATCCATGTGGCCGAGTTGAAGGTTGGAATGGAAGATTGGGTGGGAGATGGAGATGAATGAATAGATCGTGAGCCATTGTCAGTAGTTGCCAGCTGATGATACGTTATCCCTCTTTTGATAGTCTTGTGTCTTATTCTTTAGTTCTTGCAATGATTCAGCTCCGTCATACGTTGTCACTTAAATGGATGTAAAATCAAACCTAATGTAATTTATTCTAATTTCTCCTACCCACATATTGCTCTCACTAGACACTGGCAGACCCTATTCTTCTCCTCCACCCGGCCCCATCTCTTCAAACGCGTGCTGTGGCAATGCGAGCAAAGGGAGGATGTTATTCATCACAATATTGTGAGGCAAAACGAGCTGGAGTGTGGTTGCAACCTCATTCAATGCGCTGCGATGTTCTGCTCGTAGCGGACAATTTTACCAAGAACTGATCTACCTTCCTGTCGCCTGGACTTCTCTAATCTACAGAAATGTCCGTCCATGACTCGATATCTCATTATTTGCAACTCTTTGATGCCCAACGAAATAAAGTGGAGCTGTGATTAGGGACGATAGACTACCATAGTGTACACTGAAGGACACACTACAAATACAACAATATCTTATTCATTCACTAGAAGAAATGCTCATTAACTATTGGTGCAAGAGGACGCACAGAATGACCCTCCCTGTTCGATGCGTGGACTGTCTTGAAATGTGCAGCCTGAATTCCCGAAGATATCGGTTGCGTTGCTGTAAGGGAAGTTATCCTTCCATGCACACAAATTCTGATTGAAGGAAGTTGCATTAAAGAACATTTCAATCATAGTTGTTACAGATGAAATGTCCCAGCGAGACAGATCTACTTGGTTGAACGATGAAGCTCCATAGAACATCCAACTCATATCAGTCACCGCAGACGTGTCCCAAGACGAGATGTCGCCATCAAAGGATGAAGCATTATAGAACATGCCACTCATGTTAGTCACTGCAGTCGTATTCCAAGACGAGATGTCGCCATTAAAGGATGATGCTTTGTAGAACATGGCGAACATAGTTGCTACGGCAGAAGTATCCCAAGACGAGATGTTGCCATTAAAGGATGATGCTTTATCAAACATGGACTCCATAGTTTGAACAACAGAAGTATCCCAGCGAGACAAACCATCTTGGTTGAAAGATGAAGCTCCCCAGAACATGAAACTCATATCAGTTACTGCAGCTGTATTCCAGGACGAGATGTCGCCATTGAAGGATGATGCTTCATAGAACATGCCGCTCATAGTTATAACGGCAGAAGTATTCCAACTCGACAAATCCTGGTTGAATGATGAAGCTCCATAGAACATGTCTTCCATATCAGTCACTGCAGACGTGTCCCATGTCGAGATGTCGCCATAAAAGGATGATGCTCCATCAAACATGGCCTTCATAGTTGCTACGGCAGAAGTATCCCAGCGAGACAAATCTTCTTGGTTGAATGATGAAGCATTATAAAACATCCATCTCATATCAGTCACTGCAGAGGTGTCCCATCTCGAGATATCGCCATTAAAGGATGTTGCGTTGTAGAACATGACGTACATAGTTTGAACGGCAGAAGTATCCCACTTCGACAAATCCTGGTTGAATGATGAAGCTCCGTAGAACATGCCACCCATACTAGTCACTGCAGATGTATTCCAGGACAAGATGTCGCCATTAAAGGATGCTGCGTTGTAGAAAATGGATTCCATAGTTGCTACGGCAGAAGTATCCCAGCGAGACAAATCTTCTTGGTTGAATGATGAAGCTCCGTAGAACATGGCAGTCATATCAGTTACTGCAGACGTGTTCCAAGACGAAATATCGCCATTGAAGGATGATGCTTTGTAGAACATGATGTACATAGTTTGAACGGCAGAAGTATCCCACTTCGACAAATCCTGGTTGAATGATGAAGCTCCGTAGAACATGCCACCCATACTAGTCACTGCAGACGTATTCCAAGACGAGATGTCGCCATTAAAGGATGTTGCTGCATAGAACATAGCATCCATAGTTTGAACGGCAGAAGTATCCCAGCGAGACAGATCATCTGGGTTGAACGATGAAGCTTCCCAGAACAGGTGACTCATATCAGTCACTGCAGACGTGTTCCAAGACGAGATATCGCCATCAAAGGATGCTGCTCCATAGAACATCCAACTCATATCAGTCACTGCAGAGGTGTTCCAAGACGAGATGTCGCCATTAAAAGATGTTGCGAGATACAAGAGGGCTTTCATTTCAATCACTGCAGAAGTATTCCAAGATGATAAATCCTGGTTGAATGACGAAGCGTCATAGAACATGAAACTCATATCAGTAACTTGACCAACATCCCACCTAGAAATGTCTTCGTCAAATGTACGAAGATCTCGAAACAATTCTGACATGTCAGTTACATTCCCGACGCACCAAGACCCAATAGGCCAGCCATATTTTGATCTGTCATCTTCACCCCACAGCCCTTGAATATATTGATTAACCGCAGCTTTGAGCTCATCCCGTGTGGTAAAGCAATCCTGCGGAGGTACTTCGCTGCAGTAGGAAGCACAGAATGGGCCTCGATGTACAGATGATGGATCGTGTTTGATGGTGCATCCCGAATCCACAAAGATATCCTTTGCATTGCTGTAAGGAAACACATCTTCCCACTCGCAGAGATTCTGGTTAAAGGAGGATGCCCCACTGAACATTTCTCTCGTGTTTGTGGCAGATGACATATTCCAAGATGATAAATCCTGATTGAATGATGAAGCTCCTGAAAACATGCCACTCATATCGGTAACTTGACCAATATTCCACCCAGATATATCTTCGTTAAAAGTATTGAGACCCTCAAATAAGCTTACCATGTCACTTACTTCGTCAACACACCATGATCCAATCGGCCATCCATACGTGCCAACAATGCTAGCAGGGCAAAAGGCTGCCTCTTTATCACATCCAGGTTGGTTATACTGGGCAATGGCGCCCTTGAGTATGTCACGATGAGCAAAGCATGCATAATTATGGTTGGTCGGAGATTGAGAAGGAGAGAGAATCATCGAAGGATCTGTAATTTCAACAGCAACATCATCGGGGGAACTTGATAGTGATACTCCAAGACCGGCAGCCAACGCTGTAATCAATACAAAAATTAACACCGAAAACACTTTGATTTGCCTCTGTTTCCACCACGGCTCAAGAGGAGTTGCTTCATACACAGTATCATCCTGAGGAGGTGTATCTACTCCCACCGGGTATGCTACTGAAATCCGTCGTAAGGCAGCGGAGTTTTCTGGTGCTGCAACCCGCTGCTGCAAATTTTCTTCGTCCCCAGGAGATTGATTTTCATCATCGTCAATTATTTGCTGAACATCATCTGGATACCCCCTGCTCGTTGCATTATCATTGTTTTCTGCAACATCAACATCGGCAGTGGTCGCTACATGAGAACGCGATGCTGCCACCTTTTTTTCTTCCACATCAGTCAGAGTATCTCGCTGAAAAGTTAGCGGGAGAGGCGGCCCATCATCATCTTCGCCGTTTGATTCCGTCCCGAAATCAATCTCTGGTTTTGATTCATCCTCAAACTCTGCAGAGTTAAATGGACGGGGTGCGTCATCATCTTCATCCTCAATCTGCTCTATCGTACCAACCTCTGGTTTTGATTCATCCTCATCCTCAAACTCCGCAGAGTTAAATGGGATGATTCTTCCCTGCTCATTCGAAGCGTCAGATTCATCCTGATCCTCATGGTGCAATTTGTTGCCTTCAGCCATTTTTCTTTTCAATCGATCCTCAAAACGATTGAGGGCATCTTCACCACCGGAAGCAACATGTTTCACATCCGGAAAGTCCTTCACCTGGTCCTCGTCACCGTAATATTCATCCTGGCCCGAATGGTGCAATTCTGAAGTAGCTGCTGTATCTGTATTTTGATTGCTGCCTTCGGCCATCTTTCGTTTCAGCCGATCCTCAAAACGATTAAGGGCATCTCCGCCGTCAGGAGCAAGATTTTTTACGTCCGGAGAGTTCGAGACCTGCAAATTCGCTTCCGCATGTCCTGGCAACGAAGATTGTGGGCCGTCGGTATTTTCAGAGGTGATGATGCCCTGCTCAATGTCCTCCGCCGAATGAGATGAATCCGTAGTATTACTATTGTTGTCGTCTGCCATTCTTCTTTAGTGCGGTAATGCAAGGATAATAAGGTGCAATGATACTTAGCAAGCTAAATGAATAAAATATGTAGAGTAGAGCGATCGAGTGGCGCCACGACACATAAGAACAGCGATCAAGTCAGAGCCACTTTCAAAAAACGCGAGAATAAGTAGTACATTAAAAGTAAGTTGAATTCAAGGGTAAGTAGTTGAATTCGCGTTGGCTGGGCGGGTCCCGCTTTGCATTCATACCTGCTTCTCTACCAGATGATAAAGTCCACTGTGACTGACTTATGCTTCTTCTCTACCAGCTAGGTCACCCAAGAATTCGAGTCCTGTTTGAGCAAGACAGCGGAAGTAGATACATTATATACATATTTCCCTTCCGTCCGAGTACTCGGACGGATATAGTCAAGGCAAGGGTATGTAGGTACGTAAATAAATAGTGTACGTCACAGAGAGTGTGACGCTTACCGTCTCGTGGTCAAACTCAAAATGTGACACGAGGCCATTTTTACGAATCAATCTCCTCGCTGTTTCAGAATCTTTACCTTACCATTCTATGTATTGATAATAACAATGGACCACAGATATGAGCATGCCATTGACCATTGCTTTATTGACGACCCACACCATTACTATCACCGCAAGAGCATGCCATCATTGAACGCCAAAAGATACTTAGAAGAGGAGGAGACGATTGCATTTAGCTGACGGACAGTCTGCGAAGATTGCAATTTACAGAAATGTCCGTCCATGACTCGATTTCTCATTAAAATTTGTATGCCCTCAAAAGTGGAGATGGGTACAAGGGACGATAGAATACACTCCAAGGACACGCTACAAATACAAAAGCTATCTTATCCACTCACTAGATATGCTCATTAACTATCGGTGCAAGAGGAAGCACAGAATGGCCCTCCCTGTTCATTGCGCGGACTGTCTTGAAATGTGCAGCCTGAATTCCCGAAGATGTCAAATGCGCTGCTGTAAGGGAAGTCATCCTTCCATGCACACAAATTTTGATTGAAGGAAGTTGCTTTAAAGAACATTTCAATCATAGTTGTTACAGATGAAATATCCCACTTCGACAAATCCTGGTTGAATGATGAAGCTTCGTAGAACATGTCTTCCATATCAGTCACTGCAGACGTGTTCCAAGACGAGATATCACCATTGAAGGAAGTTGCATCATCGAACATTTGAGTCAAATTTGTTGCAGATGAAGTAACCCACTTCGACAAATCCTGGTTGAATGATGAAGCTTTCCAGAACATTCCACGCATATCAATCACTGCAGACGTGTCCCAAGACGAGATATCGCCATTGAAGGATGATGCTTTGTAGAACATTTGCGTCAAACTTGTTGCAGATGATATGTCCCAGCGGGACAAATCATCTTGCTTGAACGATGAAGCTCCCCAGAACATGTAACTCATATCAGTCACTGCAGACGTGTTCCAAGACGAGATGTCGCCATTAAAGGATGATGCTCGATAGAAAATGGCGAACATAGTTGCTATGGCAGAAGTATCCCAGCGAGACAGATCTTCTTGCTTGAATGATGAGGCTCCGTAGAGCATGAAACTCATATCAGTTACTGCAGACGTGTTCCAAGACGAGATATCGCCATTGAAGGATGATGCTTTGTAGAACATGACGTACATAGTTTGAACGGCAGAAGTATCCCAACTCGACAAATCCTGGTTGAATGATGAAGCTTCGTAGAACATGCCACTCATATTAGTCACTGCAGACGTGTTCCAAGACGAGATGTCGCCATTAAAGGATGACGCTTTGCAGAACATGACGTACATAGTTTGAACGGCAGAAGTATCCCAGCGAGACAGAACATCTTGGTTGAATGATGAAGCATTATAGAACATGTAACTCATATCAGTCACTGCGGCTGTGTTCCAAGACGAGATGTCGCCATTAAAGGATGATGCTTCTTCAAACATTGCCTTCATAGTTGCTACGGTAGAAGTATCCCAGTGAGAAAGATGTTCTTGCTTGAATGACGAAGCTCCATATAACATCCAACTCATATCAGTCACTGCAGAGGTGTTCCAAGACGAGATGTCGCCATTAAATGATGTTGCGAGATACAAGATGGCTTTCATTTCAATCACTGCAGAAGTATTCCAAGATGATAAATCCTGGTTGAATGATGAAGCATTCAGAAACATTTCATTCATATCAGTAACTTGACCAACATCCCACCTAGAAATGTCTTCGTCAAATGTACGAAGATCTCGAAACAATTCTGACATATCAGTTACATTCCCGACGCACCAAGACCCAATAGGCCAGCCATATTTTGATCTGTCATCTTCACCCCACAGCCCTTGAATATATTGATTAACCGCAGCTTTGAGCTCATCCCGTGTGGTAAAGCAATCCTGCGGAGGTACTTCGCTGCAGTAGGAAGCACAGAATGGGCCTCGATGTACAGATGATGGATCGTGTTTGATGGTGCATCCCGAATCCACAAAGATATCCTTTGCATTGCTGTAAGGAAACACATCTTCCCACTCGCAGAGATTCTGGTTAAAGGAGGATGCCCCCCTGAACATTTCTCTCGTGTTTGTGGCAGATGACATATTCCAAGATGATAAATCCTGATTGAATGATGAAGCTCCTGAAAACATGCCACTCATATCGGTAACTTGACCAATATTCCACCCAGATATATCTTCGTTAAAAGTATTGAGACCCTCAAATAAGCTTACCATGTCACTTACTTCGTCAACACACCATGATCCAATCGGCCATCCATACGTGCCAACAATGCTAGCAGGGCAAAAGGCTGCCTCTTTATTACATCCAAGCTGGTTATACTGGGCAATGGCGCCCTTGAGTATGTCACGATGAGCAAAGCATGCATAATTATGGTTGGTCGGAGATTGAGAAGGAGAGAGAATTATCGAAGGATCTGTAATTTCAACAGCAACATCATCGGGGGAACTTGATAGTGATACTCCAAGACCGGCAGCCAACGCTGTAATCAATACAAAAATTAACACCGAAAACACTTTGATTTGCCTCTGTTTCCACCACGGCTCAAGAGGAGTTGCTTCATACACAGTATCATCCTGAGGAGGTGTATCTTCTTCGAACAAGTATGCGTTTAAAACTAGCAAAGACGGATTTCTCTCAACTGCTGTTGGGAAGAGTTGATCCACATTCTCATCGTGGTTGGCAGCGGAGTTTTCTGGTGCTGCAACCCGCTGCTGCAAATTTTCTCCGTCCCCAGGAAATTGATTTTCATCATCGTCAATTATTTGCTGAGCATCATCATCTGGATCCGCCCCACTCATTTCATTATCATTGCTTTCTGCATCTGCAACATCGATACTTGTCGCTTCACGAGGATGACTATTAGATGCTGATATTGATGCTGCCGCCTTTTTTTCTTCCACATCAGTCAGAGAATCTCGCTGAAAAGTGAGAGGGGGAGACGGCCCATCATTATCGTTGTTTAATTCCGTCCCGAAATCAATCTTTGGTTTTGACTCGTCCACATCGTCAAACTCCGCAGAGTTAAATGGACGGGGTGCGCGTGCGTCATCATCTTCATCCTCAATCTGCTCCATCATTGCACCGTGTGTAGGCAGCTGTGATGGCTTGGAAGCATCTTCAGTAAGTTCCATCTCAGCTATCTGTTGAATCAGAGGCACCGGAGCTGCATCATCGTCTACAATCTCGAGTTCACAAGGGAGCCGCGTTTCTCCTGTTGCTGTTGATGTGGAGTTTGTCGATGTGCCTCCGGTGATGGCAGCGGCTTCCCAAGACGAAGAGGAAGATCGTGGGCCGTTGGTATTTTCAGAGGTCATGATGCCCTGCTCAATGTCACCGTTGTCCTCCTCTGAAGTATTGTTGATATCATCTGCCATTCTAGTTTTCTATGAAGGATAATGAAGTTGAGCTGCGAAATACATACATAACATACATAAGCCATGATGCCCATCACTCCGTCCAGATTCCAGCTCAAGCAAGAGTTGGTCCTGAAAGTGAAATGTGAAATACTTATGACCGCTCGGTGCACCTCGGGTCACTAACGTGCTATCAAGTAGTACCGAACGGTTTTGTCTGCCTCTTGAAGCAAAAATTAAAAATCCAGTAATAGCTCCTGAATACCATCCTAAACTAATCACTTATTTTTACCAAAAAAAAAAAAATTAAAAATTAAAAATTAATTTTTGACCCCATGCTGAGTTGTACGTGGGCTGGATCTCGAGGTGAAAGTACGGTATTTAGGGGGATGGGGGGCAAAGCGCGTTCTTTATTTCCCTCAGATTGATCTATATATTTTCAACGGATTCGGGGGTGGCCCCCGTTTGAGGAAGAACAGCCCCCCCGCGTGGGCGACAAATCTTTTCCTCTCTCTGACTTCCGACTTCTCAAGGGTCGGGGGAAAAGAGAGGGAAAAAGCGGGGGAAAAAGAGGGGAAGAAAGGCGAGCGAAGCGAGCCTCGAGCCCCATATAGAATCTACTCCTACGAAAAGAGAAAAGATGATGATGCAATTGCTCCTTCTTTGATTATTATGCACTATTTGCCTGCCTTATATAATCACTTTTACTTTCATCTCGTTTTTTACCTTAATTGTGGTACAATTCGTGGTCGATAACCATTCAAATTTGAGCCTTTCATACACTTCCCACGTTTTGATACTGAAACTCCAGCAGCGTGAAGCAGACTTGGCATCGTATCCTATTTTCAATGATTTGTTCTTGTGTAACTCCCTTTCTGACGCATTGTTAGGTGTAGCAGCCTCTCTTCTACTTTCCAATACCGGATCAATAACTTTTGGTACATTAGTTCTTCTTTTCTTTTTGGGTGACGGCTTTGTTGCCAATTCGTCTCTTACTTCGTTTGTTACTTGTCCCAATGTCGGAGCTTCAACCACTTGTCTACCCATCGCAGCAGCAGGAACATACACACAGAGAGAGAGAGGTAGCACCGATGGCGGCCCCCATTCCACCGCGTTGAAAGTCAAGACATTCTTTCTTTACGGGTAGTGCTATCTAACTGTAATAGTCAAGTAGCATACTACCTTTAGGTACGTATGTATCTGTGACCATACGGATACGTGCTCGCTAAGCTATCGCTTATCGGGATCTCCATGCCTGACGCATGCCGCTCTGGATTCTGACTACATTGAAGCAGTCAGCTTAGAGAATCTTACTAACAGCCTACGTCTTGGAATTAGTACGATTTCTATCCAATAGCATTCCGAGTCACTCGGCTTACACGAGTAACTCTACCGCTAGCAGCAGCTCTCTCCTTCGAAGAGCACACAACTACTCCAAATACGTAAATTAATACTGTATTCATCGTCGTTGTCATTACACATCTATTAGCCTGTGTCTGTCATTATTTTATGAAATGGTGCGCGCGGCGATTTGTGACTGCATGTTGTGTATGGTGTGTAGTGCGGCGCGGGCCCTCGGGGCCTGTTTTTTTTTTGTGCAATGTACCCGTCATGATGGTAGTAAGCAATATAACCGAACTTTTATGATTCATTAATTACGAGTTTCGGTGGAGCTTAGCCACCTTCATCAGCGGTTCTAATTGCGTGGAGACAGGCCACAAAAAATTTGAATCAAAAGGTCTCAAGAATGAGAAAAGGCGTGGTAGCTGTCATTGTTCTAACGGTCGTAAGTTTTGTTGGCGTTTCGTGGGCGTGGGCCAGCGTACAAGGCATATCTTTTCCATCGGGGAGATCCAAAGTAGCGAGCAAATTACTTCCGGAACTTCAACTTGAAGTGTTGGGATTTTCCCCCCTCCTATCCCCGCTGAAATGCCCATTTTCATTGTCATTTAGATGCTATATCTTATGATTTAGATCTAAAAATCGCTTGATTTGTGCTAAAAAGGACTTTTCCAGGCTAATTAAGTCAGATTGTCGATGAGCTTCTTCGTTCTTTCCGGTGTGCATCCCCGTCACCCTCTATTTTCTTAATTTTTTCTCTGAGTGACGTGGTAAACTTCGTTACTTAAGGAATTAGTACACTTGATTCCAATCGTCTTACGTCACAAAGTACCAGAAGTCAGGTGTTGGCAAAATCCAATGAACAAAAAAGTATTTAAGTTCATGCAGCAAGTACTCAGGTCGACATTGGCTCAATTACATTATCTGCCGAGTCGTCTATTGATGCAAGTCTAAATAGACGCCGACGTTGGTTGCCGACGTGTTTGCATTTGAATAACTGCCGATCTTTGGCCACGTACTGATCAATACGTCAGTTCTTAACTCCACGTCGACGTCTTGTGTTGAGCTGAATCTTTTTGTCGACGTGTTGTCGATGTGTTGAACCACAAGATCTTGTGTTGCCGACGTAGCTTACGAAGGAACTCGTTTACTTCATGACGTGGTTGGTTATTGATTGCATTGTTCTCTGCTGATTATTGCGCTGGTGCGTTGGCGGCGGTTATGTAGGCAGTTTGTACGTTGTCGAGCCGTTCAACAGCTCTCATAAATTATGCATTGCATCATTTACATCATCACATTTCTACATTGTCCGAATAAATAATGAAGTTTGGCAACACAAATCCAGTTATATCCACCGTTGGTAGTAATGGTAAGGGCTTCCGTGCCGTGCGGAATCGGAGCAATGTCGATGCACGTCTTACTTCGTCAGGGGTCAAGACTGCTGCTAAACCGTCGGCTCCTGTCATTGCATTGAGCGTAACAGACATCAATTGGCGTTTGGTGCGTACCGACGATCGTATCTTCTTTCTGCTAGCGTCTGTTGCATTAGGCGATGGGTTTGACGTTGCCAAGTTGGAGAAGGAACAACTGCTCTTTTCTGCTCTTTCCGTCTTTGAAGTCGGGTCAATCAAGTACATCCTGAATGAACTGTCTGAACATTACCCGAATGTCCCAGTTGGTAAGACTGATTCTACTGACAAAGATGATCTGGTGTCTGCAGCGGTCAACTTCTTAATGTTTGCCGCTATTGCTCAGAAAGGAGGTACAAGCCAAGCGCCGTACACTTCAAATTGTGAGCATTTTTGGTAAGAGAGAAGGTTAAATTTCGTGTGGTTCAAAGATTTTGGTATTTTTGTTCATTGTACCGTTTTACAAATTCTGTCTTTCCTTTTTACTTACAAGTTTTTTTTTCAACCTTCAACTTCACACCAGTGATGAGAACGGGAAACTTGTACTTGAAGACAAAACTCATTCGGGCTCCCGTGATCAACCTGTTCAAGATGATGATGAACCGGATTTGTCCGAGAAAGGTGCTGTCACGAAAAAGTCTAAACCGGTACCTGTCGGAGAGAAGGCCTCTCCTGATTCAACTATCATGTGAGTTTATTTTGTGTGCATGTGCACTGCCGCACTAAGTATCGCTTGCTTATTGAATCATTTTAGTATAATCGATCACTGAACAATTTTACCTAATAAACAAATGCAACTGCCTACGTAGACATGCTGATCAAAACACACGAACGACTGAAAGTACCAATAGCTAGGCTCAGGTGTCAATTCAGCAGCAGGATGGCGGGCAATAACACAGCATACCAGTCGCACTTTTACGGCAGGAGGCTATTCTACACCTTTGATGTGTGCGTAGGTGCACATGTTTGCTTGGAGTCAGCCAACATCGATCCCAACTCAGGATTGTACGTCTCAGCTATTGGGGTAGTTGTCGAGATCGTTTACGATAAGGATCGCTCCGTTGGACCAAACGGTAAAGGTGAGGTTAGCCTACCGAAGTACATTGTTGTGGATTTCCCTACATACAAACCACCACCAGGCGAGGACCCATGGGACAAGAACAACCCAACGGTGAGTAAAAGTTGACACACGAAAGACACAAGACAATTGCCACTCTCTGCGAAAACACTACTAACTCATTTCATACTGATACAAATGCATCCTACCCCAACTTATTGCGCACAGCACGTGCCAATCCCACCCTACGAGCAGATTTGCAACAGAGGATGCTGCACCGCATTATTCATGCCATTGCAAATTGCCTACGCCATCACCATCCACCGCTGTCAAGGACTCGAAGCTGGATTCGACAAAGGAGACCGCTGGAACCGCATGATAATAGATCCAGCAGATGAGTTGTGGGAGATTAGCAAGTTTCTTGGAACAATGTACGTGGCTACCAGCAGAGGCAAAACACTTGGCTCCAAAGATCAAGCATACCCGTCGGACAGTGCCATATACTGGACCGGAAGCAACATTTCAACGAACCGATTAAAAAATTGCAAGAGAAAGCAAAATGGCCAGTTCTGCGAATCGTACAAGAAGCGAGCAAATTGGGTGAAATACTTGGAGGGGAAGGCAGAAGAGTCGAAGACAAGGTATAGCAAGAGAAAGTTGGAAGAAATCACAGAAACATCGTACGCAGCAGCAATCAAGGGCAATTTCATCAAAGACAGGACAGACCTGACAACCAGGATTACCAACATCATAACCAACCCGAACAAGAAGTGGAAAGAAGCGAAGAAGGATCATGAAATCCCAAGTGATTACTTCGCAGGATCTTCATCTGGTGATTAGTAAAATTGATCACTGCACAGTTTTACAAAACAGACACTTTCTCAACACAAAGAATACAACAACTCAATTAAGCGTCTGCATCTGGTGATCAGTAAAACATCTGCAAGCGCACGATTCGATATATCAAGCACAGTTTTACAAAAAGACATTTTCTCGCGACGAAGAAAGACAAAAACTAAATCGACTAACGCCCGTGTAAAACCTGTATTTCTTTCTCGTACAGACCGATTTAGATGCTCAAAAAGCGCATCTAGTACAGTCAATTTCTCGCTTTCAACAGGTACTTCTTGCTTTCTACATAGGAACACATACAGATCATAAATTTGCTCTGCAATGCTTGTTGTTGTAACATAAATGTGTCATGATGACAAAATTATTCTGTGGATTTCGTGTTGGATTTTTTTTTGCAATGTATCCGTCTATAGTTGCTCTGCAATGCTTGTTTAATAACATTCTTATAACAGAAAGTTAGGGCCTGTTTTTTTTTTGTGCAATGTACCCGTCTATAAATTTGCTCTGCAATGCTTGTTGTTGTAACATAAATGTGTCATGATGACAAAATTATTCTGTGGATTTCGTGTTGGATTTTTTTTTGCAATGTATCCGTCTATAAAGTTGCTCTGCAATGCTTGTTTAATAACATTCTTATAACAGAAACGTTTTATAGTACATACTCACTTACTTACTTAGAGCCGTTCCAAGCAAAATTGCATCGTAGATGCATAAGATTTTGATAGCAGCTAACAAAAAAGTGCAGCGCGCTTTCCGAGCACAACTGCATGCATGCATGTTTTTTCGTTCGACAGTCAGTATCTAACATCATAGCCGCTACTCTCATAGCCACCACGTTGCACAAACCCTACCAATAGTAATATCCAGTGAACTATATCGCAGACAACACCCTTTGCAACTATTCAGCCGCAGGGTTTTATTATTACAACTGTCTACACCGCATAAATAAATGACTAATACATGCTACATAAATGTCATTTCTGTCTATGATGTTGCTATTTTTATCCAGCCTATTGCAATATTATGGACAATAAATAGCCGACACTTCTTATATATAATAATGTTGATGAGTTGCGGTCTTTAGAGCCGCTCGATCCGCCGTCTACAGGCTTATTGTTGTGTTAGAGTGTCAAATTATTTATGCAATTTTGTGCACATCTTGTGTCCTTGGTATTTTGGAGGTGTGGGGGGGCTTTAATGGTCATTCCAAGCAACCAGAATCTCACTTCATATTATCATCGGCGATGGGTAGCGGAGGGGTAGTGCCTATAGATGTTTATCATCTTCGATGGGTGCAGGGAAGGTGGTTGTTTTCATTTCAAATCTCAATGAAGTGGATTGCAATGATATTATCTCCACCCCTACAGCAGCCGAAACGCCACACTGCTGCGAAAAAATCGCCATAATGTCGTTTAAGGGATGGGCCATCGATACCTTATGAAATATACTCATGGACTGAGATAGGCGGCCATACTAGGGGTGCCATTGTAGGCCATTGTGGTGGCATCTTTTTCTCTTTTTCTGCACGATCATCGATCATGCAAAAACCGAGTTGGCTTTTTGACGAAATAATTTACCGATCGCGTTTGACAGTACTTTATACCGATCGCGTTTTACATATTCTCAAATATATGACGTCACTTGTTCCTCTCCTAACTTCAACGTGTCAGCTTCTCTGCTGGCAGGAAGAACATGTCGCCATCGGTGACTTTTCCGCGCAGCCACTCATCGACTATCATGCTACGGAACACCACATGCAATTAGAAGAGTGCATAAATAATAATGAGTGGCTTGCGTATGACATTCCTCGCACGCAAATCAATATCTTAAATATGTGACCATTACGGACCGGCATAACCAAACCACGAACAAAATTGACCGTATAAAATATGCACACTTCAAGAGAGAAAGCGCAGCAACAGCAACCATCCTCTTCCGACGTGAACAGCAAGAGCGCTCGGAAGGGTGTTAGATGCTCATTTCTGTCTATTCGTCAAATAATTTACAAAGTCCAATGGCCGAAAGTGCGTGTAGGCGATCATATCATCCGCGAAATAGTAGAATTACAATCATCGCGCAATCCATGCTTCGAACACTCTACTGATCCACATACTCTTCTGAGGCTTGTTCTTTCCTCTTGCAATATGCGTGAACTAAAACATGTATTGTCTGAGCTAGGATGCGTAATGGATCTATATCGCACCAGACAGGAACAATTATCTATCGCTTACAATGTCATTTCCAATCGCAACGTTACCTGTAACGGTTCAAGCTCGGCTCAGTTCTACAAATCGGATGCAGAAAGCAAAGCTGGAATAATGAATTATGGCCGTTGTGTAAATAACAGTCATAACTTGCAGTCGTTGGCTGCTCCAGAGTGTTCCAGCGTATTGTCTAATGGGTAAGTCCGAAAGTGTATTGTTAAGATGAGCTGAAATTGGAAGAAGCGTCTTATGTGATTCAGAATTTCATGTATAAGCGAAACGCTTAACACTGCGTAAAACATTACGTAGAGTGATCGTACGAACATAGAAAGGATCGCTCATTCATCTACATTTAAGTCGCTTTTTGCTGTGTGGTATTAACCTTCCATAGAGTTCATGCCAAAAATAAAATTGTGATGTATGCAAATTTATTTTAAACTTGAACTGGTATTGTTTCTCCCATATGAATGTCGTCATGTCAAAAACTAATCACTTATCCTTACTTATCCCTATTTTCATTTACTTCAGCAATGGCGGTGTGACAGCGGGCAACAAAAAAGATGTTGTCGACAACAACAAGAACGAGCATGATATACCTCTTCTGCAGACAAAGCAAGGCGATTGCATCTCTCCCGCTCATGTTAGATGCACTAACTTTGAGCAGGCAGAAGCATTTGATGCATCATGCAAATCATGGAGATCATGCGATAATAATAATGATTATGACGTTGTCGAGCAGGCGAGTTCTTTGTTAAAGTTAAAGCAATCATCAAAAAATTATGACATCGAACAGCAGTGCCCTAAAGAGAGCAATGGTAGTGCCGCAACTCCAGTGAATACTCATCATCCGTCTGAAACGGACATACCAGCGTCTACTCCTTCTGATGAGGAGTCAGCAGTTGACCCAACTAATCTTCCGGCGTTGCTGTATCATGCTGGGGAACAACCTGCTACTGTTCGCGCATATCGCCGCTGCTCAGAAGATCGCAGTCTTGTGGGCCGCCAAACCATTCGCGATCATTTATATGATTCTCCGTCTACCAGTAGACTTCCGCGCAGCTGTCTCGACCGCCTGTTTCATGAGTCTTCTGGTTCTACCGTGAAGGATTATCCGTGTCGTAATGCTACTTCGGTTGCTAGACTGTCAGGAGAACGTGATAATGATGGCACCAATATGGGTGTTGGTAATGTTGATAACGCCCCCTTGGAAGCAGACGATGCTGGTGTATTTCGTAGCAATAATGGCAATGCAGCTCGGCCAGTTGGAGTTGGAGAAATTCCACAGAACACAAAAGCGTCTGGAACTATTGGATCTATGTTGGGAGAGCTGTCGGAAAAGGGAATCCAACGGTGAGTGAATGTAGAAATGTATTCTTGAATTCGAAATATAGCATGGCACTGATCAATCATCCCTCTTTACACAAATTTGCAATCACTCCACTCCACCACTCCACTCAGCACGTGCCAATACCACCCTACACTCACATCTGCAACAAAGGATGCTGTACTGCCACGTTCATGCCCCTGCAAATTGCATTCGCAATCACAATACACCGCTGCCAGGGCATGGAGGCCGGGTTCGGCAAGGACGATCGATGGAATCGCATGGTGATAGATCCGTCAGATGAGCTCTGGGAGAGAAGCCAGTGCCTTGGGACAGGATACGTTGCTACCAGCAGGGGCAAAACACTTGGTTCCAAAAATGTTATGCACCCGACGGATAGTGCCATTTATTGGACAGGGCCGAGCGTGTCTGTAGAACGGTTACACAATTGCAAGACGAACCAAGATGGCCAACTCTGCAAACTCTTCAAGAAGCGGGACAAATGGGTCAAGTACCTTGACGGCAAGGCAGAAGAAACCAAGACAAGATACAACAAAAGAAAGCTTGATGAAATGACGAAAACAACTTATCAAAAGGCAGTGAGTGGTACTTTAATAAAGAATAGAGAGGACCTGACGAACCGCATCACCGAAATCATAACCAGCCCAAACAAAAAATGGAAAGAAACGAAGAAAGAATACCAATTGCCACGCGATTATTTTGCCTAGTGGACGATACAATGCGATATTCACAACTTGCATGGAAAATAAATTTGTCTTCAAGACAAATTTATTATCAATCGCGGCAACATGACAAATTAACGACAATCAATAAAGGATACAAGAAGAGAATTGAGGTAGTGGCGAAGCAGGGCACTATTCAGGCAGATGTCAACATAGACGATCTCGATCCAGAAGACGCGGAACAATTCCTGAACTTTTTCCATTCCAGCCAGTTAACTGACATGAAGACCAACCCGATCCTTGCGGAAAACATGACAGTGGACATAGGATTGAACCACGATTGGTCGGCGAGCTTCTTCCAGGGAGATAGGGACATAACAATGCCTGGGGAGGAGTACACGATCATGATTAGGGATCATGCTACCAAGGTACTAAATGATGAGAATGATCCAACTGATATTCCCACAAAATCAGATGGTACAAAGTATGACATCAACGACCTATCCGACGAACAACGAATGATAGTGCTCGCGACGGTCGATACAGTTGTCAAGTTCCTAGAGAACGACGAAGACTACTTGCCACTGCGAGCCACCATTACTGGCATGGGCGGATGTGGGAAGTCACATGTCATAAGCACTATCATATCCATCATAAGAGAGATGACCAACGTGAACAACACAGTCCAAGTTGCCGCACCGTCAGGCAGTGCTGCTTATAATGTCAAGGGCTGCACGCTGCATTCCCTTCTTGGTATTAACGTGCAGGTGCCATGGGCATCTTTGAATGCTGAAAGGAAGAAAGAGCTTCAAAAGAAGCTCAAGGAACTTCTTGTCTTGATGGTCGACGAGAGAAGCATGATGAACTCACACGTGACATATGGAGCTGAAGAGCACGTTCGAGAATGCGCATTTTACGGTCACAATAACACGGAGCTGTGGGGTGGTGTTCCTGTTGTACTGTTGTTCGGTGACGATTTTCAATTGCCCCCAACGGACAAGAATGGAGCCATAAGCGGATATGACAAGTATCACAGTAATCAGAGACCCCAATCAATGACTGCAAGAAGCAAGAACAACCAGGTATGCGAGTACGAAGGTTGTTACATTCTTACTGTCATGATGGTAGATAATGTGTTCAAATTGACTCGAAACTTCCGGACACAAGACAAGGACGACTGCGAATTGATGAACAGAATGAGAGTGGGCGATCAAACAAAGGAGGACGCACGTCGTCTGATCAACTTGCATTTAAGCTACTATTCCTCCAAGTTCAGAGACACTATCGAGGACGATCCAAAAACATTGCATGCCTACGCAAAACGGGAGGAAATGAATAAGCAAAATGTCAAAATGCTCGTAAAAACACAGAAACGGCTGTCAGTACCGGTAGCACGGCTCAGATGCCAATTCAGGAGCAACATGGTTGGCAATCCCACTGTGTACCAGTCGCATTTCTTCGGCAAAAAGATGTTGTACACTTTAGACGTTTGCGTTGGTGTGCACGTGTGCCTGGAGACAGCGAACATTGATCCGAACTCTGGCCTGTACGTTGGAGCGATTGGGAAGGTGATTGACATCGTTTATGACGAGCAGCACTCCGTAGGACCAAACACAAATGGTGTTGAATCCCTCCCAAAGTATATAGTCGTTGATTTCCCATACTTCAAACCGCGGCAAGGCATTGAACCCTGGGACAAAAAGAATCCAACGGTGAGTGAAAGTAGAAATGTATTCTTGAACTCGAAATATAGCATGGCACTGATCAATCATCCCTCTTTACACAAATTTGCAATCACTCCACTCCACCACTCCACTCAGCACGTGCCAATACCACCCTACACTCACATCTGCAACAAAGGATGCTGTACTGCCACGTTCATGCCCCTGCAAATTGCATTCGCAATCACAATACACCGCTGCCAGGGCATGGAGGCCGGGTTCGGCAAGGACGATCGATGGAATCGCATGGTGATAGATCCGTCAGATGAGCTCTGGGAGAGAAGCCAGTGCCTTGGGACAGGATACGTTGCTACCAGCAGGGGCAAAACACTTGGTTCCAAAAATGTTATGCACCCGACGGATAGTGCCATTTATTGGACAGGGCCGAGCGTGTCTGTAGAACGGTTACACAATTGCAAGACGAACCAAGATGGCCAACTCTGCAAACTCTTCAAGAAGCGGGACAAATGGGTCAAATACCTTGACGGCAAGGCAGAAGAAACCAAGACAAGATACAACAAAAGAAAGCTTGATGAAATGACGAAAACAACTTACCAAAAGGCAGTGAGTGGTACTTTAATAAAAAATAGAGAGGACCTGACGAACCGCATCACCGAAATCATAACCAACCCAAACAAAAAATGGAAAGAAGCGAAGAAAGAATACCAATTGCCACGCGATTATTTTTCCTAGTGGACGATACAATGCCATATTCACAACTTGCATGGAAAATAAATTTGTCTTGAAGACAAAATTATTTTCAATTGACAGATACAACAAAGGGAGAATATTTCTCGTGATGAAGAAACATGTCACCTATAATGACAATATACCTGCATTTCTTTCTGCGAATGACGGTATCCTCGACAGATATAGCCAATCAATTTCTGTAAAATGCGCATTTAAGCCAGGTACTTCTCGCTTTCTACGTAGGAACAAGTACAAATTCTACAGCGGTATGGGTCTACAGAGCCTCTACGTGTCCCCCAGGTAAACCTTCTCACTAAATAGCTACTATACTGATTCCTACCAAGATCCCTGTAGAAAAAAGTTTGGAAAAAAATGGAGAATTTGTGACCATAAGGGGTTGGGCACCTCCCGGCCCCGTTATCGACACTTCACTGCGCTTGTTTCGACCCGGGGCCCCGAGGGCCGAAAATAACAAGTGCTCTCGTCGACAAGCACCGCAGAAAGCTACCAGATACCTCGAAACGAGAAGAATCTTCCATCCTGGTGAAATATCAGAAGGACTGATCATTATCATGTCGCAAAATGAATTAGCTTCGATTTACTTGGCCTACAACACTCTCACCGAGGACAAACGGCCAAAAGAATCTCAGGTAACTCGTGGATACATCGAGGATAAAGACAAAGTCGTCTTTCCCATCTTTCCAGTTGCCAAGATTGCCAATGGTCGGAAATGGACTATCGATGGCGGATCAACTAATCATGCCAAAACTACGGTAACGTACTATTCCCTTCCACACAATGTTGGACAACATACCTACATGGTACTCAAACTCATCGAATATGAAAGTCTAATCTTCGAGCTTGGTTGGGACGATCATGAGAAGAAGCTCATGACTCAACTCATCTCCCATCAACAAAAAGCGTCCGAGCTAGAAGCCGACATCGCAAACAAATTCAACGGTATCTCCGGTGATCCTCTCGCTAAGAAGGACATCGACGAATTGAAAAAGACACTCTCGCAGCATAAAAAGCAAATCAGCCATCATGTGAACGCTCTGAATGATAATGCAGAACGTGCAGGAGGTATGCTTGGAAAGCTCATGGGTCATTTCGATAAGAAATTCGCTGTCATCATCGACAACTACTTCAATCAGGGTGAGCCGCACCAAGTGAAGAAGTGGAGGGCAGTCAACCATGCATTTTGCAAGGACGCCATTGACACTTCCAAAATAATGATCCCTCTGATGTCTTACACAGGGACGGTCTTCGATGACAAAGACGAAACATCAGACTACTTGATGTGTCGTAAAGCGATGCTCTGCACTCAAGCAGAAACAGGGCCTCGTTTGAAAACTCTTAAGGATATTCTCAAGTGCGCTAATTTATTGTTAGTCGAGCAACATGGTTATGGCCTCGCGGAAGCAACCAGAAGCTACTTGGAATCCAACATTAAATTCCATCGTGCATTCACATGCAAGGCTTGGGTAGGGATGATCACAGCAATCAATCAATATCTACGTCTCCTTACCACCTACAAAGATGATGAACAGTACGCAGACAACGATGATATTCCACGTGCCAATGTTCCCTACAACGAAGTGGAGCTGTGCAAGATTGTCTTGGCCAGCATGCCCAGAGAGGTTAGGGATTCTCTTCGAGTGATGTCTCCAAATCGTCCACTTGAAACAGAGCTGGAGCCTTTGGTCGCTCGCATTGACGCCATCTTGGCTCATCAGAAGACCCAACGCGCTTCAAATGAAAAGGATAAGTCTACCAAGAACAGAGCTTCCAACCCCAACCCTAGAAACCAGAAGAAGAATGGTGGAGGTGGCGGTGGAGGTGGGGGTGGTGGCAATCCAAGTACTAAACCTACGCCTGAAAATCCCAAAGAAGGTGGGTGTGGCAACTGTCAGAAGAATGGAGTCAACGCTTGGTTTACCCATCCTACGAATAAATGCCGCAACTACGAAGTCAATGGTCAAAAGAAGAGGCGTGATGGTGAAAACCGTCAACTACGCGATCACGAAAAAGAAGAAGGATCTGTGAAGGACCTCATCAAAAGCGAAATTGCAGCCGCACTCAGAGACATGCGTTCTGGTGGTGGCGGCCGTGATCATTACAGGCATGACCGACGTGAGCGCTCTCGTTCTCGCTCTAGGTCTCGCTCTCGTAGTCCTGAATACCATCGACGCAGCCGTAGCTATCGCCGTCGAGATGACTATTGAATCATTGGGTCCGACACTCGAATGGAAAATAGAAACTTAAAACTAAATAATGAATCTGATTCTTATGAACGTTCAGTTAAACGAAGGAAACCTAATACTATCGATTTTGATTTGTATAACCTTGACCATTCGCCGATTAAAGGTGTCATACCCGATTGGAGCGGTGTAAAAGACATGCACGCATCGCTTTGTCAAAAAGTAATCAGGGGAAATGGACTTAAGACTGTTGTTGTCGCAGCGTCCCTGACCAAGAAGGGAAACCGTAACTCACGCCCCTTGGTTTTATTACTTGACTCCGGTGCAGATGATGACATCATCTTTCTGCCCGATGAAGAAGTAAAGGCTTTTGACCCTATACCTCTAGCTCATCCAAATGTGTGGACCACGTCCAATGGCCAGTTCAACACAAGTGAAGTCGCAGAACTATCTTTCTTGCTTCCGGAGTATTCTCAAAGTAAGATTATGTCTTGTACTGCTGACATCAGACGCATCCACAACAGGAGGAGCGTTCAATACGACGCCATTATTGGTGTTAAAACCCTTCATGCTTGGGGAGTTACTATGCATTTCAAAGAGAAAGTCCTTGAAATTGATGGCATCTCCCGTCCTATGAAAAACAAGGACAAATTCAAAGATGAAAACGTCTTGATGAACATCTATAGTGAAGCCCTAGAGCCTCAGTCAACTAAAGAGGAGACTGATAGAGCCGTCAAGATTTTGGATGCCAAGTATGAAGCCGCCGATCTAGAAAAGATCGTCGATGAAAATTGCTCTCATCTCTCCAGAATGCAGAGACTTCAACTACTCAACTTACTCAAGAAACATGAGAAGATGTTTAGCGGATCTCTCGGTGAATGGAAAGGTGAGGAAGTCCATTTTGAGCTTAAGCCAGATGTGAAACCGTTCCGTGGTAGACCGTTTGATGTCCCACAGATACACAAAGCAACAATTATGAAAGAACTTCAACGCTTAATTGATATAGGAGTTCTGGAGCAGGTACAACAAGCAGACTGGCTCAGGTCATCTTTTATTATTCCTAAGTCAGACGGCACAGTCCGCTTCCTCTCCGACTTCCGCCAGCTTAACAAAGCGCTAGTGCGACGCCCCTTCCCGCTTCCTAAGGTATCGGGTATGTTGCAACAGATGGAAGGCTTTACTTTTGCCTCAGCGATTGATCTCAATATGGGATATTACCATTTGAAGCTTGATCTCGAGACGATGAAGATTTGCGCCATTGTATTTCCTTGGGGAATTTACAGGTACAAAAGACTTCCAATGGGAGTTGCTTGTAGCCCGGACATCTTCCAAAGTAAAATGAGTTCACTCTTTGCTGAGTTGGACTACGTGCAGGCTTACATTGATGATTTGCTCTGCCTATCCAAAGGAACCTTTGAGGACCACCTGGAGAAACTCGACGTGGTATTACAAAAATTAAGCGACGCTGGTCTGCAAGTCAACGCAGCCAAAAGTAAATTCGCAGCCGTAGAGATTGATTACCTTGGGTATCATCTCACCAAACAAGGAATTGCACCACAACATTCCAAAGTCGCCGCTATCCTTGCTCTCAAACCACCTCGTAACGTGAAAGATCTTCGACGTTGCCTCGGTATTATTCAGTATTACCGTGACTTGTGGGTGTCAAGAACACAGCTCCTCGCTCCACTCACTGATCTAGTTGGAGAATGTGGAACCACTAAACGCTCTACCAAAAAGAAGCCGCCGTGGCGGTGGGAGCAGGTTCATCAGGATGCTTTTGATGAGATCAAGAAGGTAATCGCCCGAGATGTTATCCTGGCCTACCCGAACTTCGGTGAAGAGTTCACTATCTTTACTGATGCTTCAACTCGCCAGCTTGGGGGAGTGATTACGCAAAATAACCGTCCCATTGCCTTTTTCAGCCGGAAGTTAACTGCCGCGCAAATGAAGTACACTGTGACGGAACTTGAATTGCTTTCTATCGTCGAACTCTTGAAAGAATTCAAAGGTATGCTGCTTGGACAGAAGCTGGTGATTTATCGGCCCTCGGGGCCCCCGTTCATGGAGTGCAGAGCAGCGTAATAGGGGGCCGCAGGTGCCCTTCTATTACAGGTGGGAAATTCAGATTTTTTCAGCCAAATTATTCTACAGAGTTCTAGCTAGGAATCAGCATATGTGCATTTTAGTGAGAAGGTTTACTGTTGGGACACGTAGAGTCCTCAGTAGAGCCTACCAGCGTAGGATCTGAATGGTTTCCTACGTAGAAAGCGAGAAGTACCTGTTGAAAGCGAGAAATTCAATGTACTAAATGCGCTTTTTTGGCGTCTAAATCCGTCTTTACGAGAAAGAAATACAGGTTTTGCACAGGTTTTAGTCGATTTAGTTGTTGTATTTCTTCAACGTAAGAAATGGTCTTTTTTGCAGAATTGTGCAGTGATCAATTTTACTAATGTAATGACCTGATGCAGACGGACTCTGGATTTAGTCGATGTATTCATCGTCGTGAGAAATTTTCTTTTTTTGTAGAATCGTGCAGCGATCCATTTTACTAATCACCAGATGCAGACGCTGCGAAGTAATCACTTGGGATCTCGTGATCCCTCTTCGCTTCTTTCCACTTCTTGTTTGGATTGGTGATGATGTCGGTAATCCTGGCCGTCAGGTCTGTCCTGTCTTTGATGAAATCGCCCTTCATTGCTGCTGCGTACGTTGTTTTTGTGATTTCTTCCAACTTTCTCTTGCTATACCTCGTCTTCGTCTCTTCTGCCTTTCCCTCCAAGTATTCTACCCACTTAGCTCGCTTCTTGTATGATTCGCAGAGCTGCCCATTTTGCTTTCTCTTGCAATTTTTAATTCGGTTCGTTGAAACGCTGTTTCCCGTCCAGTATATGGCACTGTCCATTGGGTATGCTTGATCTTTGGAACCAAGTGTTTTGCCTCTGCTAGTTGCCACGTACAATGTCCCAAGGTTCTTGCTAATCTCCCACAACTCATCTGACGGATCTAATATCATTCGGTTCCAGCGGTCTCCTTCGTCGAATCCAGCTTCAAGTCCTTGACAGCGGTGAATGGTGATGGCGTAAGCGATTTGCAATGGCATGAATAATGCGGTGCAGCATCCCTTGTTGCAAATCTGCTCGTAGGGAGGGATGGGCACGTGCTGTGCGCATTACGTTGGAATTGGAAGGATGCATTTGCATCGGTATGCAAATAAAACGAGTTAGTAGTGTTTTCGCAAATAGTGGCAAACTTTTTTATGCGCCTTTCATGTGTCAACTTTTACTCACCGTTGGGCTGTTCTTATCCCATGGGTCCTCGCCTGGTGGTGGTTTGTATGTAGGAAAATCCACAACAATGTACTTCGGTAGGCTCACCTCACCTTTACCATTTGGTCCAATGGAGTGATCCTTATCGTAAACGATCTCGACTACTACACCAATAGCGGAGACGTACAGTCCTGAGTTGGGATCAATGTTGGCTGATTCCAAGCAAACATGTGCACCTACGCACACGTCAAAGGTGTACAATATCCTCCTGCCGTAAAAGTGCGACGGGTATGCCGTGTTATTTCCCGCCATCCTGCTGCTGTATTGACTCCGGAGCCTAGCTATTGGTTCATTCAGTCGTTCATGTGTTTTGATCAGCATATCTTCGTTTTTCTGCAACATATCAGATCTTTTCGCGAATGCCCACAACGTCTTTGGGTCATTTTCTATCTCTTCCCTCAGTTTTGGATTATATTTACCAAGGTTGTCGATGTGTAGTTTGATCAGGCGCTCTGCGTCCTCGTCAGTCTGGTTCCCCACCCTCATCCTGTTCATGAGATCGCTATCCTCCTTGTCTTTTGCTCTAAAATTCTTCGTCAACATGAAGACTACATCCGTCATCATCTCAGTCAAGACTTTGCTTCCCTTGTAATCGCATATTTGGTTGTTTTTGCTCATTCCTGTCATTGTCTTTGGCCTATCGTTGTTGTGGTATTCGTGGTAACCGTTTATTGCTCCCCCCTTGTTGGTCGGTGGCAGCTGGTAGTCGTCGCCGAAGAACAACACAACCGGGACACCGCCCCACCTCTCCCGTTTATTGTGTCCATTAAATGCGCAATCCCTAACGTGCTCCTCTGCTCCGAATGTTACGTGTGAGCCCAACATGCTTCTTTCATCGACCATCAGTACGAGCAGCTCTTTCAGTTTCTTGCACATTTCTTCTTTCCTTTTTGCGTCCAATGATTTGTAAGGTACCTGTACGTTAATTCCGAGAAGTGAGTGCAGTGTGCACCCTTTGACGTTGTACGCTGCGCTGCCTGAAGGAGCAGCAACCAGGACTGTCTTGTTTGAATTTGTCAGCTTCCTGATGATGGAAATGATGGTGTTAATTACGAGCGATTTCCCACACCCACCCATTCCTGAAATCGTTGCTCGCAGCGGCTTGTAATCCTCGTCATTATCTAGGAATTTCACAACTGTATCGACGGTGGCGAGTACGATCATCACCTGTTCCTCGGATAATTCCTCTATGTTGTAACTTGATCCGTCAGATTTCATGGGTATTGTTGCGCTTGCATGATCGTCCATCATGGCTCTAGCGCGTTGCTCTCTGAGTTGGACTGTGTACTCCTCCCCTGGTATTGTTACGTCTCTTTCCCCATCAAACGAGCTCTTTGACCAATCGTGATTCAATCCTATATCGATTTTCTTGCCCCCCAAAAGTAACTCATCCACTCTTTTATCGGATAGTTGGGTCGAGTGCAAATGATTTAGGTGTTGATCTACCTCGTCATCGTCGAGCTCGTCAGTGTTGACATCTGCTTGAATTGTCCCTTTTCTTGCCACACATTCGATCCTTTTCTCTTGCGCGTATCTAACAGCTCTCTGGTATTCGGTCCAAACGCTTGTTGGGACCTGTCTGTTCTGCAGCATCAACTTGAATGTATTGACGGTTCTCAGTCTGTCGCGTAAATTAAGTGGTTTGTCAAAGCTCCATGGCTTGTGAAGTAACAACATGCCTCTTGCATAATCGTAGTCCACGGGGTAACGCGGTCTGCAATTGAGTCCTTTGGCGATGAGGATCCTGTTCATACGTCTATCACTGTCAGGGTCTATCATGAACTTCTTTTTACACCACACCTTGTAAAAGTACTGATCCAAGGTCAGTTTGTTGTACTTTTCCTCTCTGCTTGCGTAGCTATAGACCAAGTCGTTTGGCTTTGCATCGGATGATTTTCGTAGCTTCAGACAATTCTGAACTGATACGTAAGTGATTACATCTGAACATAGTGTCAAACTCAACCTATTAATCTCATGCCCCGCCTCTTGTATGCTGATAAGCCTTTTGCTTGTCATCCAGTTCAGTGACATTGCCACCAGTGTTTTGACACCACTTATATCAGCGGAGCTTTTGCTGGGTGGTGAGAATTGATAGTGGCGGCATGTTGTGTTAGAAATGTGGTTACTCGGCGTACGAATGTTTCATTTTACAAAATTGTGCACTGCACGGTTTTACTAACGATATCAGGCGATATCAATGTCCAGTCCTAGATATCTCACTGGATATCGATGCCCAGAGCTAGATATCTGGCGATATTGATGCCCAGTGCTGGCTTTCTGGGGATATCGATGCACAGTGCTAGATATCTGGGCATATCAATGCCCAGTGCTAGATATCTCACTGGATATCGATGCCCTGTGCTAGATATCTCAATGGATATCGATGCCCAGTGCTAGATATATGGTGATATCGATGCCCAGTGCTAGATATCTCATTGGATATTGATGCCCAGAGCTAGATATCTCACTGGATATCGATGCCCAGTGCTGGATATCGATGCCCAGTGCTAGATATATGGTGATATCGATGCCCAGTGCTAGATATCTCATTGGATATCGATGCCCAGAGCTAGATATCTGGGGATATCTATGCCCAGTGCTGGATATCTGGGGATATTGATGCCCAGTGCTAGATATCTGGTGACATCGATGCCCAGTGTTAGATATCCTCTCACTGGATATCGATGCCCAGTGCTAGATATCTCACTGGATATTGATGCCGATGCCCAGTGCTAGAAATCTTGCGATATCGATGCCCAGTGCTAGATATCTCACAGGATATCGATGCCCAGTGCTAGATATCAGGCGATATCGATGTCCAGTCCTAGATATCTCACTGGATATCAATGCCCAGAGCTAGATATCTGGCGATATTGATGCCCAGTGCTGGCTATCTGGGGATATCGATGAACAGTGCTGGATATCTGGGCATATCAATGCCCAGTGCTAGATATCTCACTGGATATCGATGCCCTGTGCTAGATATCTCAATGGATATCGATGCCCAGTGCTAGATATATGGTGATATCGATGCCCAGTGCTAGATATCTCATTGGATATTGATGCCCAGAGCTAGATATCTCACTGGATATCGATGCCCAGTGCTGGATATCGATGCCCAGTGCTAGATATATGGTGATATCGATGCCCAGTGCTAGATATCTCATTGGATATCGATGCCCAGAGCTAGATATCTGGGGATATCTATGCCCAGTGCTGGATATCTGGGGATATCGATGCCCAGTGCTAGATATCTGGTGACAGCGATGCCCAGTGTTAGATATCCTCTCACTGGATATTGATGCCCAGTGATAGATATCTCACTGGATATCGATGCCCAGTGCTAGATATCAGGCGATATCGATGTCCAGTCCTAGATATCTCACTGGATATCGATGCCCAGAGCTAGATATCTGGCGATATTGATGCCCAGTGCTGGCTATCTGGGGATATCGATGCACAGTGCTGGATATCTGGGCATATCAATGCCCAGTGCTAGATATCTCACTGGATATCGATGCCCTGTTCTAGATATCTCAATGGATATCGATGCCCAGTGCTAGATATATGGTGATATCGATGCCCAGTGCTAGATATCTCATTGGATATTGATGCCCAGAGCTAGATATCTCACTGGATATCGATGCCCAGTGCTGGATATCGATGCCCAGTGCTAGATATATGGTGATATCGATGCCCAGTGCTAGATATCTCAATGGATATCGATGCCCAGAGCTAGATATCTGGGGATATCTATGCCCAGTGCTGGATATCTGGGGATATTGATGCCCAGTGCTAGATATCTGGTGACATCGATGCCCAGTGTTAGATATCCTCTCACTGTATATCGATGCCCAGTGCTAGATATCTCAATGGATATCGATGCTCAGTGCTAGATATATGGTGATATCGATGCCCAGTGCTAGATATCTCATTGGATATTGATGCCCAGAGCTAGATATCTCACTGGATATCGATGCCCAGTGCTGGATATCGATGACCAGGGCTAGATATATGGTGATATCGATGCCCAGTGCTAGATATCTCATTGGATATCGATGCCCAGAGCTAGATATCTGGGGATATCTATGCCCAGTGCTGGATATCTGGGGATATTGATGCCCAGTGCTAGATATCTGGTGACATCGATGCCCAGTGTTAGATATCCTCTCACTGGATATCGATGCCCAGTGCTAGATATCTCACAGGATATCGATGCCCAGTGCTAGAAATCTTGCGATATCGATGCCCAGTGCTAGATATCTCACAGGATATCGATGCCCAGTGCTAGATATCAGGCGATATCGATGTCCAGTCCTAGATATCTCACTGGATATCGATGCCCAGAGCTAGATATCTGGCGATATTGATGCCCAGTGCTGGCTATCTGGGGATATCGATGCACAGTGCTGGATATCTGGGCATATCAATGCCCAGTGCTAGATATCTCACTGGATATCGATGCCCTGTGCTAGATATCTCAATGGATATCGATGCCCAGTGCTAGATATATGGTGATATCGATGCCCAGTGCTAGATATCTCATTGGATATTGATGCCCAGAGCTAGATATCTCACTGGATATCGATGCCCAGTGCTGGATATCGATGCCCAGTGCTAGATATATGGTGATATCGATGCCCAGTGCTAGATATCTCATTGGATATCGATGCCCAGAGCTAGATATCTGGGGATATCTATGCCCAGTGCTGGATATCTGGGGATATTGATGCCCAGTGCTAGATATATGGTGACATCGATGCCCAGTGTTAGATATCCTCTCGCTGGATATCGATGCCCAGTGCTAGATATCTCACTGGATATCGATGCTCAGTGCTAGAAATCTTGCGATATCGATGCCCAGTGCTAGATATCTCACAGGATATCAATGCCCTGTGCTAGATATCAGGCGATATCGATGTCCAGTCCTAGATATCTCACTGGATATCGATGCCCAGAGCTAGATATCTGGCGATATTGATGCCCAGTGCTGGCTATCTGGGGATATCGATGCACAGTGCTGGATATCTGGGCATATCAATGCCCAGTGCTAGATATCTCACTGGATATCGATGCCCTGTGCTAGATATCTCAATGGATATCGATGCCCAGTGCTAGATATATGGTGATATCGATGCCCAGTGCTAGATATCTCATTGGATATTGATGCCTAGAGCTAGATATCTCACTGGATATCGATGCCCAGTGCTGGATATCGATGCCCAGTGCTAGATATATGGTGATATCGATGCCCAGTGCTAGATATCTCATTGGATATCGATGCCCAGAGCTAGATATCTGGGGATATCTATGCCCAGTGCTGGATATCTGGGGATATTGATGCCCAGTGCTAGATATCTGGTGACATCGATGCCCAGTGTTAGATATCCTCTCACTGGATATCGATGCCCAGTGCTAGATATCTCACTGGATATCGATGCCCAGTGCTAGAAATCTTGCGATATCGATGCCCAGTGCTAGATATCTCACAGGATATCGATGCCCAGTGCTAGATATCAGGCGATATCGATGTCCAGTCCTAGATATCTTACAGGATATCGATGCCCAGAGCTAGATATCTGGCGATATTGATGCCCAGTGCTGGCTATCTGGGGATATGGATGCACAGTGCTGGATATCTGGGCATATCAATGCCCAGTGCTAGATATCTCACTGGATATCGATGCCCTGTTCTAGATATCTCAATGGATATCGATGCCCAGTGCTAGATATATGGTGATATCGATGCCCAGTGCTAGATATCTCATTGGATATTGATGCCCAGAGCTAGATATCTCACTGGATATCGATGCCCAGTGCTAGATATATGGTGATATCGATGCCCAGTGCTAGATATCTCATTGGATATCGATGCCCAGAGCTAGATATCTGGGGATATCTATGCCCAGTGCTAGATATCTGGGCATATTGATGCCCAGTGCTAGATATCTGGTGACATCGATGCCCAGTGTTAGATATCCTCTCACTGGATATTGATGCCCAGTGCTAGATATCTCACTGGATATTGATGCCGATGCCCAGTGCTAGAAATCTTGCGATACTATCGATGCCCAGTGCTAGATATCTCACAGGATATCGATGCCCAGTGCTAGATATCAGGCGATATTGATGTCCAGTCCTAGATATCTCACTGGATATCGATGCCCAGAGCTAGATATCTGGCGATATTGATGCCCAGTGCTGGCTATCTGGGGATATCGATGCACAGTGCTGGATATCTGGGCATATCAATGCCCAGTGCTAGATATCTCACTGGATATCGATGCCCTGTGCTAGATATCTCAATGGATATCGATGCCCAGTGCTAGATATATGGTGATATCGATGCCCAGTGCTAGATATCTCATTGGATATTGATGCCCAGAGCTAGATATCTCACTGGATATCGATGACCAGTGCTGGATATCGATGCCCAGTGCTAGATATATGGTGATATCGATGCCCAGTGCTAGATATCTCATTGGATATCGATGCCCAGAGCTAGATATCTGGGGATATCTATGCCCAGTGCTAGATATCTGGGGATATTGATGCCCAGTGCTAGATATCTGGTGACATCGATGCCCAGTGTTAGATATCTTCTCTCTGGATATCAATGCCCAGTGCTAGATATCTCACTGGATATTGATGCCGATGCCCAGTGCTAGAAATCTTGCGATATCGATGCCCAGTGCTAGATATCTCACAGGATATCGATGCCCAGTGCTAGATATCAGGCGATATCGATGTCCAGTCCTAGATATCTCACTGGATATCGATGCCCAGAGCTAGATATCTGGCGATATTGATGCCCAGTGCTGGCTATCTGGGGATATCGATGCACAGTGCTGGATATCTGGGCATATCAATGCCCAGTGCTAGATATCTCACTGGATATCGATGCCCTGTGCTAGATATCTCAATGGATATCGATGCCCAGTGCTGGATATCTCATTGGATATTGATGCCCAGAGCTAGATATCTCACTGGATATCGATGCCCAGTGCTGGATATCGATGCCCAGTGCTAGATATATGGTGATATCGATGCCCAGTGCTAGATATCTCATTGGATATCGATGCCCAGAGCTAGATATCTTGGGATATCTATGCCCAGTGCTGGATATCTGGGGATATTGATGCCCAGTGCTAGATATCTGGTGACATCGATGCCCAGTGTTAGATATCCTCTCACTGGATATCGATGCCCAGTGCTAGATATCTCACTGGATATCGATGTCCAGTGCTAGAAATCTTGCGATATCGATGCCCAGTGCTAGATATCTCACAGGATATCGATGCCCAGTGCTAGATATCTCACAGGATATCGATGTTTAGTCCTAGATATCTCACTGGATATCGATGCCCAGAGCTAGATATCTGGCGATATTAATGCCCAGTGCTGGCTATCTGGGGATATCGATGCACAGTGCTGGATATCTGGGCATATCAATGCCCAGTGCTAGATATCTCACTGGATATCGATGCCCTGTGCTAGATATCTTAATGGATATCGATGCCCAGTGCTAGATATATGGTGATATCGATGCCCAGTGCTAGATATCTCATTGAATATTGATGCCCAGAGCTAGATATCTCACTGGATATCGATGCCCAGTGCTTGATATCGATGCCCAGTGCTAGATATATGGTGATATCGATGCCCAGTGCTAGATATCTCATTGGATATCGATGCCCAGAGCTAGATATCTGGGAATATCTATGCCCAGTGCTGGATATCTGGGGATATTGATGTCCAGTGCTAGATATCTGGTGACATCGATGCCCAGTGCTAGATATCTCACTGGATATTAATGCCCAGTGCTAGATATCTCACTGGATATCAATGCCCAGTGCTAGAAATCTTGCGATATCGATGCCCAGTGCTAGATATCTCACAGGATATCGATGCCCAGTGCTAGATATCTCACAGGATATCGATGCCCAGTGCTAGATATCAGGCGATATCGATGTCCAGTCCTAGATATCTCACTGGATATCAATGCCCAGAGCTAGATATCTGGCGATATTGATGCCCAGTGCTGGCTATCTGGGGATATCGATGCACAGTGCTGGATATCTGGGCATATCAATGCCCAGTGCTAGATATCTCACTGGATATCGATGCCCTGTGCTAGATATCTCAATGGATATCGATGCCCAGTGCTAGATATATGGTGATATCGATGCCCAGTGCTAGATATCTCATTGGATATTGATGCCCAGAGCTAGATATCTCACTGGATATCGATGCCCAGTGCTGGATATCGATGCCCAGTGCTAGATATATGGTGATATCGATGCCCAGTGCTAGATATCTCATTGGATATCGATGCCCAGAGCTAGATATCTGGGGATATCTATGCCCAGTGCTGGATATCTGGGGATATTGATGCCCAGTGCTAGATATCTGGTGACATCGATGCCCAGTGTTAGATATCCTCTCACTGGATATCGATGCCCAGTGCTAGATATCTCACTGGATATCGATGCCCAGTGCTAATGCTAGAAATCTTGCGATATCGATGCCCAGTGCTAGATATCTCACAGGATATCGATGCCCAGTGCTAGATATCAGGCGATATCGATGTCCAGTCCTAGATATCTCACTGGATATCGATGCCCAGAGCTAGATATCTGGCGATATTGATGCCCAGTGCTGGCTATCTGGGGATATCGATGCACAGTGCTGGATATCTGGGCATATCAATGCCCAGTGCTAGATATCTCACTGGATATCGATGCCCTGTGCTAGATATCTCAATGGATATCGATGCCCAGTAGCTAGATATATGGTGATATCGATGCCCAGTGCTAGATATCTCATTGGATATTGATGCCCAGAGCTAGATATCTCACTGGATATCGATGCCCAGTGCTGGATATCGATGCCCAGTGCTAGATATATGGTGATATCGATGCCCAGTGCTAGATATCTCATTGGATATCGATGCCCAGAGCTAGATATCTGGGGATATCTATGCCCAGTGCTGGATATCTGGGGATATTGATGCCCAGTGCTAGATATCTGGTGACATCGATGCCCAGTGTTAGATATCCTCTCACTGGATATCGATGCCCAGTGCTAGATATCTCACTGGATATTGATGCCGATGCCCAGTGCTAGAAATCTTGCGATATCGATGCCCAGTGCTAGATATCTCACAGGCATATCGATGCCCAGTGCTAGATATCAGGCGATATCGATGTCCAGTCCTAGATATCTCACTGGATATCGATGCCCAGAGCTAGATATCTGGCGATATTGATGCCCAGTGCTGGCTATCTGGGGATATCGATGCACAGTGCTGGATATCTGGGCATATCAATGCCCAGTGCTAGATATCTCACTGGATATCGATGCCCTGTGCTAGATATCTCAATGGATATCGATGCCCAGTGCTAGATATATGGTGATATCGATGCCCAGTGCTAGATATCTCATTGAATATTGATGCCCAGAGCTAGATATCTCACTGGATATCGATGCCCAGTGCTGGATATCGATGCCCAGTGCTAGATATGGTGATATCGATGCCCAGTGCTAGATATCTCATTGGATATCGATGCCCAGAGCTAGATATCTGGGGATATCTATGCCCAGTGCTGGATATCTGGGGATATTGATGCCCAGTGCTAGATATCTGGTGACATCGATGCCCAGTGTTAGATATCCTCTCACTGGATATCGATGCCCAGTGCTAGATATCTCACTGGATATCGATGCCCAGTGCTAATGCTAGAAATCTTGCGATATCGATGCCCAGTGCTAGATATCTCACAGGATATCGATTCCCAGTGCTAGATATCAGGCGATATCGATGTCCAGTCCTAGATATCTCACTGGATATCGATGCCCAGAGCTAGATATCTGGCGATATTGATGCCCAGTGCTGGCTATCTGGGGATATCGATGCACAGTGCTGGATATCTGGGCATATCAATGCCCAGTGCTAGATATCTCACTGGATATCGATGCCCTGTACTAGATATCTCAATGGATATCGATGCCCAGTACTAGATATATGGTGATATCGATGCCCAGTGCTAGATATCTCATTGGATATTGATGCCCAGAGCTAGATATCTCACTGGATATCGATGCCCAGTGCTGGATATCGATGCCCAGTGCTAGATATATGGTGATATCGATGCCCAGTGCTAGATATCTCATTGGATATCGATGCCCAGAGCTAGATATCTGGGGATATCTATGCCCAGTGCTGGATATCTGGGGATATTGATGCCCAGTGCTAGATATCTGGTGACATCGATGCCCAGTGTTAGATATCCTCTCACTGGATATCGATGCCCAGTGCTAGATATCTCACTGGATATTGATGCCGATGCCCAGTGCTAGAAATCATTGCGATATCGATGCCCAGTGCTAGATATCTCACAGGATATCGATGCCCAGTGCTAGATATCAGGCGATATCGATGTCCAGTCCTAGATATCTCACTGGATATCGATGCCCAGAGCTAGATATCTGGCGATATTGATGCCCAGTGCTGGCTATCTGGGGATATCGATGCACAGTGCTGGATATCTGGGCATATCAATGCCCAGTGCTAGATATCTCACTGGATATCGATGCCCTGTGCTAGATATCTCAATGGATATCGATGCCCAGTGCTAGATATATGGTGATATCGATGCCCAGTGCTAGATATCTCATTGGATATTGATGCCCAGAGCTAGATATCTCACTGGATATCGATGCCCAGTGCTGGATATTGATGCCCAGTGCTAGATATATGGTGATATCGATGCCCAGTGCTAGATATCTCATTGGATATCGATGCCCAGAGCTAGATATCTGGGGATATCTATGCCCAGTGCTGGATATCTGGGGATATTGATGCCCAGTGCTAGATATCTGGTGACATCGATGCCCAGTGTTAGATATCCTCTCACTGGATATCGATGCCCAGTGCTAGATATCTCACTGGATATCGATGCCCAGTGCTAGAAATCTTGCGATATCGATGCCCAGTGCTAGATATCTCACAGGATATCGATGCCCAGTGCTAGATATCAGGCGATATCGATGTCCAGTCCTAGATATCTCACTGGATATCGATGCCCAGAGCTAGATATCTGGCGATATTGATGCCCAGTGCTGGCTATCTGGGGATATCGATGCACAGTGCTGGATATCTGGGCATATCAATGCCCAGTGCTAGATATCTCACTGGATATCGATGCCCTGTACTAGATATCTCAATGGATATCGATGCCCAGTACTAGATATATGGTGATATCGATGCCCAGTGCTAGATATCTCATTGGATATTGATGCCCAGAGCTAGATATCTCACTGGATATCGATGCCCAGTGCTGGATATCGATGCCCAGTGCTAGATATATGGTGATATCGATGCCCAGTGCTAGATATCTCATTGGATATCGATGCCCAGAGCTAGATATCTGGGGATATCTATGCCCAGTGCTGGATATCTGGGGATATTGATGCCCAGTGCTAGATATCTGGTGACATCGAATGCCCAGTGTTAGATATCCTCTCACTGGATATCGATGCCCAGTGCTAGATATCTCACTGGATATTGATGCCGATGCCCAGTGCTAGAAATCATTGCGATATCGATGCCCAGTGCTAGATATCTCACAGGATATCGATGCCCAGTGCTAGATATCAGGCGATATCGATGTCCAGTCCTAGATATCTCACTGGATATCGATGCCCAGAGCTAGATATCTGGCGATATTGATGCCCAGTGCTGGCTATCTGGGGATATCGATGCACAGTGCTGGATATCTGGGCATATCAATGCCCAGTGCTAGATATCTCACTGGATATCGATGCCCTGTGCTAGATATCTCAATGGATATCGATGCCCAGTGCTAGATATATGGTGATATCGATGCCCAGTGCTAGATATCTCATTGGATATTGATGCCCAGAGCTAGATATCTCACTGGATATCGATGCCCAGTGCTGGATATTGATGCCCAGTGCTAGATATATGGTGATATCGATGCCCAGTGCTAGATATCTCATTGGATATCGATGCCCAGAGCTAGATATCTGGGGATATCTATGCCCAGTGCTGGATATCTGGGGATATTGATGCCCAGTGCTAGATATCTGGTGACATCGATGCCCAGTGTTAGATATCCTCTCACTGGATATCGATGCCCAGTGCTAGATATCTCACTGGATATCGATGCCCAGTGCTAGAAATCTTGCGATATCGATGCCCAGTGCTAGATATCTCACAGGATATCGATGCCCAGTGCTAGATATCAGGCGATATCGATGTCCAGTCCTAGATATCTCACTGGATATCGATGCCCAGAGCTAGATATCTGGCGATATTGATGCCCAAGTGCTGGCTATCTGGGGATATCGATGCACAGTGCTGGATATCTGGGCATATCAATGCCCAGTGCTAGATATCTTACTGGATATCGATGCCCTGTGCTAGATATCTCAATGGATATCGATGCCCAGTGCTAGATATATGGTGATATCGATGCCCAGTGCTAGATATCTCATTGGATATTGATGCCCAGAGCTAGATATCTCACTGGATATCGATGCCCAGTGCTGGATATCGATGCCCAGTGCTAGATATATGGTGATATCGATGCCCAGTGCTAGATATCTCATTGGATATCGATGCCCAGAGCTAGATATCTGGGGATATCTATGCCCAGTGCTGGATATCTGGGGATATTGATGCCCAGTGCTAGATATCTGGTGACATCGATGCCCAGTGTTAGATATCCTCTCACTGGATATCGATGCCCAGTGCTAGATATCTCACTGGATATCGATGCCCAGTGCTAGAAATCTTGCGATATCGATGCCCAGTGCTAGATATCTCACAGGATATCGATGCCCAGTGCTAGATATCAGGCGATATCGATGTCCAGTCCTAGATATCTCACTGGATATTGATGCCCAGAGCTAGATATCTGGCGATATTGATGCCCAGTGCTGGCTATCTGGGGATATCGATGCACAGTGCTGGATATCTGGGCATATCAATGCCCAGTGCTAGATATCTTACTGGATATCGATGCCCTGTGCTAGATATCTCAATGGATATCGATGCCCAGTGCTAGATATATGGTGATATCGATGCCCAGTGCTAGATATCTCATTGGATATTGATGCCCAGAGCTAGATATCTCACTGGATATCGATGCCCAGTGCTGGATATCGATGCCCAGTGCTAGATATATGGTGATATCGATGCCCAGTGCTAGATATCTCATTGGATATCGATGCCCAGAGCTAGATATCTGGGGATATCTATGCCCAGTGCTGGATATCTGGGGATATTGATGCCCAGTGCTAGATATCTGGTGACATCGATGCCCAGTGTTAGATATCCTCTCACTGGATATCGATGCCCAGTGCTAGGTATCTCACTGGATATTGATGCCGATGCCCAGTGCTAGAAATCTTGCGATATCGATGCCCAGTGCTAGATATCTCACAGGATATCGATGCCCAGTGCTAGATATCAGGCGATATCGATGTCCAGTCCTAGATATCTCACTGGATATCGATGCCCAGAGCTAGATATCTGGCGATATTGATGCCCAAAGCTGGCTATCTGGGGATATTGATGCACAGTGCTGGATATGCCCTCACTTATATTATATACTATATATATATATACTAGCACTGGATATCGATGCCCTGTGCTAGATATCTCAATGGATATCGATGCCCAGTGCTAGATATATGGTGATATCGATGCCCAGTGCTAGATATCTCATTGGATATTGATGCCCAGAGCTAGATATCTCACTGGATATCGATGCCCAGTGCTGGATATCGATGCCCAGTGCTAGATATATGGTGATATCGATGCCCAGTGCTAGATATCTCATTGGATATCAATGCCCAGAGCTAGATATCTGGGGATATCTATGCCCAGTGCTGGATATCTGGGGATATTGATGCCAAGTGCTAGATATCTGGTGACATCGATGCCCAGTGTTAGATATCCTCTCACTGGATATCGATGCCCAGTGCTAGATATCTCATTGGATATTGATGCCGATGCCCAGTGCTAGAAATCTTGCGATATCGATGCCCAGTGCTAGATATCTCACAGGATATCGATGCCCAGTGCTAGATATCAGGCGATATCGATGTCCAGTCCTAGATATCTCACTGGATATCGATGCCCAGAGCTAGATATCTGGCGATATTGATGCCCAGTGCTGGCTATCTGGGGATATCGATGCACAGTGCTGGATATCTGGGCATATCAATGCCCAGTGCTAGATATCTCACTGGATATCGATGCCCTGTGCTAGATATCTCAATGGATATCGATGCCCAGTGCTAGATATATGGTGATATCGATGCCCAGTGCTAGATATCTCATTGGATATTGATGCCCAGAGCTAGATATCTCACTGGATATCGATGCCCAGTGCTGGATATCGATGCCCAGTGCTAGATATATGGTGATATCGATGCCCAGTGCTAGATATCTCATTGGATATCGATGCCCAGAGCTAGATATCTGGGGATATCTATGCCCAGTGCTGGATATCTGGGGATATTGATGCCAAGTGCTAGATATCTGGTGACATCGATGCCCAGTGTTAGATATCCTCTCACTGGATATCGATGCCCAGTGCTAGATATCTCAACAATATCCAATAAGATATCCAGCACTGGGCATCGATATCACCATATATCTAGCACTGGGCATCGATATCCAGTGAGATATCTAGCACAGGGCATCGATATCCAGTGAGATATCTAGCACTGGGCATTGATATGCCCAGATATCCAGCACTGTGCATCGATATCCCCAGATAGCCAGCACTGGGCATCAATATTGCCAGATAATTTAGCTCTGGGCATCGATATCCAGTGAGATATCTAGGACTGGACATCGATATCGCCTGATATCTAGCACTGGGCATCGATATTCTGTGAGATATCTAGCACTGGGCATCGATATCCTGTGAGACATCTAGCACTGGGCATCGATATCCAGTGAGAGGATATCTAACACTGGGGCATCGATGTCACCAGATATCTAGCACTGGGCATCAATATCCCCGGATATCCAGCACTGGGCATAGATATTCCCAGATATCTAGCTTTGGGCATCGATATCCAATGAGATATCTAGCACTGGGCATCGATATCACCATATATCTAGCACTGGGCATCGATATCCAGCACTGGGCATCGATATCCAGTGAGATATCTAGCTCTGGGCATCAATATCCAATGAGATATCTAGCACTGGGCATCGATATCACCATATATCTAGCACTGGGCATCGATATCCAGTGAGATATCTAGCACAGGGCATCGATATCCAGTGAGATATCTAGCACTGGGCATTGATATGCCCAGATATCCAGCACTGTGCATCGATATCCCCAGATAGCCAGCACTGAACATCAATATCGCCAGATATCTATTTCTGGGCATCGATATCCAGTGAGATATCTAGGACTGGACATCGATATCGCCTGATATCTAGCACTGGGCATCGATATCCAGTGAGATATCTAGCACTGGGCATCGATATTGCAAGATTTCTAGCACTGGGCATCGGCATCAATATCCAGTGAGATATCTAGCACTGGGAATCGATATCCAGTGAGAGGATATCTAACACTGGGCATCGATGTCACCAGATATCTAGCACTGGGCATCAATATCCCCAGATATCCAGCACTGGGCATAGATATCCCCAGATATCTAGCTCTGGGCATTGATATCCAATGAGATATCTAGCACTGGGCATCGATATCACCATATATCTAGCACTGGGCATCGATATCCAGCACTGGGCATCGATATCCAGTGAGATATCTAGCTCTGGGCATCAATATCCAATGAGATATCTAGCACTGGGCATCGATATCACCATATATCTAGCACTGGGCATCGATATCCATTGAGATATCTAGCACAGGGCATCGATATCCAGTGAGATATCTAGCACTGGGCATTGATATGCCCAGATATCCAGCACTGTGCATCGATATCCCCAGATAGCCAGCACTGGGCATCAATATCGCCAGATATCTAGCTCTGGGCATCGATATCCAGTGAGATATCTAGGACTGGACATCGATATCGCCTGATATCTAGCACTGGGCATTGATATCCTGTGAGATATCTAGCACTGGGCATCGATATCGCAAGATTTCTAGCACTGGACATCGATATCCAGTGAGATATCTAGCACTGGGCATCGATATCCAGTGAGAGGATATCTAACACTGGGCATCGATGTCACCAGATATCTAGCACTGGACATCAATATCCCCAGATATCCAGCACTGGGCATAGATATCCCCAGATATCTGGCTCTGGGCATCGATATCCAATGAGATATCTAGCACTGGGCATCGATATCACCATATATCTAGCACTGGGCATCGATATCCATCACTGGGCATCGATATCCAGTGAGATATCTAGCTCTGGGCATCAATATCCAATGAGATATCTAGCACTGGGCATCGATATCACCATATATCTAGCACTGGGCATCGATATCCATTGAGATATCTAGCACAGGGCATCGATATCCAGTGAGATATCTAGCACTGGGCATTGATATGCCCAGATATCCAGCACTGTGCATCGATATCCCCAGATAGCCAGCACTGGGCATCAATATCGCCAGATATCTAGCTCTGGGCATCGATATCCAGTGAGATATCTAGGACTGGACATCAATATCGCCTGATATCTAGCACTGGGCATCGATATCCTGTGAGATATCTAGCACTGGGCATCAATATCGCAAGATTTCTAGCACTGGGCATTGATATCCAGTGCGATATCTAGCACTGGGCATCGATATCCAGTGAGAGGATATCTAACACTGGGCATTGATGTCACCAGATATCTAGCACTGGGCATCAATATCCCCAGATATCCAGCACTGGGCATAGATATCCCCAGATATCTAGCTCTGGGCATCGATATCCAATGAGATATCTAGCACTGGGCATCGATATCACCATATATCTAGCACTGGGCATCGATATCCAGCACTGGGCATCGATATTTAGTGAGATATCTAGCTCTGGACATCAATATTCAATGAGATATCTAGCACTGGGCATCGATATCACCATATATCTAGCACTGGGCATCGATATCCATTGAGATATCTAGCACAGGGCATCGATATCCAGTGAGATATCTAGCACTGGGCATTGATATGCCCAGATATCCAGCACTGTGCATCGATATCCCCAGATAGCCAGCACTGGGCATCAATATCGCCAGATATCTAGCTCTGGGCATCGATATCCAGTGAGATATCTAGGACTGGACATCGATATCGCCTGATATCTAGCACTGGGCATCGATATCCTGTGAGATATCTAGCACTGGGCATCGATATTGCAAGATTTCTAGCACTGGGCATCGGCATCAATATCCAGTGAGATATCTAGCACTTGGCATCGATATCCAGTGAGAGGATATCTAACACTGGGCATCGATTTCACCAGATATCTAGCACTGGGCATCAATATCCCCAGATATCCAGCACTGGGCATAGATATCCCCAGATATCTAGCTCTGGGCATCGATATCCAATGAGATATCTAGCACTGGGCATCGATATCACCATATATCTAGCACTGGGCATCGATATCCAGCACTGGGCATCGATATCCAGTGAGATATCTAGCTCTGGACATCAATATTCAATGAGATATCTAGCACTGGGCATCGATATCACCATATATCTAGCACTGGGCATCGATATCCATTGAGATATCTAGCACAGGGCATCGATATCCAGTGAGATATCTAGCACTGGGCATTGATATGCCCAGATATCCAGCACTGTGCATCGATATCCCCAGATAGCCAGCACTGGGCATCAATATCGCCAGATATCTAGCTCTGGGCATCGATATCCAGTGAGATATCTAGGACTGGACATCGATATCGCCTGATATCTAGCACTGGGCATCGATATCCTGTGAGATATCTAGCACTGGGCATCGATATCGCAAGATTTCTAGCACTGGGCATCGGCATCAATATCCAGTGAGATATCTAGCACTGGGCATCGATATCCAGTGAGAGGATATCTAACACTGGGCATCGATGTCACCAGATATCTAGCACTGGGCATCAATATCCCCAGATATCCAGCACTGGGCATAGATATCCCCAGATATCTAGCTCTGGGCATCGATATCCAATGAGATATCTAGCACTGGGCATCGATATCACCATATATCTAGCACAGGGCATCGATATCCAGCACTGGGCATCGATATCCAGTGAGATATCTAGCTCTGGGCATCAATATCCAATGAGATATCTAGCACTGGGCATCGATATCACCATATATCTAGCACTGGGCATCGATATCCATTGAGATATCTAGCACAGGGCATCGATATCCAGTGAGATATCTAGCACTGGGCATTGATATGCCCAGATATCCAGCACTGTGCATCGATATCCCCAGATAGCCAGCACTGGGCATCAATATCGCCAGATATCTAGCTCTGGGCATCGATATCCAGTGAGATATCTAGGACTGGACATCGATATCGCCTGATATCTAGCACTGGGCATCGATATCCTGTGAGATATCTAGCACTGGGCATCGATATCGCAAGATTTCTAGCACTGGGCATCGGCATCAATATCCAGTGAGATATCTAGCACTGGGCATCGATATCCAGTGAGAGGATATCTAACACTGGGCATCGATGTCACCAGATATCTAGCACTGGGCATCAATATCCCCAGATATCTAGCACTGGGCATAGATATCCCCAGATTTCTAGCTCTGGGCATCGATATCCAATGAGATATCTAGCACTGGGCATCGATATCACCATATATCTAGCACTGGGCATCGATATCCAGCACTGGGCATCGATATCCAGTGAGATATCTAGCTCTGGGCATCAATATCCAATGAGATATCTAGCACTGGGCATCGATATCACCATATATCTAGCACTGGGCATCGATATCCATTGAGATATCTAGCACAGGGCATCGATATCCAGTGAGCAGATATCTAGCACTGGGCATTGATATGCCCAGATATCCAGCACTGTGCATCGATATCCCCAGATAGCCAGCACTGGGCATCAATATCGCCAGATATCTAGCTCTGGGCATCGATATCCAGTGAGATATCTAGGACTGGACATCAATATCGCCTGATATCTAGCACTGGGCATCGATATCCTGTGAGATATCTAGCACTGGGCATCAATATCGCAAGATTTCTAGCACTGGACATCGGCATCAATATTCAGTGAGATATCTAGCACTGGGCATCGATATCCAGTGAGAGGATATCTAACACTGGGCATCGATGTCACCAGATATCTAGCACTGGGCATCAATATCCCCAGATATCTAGCACTGGGCATAGATATCCCCAGATATCTAGCTCTGGGCATCGATATCCAATGAGATATCTAGCACTGGGCATCGATATCACCATATATCTAGCACTGGGCATCGATATCCAGCACTGGGCATCGATATCCAGTGAGATATCTAGCTCTGGGCATCAATATCCAATGAGATATCTAGCACTGGGCATCGATATCACCATATATCTAGCACTGGGCATCGATATCCATTGAGATATCTAGCACAGGGCATCGATATCCAGTGAGATATCTAGCACTGGGCATTGATATGCCCAGATATCTAGCACTGTGCATTGATATCCCCAGATAGCCAGCACTGGGCATCAATATCGCCAGATATCTAGCTCTGGGCATCGATATCCAGTGAGATATCTAGGACTGGACATCGATATTGCCTGATATCTAGCACTGGGCATCGATATCCTGTGAGATATCTAGCACTGGGCATCGATATCGCAAGATTTCTAGCACTGGGCATCGGCATCAATATCAAGTGAGATATCTAGCACTGGGCATCAATATCCAGTGAGAGGATATCAAACACTGGGCATCGATGTCACCAGATAGCTAGCACTGGGCATCAATATCCCCAGATATCCAGCACTGGGCATAGATATCCCCAGATATCTAGCTCTGGGCATCGATATCCAATGAGATATCTAGCACTGGGCATCGATATCCAGTGAGATATCTAGCACTGGGCATTGATATGCCCAGATATCCAGCACTGTGCATCGATATCCCCAGATAGCCAGCACTGGGCATCAATATCGCCAGATATCTAGCTCTGGGCATCGATATCCAGTGAGATATCTAGGACTGGACATCGATATCGCCTGATATCTAGCACTGGGCATCGATATCCTGTGAGATATCTAGCACTGGGCATGGATATCGCAAGATTTCTAGCACTGGGCATCGATATCCAGTGAGATATCTAGCACTGGGCATCGATATCCAGTGAGAGGATATCTAACACTGGGCATCGATGTCACCAGATATCTAGCACTGGGCATCAATATCCCCAGATATCCAGCACTGGTCATAGATATCCCAAGATATCTAGCTCTGGGCATCGATATCCAATGAGATATCTAGCACTGGGCATCGATATCACCATATATCTAGCACTGGGCATCGATATCCAGCACTGGGCATCGATATCCAGTGAGATATCTAGCTCTGGGCATCAATATCCAATGAGATATCTAGCACTGGGCATCGATATCACCATATATCTAGCACTGGGCATCGATATCCATTGAGATATCTAGCACAGGGCATCGATATCCAGTGAGATATCTAGCACTGGGCATTGATATGCCCAGATATCCAGCACTGTGCATCGATATCCCCAGATAGCCAGCACTGGGCATCAATATCGCCAGATATCTAGCTCTAAGCATTGATATCCAATGAGATATCTAGGACTGGACATCGATATCGCCTGATATCTAGCACTGGGCATCGATATCCTGTGAGATATCTAGCACTGGGCATCGATATCGCAAGATTTCTAGCACTGGGCATCGATATCCAGTGAGATATCTAGCACTGAACATCGATATCCAGTGAGAGGATATCTAACACTGGGCATCAATGTCACCAGATATCTAGCACTGGGCATCAATATCCAGTGAGATATCTAGGACTGGGCATAGATATCCCCAGATATCTAGCTCTGGGCATCGATATCCAATGAGATATCTAGCACTGGGCATCGATATCCAGTGAGATATCTAGCACTGGGCATTGATATGCCCAGATATCCAGCACTGTGCATCGATATCCCCAGATAGCCAGCACTGGGCATCAATATTGCCAGATATCTAGCTCTGGGCATCGATATCCAGTGAGATATCTAGGACTGGACATCGATATCGCCTGATATCTAGCACTAAGCATCGATATCCTGTGAGATATCTAGCACTGGGCATCGATATCGCAAGATTTCTAGCACTGGGCATCGGCATCAATATCCAGTGAGATATCTAGCACTGGGCATCGATATCCAGTGAGAGGATATCTAACACTGGGCATCGATGTCACCAGATATCTAGCACTGGGCATCGATATCCAGTGAGATATCCAGCACTGGGCATAGATATCCCCAGATATCTAGCTCTGGGCATCGATATCCAATGAGATATCTAGCACTGGGCATCGATATCACCATATATCTAGCACTGGGCATCGATATCCAGCACTGGGCATCGATATCCAGTGAGATATCTAGCTCTGGGCATCAATATCCAATGAGATATCTAGCACTGGGCATCGATATCACCATATATCTAGCACTGGGCATCGATATCCATTGAGATATCTAGCACAGGGCATCGATATCCAGTGAGATATCTAGCACTGGGCATTGATATGCCCAGATATCCAGCACTGTGCATCGATATCCCCAGATAGCCAGCACTGGGCATCAATATCGCCAGATATCTAGCACTGGGCATCGATATCCAGTGAGATATCTAGGACTGGACATCGATATCGCCTGATATCTAGCACTGGGCATCGATATCATGTGAGATATCTAGCACTGGGCATCAATATCGCAAGATTTCTAGCACTGGGCATCGATATCCAGTGAGATATCTAGCACTTGGCATCGATATCCAGTGAGAGGATATCTAACACTGGGCATCGATGTCACCAGATATCTAGCACTGGGCATCAATATCCCCAGATATCCAGCACTGGGCATAGATATCCCCAGATATCTAGCTCTGGGCATCGATATCCAATGAGATATCTAGCACTGGGCATCGATATCACCATATATCTAGCACTGGGCATCGATATCCATCACTGGGCATCGATATCCAGTGAGATATCTAGCTCTGGGCATCAATATCCAATGAGATATCTAGCACTGGGCATCGATATCACCATATATCTAGCACTGGGCATCGATATCCATTGAGATATTTAGCACAGGGCATCGATATCCAGTGAGATATCTAGCACTGGGCATTGATATGCCCAGATATCCAGCACTGTGCATCGATATCCCCAGATATCCAGCACTGGGCATCAATATCGCCAGATATCTAGCTCTGGGCATCGATATCCAGTGAGATATCTAGGACTGGACATCGATATCACCTGATATCTAGCACTGGGCATCGATATCCTGTGAGATATCTAGCACTGGGCATCGATATTGCAAGATTTCTAGCACTGGTCATCGACATCAATATCCAGTGAGATATCTAGCACTGGGCATCGATATCCAGTGAGAGGATATCTAACACTGGGCATCGATGTCACCAGATATCTAGCACTGGGCATCAATATCCCCAGATATCCAGCACTGGGCATAGATATCCCCAGATATCTAGCTCTGGGCATCGATATCCAATGAGATATCTAGCACTGGGCATCGATATCACCATATATCTAGCACTGGGCATCGATATCCAGCACTGGGCATCGATATCCAGTGAGATTTCTAGCTCTGGGCATCAATATCCAATGAGATATCTAGCACTGGGCATCGATATCACCATATATCTAGCACTGGGCATCGATATCCATTGAGATATCTAGCACAGGGCATCGATATCCAGTGAGATATCTAGCACTGGGCATTGATATGCCCAGATATCCAGCACTGTGCATCGATATCCCCAGATAGCCAGCACTGGGCATCAATATCGCCAGATATCTAGCTCTGGGCATCGATATCCAGTGAGATATCTAGGACTGGACATCGATATCGCCTGATATCTAGCACTGGGCATCGATATCCTGTGAGATATCTAGCACTGGGCATCGATATCGCAAGATTTCTAGCAGTGGGCATCGGCATCAATATCCAGTGAGATATTTAGCACTGGGCATCGATATCCAGTGAGAGGATATCTAACACTGGGCATCGATGTCACCAGGTATCTAGCACTGGGCATCAATATCCCCAGATATCCAGCACTGGGCATAGATATCCCCCGATATCTAGCTCTGGGCATCGATATCCAATGAGATATCTAGCACTGGGCATCGATATCACCATATATCTAGCACTGGGCATCGATATCCAGCACTGGGCATCGATATCCAGTGAGATATCTAGCTCTGGGCATCAATATCCAATGAGATATCTAGCACTGGGCATCGATATCACCATATATCTAGCACTGGGCATCGATATCCATTGAGATATCTAGCACAGGGCATCGATATCCAGTGAGATATCTAGCACTGGGCATTGATATGCCCAGATATCCAGCACTGTGCATCGATATCCCCAGATAGCCAGCACTGGGCATCAATATCGCCAGATATCTAGCTCTGGGCATCGATATCAAGTGAGATATCTAGGACTGGACATCGATATCGCCTGATATCTAGCACTGGGCATCGATATCCTGTGAGATATCTAGCACTGGGCATCGATATCGCAAGATTTCTAGCAATGGGCATCGGCATCAATATCCAGTGAGATATCTAGCACTGGGCATCGATATCCAGTGAGAGGATATCTAACACTGGGCATCGATGTCACCAGATATCTAGCACTGGGCATCAATATCCCCAGATATCCAGCACTGGGCATAGATATCCCCAGATATCTAGCTCTGGGCATCGATATCCAATGAGATATCTAGCACTGGGCATCGATATCACCATATATCTAGCACTGGGCATCGATATCCAGCACTGGGCATCGATATCCAGTGAGATATCTAGCTCTGGGCATCAATATCCAATGAGATATCTAGCACTGGGCATCGATATCACCATATATCTAGTACTGGGCATCGATATCCATTGAGATATCTAGCACAGGGCATCGATATCCAGTGAGATATCTAGCACTGGGCATTGATATGCCCAGATATCCAGCACTGTGCATCGATATCCCCAGATAGCCAGCACTGGGCATCAATATCGCCAGATATCTAGCTCTGGGCATCGATATCCAGTGAGATATCTAGGACTGGACATCAATATCGCCTGATATCTAGCACTGGGCATCGATATCCTGTGAGATATCTAGCACTGGGCATCGATATCGCAAGATTTCTAGCACTGGGCATCGATATCCAGTGAGATATCTAGCACTGGGCATCGATATCCAGTGAGAGGATATCTAACACTGGGCATCGATGTCACCAGATATCTAGCACTGGGCATCAATATCCCCAGATATCCAGCACTGGGCATAGATATCCCCAGATATCTAGCTCTGGGCATCGATATCCAATGATATATCTAGCACTGGGCATCGATATCACCATATATCTAGCACTGGGCATCGATATCCAGCACTGAGCATCGATATCCAGTGAGATATCTAGCTCTGGGCATCAATATCCAATGAGATATCTAGCACTGGGCATCGATATCACCATATATCTAGCACTGGGCATCGATATCCATTGAGATATCTAGCACAGGGCATCGATATCCAGTGAGATATCTAGCACTGGGCATTGATATGCCCAGATATCCAGCACTGTGCATCGATATCCCCAGATAGCCAGCACTGGGCATCAATATCGCCAGATATCTAGCTCTGGGCATCGATATCCAGTGAGATATCTAGGACTGGACATCGATATCGCCTGATATCTAGCACTGGGCATCGATATCCTGTGAGATATCTAGCACTGGGCATCGATATCGCAAGATTTCTAGCACTGGACATCGGCATCAATATCCAGTGAGATATCTAGCACTGGGCATCGATATCCAGTGAGAGGATATCTAACACTGGGCATCGATGTCACCAGATATCTAGCACTGGGCATCAATATCCCCAGATATCCAGCACTGGGCATCGATATCCCCAGATATCTAGCTCTGGGCATCGATATCCAATGAGATATCTAGCACTGGGCATCGATATCACCATATATCTAGCACTGGGCATCGATATCCAGCACTGGGCATCGATATCCAGTGAGATATCTAGCTCTGGGCATCAATATCCAATGAGATATCTAGCACTGGGCATCGATATTACCATATATCTAGCACTGGGCATCGATATCCATTGAGATATCTAGCACAGGGCATCGATATCCAGTGAGATATCTAGCACTGGGCATTGATATGCCCAGATATCCAGCACTGTGCATCGATATCCCCAGATAGCCAGCACTGGGCATCAATATCGCCAGATATCTAGCTCTGGGCATCGATATCCAGTGAGATATCTAGGACTGGACATCGATATCGCCTGATATCTAGCACTGGGCAACGATATCCTGTGAGATATCTAGCACTGGGCATCGATATCGCAAGATTTCTAGCACTGGGCATCAATATCGCAAGATTTCTAGCACTGGGCATCGATATCCAGTGAGAGGATATCTATCACTGGGCATCGATGTCACCAGATATCTAGCACTGGGCATCAATATCCCCAGATATCCAGCACTTGGCATCAATATCCCCAGATATCTAGCTCTGGGCATCGATATCCAATGAGATATCTAGCACTGGGCATCGATATCACCATATATCTAGCACTGGGCATCGATATCCAGCACTGGGCATCGATATCCAGTGAGATATCTAGCTCTGGGCATCAATATCCAATGAGATATCTAGCACTGGGCATCGATATCACCATATATCTAGCACTGGGCATCGATATCCATTGAGATATCTAGCACAGGGCATCGATATCCAGTGAGATATCTAGCACTGGGCATTGATATGCCCAGATATCTAGCACTGTGCATCGATATCCCCAGATAGCCAGCACTGGGCATCAATATCGCCAGATATCTAGCTCTGGGCATCGATATCCAGTGAGATATCTAGGACTGGACATCGATATCGCCTGATATCTAGCACTGGGCATCGATATCCTGTGAGATATCTAGCACTGGGCATCGATATCCTGTGAGATTTCTAGCACTGGGCATCGGCATCAATATCCAGTGAGATATCTAGCACTTGGCATCGATATCCAGTGAGAGGATATCTAACACTGGGCATCGATGTCACCAGATATCTAGCACTGGGCATCAATATCCCCAGATATCCAGCACTGGGCATCGATATCCCCAGATATCTAGCTCTGGGCATCGATATCCAATGAGATATCTAGCACTGGGCATCGATATCACCATATATCTAGCACTGGGCATCGATATCCAGCACTGGGCATCGATATCCAGTGAGATATCTAGCTCTGGGCATCAATATCCAATGAGATATCTAGCACTGGGCATCGATATCACCATATATCTAGCACTGGGCATCGATATCCATTGAGATATCTAGCACAGGGCATCGATATCCAGTGAGATATCTAGCACTGGGCATTGATATGCCCAGATATCCAGCACTGTGCATCGATATCCCCAGATAGCCAGCACTGGGCATCAATATCGCCAGATATCTAGCTCTGGGCATCGATATCCAGTTAGATATCTAGGACTGGACATCGATATCGCCTGATCTAGCACTGGGCATCGATATCCTGTGAGATATCTAGCACTGGGCATCGATATCGCAAGATTTCTAGCACTGGGCATCAATATCGCAAGATTTCTAGCACTGGGCATCGATATCCAGTGAGAGGATATCTATCACTGGGCATCGATGTCACCAGATATCTAGCACTGGGCATCAATATCCCCAGATATCCAGCACTTGGCATCAATATCCCCAGATATCTAGCTCTGGGCATCGATATCCAATGAGATATCTAGCACTGGGCATCGATATCACCATATATCTAGCACTGGGCATCGATATCCAGCACTGGGCATCGATATCCAGTGAGATATCTAGCTCTGGGCATCAATATCCAATGAGATATCTAGCACTGGGCATCGATATCACCATATATCTAGCACTGGGCATCGATATCCATTGAGATATCTAGCACAGGGCATCGATATCCAGTGAGATATCTAGCACTGGGCATTGATATGCCCAGATATCTAGCACTGTGCATCAATATCCCCAGATAGCAAGCACTGGGCATCAATATCGCCAGATATCTAGCTCTGGGCATCGATATCCAGTGAGATATCTAGGACTGGACATCGATATCGCCTGATATCTAGCACTGGGCATCGATATCCTGTGAGATATCTAGCACTGGGCATCGATATCCTGTGAGATTTCTAGCACTGGGCATCGGCATCAATATCCAGTGAGATATCTAGCACTTGGCATCGATATCCAGTGAGAGGATATCTAACACTGGGCATCGATGTCACCAGATATCTAGCACTGGGCATCAATATCCCCAGATATCCAGCACTGGGCATAGATATCCCCAGATATCTAGCTCTGGGCATCGATATCCAATGAGATATCTAGCACTGGGCATCGATATCACCATATATCTAGCACTGGGCATCGATATCCAGCACTGGGCATCGATATCCAGTGAGATATCTAGCTCTGGACATCAATATCCAATGAGATATCTAGCACTGGGCATCGATATCACCATATATCTAGCACTGGGCATCGATATCCATTGAGATATCTAGCACAGGGCATCGATATCCAGTGAGATATCTAGCACTGGGCATTGATATGCCCAGATATCCTGCACTGTGCATCGATATCCCCAGATAGCCAGCACTGGGCATCAATATCGCCAGATATCTAGCTCTGGGCATCGATATCCAGTGAGATATCTAGGACTGGACATCGATATCGCCTGATATCTAGCACTGGGCATCGATATCCTGTGAGATATCTAGCACTGGGCATCGATATTGCAAGATTTCTAGCACTGGGCATCGGCATCAATATCCAGTGAGATATCTAGCTCTTGGCATCGATATCCAGTGAGAGGATATCTAACACTGGGCATCGATGTCACCAGATATCTAGCACTGGGCATCAATATCCCCAGATATCCAGCACTGGGCATAGATATCCCCAGATATCTAGCTCTGGGCATCGATATCCAATGAGATATCTAGCACTGGGCATCGATATCACCATATATCTAGCACTGGGCATCGATATCCAGCACTGGGCATCGATATCCAGTGAGATATCTAGCTCTGGGCATCAATATCCAATGAGATATCTAGCACTGGGCATCGATATCACCATATATCTAGCACTGGGCATCGATATCCATTGAGATATCTAGCACTGGGCATTGATATGCCCAGATATCCAGCACTGTGCATCGATATCCCCAGATAGCCAGCACTGGGCATCAATATCGCCAGATATCTAGCTCTGGGCATCGATATCCAGTGAGATATCTAGGACTGGACATCGATATCGCCTGATATCTAGCACTGGGCATCGATATCCTGTGAGAAATCTAGCACTGGGCATCGATATCGCAAGATTTCTAGCACTGGGCATTGAGCTAGATATCTCACTGGATATCGATGCCTTGTGCTAGATATATGGTGATATCGATGCCCAGTGCTAGATATCTCATTGGATATCGATGCCCAGAGCTAGATATCTGGGCATTTCTATGCCCAGTGCTGGATATCTGGGGATATTGATGCCCAGTGCTAGATATCTGGTGACATCGATGCCCAGTGTTAGATATCCTCTCACTGGATATCGATGCCCAGTGCTAGATATCTCACTGGATATCGATGCCCAGTGCTAGAAATCTTGCGATATCGATGCCCAGTGCTAGATATCTCACAGGATATCGATGCCCAGTGCTAGATATCAGGCGATATCGATGTCCAGTCCTAGATATCTCACTGGATATCGATGCCCAGAGCTAGATATCTGGCGGTATTGATGCCCAGTGCTGGCTATCTGGGGATATCGATGCACAGTGCTGGATATCTGGGCATATCAATGCCCAGTGCTAGATATCTCACTGGATATCGATGCCCTGTGCTAGATATCTCAATGGATATCGATGCCCAGTGCTAGATATATGGTGATATCGATGCCCAGTGCTAGATATCTCATTGGATATTGATGCCCAGAGCTAGATATCTCACTGGATATCGATGCCCAGTGCTGGATATCGATGCCCAGTGCTAGATATATGGTGATATCGATGCCCAGTGCTAGATATCTCATTGGATATCGATGCCCAGAGCTAGATATCTGGGGATATCTATGCCCAGTGCTGGATATCTGGGGATATTGATGCCCAGTGCTAGATATCTGGTGACATCGATGCCCAGTGTTAGATATCCTCTCACTGGATATCGATGCCCAGTGCTAGATATCGTGAGATATCGATGCCGATGTCCAGTGCTAGAAATCTTGCGATATCTATGCCCAGTGCTAGATATCTCACAGGATATCGATGCCCAGTGCTAGATATCAGGCGATATCGATGTCCAGTCCTAGATATCTCACTGGATATCGATGCCCAGAGCTAGATATCTGGCGATATTGATGCCCAGTGCTGGCTATCTAGGGATATCGATGCACAGTGCTGGATATCTGGGCATATCAATGCCCAGTGCTAGATATCTCACTGGATATCGATGCCCTGTGCAAGATATCTCAATGGATATCGATGCCCAGTGCTAGATATATGGTGATATCGATGCCCAGTGCTAGATATCTCATTGGATATTGATGCCCAGAGCGATATATCTCACTGGATATCGATGCCCAGTGCTGGATATCAATGCCCAGTGCTAGATATATGGTGATATCTATGCCCAGTGCTAGATATCTCATTGGATATCGATGCCCAGAGCTAGATATCTGGGGATATCTATGCCCAGTGCTAGATATATGGTGATATCTATGCCCAGTGCTAGATATCTCATTGGATATCGATGCCCAGAGCTAGATATCTGTGGATATCTATGCCCAGTGCTGGATATCTGGGGATATTGATGCCCAGTGCTAGATATCTGGTGACATCGATGCCCAGTGTTAGATATCCTCTCACTGGATATCGATGCCCAGTGCTAGAAATCTTGCGATATCGATGCCCAGTGCTAGATATCTCACAGGATATCGATGCCCAGTAATAGATATCAGGCGATATCGATGTCTTGTCCTAGATATCTCACTGGATATCGATGCCCAGAGCTAGATATCTGGCGATATTGATGCCCAGTGCTGGCTATCTGGGGATATCGATGCACAGTGCTGGATATCTGGGCATATCAATGCCCAGTGCTAGATATCTCACTGGATATCGATGCCCTGTGCTAGATATCTCAATGGATATCGATGCCCAGTGCTAGATATATGGTGATATCGAAGCCCAGTGCTAGATGTCTCATTGGATATTGATGCCCAGAGCTAGATATCTCACTGGATATCGATGCCCAGTGCTGGATATCGATGCCCAGTGCTAGATATATGGTGATATTGATGCCCAGTGCTAGATATCTCATTGGATATCGATGCCCAGAGCTAGATATCTGGGGATATCTATGCCCAGTGCTGGATATCTGGGGATATTGATGCCCAGTGCTAGATATCTGGTGACATCGATGCCCAGTGTTAGATATCCTCTCACTGGATATCGATGCCCAGTGCTAGATATCTCACTGGATATCGATGCCCAGTGCTAGAAATCTTGCAATATTGATGCCCAGTGCTAGATATCTCACAGGATATCAATGCCCAGTGCTAGATATCAGGCGATATCGATGTCCAGTCCTAGATATCTCACTGGATATCGATGCCCAGAGCTAGATATCTGGCGATATTGATGCCCAGTGCTGGCTATCTGGGGATATCGATGCACAGTGCTGGATATCTGGGCATATCAATGTCCAGTGCTAGATATCTCACTGGATATCGATGCCCTGTGCTAGATATCTCAATGGATATCGATGCCCAGTGCTAGATATATGGTGATATCGATGCCCAGTGCTAGATATCTCATTGGATATTGATGCCCAGAGCTAGATATCTCACTGGATAACGATGCCCAGTGCTAGATATATGGTGATATCGATGCCCAGTGCTAGATATCTCATTGGATATCGATGCCCAGAGCTAGATATCTGGGGATATCTATGCCCAGTGCTGGATCTCTGGGGATATTGATGCCCAGTGCTAGATATCTGGTGACATCGATGCCCAGTGTTAGATATCCTCTCACTGGATATCGATGCCCAGTGCTAGATATCTCACTGGATATCGATGCCCAGTGCTAGAAATCTTGCGATATCGATGCCCAGTGCTAGATATCTCACAGGATATCGATGCCCAGTGCTAGATATCAGGCGATATCGATGTCCAGTCCTAGATATCTCACTAGATATCGATGCCCAGAGCTAAATATCTGGCGATATTGATGCCCAGTGCTGGCTATCTGGGGATATCGATGCACAGTGCTGGATATCTGGGCATATCAATGCCCAGTGCTAGATATCTGCTCACTGGATATCAATGCCCAGTGCTGGATATCTGGGGATATTGATGCCCAGTGCTAGATATCTGGTGACATCGATGCCCAATGTTAGATATCCTCTCACTGGATATCGATGCCCAGTGCTAGATATCTCACTGGATATCGATGCCCAGTGCTAGAAATCTTGCGATATCGATGCCCAGTGCTAGATATCTCACAGGATATCGATGCCCAGTGCTAGATATCAGGCGATATCGATGTCCAGTCCTAGATATCTCACTGGATATCGATGCCCAGAGCTAGATATCTGGCGATATTGATGCCCAGTGCTGGCTATCTGGGGATATCGATGCACAGTGCTGGATATCTGGGCATATCAATGCCCAGTGCTAGATATCTCACTGGATATCGATGCCCTGTGCTGGATATCTGGGGATATTGATGCCCAGTGTTAGATATCTGGTGACATCGATGCCCAGTGTTAGATATCCTCTCACTGGATATCGATGCCCAGTGCTAGAAATCTTGCGATATCGATGCCCAGTGCTAGATATCTCACAGGATATCGATGTCCAGTGCTAGATATCAGGCGATATCGATGTTCAGTCCTAGATATCTCACTGGATATCGATGCCCAGAGCTAGATATCTGGCGATATTGATGCCCAATGCTGGATATCTGGGCATATCGATGCACAGTGCTGGATATCTGGGCATATCAATGCCCAGTGCTAGATATCTCACTGGATATCAATGCCCTGTGCTAGATATCTCAATGGATATCGATGCCCAGTGATAGATATATGGTGATATTGATGCCCAGTGCTAGATATCTCATTGGATATTGATGCCCAGAGCTAGATATCTCACTGGATATCGATGCCCAGTGCTGGAAATCGATGCCCAGTGCTAGATATATGGTGATATCGATGCCCAGTGCTAGATATCTCATTGGATATCGATGCCCAGAGCTAGATTATCTGGGGATATCTATGCCCAGTGCTGGATATCTGGGGATATTGATGCCCAGTGCTAGATATCTGGTGACATCGATGCCCAGTGTTAGATATCCTCTCTCTGGATATCGATGCCCAGTGCTAGATATCTCACTGGATATCGATGCCCAGTGCTAGAAATCTTGCTGCCCAGTGTTAGATATCCTCTCACTGGATATCGATGCCCAGTGCTAGATATCTCACTGGATATTGATGCCGATGCCCAGTTCTAGAAATCTTGCGATATCGATGCCCAGTGCTAGATATCTCACAGGATATCGATGCCCAGTGCTAGATATCAGGCGATATCGATGTCCAGTCCTAGATATCTCACTGGATATCGATGCCCAGAGCTAGATATCTGGCGATATTGATGCCCAGTGCTGGCTATCTGGGGATATCGATGCACATTGCTGGATATCTGGGCATATCAATGCCCAGTGCTAGATATCTCACTGGATATCGATGCCCTGTGCTAGATATCTCAATGGATATCGATGCCCAGTGCTAGATATATGGTGATATCGATGCCCAGTGCTAGATATCTTATTGGATATTGATGCCCAGAGCTAGATATCTCACTGGATATCGATGCCCAGTGCTGGATATCGATGCCCAGTGCTAGATATATGGTGATATCGATGCCCAGTGCTAGATATCTCATTGGATATCGATGCCCAGAGCTAGATATCTGGGGATATCTATGCCCAGTGCTGGATAACTGGGGATATTGATGCCCAGTGCTAGATATCTGGTGACATCGATGCCCAGTGTTAGATATCCTCTCACTGGATATCGATGCCCAGTGCTAGATATCTCACTGGATATTGATGCCGATGCCCAGTGCTAGAAATCTTGCGATATCGATGCCCAGTGCTAGATATCTCACAGGATATCGATGCCCAGTGCTAGATATCAGGCGATATCGATGTCCAGTCCTAGATATCTCACTGGATATCGATGCCCAGAGCTAGATATCTGGCAATATTGATGCACAGTTCTGGATATCTGGGCATATCAATGCCCAGTGCTAGATATCTCACTGGATATCGATGCCCTGTGCTAGATATCTCAATGGATATCGATGCCCAGTGCTAGATATATGGTGATATCGATGCCCAGTGCTAGATATCTCATTGGATTTTGATGCCCAGAGCTAGATATCTCACTGGATATCGATGCCCAGTGCTGGATATCGATGCCCAGTGCTAGATATATGGTGATATCGATGCCCAGTGCTAGATATCTCATTGGATATCGATGCCCAGAGCTAGATATCTGGGGATATCTATGCCCAGTGCTGGATATCTGGGGATATTGATGCCCAGTGCTAGATATCTGGTGACATCGATGCCCAGTGTTAGATATCCTCTCACTGGATATCGATGCCCAGTGCTAGATATCTCACTGGATATTGATGCCGATGCCCAGTGCTAGAAATCTTGCGATATCGATGCCCAGTGCTAGATATCTCACAGGATATCGATGCCCAGTGCTAGATATCAGGCGATATCGATGTCCAGTCCTAGATATCTCACTGGATATCGATGCCCAGAGCTAGATATCTGGCGGTATTGATGCCCAGTGCTGGCTATCTGGGGATATCGATGCACAGTGCTGGATATCTGGGCATATCAATGCCCAGTGCTAGATATCTCACTGGATATCGATGCCCTGTGCTAGATATCTCAATGGATATCGATGCCCAGTGCTAGATATATGGTGATATCGATGCCCAGTGCTAGATATCTCATTGGATATTGATGCCCAGAGCTAGATATCTCACTGGATATCGATGCCCAGTGCTGGATATTGATGCCCAGTGCTAGATATCTCATTGGATATCGATGCCCAGAGCTAGATATCTGGGGATATCTATGCCCAGTGCTGGATATCTGGGGATATTGATGCCCAGTGCTAGATATCTGGTGACATCGATGCCCAGTGTTAGATTTCCTCTCACTGGATATCGATGCCCAGTGCTAGATATCTCACTGGATATCGATGCCCAGTGCTAGAAATCTTGCGATATCGATGCCCAGTGCTAGATATCTCACTGGATATCGATGCCCAGTGCTAGATATCAGGCGATATCGATGTCCAGTCCTAGATATCTCACTGGATATCGATGCCCAGAAATAGATATCTGGCGATATTGATGCCCAGTGCTGGCTATCTGGGGATATCGATGCACAGTGCTGGATATCTGGGCATATCAATGCCCAGTGCTAGATATCTCACTGGATATCGTTGCCCTGTGCTAGATATCTCAATGGATATCGATGCCCAGTGCTAGATATATGGTGATATCGATGCCCAGTGCTAGATATCTCATTGGATATTGATGCCCAGAGCTAGATATCTCACTGGATATCGATGCCCAGTGCTGGATATCGATGCCCAGTGCTAGATATATGGTGATATCGTTGCCCAGTGCTAGATATCTCATTGGATATCGATGCCCAGAGCTAGATATCTGGGGATATCTATGCCCAGTGCTGGATATCTGGGGATATTGATGCCCAGTGCTAGATATCTGGTGACATCGATGCCCAGTGTTAGATATCCTCTCACTGGATATCGATGCCCAGTGCTAGATATCTCACTGGATATTGATGCCGATGCCCAGTGCTAGAAATCTTGCGATATCGATGCCCAGTGCTAGATATCTCACAGGATATCGATGCCCAGTGCTAGATATCAGGCGATATCGATGTCCAGTCCTAGATATCTCACTGGATATCGATGCCCAGAGCTAGATATCTGGCGATATTGATGCCCGGTGCTGGCTATCTGGGGATATCGATGCACAGTGCTAAATATCTGGGCATATCAATGCCCAGTGCTAGATATCTCACTGGATATCGATGCCCTGTGCAAGATATCTCAATGGATATCGATGCCCAGTGCTAGATATATGGTGATATCGATGCCCAGTGCTAGATATCTCATTGGATATTGATACCCAGAGCTAGATATCTCACTGGATATCGATGCCCAGTGCTGGATATCGATGCCCAGTGCTAGATATATGGTGATATCGATGCCCAGTGCTAGATATCTCATTGGATATCAATGCCCAGAGCTAGATATCTGGGGATATCTATGCCCAGTGCTGAGTATCTGGGGATATTGATGCCCAGTGCTAGATATCTGGTGACATCGATGCCCAGTGTTAGATATCCTCTCACTGGATATCGATGCCCAGTGCTAGATATCTCACTGGATATCGATGCCCAGTGAGAGAAATCTTGCGATATCGATGCCCAGTGCTAGATATCTCACAGGATATCGATGCCCAGTGCTAGATATCAGGCGATATTGATGTCCAGTCCTAGATATCTCACTGGATATCGATGCCCAGAGCTAGATATCTGGCGATATTGATGCCCAGTGCTGGCTATCTGGCGATATTGATGCCCAGTGCTGGATATCTGGGGATATCGATGCACAGTGCTGGATATCTGGGCATATCAATGCCCAGTGCTAGATATCTCACTGGATATCGATGCTTTGTGCTAGATACCTCAATGGATATCGATGCACAGTGCTAGATATATGGTGATATCGATGCCCAGTGCTAGATATCTCATTGGATATATTGATGCCCATAGCTAGATATCTCACTGGATATCGATGCCCAGTGCTGGATATCGATGCCCAGTGCTAGATATATGGTGATATCGATGCCCAGTGCTAGATATCTCATTGGATATCGATGCCCAGAGCTAGATATCTTGGGATATCTATGCCCAGTGCTGGATATCTGGGGATATTGATGCCCAGTGCTAGATATCTGGTGACATCGATGCCCAGTGTTAGATATCCTCTCACTGGATATCGATGCCCAGTGCTAAATATCTCACTGGATATTGATGCCGATGCCCAGTGCTAGAAATCTTGCGATATCGATGCCCAGTGCTAGATATCTCACAGGATATCGATGCCCAGTGCTAGATATCAGGCGATATCGATGTCCAGTCCTAGATATCTCACTGGATATCGATGCCCAGAGCTAGATATCTGGCGATATTGATGCCCAGTGCTGGCTATCTGGGGATATCGATGCACAGTGCTGGATATCTGGGCATATCAATGCCCAGTGCTAGATATCTCACTGGATATCGATGCCCTGTGCTAGATATCTCAATGGATATCGATGCCCAGTGCTAGATATATGGTGATATCGATGCCCAGTGCTAGATATCTCATTGGATATTGATGTTCAGAGCTAGATATCTCACTGGATATCGATGCCCAGTGCTGGATATCGATGCCCAGTGCTAGATATATGGTGATATCGATGCCCAGTGCTAGATATCTCATTGGATATCGATGCCCAGAGCTAGATATCTGGGGATATCTATGCCCAGTGCTGGATATCTGGGGATATTGATGCCCAGTGCTAGATATCTGGTGACATCGATGCCCAGTGTTAGATATCCTCTCACTGGATATCGATGCCAAGTGCTAGATATCTCACTGGATATTGATGCCGATGCCCAGTGCTAGAAATCTTGCGATATCGATGCCCAGTGCTTGATATCTCACAGGATATCGATGCCCAGTGCTAGATATCAGGCGATATCGATGTCCAGTCCTAGATATCTCACTGGATATCGATGCCCAGAGCTAGATATCTGGCGATATTGATGCCCAGTGCTGGCTATCTGGGGATATCGATGCACAGTGCTGGATATCTGGGCATATCAATGCCCAGTGCTAGATATCTCACTGGATATCGATGCCCTGTGCTAGATATCTCAATGGATATCGATGCCCAGTGCTAGATATATGGTGATATCGATGCCCAGTGCTAGATATCTCATTGGATATTGATGCCCAGAGCTAGATATCTCACTGGATATCGATGCCCAGTGCTGGATATCGATGCCCAGTGCTAGATATATGGTGATATCGATGCCCAGTGCTAGATATCTCATTGGATATCGATGCCCAGAGCTAGATATCTGGGGATATCTATGCCCAGTGCTGGATATCTGGGGATATTGATGCCCAGTGCTAGATATCTGGTGACATCGATGCCCAGTGTTAGATATCCTCTCACTGGATATCGATGCCCAGTGCTAGATATCTCACTGGATATTGATGCCGATGCCCAGTGCTAGAAATCTTGCCATATCGATGCCCAGTGCTAGATATCTCACAGGATATCGATGCCCAGTGCTAGATATCAGGCGATATCGATGCCCAGTCCTAGATATCTCACTGGATATCGATGCCCAGAGCTAGATATCTGGCGATATTGATGCCCAGTGCTGGCTATCTGGGGATATCGATGCACAGTGCTGGATATCTGGGCATATCAATGCCCAGTGCTAGATATCTCACTGGATATCGATGCCCTGTGCTAGATATCTCAATGGATATCGATGCCCAGTGCTAGATATATGGTGATATCGATGCCCAGTGCTAGATATCTCATTGGATATTGATGCCCAGAGCTAGATATCTCACTGGATATCGATGCCCAGTGCTGGATATCGATGCCCAGTGCTAGATATATGGTGATATTGATGCCCAGTGCTAGATATCTCATTGGATTTCGATGCCCAGAGCTAGATATCTGGGGATATCTATGCCCAGTGCTGGATATCTGGGGATATTGATGCCCAGTGCTAGATATCTGGTGACATCGATGCCCAGTGTTAGATATCCTCTCACTGGATATCGATGCCCAGTGCTAGATATCTCACTGGATATTGATGCCGATGCTCAGTGCTAGAAATCTTGCGATATCGATGCCCAGTGCTAGATATCTCACAGGATATCGATGCCCAGTGCTAGATATCAGGCGATATTGATGTCCAGTCCTAGATATCTCACTGGATATCGATGCCCAGAGCTAGATATCTGGCGATATTGATGCCCAGTGCTGGCTATCTGGGGATATCGATGCACAGTGCTGGATATCTGGGCATATCAATGCCCAGTGCTAGATATCTCACTGGATATCGATGCCCTGTGCTAGATATCTCAATGGATATCGATGCCCAGTGCTAGATATATGGTGATATCGATGCCCAGTGCTAGATATCTCATTGGATATTGATGCCCAGAGCTAGATATCTCACTGGATATCGATGCCCAGTGCTGGATATCGATGCCCAGTGCTAGATATATGGTGATATCGATGCCCAGTGCTAGATATCTCATTGGATATCGATGCCCAGAGCTAGATATCTGGGGATATCTATGCCCAGTGCTGGATATCTGGGGATATTGATGCCCAGTGCTAGATATCTGGTGACATCGATGCCCAGTGTTAGATATCCTCTCACTGGATATCGATGCCCAGTGCTAGATATCTCACTGGATATTGATGCCGATGCTCATTGCTAGAAATCTTGCGATATCGATGCCCAGTGCTAGATATCTCACAGGATATCGATGCCCAGTGCTAGATATCAGGCGATATTGATGTCCAGTGCTAGATATCTCACTGGATATCGATGCCCAGAGCTAGATATCTGGCGATATTGATGCCCAGTGCTGGCTATCTGGAAATATCGATGCACAGTGCTGGATATCTGGGCATATCAATGCCCAGTGCTAGATATCTCACTGGATATCGATGCCCTGTGCTAGATATCTCAATGGATATCGATGCCCAGTGCTAGATATATGGTGATATCGATGCCCAGTGCTAGATATCTCATTGGATATTGATGCCCAGAGCTAGATATCTCACTGGATATCGATGCCCAGTGCTGGATATCGATGCCCAGTGCTAGATATATGGTGATATCGATGCCCAGTGCTAGATATCTCATTGGATATCGATGCCCAGAGCTAGATATCTGGGGATATCTATGCCCAGTGCTGGATATCTGGGGATATTGATGCCCAGTGCTAGATATCTGGTGACATCGATGCCCAGTGTTAGATATCCTCTCACTGGATATCGATGCCCAGTGCTAGATATCTCACTGGATATCAATGCCCAGTGCTAGAAATCTTGCGATATCGATGCCCAGTGCTAGATATCTCACAGGATATCGATGCCCAGTGCTAGATATCAGGCGATATCGATGTCCAGTCCTAGATATCTCACTGGATATCGATGCCCAGAGCTAGATATCTGGCGATATTGATGCCCAGTGCTGGCTATCTGGGGATATCGATGCACAGTGCTGGATATCTGGGCATATCAATGCCCAGAGCTAGATATCTCACTGGATATCGATGCCCTGTGCTAGATATCTCACTGGATATCGATGCCCAGTGCTAGATATATGGTGATATCGATGCCCAGTGCTAGATATCTCATTGGATATTGATGCCCAGAGCTAGATATCTCACTGGATATCGATTCCAGTGCTGGATATCGATGCCCAGTGCTAGATATATGGTGATATCGATGCCCAGAGCTAGATATCTGGGGATATCTATGCCCAGGGCTAGATATCTGGGGACATTGATGCCCAGTGCTAGATATCTGGTGACATCGATGCCCAGTGTTAGATATCCTCTCACTGGATATCGATGCCCAGTGCTAGATATCTCACTGGATATTGATGTCGATGTCCAGTGCTAGAAATCTTGCGATATCGATGCCCAGTGCTAGATATCTCACAGGATATCGATGCCCAGTGCTAGATATCAGGCGATATCGATGTCCAGTCCTAGATATCTCACTGGATATCGATGCCCAGAGCTAGATATCTGGCGATATTGATGCCCAGTGCTGGCTATCTGGGGATATCGATGCACAGTGCTGGATATCTGGGCATATCAATGCCCAGTGCTAGATATCTCACTGGATATCGATGCCCTGTGCTAGATATCTCAATGGATATCGATGCCCAGTGCTAGATATATGGTGATATCGATGCCCAGTGCTAGATATCTCATTGGATATTGATGCCCAGAGCTAGATATCTCACTGGATATCGATGCCCAGTGCTGGATATCGATGCCCAGTGCTAGATATATGGTGATATCAATGCCCAGTGCTAGATATCTCATTGGATATTGATGCCCAGAGCTAGATATCTGGGGATATTGATGCCCAGTGCTAGATATCTGGTGACATCGATGCCCAGTGTTAGATATCCTCTTACTGGATATCGATGTTCAGTGCTAGATATCTCACTGGATATCGATGCCCAGTGCTAGAAATCTTGCGATATCGATGCCCAGTGCTAGATATCTCACAGGATATCGATGCCCAGTGCTAGATATCAGGCGATATCGATGTCCAGTCCTAGATATCTCACTGGATATCGATGCCCAGAGCTAGATATCTGGCGATATTGATGCCCAGTGCTGGCTATCTGGGGATATCGATGCACAGTGCTGGATATCTGGGCATATCAATGCCCAGTGCTAGATATCTCACTGGATATCGATGCCCTGTGCTAGATATCTCAATGGATATCGATGCCCAGTGCTAGATATATGGTGATATCGATGCCCAGTGCTAGATATCTCATTGGATATTGATGCCCAGAGCTAGATATCTCACTGGATATCGATGCCCAGTGCTGGATATCGATGCCCAGTGCTAGATATATGGTGATATCGATGCCCAGTGCTAGATATCTCATTGGATATCGATGCCCAGAGCTAGATATCTGGGGATATCTATGCCCAGTGCTGGATATCTGGGGATATTGATGCCCAGTGCTAGATATCTGGTGACATCGATGCCCAGTGTTAGATATCCTCTCACTGGATATCGATGCCCAGTGCTAGATATCTCACTGATATTGATGCCGATGTCCAGTGCTAGAAATCTTGCGATATTGATGCCCAGTGCTAGATATCTCACAGGATATCGATGCCCAGTGCTAGATATCAGGCGATATCGATGCCCAGTCCTAGATATCTCACTGGATATCGATGCCCAGAGCTAGATATCTGGCGATATTGATGCCCAGTGCTGGCTATCTGGGGATATCGATGCACAGTGCTGGATATCTGGGCATATCAATGCCCAGTGCTAGATATCTCACTGGATATCGATGCCCTGTGCTAGATATCTCAATGGATATCGATGCCCAGTGCTAGATATATGGTGATATCGATGCCCAGTGCTAGATATCTCATTGGATATTGATGCCCAGAGCTAGATATCTCATGGATATTGATGCCCAGAGCTGATATCTCACTGGATATCGATGCCCAGTGCTGGATATCGATGCCCAGTGCTAGATATATGGTGATATCGATGCCCAGTGCTAGATATCTCATTGGATATCGATGCCCAGAGCTAGATATCTGGGGATATCTATGCCCAGTGCTGGATATCTGGGGATATTGATGCCCAGTGCTAGATATCTGGTGACATCGATGCCCAGTGTTAGATATCCTCTCACTGGATATCGATGCCCAGTGCTAGATATCTCACTGGATATCGATGCCCAGTGCTAGAAATCTTGCGATATTGATGCCCAGTGCTAGATATCTCACAGGATATCGATGCCCAGTGCTAGATATCAGGCGATATCGATGTCCAGTCCTAGATATCTCACTGGATATCGATGCCCAGAGCTAGATATCTGGCGATATTGATGCCCAGTGCTGGCTATCTGGGGATATCGATGCACAGTGCTGGATATCTGGGCATATCAATGCCCAGTGCTAGATATCTCACTGGATATCGATGCCCTGTGCTAGATATCTCAATGGATATCGATGCCCAGTGCTAGATATATATGGTGATATCGATGCCCAGTGCTAGATATCTCATTGGATATTGATGCCCAGAGCTAGATATCTCACTGGATATCGATGCCCAGTGCTGGATATCGATGCCCAGTGCTAGATATATGGTGATATGGATATCGATGCCCAGTGCTAGATATCTCACTGGATATCGATGCCCAGAGCTAGATATCTGGGATATCTATGCCCAGTGCTGGATATCTCTGGGGATATTGATGCCCAGTGCTAGATATCTGGTGACATCGATGCCCAGTGTTAGATATCCTCTCACTGGATATCGATGCCCAGTGCTAGATATCTCACTGGATATTGATGCCCGATGCCCCAGTGCTAGAAATCTTGCGATATTGATGCCCAGTGCTAGATATCTCACTGGATATCGATGCCCAGTGCTAGATATCAGGCGATATCGATGTCCAGTCCTAGATATCTCACTGGATATCGATGCCCAGAGCTAGATATCTGGCGATATTGATGCCCAGTGCTGGCTATCTGGGGATATCCTCACTGGATATCGATGCCCAGTGTGCTAGATATCTCAATGGATATCGATGCCCAGTGCTAGATATATGGTGATATCGATGCCCAGTGCTAGATATCTCATTGGATATTGATGCCCAGAGCTAGATATCTCACTGGATATTCGATGCCCAGTGCTGGATATCGATGCCCAGTGCTAGATATATGGTGATATCGATGCCCAGTGCTAGATATCTCATTGGATATCGATGCCCAGAGCTAGATATCTGGGGATATCTATGCCCAGTGCTGGATATCTGGGGATATGATGCCCAGTGCTAGATATCTGGTGACATCGATGCCCAGTGTTAGATATCCTCTCACTGGATATCGATGCCCAGTGCTAGATATCTCACTGGATATCGATGCCCAGTGCTAGAAATCTTGCGATATCGATGCCCAGTGCTAGATATCTCACAGGATATCGATGCCCAGTGCTAGATATCAGGCGATATCGATGTCCAGTCCTAGATATCTCACTGGATCAATGCCCAGAGCTAGATATCTGGCGATATTGATGCCCAGTGCTGGCTATCTGGGGATATCGATGCACAGTGCTGGATATCTGGGCATATCAATGCCCAGTGCTAGATATCTCACTGGATATCGATGCCCTGTGCTAGATATCTCAATGGATATCGATGCCCAGTGCTAGATATATGGTGATATCGATGCCCAGTGCTAGATATCTCATTGGATATTGATGCCCAGAGCTAGATATCTCACTGGATATCGATGCCCAGTGCTGGATATCGATGCCCAGTGCTAGATATATGGTGATATCGATGCCCAGTGCTAGATATCTCATTGGATATCGATGCCCAGAGCTAGATATCTGGGGATATCTATGCCCAGTGCTGGATATCTGGGGATATTGATGCCCAGTGCTAGATATCTGGTGACATCGATGCCCAGTGTTAGATATCCTCTCACTGGATATCGATGCCCAGTGCTAGATATCTCACTGGATATCGATGCCCAGTGCTAGAAATCTTGCGATATTCGATGCCCAGTGCTAGATATCTCACAGGATATCGATGCCCAGTGCTAGATATCAGGCGATATCGATGCCCAGTCCTAGATATCTCACTGGATATCGATGCCCAGAGCTAGATATCTGGCGATATTGATGCCCAGTGCTGGCTATCTGGGGATATCGATGCACAGTGCTGGATATCTGGGCATATCAATGCCCAGTGCTAGATATCTCACTGGATATCGATGCCCTGTGCTAGATATCTCAATGGATATCGATGCCCAGTGCTAGATATATCTTGGTGATATCGATGCCCAGTGCTAGATATCTCATTGGATATTGATGCCCAGAGCTAGATATCTCACTGGATATCGAGCGTGCCAGATACATGATATCTCCCTGGATATCGATTGCCCAGTGCTAGATATATGGTGATATCGATGCCAGTGCTAGATATCTCATGGATATCGATGCCCAGAGCTAGATATCTGGGGATATCTATGCCCAGTGCTGGATTATCTGGGGATATTGATGCCCAGTGCTAGATATCTGGTGACATCGATGCCCAGTGTTAGATATCCTCTCACTGGATATCGATGCCCAGTGCAGATATCCATGATATCGATGCCCAGTGCTAGAAATCTTGCGATATTGATGCCCAGTGCTAGATATCTCACAGGATATCGATGCCAGTGCTAGATATCAGGCGATATCGATGTCCAGTCCTAGATATCTCACTGGATATCGATGCCCAGGCTAGATATCTGGCGATATTGATGCCCAGTGCTGGCTATCTGGGGATATCGATGC